>CM077010.1:108252276-109506118 GCA_039090855.1 Macrothele yani | reverse complement strand
GATTGATATTAAAGTTTTCCTACAATATACGAAACTTTCTTTCAAAAAGATGTGCACTTAAAAGAAACTAGGCTAACCTAGAGTACAACTGTCTGAAGTTTAATGTGTTAAAATGTTTTTGCAAAAGAAATGATAAAGACATATACTATACCGTGCAAATTAATTGGGACAAGCTATTTTATTCTCAGAATTGTAATGTGATCGCCAGTTGATGTCGGAAACCCACGTAAACCGGTTTTATCAGCTGTGAGGTGGTGTGAATCTTAGAACTTGACAGTATTAATGTGGTTTGACCGGTTTTAAACAGGAAATAGGCACTTCAGCTTCAGTTATGAGCTTTCGTGTGTGACAGGTGGATGTTAATTTTTGCTCTCTGTGAGTACGTGTTGCTTTCGTGTATTGGAAAATGGATATTTCCCCAAGGAAGCGTGCAAAAATAATTGCTCTGAAGGATCACACTTCTATAACAGTGAGAGAAATCGCTTTTGCAGTTGGTGTAGGCAAATCAAGTGCATCAAGACTGCTTACGCGATACAATGCATCTGGATCATCGTCTCCAAAAAGGAGAGGTAAATGTGGAAAAAAACGAAAAACAACTCCACGAACCGATAAATATCTAATCAGCAATAGTAAAATGAATCCAAAGAAAAACAAGCACCGACCTTCAAAGAGATTTATTGGCTAGAGGTTGTGATGGTAGTGATTCAACTGTACGCCGTAAGCTTCTGGAAGTTGGCCGGAAGGCAAGAAGACCAACGATAAAACAATATTTAAATGCGAAAATGAAGATAAAGCGTTTAGCATGGGCCAAAAAATATAAACCGTAGACTGCTGATGACTGGAAAAAGGTAATTTTCAGTGATGAAACTCATTTATTTGTGCAGGGTTACCAATCAAATGTCATTAGACGAAGCAACTGTGAACCTTTAAGACCAGAGCATGTCAAACAAACTGTAAAACACCCTCTGAAACTGATGTTTTGGGGTTTTTTCACATCAAATGGCATTGGAATCTTAGTTCCTGTTCAAGGTATGATGAATTCAGCCAAATACTTAGAAATATTACAACGTAGGATTGTTCCATTCTTGCAAACTTTTGACGGGGCATTTCAACATGACTTGTCCCCATGTCACAATTCGAAATTGGTCAAGAATTTCATGCTTGAAAAACAAATTCATTTGCTTGGTTGGCCTGGAAATTCACCAGACTTAAATCCCATAGAAAACTTGTGGAATATTTTGAAGAGACGTTTAGGTAAAATGGACTGTACAACCAAAGAACGCATGATAACGAATGCTACAAAAGTGTGGTTCCACGGTTATGAAGTCAAACATATGTGCACTCAATCAGTGAAGTCAATGCCAAAACGAATTCAAGCGGTCATTTCTGCTAAAGGAGGACATACTTCATACTAATACAGGTATTTATCAGTGTATATCAAGGCATAGAATGATATAAAAGCATAGTTTTGGAAAAAAGAGTGATTTTTTACTTTGTCCCAATTAATTTGCGCAGTATAGTATGAGTATTTTGAACATGAAAAATATTTCGCTAAAGATTTCTAGCAGATGAAAATTTTTAGATGCATCTTTTACCCTATATTTGTTAGGATTTTGTAAACTCAAGTCTTTCCGTTTCCTAACTTGTGTGGATTTTAAGGATATTATCTTTATTTTGAACTTCGACACGGAATATGCTATAGCATCTCGTACTTAGAGAAACGACATATCTAAAGTGATTATCTTTATCAAGTATGATTATTTGACTATTTCCTGAATTTGCGATGATTCTCATATTATGTGTTAAGTTATAACATTCTCTTTTCAATAATAAGAGATTCGCTTTTGCGTATGAGTGTGAGAATTAGAAACAAATATTTGTGACATATATTCTGACAGTATGGAATAAGAAATTGATAATTATAGTGTGGTGTGGGAATTAGAAACAAATATTTGTATCTTTATTCTGATAGTTTTAATATTATTAGTACAAAATGTCTTAAAATTAACTGGTTTTCCTATCGTATCGTAAAAATTTACGAATTCGATTTAACATCAAAATTAAAACAGAGGAATTTCTCTTTCTGTTGAAAAAATGGCTTGGGTAGGATTTTGGTTTTCCGAAACACGCTGTGGAAAATTTTAGATGAATTCCAGGAAGACGCAGCTTTGAATGTCACATCGTGTTTTAAGAACTACTGCTGCTCCTATCTCGATTTCGGATGCCAGTATTGCGGAATAGCACTTAGATCTGACATCCGACGTTCTTAGATTTCGAATGTCAGTGTTGCGGAATAGCATCTAGATATGACATCCCAAGTTCTTAGCAGAATATAAAGCGAATCGAGATCAATACGTTCTGAAGAAAAAATTCCTCAGAAGTCTTCATTGTATTCACTAGTTTCCTTTCCTTCTATTTGTAAGGATCTTGTGATTAGATTTTTATTATCCTAAACTTAAGCACGAGGTTGGAGGCAGAACATTTGAAACTACGCATTTATAAGAGACAGCGAAATTGCACATTAAGAAGCTGACTGGGAGTCTTTTTCGAGCTTTTCACTCAGAATAGTAAAGAGAAATTGGAGGTTAGTGCACTATAGGTTTTCTGTGGCAAGGTGTGGAATCAAAGCCCAAAACCGAAGAGTAGTTGCTTGGGAGAAAAATGGAGGAATTCGATCATGCAGTTTTAAGAAACCTCATATTTAAAAGGCCTACAGAAACCGTTTTCCATAGGAATTGCAAGTGACCACCATAAAGTATTTTTTCCCAGCTTAAAGGCTGTACTTCTTTAAGAACAACGCTCTGAGTCCCTTTTCTTCTTCGTAGTGTATGAAATGACTTAATTGACGCACAATATTATTGAATCTTAATTAGCATTATCCGCTGTCAGAAAGATAGTATTTACAAATTCTATTAAACTTTTTATTTCTGTATGTCGCAAATCCAGCACCTTGTTTTTTAATATAGGAGGAATTATGATTTCAACGTCTGCAAATACAGAACCATAAGCTGCACGAAAAGTTAGAAGGCGGGGAGGGGGCATGCTATATAAATTGGACGTTAAAGATATAGAACAGTTCTTGAAATTTTATGATTTACCTTAATTTTGGACAGCTTGTACTATCCCATTGAAGTGCTAATATATTTACCTGCAAAAACAGAATAATGTCTCACCCACCCTGAAAACAAATATGCAAAAAGCTGTATTTAGGCTCAGGCCGATGTCAAAGTCAGCAGAAAAGAGAAAATACATGTTCAGGGAAGAAATCAGGAGACAATTACTAGAATGCGTTACCAGAAGCAAAGCGATGTCGCAGAATGACGAAGAATTAGTCGTCCTAGGATATCTACCTACAGTACGGCACAAGGTAAATATCCTCCAGCAAGAGCTCTGAGTAGCCGTACGGTTTCCAGCTGCCACATCCAACGTATTCTGAGAAGTTTCACCGACGTCGGGGTAAGTGATAAAATAGTCAGTAATCAACTGCACCAAAAATGTCTGTCGATGAGAAGCCCATTGCATCGATTACCACTAAACAAACCGTTCAGTCGGCGCGACATCACCTGTTATGACAAAAAGATTGCCAAGGCGTCTTACTTTGAGATGCGTCGAAATTTGTCCAAACTTTGCATTCGTGTCGCGGCAAGCTTGCCATTTTGCCATAGTGCTTTGATGGCTGTACAGATCTTTATGTTTGTCCAGCTCACATGAACGTCGCATGTATCATGACAACATCATCAGGACTACAGTACCATTTTACTACAGGTCAGTAGGCAATACCTTCCTCTTTGGTGATGACAATGCTTGACCTCACTGAGCTAACACCCAGGATAGCGAGCTCAAAGATCGCTGTAACACACGTTTTACTTTACCTCAAAGGGTTTCGGGCCCTTGATCCTTTTCAGCACATTTCGGATGAAATCCAAAGGGCTTTGGACACGCATCTCCCAACTCTCTACGACACTTTCAAAATATAGTGAAATATTGTCTGGTCTGTGGACGGCACTATTCTTAAGCAGGTATACACCTATGAGCCATTTTATTATGACCACCCCCAGCCTAGAGAAATGAGTCCGCCTGGAAACCGAACGGTGGCGCAGGTAAAGTTCACAGGACAGTATATATACAACACGAGGACCGGTTTTCGGTTAGTAGAGTGTTAGGAGTCAGAATTGGAAAAGCTGCCGATTTATCGGAGTTTGATGAAAGACAAATTTTGATGGCACGGAGCCTGGGAACTACGATCTCGGAAACAGCGCAGCATGTGGGTTGTTCACGTGCCGCGGTAGTGAGTACGTATCAAAAGTGGTGCACAGATGGCCAAACGACCAACCGTCGTCAAGCCGTGTGTCGTCCGCAGCTCATTGGTGCCATAGGTGAGCGGGGACTCTCGCGAATAGTTCACAGCAACCGCAAAGCCACAGTGCGACAAATCCCCCACAGCTACAACAGTGGTGATCAGGGCAATGTGTCACAGCACACTGTTCATCGCCGCCTTCTGTGCATGGGCCTGCGTAGGCGAAGACCCAGCCGGGTCCCCATACTCACTGCACGTCATCGCGAACAACGCATAAAATGGGCCCAAGATCATCGAAATTGTACCTTGGATGATTGGAAGAAAGTGGTCTGGTCTCACGAATCAAGATTCCTGGTGCATTACGTACACGGCCGAGTGCGGATACGCCTGTTACTAATCGAGGCTATAGCACCTGGATGCACTTTCGGGCGGAAACAGGCTGGAGGTGGGGTTGTTATGCTATGGGCGATGTTTTCTTGGAACACTTTAGGCCCCATTATCCCAATAGTACAATCCCTGACAGCTGGCAGGTATCTAAACATCGTTGCGGACCAAGTTCACCCATTCATTGCAACTGTGTTCCCTGCTAGTGATGGCCATTACCAACAGGATGATGCGTCATGTCACACTGCCAGATTCGTCAAGGAGTGGTATACGAACATGCTGGCGATTTTCTGTTTATGTCCTGGCCTCCAAATTCACCTGATCGAACACGAACCCAATCGATTATTTTTGTTTCGACTTGGAAAAGAGGGATAAGGCTAAAATACCACCATTCCGAAATGCACGGGAACTGGAAGACCTGCTGTTGACCTTATAGTACCAGATACCCCACAGCTTATTAGGTGTGTGGTCGTAATCTGATGGCTCATTAGTGCAATGTTTCAGGTTTCACACACACACAGAATAATTGCTTTTACAACCAAGTCTTCCGATTATCTGATTTGTTTCTTGAACTAGGGAAGACGTAACACCATTACAACGAGTGGTATAATCGCAGACTTATCAGGATATAATAACATGTCTACTATCCAAAATCTGACAGCATACACATTCGTAGACGTAGTAAACACTGACGCGAGAAAGATGCCTAATAAGTGGCTTTAAGTTGTTTGGTCCTACGTCAGTTAATATGACTTTACTGACAACCAATGGTAGCTTAAAAGAAAAACTCCTGTGATTTCTTTTCTTTCTTTTATTTCTTTATTTTTTTTTTTTGGTGGAGGTTTAACGACCACCGTGAGTTACTCAGTGCGCTATAAGCGGTCGACTGTTCCTAATTTAGAGCCACTGGTTCCAGAGGAGAGAGAGAGAGAGAGAGAGAGAGAGAGAGAGAGAGAGAGAGAGAGAGAGAGAGAGAGAGAGAGAGAGTCAGTGCCGTAAGAAAAACACAACATCCATGTCTCACCGGGATTCGAATCCTGACCCATCGTAGACGAATAGTCAGAAGCCTGCGCGTAGACCACTGCGCTTCAGAGGCGGCTGATGGAAGTTCAGGTCCAACGTTCAGAATGGAAAATGCACTGTATTGACAAAAGTCACCGGACACCTAAACGAGAAACACAACATAGCATTTATTGAAATACATTAGTACGGCGTCGGTCCACTTTTGGCCTTAATGAATGCACTGACCCTTTGAGACATGCTTTGACAAGGTTTGGAAGCACAGCGATAGGTATGCGCTTCCATTCAGTACATAATGCTGCCGCTAACTGTTGTTTAGTAGTAGGCCCTGGTTCCAAACTTTTTATGCGGCTCTCTAATTTATCCCATAGGTGCTCTATGGGATAAAGATCAGGATTCTGTGCTGGCCAGTCCACACACGATACGGAATTATCGTCAAACTACATCGTAACAGTCCTCGCTTTATGGCTCGGGGAATTATCCTGCTGGTACCAACAAGGCTCGGTTCCATAGTATTGCCACAGAGTTGGTAGGGCATAATTGTCCAGAATATCGAGGTAGACGTGCTGATTAACAGGTTTGTTCACGATAACCACTTGGCCGGGGTCGTACCATGGAAAACTCCCCCACACGAGTATACTGCCAGCTTCAAACTTGACCGTAGGAACAGTACACTGTGGTAAATAGCGTTCCTTGAGCTGCCGTTATACCCACACACGGCCATCAGACTGATGGATCGTGTATCTGGATTCATCAGTCCATAGGACCCGTTTCCATTGATCTACGGTCCACGATAAATGTTTTTTACACCATGCTAAACGACGAGTAGCATTCCAAGTGGAGATGAAAACCTTGTGAGCAGCCTCACGACCACGGAAGTTCATGGAATGAAGTTCTCTGGGAATGGTACGTGTACATACCGAGGTTCCAGCATTTTTACTCACATGTACGCTGAGGTCTTATGCAGTACTCCGTCGATTAGCTATAACGACTCTCCTGAGGCTTCGACATCCTCTATCAATGATTGTCTTTGGTTTGCCGGTACGTTTTACTGCTTCAGGCACGCCACATGTCTTCCACTTATTCAGTACATTCAAAACAGTTGACTTGGCTATGTTTAAACGCCTCTCGATTTCTCTTATGGGCAACCCACTAATATAACACCCAACAATCTTTCCTTTCTCAAAGTCAGTTCACTCCCGCCGCGACATTTTCACTTCACCCTCACAGTGCTATATGATCGAAGTCAGCTGCAGGCTTGTTTTTATACCGTTTACAGCTGTACCGCGCATCTTAAAAACGCAGAGGATCTGTTCATTTGCTTTTGAAGGGATGTCCCGTGACTTTTGTCAATATAGTGTATAACGAAAAGCAACCAAAATTTTCACAAGTGTAAAAGTCAACAAAAAAGGAGAAGGCTGAAAAGACAGCATTCGCCACACCAGCTGAATCATTTCATCCGCAAAATGCCACGAAAGTGCCACGCGCGTGTACTTGGTATGCCATGAAACTGATCAAGTTAAACCTTTCGTTCTCATTCTTTGTGAGTCAGTCATGTGAAAGCCCAAATGACAATTTACGCGCTTTTCTTTGTTTTTGTTTTTTTGCGCATTTCATTTCTGTTTTTACGTATGTCTACATTCCATTTTGTCCATTATCAATGGCTTACTGGTGCTTTTCGTGTTGTCGATCTCATTTCATCTATAATATTCTTATCTTTGTTTTCAAAGAAACTTGTTCCCAAGCACTCTACTATACGAACTGCCCGAATTTATGTTTTCTGACGGAAGAGAAGTTCAGTTCTCACCAACATATGACGGCGATGAAAAACGTGAATCTATTCCATTTATGTTCTATCGGTTAAGGAAACACCCCGTTCTTTGACCTCGGCAAATGTAACATCTGTTTTATAAAAAAAGCAAGGACTGAGGAGGACAAGGAAGATTAGGCTGAGAAAATATCCAAACGTTCTCCACAAAATACAAAAAAGTTACAACAAACGATTGTGACGTATATTCTAAATTAACTTTCCTTTTTAGTTTCTTTCCCCATGTAAATCTTGAGTTTACTCTCAGTTATATTTCACTCTTAACGTGATATCTTTCCTCTCAAGCGAATACTGTTGGCAACATAATTGAGGTTGAGTGTACGTGACGTATGCCTGAAATAAGATAAGAACGAGAGATAAAAACGACGACAAAACTGTTGCTTAGCAAGCGTTGACAAGCGAGGTTGCTGGAGAGCGTTGTGCTGTAAACTGATTATTGAAACGAGCGTTGTGAAAAGAGCGTTGTGTTAAGAATTGTGTGGTGTGTGGAGCGTTTACTGCAATATGCTATGCTATGTCACGATGTGTTGGCTACATCTTTGTATAAAGCATCTTTTCCGTAAGTTTGACTCCTGTTGTTTACATGTTTCGTCTGGCCGTTAAGGTTTAATTTAGGAACTATTTCATCTTATGGTTATGTTTTTTTTAAATAACGTAGAAATAAGAAAAGACTTCTACGTCATACGATCTTTAAATTAAAATAAAGGCCGAGGAGGAAGAAAGATTTCCTACTACTTTATCATTGAGGACATGACCTCAAGCAGAAAACTGTCAATAAAAACATCCCTTTAGGGTAAGGAGAATAAAAGAAAGAAGAAAAGAAACGTGAAGATATAAAGCGAAGAAAGAAATGAATCCTTGGGCAGGAGACTCAGAAAGATCAAGATGGCAACTGTGTAAAACAAAAACAAGAGAATAAGGCTTCAATACATCAACTCAATTTATCATCAGTAGGAGATACAGAAGGGCTGAAACGGAGACACTGAAGTTAAAGAACTAAGGTGGGTAGGAGTAACGGCAGAAAGAATTGCGAAACGCCAAATACTGCCTGTAGTTCATCCCCAAAATTACAAGGTAACTGGAAAAGGAAGGAAAAGTAACTGCAAGATTCAGCAGACACTGCATTTTCAGACACACTGTATAGACGATTCAAATTTCGCTTTTCGCATGCTATGCTGTAAGAACCTCCTTACCACTTCAAAGCAAAGAGCCAACCACACATGAATGTAGCGCCGTTAGAATAAAGTGAATGCTTTTCTTTCAATGTACTCTTAGAAATCCGCTTCTTGAAACCACAGTTCGATTAAATATAATCTAAGAATAGTACGAAATAGGTACATCGCTCCAAGCCATAAACTGTATGAGACTCAGATTCAGACATTTGGAAAACCTAATTAGCTATTTTAATGATTAACGTAGTAGTAGTGGAATTATTATATACCTCATAATTGATTTACCCTCTCTCTTCTCTTCATAATTAATATCAGTTTATTAAATAAAATAACCTAAGGATAACTGGAATAAAATAATTTTATCTGCTTTAAACTTCATTCGGATTTCGAAACAATTAAGCGACAGCACAGTGAACAAACCTCAACAGGTCTCAAAGAGGAGACAATTGTAAAATCGCTACACCCCATTATTTCAAAAGTGGATTTTATATCAAACATACACTGAACAGCAATTGAATTAGAGATACCTGTTTAGTAACGTGTAGCACCACCTTTCGCTCTGATGACGGCGGCGATTCGTCTCGGCATGGGCTCGACAAGACACCGGAAACGTTGGAAAGCCATACGGATCCACGACCCCTGAACAAGCTCCCACAGTTCACGAAGATTTGATGGAGGGGGTCAGAGCCTCAAACATCTCTCTCGATGGCATTCCAGATGTGTTCGATGGGATTAAGCTCAGGTGACCTAGCTGGCCAAGGAAGTGAGGTCACGTTGGTGGAGTGTTCATCCAACCATTCGGATACCATTCAGGAGCGATGGCGTACACGGTACATTGTCTTGTTGCAGGATTAGGTCCCCAGTGGGATGTTGAAGACGCACAAACGGGAGCAAATGGTCGTCCAGGATATCCCGGTAACGTTGACCTGTAAGAGACGATGTCACACGTACCAGGGGTCCCATTTCAGTCCACGTAAACAGTTCCCAGACGAGAATGTCACCCCCACCAGCTTGAAGACTACCTTGCTGGCAAGAAGGATCCATCGCTTCACGTGGTCTGCGCCGTACTCGTGCCCTGCCATCCGCATGTACCAACGTGAATCTCGACTCATCAGTCCAGGCAATATTTTTCCACATGTCTAGGGTCCAGTGGCGACGTTCCCGCGCCCGTGCTAATCTTTGCACCCTGTGATGTGCGGTCAGCAACGGTACCCTCGTGAACGATGGCTTCTGTACCTCATAGCGAGGAGATGGTTCTGGATGGTGGGGCTGCTTACACGTTTTTGTGTACCAGCGTTAAATTGCCGAGTGATTTCTTGCACAGTGGCCCGTCTATCCGCTGCTACAATGCGCGCTGGCCGACGATGACCCCGCTCATCCACACGCTGTTGTCCACGGCAGTTGGCTCTTGCAGGGATAATTTGACGGGATTCGATGTACTCACGGTGCTCCCGTTTTTTTTTTTTTTTTTTTTTTTGATTGGAGGTTTAACGACCACCGTGAGCAACTCAATGGGCTATAAGCAGTCGCCCGTCCCTAATTTAGGGTCACTGGTTCCAGGGAAGGGAGAGAGCCAGTGCCGTAAGACAAACACAACATCCATGCCTCACCGGGATTCGAACCCGGACCCCTTCGGACGAATGATCAGAGGCCAACGCCTTAGACCACTGCGCCACCGGGGCGGCATGTGCTCCCGTTTCACAGTGGCTCGTGAAAATCCCAGTTTACAGGACCGCCCACAGCGCCACATTTGTATAACGCCAGCTGTCTCTAATTCAATTGCTCTTCAGTGTATGACCTCACGAAACAACAACAATTTGGAAAAGAATTATAAGACCATTTGCTAAATGAAAACTGCGCAGAGTTTGTGTGCTACTCACCTTTTATTGAAGGTTTTTCTTTATAAAGGTTATTGAGAGAATCACATCTCGTTCAAAGGTATGCGTGTCAACCGGATTCTTATAAAAAGAATGGAGTTTGTTTGGAACTTGTTGTCAGTGATGCTCCCCAGATATTTTACGGTTTTGCACGAAAGTTACTGGCAAAAAAAAACAGTACCCCACAAAAACACATCCAGTTCCCCTCCAAATCACTGTGTTCGTGAAGTCAGAGTTGGAGCAGTTACCAGCCTTGAGTAAAACTCGATCAAAAGGAAGTCACTTATGAACCACCCAAATTTCCTACTTCTAGAATAAACCTCCAGTTTTTTTCAATCCGTAGAAAACGGAGTAGGTAGAGTCCTACACAAGTACCGAGCATCTCATGAAATTTCAGTAAACACAACTTAATCTACGTTTTCTACAGAGACTCTTTACGTGATTCTACGCAAAAACCTGAGATTACAATGACAATTTTTTTCGCAGTTTTATTTGCATATGAGTTTCCTACAATGTGCTGTAAAAATACAAGGAAAGCAGAATGCAGATTGTGAGCAGTTCGATGCACTTACTTAAATTTCTTTCAGTGCTTCAGGAAGAGCGATATTTAAACAATTGACAATCATATTCTGCTAAAATGATAATAATTTGACATATTAAAAAATAATTATTATTCTTTGTGGATGCATCAAACACTCAAACATATCTTCAGGTGGTTTTTTGAGAAATAGCGCATCAACTCAAAGGAGATTTACAGTATAAAGCCTTCGAGAAAAATTAATCTGAACACTCTGCATGCATTGTTTACTGATTGGCAAATCCCCGATCTCAGATGACCTAATTTTCGCTTAATCTGAAAATGTCTTTATGGTTTGTCACGCTGTTTCCGATAAGCAAATGTTTCTCTTCAAAGTTCTTAACTGTAAGGGGTAATCGATCGCAGTGCACACGAATTATGTTGAAGAGGAAACGGTTTTAGAAAATTGGTGACATATATTGATTGTGATAGTTTCCAGGAAGCTCACTACTTGTAATCTCTGTTTCCGACTATAAAACGTCTTTTGCAACCCTTTAACTTTAACAGCAGGTTTCCAAAACGTTTGTTGTCATAAAAACATCTGCACATCCTTGGAAAAGTGAGTTACGGGGTTTTATGGATCAATATACTGCCACGGAACATCGACCGTAGAACACCCGGGAAATCAAAATTAGTGGGGAGAAATCACCTCTCGCCTTGAACCAAAGCAAGGTAAGCACTCGATGAGATGGAACAATAAACTAAACGTTGTGCGACAGAGAACCAGAGAAATGTAAATAAACTAAAGAAGAATCGTTGGAAACGACAATTAGAAATTTAAAACACAAGATATCAATATGGATGGTAGTCATCCTGAATTCCAGTGGTCCGACTGAGAAGGAAAAAAATTCCGCGTTAAACTCTCTGAGCAATATGTCTCTATGTATGTATATACAGCGGTGTGCAAAAGTATTGCATCACTTGGAAAAACAGAGAATTTTTAAGTTTAACACTTTTTTTAACTAACTAATTTTTATAGTTATTTCATCATTTATATGTCGCTAGATGCGAAATTTAATGCAGATTTCAAAAATGTCTTAGTTTCTCCTGTAGCTACTTCTGTTCTTAATACATTACAAAAATCGTGACCAAGTCGAAATTATTAGGAAAAGGATCATTTATCCAATACTTAGGTTTACAACAATAAATTGTTTTTATTTATCCAATACTTAGGTTAACAGCAATAAATCGTTTTTGTAATTATTTTTTTTTCTTTTTTTGTGCATTTTGTATATAATGAATTTTGTTTCATTATATTTCCGTATTTAAATGTTATTTCATAAGTAATAAAATAACATTTAAATACGGAAATATAATGAAACAAAATTCTAAGATGTACCTAATATTTTTTTGCCCAGCCTTTAACTTTGATCACAGCTTTTCATCTTGATGGCATACTGTGAACAAGGTCTTGTAAAAGATTGGGTTGAACATACGATTCCAAATTCGAATTACACCTTTTTAAATGAGTTAAATTTTGGTTGTTCGTTTTTTTATAGTTCGTACTGCGCTTTGAACCACAACTTTTTATCCGGTTTAAGTCCGGTGACAATGGTGGCCAATCAAGATGCTGAACATTTTTGTCCTGAAACCACTTTTCCACTACTGTAGCACGATGAAAGAGAGCATTGTCATCGTGCTCAAGTAGTGGAAAAGTCGTTTCAGGTCATAAAGTCTTCTAGGTAATGGTAGCATCTGGTTTTCTAATATCCAGATGAAATATCCAGACAAATTACCGTAATAAAGTCTTCTAGGTAATGCTAGCATCTTGTTTTCTAACATCCAGAAAAATTGCTGCCATAAAGTCTTCTAGGTATTGGTAGCATCTTGTTTTCTAATATCCAGATGTATTTCTGGGCATTTACTGTACCATCGACAATATGGAAATTTCCAACGGCATGTGCACACATACAGCTCCAAACCACGCCCTTCACCGGATACTTAACAGTAGTCACTAAGCAACTTGGATAGAATTCTTCATGCTTGAATCTCATTACATACACACTACTCTGAAACCTAGTAAGGCAAAATTCTGATTCATCACTGAAAAGAACATTTTCCCATTGCTTGGTTATCCATAAGGCATGCTATTTTGCCCACTGAAGTCTACGCTGTTTTTGATTTGCAGTAAACAGCGTCTACGCCTGCCTTTGTCGGCACGTATGTCATAGTGAAGCAGCCTCCTCCTAACAGTGGATGTACTAACAGTAGCATTAGTCACTTCAGACAATCTTTGAAGCAATTCAGGGGAATTCAGCCTTCTGTCTACCAAGTTTAGCTTTCTGAGCGCTCTGTCCTGCTTGGCTGTAGTGGATCTGGAACTTCCGCTGCGACGCATATTCTTAATGCCGCCAGTGTATTTTACTTTCTTCAGTAGCCAAATAATTGTAGATTGATTACAGTCCACCCTTTAAGCGATTTGCATTGAAGAATATCCTTTTTTATGCCGAACAATTATTCTTACTCTGTGCGCTGTGGACGATTCCACAGTTTTAACCATTATTGATAATGTACACAAAGTATACCCTAATAACAAGAAGCGACTACTACAATGCTCCAGTATGATCAAATGATCATATGTAGAGGATTTTAGGTAGGGAGTGTCTGACCCCAAGTGTCTGACCTCACTCTAAAATCTCCTAGCTCCCTTAGAAATAGGAAGCTAGGAGATTTGGGCTAGAGTGCCCGATAGGAAAGTGACACGGAAGCGAAGTAGAAAGGGGAGGAAGACGCCCTTATTTATTACCGGGGGCCAGTACCCTGGGTCCGACGGCTTAACGTGCCTATCCGACACACAGCGAATATTTAGTGGATCGAGCGTTCGTCCTGCCTGAGATCGAACTTGAGGTCCTTTCCGCGGCAATCACGAACGTTTCCCACTAGGCCACCCGAAGCCCTCAATGCTCTAGTAGCTCTGCGTCAACCGTTATAAATGATGAAGTAGGATTTGGATAGCATTAGTAAGCAGCCAATCAGGTAAAAGAATGTCTATGATTGGCTGTAACAACTGATACGCAGCTAACGTGAATTTCAATGTGTTTGTCAAAACCCATATGTTACGTCATATCTAAAAAACAGAAATAGCTACAGGAAAAATTAAGACACTTTTGAAATCTCCATTAAAAATCGCATCTAATAACATACAAACGATGAAAAAAAATTATAAAAATTAGTTAGTTAAAAAGAAGAGTTAAACTCAAAAATTGACGGTTTTTGCAGGTGATGCAATACTTTCACACTCCACTGTATATACACGTCCAAACGTATTGATATCATACAAACATACATATACATCAAAACAACCGTGCGCGTAATACGCGTACAATCGTAAAATACATTCATCGTAAAAGTACGAACAGTAAAACAAAAAATCTGTAGCTGAAGTTTGGCCAAGTAACCTGATTTGTTTTGACAAAGCATGGAATTCGGCTGGATTAAGCAAAATGAGGCCACCGAAATCCCGCTAAAGGCTGAAACATTTTAGCATTATCACCTAATCCATATCGCTTTGGTATTTAGCTTTATAACACACACACATACACACACAAAGAAAAGAAAAGGGTAATTCTTTATCCTTTTGCATGGCATACCCCTAGATCATTCAAACACCACATGATTGCAAAGGCAAGTTACCGAAGATAATAGCATATACTAGCACACAGAGACACAAAATGCACTAATACAGAATCAGTTTCTTATGTCTAGGTCTGCTTTTTCACAAGTACTCGTTTTCACCTTTAAGAGGCTCTCTTACGTTCGGGACAGCACCCATGTTTTCATTAGTTTAACAGTTGGGTCTGTATCAGTGCTAGAAAGCATTTTCAGTGAGGTAAGACCGCCCTGTAATACACATGTAAAGTTTGCTACAGGCAGTGCACTCGGATCCACCAGTGGAAGTAGCTCTCAAAAATGCTGGCAAAAGATCGCCTGAAAACATTTTAGGCTGGAGAATTCTTTTCGGCATCTTCGAGCGCAAAAACAACCTGTTGCTATGTTCTACTTGATAAGCTTTTTCTTGTAGAGAAGCGCAAGCGGAACTAGCATGACATAACTCACACCTCTACTCCTTTGCGTCGGCACTTTTACAACATCGCTAGGGGGCCTTCAGTTTCCTTCACACTGATGAAAGGTGTGTAACATACAGCTTCGAACAGAGCGTTCCAAGTGCACCGCCTTGGTTTCAGGACCAAGATTTTGTTCTTCTCCGTTACCACTGCCTTATCCCGACTAGTTAAACAAGGCCAACACATCCTGGACTGGAACAACACCAAGATCTTAGCAACACCTGCAACTAAGACTGGCTTATTATTCACTGCAAGCATGTATATAACTCTATTTGCTAACCAATGTTGTAATGACGACATGCCGTCGACATTACCCTCATCATGGAGACATTTTTATTTTACACCATTGTACATAGCATCGTAATCCGTAATCGTGTTTATTGTATCTTTGTAATATTTGGATGTTTGTGTATTTAACAAGTGCGCATGCGTGGGATTGAGCTGCGCCTCCATGCCAATGCATTGTGGGTTGTCGTTTTTCCCGACTTTATAATCTAGGAGCCACCCCTCTGCGGTGCCTGATGATGGGCCCATAGTGGGTCTGAAAGATCTCGCATGTATGTATGGTTTTAAGTTGTAAATAAAAGTTCATCTTTTAATATGCAATTATCTCTATTGTTTGGTACCGTGTCTAGACAGCAATCAGTTATTTTGGTGTGTTTGGTGGTGTGCTTAATACGCTGTTTACGCTATACGAACATAAAAGATGCTTGTACTCTGAAATTCAAAATGAGCGAAAGAAAAGAACTAGCAGTTTTATCGGAGTAACGAGTATACCTCTTTGTCTACAATTGCATACTCTCTAGAGAAAATTAATCCACATAGCATCTTTACGTCAACACCTTTGGTGTATTTTTATGCACCACAAATTTTCTTAGAACAAGTCCTTAGAAACACACTGGATGCAAATTTCACACGTGCAATGAATGAGTCTCTTGTCTCCAATTTATTGCAGAGAATGGGTGGAACGAGAGTGTTGGAAAAGGTGTCTTCAATCCACTGTTCATCGGGAACTAGGTGCATTTCACCAGCCCCCCCACCACGGAATTTTTTTCATTTTTCAGACACCATTCGTTTGTACCACGTATGAACCGGAATGAACTCAATTTTTTTCGTTTGAACCGCAATAGTTTTTCAGTTATTTAAAAAACAAAGTGGGCGGGTTGGTGAAATGGTACCCCCAAAAAATAGATATTTCAAATTTCAGCATAGCCATTCGTTAATAAATCGTATGAACCGGAATGAACTAAATTTTCATCGTTTGAACCACAATAGTTTTTGAGATATTTAACAAATAATATTGAGAATTTGCATATAAATATAGGAGGCCGATCATTTCACCAGCCCCCCCACCATGGAAATTCAAAATTTCGAAATAGCCATTCGTTAGTAAATCGTATGAACCGGAATGAACTCCATTTCTATCGTTTGAACCGCAATAGTTTTTGAGATATTTAAAAAATAATATTGAGATTTTGCATATATACAGAACGACCGACCATTGCACCAGCCCCCCACCATGGAAATTCAAAATTTCAAAATAGGCATTCGTTAGCAAATCGTGTGAACTGAAAAGAACTCCATTTTCATCGTTTGAACCGCAATAGTTTTTGAGATATTTAAAAAATAATGTTACAGGCCTATCATTTCACCCCCCCCCCCCCCTCATCATGGAAATTCAAAATTCCGAAATAGCCATTCGTTAGTAAATCGTATGAACAGGAATGAACTCCATTTTTATCGTTTGAACCGCAATAGTTTTTGAAATATTTAATAAATAATAGAATTTACATATACGCACAGAGACCGACCATTTCACCGGCCCCCCACCCCCATGGAAATTCAAAATTTCAAAAATAGCCATTCGTTAGCAAATCGTATGAACCGAAAAGAACTCCATTTTCATCGTTTGAACCGCAATAGTTTTAGAGATATTTAAAAAAAAATGTCACAGGCCTACACCATTTACCCCCCCCCCCTTTCATCATGAAAATTCAAAATTCCGAAATAGCCATTCGTTAGCAAATCGTATGAACCGAAAAGAACTCCATTTTCATCGTTTGAACCGCAAAAGTTGTTGAGATATTTAAAAAAGAATGTCACAGGCCTACACCATTTACCCCCCCCTTCATCATGGAGATTCAAAATTCCGAAATAGCCATTCGTTAGTAAATCGTATGAACAGGAATGAACTCCATTTTTATCGTTTGAATCGCAATAGTTTTTGAGATATTTAAAAAATAATATTGAGATTTTGCATATATACAGAGAGACCGACCATTTCACCAGCCCCCCACCGTGGAAATTCAAAATTTCAAAATAGCCATTCGTTAGCAAATCGTATGAACCGAAAAGAACTCCATTTTCATCGTTTGAATCGCAATAATTTTTGAGATATTTAAAAAAAGAATGTTACAGGCCATTTCATCCCTCCTCCCCCCTCATCATGGAAATTTGAAATTCCGAAATAGCCATTCGTTAGCAAATCGTATGAACAGGAATGAACTCCATTTTTATCGTTTGAACCGCAATAGTTTTTGAGATATTTAAAAAATATTATTGAGAATTTGCATATATACAGAGAGACCGACCATTTCACCAGCCACCCCAATATGGAATTCAAAATTTCAAAATAGCCATTAGTTAGCAAATCGTATGAACCGAAAATAACTCCATTTTCATCGTTTGAACCGTAATAGTTTTTGAGATATTTAAAAAAGAATGTCACAGGCCTACACCATTTACCCCCCCCCCCTTCATCATGGAAATTCAAAATTCCGAAATAGCCATTCGTTAGTAAATCGTATGAACAGGAATGAACTCAATTTTTATCGTTTGAACCGCAATAGTTTTTGAGATATTTAAAAAATAATATTGAGATTTTGCATATATACAGAGAGACCGACCATTTCACCAGCCCCCCACCAAGGAAATTAAAAATTTCAAAATAACCATTCGTTAGCTAATCGTATAAACCGAAAAGAACTCCATTTTCATCGTTTGAACCGCAATAGTTTTTGAGATATTTAACAAATAATGTTACAGGCCTACCATTCCCCCCTCATCATGGAAATTCAAAATTCCGAAATAGCCATTCGTTAGTAAATCGTATGAACAGGAATGAACTCCATTTTTATCGTTTGAACCGCAACAGTTTTTTTTATTGGAGATTTAACGACCACCGTGAGCAACTCAATGGGCTATAAGCAGTCGCCCGTCCCTAATTCAGGATCACTGGTTCCAGGGAAGGGAGAGAGCCAGTGCCGTAAAACAAACACAACATTCATGCCTCACCGGGATTCGAACCCGGACCCTGTTCGAATGAATGATCAGAGTCCGTCGCTTAGACCACTGTGTCACCGGAGCGGCCAACAGTTTTTGATAGATTTAAAAAAAAAAAAAGTTTGAGAAAATTGGGGGACGACCATTGCACACACCCCCATGGAAAAATTCAAAATTTCAAAATAGCCATTCGTTAGCAAATCGTATGAACCGAGGGGAAATCCATTTTCATCGTTTGAACCACAACAGTTTTTGAGAAAAAAATAACAATATTGAGAACTTATGTATATATATATTCGAGACCGACCATCACCCCCCCCCCCCCTCTCACCATGTAAATTCATTAAAAATTTCAAGATAGTCATTCGTTAGTAAATGGTGTGAACCGGAATAAACGCCATTTTCATAGTTTGAATAGCAATAGTTTTGGAGATGTTTAAAAAAGAATGTTAGTAGCCCACGATTTCACCTGCCTCCCCCCGCCCACCCCAACCTGGACATTTCCCATTTCAGGATAGCTATTCGTTAGCATGGTGTGAATCAGAAAGACCTTCTTCATCGTTCGAATCTTGATAGTTTTTGAGATATTTGTAATAAGGGTAATGGAGGATAATGAAGAAGTAATTTGTTTTGCACAAAGTCTTTCATTCGTTCCTGACATTAGCTGAAAGAACTCCCCGTTTCTAGCTTTGAACCCCAGCAGTTGAAAAGACATTCCAAAAACAACGTGACGTTGCTTTATTAGGTATCGAGGACTAGTACACAGGAGAACGGAAAATAAATGGTATGATAAAACAATAAGAATAACGGTACTGGACGAGCAGCACAAAGCAGTCTGTAAAAGCCAATCAGGACATACAAAGATAAACGAAGCTGAACGAGCAGCACAAGGCAATCTGTGATAGGCGAAGCACACTGGAACAGTCACTGAGCAGAAGGAACGACGGACATGGAGATGGAGAATACATCGAACTGGAGGCTGCTTTTCATGCTCCGGGGCGCAGCATGAAAAGCAGAAAACGAGGTGCAACAGATAACACTTGCAAAGATGGCATGGTGTAAGTAACAGTATGGGACAATCAATTAGCATGAGGCAAAGCAATAACGGTAAGTATCTGACGAGATGAGTCACACTGGATGAGCAAGTAACGTAGCACAACAGTAGAAGGTATGCTGAGGCACATGGCATGATATAAGACAAATACTCGACGAGACAGGAAAAACAAACCCACGGAACACCTGAAAAAACTAACTGGGTGCGAACAGCAACATAGGGCAATCCAGGACAATGATGAAAGGTATAAGAGAAGAATCGCGCATAACAATGCACACAGGAAGAAGCTCTGTGAACAAAATGATGTGACGGGTTCACGGAAGTAGGCACCGGGCGGATGTTTGAAAAAACCGAGATGTGGAGAAAACATGGCGGTACATAGGATACAACGGAAAGAAAAAGGTTGGGTAAAACGCAAAACAGAAACATGCAAAGGAGTAAGACGGAACAGCAGCAAGGCAAAGACGGCAGGAAGCGAAACATCATGCAAGTGCAGACAGAAACTAATCGGTCAGAACCAGATCAATGAGGCGATTTTGAGTATCACCAAGGTAGCAATTAAGAAAACTTTAATAACGAAATATCTCAGGGGTAAGATCTCGTGAGGTCAACGAAAACGTGGAGGAAGCAGCGAATATCCTCGATCATATTCGAGTAATCAGCTGGATCATGTGAGTCAAGAAGGGGATCCAAACCAGCGTCACAAGAAGAGGCAAAGAACAATGGTTGGCAGCATCTGGGAAGATAATCTTCGAATACCCAGGGACAGCTTGGAGGCGAGCGACAATTGCAGTGGAAACGGAGGGAGTACCAATAAGTTCGGCGAAAGCAGCAACAGTTGAATTAGGAGCGGAACCTGAAGAACGATGAAGAGAAGGCTGAGCGACTGCGGTTCGCTTAGTACGAGTCTCTCGATTAGAGCGACGACGGCACTTCTTATTAGAAGCAGTACCAACAGGGACGTGGTGATGAAGAAGGAGTAACCGACAGCAAGTGAGAAGTCTGAGAAGGAAGATCTGGATCATGTGCGCATAACGCAGGCAAAGAGGCAACTGATGGGGCAACAGGAGCTGGTGAAGGTGAGGCTTCACACAAATCCAGAAGAGTAGCTGTGCTGGAAAGCGGGGACAGATCACGGGACAAGAAATCGAAAGGAAGGCCACAATATTAGAGGCATCAGAAGAGCTCGGAGAAGGTGAAACGGGCGGAGAGCACACCGGAGTACTGGAACGGCTGAAGAAAGGATGAGCGTCTGAGGGTGGCGAGGCTGACGTACACAGCGAAGATGATGGAGCAGAGAATCCCGTGGTTGGGATTGACGAGGTGACGTGCGAAAACAAAGAAGGCAGCACCTGAACAGGCGGAGAAAGGTCGGCAACGGGATGTGACAAAGCACAGACAACAGACGACGAAGAAGAAAGCAAGACAGACGAAGGCACCGAAGCAGGAGCAGTAGATCCAGATGTATCCACAAGAGGCAACGCTAGTGGAGAAGGAAAAAGACCTGCAGAGGAAGGCAACGACAATCGAGATGGAGACTAAGAAGGTGGAAGCGAAACAAGTGCAGGCGTGGTGACCGGAAGTGAAGAAGGGGGTTCTGTGATGAGCACTTGAGCAGCCGTTGAGGAAGAACAAGAAGAGGTGAGCGGACACTGCAAGCGATGATGACCAGGCGTTTTACATGAGAAGCAATGATACGCAGTGAACACATTTATAACGACATTGTGATGAACACAAAGCACCTGGAAAGCAGTGGGGCAGGAAGTAATGGAGTCCATATCAGGGAAGAGAACTAAGGCTTGGCGTCGGAAGCCTAAATAAGGACGATCACCTTGATCGGGCGGGGAGCGCGCGAATAACACAAACAATGCGCCCACACCGAGAAAGAAATGCATGTAAAACCGTCGTCGGGGCTGATGTTCGCAAACGGAGGACTTTGCTATGACATTTGTTACAGTTCAAACTGTGGTTACGAAGATACTGCAATATCGGAAAGTATGTTTAAAATTAATCCCGCGGATGCTGACTGACCACCATAAGGAAGAATGTATGGGTTGGAGTTTGAACCACTTGCTGCGTTACAAAGCAGAGGGTGATGCATTTATATCGCGCATAGTGGCAGGTGACGAATCGCGGTGCCACCACTTTGAGCCATCCAGCAAACCAGCGAGCATGCAATGGAAACATCCCGGATCACCAAAACACATAAAATTCAAGTCACAGGACTCCGCCGGGGAGGTTATGCTGACCGCATTTTTTGACCATGAAGGGCTTTTGTTGGTGGACTTTAAAGAGCCTCACGCGAACAGCAATGCCAACCACTACATCGACACAGTGGACAAGCTGCATAAAGCAATCAAGAATGGGTGACCTGGCATGATTTCGCATGGTGTGATTCTGTTGCACACATTATGCAGGATGCGTTAGCACGGACAGAGTGAGAGGTTCTGCACCACCCAGCCTATAGCCCGGATCTGTCAACATGTGACTTTCATGTTGACAGATCCAAATGGTTCAACGAGAAACTAAAGTTCCTCTTTCCAGACGGTATACGTCGTCTTTCCCAGCAATGGGATGCGTCGTCTTTCCAAGCAATGGGATGCGTGTTAATTCTGCCACACCTGCGGATGTAACTCTTCATTCGTTTATATATATATCATCATCATCATCATTGTCAACCATTATCAATCCACTGCTGGACGAATGTCTCCCCAAGTTTCCTCCACAACGGTCTGTCTTGTGCCAGTCTCCTCCATGTCACTCCCGCATACTTTCGAATTTCATCCACATATCTTCTATGTGGTCTTCTTCTTAGTCTTTTCCTGTCCCTTGGAATCCAATCTAAAATTTCGGCTGTCCATCGATGGTCTGTTCTTCTGGCAGTATGTCCAGCCCATTGCCATTTCAGGGATTTAACTCTGATCATGATGTCTTCCACTCTTGTCATTTTTCGGATCCACGTGTTCCTCTTCTTATCTCTCCTGGTTACACCAAGCATGCACCTCTCCATGCTGCTTTGAGTTGTCCGCAGCCTTTGTATGTCTCTTTTAGTTAAGGTCCACGTCTCTGAACCATACGTAAGCACTGGAAGGATGCATTGATCTAACACTTTTCTTTTAAGACATAATGGCATATTGCTCTTGAAAATTATGCTGTTTCTTCCAAAAGCTCTCCAGGCAAGTTTTGTACGCCGATTAATTTCTTCACCAATGTGACCCTCACTTGATATCTGCTGTCCAAGATAAACGTACGTGTCTGTTATCTCCAGCTTTTCTTCTTTAATCCATAAATCCTCATTTCTTGTAAAAGCATTGTACATCACTTTTGCCTTCTGAAAGTTAATTTTTAATCCCACCTCTTTACTCTTGTCAGCAAGTTCCTGGATCATACTCTGTAGATCTGATGGGGTAGTTGCAAAAATGACTATGTGATCAGCAAAACGAAGGTGGGTTAGATAATCTCCATTAATCTTTATCCCTTTGTTTTCCCAGTTCAGTGATTTAAAGACATTTTCCAATGTGGCATTAAAGAGCTTCGGAGATATGGTGTCACCTTGTCTCACTCCTTTTCCAATTTTCATGTGTGTTGTATTTTCAAACAGCCGAATCTTTGCACTTGCATTTTCATAGATGTTATTAATAATATTAATGTATGCATCTTCAGTACCGCAGGATTTCAGAGCCATTGCAACTGCTGATGGTTTCACCGAATCAAAGGCTTTTTCATAATCGATAAAAGCCATGCACAATGGAAGTTCATATTAACTCGCTCTTTCAATTAGTTCTCTCAGTACGTGGATATGATCTATTGTGCTGTAGCCACTCCTGAATCCAGCTTGTTCTCTTGGTTGAGCCATGTCCAGTGTCACCTTCAAGCGGTGCGAAAGAACTTTAGTGAAGATTTTATAAACCACTGATAGGAGACTGATAGGTCTGTACTTCCTGAGATCCTCAATGTCACCTTTTTTATGTAGCAAGATCATTGTAGCGTTGTTCCAATCCTCAGGAATTTTCCCTTCATTAAGGCATCGAGTGAAAATTTGGGCGAGTACTGTTTTGATTTCTCCACTTGCTTCTTGTATGATGTCTACAGTAATTCCATCTTCTCCTGGAGCTTTTCCCCGCTTCATGTTCTTGATTGCATGTGCAACTTCTGCTGGAAGGACTGGAAGAACTCTGGTACTGGTACCTTTTATGATGTCTGGAGTACATGTATCATCCCTTTCATATAATTTGGAGTAGAAATCTTTCACTCTTGTCAAAATTTCGCCTCTATTTCTTGTTACAGAACCATCTTCTTTTCTCAGTGCCATAATCTGTTTTTTCCCCTTACTGAGATGTCCCTTTGCTATCTTTAGGCTTTGGTTGTTTTCAATTGCTTTCCTTACTAGTTCACAGTTGAATTTCCTTACGTCTTCAGTGATACTTTTTCGTACTGTCTTGCATAGCTCTATATATTCCACTTTGGAAGTCACATCTTCTTTAGTTGTCCTCATCATTTTTCTTTTTTGCATCAACATTTTGGTTTTTCCTGATAATTTGTTCACATGCAATTTGTTCTTAGACCCAGCTAATTTTGTTGCTGTTTCCATAAGAGCTTTGGTTACTTTTCTGTTAACTTCAGAAATATCCACTTCTTCCGATGTTAGGCCTTCTAAAGCAGAGAATCTGTTCTTCAGTTCCAATTTGAAGGTATTATGGTGTTTTTTAAGGTTGGTTATGTCAATACATTTTGTTTGTCTTATGAGCTTGCTACGTTCGAGTTTATTGTTGAGGTGCATCTTACATCTCACCAATCTATGGTCACTGCCTGTGTTGAACTTGTTTAGCACACTGCAGTCTTCTATGACGAAATTTTTGTTACACATAATAAAATCAATTTCACTTGTCGTCCCATTTGGATGTCTCCATGTCCATTTCCTGTGTGGCTTTTTCTTGAAAAAGGAGTTCAAGAAGAAAAACCCTTCTGCCTCTGCAAACTCTACGAGAGTATTTCCACGCTGGTTTCTGTTGCCGTGACCGAATTTACCTACTGAAGTTTCATTCTGTTGCCGTTGCCCTATTTTTGCATTGAAATCTCCCATAATTATCTTCAAGTGCTGTTTACCTTTATTATTTAGATCACGAATTTCCTCATAAAATTCTTCAATTTCTTCTTCAGCATGACTTGTGGTGGGTGCATAAGTTTGAATAATCTGAGCCTGGTATCTTCTCGAGAGTTGGATAACGAGTCGTGCAGCTCTGTCAGAGGAACTTTCAACTTCTACAACTTTATCCTTCAGTTTCTTGTTTATTATAAATCCAACACCACTAGTTCTGCCAGTATCTGTCCCACGATAGTAGAAGAGATGTCCACTTTTCAGTTCGATGAGATCTTCTCCTTTTCTCCTTACCTCACTTAGCCCCACGATGTCCCACTTGATCCTTTGTAGTTCCTCTTCCAATTCAAGAAGCCTTGAATCAGAACATAGGGAGCGTCAGAAGATAGGGAGCGTCCGTTATAAGTTGCCAAGGTCAGCATCAGATGCCAGCCTAGTCCGGTCCTCCGGGGATTCTTAGCACCCTCTGCCTTCATGTCGCACTGGCCGCTGCCTTGGCCAGGTACATACCAGCTGCCGGAGACTGAGGGCCAAGATTTAAGTTGTGGAGTCATTTTGGAGGGGTTTGGCCATAACTCACCACGCTGGCCAAGCGGGTTGGTGAGTGTGGGATAGGATTTCCTCTAAACCCGATGGTATAGTTATACCGCTATTGGCGGTCGTCAGAGCCCCTTTAGTGGGAACAGGATGATGCGTAACATCACAGCCTCTCCTTGACAAATGTCAACCCCGCCTTCTCGTGGTACATCCTGTCTCCACTAAAGGGGCTCTGACGACCTCCAATAGCGGTATAACTATACCATCGGGATTAGAGGAAATGCTATCCCACACTCACCAACCCGCTTGGCCAGCGTGGTGAGTTATGGCCAAACCCCTCCAAAATGACTCAACAACTTAAATCTTGGCCCTCAGTCTCCGGCAGCTCGAATGTACCTGGCCAAGGCTGCGGCCAGTGCGACATGAACGCAGAGGGTGCTAAGAATCCTTGGAGGACCGGACTAGGCTGCCATCTGATACTGACCTTGGTTACTTACAATGGATGCTCCCTATCTCCTGATTCAAGGCTTCTTGAATTGGTAGAGGAACTGCAAAGGATCAAGTGGGACATCGTGGGGCTAAGTGAGGTAAGGAGAAAAAGAGAAGATCTCATTGAACGGAAAAGTGGACATCTCCTCTACTATCGTGGGACACATACTGGCAGAACTAGTGGTGTTGGATTTATAATAAACAAGAAACTGAAGTATAAAGTTGCAGAAGTTGAAAGTGCCTCTGACAGAACTGCGCGACTCGTTATCCAACTCTCGAGAAGATACAAGGCTCAGATTATTCAAACTCATGCACCCACCACAAGTCATCCTGAAGAAGAAATTGAAGAATTTTATAAGGAAATTCGTCATCTAAATAATAAAGGTAAGCACCACTTGAAGATAATTATGGGAGATTTCAATGCAAAAATAGGGCAATGGCAACAGAATGAAACTTCAGTAGGTAAATTCGCTAACGGCAACAGAATGAAACTTCAGTAGGTAAATTCGCTCACGGCAACAGAAACCAGCGTGGAAATACTCTCGTTGAGTTTGTAGAGGCAGAAGGGTTTTTCATCTTGAACTCCTTTTTCAAGAAAAAGCCACACGGGAAATGGACATGGAGACATCCAAATGGGATAACAAGTGAAATTGATTTTATTATGTGTAACAAAAAATTCGTCATAGGAGACTGCAGTGTGCTGAACAAGTTCAACACAGGTAGTGACCATAGATTGGTGAGATGTAAGATGCACCTCAACACTAAACTAGAACGTGGCAAGCTCATAAGACAAACAAAATGTATTGACATAACCAACCTTAAAAACACCATAATACCTTCAAATTGGAACTGAAGAACAGATTCTCTGCTTTAGAAGGCCTAACATCGGAAGAAGTGGATATTTCTGAAGTTAACAGAAAAGTAACCAAAGCTCTTATGGAAACAGCAACAAAATTAGCTGGGTCTAAGAACAAATTGCATGTGAACAAATTATCAGAAAAAAACAAAATGTTGATGCAAAAAAGAAGAGAGATGAGGACAACTAAAGAAAATGTGACTTCCAAAGTGGAATATATAGAGCTATGCAAGACAGTACAAAAAATTATCACTAAAGACGTAAGGAAATTCAACTGCGAATTAGTGAGGAAAGCAATTGAAAACAACCAAAGCCTAAATATAGCAAAGCGACATCTCAGTAAGGGAAGAAAACAGATTATGGCACTGAGCAAAGAAAATGGTTCTGTAACAAGAAATAGAGGCGAAAGTTTGACAAGAGTGAAAGATTTCTACTCCAAATTATATGAAAGGGATGATACATGTTCTCCAGACATCATGAAAGGTACCAGTGTTCATCCAGTTCTTTCAGCAGAAGTTGTATAACGAAGTGAATTTCTCCGTAATTTTTATCCGCGCCGGGGTTCGAACCCGGGTCCCCTCATTCCGGAATAAGTTGCTCTACCAATTAAGCTACGCGGACATGTATTCTGATTCCTATCTGCCTTTATGTCGTGTGCGTCCTTCTGGCCGGTACGTCACATCTCCTGGTACGTTACATCATCTTCCCCTTCTTTTTCTTTTTTTTTTCTTTCGAAGTGTTGCTCACATTTTTCCTATCTCGCGGTGTGGAAATAACATCACACCAATGCGAGATTTTGAACGGTCGGGTCATCCGGATAGTTCGGGCGCCATTATAACGAAGTAAATTTCTCCGTCATTTTATCCGCGCCGGGGTTCGAACCCGGGTCCACTCACTCCAGAATAAGTTGCTCTACCAATTAAGCTACGCGGACATTGATTCTAATTGCTATCTGCCTTTATGTCGTGTGCGTCCTTCTGGCAGGTACGTCACATCTCCTGATACGTTACAGTTGCACATGCAATCAAGAACATGAAGTGGGGGAAAACTCCAGGAGAAGATGGAATTACTGCAGACACCATGCAAGAAGCAAGTGGAGAAATCGAAACAGTACTAGCCCAAATTTTCACTCGATGCCTTAATGAAGGGAAGATTCCTGAGGATTGGAACAACGCTACAATGATCCTGCTACATAAAAAAGGTGACATTGAGGACCTCAGGAACTACAGACCTATCAGCCTCCGATCAGTGGTTTATAAAATCTTCACTAAAGTTCTTTCACACCGCTTAAAGGTAACACTGAACATGGCTCAACCGAGAGAACAAGCTGGATTCAGGAGTGGCTACAGCACAATAGATCATATCCACGTACTGAGAGAACTAATTGAAAGAGCGAAGGAATATGAACTTCCATTGTGCATGGCTTTTATCGATTATGAAAAAGCCTTTGATTCGGTGAAACCATCAGCAGTTACAATGGCTCTGAAGTCCTGCGGTATTGAAGATGCATACATTAATATTATTAATAACATCTATGAAAATGCAAGTGCAAAGATTAGGCTGTTTGAGAATACAGCACACATAAAAATTGGAAAGGGAGTGAGACAAGGTGACACCATATCTCCCAAACTCTTTAATGCCACATTGGAAAATGTCTTTCAATCACTGAACTGGGAAAATAAAGGGATAAAGATTAATGGAGATTATCTAACTCACCTTCGTTTTGCTGATGACGTAGTCCTTTTTGCAACTACCCCATCAGAGCTGCAGAGTATGATCCAAGAACTTGATGACAAGAGTAAAGAAGTGGGATTAAAAATGAACTTTCAGAAGACAAAAGTGATGTACAATGCTTTTACAAGAAATGAAGATTTATCGATTGATGGAGAAAAGCTGGAGATAACAGATGCGTAAGTTTATCTTGGACAGCAGATATCAAGTGAGGGTCACATTGATGGAGAAATTAATCAGCGTATAAAACTTGCCTGGAGAGCTTTTTGAAGAAACATCATAATTTTTAAGAGCAATATGCCATTATGTCTTAAAAGAAAAGTGTTTGATCAGTGCATCCTTCCAGTGCTTACGTATGGTGCAGAGACGTGGACCTTAACTAAAAGAGACATACAAAGGCTGCAGACAACTCAAAGCAGCATGGACAGGTGCATGCTTGGTGTAACCAGGAGAGATAAGAAGAGGAACTCGTGAATCCGAAAAATGACGAGAGTGGAAGACATCATGATCAGAGTAAAATCCCTGAATTGGCAATGGGCTGGACATACTGCCAGAAGGACGGACCATCGATGGACAGCCGAAATTATAGATTGGATTGCAAGGGACAGGAAAAGACCCAGAAGAAGACCACATGGGAGATGTGTGGATGAAATTCGAAAGTATGCGGGAGTGACATGGAAGAGACTGGCACAAGACTGACCGTTGTGGAGAAAATTTGGGGAGACCTTCGTCCAGCAGTGGATTGATAATGGTTGACAATGATATATATATATCATCATCATTGTCAACTGCTTCGAATCCACTACTGGATGAAGGTCTCCCCAAGTTTCTTCCACAATTGTCTGTCTTGAGCGTGTCTCCTCGATGACACACCTCTATGCTTTCGAATTTCATCCATCAATCTACCATAGGGTCTTCTTCTGGGTCTTTTCCTGTCCCTCGAAATTCATTCTAAAATTTCGGTTTTCCGTCGGTGGTCGTTCTTCTAGCAACATGTCATGCCCTCACCATTTCAGTGATTTCATTGTGGTCATGATGTCGTCAACTCTTGTTGTTTCCCTTATCCATGAGTTCCTCTGCTTATCTTTCCTGTTTACACCAAGCATGATTCTCTCCAGGGCTTTTTGCGTTGTCTGCAGTCTTTGTTTGTCTTTTTTACGCTTTCCAACCGTAGGTTGAAGAAGCGTATATGCTTCAGCGTTTTCCGTCCGTCTGTCCGTCTGTCCGTCCGTCCGTCTGTCGGCATGATAACTCACGTAAAAACGGTTCGATTTCGGTGAAATTTTAGTATGTGGTAGGGAACCCCCTGGGGACAAACCCTATGGAAAATGGACAAAATAGGGTCAAAGGTTAGGACACAGGAGCGGGATCTATTCCATAGTCCTTATGCATCATAACTTACGTAAAAATGCTTCGATTGCGACAAAACTTTATCATGTTATTTCGGAGGTATACCGAACCGGTTCTGTTGAATATCATCGAAATGGGATCAAAGGTCAGGGCACAGGACCGAGATTTATTCCACAACCATTATTCTCATAACTTGAGTAATTATTTCTGGTATGTTGGAAAGCGTATCATATTCAGTGCATTGCATTATTTTACTAACTTGTTTAGTTAAGGTCCATGTCTGTGCTCCATACGTAAGCACTGGCAGGATGAACTGATTAAACCCTTATCTTTTAAGACACAATGGCATACCTTTCGTAAAAATTGTACTTCTTCTTCCAAAAACTATCCATCCAAGTTTTACACGCCGATTAATTTCTTCATCATTTTTTTCCTTACTTCATATCTGCTGCCCAAGATAAATGTAGGTATCGGTTGTCTCAAGCTTTTCACCATCAATAAATAAATCTTCGTTTCTTGTAAAAGCAATATACGTCACTTTTGCCTTCTGAAATTTCATTTTTTATTTCACTTCTTTACTCTTGTCAGCAAGTTCCTGGATCGTATTCTGCGGTTCAGAAGTCGTCGTTGTAAAAATGACAACGTCATCAGCAAAACGAACGAGATTTGAATTATCTGCATTAATATTTTTTTCTTTGTCCCAGTTCAGTAATTAAAAAATATTTTACTATGTGGGATTAAAGAGTTTGGGAGATATGATTTTACTTTGTCACACTAGCTTTCCAATTTTTATTAGTGCTGCATCCTCAAATATCCAAACTTTTGCAATTGCATTTTCAGAGATACTATTAATAATGCTAATGTATGCATCTGCAATACCGCAGGTTTTCAAAGCAGTTGTAACTGCTGATGGTTTTACGGGATCGAAGGCCTTTTTATAATCAATAGAAGCCTTGCATAATGGGAGTTCATATTCTCTTGTTCTTTCAGTTAGTTCTCTAAGTACATGGACATGATCTTCAGTGCTGTAGCCACTCTTGAATTCAGCTTCTTCTCTTGCTTGAGCCATGTCCAGTTTTACCTTCATGCGATGTGAAAGAACCTAAGTGAAAATTTTATAAATAACTGATAGGAGGCTGAAGAGCCTGTAGGACCTGAGATCCTCAACGTCACCTTTTTTATGTAGAAGGATCATTGTACCATTATCCCAATACTCAAGAATCTTACCTTCGTTGAGACAGCTGGTGAAAACTTGGGCGAGTGAAGTTTCAATTCTTCCACTTGCTTCTTGTACACTCGTGGACAAGAAATTTGCAGACCTAGAAGAAAACATGCTACAACCGCGAAACTTTGCAAATAGCTAGGGTGAGTTTGGTGCGAGTGCGCATAACCGCACATCTTGTGGCGGCGCTGCTAGCACGAACCGGCAGCCTTATAAACCGGCGTGTAGTCGATGCCCCATCAAAGAGAAAAGCACAGGCCGGCGCAAGCAAGAGTATAGAGTGACAAGAATGCCGGGTAGACACCAGAGACGTCGATGTACGCAACTTACGGGCTTTGAGAGAGGCCTGATCATCGGGCTGAAAACAGCAGGTCGGTCGGCGCGCCGTATAACCCACCACGTGGATCGTTCTGACCATACCGTCCGACTGTGTTGGGAGCAGTGGACACGTGACGGCACTGCCACACGGCGGGTGTCTCCGAACGAACCAGGAGGACCATCCTTAGAGAGGATCGACAGTTCGTACGGCAGGCACGAATAGATCCCACGAGAACCCTGTCCTCTCCCCAGGCAAATGTAGCGGCTCTTGTGTGCCAACGAGCCATTTCCTGAAGCCTCGCGGAAGCGAATCTGCGATCCCAGCGCCTCTTACGTGTTCTGCCATTAACACCGGATCATCGCCGGCTCCGTTTGCAATGGTGCCAGGCGAGAGCAACGTGGAACGCCACAGACTGGCGACGTGTGGTGTTCAGCGATTGGTGTCGGTTCGTTTTGGGGACAGAGGATCATCGTGTCCGGGTGTGGAGGTCCCGGGGTCAACGGCACAATTCCAACCTTGCTATCGAGCGTACCACCTACTCCACTGCAGGCATTATGGTCTAGGGAGCCTTTATGGTTTATTGCCTACGATAGCCGATCAGCTCTAGTAGTAGTACGTGGATCATTGTCGGGCCAGCGGTATGTGGATGAGATCATATGGCCCCATGTGCTCCCACTCCTGGGCAGAATTCTAGGTGCGCTATACCAGCAGGATAGTGCCATCCCGCACACGGCTCGGGTTTTCTAGGACTGCCTACGTCATGTCCATACAGTTCCATGGCCTGCCCGCTCACCGAACATGTCCTCTATCGAGCATGCGTGGGACCAGTTGAAACGCCGGTTGACTCTGTGCCGCACTATCCGGGATTTGGAGCACACCGTCCAACAAGTGTGGGCCCTCTTCAGCAGGACATCAGGCGTCTGTTCGCCTCTATTCTGGACCATATTGCAAATGTATCACCGCACGAAGCGGTGCGACGCGCTATTGAAGATGACCGGACTACGTGCCACAGATGCCTCTGTAATTGTCCTGCATTAATACACACAATCGACGTGGATTAGGAACATCAAACCGAAGTCATTTCTCTTTCCACGTTTTTAAGTGAGTCACGGAAAAACTATCATCGGCCGCCACCGGGAATTGAATTCAGGGTCTTTCAGTTACGCGCTGGACATGCTAGCACTGCACCGCAGCGGCCTCGAATTCTCCAGACTCACATGTGATTAATTGCCAAACCACATGGCTGGTTGCTTCTTGGAGACCCGCACAATGGTGGGGATTCCCCAAAGATGGTAAGAAGCAATTGGTGCAGTGGTAGCATGTCCAGCGAGTAACTGGAAGACCCTTGTTTCGATTTCCGTTGGCGGCCGATGATACTTTTCCCGTGACTCACTTAAAACCGTGGAAAGAGCCATGCCATCTGTTTGATGTCCCAAATCTACGTCAATTGTGTGTATTAATTATTCATTCGTATACTAGTTATTTGTTCAGTTGCTGCCTACCATCTTCGGTAGGCAGCAACTGAACAAATAGTACTGAGATTTGAATTGACAAAATCTTCTATAGATCTAAAAATAAAATCAGTTATCTCCTGCAACATGAGGAATCTGTGATATAAATTTCTTTTGAATAGTGCGATTCTTTTTTGGCGTTGCAATTTTCACAAACAGTAATGTACGTATTTGCTCGTCGTAACAGAAAAATTCGGTAATATTAAGATACAATAAGCTGTACGTAAAAATGGTACATTCAATAGGCGTCGAAAGTGTTTCAATCTGATTTTTGAGCAACGATATGAAGCAAAATATATTTTGAAATCGGTGGAATTTGCATTTCGCTCTTGGCGGCGAAATTATGGATCAGATAAAGATTAAAATGCTAGGATCATCGTTCTCACTGTTCTAGCTTCCCAAAGCAAAAAGAGGCTGATATTAAATCAGACTTAGAGGTACACAGATAAACGTATACAGACAGATACATGTATATAGTGAAGGTATAAGTACATCCTTTAGTTTTCAAAGAACGTGCAGGAAACTTTTCCACTTTAACACGCTTCGGTTGAAAGGAAGTGCAAAGCAGATGCACCCTTAAATTTAAAACAAACATTCTTGAAATGGTCCCATCCAAACAATTGTCTTTGTACGATATTTGACTCACACAGCATTCCGTCACGTTGCTCTGCTGGCCACGCCCTTTTGAGCTCTGCATTTTGTGCTCCTCCTGTATCTAGCGCCCACCGCCGAATTAATTTGTGTTTCTCTCGTGCATGAATGTCTGCGCTCTCTTCCTAGTCATTCTTTCGAGTTGGTACATGCATATTTTGCCGATATTCCTTTATAATTCATCTCGTTGGGCCTGTTTACAATTCATTTCGTTGGGCCTGTTTACAATTCATTTCGTTGGGCCTGTTTACAATTCATCTCGTTGGGCCTGTTTACAATCTGCCCATCGTGACTCGCCTTGACTTTTTGCTCTAAAACTGTCTGCTGCATGTAGTAGCCTTCCTGCTGCTGTGTCTACGTTTGACTTCCGTGTTTGCGCTCCAATCATCGTTAATGGTTCTCTGCGCTGCCTTCACCGGTGTGTGGATTACCTTCCTTGTGTTCCACCCATTGACAGTGGTTCTCTGCGCTGCCTTCTTCGGTATGCTGATCGCCTTCCTGGTGCTCCACCTTGTTATAGTGGATCTGTGTGCCCTTCGCCGTGCATTTCTACACAATGTCCATGGCCAGTGCTTCTGCTTCTAAATTCTATTTCCCTCTCACGTCACTATGTGCTGCTTCGATGACTTGTCCTCCAAGTGTGCTGGATGCGTCCCACGATTGCTCTTCTCCTCATCCTGCTACAGATCCGTGTTCAACGTCTCCGACTTTCCTCGTGACAGCCTTGGACTCCTATATTTCACGTCAAGGTTCTACGCTTATTGCACACGTACAATGCTTTCACTCTTAATTTAAGTGTCAAGTTCGACGCCTTACCCAATGTCAAGTTGCACGTCTATACAGTGTATGTCTGCATTGTCGTTTCTCCCTTCCGGTGCAATTACACATTTCGCCAGCAAGCCTAAGTCCATTCTTGTATATATTTTTTCACCTGAGTTTGTTCCTCAAGTCCTATCGAATAGCCTTTCCGTTGGAGATCATAGCGTGGTCCCTATCCCCCTTGCACATTCTCCCGTTTTTCTTAATTTGTAACCTGTACCTCCGGACGTTTCCGATGAGTGTTTACATGCTTTTCCTTCTCGGTGTGGCCACGTTCTTGGTGATATCCGCAAGATACCCGCCGCCCATGTTGATCAAGGTGATCGTCCTTATTTTGGCTTCCGCCGCCAAGACTTAGTTTTTTTCCCTGACACAGACTGTTTCTTACTGCCCCACAACTTTTCTGGTGATTTGTTGTCATCACAACGTCGCAATCAACGTATTCACTGCCTATCATTGCATCTCATGTAAACAGCCTGGTCACCATTTCTCGCAATGCCCCCTCATTTCTTCCTAGTCTTCTTCAACGGCTGCTCAAGTTCCCGTCACAGAACCTCTTTCTTCGCTTCCAGTCACCACGCTTTCGCCTGATCCGTTCACACCTTCTTAGTCTCCATCTCCATCATCTGCCTCCGTTGGTCTTTTCCTTCCTCGCCAGCATCGTCTGTTGTGGATACATCTGGATATACTGCTCCTGTTTCGGTGCCTTCGTCTGTATTTCTTTCTTTTTCATCGTCTGATGTTTGCGCTTTGTCACATCCTGTTGCTGCACCTTCTCCGCCTGTTCCGGTGCTGCCCCGATCCCGGGATTTTCTGCTCCACCATCGCCGCTGCGTACGTCGGCTTCACCACCCTCAGACGCTCATCTTTCTTCCACTGGTTCCAGTACTCCGGTGTGCTCTCCGCCTTTTTCACCTTCTCGGGGCTCTTCTGATGCTTCTAGTGCCGTTGTCTTTGTTTCACCTTCTGGTCGCCATGATCGGTCCCCGCTCTTTCGCACAGCTCCTCTTCTAGACGCGTTTCAAACCCCACCCTCCCCGGGTTCTGTTGTTCCTGCAGTTACCTCTTTAGATGTGTCATCCGACTTTGTACCCTATTCACCTCGCCAGATTCCCGAGACGCCGCCTGTTGTTCCTTCTACGTCGTCTCGTCCTCTTCGTCAACATTTCCCTACTGGTATTGCTCCTAATAAGAAGCGTCGTCATCGGTCTAATCGCAAGATTCGCGCTAAGCGTGCCGCTGTGGTTATGTCTCCTCCTCATCGTTCTTCGCAAGGCTCCGCTCCTGATCCTGCTGCCGTCACTTTTGCTCGCGTTCTTGACAGTCCCTCTGTTGTGCCTGATCTTGTTGCTCGCCTTCAAGTTGTTCCCGAGTTTACGCAGACTCTTTCTCTAGATGCCGCTTTCCCATAGTTCTTTGACTCTTCCCACGATGCTCCACTTAATCACTTTATTGCTTCCAACGATCCGGCAGTTTACTCATCTCTGGTTCACAATCTTAGCGCTTTTTACTTTGCATTTTTTCACCTTTCGGGCTCTTACCCGGAAGTTGAATGTTACTATGGTTGTCTTGACCACTTCATTTGTCATGCTCAACATCGTCTCCTTCTTCGCTGTCCACCTGATTAGCTCCTGTGTGGTTTTGTTTGATGATTGATTTTTGTTGTGTTTTCTTAGCTATGTTTCTCCCTGCCTCTTTGAGCCCTTGTTGTTTCGTTCTCCTCTTTGTGAAGTGTTTTCTCTCGTGCCTCGGTTTTTTCCCCTCATCATTCTGCTTTGTGACCTTTTTCTGTGTGTTTTGTCTTACGATGTCCTGCCTGCATCCGCTTTACATGACCATCACCAACTGCCTCGCACCGTTCGTTCTGCTTCTGTTTTTCTGTGGTTCAAGCATACCCCTTGCCCGATTTTCCCGGAGTGCCATGTGTTGCTTCCTACCCTGCTATGTTTTGTATAGTATGTCTAACTGCTATGCCACTGTTAGACAGAAAATGCCAAATTTTAAAGAAAGTAATAGTTTTTCCTTAATGTTTTTCTTTTCAATGTGGCATAAGTACCATTATTTCTCTTTTTGTCGGAGGATGGCGCCCAATAACCACAGATGGTTTGTTTGTTTGTTTGATTGGAGGTTTAACGACCACCGTGAGCAACTCAATGGGCTATAAGCAGTCACCCGTCCATAATTTAGGGTCACTGGTTCCAGGGAAGGGAGAGAGCCAGTGCCTTAAGACAAACACAACATCCATGCCTCACCGGGATTCGAACCCGGACCCCTTTCGGACGAATGATCAGAGGCCATCGCTTAGACCACTGCGCCACCGGGGCGACAACCACAGATGGACAGCAATAATTTCGCACCAATAATTTCGTTTTTTCCTTAAAAGGAAGAAGGAATAGTTCCTGGGTTTTCTACTCATCATGTTGCTCCGTGGTTCCAGGTATGGTGCTTTCTCTATTTGCTGGCTCAGCCGTTCCTCTACTCAGTGACTGTTCCCTGTGTGCTTCGCCTCGTGTTGTATCTGCCACCCACTACAGCGCACGATTGTAATGTAACAGACTGCTTTGTGCCTCTGCCATGCTCTGTTTCTTTCTGTGATGCCTTGTATTGTATGTTTACTACAGACTGGATTGCGTCGTTTGTTTCCGCTCCGAGATTTTGGCTGTTTTACTATGCCATGCATTTTCCGGTTCTCTTGTATTCTGGTCCTTGAGACACATTGAAGAAATGTTGAAACCGTCACGTTCTTTTTGGAATGTCTTTTCAACTGCTGCGGTTCAAAGCTAGAAACGGAGAGATCTTTAAGATAATGACAGGAACGAATACAAGACTTTTTGAAAATAAATTACTTCTTCATCATCCTCCATTACCCTTTATACAAATATCTCAGAAACTATCCAGATTCGAACGATAAAGATGTAGCTCCTTCCGGTTCACACGAAGCTAACGAATAGCTATTCTGAAACAGGAAATGTCCGGGGGTGGGGGTGGGGGCAGCTGAAATCGTGGAACATTTTTAAACATCTCAAACACTATCGGGGTTCAAAAAAATAAACATGGAGTTTGTAAGAACGGACACATTAACGATGTTAATTCATTTCAATGATAAACATTATGTGGTTTTTTTTTTGACCAAAGAAAACATCGCAAGTTCCCAAAATGGCGACAGAGAATTCGTAAATATGTTTAATCCTTTTTGGGGGGGGAAGGCGAGATGTATGACAAAAGACTTCAGGTTCTCACGCCTTAGAAAGGGCGAGGACTTGTTCTACGAACTGAAAGTATTGCCAAGGACGCTGCGACTTTCACAGATACATTGTTCATTTTCACTTGGCGCCTACAAGTCTGAAATGCGGACATACTCTTTTGTATAGTTATAACAATGTGTATTGTATTGCTACGGATGTACTACGACGATAGGATTGCTTTCTCGGAAGGAGGCACTCAATAATGTATAGCCTGAGGATAAGCGAGGAATGCGCAAGGTAGATTTAAAGGTCTAGGAGCCCGATTCCCGGAAAACGACTAGGGATGGGGCAGGTGAAGGGCGCGAGAGGTGACACGTTGCGTGAGAGGAGAGCAGCATGTTGAAGGTCAGCGCCGTCGCCTTTGAAGAAGGAGCAGCGTGAAGAGGTCGCTCCGAGTGGACCTGTTCGAGCAGTCTGTTTTCGGAGAGCGAAGGTGATAGTCCTCCGATAGAAAGGAACGCGTTTGCGTGGATGGTTTAGTGGGCTCTAGGAGTCCACGGGGAAAGAGCGGGCACCCACCTAGATGAAGTAGGTCGCCGCTACAGAAGGAATCTACCCGAGTCAGGGATACCGGTAGAGTAGCTGATGATATACTACTGAATTACGGACTTAGTACAGTCTACTGAAGCATCGATTAGAGAAGGATAGCTAGAAGACTAGTCCTGAAGCATCGATTAGAGAATTATAGCTAGAAGACTAGTCCTGAAGCATCGATTAGAGAAGGATAGCTAGAAGACTAGTCCTGAAGCATCGATAAGATAGAGGTCTATCTAGTGTCAAGGAGACCCTAAGTTAGGACGCCAACTCAGGTTGAGATTTCTACAGAATTCGATCACCTTATCTTGCGCGTTCCACGATCTTTGCCAGGTCCAGTCATAACGAGGTCACTTTCAAGAGCGAGTAATCCGCCGCCATCAAAATTCTAGTTGATGAAGAATAAGTGTTTCGTATATGTGTTAACCAAGCGTTCTTTTCAAATTATGTCTGAAAGTGGATAAACTTCCGTATAACCAGCTGTTGTCGCTCTGCCTCCCCGATTCACAGATATATATATATAGTAAAGTGGGGGAGGTTTCGTTTGTTCGCTCGAACAGAGTGAGAGAGAGAGTGTGTGTTTCCGGGAAGAGTAAACGAACTCTCTGCTTGTTGTGAGAGCCCCCGCTGCGCGTGCTCCTCGGATACTTAAGTAGGAGGCGGCGCTAAGTCACGTGACGACACGTTCGCTCTTACAGAGTTTTCCCGGTTCATACGATTTACTAACGAATGGCTATTTTGAAATTTTGAAATTCCATGGGGGGGGGGGGGGGGGAATTGTCGGCTCCATATTTTCTGAATCCTTTTTTTTTTTTTGTAGGTATGTCAAACTCTATTGCGGTTCATACGATTTTTCTTTTTTGATTGGAGGTTTAACGACCACCGTGAGCAACTCAATGGGCTATAAGCAGTCGCCCGTTCCCAATTTAGGGTCACTGGTTTCAGGGAAGGGAGAGAGCCAATGCCGTAAGACAAACACAACATCCATGCCTGACCGGGATTCGAACCCGGACCCCTTACGGACGAATGATCAGAGGCCAACGCCTTAGACCACTGCGCCACCGGGGCGGCCATACGATTTACTAAAGAATGGCTATGAAATTTCGAATTCCATGGTGAGGGGGGGGGGGGTTGATGGTGTAGGCTTGTAACATCCTTTTTTCAATACCTCAAAACTATTGCGGTTTAAACGATGAAAATGGAGTTCTTTTCGGTTCACACAATTTGCTAACTAATGGCTATTTTGAAATTTTGAATTTCCATGGTGGGGAGCTGGTGAAATGGTCGGTCTCTCTGTATGTATGCAAAATCTCAATATTATTTTTTAAATATCTCAAAAACTATTGCTGTTCAAACGATAAAAATGGAGTTCATTCCTGTTCATGCGATTTACTAACGAATGGCTATTTCGGAATTTTGAATTTCCATGATGAAGGGGGGGGAGGGTAAATGGTGTAGGCCTGTGACATTCTTTTTTAAATATCTGAAAAACTATTGCGGTTCAAACGATGAAAATGGAGTTCTTTTCGGTTCATACGATTTGCCAACGAATGGCTATTTTGAAATTTTGAATTATTCCATGTGGGTGTGTGCAATGGTCGTCCCCCAATTTTCTCAAACTTTTTTTTTTTTTAAATCTATCAAAAACTGTTGGCCGCTCCGGTGACGCAGTGGTCTAAGCGACGGACTCTGATCATTCATTCGAACAGGGTCCGGGATCGAATCCCGGTGAGGCATGAATGTTGTGTTTGTTTTACGGCACTGGCTCTCTCCCTTCCCTGGAACCAGTGACCCTGAATTAGGGACGGGCGACTGCTTATAGCCCATTGAGTTGCTCACGGTGGTCGTTAAATCTCCAATAAAAAAAACTGTTGCGGTTCAAACGATAAAAATGGAGTTAATTCCTGTTCATACGATTTACTAACGAATGGCTATTTCGGAATTTTGAATTTCCAAGATGAGGGGGGTGAAATGTTAGGCCTGTAACAATATTTGTTAAATATCTCAAAAACTATTGCGGTTCAAACGATGAAAATGGAGTTCTTTTTCGGTTTATACGATTAGCTAACGAATGGTTATTTTGAAATTTTGAATTTCCTTGGTGGGGGGCTGGTGAAATGGTCGGTCTCTCCGTATAAATGCAAAATCTCAATATTATTTTTTAAATATCTCAAAAACTATTGCGGTTCAAACGATAAAAATTGAGTTCATTCCTGTTCATACGATTTACTAAGGAATGGCTATTTCGGAATTTTGAATTTCCATGATGAAGGGCGGGGGGGGGGGTAAATGGTGTAGGCCTGTGACATTCTTTTTTTTTAAATATCTCAAAAACTATTGCGGTTCAAACGATGAAAATGGAGTTCTTTTCGGTTCATACAATTTGCTAACGAATGGCTATTTTGAAATTTTGAATTTCCATGGGGGTGGGAGGCTGGTGAAATGGTCGGTCTCTCTGTATATGTGCAAATTCTCAATATTATTTTTTAAATATCTCAAAAACTATTGCGGTTCAAACGATAAAAATGGAGCTTATTCCTATTCATACGATTTACTAACGAATGGCTATTTCGGAATTTTGAATTTCCATGATGAGGGGGAAGGGGGATGAAATGGCCTGTAACTTTCTTTTTTAAATATCTCAAAAATCATTGCGGTTCAAACCATGAAAATGGAGTTCTTTTCAGTTCATACGATTTACTAACGAATGGCTATTTCGGAATTTTAAATTTCCATGATGAGGGGGGGGGAGGGGGATGAAATGGCCTGTGACATTCATTTTTAAATATCTCAAAAATTATTGCGGTTCAAACGATGAAAATGGAGTTATTTTCGGTTCATACGATTTGCTAACGAATGGCTATTTTGAAATTTTGAATTTCCATGGTGGGGGGCTGTTGAAATGGTCGGTCTCTCTGTATATATGCAAAATCTCAATATTATTTTTTAAATATCTCAAAAACTATTGCGGTTCAAACGATAAAAATGGAGTTCATTCCTGTTCATACGATTTACTAACGAATGGCTATTTCGGAATTTTGAATTTCCATGATGAAGGGGGGGGGGGGGGGCAAATGGTGTAGGCCTGTGACATTCTTTTTTAAATATCTCAAAAACTATTGCGGTTCAAACGATGAAAATGGAGTTTTTTTCGGTTCATACGATTTGCTAACGAATGGCTATTTTGAAATTTTGAATTTCCATGGGGGTAGGGGGCTGGTGAAATGGTCGGTCTCTGTGCGAATATGTAAATTCTATTATTTATTAAATATTTCAAAAACTATTGCGGTTCAAACGATAAAAATGGAGTTCATTCCTGTTCATACGACTTACTAACGAATGGCTATTTCGGAATTTTGAATTTCCATGATGAGGGGGGGTGGGTGAAATGATAGGCCTGTAACATTATTTTTTAAATATCTCAAAAACTATTGCGGTTCAAACGATGAAAATGGAGTTCTTTTCAGTTCACACGATTTGCTAACGAATGGCTATTTTTGAAATTTTGAATTTCCATGGTGGGGGGCTGGTGAAATGGTCGGTCTTTCTGTATATATGCAAATTCTCAATATTATTTTTTAAATATCTCAAAAACTATTGCGGTTCAAACGATAGAAATGGAGTTCATTCCGGTTCATACGATTTACTAACGAATGGCTATTTCGAAATTTTGAATTTTAAAAATTGGGGGGCTGGTGAAATATTCGGCCTCCTATATTTATATGCAAATTCACAATATTATTTGTTAAATATCTCAAAAACTATTGTGGTTCAAACTATGAAAATTGAGTTCATTCCGGTTCATACGATTTATTAACGAATGGCTATGCTGAAATTTGAAATATCTATTTTTTGGGGGTACCATTTCACCAGCCCCCCCCCACTTTGTTTTTTAAATAACTCAAAAACTATTGCGGTTCAAACGAAAAAAGTTGAGTTCATTCCGGTTCATACGTGGTACAAACGAATGGTGCAAAAAAAATTTAAAAATTCCATGGTGGGGGGCTATCGTTTCACCAGCCCCCCACTTTGTTTTTTAAATATCTCCAAAACTTTTGCGGTTCAAACGAAAAAAACCGAGTTCATTCCGGTTCATACGTGGTACAAACGAATGGTGTCTGAAAAATGAAAAAATTCCGTGGTGGGGGGCTGGTGAAATGCACCTCGGGAACTGCGCAGCCTGAATCTCAGTGGCTCAATTCCAAGTCATATATCGCATGGCGATAAGACACGTAAACGTAACATCAGCTAACTAATAGCGGTAAGTGAAAAAAAGTAAAAGAAAACGAAAGCCGTCCTAATGCAGGACTTGCTACATGAATTCAGCCTCAGTAATTTATACACTGACGGGAAAAAAATCCCAACACCAAGAAGGGGTTGTGTTAGATAAACGACAGTTGGTAGGCGGTGAGAGTACATCTGTAAGATGACGTCTATGTAAATTTCGCGCTCGGCGCATACGTGTGGCACTAGTAGCGCCCCTCGGAACATTCAAAGCAGGTTTGCTGTAAATACACGCTGTAACGTTCGTGAGCGTTAGTTATTGTTGAGATTCGACGTAGTGTGTTGATGTTATTCAAGAATGCCTTTAAGAAGACGAAAAAGCCATTATCAGCAGCTCACGGAGTTTGAACGCGGTCGTGTAATAGGGCTACGAGAAGGTGGATTTTCGTTCCGCAAAATTGCAGAACGACTTGGCAGGAATGTAGCCACTGTGCATGATTGTTGGCAGCGGTGGTCAAGGGAGGGTACTGCCTCAAGAAGACCGGGTTCTGGCCGGCCACGTGGCACTACTGAGAGGGAAGACCGCAGTGTACGGCGTATGGCCGTGGCGCATCGCACCGCGTCTGCGGCGGCAATTCGAGCTGCAGTTGCCACCACAGTGACACAACGAACTGTTACAAATCGGTTACTTGAAGGACAGCTCCGAGCCAGACGCCCTGTAGCGTGCATTCCACTTACTCCAAACCACTGCCGTTTGCGACGTCAGTTGTGTCAAGCTAGAGCTCATTGGAGGACGGAGTGGAGATGTGTTGTGTTTTCTGATGAAAACCTGTTCTGCCTGGATGCCAGTGATGGCCGTGTGTTGGTTAGAAGGAGGCCAGGTGAGCGCCTGCAACCAACCTGTCTGCGGCCGAGACACACTGGACCTACACCTGGAGTTATGGTCTGGGGAGCAATTTCCTATGACAGTAGGAGCACTCTCGTGGTTATCCCACGCACCCTGACGGCACACTTGTACGTCGGTCTGGTTATTCAGCCTGTTGTGCTGCCATTCATGAACAGCATTCCAGGGGGTGTTTTCCAACAGGATAACGCTCGCCCGCATACCGCTGTTGTAACCCAACATGCTCTACAGAGTGTCGACATGTTGCCATGGCCTGCTAGATCACCAGATCTTTCACCAATCCAGCATGTATGGGACATCATTGGACGACAACTCCAGCGTCACCTCCAACCAGCATTAACCGTCCCTGTATTGACCGACCAAGTGCAACAGACATGGAACTCCATCCCACAAACTGACATCCAGCACCTGTACGACACAATGCATGAACGTTTGCGGTGCTTGCATTCAACATTCTGGCGGTTACTCGGGTTATTAATGTACCAGCGTTTCACATTTAAAATGGCTCTTCTCGCGCTTACATTAAGCTGTGATCTTGAAAATTTAATCGATTGATTATGTTACCTATACAAATGTATTGCCGCTATTTCATTCCTCTACAACTATTTTTTCGTGGTGTTGGGATTTTTTTCCGTCAGTGTATCTGAGGTATATCATGCGCAGAAGTAAAAGTGCTAAAAATATAGTAATCAGCGAAAAGTAATGTACAACGTACAGATACTTTTCCCTGATTACTACTATATATTAGAAAATCTAACAACAATATGTAAAGAAAAACACGTTGAAATTTGATCTTGCAGTATGTCTTGTCACCAAATCATGCAACAATTATTCATTTCATTGTTATGCAATAGAATTTGATTAAACTTTTACACAACAATATTTCATTACGCGTTGCAGAAATGCAACGATATCTCACATTGCAGTATCGTGTAAACCACGAAGGCCAACAGTGATAGAAGGTATTACAAAAATCCCTTATTTTTTGTTTGCGACGCAACTAATATATGCAAATCGTTTACACCCGCTGGTTGCTTTATCGAGGCAGACAAATTCTACATACCTATCAGGCACAACGAGGGAAGAATAGAAACGAAAATATTAATAGATTGTGCTAAAATGTTTAGAATGCACTTCCGAAGTGTTACGTTTATCCTTTCTCCGCAGTTGCTAACAGATATGCTTACATTTTAGACAGAGGTTTCCGCGTTTGCTGCTGGTACTAAAAATATTTTCGAACTATTTCTTCGGGAAGATTTTGGCCAGGGTTTTTCAACCATTATTTCAAAATTTACATAACGCGCGCGATTCACATTTAGAAATTTATTTCTGATTACTGCGTTAGACTTCAAAAGTGTTACGTGTATCCTTCAGTAGAATTTGCAGGCGGGTTTGTTTACATTTCAGACATCGGCTCTCCATATATTACTATTCACTATAAATAATTTCAAGGTGTTTCTAATGGAAGATTTCAACGAGGTTTCCCGAATCATTGTTTCAAATTTGACATAACGCGGCCAATTTGCAATTTAGAACTGGATTTTCTGTTTACTGTATAAGATTTCCAATTTTTGGAATGTATCCTTTCACTGCAGTTGCGTGCGGATTTGTTTAATCATCGCCTTGCGGATTTGCGTGTGTTACTAAGTGCAACTATTTAAAAACCTGCAGTTCCTCTGTTCTTTCAGAGAGTAAATAAATTTCAATAAAATGTAAATTGAACACAAGTACGAAATATGAATTTTCTCGAATTTCATTCCTTCAAAGTTTAACATTGCTATTCCTTCGTTCGCGCAGTCTTCCATTTCATTTTGACTATTTATTTATTTTATTTTGACAAAATTTAAATCCACCAAAACCTGACTATCAAGAAACTCATGTCACATGTCATCGGAGCTACCATTATGACTGGCCATGCTGCAGAAAACCATGTTTATATTTCATTGACCCATTTTTCATCGCATGCTACGATGTGATCCGAAGGGCCACCAAGCGACAAACAATCGCCAAATGATGCTTCCAGACTTTAGCTGTGATCTCACGAACATTTTTCTAAGGGTCATCTTCGACAATATTCTTCAACTCTTCATCTATTACAGTTATTGGTTCACGACCACGAGGTGCATTTGCAAGGGACATGTCAACTTCTTGAAATTTTGCAAATCGTTGGCGCATGGCGCGTTCATTCGCAGTACGCTACCCAAACGTCACATTAATGTTTTAATCCGCCATACCAGCGGAATGTTCGAGTTTGAGCTCACAGAAAAATTGCGCACAACTAGCCTGCCTCCATAGTCCACTGTGCCCGAGGCTTTTGCACCTGGCATTGAACTTCGTCACGAAATGAGCCAAATTTCGCGTGCGCCAGATACAAACTGACCTTGGGACGTATTCTATGTTCACTTTTCTAGACGACACTATTCCGCTGGACGAGACGAACGTGTCTACCCACTAATAGCGGGCATTTCACCCACATCAACCCAATAATATTTTACGGTTCGGGAAAATCACCACCTTATCGTTTAACTCGGCTTCTTTCTCATCGTAGTGCTTTACATGTAAAAATAAAAGCAATTACCTAGTCGATGATCCAGGTTAATACTCTATTAAGACTTGCAGTACTTAGCTACAAAATGCCCGAAAATTATAAGCTAAGTGGCTGCATTTAATGATTTTTATTACGTGTCACAAAGCTAAACAAAGGAAACTAATTTACAATGCTTCAGGTCACGCGACTGATAGATTAGCACCAGATATCCATGATACATTCCCAAGGGAAGGAAAGTTTGTTCTTTGTATTGCTTCTGATAATGAGAAACTCACCTTAATGTTTGTTCTAAGAGTAAACAAAAAGATTGTTACGGAACCGGGAAGGAGAAAGACAACCGAAAAATCGTGGAGAGAACTTAATATACTGAGATTGAATTTCTACAGCAGTTGATTTGTTTTAATATTAAAACGGAAAACCTTGGCTGTTTCTGCAAACTCTCATGACCCAGGGTTATCCGTACTGCTCGTTACATGGTCTCTAATCCTAGACATTAACATGAACCTATCGTTCGCAAGTGCACCCTCTAGATTTCCGCTGTAATAAAAAGGACTCCAGCATTCGGAAAAGACTTCAATCGTGCAAATGCACTGGTATTGCTTTTCCATTGTGATTACGTATTACCAATGTCATAGTGATCACTTTTTAGAAATTTGTAGCATCCTCACCTTAACAATATGCAGCAGCCGCCCCGGTGGCGCAGTGGTCTAAGCGATGGCCTCTGATCATTCGTCCGAACGGGGTCCGGGTTCGAATCCCGGCGAGGCATGGATGTTGTGTTTGTCTTACGGCACTGGCTCTCTCCCTTCCCTGGAACCAGTGACCCTAAATTAGGGACGGGCGACTGCTTATACCCCATTGAGTTGCTCACGGTGGTCGTTAAACCTACAATAAAAAAAAATATATGCAGCAAATTAAGTTTCTTTTTTTCCTCATGGAGATATCTTAATACTTTCAGAATAACGTTTCCCAATATCTAGGATTACATTCCCTGCAAATTCTTATAGAGACCATTCAAGACCTACCAGTGTGTTAATAAACGGGAAATTTCATTAAAAAAGAAGGTCCACGAAAATCTGTGGAATCAGAATACGTACCATTTCTATACGCACTTAATTTATTTTAACGATGAATAAAGGTTACAGCTGGTGATCCATTTTAATGAACCAATTTCTCTAAACATTAGGTCTTCCACCATAAGCACAACATTTCTGATTTAAATTGCATAGGAAAAGAACTTTACCTCATTTCTAAAGTAAAAATAGCAAGAAAAATCCACTATACATCTCGCAATCGACCTAAGAGAGAAGACTTTAAGATGCTCCTCATATTATGAATGATTGCCTCCAATCCACGATTCAACTAAATTTATCGGAGAATTGTAAAAATATAGAATTATTAAATTTCTAAATACCACTCCTATTCTTAATAAAACATAGTTTGAAGGAGAGTTCGGAGCAAAAGATTTCAGAAAAAATTAAACAAAGTAAACTCTCTGTCTACTGCGCATTTTTCATAAAATATTTCGTTTCCTTCGAATCTTTCAATTAATTTCATTTTCTCCAGTAAAATAGCAAAACATTTGTTTTCTTGCTTTCAAAAATAACGAAAATTGCTGCGTTTTATTTTCGAAAATGCTTGAATATAACACGCACCAAAACCCTTCGAGGAATAAACACAAACTTCCGCTTCTAAAAACTCTGTATCTAAATAACTGATAGAAGTGCACAGGACAAGAAGCTAAGCGACGTTAATACGAACAAAAATCGAAAAATAGATTATTTTCTTTTTAACTCTCCAGAAATGCCAATATTCAAAGCACAGTCGTGCCCAAAATGCCAATATTCAAAGTACAGTCTTGGTCCTGCACCAGTAGACCGAGAGTCGATTTTTAATGTTTGAAGTCAAAACGTAAGTGTAAAGTCAGGAATACATATTACACATTATTTTAAAGGAAATTGTATGATGAATTTAAATATTTTTACAAAATGTTATTACCAGTAATGAAACTGAAGTTACAAGCAAAAGTATAGCATCTAGTCATAAAAGGTAAAAAATAGTGGAATTTGTGAAATTAGTGTACAATGAATTTAACGTAAAATTATTGTACAGTACAGTACAGTATTGAAACTTGCAGGACACCTGAAATAACTTACCAACAAGCAAAATACGCTTTAATATTTAATTGGATAACCACGGTTTCTTAGTAACGAAGTGCACCTTCTTGGCATGGAACTAATGAGCTTCTCTAGTTGTCCATTGGTAATAACAAGGTGCCATACGCACCTTAGAGACTCAATTAATACTGTTTTAGATATGGGTCCTTGTTGACGGATCTTTTGCTTCAATATCATCCACAGATTCTCTATGGGATTAAGATTCGGTGACTGTGCCGGCCACTGAAATTTGCTTATATCTTTTCGATTAAACCACTCATTTGACCGATGGCATAGCACGTTATCGGCCTGAAATATTAAATTCCGCAATCCCATGTCTTGTGCAGATGGTAGCAGTTTGGACTCCAAAATATCCACATATTTCGATCCATTCAATGTGCCATCAACAATGTGCAGACAGCCAACACCACTGGCTGAAATACAAGATAATAACATCCTCGAATGTGGGTGCTCGATTGTTCTCGGGGTGCAGCATATCTTTCACCATTCCGACTACGTACATAATTATTTCCATTATTAGCGGAAATAGTAACAGTTGATTTATCACTGAAAATAACATCTTTCCATTCATCAACAGTCCAATTCTCTTGTGCCTCGGCCCAAGCAATTCTTTTGAGCCATTGCTGTTCAGTAACGAAAGGTTTTCGTGCAGCTTTTCGTGCAGTCAGTCCATTTTCTTGTAGAATACGACGAACTGTACGTGCAGATGAAATAATGCCTGCTTCATTCTCCCACTCATTTCTTAAATCATTGGCTGTTTTAAACCTTGATTTTAAGGAAAGACGAATCAACATGAGATCATCACGTTCAGTACACAGCATTGGTCGACCTGCTCTTTTTCTGTTTCCCACACATTCTGCAACTCTTTTAATGGTACGCCAGTGAAATGATCCGAGCCACATTTAACAGCAATTTCACGACTATTGAATCCAAGTTTATGCAAAGTAATAATTTTTGCCCTAGTTTAAAGAGGCAGGACCAATTTTCGGGTGTTTGACATTCCGAAATTCAAACATCACCAGGAATTATGCATAAACTTCCTTCAACTGACTACAAGCAGCTGCGTTCTAAATCGGCAGATGATTCTACATCCTTTTATATCTCACTAGCGGACGTCGGAGAAAGCTATAGTGGATTAAAGGGGCGAGAACGCTTTTTCAGAACTGGAGTTGGGTTTCCTCACTTGCGCATTTTTGCTTGTAACTTAACTTCCATTACTGGTAAAACATTCTGTAAAAATATTTGAATTCAGCATACGATTTCCTTAAACATGATGTATAATATGTATTCCTGACTGCTTATATCTTTTCTCGATTGTTCTCGGGGTGCAGCATATATAAGTTGTATAAGTTGACTTCAAACATTAAAAATTGCCTTTACGCTGTATAAGTTGACTTCAAACATTAAAAATTGCCTTTCGGTCTACTGGTGCAGAATTTTTGGCCACGATTGTACGTACATCGAACACTACTTTTAAAATTCCATTTATTACTTACAAAATAAAAACGTGACTTAGCTTTCAATTAATCGGTGGTTGGAGAATACAGGATCTGAAATCGGAACGAGGTTAAAACTGAGGAGATATTCTTGGACTTCTTTACAGGGCTGTGAAAAAATGCGGAAAGTCTGCGGTGGTAAGTCTGAGCTATGATGTACAGAGAAAAGTAAAACTCACAGAACGTAATCGTTTCATAAAGATTCGCGGCTCGTTAGAAGGAAACTAATGTTGTGTACGGCTGAGGATTTTAGAATAACTGGATGCTTTTAGGAAAAAAATCTAACACTGAAATTACAGGACCCTGTAGGAACCGGGTTGAAGATAGGGTACTGAGAGTAATAACAGCCAAGGAGTTGAGGAAAACATAATAAATTTGCCGATGTTAACTAATACATTTATTGAAACAAAACGGCTATTAGTTTAGATAGATCAATATGATGTAAAATCACATCAGTTGCAGATACATTGAGCTGTTTGACTAGAAATACAGTCGCACACGTGTCTTCTACCCACGTGCGGTATTCTCCACCAAGCTTTTCCACCTCATACAGTAGAACAGCCGTGGTCAGGGCTGTGTTCAGGTAGGTCTGTAGACGGCGCCTATTATAGCCACGCGTATTTGATTGGGGAAAAATACGGGGACCCGGCTATCCAAGCAGTACTTTCACACCACGAAGACATTCAGAAGAAACTCCTCCGCTATGTATGCTGGCGCTATCATGCTGAAAAATGGAGTCTGGCCCGCCGACTACTTTATTTTAGGGCGACGGCTTCCAGAATCTCGGCGATATAGCAGAAACGAATCAGTATGCAGTTGACGGACACTAACGATGACCAATGATCATAACTGATCGCTTCCGACACCATCATATCAGCAGGGAATGAAGTATGGCATTTCACAATGGCTCTAGGTACATTACGTTGATCATGTCGCACTGACAATAAATCCTCACGAGTAAGGGGTGCTACATACCTTTGTGGTTCTACTATATCCCCTGTCTAGAAAAAGAAGAGAAGAGTAAGAAGACCAAGACGTCCCGTCCCCTAAGGAAGGTCAGAATGAGGAGAAAATCAATTCCTCCAGGTGCGACGAATCCCATGCCCGATCGGGATAAGGCAGAAAGAAAAATGCCTGGTCCAAGCCAGTTTGTACCTTACATTCCATTTCATTTTTGCTGCTATTGAGCTTTTGCCATCAGTTTTGTAATGGCAGTTACCATGTGAAAATTAGTCATCGTCTATCCCCAACCCATTGCGTTCCTTCATTTACAGTGAAACCTCGGTTATACGTTTTTCTAGGGAATGGCCACACGTATAAATGTAAAACACGTATAAACGAAATTTCAAAATGTTAAATACTATTGTAAAATTTGTGCTTTAAAAGTATACGTATAAGATGTTTCTTAATAATGATTTATTTAAATTCGAATTGGCGGCGAAAGACAAAATAGTGTTACAAATTATAATATGCTTATCGCATTCCAAAAATCAAAAGGGCTATAAAACTCAAACAACTCTTTTCGCGACTCTATCTCTCTATGAAAATCCTGATTCCAGATTAATTCTTAGTTATGAAGATTGATAAATCTTCATAACTAAAAATTTTAGACCAGTACTTCATTAAAGGAGCTCATAAATTAACAGGTTTCCTTTCTGCGGATCCTAAGTGCATTTGTTTGAAACCAGAATGGTGAATATAAAAAATACATTTATAATTATATTCTACTGCGCCACCAAACGGTGGTGCTACATAATTACGTCTCACAGATTTAATCATTTTCAAATAGTGGATATATGTGTGAGTCGTAAAATGTGAAACCAATTTTTCATCCAAACCTAAAGAAACATTACTTTCTTTGATGGTGTCATGGTTCAACTTGGCTGGACTAAGAAGGAACAGTGAAACGCTGTCTCGCTTCTCCCAAAGTTGGAACATACCGGATTACTTATAAAAGAGTCATAGAACCGTGTATTTTTGATAATCTGAAATTCAAATTTTAACTTATAATCGCAAAATGCGCATAAATGAATTACCTATAACCAAGTTAAGAAAGCAATAGAAATTACAGTAAAATAATGAGATTAACACAGAATTACGTATAGATGAGAAAAACGCATAACTGAGAAACGTGTAACCAAGGTTCCATTGAATTTTTTTTGTATCAGATAGTTCATCAAGAAAATAATCGCCGTCCTGGTGGAGCAGTGATATGAGGGATGGCTTCGGATCGTTCGTCCGAAAGGGGACCGGGTTCGAATCCCGGTAAAACATGCATGTTGTGTTTCTCTTATGGCACTGGCTTTCTCCCTTCCCTGGAACCAGTGACCCTAAATTATGGACGGGTGACTGTTTATGGCTAGGGCAGTAATTCCGTTGCTGAGCGAATTTCCGCGATTTTTTCTCGAATTTTAAATATCAAATATATCCGCGAATTTCAGATGTTTTACCTATTTTTGCCTAATTTGTATTATAATTCTGTGATTACTGTATTTCTCATAATTAAATCATTTTAATACTGCCTTCGTTAGAATTTACGTGAAAAATATACCGCAAAGTAATCCCACTCGAAAGTCCAAACCAGAGCTTTAAACCTTGAATTACCTCTCAAGATTGTTCGTTATGAAGATACTCTTTCCAACAAGCTTGACGGTAATTGAAGGTCACATGCACTATGCTGAAGAATGCACACGTGGTCTTTCGTGATTTCCCCCGCTACTGTTGAATGACATTTGCGACTTGCCGGACTAGTAAACCGAATATCGTCAGTTGTGTTAGTAATTTTAGCTGGGAAAGTAGCTCTGAGAAAAGAGTGTTTCGCAGACGCTTAGCTTAGAAAATTTGCGCTTTCGTGTGAGTAGTTTATGAAGTTTCTAGATATTGTTTTTTAATTTGAGAATGAGCCACATGAGTAAAATGAGTACATCTGAAAGATGCAATCAGTACAGCAAGGAAACGTTTCATGTGAACAAGAATCTATTGTTCTGTTCATGTTGCAACATACCAGTGGATTTTTCAAGAAAAGACAGTTGTGAAAAGCATTTAGCAAGCAAGTGCATAAAAAGAAGGTGTGTCTGAACAGTGAACCGAAAGTAATGCAGAAATGTGTTGATGAATTAATTGAGAAAATAACTGCACAAGAACAGAATCGTGCAATGAAACTTTCGAAATTAACTGGTGCCTTTCGCGCAGCCAACATCCCACTTTCCAAACTGGATAACCCTACATTAAAAAATTACTTGGAAAATTCGTTGAAAGACATTGGTGTTATTCCAAATAAAAATTGAATGCGGAAATGTTATTTGCCGGAAATATATAATATTCACAAGCAACAAGTGAAATATATTTTAAAATCAGTATCCGGTGTAAGTATTTTAGCAGACGAAACAAAGAAGATTTCATTTAAGTCGTTGGACCATTCATACGACAAAGATTTGTTTGTTTTTAACCACATTCCTATGTTCGAAGATGAGAACCAACTAAAATGTGAATTCCGTTCATATGAAGCGAGTGTAAAAGAATTTCGTGTGAGCAAAAGTTTGCTAGACTTCTGGAATACGAGAAAAGGTCGTTTTCTCAAGCTACATAAGGTCGCCATCCGTTGTCTGTCAGTACTCACAAACAGTGTCGATGCTGAACGATCCTTTTCTAAATTTAAAAACGTGTTACAGGACAACAGGCACAGCATTAAAGAAGAAAATCTGCGTATGTACTATGTACAATATAATGTATAAAAATGCCGTCCACTTAAATGAAAATCTTGATCTCTTGAAATGGCGTTGATAACATTGCCAGAATTTGAATGGTTTATAATTGTAAGCATCAATTTTAAAAACTTATAAAGTTATAATGCTTATTTAATTACGTTCTAGTCATTTGTATTACTGCTTCGTAACTTGATAGACTTCTGTTTTGGAAATGTTAGTGAATCGGCAGGGAACTTTTCGCGAAATTTCATAATTCGCCGCTATGACGGCCCAGCGAATTTTGCCTAGTTTTTCGCGATAAAATTACTACCCTGCTTATAGCCCATTGAGTTGCTCATGGTGTGTTAAACCTTCAATTAAAAAAAGATAGTCTTTATGTCTTTTAATTGACTTTTTTTTTTGAGTATTCCTAAGATATTACATGTAAAAGATTTTTGTTTAGATCTTCATTCAACGTTTCATAAAATTTATATGTTAGGTCAAGAATTCTGTGAAAGACTGAGATGAGCTTGTATGTTTTAAGTACTTGAATTCTTTTGATTTCTCTAGAAGGACTGTCTTAAGACTCCATAGAACCACAACATTTAAGCATTTCAATGTAAGCTTTTGGACTATATCCCCACTCTGGGTACTCATGAGTATTGGAAGAAGGTTTTATACAAATGAAGTTTATTTGCAGTGCTTCGAGAGCTACTTTTAAAAACGAGAGAGAGGTTCAAGTGTCCCACTAAGTTGCCTTGATTTGGCAATTACGCTTTGGATGTGCGGCTACTAAGTTAGTTTATTATTCTAAGATATTATGCTTGCGTAGGGGATATTTTGGTTAATAATCTTCACATTTCTTTAATTTTCTCATTATGTTCTTTGGGTCACCAGCTCATAGCTTGAGATTTGAATGGATTAATTTTAATTCTCCACTTAGTATAGTAAATCTCTAATTCTTTTAGATATGTTTCCGCTCTTTTATCTTTATTTAGTATAGTAAATCTCTAATTCTTTTAGATACGTATTCCGCTCTTTTAGCTTTATTTAATGACTTGGGAAGAATAACCGTATTATCTGCATAAAGTGCAAGTTCAATATTTTGTACTTCAGGTATGTTTCATAGACAAATGGGATGTAAGGTCAGGTGATGCGTAACATCACAGCCTCTCCTTGACAAATGTCGATCCCGCCTTCTCGTGGTGCATCCTGTTCCCACTAAAGGGGCTCTGACGACCGCCAATAGCGGTATAACTATACCATCGGGATTAGAGGAAATGCTATCCCACACTCGCCAAACCACTTGACCAGCGTGGTGAGTTATGGCCAAACTCCTCCAAAATGACTCCACAACTTAAATCTTGGCCCTCAGTCTCCGGCAGCTGGAATGTACCTGGCCAAGGCAGCGGCCAGTGTGACATGAAGGCAGAGGGTGCTAAGAATCCCCGGAGGACCGGACTAGGCTGCCATCTGATGCTGACCTTGGCTACGTATAATGGACGCTCCCTATCTTCTGATTCAAGGCTTCTTGAATTGGAAGAGGAACTACAAAGGATCAAGTGGGACATCGTCGGGCTAAGTGAGGTAAGGAGAAAAGGAGAAGACCTCATTGAACTGAAAAGTGGACATCTCTTCTACTATCGTGGGACAGATACTGGCAGAATAAGCGGTGTTGGATTTATAATAAACAAGAAACTGAAGGATAAAGTTGTAGAAGTTGAAAGTTCCTCTGACAGAGCTGCACGACTCGTTATCCAACTCTCGAGAATATACCAGGCTCAGATTATTCAAACTTATGCACCCACCACAAGTCATCCTGAAGAAGAAATTGAAGAATTTTATGAGGAAATTCGTCATCTGAATAATAAAGGTAAGCAGCACTTGAAGATAATTATGGGAGATTTCAATGCAAAAATAGGGCAACGGCAACAGAATGAAACTTCAGTAGGTAAATTCGGTCACGGCAACAGAAACTAGCGTGGAAATACTCTCGTTGAGTTTGCAGAGGCAGAAGGATTTTTTCATCTTAAACTTCTTTTTCAAGAAAAAGCCACACAGGAAATGGACATGGAGGCATCCAAACGGGACAACAAGCAAAATTGATTTTATTATGTGTAACAAAAAATTCATTATAGAAGACTGCAGTGTGCTAAACAAGTTCAACACAGGTAGTGACCATAGATTGGTGAGATGTAAGATGCACCTCAACACTAAACTTGAACGTGGCAAGCTCATAAGACAAACAAAATCTATTGACATAACCAACCTTAAAAAACACCATAATACCTTCAAGTTGGAACTGAAGAAGAGATTATCTGCTTTAGAAGGCCTAACATCGGAAAAAGTGGATATTTCTGAAGTTAACAGAAAAGTAACCAAAGCTCTTATGGAAAATGCAACAAAATTAGCTGGGTCTAAGAACAAGCTGCATGTGAACAAATTATCAAGAAAAACCAAAATGTTGATGCAAAAAAGAAGAGAGATGAGGACAACTAAAGAAGATGTGACTTCCAAAGTGGAATATATAGAGCTATGCAAGACAGTACGAAAAAGTATCACTGAAGACTTACGGAAATTCAACTGTGAACTAGTAAGGAAAGCAATTGAAAACAAGCAAAGCCTAAAGATAGGAAAGGGACATGTCAGTAAGGGAAGAAAACAGATTATGGCACTGAGAAAAGAAGATGGTTCTGTGACAAGAAATAGAGGCGAAATTTTGACAAGAGTGAAAGATTTCTACTCCAAATTATATGAAAGGGATGATACATGTACTCCAGACATCATGAAAGGTACCAGTACCAGAGTTCCTTCAGTCTTCCCAGCAGAAGTTGCACATGCAATCAAGAACATGAAGCGGGGAAAAGGTTCAGGAGAAGATGGAATTACTGTAGACATCATACAAGAAGCAAGTGGAGAAATCGAAACAGTACTCGCCCAAATTTTAACTCGATGCCTTAATGAAGGGAAGATTCCTGAGGATTGGAACAACGCTACAATGATCCTGCTACATAAAAAAGGTAACATTAAGGATCTTGAGAACTACAGACCTATTAGCCTCCTATCAGTGGTTTATAAAATCTTCATTAAAGTTCTTTCACACCTCTTGAAGGTAACACTGGACATGGCTCAACCGAGAGAACAAGCTGGATTCAGGAGTCGCTACAGCACAATAGATCATATCCACGTACTGAGAGAACTAATTGAAAGAGCGAGGGAATATGAAATTCCATTGTGCATGGCTTTTGTCGATTATAAAAAAGCCTTTGATTCGGTTAAACCATCAGCAGTTACAATGGCTCTGAAATGCTGCGGTATTGAAGATGCATACATTAATATTATTAATAACATCTATGAAAATGCAAATGCAAAGATTCGGCTGTTTGAAAATACAACACACATAAAAATTGGAAAGGGAGTGAGACAAGGTGACACCATATCTCCGAAGCTCTTTAATGCCACATTGGAGGGTGTCTTTCAGTCGCTGAGCTGGGAAAACAAGGGGATAAAGATTAATGGAGATTATCTAATTCACCTTCGTTTTGCTGATGACGTAGTCATTTTTGCAACTACCCCATCAGAGCTGCAGAGTATGATCCAGGAACTTGCTGACAAGAGTAAAGAAGTGGGATTAAAAATGAACTTACAGAAAGCAAAAGTGATGTTCAATGCTTTTACAAGAAATGAAGATTTATCGATTGATGGAGAAAAGCTGGAGATAACAGACACGTACGTTTATCTTGGACAGGAGATATCAAGTGAGGGTCACATTGATGAAGAAATTAATCGGCGTACAAAACTTGCCTGGAGAGCTTTTGGAAGAAACAGCATAATTTTCAAGAGCAATATGCCATTATGTCTTAAAAGAAAAGTGTTTGACCAATGCATCCTTCCAGTGCTTACGTATGGTGCAGAGACATGGACCTTAACTAAAAGAGACATACAAAGGCTGCAGACAACTCAAAACAGCATGGAGAGGTGCATACTTGGTGTAACCAGGAGAGATAAGAAGAGGAACTCGTGAATCCGAAAAATGATAAGAGTGGAAGACATCATGATCAGAGTTAAATCCCTGAAATGGCAATGGGCTGGACATACTGCCAGAAGGACAGATCATCGATGGACAGCCGAAATTTTAGATTGGATTCCAAGGGACAGGAAAAGACCCAGAAGAAGACCACATGGTATATTGGTGGATGAAATTCGAAAGTATGCAGGAATGACATGGAGGAGACTGGCACAAGACAGGCCGTTGTGGAGGAAACTTGGGGACACCTTCATCCAGCAGTGGATTGATAATGGTTGACAATGATGATGATGGTAATATACAAATTTTGAAGATGACAATCCGATTTTTGGCGTAAATGTGACAAGGATGGTAAGTCAGATAATATTTGAAAACTTGAAAATATTTTTTTTTTTTTTTTTTTTTTTTTTTTTTTTTCAAGTTTTCAAATATTATCTGACTTACCATCCTTGTCACATTTACGCCAAAAATCGGATTGTCATCTTCAAAATTTGTATTATATGGCGTAATCCCGTATTTATTTCATGATTTATCTGCTTCTCCGGGCAATCACGGGATAGGATTATCAACCTCCAGATTCGCTAAACATGAATGCCGGTTGCTTCGACTAGCGAATCCTGTGATGGTTAAATTCAAATTGATCGGAAACTTGAAACTTGGTCGTTCTGGGTGGTGTAGTGGTTAGCATACCTAGGCGTTTTCTGGGAGACGCGGGTTCGAGTCCCGCTCCAGGACGATGAAAAAAAAAAAAAAAAAAAAAAAAAAAAAAATTTTCAAGTTTTCAAATATTATCTGACTTACCATCCTTGTCACATTTACGCCAAAAATCGGATTGTCATCTTCAAAATTTGTATTATATGGCGTAATCCCGTATTTATTTCATGATGGTAATATAGACAAATTAGGAAGAGTAATGGACCGAGACATGATCTTTGCAGTGCTCCAGCTTTTTTTAGTAGTTATTTGAGACTGTTTCATTTACTTTAACCAGAAAGTGCGTTTTATCAAGATATAAAAAGTTTTAATTATTTTTATAATCCATCTATAATAGAGCACTTATTTTTCACGCGCAGTCCAGCACGCCAAACTTTGTCAAATGCCTTCGCATACCTGTGCAGTCTGTCAAGAAAGACTGCATGATTATTCTCTTTTCAGCACGTCTTTTGTAATTTGTTTGTGACTGCTTCATTTACTTTAACCAGAAGATCCTTCTTATATTATCACTTTGTCCGTCCATCCGTCCGTCTGTCTGTGGGTACCATAACTCTGAAACTATTAATACGATTTGAAAAATTCCTTTTTGCATTGGAAAACTTGAAATGTGAAAATGACGGTACTTATATTCAGGTTCTTTTCCCGATGCACAATTTTGCCGCTAGAGGGCGTAAATGCAGATGACATCGAATTCAAAAGGCATTTTATTCCATATATTCGCTTCTAAATATCCGATTAAAAAACTCTTCTTCCTTTTGATGCCACTTACATCAAAGACTTTTTTTTTTTTTCAAGTAATGCGTAGATTTTTGCCGCCCCGGTGGCGCAGTGGTCTAAGCGATGGCCTCTGATCATTCGTCCAAACGGGGTCCAGGTTCGAATCCCGGTGAGGCATGGATGTTGTGTTTTTCTTACGGCACTGGCTTTCTCCCTTCCCTGGAACCAGTGACCCTAAATTAGGGACGGGCGACTGCTTATAGCCCATTGAGTTGCTCACGGTGGTCGTTAAAAATCCAATCCAAAAAAAAAAAAAAAAAAAAAAAAAAATTCGTAGATTTTCCGCTAGGGGCGTAAAGGAAAATTGCGTTTTCCCGATATTTCTGCTTCTAAAACTGTTATTTGAAAAATTCTTCCTGCATCGGATACAGCTCCTGATCTGATATGTTTTGTATATATTTTCTAATTTTTAATAAACAATAGTTTGGCCACCAGGGTACGGGGGTGGTGGGGGGGGGGGGGGTAGTTAAGTTTGTATTTCTGCTTTTGAGGTACTGGCAGCAAAACTTCAGTTTTTGAAAATTCTATTGAAAAAATTCTTTCGCGGGCTTTACCGCTTACTTAGGAAAACCGTTCGATAATATTTTCCACTTAAAATTGAGCATAGTTTTTTCCGCCAGGAGTCGTAGATCTATACCATATTTATGTCAATATCTCCGCTTCTTTGAGTTCGATTTGAAAAATTCTTTCTTTGCTGGAGAGCGTTTCCGGTGCAAAATGTTTTTCATATAATTTCGAAATTTACTTACGCACAAGTGTCTCTACTAGGGTACTAAGTTCACATTTGCGTTTACAGCAATAACTGCGGGATTAAAACCCCGATTGGGAAACAATTTTTTGATCAGTAACTACTAACTATGAAAATTCTTTGTACATATTTTCTTCCCAAAATAATGCGCAATATCAACGCTAGGGGACGCAAATGCTTAATCTGTTTGTATCAATATCTTTGCTTCTAAATGCGCAATTTAAAAAATTATTTTAACACCGGACACGATTTACCTTGTGAAACACTATAGGTTTGTAATTGAGGAGTTTTGTAGTTCACAGTTCGGTCGCTAGGTAGTATTTGTGTACTTCTGTTTGCAGCTGTATCTCTGCTTCTAAAACCCTATTCAGAAATTTCTTTTTTATTATTGTATACTATTCACTACAATAAAGATGCAGATAATTACCTTCTTTAAATAATGTACAGGTTTCTCGCTAGGGCCGTAAAAAACAAAACTTCTTCTTGCTATCTCTGCTGTCGGGAGACGTATTTGAGAAGTTCGTTTTTCTTAGCATAGCTTTTACGATGAAGAATACTTTTCGTCTATTCTCAACTTTTATATTATGCAAAATTCTTCCGCTAGAAAGTGTAGAGTTATATCGTGCTTCCTTCAATACTTCTTCTTTTAACTGTTCGATTTGAAAACCTCTTTGTCTCTGATACCTTCCCATGGGCGCCCATAGTTCAAATTTTAGGAGGGGCAAACAGAAACTGTAACTATGAATAACATATAGAAATACCAAGTGCAAAGTTTCACTGTGCCTTCCTATTGTCTAACTGTTTTTACCGCACTCTCAACACATAAATTTAATTTGAAACCAGAAGACCCAGAAACTACATAAAAAATAGGTAAATGAAATTAGGCAGCATGCTAGGACAATAAGAAAACTTCTTTGTAGTTCTTTTGATCGGTCACTTGGGTCTTATGCGACATGACAGCTAAAAGATCATTAAATTAGTCATCGAGAATGAAAAAATATCCTCAAATCAAATGTGTCGAAAACATTTCTTAAGATCTTTGTCCAGTGGTGAATAGCTGATGTAGAGTTTTCAGGTAATACCAGCTTTCGATTTTTTGCTAGTCCACGGATCCGAGATATTTCTCATTACTGTAATGCCCAACGTTTTCCCTATTTTTACAGCATACACCCACATCCAGAAGTTCCACAGAAAAATTAGCAATCAGAATTTGTGTTATCACGAAAATATCCGTAGAAACCGTCAGAAAACTGAAAGGGCAAAATCTGATTTCCAGGGGAGGGAACTCTTGCTCCCCTATGTGAGCGCCCATGTATCTTCCTTCTGCCGTGAGAAACTTTTGTGCGCTATTTGTTAATACCTTTTAGCCGCTGGTGGAAGTAAATAGTTGTTTCTATTTCTGGATGTTTTATGGATTGTAGAAATCCGGTTGGTTTTTTTTTCTAACCGGTTCTATTGACTTCGAATAACTGTGATACATTTTGTTCGCGTCGGAAAGGATTCAAAAGGAGTGCTCATTACAACCGAAAATTTTATGTCATGTTTTTTCGTTTAGTAAACTAGGGGCTGTGCCTCTAGGCTCGCTACTCTCGTTTCGAGAGTAGCGCTCGGGCCCTGTAGCTCGATCTTCAAGAATATCACAAGAAATAAAAACTGGAAAATTCATATAAATTTCAATTTTTATTGCATGTCTAAGCAAATAAGTATGAAAAAACTGATAGAAACATGAACACTTAATTTAAACATGTACATGAAATAAAAGCAATAACAACATTTTAAGATAATATTTCCTTGTACACTATATTTTGAACTTTTTTTCCGTTCCTCGGTATTTTTGGTTCTGGCCTGTATCCGTAACGTTACCATTAACGGTGTGAGGTTTGCTTAAAATGTTGAGGCACGAAATGCGAATACTTATTGTTTTTGATAGCATATTGGATGTCTTTATTGATTCCAAGATGATGGCTTGTTTACAATTTTTGTTTCGCTCCAGGTGAACTCTGTTGGAATTCTGCGGAACTTTTTTCAATTTCCTTCTATTTTTATTGAAGGACTTTGCTCAGCCGCAATTCCAGAGTTTCCAGCGTCGGTATTTTTGGTTCTGGCCTATATCTGAAACGTTAACATTACCGGTGTGTGATGTCAGTGCGTTCCTTATTCATGGATTACTCAAGGAAGAAGACTTGTAACTTGAACATATTTTCTGAGTTTTTTTTAGTGTCGTTATTTTTTGGGAGGACGGACTTTTGTCCACTTAGTAAATCTACCACGAAGAAAAACAAAAGCGGTGCAAAAGTATTTCCGTAAGATGTATAAATCTTACGGAAATACTAAACCGTTAAATAACTGAGATAGCTTTACCCACAAAAACATATGCATAACAATTTCTCTGCGTCACCATGGCAGCAGGTCACGGGACCAGAACTTTCCTGTTTGGTTATCGCTGAAGACAGACGAAAACATGCACAAAATGACCTTTTATTATCCAATGGACTGGGACAGAGAAATACTACAGACCAGTTGAAATGAGAGCAGCGCAAATAAACAATCTCTTTAAGAAACTCAACAGAAGAAGGAAAAACACCCACGATTGATGAAATAAACAATAACGTTCATAAGGCAAAGCCTTATGAATCGTTGATGTTCATAAGGCTTTGCCTTATGAACATCAACTATTCTTTAGCTTTGCTCTTTTATTTGAACCTTTTAACACGAATTATTAATGCAGCTCTCAAACATAGGTTCTTTCCTGATGTTTGAAAAATTAGCTGTAATTAAAATTTTGAGGAAACCGGGGCAAGACCTAAAGTTTCCTTAAAATTATAGAATAATTTCTTTGCTTTCTTCAATTGGCCAATTACCTGAAAGAATCATCCATGATGAATTTCACCAATATCACATGGAAAATAACATTATACCATTTGAACAATTTAGATTTTTGAAGACGCACTCATCGGTACAACAACTCTCTCGAAGCACTGCAAACAAACTCCTTTGCGTCTTTAAAAAATGCTTGAAAATCAGAAAATGACTTTTCTTAAAAAAACTTTTTGTAAAAGAGAGATGATAGTTGTGAGTTTATGCTGTAAAAATTGCACTGCATTATGATTTATAGTTTGCCATGTATCCGCTTTTTAAAATGAATCACATCGCGAAGTAGAGAATTTTGTGAAATTTAAAAATTTCATTTCTCATAAACTAAACCGAAATTCAAAAAATAGGGCGACGATATGCAAATTCGGCCATGACCTATGCCTACAAAGTTTTGTGGTTATGTTGCAGTTAGTGTATCCGGAACGCGAATTGACAGCACTTTTTTGCTTACCTTTACTTTGAAATAGAATAACTCTTGAAGTATCGCCAGAATCGAAAAATGGTTTCTTTCAGTGTGTTCTCCGAACAATTCTCTATAAACGATGTAAATTTAAAATTTTTGTGTTAAATACTTTTTGTGCTGAGAGCTGGGAAAGCGTGAGTGTCGTGAAATTTCTAAAACAGCGGCGGCAGTTACTTTTTCTAGAATAGAGAGATGCCTGTAACATCAATTCTACAACTCTAATGAGTTGTTGTACCGTTGAGCGCGTCTTCAAAAATTGTGACGTACCTGCCAGCAGGACGCACACGACATAAAGGCAGATAGGAATCAGAATAATCGCCCGGATAGCTCAGTTGGTAGAGCGACTTGTTCCGGAATAAGCGGCCTCGGGTTCGAATCCCGGCGTAGACCAAAAATGACAGAGAAATTTACTTCGTTATAATGGCGCCCGAACTATCCGGATGACCCGGCCGTTCAAAATCTCGCATTGGTGTGATGTTATTTCCACACCGCGAGACAGGAAAAATCAGAGAATTCCTTCTCCAGCGCTTCGAAAAATAAAAATGTGTGATGTTGCATTCCACACAGCAGATTGACTGGGAGTTCTCAAGTGCACGTTCTACAGTGGATGGCTGCCTGCAACGATTCATGGTCACGGCTGACCCGTGGGCCATGCCCCCGACCCTCTTTCGGGGGGGGGGGAATGTGACGTACCTGCCAGCAGGACGCACACGATATAAAGGCAGATAGGAATCAGAATAATCGTCTGCGTAGCTCAGTTGGTAGAGCGACTTGTTCCATGTGATATTGGTGAAATTGATTATGGCCGCCCCGGTGGCGCAGTGGTCTAAGGCTCTGGTCATTCGTCCGTAAGGGGTCCGGGTTCGAATTCCGGTCAGGCATGGATGTTGTGTTTGTCTTACGGCACTGGCTCTCTCCTTTCCCTAGAACCAGTGACCCTAAATTAGGGACGGGCGACTGCTTATAGCCCATTGAGTTGCTCACGGTGGTCGTTAAACCTCCAATCAAAAAAAAAAAAATTGGTTATGGATGATTCTTTCAAGTAGTTGGCCAATTGAAGAAAGCAAAGAAATTGTTCTATAATTTTGGAGAAACTTTAGGTCTTGCCCAGGTTTCCTCAAAATTTTAATTACAGCTAATTTCCAAACATCAGGAAAGAACCTATGTTTGAGAGCTACATTAATAATTCGTGTTAAAAGTTCAAATAAAAGAGCAAAGCAAAATAATAGTTGATGTTCATAAGGCAAAGCCTTATGAACGTTATTGTTTATTTCATCAATCGTGGATGCTTTTCCTTCTTCTGTTGAGTTTCTTAAAGAGATTGTTTATTTGCGCTGCTCTCATTTCAACTGGTCTGTAGTATTTCTCTGTCCCAGTCCATTGGATAATAAAAGGTCATTTTGTGTATGTTTTCTATCAGACAGCTCCTGATTGGATGGAGGTGACGAAACATGCGCGTCACATCTGTGGACGTTACGTCACATATATATATCTCCTCCCACCTTGAGAAAGGTGGGGCACGAAATCAGAAGTTTCGTGTCGTCCGACAAACCATGCTTGAAGGAGCTCTCTGTAGAAGAAGGAATTCTTATTAATTTTAGACGATATGTGCAAGAAGCATTGTACACTTTTTCCAATCTCTCGGCCAGGGGATTCAGTTTACGTTCGGGCGCCAGTATGGCGAAACAGACCTTTTTTTTGCCGATGGTGATTTCACATCCTCATCTTCCTACCCCGCAACGGCTATTCTACCGATTGAACTACACCTAGTGAGATTCGCATCTCATCTTCCTACCCCGCAATGGCTATTCTACCGATTGAACTACACCTGCAGAGCTTATCGCTGCAGCTTTCCGTTTTGACTGACGACACCCGAAGAGTACATCACTGAGTCTATGGAAATGATACGATAAAAACTTCGTGCCAATCAATGATCTAGATAAAATCTAAATTAACAACCGTCTACGTACGATTAAAACACATCCGATTCAAGAATTAAAACTTTAATAACATTACATTCTAAAAAACCAGACGTTCGATCTTTCGGACTGTAACGTACGATCCATCATCAGGTGTATGACAATATGAGGTTTAACCTGCCTTCTACGATAGATTCGCGTTGGGGTCAGTGACGGAAGAGTGGGAGGATTCATTGTGAGCCAATGTCGAACGCGAATGGAAAATGTTCTGCACCACTACATTTTTGGGCTGTCAACTGGAATGTGAAATTGTCCGATAGCGTCAATGTAGATGTGGAGGTACCGATTTCCGAGCTGGTAGGTTGATTTCAGGATTGTGCATCGTTATCTGATGCCGTCCGTGTAGAAGCGGGAAGTACTGCTTTCCACGGAATCGGGACCATATCAGTGATGTTATCATCACATGCTTTTTCTCCACTGGAGTGTATGAACAAACTTTCGGTAAACTGAGTTGTGATCTTGAAATCGGTACATTGAGGACAAATATTTAGTCCCACACATGAACGTGTGAACCTTTGTTGACTAGGCGTGACATCGATGTAGCATTAGATTTCATTTTGAAATCAAACTTATGTTCCGCAATTGTGGTGCTGAGAGCCAGGGAAGTCGATCCTATATACTGTAGATCTTGCCATTTTCTGTATAAGTGGCCTTGAGTGGCCTGCAGAGGAATCGAGTAAATTCCATGTTTTTGCATTTCATCGACTGTGCCGCGGACGCCAAAATGTTTTTGGAAGAAAGTGTAATCAATCCCCACTAAATTGATCAATGGCCTGACGATACGTATGTACCCATTACGCACACCAGGCAAGAATCGCTGAATCGAGCATCCATCTTGTCTTCTTCGCCTCAGCGCGAAGCTATCCATTTACGGTAAGATCACTTACCTTGGCATCTGTTCGACGAACGTGTATTCCAGTAAGACGGAGGTGATTATCCTGCTTGAACTTTTTTCTGATGACGAATAACCCAGTGATCCACTCAAGGAAGACACACACCATTTCTTGTAGCTAACTATTTAATTACAAACACGACCACAAACACATAATTCTAGGACATAGTTTCAACGACACACATCTTCCATCTTGCTACAATAGCTCCGCACCACCCTTTCCGCCGCACTGCTGCCATATACCGAGAGATTCGAGAAACAGTTCAGTCTGAAACTCTGCAGCTAGTTTTCTGTTGTATTTCACAACCCTTGAAACCAAAGTACAGGTAGATTTCTAGATATTATCTTTAAAATATGCTGTAGAATTTTGCTGACAAGGCAGTACACGGTGCCCTTTCTTAGGCGATCGATAAAAACTATTTTCTGGTAAGCCAAACAACATAGCAGGCTGAAGTCGTGGTGTTGGCAGTAACAAGGTGATTGCGAATACTACACTTTAGCTGTTGGGGTATACAGTGTCTCTGAAGAGCTTTTGTGCATTCTGTATTCACTGCAAAGTTATACCCTTAAGTGCTGACCAAGTAAGTTGGCTGCTAGGTTTTCGAGTCTTGTTCTGGTCTTATTCTTAGTTTCATAGCGTCTGGTCTTGTTCTTGGCTGTATAGTGCCGTGGACAAAATAGTTAAGATAATAACAGGCAGACTTTGTCTGAGTAACTTGATTTTTTATTCAGAGTGAGAAAATGGCTCTGAACTAAATTGGTAAACAGTTTTGCATGAGATATTTTCTTATGGTAGTCTAGAAGGGATCGGGTGAAGGAACGTTCATAAGGTCAATGAATTTCTATTCGTCTAAGCAGAATAAGAACAGTTGCAGTTGATGGACCACAATGTGACGTAGAGAAGAATAACATTCTGCATCTGCTTCACTGAAAATAGTGAATATCCAAGCAAGTGAAGACACCTATTTCTTAATAACGATCACATCGTTTGCTTGAAGTACACTGCCGTGCAAAAATTAGGTACGAGACGGTTTTTCGAATGTAACGTCGTGCAGAAGTGCTCCACATCGACTCAAATCATACCATAAGTTCCCCAAGATGTAAGAATATGGGACAAGTGAGCAAAACCGTCCAAACCAGGAATCCAAAAGATACAAAGACACTTTATTGAAAAGGTAGCTTCGAGCAAAACTGGACAGAAGACAGAAACGTCCATGTTACAGGCGGCTACCAAGAAAAATCCAGTTTTTAGTAGGGGATATGATCACCCCTGAATACATTGCAGGATTTACAACGTCTGTCCATGCTGAGGACGAGATTGTCAAGGAGCTGTTAAGGCATCGCAGCCCATTCCTCTTGTAGCGCTAATCGCAGTTGCGAAATCGTTGCAGGCGGCTGGTGACGTGCTTGCCAAGCGTCTCCCCAGAAGGTTCCACACGTGTTCGATTGGATTTAGGTCCGGAGACCTTGCGGGCCAATCCATTGCGTTGAATATCTTCACTCTCCAACAGCTCTGCGACAGTCACTGTACGATGAGGTGTAGCGTTGTCGTCCATGAAGAGGAACTCAGGACCCACAGCACCTCTAAACAAACGCACGTAAGGCAGGAGAACCTCGGTACAATAGTGGACACCAGTGACTGAACCTCCTTGGAAGATGTGGAGGTCAGTACCGCTACCAACCATGATGCCGCCCCAAACGAGAACTCCACCACCTCCAAACCGGTCCCTTTCGATGGTGTTGGAGGTGTGATTGCGTGTTCCCTGCTCTCTCCAGATGTGTATACGTCCAGAATTGCTCGTCCGACTAAATCGGCTCTCATCCGTAAAGAGAACTCGACCCCATTGCTGATGTGTCCAGTTCTTGTGTTCCTGGCACCACAGAAACCACCGTCTCCGATGAGCGGGCGTTAATGGCACACACCGTACTGATCATCGTGCAAATAGACCTCCTTTGTGCAGCCTCCTGGCCACGGTAAAACGCGATAACGGACGTCCAGTTGTCTGTTGCATGTGCCTTGCGATTTCTCCCGCTGTCTGCCGTGTGTCTCTTCTCGCCTGTGGGACAATATTCCGGTCATCCGCCGCGGTGGTTGCTCGTGGACGACTACTTCCAAACTCTCGGACAGCTGTTCCTGTCGTTTGAAATGCTCTCCAAGCTCGTGAAACGATGCTGTGAGCTATCCCGAACTCCTCGGTCACTCTAGTCACACTTCGACCTTCTTCCAACTTCCCAATGACGCGACCTCGGGTAAAGTCATCTAGATGTCGTTTACTGGATTGCCTGTTGGCCATACCACATGGTGGCAGCGACTCGACGCCGTTCAAACCGATGTACACCGTGCAATAGCTTTCACCGAATTGCCAAGCGTACACCACCCGTGTGCTTTATACCCTTCCAACCCCCACCCCCCCCCTACGTCATGCTGTGCTGCATATATGCGCATGCCCTACCGTACCGGACCCTAGTCTACTCCTGAGTGGTCTTTCGGTCCGTTTTGCCTGCTCGTTCCGCTGTTATGCTAATTTCTCCTCTTCGTCCTTAATTTTTCACCCCAGTGTAGTCAAAAATTACTTTACACGACTTATCCGTAAATCATAGATTTGATGCGTTACTTGAGCTACAACTAAATTCTGCTTAGGAAGTGAAATATGGCCACGCATTACATATTGGTCTGTTCTCCGTTTTTTTGAACCACGAGGCCATAAGACATTTCATTTCAGAGACTACTTTTAATGCTAAAGTTCTAATGTGTGACCGAATTATTATGACCACCAGACCATTTTATTTAAGTAGCTATTTGGCAGATGCTGTTGAGGCAAGATGGCTGAATTGGTATAAAAACGGAACGCTGAAAGCATGCAGAGAATAAGTAGAGCACTACGCAGGAAATAATAAGTAAAAAACGCGATCGGACGGACTTTGAACGTGGAATGATCGTGGTTGCTCGACGCATTGCTGCTACCTGCAAAACGACTGCACTTCTGAAATATTAGAGAGCAGCAGTTGATAAGTTTACAAAGAGTGGACCACCAGTCAAAACGCCGGGTCTGAGAGCAAGACGTGTGGTCGTTAATGCTATTGGATGCTTGAGCTGAGCGGAGAGTAGGAAGACTTCTTCAGTCCCACAGACGGGCAACACTTCGTCAGATAACAGATAACTGAATTAGAGACCAAGTCCGATGGCTTCTCCAGGTATAGTTCGCCGCTCATTATATTTTATGTGCTACAGAAGCAGACGGCCTGTCCGTAAACCATTGCTATCTGCAGCAAACAAGAAGAAACGCCTGTAGTCTGCTCAGGAACGCAAGAATTGGACAGTGAATGAGGGCAATAAGGGTATTGTGGTCAAACGAATCATGTTTTCAACTACACCAGGCAGATGGAATTGTGAGGATATGGAGACAGCAGCAGCAAAGCATGAACCCATCTTGCATCGTCATCACTCTTCAAGTTAACGGAGGCAAAGTTATGGCCTGGTACACGTTTTCGTGGGAATGTTTGGATCCTTTGATTCATGTAGAGCAACGACTTACTTCCCAAAGATGTTTAAGTATTGTTGCCGACCAAGTCCACTCAGTTATGTTGACCAATGGAGATGGATACTTTCAGAAGGACAATGCTCCATGTCATAGTTCTCACATTGTACACGAATTGTTTGAAAAGCGTCACAGATATTTTCTCCTGCTACATTGGCCGCCACAATCACCAGATCTCAATTCAATAACACATCTGTGGGATAAAGTCGAAAAGGGCATCAGACAGGTAGATCCGCTACTATTGAATCTTAAAGAGCTGGAGGGTGCAATTCCTCGCATTTGTGCTAATCTACCCCCAAACGACTTACCGACATTTAACAGAGTCCATACCAACACGAACTCACACAGTATTAAGGGAGAAAGCTGGCCCAACAACGAACTAACCAGGTGGTGGTCGTAACAATTTTGCCGCTCAGTATATATAAGTAAATTATGTCATTAATCTGAATCTTTTTACTGCATGTGTGCATCATCACATTAATAGAGTTACCTGTCGTTATTTTAGCGCAGACACACAAGTTGTTCTGTTGCTCTAGCTCCCTTTTCCTGTGGTATGAAACTGCATTTTAGATAAAAAGTAAGTGTGTGCAAGTGAATAATGAATTGTTTATCTTTATAGTTCCTGTTTTACGTGGCTTAGTAAATAACACTTCATGGCATTGCTGTTGTTGGGCGTTTAAATAAAAAATGCAGAATCATATGTGCTTCCTTTACTTTGCAAACGAAGTAAATATTTAAAAAATGTAACAGAGCACCAAAGTAACTATTGAAGATAAAAGGTAGCGGAATAAATGCATTAAAATATGTCTGGGTCTGTGGAGTCCGAAATAGCAGACGTCTAAAAATGGCGAACAATTCAAAAGAAGAAATAAAGTATTATTTTTGATGAAACCTAAAAGCTAGACAGCTGTTAACATATCTACTTGGATGTGTATATGTACAGTCGTGGCCAAAAGTTCTGCACCAGTACACCGAAAGTCAATTTTTGATGTTTGAAGTCAACTTATACAGCGTATCTTAAAGTCAGGAATACATAATACACATCATTTTAAAGGACATTTTATGGTGAATTCAAATATTTTTTATAGAATTTTATTACCAGTAGTAGAAGTGAAGTTACAAGTAAAAGTACAGCTTCTAGTCATAAAAAGCAAAAAAATAGTGGAATTTGTGAAATTAGTGTACAATGCATTTAACTTACGAACAAGCAAAATACGCTTTAATATTTAATTGAATATCCATGGTTTCTTTGTAGCAAAGTACACCTTCTTCGCATAGTTGTCCATTGGTGTTAACACGGTGCCAGAATTGCTCTTAAATGTGGCGGTGATCATTCCACTATCTTCCGCACCATTAAAAGAGTTGCAGAAACTGGATGTGTGAGAAACAGAAAAAGAACAGTTCGACCAAGGCTGTGTACTGAATTTGATGATTGCATGTTGATTCGTCGTTCCTTAAAATCAAGTTTAAAACAGCCACTGATTTACGAAATGAGTGGGAGAATGAAGTAGGCATTATTGCATCTGCACGTATAGTTCGTCGTAGGCAACAAGAAAATGGACTGACTGCACGAAAAGCTGCACGAAAACCTTTCTTTACTGAACAACAAAAGCTCAAAAGAATTGCTTGGGCCAAGGCACACAAGGATTGGACTGTTGATGAATGGAAAAAAGTTATTTTCAGTGATGAAACAACACTGAGAAAAAAGGTATGTTTGAAACAACAAAAGAATTTTGTTGAGCTGTTTTGTCGATTTATTTTTTTGCTTTAGAAAAAGTCAATCGGAATTGTTTTGTCGGCAACACAAAATTATTTCGTTGGCTATATTTTGTTAATTCAACTATATGGAGGTGACATCGACCTTACAACAAAGCGCATGTGATTACTAGCTATTCCATACGGGCATTTCCAGACTACCACTGACCAGAAGAATCTTGTTTTGCGCTTAAGTTTTCGCTTTGAATTATAACTGACTACGAAGAGAGTGCATTGTTAGAAGACTGGGAACTGTTAACTCTGGTAGAGACATTCAGAGGTAAGAGTTTCTAATATATCTCAATAATTCCGACGTACATTTATGCTAATGTTTATTGTGTGTTATCTTGGTTGGAGTAAGTGCATTTTAATGATAATTTGGCCTCGCTTTGTAGATTCATAATTACAGTGAACACGATAGAATTCGCATTTATTAGATGCACAGGAGCATGTATTAAATTTAAACCCAGATTTCTGATAAAGCAATAATACATTTCTTATAACGACTTGCGGTTCCTGATCGCAAATAAAAATTTGCACATGAGGTAATGATAAGAGTTGTAATTTATATATTGAGCTTGATTTTATGTATAGGCTATATATACACAGGGTGTTTCAAAATTCATCCGGCAACCAAAGATTGCCTGGTGATAGTATCCTGGAACACATAGAACGTTAAAGAAAATATTACGATTATTTTTTGTCTAACCAAAAATGTCAATAATTTGTTTCATCAAAAAACGAAGGAAAATATTTAAAATTAATCGGATTTAGAAACATGTTACACACGCACCAAAATAGTATCAATACATCGTTATGCCAAGTACAAATCGTCCGTGAACATTCCAGAAGGTAATAAACCCACCTTCAAATGCTGAATTCGCAGATACGAATTTGCTTGCAATTCAAAAGATCTTTATTAAAACCAAAAACATATCACAAAGCAATTACAGGCACCGGGATAGCAAAATGCACATAGGCTCACCGGTTAACCGGTTAAAAGAAAAAAACGACTCATTAGAGGCCATACATAGCACGACCGTAAAATCACTGTAACAAAACTGCAGGTGCAAAAAGAAAATCTAGTTACAACACAATACCGAAAAAGAATTGCGGGGCGGAATCAAGTGCGTCGGCCAACGGTTGGGACCGACGTGAAACAACTATCGGTAAAATAAAAAACCACAAGTCAGCAATAGATCGCCCCCCGCAAAACAAAAACAAAAAATTAAAGTACGGCACACGACACCGAGAGAAGTGCATTGGCAAACTTCGACAAAACACAAAGAACCTCACTAAGACACAGAGTAACGCGCGCATGTAAACAACACAACCAAGAACGAATATAAGCAGCAAATACACTATACACGCCACACAGTGAAAAAAACAAAAACAAAAAAAAACAAGGCAGCAGCAGTTGAAACTGAAAGGCAATAGATAACACACAAAGCAGAAACAGCCCGGTAATACAAGGGGGAAAAACGAAACCCGGCAAGCGAATTTCGCAGTACAACACAACAATTACATTACCATCATTCCAATGGAAGTAGGCTACCATCCCGGCAGATCACTGGGAATGAAATACGCACACATTCAAAACAATTCAATACAATGCAGTACAGGAAAGAAGATACTCATTAGGAATAACACATTTGCAAAACACTGAGTATAATAACAGCAGCAGGTTGGCCTACCTCAGAGGCCAACTGGAAAAAGAAAGCGCACACAAAACGAGCTATACGGCATGCCACAGTGACACTGAGTCCTGAGCAACAGACACTGTAATACTAAAAACAAATAAAAACTGCACTAAGAACGGCATTGGCCACCGTCTGTAATTGAAAAATTTCAAGAAAAAAACACAAAGACAAGCACAGCAAAGCACAAACATAAACACACAATCAATAGCAAGGGGAAAAAAAGTGATATCACTAGTCAAAACCGCACGAAACAAAAAAAAACCGGCAGCTTGTTGAACTAGACAAAAGTTGAGGTACACACACAAAAACAAACACTGCAAAATAAGAAACGGGGAACCGACAAGCGAATTCCACTGGAGAACACATAAAACACAAGCATTACACACACACACAAAAAGAAAAATTCCGTACAACCAAATCACAATCACCTGCTGAACGCAAGGATAAAACCCCGCATACCGTCAAAATACCACAGCACAATTCAAACAGGGAGAGTAATTATACAAAGTAACATACCGAAATGCAATACACTAAATAAGAAAACTACGAAAGGTCGGCCACTCTCTGGGTCCGATTAATAAAGGAGAAAAGAAAAAACCCACAGAGCACAGCCGATACAACAATGCAAAGGAAAGCTGGAAAGCGGAATCCTTAGCACACTACACTATGAAAGGAAAAAAAGAAAGGACAGCACAGAAGACAAGCGCCGACCAACGGCTGTAGCCGACTAAAAGCAAAGGGAGCACACTTTTAAGGTAAAAGACCACAGTAACACACAGGTAAAAATTATAAGAGAAAAAGGTGATAATACATGGCAAGCACTAAAGAAAACAAAAATAAACAGTAGGTCGGCTAACATTTGAAACCGACAAAAAGAATTAAACGCACTGCAAAAGGGCAGGACAAAATGGCAACGGAAACCGAAAACGGAATCCAAGACGTATGACACGGAAAAACGAAAAACAGGAAACATCAAAATAAAGGTTACAAAACAAAAACGCAGTAAAAAATACAATTCAGCAGCCAACAATTCTGGTTGAGGAAACACAAAAATAGACGCACACCAGCCAACACAGTAACAGAGAGTGCACAACTACAGGAACAGTGAAAGCAGATCAAGGTGGCAAATTGCACACCGAAATGAAAATCCCAATAGAAGACTAGGGCAAATAACGGGGGAATGCTGAAAACCTAAAAACAAGTTATGAAAAAGCCAAACAATTACGAAAAAAAAAAAAACAAGGAAAGGGAAAACAAAGCAATCAGAACATGAAACAAACCAACAAGAAAATAAAAACGAAACGTAGGGGGAGAAGGAAAGAAACCAACCAAGCAACTAGTCACAAGAAAACAAAAAGAAATCTGACGTGGAAAACAAAAAAGCATGACTGTGCACAAAAAACATAAAGAACAAAGGATATGCCCCCAATGTGGAAGCTGACAGGAGACCCCACCGAACGGGAAAGAAAAAAAAAACGAAGAAGAAGCTTATGCAGAAATCGAAGGAAAAAAAACCACTATGGCAGCAGATCAACTGCACCATTCGAAACACAAAACCAAGACAAGTGTGGCGACCAGTTGGAAAAGAAGGCAGGAACATCCTGCCGAGACACTGCCATCTCGTACTCAAGTTGGAGTATAGACTTGAGTGAGGAGCGGTATCGCTGACCCAGAAAAATTATGGCCGGGTGGTACCGCCGGAGCGAAGCCCGGGTAACACTAGAATGGTAAAACAAATGAATAGTTAACTTAGCCTGCCAAATTAAAAAAAGCGCAAATGGGATTGTGAGTAGAAGCAGAAGGGTGGTGACTACGAAGAAAGTAATAATTTGACATTGTATAGGACTGTGGGCAAACCTTGGAGAGAAGAGAGAACATGAAAAAAACAGGGGTTGCAAAACCAAACAAGAATCGAATGCGTGAGAAACATCACCGAGAGTAGAACAGAAAAAACAAGAAGCGGATGACCGGTGGCGGAAACGATGAAGTGTACGGGGGTAAGATGCCTGCGATGAAGGTGGAGCCAATGGACATCCCTCGTCTTAGGCGACGCCAAGGAAGTATGAGTGTCTGACCAAGTGCGGGAAAGCTCAGCACAGGGAACCGAAGGAATGGCGAGCGGAGCTAAAACATAAGTTGAAAAATGGCGGTATAGGAGTTTGGCTGAGACCTGAAGCAGAAATAAAGGGGAATCGGTGAGAAAAACAAAAAACGGAAGGCAAAGGGACGGCGAAGAAGAGGCAATGAGGCCGGAAGAAGAGACAAGAGACGGATATGGACGTTGAAGACAATAGGAGTGAATTAAACGGAGTTGAGAGCGATGGCGAGATGTATCTGCGAGAGGAGATGAGAGTTGAGAAAAATATTTCCATCGGAGAGAAGAATCAACAAGTTGAGAGACCTGCACCACTCCACTGGCGAACCAGGTGAAGAAGTGCAGGTACTCGGAGGTAAGAGAACGGATAGCAGAAAAAAAAAGAAAAGAGGTTCCGCAAGGAGATCGCTAGTCAAAGAGGTGGGGAGGCGAACTGGACATAAGGAGTGCCAGAGGGAGAAGACGGATCGATAAGTATCGGGAAAATGGTTGGGAATAAGGGGAAGAAGTCCATGCGGATGAAGGTAGCAAGTGAGAGAAAGGGATGCAAAGAAAGAGCAAAGTATCAACAACAGTCATAGAAGTAGTGAGAGAAAGGGAAAAGTTACGAAGAAAGTGCTGAAGACGGAAAGCGTTTGATTTTAGAGAAAGGTCAGAAAGAGAAAGGCCACCATAAGAAAGAGGAAGTTCGACCGTGGAGCGATGGACCCAATGAATGACGTCCCAGATAAAATCTGTAAATGTTCGCTGTACGTGACGGAGAAAGATGGTAGGGGGAATATGGGCAATCCATGAATGGGAAAGAACTGGGAGAAGAAAGGTGGAAACAAGATGCGCTCTGCTGAAAAAAGAAAGAAACGGGTTTTTTTTTAGGTTTAACGACCACCGTGAGCAACTCAATGGGCTATAAGCAGTCACCCGTCCCTAATTTAGGGTCACTGGTTCCAGGGAAGGGAAAGAGCCAGTGCCGTAAGACAAACATAACATCCATGCCTAACCAAGATTCTAACCCGGACCCCTTAAGAATGAATGATCAGAGGCTATCGCTTAGACCACTGCGCCACCGGGGCGGCAAAGAAACGGTTTAAAGCCACGAAAGGGAGCCAGACGGCGATTTAACTCGTGAACCAAAGGTGTCCAAGTGGCCGCAGCGACTGCCACCGGACTGCCAATGTGGCCGCCCCGGTGGCGCAGTGGTCTAAGCGATGGCCTCTGATCATTCGTCCGAACGGGGTCCGGGTTCGAATCCCGGTGAGGCATGGATGTTGTGTTTGTCTTACGGCACTGGCTCTCTCCCTTCCCTGGAACCAGTGACCCTAAATTAGGGACGGACGACTGCTTATAGCCCATTGAGTTGCTCACGGTGGTCGTTAAACCTCCAATCAAACAAACAAAACAAAACTGCCAATGTAAACACCCAGAAGTTTAATGGCCGTGCTTGACCAACGGGCACCACAGGGGCGATCACCGTGAGCCGACCACGAGCCGGTCCATAAGCCAACTTATTTTGACGTGTTGAGTTCCGAGCCTGAAATGGCAGCATACTCCTGATAAATGGATAGAACAATACCGAATGCCCGTTGAGACCGCAGAAACAAAGGCAAATCGTCCGCAAACGCTGACAACACCGTACGGTGGTGACGTGTGGAGGCAACGCCTTGAGGAATGCCGGACAGCAAACGAGAGCGATTTGAAATCACGAGAGGTTCAAAAGAAAAGGCGAACAGTTGACTTGACTGGAGGCATCCCTGCCGGATCCCGTTCGCAAAAGGGATGGTAGCGGCCGTAAAGGAGGAAGTGCGGACACGGAAAGATTAGTGAGAATAAAGGTTGGAAAGTGCCCAACAGAAAAGGGAAGGAAAGCCAAAGTGACGAAGTACAGCGAAGAGATAAGAATGGTGGATAGAATCGAATGCTTGTTTCTGATTGAGGTTAAAGATAGCTAGCGGTTCAGAAAGACCAGAAGCAAGAGAATATAAGTCACGGAGGGTAGTAATGTTAGTAGCTATCGAACAGGAAGGGATAGTGTAAGTCTGGTCAGGATGAATAATGTACTGTAAAACAGGGTTGAGGCGAAGGGCCAGAATTTTAGCAAAGATCTTGTAATCGGTATTAGGAATTGAGATAGGGCGCCAGTTAGAAAAGAGTCCAAGGTTACCAGATTTGGGGATGAGTCGAAGAAGGGCAAAAGTAAAATCCGATGAAAGGAAAGCAGAAGAAGAAAAGATAGAGTTGAAAGAAGCAACGAGAAGAGGAAGAAGAGCAGGAAGAAAGGTCTTGTAAAAAGATAGCGGAAGACCGTCTGCACCAGCGGCGGAAAGATCATTAAGACTAGAAATGACTGAGCGAACTTCGGATGGAGAGATAGGAGATCTAAGGAGTCAAGAAAACAAGAAGGAACCTGAGGAAGAATGAATAAGAGAAGGGAATTAGCCGCTGGCGGCAAGACCCGAGATTGAAATCGTTCAGTGTAGTGCTGAAAAGTCAAATCACAGAGCTGAAACGGATCGGTAACTGTAGAACCATCTGGTAGCGAAAGAAAGGAGAAGGTATTACTCTTAGCATGGTGAGTTTCGAGGTGCCGCAAATTCTGAAACGGGTCGTCATGAAAACGTAAATGTGAGAATTTCAACCGGTTGAGAGCAGAAGAATCGAAAGAAGTCAAAGTACTATGAAACTGGAATTGAAGGACGGCATATGAAGGATCAGAAGGGAAGAGGATTTGTAATTTACGACGAAGAGAATCTAAATCATGAAATCGACGAGACCGGGAAGAAAAGGAATATTGGCGAGCAAACGAAATGATGGAAAGTTTTGTGGAAAGCCACAGAGCTGCTGGGTCGTCGGAGAAAGGAAGCTCGCAAATCGAAGAAGAAATAATCGACTGGATTTCAACCTTAAAAGCAGGATCAGATAAGTGAAAATCATCAAGAGACCAGACCGGGGAAGGGGGACATTGGAAGAAGGCAAAAGGAAACGCAGAAGAACGGGACGGTGGTCAGATGAAGCAGAGGGGTGATGGGTGACTTCAACGAGGGACGAACGGAGGAAACTAGTGACATAAAAACGGTCAAGTCTAGCCGCAGTACGAGCTGCAGCGTCAGGTGGAAACCAAGTGAACTCACGGGACTGTGGTTGGAGAGAACGAAAGGCATCGATAAGATCAAAATTAAAGACGAGTGGAGAAAGTTGGGGGAGAGGTCAAGACGGTTCTCCACGGAACCATCACGGTCAAAGCCCGGTTGGAGAGTGCAGTTGAAGTCACCCGCAACAAGGACAATTTCAGAAGGTGGCATAAGAATAAGAAGCGAGATAAGATGTTGAAAAAGAGCGTCAGCATCGGCAGAAGATTGGGGAATATGGATATTGAAAATATGAATACGAGAAGAAATATAACAAAAAGAGATACCTTGAAAAGAACCAAGAAGACTCTGTGACTCAACGATGTCAGACATAAGAGCGTGAAAGCGAACATGAAAGGCAATTGCTGAACCGGAACTAATGTGGGACCGGTTATTATGGCAGAAAGTGTAGGGCCAGCGTCTCCAGCGGGAATACTCGGTCTCCAAGGTACAGTTCGTCTCCTGGAGGAGGAGGATATTAGCCCTCAGGAAACGAACGTCCTCGAAGACCAAAGCATTCGCGACTGAAGACGCTAGTCCTCGACAGTTGAAACTACTTATTGTCAACTGAGAAATCACTACGTGGTTGCATCCAACCCTCCTGTTCTGCCTTCAGAATGTTAATCAAATAATCCCGTCAGCGGGAGCACTGCTCACTACCGACTAGCAAAGCAACATTAAAAATTATCTCGTGAAACTGTGTTAGCTGGCGTATCATTTCAGGTAATTGGGAGAGTTTACTCTTAATACATGATAAGGTGAGCAATTTAGCCCATCTAGGACTGGAAATCAAGGCTAACAGGTCGGTATAAGTGAGGGGCGATTACCGTACATCAAGATCTTCAAACATAGACATTATCTCAGGTAGATTAGGGGAGGGAGTCGTCGTCCGAATCTGCAAGCTGTAAGTCGTCAGAGGCAGGAACGGAGACATCCATCAGGTCATCGGTTGTTAGGCAAGCAAATCGGTTTGAAACAGAGACCGGAGGCGTGGTTTCACGCGGTCCGGGGAGACAAAAGATGAAGAAGCAACCTTCTTAGAGCATAGACGGGCAGATGAACGTACCTAGTGAGTCGACGCCCCTGGTGAATTAAGGCGCTTGTTCCTCTGGTTTCAGATTGACGACCACTGGTGAGCCTACAGGAACATGTTGAGAGGGGAGGGTGGGGGTAGACGTTGGAACTGAAGGCGTAGTATCCACTGAGGCGGCAGCCGCAGCATCAGAGGAAATAGCCGAAGATGAAGTAGGTCCAGCACCAGGTTAAGCATGGGGGCAGCCAGTTGCAAGGTGTCCCTCACGCTTGCAGCGAAAGCACTGGACACCAGCAAACAGGGTGAGGATGTATGTCCTCTCCTCGGTGACCAAAACTCGGGACGCGAAGTCCCCCTAACACCCGAAGGAGTCGAACTTGTACCAGTAGGCAGCAAACGATTTAGACACAGCTTGAGAGGGTCCGGGTACACTCGACCCAGTCACCAACCCTGTGGAATTCACATTCGTTGTAGACGATGAAGTAGCGCTATTTGGTGAACTACCAGCCATATTAATCGCAGAGCTTGAAACAGACGAAGGCGAAACACCAGCAGAAGAGTACTCAGACGAAGGAGTAGCATTCATCGATTCACTGGTCGTAGCCAACTCGGCCACTAACCCTCGTTACTCGTGTGTTGCAACTTGCAACACTCAACATAAAAAAAAGCGAAAAAATAGGTGAACACTTGGCACACAGTCTCACTCCTTGTGAGGAAGACAACACAGAACACAACGTAAACTCAAAAATTCAAAAAAAAAAAAAGCCAGAAGAAAAACAATATAAACAAACCACGTTAGGACTCACTCGGGAGCGAAAAAAAATGCGACCGCTTGCAAGGGCAGGTATAACCAAGTGATTAGCACGCCTGCTTCTTAAACTAAAGGTTTCAGGTTCGAATCCGCGCAGTGAGATATTCTTTGCAGGCTCAGAAAAAATTTCCTCGTGACGTAACACCGTCCAAATTCATTTAAACACCACTGGAAAGTAAATACGGCGGTGGAAAAAAAGATGAAGGGGAAAGATATGGCGGACATACAGGGTCGAAGGGCAGCGCCTAAAATTATTGTACCTGCAAAGTGTTGCCATCGGAAAAAAAATTAGCGACAAAGTGGCCCAGCTACATAACTCTAAATTTTGTTGAAGCACGAAATTACTGTGTCACGTTAACAGTATCCAAACGTCCGTGGTATTCGTGCCAACTAATATGCATCAATCACCTCACTGCTGTCTAGCCACGATATTAAAAAACGGAGATAATTGCAAAATAAAATATGAACTTTATTTACAACTAAAACCAAGTTTAAAACAATGCGAGATCTTTCGGACCCACTATGGGTCCATCATCGGGCGCCGCAGGGGTAGGATTCCGATCTTTTAAACTCGGAGATCCATACCACAATGCATCAGCATGAAGGCACTGCTCCCCATTCACGCATGTGCACTTGACATAATATACATGACATGCAAATAATGTAAAACTGCAAATAAAGATGGTTATGGATTACAATGATATAACATCATCATCGTCATCAGACATTATCAATCCACTGCTGGATGAAGGTCTCTCCAAGCCTCTTCCACAATTGTCTGTCTTGGGCCTGTCTCCTCCATGTCACTCCGACATGCATTCGAATTTCATCCTTCTATTTCCCATGGGGTCTTCTTCTGGGTCTTTTCCTGTCTCTCGGAACCCAGTCTAAAATTTCGGTTGTCCATGGGTGGTCCGATGGACAACCGAAATTGTGATATATACAGTGGTTTAAAATATAATGTTTCCAAGATGCAGGCAATGCACATATTGTGTCGTCATTACAACATTGACTGGAGAGCATACTAATGTATATGCTTTCAGTGAATAACGAATTAGATTTTGTTGTGGTCATTGCTAAACAAGTAGTGTTGTGCTCCCAATGCTAAACAAGTAGTGTTATACTCCCATTCATTCCACTACTTGTTTAGCAATGACCACAACAAAATATAATTTGTTATTCATTGAAAGCATATACATTACTCTGCTCTCCAGTCAATGCTGTAATGATGACACACCATGTGCATTGCCTGCATCTTGGAAACACTATATTTTAAACCATTGTACATATGATTGTAATCCATAACCGTCTTTATTTGTAGTTTTACATTATTTGCATGTCATGTATATTATGTCAAGTGGGCATGCGTGAATTGGGAGCAGTGCCTTCATGCTGATGCATTGTGGTATGGATCTCCGAGTTTAAAAGATCGGAATCCTACCCATGCGGTGCCCGATGATGGACCCATAGTCGGTCCAAAAGATCTCGCATTGTTTTTAACTTGGTTTTAGTTGTAAATAAAGTTCATATTTTATTTTGCAACTATCTCTATTTTTTAATATCGTGTCTAGACAGCAGTGAGGTGATTGATGCATATACGTTAACAGTATGTTTGGTTGCAGCAACAAAACGTTTTATCACGATAACAGTACATATTGTTGAATCAAAAAAATTCTCAAAAATCGACAAAATTATTTTATTAAATGAACAAAACGTTTTTTCATGATAATAATAAATTTTGTAGAATCAACAATAATTTTCAACAAAATAAATTTGTAAGTTCAACAAACATTTTTGTTGACTGTATATCGACGAAAATTTTTGGTTTATTCAACGATCTTTTTGCCGAATTAACAAAACGTTTTTCTCAGTGAACTGTTATTATTTCCGCTAATAATGGAAATAATTATGTACGTTGTCGGGCTGGTGAAAGACATAAGGTATGCTGCACACAGCTAACAATTCAGCACCCGCATTCTGTGATGTTATGGTCCTATATTTCAGCCAGTGTTGTTCGTCATCTGCACATTGTTGATGGCACATTGAATGGATCGAAATATGTGGATATTTTAGAGTCCAAACTGCTACCACCTGCACAAGACATGGGTTTGCGGAATTTTATCTTTCAGGACGATAACGCGCCATGTCATCGGTCAAAGTTGGTTGACGAGTGGTTTAATCGAAAAGTTAAAGGAAAACTTCAGTGGCCGGCACAGTCACCGGATCTTAATCTCATAGAGAATATGAGGGTATGATTGAAGCAAAAGATCCGTCAACAAGGACTCACATCTAAAAACATCATTAATTGAGTCTGTAAGGGCCGTATGGCACCGTGTTGTCAACAATGGACAACTAGAGAACCTCATTAGTTCCATGCCAAGAAGGTGCACTTTGTAACTAAGAAACCGTGGTTATCCAATTAAATATTAAAGCGTATTTTGCTTGTTGGTAAGTTATTTCAAGTGTCCTGAAAGTTTCAATAATGTACTGTACAGTAATTTTGCGTTAAATGCATTGTACACTAATTTCACAAATTCCACTATTTTTTGCTTTTTATGACTAGACGCTGTACCTTTGCTTGTAACGTCACTTCTATTACTGGTAATAACATTCTGTAATGATTTTTGATATCAAAATAATTTTTTTAAACCGATGCACAATATGTATTCCTGACTTTATCATTACGCTGTATAAGTTGACTTCAAACATCAAAAATTGACTTTCGGTCTAATGGTGCAGGACTTTTTGGCCACGATTGTATTTACAACTTAAATACGAACGCTATACATCGTTCTCACATGTCAATTGCGCAAATGTAGGAAGACAAAAAACTACTAATGGGATTAACTGAGCATGCGACGAATTTGGATTTGGAGAAATGAGCCTACATAATTTTTTTCCGCTAACAGTATAGCCTGCGATAATAAAAAATGAATGAATGCCTCCTATGAAAATTTATTACACTTTTAATTACACTCAAAGTTTATATCCTGTTCCCGTGCTACATAAGGTACGTCAGAGGCAAATATTTGCTATCGGAAGTCCTGAAGAAATATAATTAAAAAAAAAACCTTCTGGAAGGATTATTTGAAAAACAAGTGCGAATTTTATAAATAAATTAAATTTTTAGGACAAACAGATCTAGAAGAAATATCTGATGAACTTGAAGTTTTCTTTGTAGAGTAACTAATTAAAATTTTCAATGCATTTTGTGCAATTTCATTACGCATTTAGTTTTCAATTAACTGGGAAACTCCAAATAATCATTATTTGAGGGTGACTTACGAATTCATAAACATCGAACTTAAGCAATGTGAAAAGTTGGTTCGATTATTTTGGAGCATTCTGATTTCATACATTTTATTTCAGCTTTCGGAACTGCGAAAAGTGTAGCATGTTATGTATTTCTGTTCCTTTAATGTAATTTTCATGGACCAAAAGACCTTGACACAATGATTCGTAAATCACAGCAAAGTTTCTTTCAATTTTTGAGTTCAACACAAGTGCGGAAGTTTTAAATTTAAAATTCTATGTGGAAATTTCAAGTTTAAATTAAAAATTATTTTGTACATTTTTATCTATAATCACTTTTCCTCTTTAACGCATTTTCCGCCTGTAAATAGAATGCTGCATGTTGAAAACAGCATCTTAGATATTTTATTTAAATATATATATTTTTAGATTTGCTCCGTGATTTGTCGACTCAGCAGTCTAGGAGCACACGCAAGATTATTTGAAACGAGGTGTCCAAGGATCAAGTGTCATCAGACATGCTGATGAGACACATTTTTCCTCAGAGAACATCCCAAATTTGCTAATGGGGTCACGACCAAGCGTCCTCACTTCATTGATCTGGCGGGGACTGTTTCCTGTTTTCAATATTCTGTTTTCTAAAGCCCTGAAAAACAAAAGATGACTTATGCATCGATGTCCGAACGCACACTCAAATCAAAAGACATTCTATGTTGTTGTGACAGTTTTGTTAATCCTATTTACAAAGCAGGACAAGGGAATTACTGTTTGAAAGGATTTTTATTCACTTGATCCCCAAGCGACAAAATGGCAGGTGTCATATATTTAATTACTAACAAAAGCCAATTTCAGGCTAACGCAAATTTGAACAAAAGCAAATTTCAGTACAAAAGCAAATTTGAGTTTAGCCTTTATTTTTGTTGTCCACTAACAAAAATAGTTGAAGTTATAATGGAAATTCAAACGACCGAATTCTTGACCTGCTTAACATCGAAACCACATTTTTCTTGGTTAAGGATTTCTGAACTTTATGCTACAGAAATGGTACGTTACAAAACCCAAAATTATATAGTGGGTGTGTTTTGCTTTCTAAATTATGTACTTGCATATCACCTTTACCTCGAGTTTAGCCTAATTTTACAAGCTTGGTTTTATTTCACCTTTTTTATTAATGGAAGTTGTGTTTAAATAAAAAATAAAATTAGAATAATTACTCCACAACACCGCCCCTACTTCTTGGGATAGTCATTTGCGGAATGACTCTATTGAGTCATTAATAATTACAACTACTTCAACTCGCATATTGTTTTTTAGTAACAACAGAAATTTAAAGGTGACTTCTAGGACATCTGTAGATTTTTGTGAGAATTCAGTATGCGTAATTATTAGACAATTATATTGTACGTTTAAGCTGACATTTCTTTGTCGGCGTAAACGTGCATCATAACAATATATTTTAGGCTGACATTTCAGAAAACGTATTAAGTTTGACTAAAGTTTAACCCCGTTAGCATTTATGGCGCATAGGTGAAAAGTTTTGCACGAACAAAACCTGGAGACTTTATGGACCTTTTCCAGGAATTCGAGGCAACTAGAATTTCTCACATGAGAATTTCTAGATATAGGACCATATTCTGAGAACTGGTAAGCCTAGCTAAATCCACCTAAGGGTAAATGGTTTAGCAGAACGACTGGGAAATTGCGTCGGAAACCGTGTCCTGGCTGTTGTGAATGAACATGGCATTTACCTGTGTGCTCACTAGAGATATATCAGAAGGCATGGGGATAATAAATTAATCACGGTCACAGGGTGACAGCAGTAGGGAAGTTTTCTGGCCCCGTCTACAGAAGTTACGGTCTAGTTAAACTAACAATCAAAACGTATTCTTCTTGGCGGAAACATTTTGTATCAGGAAAATTCACGAAAATATTTGTAGTGCCAATATGGGGGTTCTTGCACAGTTTTTTCCCAAAGACGTAATGCTAATTTTGGATTGGCTCCTCTTTTGGTATTTCTGCATATCTGCGCCGGTTCTTCTTCACTTTAACTAATTTAAAATGGGGGGGGGTAATGGGAACATTTTATAATTTGTTTCCTTAAGCCCCCACTTTTAAATTAGTTAAAGTGAAGAAGAACCGGTGCTGATATGCAGAAATACCAAAAGAGGAATCACTATAAAATTAACATTACGTCTATAGGAAAAAACTGCGCCAGAACCCAATATTGACTCTACTAATATTTGGCTGTGATGAAGTTACTGAATGCAATTCATTTTAAAGTCTGACCTTTAGAAGAAGTGATTCGTGCCAAATGCAAATATACATTTACGTCATCTCACAGAAATATATTTATGTCACATAGAAGAAATATTGTGAAATGTGTAAAGCAGTTAATCTGTTGGGAAATGTACTTACAATTCCAGAAACTGTATAATAAAACAAATACTTTTCCAGTCCTACTTTTGGATGTGCTGACGTTGCACGCATCGTGAAATTTAATTTTCCATCACTTTGTGCGACAGTTGTATGTGTCTTAAAACCTCAGAAACATACAAACCATCTTACACTTGCGTAAATACAGGATCGTCAGGCGGCTAAACAGATACAATATACGCACATCCTTTGTTTTCGTTAGCGACAAAACAGTGCTACTTACCACATAAATTTGTAATGAATACAATCATCGTTCAGTGAAATCATATGAGAAGGAATCGGTTTCAGAAGGGTTTTTTGTTTTCTTTTTCTGATTGGAAGTTTAACGACCACCGTGAGCCACTCAGTGGGCAGTCACCCGTCCCTAATTTAGGGCCACCGGCTCCAGGGAAGGAAGATAGCCAGTGCCGTAAGGCAAACACAACATCCATGCCTCACCGGGATTCAAACCCGGGCCGATCTCGGACGAATGCCATCGCTTAGATCACTGCACCACCGGGATGGCTTCAGAAGTGTGCTAATAGTGAAAAATCTAAAAGGAAATTAGGATCTTCTTTATTTTACGTTCTTACTGCGACAGAAGTAAGGAAAGTAGCAGTTTGGCAACATTATTTGCAGATGCTGCAGTACTCTGGACCAATATTATAAAAAGAAGAAGAAGGGATCAGAATTTAGAGAAATTCCTTAGAACATAGGGAGATGAAAATATAATAAAATCATAACACATGTGCTGTAATAAATAACAGGAAAATCGTATTATTTGTGTTAATATACAAGATGAAGTAACGAAACAGTGAAATTATTTATATACTTCAGGTTATTGCTGGAATGAGATAGGGATATGAAAGCCAATAACAAATGACATAGTAGAAATGACATAGTAGAAGCGGAATGGAATAACTGGAAGAAAACATCTGTTGTGCTTTGTGATAGCAGAGCGAGGATAAGGCTAAGACGGAAAATTTTCGAAATTGCCGTACGACCTAAACTTCGAACAGTGCTGAGATCTGGCCAAAGCACAAATATTTGGTGAATAAAACAAAAGTTGCACAGAATTAAGACAACGAATGGATGGGCGGTGGCACCATAAAAGACAGCGTTAGAAATAAGATAGTAGAAGCAATAATTCACACGGTAGGTGTTTCAAAAGAAGCTGAAAAAATAATATTGTGATGTGTCATGGACATGAAGCTACTTGGAAAATGGAGCAGAAGAAGACCTAAGATGTGGTGGAAGATCTTAAACTCTAAGATGAAGGAAAACAAATTAGAATGAGATGACACAGAATCAAAATTACTGTAGAAGATAAATCCGAAACAACAATCGTTCCAAATTGTGGAGCGGAATGGATGAAAACTGATGATCTGGCAAACTGCAAAATATAGTGAAGTATTTAGAAATTTAAGTGAGGAGTTGTTTAGAGCACTTTAAAAATTTTGTCCAGTGCCCGTGAGCTGACATCATTAGAGTGTTTAACCAAATTTGGTTCCCAAAGTTCATCTCCTCCACGGGCAAAAGGGTCTAATGGCCCAATTCCAATTTCAACTGCTATTAAACCAGAGAGTCTCTGTTTTTATTTCCTCTTTTACGCAGTCCAAGAATAAGTGTTATTTTCTACTTAATACCTGTGAAAACAAATACCATCCGAGAACGCCTAACCGCGTCAGGAAAAGCGAGTTTCTAGAAGACGTGGTACTGCACTTTTGCGTATTTTCAGCGAAACCTCTGTTTCAATGTAGACAACTACTCAGCCATTTAGACAGCCAGCTAGCGTGTCTGAGAGCTTAGTTACAGTCGATTTATCTCACTAAATAAATAAAAAGAATAAGCTGCATTAATTCATAATCTATTTAAATCTACATCCTCGAGTGGCCTTCAATAACACCAACAAGTCTTCGTTTCAAGTTTTCCATTTACATTTTGAATTTTTATTTCTCTTCAATCCCCACACTGTTCTCTGTAATTAGATTTTTCTTTCTGCTGGGATTTAGAATCAATAAAGCTGTAAGTGAACTTCCATCTGACATTTCATGTCGCAGTAGGACTTCTGTTTCTTACGGCATAAACAGAGATTCGTGAAAACTGTACCAACTGAAGTTTTTTCTTTTTTTTAAAGATTTCCCTATCTTTCTTCATCCACTCGATTAATGAATGTTCTTTTGTCTTTCCACCGCATCAAAGAGTAACAGGTTCTAAAAAGAAATATTATTCCGATAAAATATTTGACTTGTTCTGATAAAGAGAATTAAGGCTAATTACAACGGGATTGGAGCATGCTTGCATTATACTTCCCTGGACGTCTTTAATTAATAAATGAAACATGTAAATGGACGATGTCATCACTCTTTCCACGTTATTTTTTAAACAACGCATAGCGACTGAAAAATTGTATTCCGGCACTGCTGGGATCGAACCCCAGAACTCTCGATAACTAGTCGAGTGCGTTCGAATTTACGCTACAGCGCCAACAATTTGATATATATTAACCATTTCTATCGCCCTTTGAATTTATCAGCTACAATTAAAATAGCTGTTGCGTTAAATGCCACCAGATGACGACATCTCAGTTGCTGAGACCGTCAATACGCATTCGTGTAGTCAGATGCTGACTGATAAACCACGCATTGCTCTGAGAATTGTTGGCGCTGTAGCGTAAATTCGAACGCACTCGACTAGTTAGCGAGAGTTCTGGGGTTCGATCCCAGCAGTGCCGGAATACAATTTTTCAGTCGCTATGCGTTGTTTAAAAAATAACGTGGAAAGAGTGATGACATCGTCCATTTACATTATCTCCACGTATTTGATATATATTAAATGAAACATGTTCAATATTAATATCTGAAAGAAAAGTTTTTGACATTTGTATTATTTCTTAGAAAGTGATAACCACAAATACTTAGATAATAATTTGCCATGTACGTAAAAGCTTATGTGATTGATTTATTCAAACTCTTTCCGTCAGTTAAGTATTTGCTGATTTTTTTTCAAATAGGATCACATTTCTTCCACGCTTCCGCTTTTATTTTTAACAGAGACCAATTCCATCAAAATGAATTCCAGTGTTGTACTACCTTAGAATTATGGCATCTATCTGTCATTTTAATGCTTTCTTCTTTCTTTCTCTTTCTTCGATTCTGAGTTTTCTCTTTCTTTGAAGCTAAGAGATACAAGTTAGAGTTAGACGAATACCCTCATTTCTCGACACTCGTAAGAATGGTCGAACTGACAATCAGAGAGAGAGAGAGACGAAGAGCAAGGGACTGGCATATACGTAAGTCATTGAAATTCTATTTCATTTTCGATTTGGCTTTACTTCCTTACTTCCTACGAGTTGTTTAAGTTAACAAACAGTGCTTAGCGATAAAAGTTTGGTAAAAAAGTGCCTTGTATTTTCCTTGTCTTCCAAGACATTCCACTTCCCAGCTGTTGTTCTGCTGTTATTGAATCGTAATTATTCTACTTTTTACAAGAGAACACAGAAAGGCTATCGCTGCATCAGCAAATTTCGTCCTGAGATGCACGTCTGCACACTCCTGCTATTTCCGCATTGGAAAGCTGCACAATGAAAAAGTGGAATAGTTGTTCGCAAATGACAGGGGAGGATGTAATCATTACGCTTTCAGGACATTAAGTCAAAAAAGGTTCAGACCCGTGACTGCCACACATTAAGCTGCTTCGTAACATATACTCTAAATAAACTTTTATTTTTAGTTGCTTTCTCTATGAAAATTTGAGTTCATTCTCTTTTAGCGTTTCCAGCCTTAACGTTATATCTTCTCTCTCGCGGAATGAAGTTGGCAACAATTCTGAGGTAAGAGAGTGTGACGTATGCATTTTGACAGAAAAAAACTAGAGATATAAAATGTTGAAACAGCAGCCAAATGTGCGTGGTGGTGGGATGTTATAATTGTGGAAGCTGCGTTACACTGAAGTTTGATTTACTTGAAATCTACGTTTACTTGAAGTTGTGTTTACTTGACGTCTGCGTGTTCAAGTGGTGGTGTTATATATTTAGTGTTGGAGTCTTCATTAATCAAGTTTTCTGCTTACCATCTCATATTAATTAGATTAAGTTAATAATGCTATTGAAAAGTAAGTTGTAGTTCTGCATTAATGAAGTGCCAACTGAGTGATGGCTAAGTAAATACAAACTGTAAGTAACTTTTTCTTGAAGTTCACTTGAATGACTCCTGTTTCTCTTAAAGTGCAGTACGTAAAAAGAAAAAACTTTATGTAATGTTCAGTAAGTCAAAAATGCACGTTTTCAAATAATAACAGAACGCTAGAGCTTTTCTAACTACATAGTTATTTGGGTGATGATACCAAGTGAAATCATCTCCATACGATGGCCTTTGGTTAGCAAGACAACAAAGGCATAAAAATGCTGCACAAAATATTACCAGATGAGCTGAATGAAAAATAGTGAATATCAAAAACATGCAACTGAATCTCAGTCTTTAAAGATCCCAACGGCAGGAACTGTGATTCTAAGGCCAACGGCTGTAATAAAATGCAGTTTCGGTTAGATAACAGACATAGGAGGAAGGACAAAAGTTAGTACAAAAAAGGAAGAATTTACATAAAAAGAAATGTGTGGCAAAATAGTTTCCTTTAATATCATCAATATCTACCCTTTTCTGGCTGAAACATGATCTCGAGAATCGAATTTCTCATTAATTCTATTATACGGCGTGCAACAAAAGATGGCAGAAGGGAAAACATCGTTTGTCTAAACCTTGTCGGAATTTCGGGAACTTCCTGTGTTTTGAAAAAGAACGCTGTTTCCAAAGACGCTCATTTATTTTCATATTTTAGCAGGGAAATTGCCCCAGCGATTTACAAGTAAGATCAATCTACACAGAAGGATCTGAATTCCGTTTCACATAGCAAAATGATATCCTTTCTAAATTTTTTTTTATCGGTCTAGTTAACGATGCCACTTGTCCAACTAAAACTCTAGTTTGAAAAAGAGTTTTGTATAAAAAGTGTTTACACTTTCGTGCGAATCTTTGTTTCTAACTATTAACTAAGAGCGTTATTTCTGTTTCACAAGTGTTTCATTGACCACATTTTTATAACTAAGCTATAGGATTTGCCCAGATGTTGCAGCAGCAAACTGTGTTCTCAGATGCATGTGCTGTCTTCTGAAACGTTGTAAAACAGATGTAGATTCTTATCTACGTGTCTAGCTAAATAACGCACTGAGTTTTCTAGCCAGCCTGGAATACATCGATTAGTGAGCACGACTTTTTTCCTCTTTAAATTTGTATTTCCGGCGCATTCCGACTGCATGTCATGGATTTAAACATGTCACGTTTTGAACAGCGGCTTGAGAAACCGCTTTTTTTTTATTTTCTTTGATGATATGGCCTCTGCATTATCTGAACGTCTTTAGAACGACCGGAGCAGCACTATTGTGCACCCTGACGTATTGCTTTTGTTGTTATCATTCTTTTTTATCAGTCTTCATTAAACTCTCTGAACCTAATTATCTTGTTTAAATCTTAAATAATCAAGCAGTACTGTCACTTTTTTTAGAAATGCATTGCTCATGTGACGTTACGTTATGTTGCTGTATGACAGGAGAGAACCGAGTTCGCAATTCTGTCTAGGCTGTCACTGTCGAACTGCAATGCGTACATTCGTTCATGGAATGTGCAAAGCAGATCATGTTGTATATCTTCTAAATTCTAAAATCGAAACTAGTCGGAGACGTCAGCGTCGGGAAGCGTACTTCATTTACCTTGCTGCCTCGTACATTGCAGTGATCAAAGGTCAAGAGAGAGAAAGGATGGCCCTAAATAATCCATTTGATGTTTCAGTGGTTCTTTAAGAGAAAACAATAACAACCTGCCATTAATAATGAGATTCTAACAAAACATTGCATTTTAACCTACGCAATGCATACATTTATTCACATTTAAATGGAATTCTGAGTGTGCATAACAGGCGGACGTTTAAAATTCGCATTAATGTAAAGAACAGAAATGAAAGAGAAATTCACTACCTTCAATTGCGAATACGGTAAAAACCGTTTGTGCAAATCGTACATGTTATAGAAGTTATATTTCAATACCAAACCTGAAAACTTATTCAGTGAAAAGTGTACTATTTGCTTGCCATATGGCAACTGTGCAGTAGTGCGTTTGAGTACTATCGTTAAGTTTCTTTATTTTACAGCTGCATAAATTACACAATTCAAAAACATTTTTACGCTACACATGAGGAATATTTTTGATAACTGTGAGTAGAGGGCTTTTTTCATTAGTCACTAGGAAACATTTCTCTCCTTTTTATTACTTTACCATGCCCATCTATTCATTTCAGCATGACTTCCTGAAAAGCATGCGTTTAAAGACACAATGGCGTCACTCCAACCGTGTTCATATGCAAGTGCATGTTGATTGGATGCCACCAGAGTAAGCAATCAATTGTGTATTATTGCCGGTCTCCTGGGATTCTCCAGATCCATTGTTTCTCGTGTTCTTCATCTACGGAAGCAAACGTTGCCACTACTCCAAAGCCGCAAATCTGAGAGGTCGCACAAGCCACTAGAAGAGCTATTACGTCAGAATAGTTAGTCGATAATTGCATGCACCGAGGTTTCCTTGCTGTGTCAGCTGCGCACAATCATTATGTCACTCCAAGTAATGCCGGACGACGACTGCAATGGTGCCTCGCTCACTGTTCGTGGACATCACAAGAGAAGAGTGGAAGAGGGTCGGGTGGAATGACGAAACATGCTACTCACTCGTTCTTTCGGACTAACGTATTTGGGTGTGGCATTTTCTCAGGGAACGCTATCAAGCAGACTGTATTGTTCCTACAATCAAGTTTGGTGGAGGATCGGCCACATTGTCGGGATCTTTCTGCTGGGAAGGACTCGGTCTTATGTTTTTGGTATCCTCCAACCAAACCGGCTGCCAAGTACGAAGACATTCTGAACAATTCCTCAGCACCTAAGCTGTGGAAGTACTTCGGCAAAGATACCTTCCTATTTCAGCAGAGTTGAGCGCCTTGCCACACTGCAACGGTGTCCCAACCTAATGTGAGAAGCAGGGCGTCCAATAGTTGAACAGAGCGCGCCAAAGTCCCGATCGAAATCAAATTGAACAACTCTGAGATGAGCTCGAACGCCGAATCTGATATCAGCCGGTAAAACCTTCCGGTACTTACGTATTAAACCGAAGCCCATCTCACACGCGACGATCGCGCTGCAATTTCCGTTGTTCCCCAGTCATCTCAATCGCGATGTTCACCCTCGAAGGTAATTTGTTCTGTTCTTTGTAATGAACTCGTGACGTCACGGGAGAACATCATTTGATACTTTCTTTCCCGTTCCCGTGAGAACTTCATTGGATACTTTGGTTCCCATTCCGTGTCATTACTTTGTTTCGCGTTTCGTGTGCTTCAATCGTTCTGAGAATTTCATTAAATACTTTGTTTCCCGTTTCCATGATAACTTCATTGGGTCGTTGCCAACACTGGCCCAGCACTATGTTGCCGTTACATGAACCGTCAATAAAATGTCCCGGCGGACACCAGATAGGCCAGCAGCTACCACAACCGGCCCTTCATAGGCTCTGCAAGTACGTGTCATAAATGATGACTAGCCTAATGTGGTCCGTCAGTGCCCCGGCAGTGACAGCCGGCAATCACGTGACGTTACTGATGGCTTGTCGAATCTTCTCCGTCAATTTCCCAGTAGCAGTAAAATAAAAAAAATAAAAAAAGGATAACCATAGTTCATCAAAGTCACGCCCAACTGCTTTTTTCCCAACGAAATTCCAACATGACGTCACGGCTCCGAGGAAATTTACTCAAAAGGTCCGTCAAATTGCCCGATGAATCCGACTGGCATGGAACCAAGGACTGCTTGTACGTGAAGCGAATACTCTAAGCACTACACTAGTTTGCCACACGTGACCATTCGCTTGGAGGTGAGCCTCTCTCCTGCGCAATGTGAAACTAAGGGTTCTCTTTCTAATTTCGCAATTTGCGAGTTCGTTTCCGTAAATGTACGTTTCATATAATTCATAATTTTTTTTTAACGTAATGATTTTTTTTATTTACTTTAAGGGAGCTTTACTCACTTTCAACAAGTGTTCCAACTTAAAGACGTTTTCCAAAGTTTTGTGCTGTCCTTGTGGTCTTGAAAGGCGATTGTTTAATTAATATATTTACACATTCATGCCACATTCTGTTACATTTTTATCGTTGTACCTTTTTTTCCACGGTCAGAAGCTACATTTGTTCTAAATAGGAATGATATTTAAATTCCTGTTATTTCTAGCAGCGAATTCCTCCAATTTTGTGTATTCAGCGCATGGATGAGTACATTATATTCGCATAGCGCTGCTTTTTACGCTTTCCAACCGTATATTGAAGAAGCGTATATGCTCCAGCTTTGTCCGTCCGTTTGCACGATAACTGGCGTAAAAATGGTTTGATTTCGATGAAATTTTAGTATGTGGTAGGGGACCACCTAGGGACAAACTCTATGAAAATGGGACAAATGGGGTCAAAGGTCACGACGTAGGAGCGGGATCATTCCATTGCCCTTATGCGTCATAACTTGCGTAAATATGGTTCGATTTGAATGAACGTTTACTATGTGGTACGAGACCGCCTGGGGACAAACCCTATTCAAAATGGGTGAAGTGGGGCCAAAGGTCAGGACATAAGATCCGGATGCATTCCATTGCCCTTATGCGTCATAACTTGCGTAAAAATGGTTCGATTTCGATGAAATTTCAGTATGTAGTAGGGGACCACTCGGGGATGAACCCTATTGAAAATGGACGAAATGTGGTCAAAGGTCAAGACATAGGATTGCGATCATTTCCATTGCCCTTATCCCATATTATTAAGGTGGACGTCAAGTAATTTTGCTTCCTACACTTCCAATAGAAAAAGTTTTGTAAACATTTCCTTCACAATTAATGTGTTCCCAAGAATGAAAATTTGAACATCGATTAAAATAACTTCATATTATAACTTGGAAAACTTAATATGTTCTAAAACATAACCATAATCATATTAAAAATCAATAACTTTTCCTTTGGTTGTGTTGAAACCAGAGAAAAGATGGCGCGACCTGTACTTTGATGAAGTCAGTGGGCAAAAAAATGTTGGATTGCATAATTATGGTTATGGTTTAGAAAATATTAAGTATTCCAAGTTATGAAATGAAGCTATTTTAATCAATGTTCAAATTTTCATCCTTGTGAACGCATTAATTGTCCAGAAAAAAGATGGCGCGACCTGTGTTTTCATGACGTCAGTAGACAAACAAATGTTGAATTGCATAATTATGGTTATGTTTTAGAAAATATTAAGTATTGCAAGTTATAAAATGAAGATATTTTAATCGATGTTCAAATTTTCATCCTTGGGAACGCATTAATTGTGAAGAAAATATGTACAGAAGTTTTTCCATTGGAAGTATAGGAAGCAAAATTACTTGACGTCCACCTTAAAGTAGCAATTCTTCTATGTTTGTATATACATTTTATTTTGAAAACAGCTCTAAGAATTTTGATGAAAGTCGTTAACCTACCGTTTTCTGGTACTAGAAATCGATTTAGCTTGATCTCGACTTTAGGAGAATTCGCTCAGTGGGTTAAATAACCATCCCGAATTATAATGTTTTTAGTGATGGCGTTGTTCCATTATTCCATTAATGTTACCAATGCTTAGAAATCTTATGACGTCACAATCTCGCCACGTTTGAGAATGTTGGCGCGAGGTCACGCCATCTGTCTCATTACGTCACGTGTTGTGTGTGGATCCTATTAAAGTTTTATGACGTCACACTTGCGGCGAGCGATGATCGCGATTCCCATCTGCCTCATTACGTCACGCGTTGTGTGATTGTGTCCGTCCGCACAATAACTCGCGTAACAATCGTTTGATTTCGATGAAATTTTAGTATCTGGTAGGGGATCACCTGGGAAGGTACCCTATTTAAAGTGAACGAAATGGGGTCAAAGGTCAGTACATAGGTGCGGGATCCATTCCACTGCTGTTATGCGTCATAACTAACATAAAAAAGGTTCGATTTCGATGAAATTTTAGTATGTGGTAGAAAACCACCTGGCGACAAACCTTATTGAAAATGGGCGAAATGGGGTCAAAGGTCAGGACATGGAAGTGGAATCGCTTCCATCGCCATTATGCGTCATAAGTTACGTAAAAATGCTTCGATTTGGATGAAATGTTAGTATGTTGTAGGGTCTTGCCTAGGGACGAATTCTATTGAAAATGGGCGAAATGCGGTCAAAGGTTAGGACACAGGAGCGGGATCTATTCCATAGTCCTTATACATCATAACGTACGTAAGAAATGCTTCGATTGCGACAAAACTTTATCATATTATTTCGGAGGTATACCAAACCGGTTCTGTTGAATATCATCGAAATGGGATCAAAGGTCAGGGAACAGGACCGAGATTTTTTCCACAGCCATTATTCTCATAACTGGAGTAATGATTTCTGGTATGTTGGAAAGCATATTAAAATCAATGCATTGCATGATTTTACTAACTTGTTTTTTGAAATACTGGATAATTTTGTGACGAAAATATCCATTTTGTACTCGTATAATTCTTATTTTCTTCAAACACAAGTATTTTTTAATGTCTTTTCGGGACTTCTGTTTGAAGCGGTTTAATGTATGAAGATTAAACAGAAATTATTTGTTATTACTCATGGGAATGGAGTGAGTGTGTTTCATGGCTGTTTGTACTCTCGATTCTTTCGAGTGCTTTTCATGCCGCGTCGTCGACGCGGGATTTCATTAGGAAATTAATCCTTCTCTCTACGCATGGCTTTTTTTTAACATCCACTAAAGCAACACGATGCCGACTGAAGCAAAACGATGGCAACTAAAGCAACACGATGGCGACTAAAGCAACACGATGGCGACTAAAGCAACACGATGGCGACTAAAGCAATAAGATGGCCTTTTTTTAACATCCATTAAAGCAACACGATGGCAACTAAAGCAACACGATTGCCTTTTTTTAACATCCACTAAAGCAACAAGATGGCGACTAAAGCAACACGATGGCCTTTTTTTAACATCCACTAAAGCAACAGGAGGGCGTCGTCTTCAACTAACTGGTACCGTGAAAGACTGTGCACGTGTTGCTTCAGCTCATGCGCAACCCGCTGCTGCCACTTCCTGTTGGGGTTATTTCGGTTGCCAGTTACGGGCCAGTAGTGGTATTTGCGTGGGGGCCCTTAGTTCACTGCAATTCTACAGGGCCATCAATGGCTGATAACTGATGACGCTGCCACCAACGGATCACTACCGTACCGTGAGTGGCAGATTTCAGCCAGCAGAGACCCATCACTGCCGGCTGGTGACCAGCAGTTTTCCAACACTTGGTTTTTGCTGGGTAGTTTGTTTCGCGTTCTGCGTGCTTCAATCCTTAATTGATAATGTTGTTTAAGTAAGTAAGCTTTCGCCGTTTTGTGGAAATATGATGAAAATTTGTGATCTACCTAACACCGAGGAAGAGACAGTGAGTTTTTTTTTCAGAGTATAGGAATATCGCTAAGACAGCGTATATGTAAGAATGGCCATAATATGAAATTCTACTTTTCAATTAAATCTTGACACTGTAATGTAAAAAGCTGTGAGAGCAAAGTAGGTATGCATGTTGGAAATTGGTTCGAAGGATCTCGTATACCTTTCGTAACCGCTTTACGATTTATTTACTGTTGGTGTGAAGAGCTCACATCTATTGAATGGTGTAAAAGGTAACTTGATATATCAGATAAAACTGTACTTGAATGGAATAACGGTATGAGAGAAGTTTGTGCTGAAAATTTGGATAAAAGAAGAAAAAAATCGGAGGGCCGAATATGGTAGTGGAGATTGATGAAAGTTTGTTTACCAAACGAAAGAGCAACTCAGGACGAATATTCCAACAGCAGTGAGTTTTTGGTGGACTTTGTAGAGAGACAAATGAATGTTTTATAACTCAAGTTGCTGATCCATACGCTTCTACATTAATTAATGTTCAAAACATAAACGAAGGCAGTACGATATATTCGAATTCGTGGCGGATTCGTGGCGTATAAATCTAATGAACTGAAAGAGGCTGGTTTTCATCACTTTACTATATAAATACAATATTGTTGACCCCGAAAGCGGGGCACACACACACAGTCTATAAAAAGGTTATGTGGCTCTACAAAATGGCGCAACAAGAAACACCGTGATACTGCACTTCATCATATCGACTCTTATTTGGCGGAGTTCGTGTATCGAAGAATGATACAAAGAGATGAAAACGTGTTTGAAGCCATACTTACCGCTATTGCTAGGGTTTGATCACCATCACAAAAGCTGGACTGATGCCTCAGTAGGACTTTTGTATGTGTACTTAGAGTGTTCGACTTTCATATGCGTACTTGGCGTTAGGGAGTACTTTGTTTTTCTTTATACTGAACTGTTTGCCTTTTGTATGAGTAATTTAGGCAGTACATGTTTCTTTTCTTTATATTAAACTGTTTTACTCTTGTACGTGTACTTGCCATGGTTAGTTTGCGCCAAAAGCGATCTGTGCTGAGGGCCTCTGTTTAATACGTAGCTACCAACCTTCCTCTGTGGCATCTCTGGCAAGAGCTCTGCAAAAGGAATGGAAGAAAATTCCGATACACACCTACCTGCATCAAGTAGAAAGCATGACTTGATGGTGACTACGGCCATAACGGCAAAAAGTATATACTGACGTTGTACTAGGCTAACAAATGCTCTTGTTTCTGTTCGACCTTGGTGTTCCAGCACTTTTTTCTACATAGTATTCATAGAAAGGGAATATCGGTTTCCTGTGATGCCTGGAATATGTTAATTAGGAGTTTTCGTCGTCTTAACGTATTATCCTGTCGGTATTTGCCCAATCGGTGCGTTTTGTTATCTGGGTTCTGTTTGTCGCAATTGCTCTGACGGTGTTTTGTTTGTCGGTATCCTCACCTGTACCAAATAAATCGGGTATCGCTCATTTGACCGAAATATCACTTCATTGGAGGTCACTTGGCCGAAACGTTCTTGATCGAAAAGATGATTTCACTCAAGTGTTCTTCTTCCAAAAAGTTCACTTCACTGAAAGATTGTTTGTTTTATCAAATTGATGACTTCACCTAAAAGTCATTTTTATCGAACTGTGCATCTCAACCAAAAAAGAAAAATCACTGTACCGGGGTGTGATCAAAAAGTCATTTATTGAGAATGTTATTTAAACGTTCTGAAAGTTCACATACCAGATTATTATTGAAATTAAAAAATGTTAGAAACAAACCTCATGCTTCGCGTTAGAATCTATCAATTCGACTTCACCTCTCCGCCCCAAAGTATCAGTTTTTAACTATTTTATTACGGATATTGAAATATTATAATTTTTGAAATGCAATCTAAAATTTCAGCTCCTATTAGTGCTTTTACGCTGGATACGGCTGATATAGCTTGCTGTCGAAATACAAATTGAATAATAACAATTTCGAGAAATACTGTATCGAGAATATTTTCCAAACTGGGATTTTCTCCTTTTCTTTTTGTTTTTCATTCACGTGCGCAACATTTGATAAACCGGAGATCTTTGGTGCAAATGGTTCGACTAGAAAGAACCTATAATTTATAACTCCTAAGGTAAACTTTCACAAAATTAATTTCTAACAACTTCTCTCTTTAAATTTAGTAAAAACATGTTAAACTTAAGGACCTGGAGATTGTAATATTCAGATAATAATTAACCTTGTGAGAAATTTTCACGTGCCGATATCATGATGGTGCAATAAGTTACTGAAACAACCGTTGCGGCATTGTCAGGAAATGGATACAATGTGAAGTCCCAATGATTGTGTTTTTGTGCGATATTATTTTTACAAATATTGGCCTAAAGCGTTTTCTTTGGAACACACATCCACGGAACATTCGCACCAAATTTGGGCTAAATGGTATAACCCAAGGGTTTCCAAACTTTTCGAGACCGCACCGTCCTTCAGATGTCACATTTTCCGTACGACGTCCCTGTACCCAAAATAAAACATAAAATTGTGCAAATCCGAGTTTGTGGTAAATTGTTTTAAGAAAATAGTCATTTACATTACTGGCTTGTATTCTTTTTAATGTAAATATACAAAATTAGAATAAAATTACAGAACTGATGAATAAGAAGTAATTGATGAGATGGGGATATTTTCAAAATGGTAACACTCTTCATTTGGCTTTCACATTTTTACAGTAATTTTAGAAACTACCTAACAGAGGTATTTACTTCTTAATGGGATAGGGAGCTCGTTTCTCGTCACACAAAACATCGAATCTGAGAACAATGTTCGATACAACTACGCGGATCTCCTCCTCAACGTTAACTTTGCTTCTATATTTGGATTTTATTACCGCCAGAGATGAAAATCCTGCCTCACAAAGGTAGGATATGGCAAAAAGGGAGAATTACTCTCAGTGCTTTCTTACTCAGTTCTGGGTACTACTTTGCCACACTGTTCCAAAACTGTGGCAAAGTTCCGGAAGAGAATATCATTTTCAGTGTGGAGTCTGAAGAAATGTCTATTTACTGTTCCTGCTCAGCAGTAGTGAAGGGTGATGATGGATCTGCTATAAGCGGGTCTGTAACCCACTTGTGTTTATCTGTTTGTGGAGGAAAATATTTGTCAAATTGAACGTTGAGTTGAGACAGATGCTACAAAATCACAGATTTCAATTTCGCACTTAACAGCATCTCGTGTTCTTGTATACACTGTGTAACGTAGGAAAACATTCAAAATCACCTGATTTCGTATTATTCTTCCTCAGAAGTAGCTTTCTTTTGAAAGCCATGCAGAATCTTGTGGAACTTTTATCTTTAACATTCTTTCTTACGATTCCTTCTTCAAAACATGAACACGTCTTGAAAATTTGAATGTTGCGTTTCACTAAACATTTTTATTCTTTCCTTATAGTCGCGACACCCCGGACCAAGACCGGCGACGCACAGATTGGGAACCTCTGGTATTACCAATGAATTTTTCAGGAACGCAATTTAAGTAATTTAACTGTATATAATTATTAACTATTTATTGATAATAATTTCAGTTTTTTAAGTGGTAGAGCTCATTTAAATAAAAAACACCCTATCCATCCATCTTGCTTTGAGTTACGTTGAAAGACACAATCAAAAGAATTTCTGTTTCAGGCACATTGCAAAACGATAAAAAACATTCTCTAACATCTACAAAAAAAATTTGGTGAGAAAAATCACAACTATTGGGCCCGTTTCTTAAACATATCCGAGAAAGCGCTACACTACAATGGATCTGTGAGTATATTTCAACTAACTGATCGATAAATTTTTCGATAAACTGATTCCTCTGTGAAATGACCTTTCATTGAAATAAACTTTTAAGTTAGGTAACATTTCAATTAAGTAAATGATTTGATAACAAACGTATCTGTGAAATGAGCAAATTGGTGAAATCACCTTTCTGTAAAGGAAAAGTTTTTTCATAAAACAATCCTTCGATAAAAGGATGATTTCGATAAAACGATGTCTCGCAAAAATCTTTTTGATAGAATAACCTTTCAGAAAAGTTATTTTCGATCAAATGAGTGGGAACCAAGGAAATAAACTACACCGAAATGATTCATTAGTAAGAACCAGGAAAATACGAAATGATTCAATAGTGGGAACCAGGAAAATACGAAATGATTTAATAGTGGGAACCAGGAAAATACGAACTGATTCAATAGTGGGAACCAGGAAAATACGAAATGATTCAATAGTGGGAACCAGGAAAATATGAAATGGTTCAATAGTGGGAACCAAGGAAATGAACTACACCGAAATGATTCGTATGTTCCAGTTTCTCATATCTCACTAAACGCAGTTCTTCATTATGGGCAGCAGAAGACTAGCGTTTCTTCTATATACTTATGTATTGAAATATTTCTCTATTTTTTATATGCGTTCGCAAGACTTCCTCTCCATGTTGTAGATTTTGAATGCTTCTTCTAAGTAAACTTCTCTGACTTGGAACAGTTACATTTCACCATTGCTAATTTTGCCTGGAAAAGCCTAGAACTTTCGTACAAGATGATAAGTTTTAATCATAGACGAATAATATGAGTTCTGAAAAACGGACGAAACTGCTTCTCTGAATAGCTGTCGACCCAGTATAAGTTCACCAGCCGCTGAAATGTTGCTGATACATTTGGAGAACTGCATTCAAATCGGCCCTAAATTGTTTTGATGCTGTTCACTAAAAACGTTTGCCAGATTACAAATGCGTAACTCTCGGATGATTCTGAAGATTTGTTAAAGCTTGTATGATCTCCCATATCGCTGCAACAAGCACAATCATAAAATACCCGTTTTGTGCCCAGTTAATGAATGATGGGCCCATAACTTTTCCTTCATTAGTTCGTGCGGGAACGAACCTTCAGAATTCCGTATCTGGTCGCATTATCGTATACATAATTTTATTTCATTTTGTTCAACTAGATATTAATATTTTTTCTCCTCTTTCTTTCCTTTTGACATTCCCTTTCATTAGAATTATTTTACCCATGGCAAGAGAGAAGCTCATGGGCGACGCAGATAAGAAATCTTTTTATGTACCTAGGTAGGCTGCCCTCTGAGTTATCCCTCCTTAGTCCCATCTCATACCTTTACTCTGGTGAACAAAACAAATCTATCGACAGCCACTTTGAAGCGTTAGAATAAGTATTTAATAACCGAATTCTTTTCGCGACAGATTCTTCACTATAACCTCTATGTAGTATATTATATTATTTGGTATTGATTATTTTCTCTCTCATACACAAGCGCCTATATCTCCCGAGTCACGAAACCTTTGACAGATTTTGAGCTGAGACGAGAGTGAAACCGACGAGGGGAGCGTTTAAGTTTCACAGGAAAAACAGTTACAGTTTTATAATGTACTAACACGTCGAGGAAATGTCCTACGTTGGAAAAAGGTGCTTCTGAAGTCCATTCTGTTATCGTCGTTTTAAGATGTGGTTTCTTTTCAGGCTAATTAGATCTTTCGGGAATATGAGCAATTTTTCTGCGTCTCTATTTTCTCATTTCCATTCTAATACTCAGGCCACGAGCAAACAGTGCAATTAATATATTTGATATAGTACTTAGAAATATAATTTCTCCTCAGCAGTGTAACGCGTTTCAGAGTGCTCATTAAACTCAAAATTTTTATCTTAGCCTTAAATATTATGACATAAGCAGAAGGTATGCCGTTAATTTAAATGTTTGAACTAAAATCCGTTGAGAATAAGAAGTCACGATATGTTGCAAATCAAAAAGCCGTTCTTGTTGTCGAGTGGTAGGAAGCGTTGACATCTGATCATTCGTCCCAGATGGGTCCGGGCCCAAATCCCGAGCAAGGCATTGATGTGTTTATCTTAAATTATTGGCTCTCTCCCTTCCTGGAACCAGTGGTCCAAATATAGAGACCGGTGACTGCTTATAGCCCACTGAGTAGCTCACGCACGGTGGTCGTTAAACTCTCTAAAAAAATGTTTAAGTAATTTGCATTAACGATTAACTGAATGTAATTAATTTGGTCATTCTCAAGCATATTATGGGCACATTGCAATTTGTTTTGTTTATATTTAATTACAGTTCCTCTTTTCACTGTCTCGTATCTTAGCAGCGTTGTTTATTATCAGTCACAATAAGCACAACCTAAACAAACATTTTTTTTTTTTGATTGGAGGTTTAACGACCACCGTGAGCAACTCAATGGGCTATAAGCAGTCGCCCGTCCCTAATTTAGGGTTACTAGTTCCAGGGAAGGGAGAGGGCCAGTGCCGTAAAACAAACACAACATTCATGCCTCACCGGGATTCGAACCCGGACTCCTTTCGAACGAATGATCAGAGGCCATAGCTTAGACCACTGCGCCACCGGGGCGGCCTAAACAAACATTACTCGACCACGAGTTCTTTTTGCTGGTGAGGTTTAACGACCACAGGGAGCATCTAGGGCTTTAGGCAGTCGCCCATCCCTGATTGGAAGACACTGGTTCCAGGGAGGGAGTTTTAGGTCACGCTTACCACCCATGCGTCATCCGGGGTCGGCTCGGCCGATTATTATCCGTGCCACAGACCACTCGGTCGCAGGTGTGGCTATCAGGAATGTACTCCCATTGTAAGCATTCTGCTCACAATGTCATCTTTCTTGTTTTTTTTTATTTGTTGTCGTATTCGTCGTATTCTGCTACTGACAATAGAGAACTGCATTCGTTCCCTCTTTTTAAAAATGAAACAAAAAATAAAAAAAAACAAGTAAGATGACACCCAATTTACTGTTGTAATAAGCGTGTCTTTTAAATCCATTCTGACGCGAATTAAGTTTATCAAAGTTATTCAAAGTCAATGGAACCCATTAGGAAAACAACCAACCGGTTTATGCAATCGATAAACCATCCAGAAACATCTGCTCAGTTCCACCAGCGACTAACATGCACGTAACGAAAATTAACAAATGGCGCACAAAAAGTTTTTCATAGCACAAGGAAGATATCAGAGGCAAAGAGATTTTCAAATCGAAGAGTTAAAAGAAGAAATATAGAAGGAGACGTGATGTAAGTCTACTCCTGCTAATGGAAGAATTTTGCATAATGGAAAATTTACAATAGGCAAAAAATATTCTCATTGAAAGAGCTATGCTTAGGAAAAAGAATTTTTCAAAAACCTCTCCCGAAAGCAGAGATAGCGAAAAGAAAGATTTTGACATTTACGCCCCGAGGGGATAATCTTTCCAATATTTAAAAAGGATAGCCTAATGCTCCACATCTCTATTGTAGCGAATGGCGTAAAGTAAAAATCATATTTCTCAATAGGTCTTTTAGAAGCGGAGATACAGCTGCAAAACTGAAGTTCACAATCACCACGTAGCGACAGATCTCTGAATTGTAAAATCCCTCATATATTAGTCTAAAGCGTTCTACAAAGTTCCGTAAGTTCCATCCGGTGTTGAATTTCTTTAATTGCACATATAGAAGCAGAGATATTGAGAAAAACAGGCTAAACATTTGTGCTCCCCAGTGGCGAAATTGTGCTTTAATTTGGGAAGAAACTATGCACACTGAATTTGCATAGGTAGTAGAAGAAATAAGTTTTTCAATCAGGTTTTTAGTCCCGCAGATATTACTGTCAACGGAAATATTAGCTTACGCCCTCTGGTGGTAGAGTTGTGCGTTAAGAAAAATTTGAAATAATAATATGAGAAACATTTCTCACCGAAAAAGCTCTCCAACAAAGAAAGAATATTTTAAAATTGGGACTGTTAGAAGCAAAGATATCGGCAAATATATGATATGCATCTACGCTCCCTGGCGGAAAAACTATGCATTATTTTACGAAGCAAGTATTCTCAAAAGGTTCTCCGATCTGAGCAGTATCGGCCAACGCCAGAAGTTTTCCAACCGAGTTCTCAGAAGAAGAAAATACGCTTACGCCCCCAAGTGACCAAACCATCCTTCACCAAATATTAGAAATTATATAGAAATTATACGCAAATTACTTTCCATCAGGAACTGTATGCGACATAGGAAGAAATTTTAAGAGTTTTGTAAGGAGAGATATCAGGGAAAACACAGTTTGCCTTAACGACCTTAGAGGAAAGTCTATGATTTGATTGCAAATTTAGAAATTATATGGAAAATATTTCGCACCGAAAATGCTATTTAACAAAGGAGCAATTTTTAAATCGAACTGTTAGAAGCAGAGATATTGACACAAATAAGATATACATCTACGACCCCGGCGGCGAAACCTTGCATTATTTTATATTTTAGGAAGAAAATATTCCGGAAAGGTTCATCGACGTGAGTAGTATTGGTCCATGACAGAATTTTTTTCAATCAAGATATTAGAAGCTCAGATTTAGCTGCAAATACAACAGAAGCAGAAATTAACAGTTACGCTCTGGTGAACAAACCGTTCTTTATCAAAAATTACAAAATATATGCAAAATATTTCTCATTCCGCTGCAGAAATAATTTTTCAAACACGAGTTTCAGAAGTAGAGATATCGGGGAAAACGCAGTTTAATTTTTCGCCCCCTAGTAAAAAATCTGTGGGTAACTTGAAAAAGTGACCATACCTAAAATAATCTCCGACATAAGTGGAATCAAAAGATAAAATAGTTTTTTAATTGGATGTTTAGAAGCAAATATGTAGAATAAAATGAGTTTTGAATTCGATATAATCTTCATTTACACCCTCTAGCGGTAAAATTGTGCATCGTAAAAAAAAAAAAAAAAAAAAAAAACGAAATAAAGGATCATCGTTCACACATTTCAAGCTTCCCAAATCAAAGAGAATTTTACAAATCGTACTAATAATTGCAGAAATATGATGCCCACAGATGAACGGACGGAGAGAAGTACAAACCAGTAACACAAGCACGATATTTTTTACAAAAGACGTGTTAAAAAAATTAACTTAGCATTTTCATCTTCAGTAATCCAGATCTAAAGCAAACAGACTGCTCCAACCCCTGTCCTACGAATGATGGTGACGCTGCGCGATATCACCGATTAAGTCTCCCTAACGAATATTTTTAACAGGTTTTTTGTAAAAAAGATCGTGCTTATGTTATCGGTTTGCCCGTCCGACGGTCCATATGTGGACACCATATCTCTGATATTAATAGTTTGATTCAAAAAATTATTTTTGCATTGGAAAGCTTGAAATGTGCGAACGATATCCTTGCCTTCTTGTTTTTCCGATGCAAAACTTCGCCGCTAGAGGGCATAAATGCAGATGACATCGAATTCAAAATATATTTTACCGCATATATTTGTTTCTTCATATGCGATTGAAAATTTTTTGTCTTCTATTCGATGCTATTTATAAAGAAGACTATATTGAGCTCAGTTCCTTTTTACAAGTAATGCATAGAATTTCTGCTAGGGTCTGTAAATGCAAATTGCTTTTTCCCCGATATGTATGCTTCTAAATGTCCGATTTGAACAAATCTTCTTGCATCGGAAACAGCTCCTCATGAGAAATACTTTGAATTTTGTAATGCTAATTTTTAGTAAGGAATGGTTTGGTCGCCAGAAGCGTAAGTGATTATTTCTGCTTCTGATGCACTTGCAGAAAAATCTAAACTTCTGAAAACTCGATTGAAAATATTTTTGGTGGACCGATGCAGCTCACCTCGAAAACCCTTTCGAGAATATCTCCTGTTAAAATAGCACAGAGTTTGCTTCTAAGAGTCCGATTTAAAAAATTCTTCCTTCGTTGGAGAGTGTTTTGGAGCCAAATGTTTCTCATATAGTTTTGAAATTTCCAAGTCATGCATGGATTTTTCGCCAGGGGGCGTAAAGGTAAAATTTGTTTTTCCCGATATCTCTGCTTCTAAAACTCCGATTTGAAAAATTCTTCCTACATCAGATATAGCTCTTGTTGGGGAATATTTTGCTATATAATTTCTAAATTTTGATAAAAACAAATGGTCTGACTACCAGGGGGTAAACATTTATTTCTGCATCAGATGTACTTGCAGCAAAATATGAACTTCTGAAAACTCGACTGGAATAATTTTTTCGTGGACTGATACACCTCACCACAAAAAAAAAAAACTTTTGAAAATATCTGCGGTTTAAAATAGCGCATAGTTTTGTCGCCAGGAGGCGTAGACACACGAAAGTTGGACATAATAATATGAACACCTAGGAAAAAGAGGTTTTACGTTCCTAGTAGGGTGTGAGACCACCTTTGGCATTCAAAACCGCCTGAATCCTCCATGGAATGGGCGCATGCAAATCCTGGATGGTGGTTAGTGGGATGTTATACTATTCTTCATGCAGAAACTGCTCCAGGTCCTTGAGAGATGCAGAAGGACGATAACGGGATCTTACTCTGTTTTCTAACACAGACTACAGTGGCTCGATTATGTTTACGTCTGGTGATTGGGGAGGCCAAGGAAGGTATGACAGTTCATCCTCATGTTCCTCAAATCATGATTGGACATCCCGAGCTGTGTGAATTGGGGCGTTATCATCTGGATAGCATTCCGTGCAGGAAACAATGCCTGAGCCATTGGATGGAGTTGGTCGGCCAAAATGGTATCATATGTTCTGCTAGTCATCCGTGTGATCTGGGGGCCTTATGAAAACTAAGATATGACCGCCCGGAGCATGACAGAATCAGCACCGTGCACTGTTGGGAACAGATAGTCTGTGTTATACGCCTCTGACGGTGCTCGCCACACGTAAACACATCATGCGGTAGGATATAGTGTGAATGTGTACTCATCCGACCACATTCCACGCTTTCATGCATCGGTAGTCCACGTTGTATGCTCTTGGCAAAACTGCCGTCTTGCAACAGCAGCTCTGTCATGAATATCTTGTTTTTGTAGTTCCCTGTGCACTGTTTTCTTTGATACTGGTGTCTGGAGATACAGATTGAGCTCCGTACTAAATTTTGGCGCCGTGGTCTTCTTATTACAGGTAACAATCCTCTTTAATGCTCTCGTGTCTCTATCTGTCAGGGTCGTTTTTCGGCCGCTTTTGTGTTTCGCAGACGAGGTTTCGCCACGAACACGATACGCTGTCATGACGCTAGGCACAGTAGCTCTAGATACCCCACTACCCTGGCGACTGTTTTCAAAGAGGCACCAACTAGCCGACTACCAACAATTAGCCCTCTTTTGAAGTCCGTCAGGTGGCTAATTTCGTCGTCACCCAGAAAGAAATTATGCAACAAGACATTTAAAATGCACTTAAATAGGTCCTTGAGGTTCTAAACAAAGTTATTGTAACCAAAACCCGGTGGATACCTTTGCGTATTGCGGTGCACGCAGCTGCATTAAAAGCCACGTGTCTGCGCGTGTTGTTCACATTATTCTGTCCAGCCCCTGTATATCTTATTTTTGTCGATATCTTTGCTGTTAAAAATTATTTCTTTGTTGGAAAGCGTTTCATGTAAGAAATATTTATCATGCAGTTTCAAAATTTTCAAGCAATGCATAGACTTTCCTCTAGGGGCGTACATGTAAATTGCATTTTCGCAGATATCTCTGCTTCTAAAATTTCGATTTGAAAAATTCTTCCTCCATACGATATAGTTCCTGATGGGTAATGTTTTGATTATAATTTCTGATTTTTTTATAAAGAATGGTTTGGCCACCAGGGGGCATAAATGTTTACTTTCGCTTCCGATGTATTTGCAGCCAAATCTGTGCTACTGAAAACTCTGATTTAAAAAATTATTTCGTTGGCCGATTCCGCTCACTTCGGAAAACCGTCTCAAGATACTTTCTTCATAAAGTAATGCACAGTTTTTTTGCCAGGGGGTGTAGATGTATATCATATTTTTGTCGATATCTTTGCTTGTAAGAGTCCGATTTGAAAAATTGTTCCTTTATTGGAGAGCGTTTCCGCTGCGAAATGTTTCTCAGGTAATTTAGTATTTTTCTTGGCGCACGAGTTTCCCACTAGAGGGCGAAATTTTACGTTTCCGTTTGCTACAATATCAGCGGTACTAAAAACGTGGTTGAAAAATCCTTTTTCAATCAAGTACTACTAACTATGGAAAGTCTTTTTGTGTATTTCCAAAATAATGCACACTTTCGCCGCTAATGGGCGTAAATATTTTATCTGTTTTTCTCAATATCTCTGCTTTTACATGTGTTATTTAAAAATTTCAACGCCGTATGCCATTTTTCTTCGGGAATAATTTGGGTTAGTATTGGAGGAGTTTTATACATAATTCAAGACTACACACTTGTGATGTTGATTTAGAATAAATTATCAACGTTTATTCACAATTAAATGTTTTATTAACACCGACTGTAGTTTCGCAGAGAGTTTGGCTCGGCATCATCAGGAGTTTGGCTCGGCATCATCAGGAGTTTGGCTCGGCATCATCAGGAGTTTGGCTCGGCATTCTACGAAACTATATTCGGTGTTAATGAAACATTTAATTGTGAATAAACAATGATAATTTATTCTAAAGGAGTTTTATAGTTGACAGTTCTGTTGCTAGGTGGTGTTTGTCAACCTCTGTTTGCAGCTATATCTCCGCTTCTAAAAACCCTACTGAGAAATTTCTTATTTTACTGTATGCCGTTCGCTGTAACAAATATGTGGAGTATTATCGTCTTTAAATAATGCACAGGTTTCCTGATAGAGGGCGTAAAGTTCAAAACTTTTTTCTCTCTATCTCTGCTTACGGGAGACGTATCTGGAAAGTTCTTTTTCCTCAGCATGGCTTTAGCCATGAAGAATATTTTTTGTCTGTTTTCAAGTTTCCCATTATGCAAAGTTCTTCCGGTAGAAGGAGTGCAATTACAGCCTATTTCCTTCTATATATATATATATATATGTTTTTTTGTAACTTTTCGATTTGAAAATCATTTTGTCTCCGATATCTTCCTTCTGCTATGAGAAACTTTTTGTGCGCTATTTGTTACTTTCGTAACATACTTTTTTGCCGCTGTTTTAAGTAAGTAGAAGTTTTTATTTCTGGATGTTTTATCGATTGTAGAAATCTGGTTGATTTTTTTATCGGTTGCATTGACTTTGAATAACTTTGATAAATTTAATTCGCGTGAGAAGGGATTCAAAAGACGTGCTCATTACAACCGAAAATTCGGTGTCATCCTTCTTGTTAAGAATATTACGCTGTGGCTTGCAGAATCAGATTAAAAATGAAAATGAAAATAAGTGAAACAGATGCGTTAAAAAATCCACAAACCCTCTCACCACCTCTTGAAGTCTTAGGCCGTGCTAACATTAGAGTTGATAACATTAGGATTTTTATGCTATGAAATCATAGTTACAGTATTCTTAAAGGTGCTTACTTTAGTAATTTCTTCTCTTACCCCTGTTACCTGTTACGGTCTGAGACGAAAAAAATTGTTAGTTATGTTTGGGTTTTTTGGTATTAATCTTTTATTTATCTGTGAAGTGACGACTTTGGAAAATAATTATCATGCCATTTGATACAGTGAGATGCCATTTAGTTTCCAGTATTGTTTTCGCTAGTGCGATACCAGACAGTCTCACAGCAGCACTGTTTGCATCACCGTTCCTGCTTAGTAAGAAATAATTTTATTAACGTACATAAAAATACACTGAAGTACCAGAAAAAACTGGTACTGACGAGCTTGTGCAAAACACATAGCAACGTCACCTATGCGTGTACTCGGTTGCAGATATCCTTGCCATCTGTCAGAGCTGTTTTCGGCATGAGAATGACAAGTAATGACGATTTAAGCGATTTTCAACGCGGTAGCATAGTTGGCGCTCGTTAGATAGGCCAGAGTATTTCGGAGGTAGAAACGAAGTTCGGTTTTTCACGGACGACCATTGCAAGGGACTACAAGAATTCCGGCAAAACCTCCAACCTACAATACCAGTGTGGCCGTAAAAAGACATTGGGTGAACGTGACCATCGTCGGCTGTCAAGAATCGTTACACACGATAGGCGTGCAACACTCTGGCATGTATCATCGGAATTCAATGCTGGAGCCTCAACAAGCATTAGCGTCCGGACTGTGCAACGTACTCTGCACGATATGGGCTTCGGGAGCCGACGCCCAACTCGAGTCCCCTTGATGGGTGCACGACATAGAGCTATGTGCCTCGTTTGGGCACGAAAACACCGCCACTGTACAATTGATGACTGGAAACAAATAGCCTGGTCTGACGAGTTGCGTTTCTAACTATATCGGGCAGATGGGAGGATTCGGGTGTGGCGCAAACCCCATGAAGCCATGGATCCCGCCTGTCAACAGGGAACTGTACCCGCTGGTGGAGGGTCCGTAATGGTATGGGGTGTGTTTAGCTGGACTTCATTGGGACCTCTGGTACGTCTACAAACGTCTGTGACCGGCCAAACGCTATGTGCGCATCCTTTTCTGACGAGGTACACCCGTTCATGTCCTGCATTCATGCATTCATGCTGATGGGTTGGGCCTGTTCCAACAGAACAATGTCCCTCCACACAAGAGTCGGGACGACACATTATGGATATAGGAGCATTCGTGTGAGTTTGGAGTGTTGCCATTCTCATCCAAGTCCCCAGATATGAACGTGATTGAACACATTTGGGATGTCATGCAACGCGCTATCGAACACAGGAATCCGAGACCTCGGAATACACCCGAATTGTGCAAAGTTCTGCGGGAAGTATGGTGTGCATTGCCTACAGCATATTTCCAGAAGCTAGTGGAGTCCATGCCCCGTCGTATTTCTGCAGTCCTGCGCTCCCATGAGGGACCTACCAAGTACGTATTAGACTGGTGTACCAGTTTTTCTGACATTTCAGTGTATGTTTAATATCTCTTGAGACAACTTTGTAAAGCGCGACTCGAAAACCTAAATCTAACTTTTGCTATCATGATGTTAAGATGATATTTCTATTTTTGGTATTGACCTTTTGCTTCTGATTTAAGTGTCTTTGCGTTACAGGATCCAGATCCATAAGGGAATGGCACACAGTCATTAGAAAGAAGGCGCAGATATATTCACAGAAGCATCACGAAATATTCTTACGGTTGTACAAGCCGGGTAGTTATCTAAGCGGTTCGAACCGGCTGTCTGCTTCAAGAGTATAACCTCATTGGATTTATAATTATAGATTTTTTTTATTTTTTTTATTTTTTGATTGGAGGTTTAACGACCACCGTGAGCAACTCAATGGGCTATAAGCAGTCGCCCGTCCCTAATTTAGGGTCACTGGTTTCAGGGAAGGGAGAGAGCTAGTGCCGTAAGACAAACACAACATCCATGCCTGACCGGGATTCGAACCCGGACCCCTTACGGACAAATGATCAGAGGCCAACGCCTTAGACCACTGCGCCACCGGGGCGGCATAATTATAGATGAGCAGCATCAACCCGGGTAATGTCATGTTATTTCATGAATCTTTAGAAATGCACGTTATTCTCGAGACTTTCCTATCAAAGCCGTTATTAGGAATAACAGCGTGTTTGAGAACGTGATTAGTGCAGTTGATGTAATTTTCTCACCATTGTTGACACGGCACTTAGTTTGCGCTTACCAATAGATCTACTGAAATGCATTGTTTCTGAAAACGCCTGTACGGTATACACTGAGAGTAGATTATTGACCTAATTCCTATGAGAATATAAGCACCGCGTGCTGACCGATCTGTTTAAATTATTACAGAAGAATGGGACCTTTCCTGCTTCCCGATCAACCATACGCACACACTGGTTAACGACACGTAAAAGACAAAATATTCGGAACTTCTACTCGATATTAGCTCCTTAGAGACAATGAAAACATAATGAAATATATTTTTTGCCCTGGTTTCAACAGTTCATTTTGTCACTTACTCAAACGGGTTTCTATAAGATCTCTGCTTACGCAGAATGTGTCGCCCCTCTTGCCGAGTGGTCTGAGACGCCGGCTTTGGATCATTCGTTCGAGATGGACCCAGATTTGTTTCCCGGATGTGGCATGGGTGGTGGTTTGTCCTACGGCTCTGTCTCTTTCCTTTCCCTGGAACCATTAGCCCTAATTTAGGGATGGGCTATATACAGTTCTTCAAATTGTTATAATGGACTTTAAACCCCGAAAACGAATGTAAATAAGAAAAATAAAAAAAAACCACGCAGAATATAGGAAAGGTGCAAAATCTATTACGTTTCTCATAACTATAAGTCTGTTAGAGCAAATTTGGCAGTCCAGCAATTGCAAGATTAGATTTATGAGCTATAAAATTTACGTTGCGGTGTGCTTACATTGCGCGTATGAGTTTATTCCTTCCCAAAATGCGCTAGCCCAAAATTTGTGTGTGGTTCCTCGTAATCAACTTTGGTTAAATTTAATTGAAATCTTAAACATTATATACATAACTGAGTCATGTGGTTCGCAGTCGGTCAATGCTGAATGATAGATTCATTTCATTTAAAATACATCACAAATTTCTTTTTTTCTCAAGAAATCTATGAATCAAATATTATTCAAAATCGAAAAATTTATACCAAATTAGGCGATAAAGGGATTTTAAGTGGCTGAAGAATAACGTGATTCTTTTTCGCCAAATAGAGCGTTCTTCCTCTTTGTCACTAGTAATTGCCTAAAAAGCCAATTCTAAAAAATGCTTATGGTCATTATGGAAGAAACAGCCCAAGTTGGTTTCGGTAATTAGTGCGGCTGGAGGTAGGGTGGACGTCGATTATACACCTTTGTGGGCATATAGTGCTTTTGTAAATAATGGGTTCTGCTTAACACAAATTCCAGTGGACCTGGTAGTGTATAGCTTTTGTGTACGCTGAACTACCGAATACAAAATAAGCGAATGATATTCGAAATAAGGTTATGAATAAACAATTCAAATACTCGAAAACTTCGCTATGTGTAAAAAATATCACGTGCAAATACATATGTTGCAAATGTGCATCTGCAAAACATATGTAAAGAACGTGGTTCTGTTTTTTCATCTCTGTCTGTCTGTCTCTTTCGCTTTCTATGCATTTATATTTTTGATTTTGTACTGCGTCAACTAAACCAACTCCGAATAATAGAATTTAGTAATACGTTTTATTCAAATCTTAAGCATCCTAGAATGCTCCAAAAATTTAAAAACTTCGTCTTAATTGAACGCAAAGATTTTTGTGCAGCTAGACTAATTTTCTTTACGGAAAAATAAAAGACGGTAATATGTAGTAAAAGAATTAATGTACTTCGGTAGTAAATATTTGAAATCTGAAGACCTGTCTCGTAGAAGGAGAAATAGTATCTGGAATGGTTCAACTGTGTATAGCGAGAATCAGTGAATTCGGTGCAAAACCACGAATTGTATAAACACACTGTATAAACACACTGCCTTTGGATCGATTTATAATTGTATAAACACGCTGCCTTTGGATCGTATGATGCGTAAAAGTGTGCATTCAAATACCTTAAAGAATGCGTGCCATTTCGTTAAAATCAATTTACGGATATGTTTGGTATTAGATAACTGATATTTTGAGCACTTCTTACTTACTGTAAGTATTAAAAGAATCGATACATGTTGGACAACATCTTACATAAAGTTTTTAGAAAATGTAAATATACATCTTTACTTCAGTCGCTGATACTGTTCTTTTGTTAATATCCCTAGATGAGAAACTATTTCATCTAGATTTGCACGGTAATTTAAATTCACTTAAAATCAGCTGAAGCTCAAGCAAATGATGCATTAAACTCATACAAGTATGGAAACCAAATCAATCCCTTCGAGACGTGCATTTTTCGACTAAATATGCATCTCATCATTCAGAGTCAGCCTGAATTGCGGAATGCACTTCCGTGGGTATAGTTACTTTTAACGAACCGCAAGATGGACTGCTTCTTGCTGTCCGTATATTCTAAAGAATGAAAGCTGTGAGAAGGATCCGGCATTTAAAGATATTTCCCTTGTATTGTTCAAGGTATCATCTTGGTTCTTTACGTGGGGACTTTACAAGTGCTAATAGCTTCGTACAGTTACAAGGGAGTAGGCCATGTTTTTGTAATACAGCATTGTTCTGATGAACAATATACAATCATCATGAAAAAAACTTTACCACCCAAAAATAACACTGTGCGTACGATACATAGCGACGTGCTGAAAGATAGTTGTGATTGTAACCAATGACCACATCTGCAGCCTGTTTAGGGAAACAGATGCATGGATACTAGTATAAAATTTGTATGAAGTGTGCCTGCCTCTTTGATTCACAACTGCTGTCGTTCGTAGGATCACCGTTTGCTGGAGGGTTTTTCAAAGTTGCTCAGGTCATTCGTTTGGCCCATTTCGATGTTCACATGAACGATGACTAATGCTAGACATACCTGATTTCTGACGATTGTACGGAGTGTTTATGTAACAATGGCAGGTGTACCTAATTAACTGATATCTCAGTGTATTCGTACATATACAATTTCATTTAAATCATCCTTTTCTAGTATATGTTAAGCTCGAATCGTCCATTTGCGTTGTTTGAACAGTGAAATGCTGAACTCATGCACTTTGATGAAAAACACCCTGAATAGCTGTTGTGCACTTGGCATACGAAATATTCGTCATGACTCCTATTTCTGGAAAATAACTTTAATTGAAAAAAATTAGCAAATGCAGAATACTTTTCTCGTTTTGCATTCTGAGTACATTTTATTTCATTGCAGAAACTTCTGGCCTATGAAAAGACCAATGTTCAAATTAGAAAAAAATCTATTATATAGAAAAAGAACGAACTTACCCTTCATTTAGGGCCGCGGGTTGCCTAGTGGGCAACGTTCGTGACTGCCATGGAGAAGACCTCAGGTTCGATCCGCTAAATATTCGCCGTGCTTCGGATGGGCACGTTAAGCCGTAGGACCCCGTGTACTGGCAACCTGTAATAAATAAGGGCGTCTTCCTCCCTCTTTTTACCTCGCTTCCGTGTCACTTTCCTATCGGACATTCTAGCCCAAATCTCCTAGCTTCCTATTTCTAAGGGTTGTTTAAGACCTGGGGTCAGACGCTCTCTTCCTAAAATCCTCTACATATGATTATTTACGTAACTGTTTAAATATCATTCTGGGTGAGGCAAAAGTGTTACAACTATCCCTTTTCATTTCCATTCTTCTTTTGCAACATATTAGTGCCACGTAATTTAAGAAAGCATGAGGAAATTTGGTTCGTAACACCAATAGGCACTGTTTTTAAATTAGTGCTCTCGACCTTTTTCTGCTTCTAAAACATACTTTGTCATTCAGTAGTTCTTCTGTCGAAGATCATGAGCCATAAGTCGCAGCTGCATATCCTGGGAAGATACTTTGTACCGCACAAGATGAAATGTAAAACTTTCAAATTCAGTGTTTATACTAGGTTAAAAACCTTTTTTTTTTTTAGACTCACGCTTATTCCCTTTGCAAGAATAAAGTTGCTTCTTTTTTTCTTCAAATTGAACAGCTACTTTTTCTGACTGATTACTCCCCAAATTAAAAGCAAATAGAGGTCTTCTGTAAAGTTTCTTTCAATTTAAAACATCCGCAACTTTTCATTAAGTTAAAATTGTCCTTATTCCGTGCATTTTAATGACGGAAAGCTTAGTGTGAAATAAAAACTGTTTTACGAAATTACCTTTCTAATTAACGTGAAGCCACATGTTGGAAAGAATATCTCATTTCATTTAAAGTGCACAGTTTACTTTCAAATTACTAGACTGTTTCCTCATTAGCCTTTTTAAACTTTGGTATTGATAATGTTCCACCTAATTAACTAGCTTTCTGTCAGTTTTCTACTGTTTTATAAAAAGATTTCATAGTTTCAAGGTCTGAAGAATTTAAATTATCACGTAATTCTTTCTGTGCACAAACATCCTTTATTTTCCTTGAAATTCTTCTCATCAGTTGATTAATTCTTTGTATAACTATGCTTCTGTATTCCCCGAACTAATTTTCATGAGGTTTTCTTGAAAATTTTAGTTTACTACTTATTTATTGAATCCACGTGGTTAGAAAAGGAGAGGACCACGACAATACGAGCATTGTTGGAAGGTAATTCTAAGGTGATCACCATGTGATACAAGGGTTAAACGAAAAAAAAATGAATTCCCAAAACGTCGATTGTAAACCTTTCTATGCATTTATATTTTTGACTTTGTACTGCGTCAACTAAACCAACTCCGAATAATAGAATTTAGTAATACGTTTTATTCAAATCTTGAGCATCCTAGAATGCTCCAAAAATTTAAAAACTTCGTCTTAATTGAACGCAAAAATTTTTGTGCAGCTAGACTAATTTTCTTTACGGAAAAATAAAAGACGGTAATATGTAGTAAAAGAATTAATGTACTTCGGTAGTAAATATTTGAAATCTGAAGACCTGTCTCGTAGAAGGAGAAATAGTATCTGGAATGGTTCAACTGTGTATAGCGAGAATCAGTGAATTCGGTGCAAAACCACGAATTGTATAAACACACTGTATAAACACACTGCCTTTGGATCGATTTATAATTGTATAAACACACTGCCTTTGGATCGATTTATAATTGTATAAACACACTGCCTTTGGATCGATTTATAATTGTATAAACAATTTTAACAATTTATAATTGCCTTTGGATCGTATGATGCGTAAAAGTGTGCATTCAAATACCTTAAAGAATGCGTGCCATTTCGTTAAAATCAATTTACGGATATGTTTGGTATTAGATAACTGATATTTTGAGCACTTCTTACTTACTGTAAGTATTAAATGAATCGATACATGTTGGACAACATCTTACATAAAGTTTTTAGAAAATGTAAATATACATCTTTACTTCAGTCGCTGATACTGTTCTTTTGTTAATATCCCTAGATGAGAAACTATTTCATCTAGATTTGCACGGTAATTTAAATTCACTTAAAATCAGGTGAAGCTCAAGCAAATGATGCATTAAACTCATACAAGTATGGAAACCAAATCAATCCCTTCGAGACGTGCATTTTTCGACTAAATATGCATCTCATCATTCAGAGTCAGCCTGAATTTCGGAATGCACTTCCGTGGGTATAGTTACTTTTAACGAACCGCAAGATGGACTGCTTCTTGCTGTCCGTATATTCTAAAGAATGAAAGCTGTGAGAAGGATCCGGCATTTAAAGATATTTCCCTTGTATTGTTCAAGGTATTATCTTGGTTCTTTATGTGGGGACAGTGCTAATAGCTTCGTACAGTTACAAGGGAGAAGGCCATGCTTTTGTAAGACAGCATTGTTCTGATGAACAATATACAATCATTATGGAAAAAAACTTTACCACCCAAAAGTAACACTGTGCGTACGATACATAGCGACGTGCTGAAAGATAGTTGTGATTGTAACCAATGACCACATCTGCAGCCTCTTTAGGGAAACAGATGCATGGATACTAGTATAAAATTTGTATGAAGTGTGCCTGCCTCTTTGATTCACAACTGCTGTCGTTCGTAGGATCACCGATTGCTGGAGGGTTTTTCAAAGCTGCTCAGGTCATTCGTTTGGCCCATTTCGATGTTCACATGAACGATGACTAATGCTAGACATACCTGATTTCTGACGATTGTACGGAGTGTTTATGTAACAATGGCAGGTGTACCTAATTAACTGATATCTCAGTGTATTCGTACATATACAATTTCATTTAAATCATCCTTTTCTAGTATATGTTAAGCTCGAATCGTCCATTTGCGTTGTTTGAACAGTGAAATGCTGAACTCATGCACTTTGATGAAAAACACCCTGAATAGCTGTTGTGCACTTGGCATACGAAATATTCGTCATGACTCCTATTTCTGGAAAATAACTTTAATTGAAAAAATTAGCAAATGCAGAATACTTTTCTCGTTTTGCATTCTGAGTACATTTTATTTCATTGCAGAAACTTCTGGCCTATGAAAAGACCAATGTTCAAATTAGAAAAAAATCTATTATATAGAAAAAGAACGAACTTACCCTTCATTTAGGGCCGCGGGTTGCCTAGTGGGCAAAGTTCGTGACTGCCATAGAGAAGACCTTAGGTTCGATCCGCTAAATATTCGCCGTGTTTCGGATGGGCACGTTAAGCCGTAGGACCCCGTGTACTGGCCCCCTGTAATAAATAAGGGCGTCTTCCTCCCCTTTGTACCTCGCTTCCGTGTCACTTTCCTATCGGACATTCTAGCCCAAATCTCCTAGCTTCCTATTTCTAAGGGTTGTTTAAGACCTGTGGTCAGACACTCCCTTCCTAAAATCCTCTACATATGATTATTTACGTAACTGTTTAAATATCATTCTGGGTGAGGCAAAAGTGTTACAACTATCCCTTTTCATTTCCATTCTTCTTTTGCAACATATTAGTGCCACGTAATTTAAGAAAGCATGAGGAAATTTGGTTCGTAACACCAATAGGCACTGTTTTTAAATTAGTGCTCTCGACCTTTTTCTGCTTCTAAAACATACTTTGTCATTCAGTAGTTCTTCTGTCGAAGATCATGAGCCATAAGTGGCAGCTGCATATCCTGGGAAGATACTTTGTACCGCACAAGATGAAATGTAAATCTTTCAAATTCAGTGTTTATACTAGGTTAAAAACCTTTTTTTTAGACTCACGCTTATTCCCTTTGCAAGAATAAAGTTGCTTCTTTTTTTTCTTCAAATTGAACAGCTACTTTTTCTGACTGATTACTCCCCAAATTAAAAGCAAATAGAGTTCTTCTGTAAAGTGTCTTTCAATTTAAAACATCCGCAACTTTTCATTAAGTTAAAATTGTCCTTATTCCGTGCATTTTAATGACGGAAAGCTTAGTGTGAAATAAAAACTGTTTTACTAAATTACCTTTCTAATTAACGTGAAGCCACATGTTGGAAAGAATATCTCCTTTCATTTAAAGTGCACAGTTTACTTTCAAATTACTAGACTGTTTCCTCATTAGCCTTTTTAAACTTTGGTATTGATAATGTTCCACCTAATTAACTAGCTTTCTGTCAGTTTTCTACTGTTTTATAAAACGATTTCATAGTTTCAAGGTCTGAAGAATTTAAATTATCACGTAATTCTTTCTGTGCACAAACATCCTTTATTTTCCTTGAAATTCTTCTCATCAGTTGATTAATTCTTTGTATAACTATGTTTCTGTATTCCCCGAACTAAATTTCATGAGGTTTTCTTGAAAATTTTAGTTTACTACTTACTTAAATTGAATCCACGTGGTTAGAAAAGGAGAGGACCACGACAATACGAGCATTGTTGGAAGGTATTTCTAAGGTGATCACCATGTGATACAAGGGTTAAACGAAAAAAAAATGAATTCCCAAAACGTCGATTGTAAACCTCAACAAAATCCACTTAAGCCAGAACGTCAGCAAGAGTAACTGGTGAAATGAAAAAGAAAGTAAAAAAACATATTTTCCTTCCAAAAAATGTGATTTGCATAAATCCGCTGATAATATAAAAATAGCTGCATGTTCAAGGAGTACGTAAACTCATTAAATATTCATGAATAACAGAACCCTACATTAAATATTTTGGCATCCGAAGAAAATATATGTCTGCTGTCGATCGTAATTAAGATGAAACAACGCGAACTTGTAAAGGATAAATAGTGAGAGCTACATTTTTCAATTTCATGTGCATTTTTAGACTTATGGGCATCCATTTATGTTTTTATGAAACCGATTTTGAAAGTCTGACGAAATACGCGGCTCTGAAAATTGGCTATAATAGGAAAAGACGTTGATTTATTATTTAAAGTTTGGGTAGAGGAATGGAAAACTTTAGTGATGTACGTTCTGATCTTAGAACGACATGTTACACGAATAAAGGCTTCGTTTTAAATAGCAAACAACTTTTTTATTTTGGGGTTTAACGACCACGGTGAGCAACTCTGAGGCCCATCGAAGCAGATACCTGTCTGGTTCCAGGAAACGAGAGAGTTAGTGCCACAGGTAAAGCACACCACCTATGCTTCATCGGGACTCGGACCCAGGCCCACGTGGACCGTTCGTCCAAGTGGGCCTGGGTCAGAGCTTTAGCCACTGCGCTACCGGAGCGGCTAAAATCGATTTCGCACAATTTTTGTGTGGAATAGTAAAAACAATTTTCTTCCTCCTTTCGATAACTCACATATTTATTCAATGAAATTGAAATCTTTGCTAATCTTTTTTCGCCCTCCTTTTTTAATGCCCTCCTTAGTTTAAGACCACTGGCTCCAGAGAAGGGAGGCAGATCGCGCCGTCTGTTATCCTGAGCTCAAATGCGGGCTAAGCTTGTGCCTGACCAGAAACCTAAGCCTCTCACCAGAAATCACCGGAGCAACAAGGTGGTTTTGTCACATAGTTATTGGTATTCTTGCTGCATAACTATTGCATGCTGCTCGTAGAAAACATACAAAAAAATTTCAGAAATGCATTAAAATTAAACAGAATTACCACCTCCTGAGTTTCTTAAACAGACGCAGATGGGAAATTGTCTACAGACTTAGGGTCATACATACTAAACATATTTAAGAACGAAATTTCAGATAATATTAATTTTAGATGTTAAATTCAGAATGCATTCTAATGTATTACTTGTAAACGCTGGACACCACTGCAGCTGTAACTGATGTCGCGTCTGTTTCAATCACGTGGGGAGAAAAGAGAAAACATCATATCCGTGTCGTTCCTTTTGTATTCTTCGGATAGTGGTGATGTTTCCATTTAATTTTAATTTTAGTTTCAGACTTAGTACAATGCAATCAGGCAAAACCCTTTCTTCTGCCAGAGAAAAATTACCATGCTCGTATTTACTTTCAAGTATAAAAATAACTTCACTAATTACTGTTACGCGTGGAGGATAAATGTGCTATGAATTAATACTGAGTGATCATTCACAGATTACTGCAATAGAAAAATATTATTACAAGGAATAGCTTAGATCAGAACATTACACATACATATCCCCCTAAAGTTACGCACATATCACGAGAAAGCAGAAAATGAAATCCCTCCGATAATGATCTTGGCAATTTATACAGCAAAGTCTCGTAAAATCTGAGTCACTGTAATTCTGGTTCGACTTAATCCGAAGTCAATCGGAAGGAAATTCTTTTTGCCTGGCGTGCTTTTGTTCCCCTATGAAGTGGAAGCTGATGATATTCGGAATTCATGAGAGCAGCGTAGCAATTCATTTTGCCGTTTCTAGGATCGAAAATACCTTGTCTGAGATCTGTGATTGCTGGTCACAAAATGTTAGGGATATTGTGGTTATGATTACATGTTAAAATAACTCGGAAAGAATAACCAGCGTCAAAATAACCAAACGTCAATAACCCGTTAGCAAATTTCCGCGGGGTAAAAATAACCCGGCGTCAAAATAACATATACTTAAAATTTGGAAAAACTCGGTTTTTTGAGTATCTCCTAATACCAACGGAAATCAAAATTAATTTGTTTTCCACTTCAGGCGTTCGTAACATATTAATAGGAAGAGCTCCCTAAGGGTAGTTTGTGTCCGTCTATCTATCTATCTCTCTGTCCGTATACTAGAATCACAGCCCAAAATACTGAATCGAATTTGATGGAAATTGGTATGAGGGACAATTGCACGCTTTCGGAACACCCAATCCAATTACGGTTGGACCAACTGGAAATGGGCCAACGTCACTTTTCGGATTCTATCCCATCACTTTTTGGATCCTTATTTTCAAAACGTATACTTATTTTTTTTTAATCTCAATTTACTCTAAAAATTTTTAACATGGATGTCTGTTTTTTTCTGCGTGTATTGTAGACGCTTTGTTTTTGCATTCCATCTTGGTTGTAAGTTTACAAATTCAAAGCGTCTTTGAATTTTAAATTGTTGACAACGCTTCTCTCGAAAGTGTTTCCGTTGTATCGACCAAGTATCGACGGTCTATCCGTCCTGTACAGTGACGTTACTACGTAACGGACAGATATTTCCGCTGCGATGTAGGTGGGATGAGCAAACCTTTCTGCCTATTTACCTTGCTTGTGGTTGTCTGAATGTCCGGGGGCGTCGGGCGTTGTGGTCGCGAAAGGGTTGACAGAAAAGAGTTGCATTCATCGTTGTCACACGTTTTCGAAACCTTGTAATCGTATCAAATAATGGCGAGGAGAGCATGAACTTTTTACTCATACAAATTAATAATCGGTATTATAAAATGTACATGTTTGTATCTGTCTTTTTTCTAATTAGCGCAACTAGGATATGTCAATTAACGCCACGTTTACGCCCAAATAACAGCTACATTACTTCGCGCATAAAAGCAGATTCGTGCATCCACTCTTGGTGATAGCAATATAAATAGAAATTTTACAATACAAAAATTCTATGCATTCATAATATTCTTAAGCAAATGAAATAAAAACTGTTCAATTGAAATTATCAATTTCAAACTATTAAAAATTTAATTTCAGTTACTTTTGACTGTTTAATAAAGCTTTCAAAGAGGTTAGATGTGCTTTCAAAAGTCCGCATATCGAGCACAATAAAAGTACACTCAATAATTACACGATGTCTGATCATGTTAGATGCACTTAACCGAGATTATAATTGTAACGAATTGTTATCATATGCGCTCTGTAAATGGATGCAAACAAACGTCATTTTCCTCCATAAGTACGTCTTGCGCGAACTCCTGAAAAACGGGTTTGCACAGGTTTGGTAATTGATCTCTCCTGATTCCATTTTTCTGTTATTTTTTCTATGTTATTAGTAATTTTGTTGGCAACGAGCATGGTATCCGGCAAAAGTAAAATAAGGGAAGAAGTGTATATGAAATATTAAAAAAAATTCATAGTTGCCACAAAATTTCGTATCGTAACTCCAGTTAGAGCTACCGATACTAGGGAGACACACAGTCACACGTTTTTACAGTTTCATTCTCTACTTTCTCTCTGTTTATGTGTGGGGGGGGGGGAGGAAGAAGTTAAATCATAAATTTTATCAGTTTAAGTAAGCATATAAATTTGGGACCGGATACTCCTATCCTACCTGAAAATTCTGTACCAGAATATTGCATGAAGTCTTAATCCTGAGAGGACTACGACACGATGCAAACAAATGGTGTCAATAAATTTTAAATTTTCCCTAGGGGATGGGGGTACTGTCATTTCACCAGCACCCCCAAACTATGATGTTTTTCTTTTAAATAATTTGAAAACTAAGAGAATTCAAACAAAAATATATTTGATCATTCGATTACATGTCAAAATAACCCGAAAAAATGAGCCGACCTACTTCGATTTTGGAGAGATCTACTGAAATCTACTCAGTACGACCTACTTCGATTTTGGAGAGATGACCGTTCCCCTCCTCTTTTCCATTTCGACTCGAGAAGGGAGATTGCTGGCTTATTTTGACGCTGGTTATTAGGGCGTGGGCTATTATGACGCGGATTATTTTGCCGTACCATAACTGTGACCCTGGGTTTATTATGAAGCAGGGTTATATTTTTACCGGTTTTTTTCACGCTGTGGTTATTTATACGCCGGGTTGTTTTGATCGTGTTATTACGACGCGGGTTATTTTCCTGCAATAGTTTGATGTTACACCGTGGTTTCGAAGGGAAAACGTCAAATTTAACGTCTACTGGAGATCACCAATCAGTGTGGGTAGCTTCGTCATATGTAAATTAGCATCATGATTACACAGCACATGGCGTACGAGCTCTGTTAAAATAAGTACCCTGTGCAAAGTGGAAAACGGGTCGTTTCACCAGTTGAGCTAGAAGTTTGCTGAATGCATTGCCTTCAGTTGTGATTAACCTGAAATGATGTCCCGACAACGTTTAACCATTGATAACAGAAATAGAACTGCAGGCAGGCGTACTGCAGAACAATGTGGCTGCTGCTTTAGGAGTTTCGCAAAGTGTAGTACGTCGCTACATAACAAAATTTCTACGGCATGAAAATGTTGCAGATCGACCCAACAGTGGTCGCTCGAGGATGACCACCAGGAGTCAAGATCGCTACCTGACAGTAAGGGCTTAGAGAAGGCCTAGTGTCACCAGTAACCGACTCCGGGAATCACTTCGAGCTGCTTCTGATATCACAGTACGAACTCAAACTGTACAAAACCGTCTCCATGAGTACGGATTCAGGGCAAAGAGGTCCCTAAGATGTACAGCATTGATATCAGCTTACCATCGTCAAAGATGTACCTGAATCTGACAGTATATGCCGTGGAATTCAGAGGAGCACTATGTACTTTTCACCGACGAATCTTGTTTCGCTCTTTATCCTGATAATAAACGAACACATTGTGGAGGAGTTCCGGCACACGAATACAACTACACTATGTGCTGTCTCTCCACCCATACCAGCGGCGGCCTGTTCTGGTCTGGGCACGAGTATGTTGTTTAATAGCCGTACTTCTTTGTGTGTTTGTCAAGGCAACATGAATGCTTCAGTGTACCACAACGAAGTCATTGCACCCATTGTGACACTGTTTCACACTACTATAGAACATGCATTTCCCATTTTTAGATGCCCTGCAAACCGTCGCCGTGCCTGGAGCGTGATTCAAAAGCTGGAAAATTATAGGATTGAATCGTTTCAGTTGCCTCCGAGGTCTCTTGAACTTAATCCTAATTAGAACGTTTCGGGCGCTGTAAAGAGACATCTGGATAACCACGTTCCATACACCAGTACACTGGCCGACCTCCGTAACGTGTTGCCTGTAATATGAGGCTAGATGTTCCAGATAGTCACCAATAATGTCATTGCAAGTATGCGCCTGCGCCGTATGCGTCAAGACGTTCTTCAACACAGAGCTGTTGTTTCCAGGTATTAAAATCCAGAGTTATGTTCATTCTCCGAATTTACCATTTTGTGTATACTGCAATGCTACTTTGTTGTGTGCAGAAACTGCACAATGAATTGTTTTTGTAAACACATTCTTTATTGTTAGGGTTACGTAGCCTCATTGATGTTATTTCGATGCGTGTTTACTGTACATCCTTCGTTTCATGCAGTATCTCTAACTTTTTTGTGGCCAGTATAAATTTGGACGTGTTTACCCCACAGTTTCACTCTATAGATGTCGGAGATGCAAGTCGTTGTAGGAATCCTCAATAAAAAAAAACTCAAAATTTAAAAAACACGGATAAAAATTTGGACAAATATCAGAAATAGTTATTGGCATATACACTGAAGTGCCAAAACAAAAACTGGTACAGACGAGCTTATGCAAAATCTATAGCAACGTCACCTATGGGCGTACTCGGTTGCGTCCGACAGTGCGTATATAAAGCGATAGACATCCTTGACAGTTGTCAGAGCTGTTTTCGGCATGAAAACGACAAGTAATAACGATTTAAGCGATTTTCAACGGGGTGTCATAATTGGCGCTCGTGAGATGGGACATATTATTTCGGAAGTAGAAACAAAGTTCGGATTTTCACGGACGACCATAGCAAGGGTGTACCGTGACTACCAGAATTCCAGCAAAATATCCAACCTACGATACCAGTGTGGCCGTAAAATGAAGTGGGTGAACGTAACCATCGTCGGCTGTCAAGAATCGTTTCACGCGATAGGCGTGCAACACTCTCGCAGGTATCATTGGAATTCAATGCTGGAGACTCAACAAGCATCAGCTTCCGGACTGTTATAGGCTCTAGGAGCCGACGCCCAACTCGAGTCCCCTTGATGGGTGCACGACACAAGGCTATGCTACTTGCTTGGGCACGACAATACCGCTACTGGACACTTGATGGCTGCAAACAAGTAGCCTGGTCTGACGAGTCATGTTTCCAACTGTATCGAGCAGATGGGAGGATTCGTGTGTGGCGCAAACCCCATGAAGCCATGGATCCCGCCTGTCAACCGGGAACTGTACCGGCTGGAGGGGGGGGGTCCGTAATGGTATGGGGTGTGTTTAGCTGGACTTCACTGGGACTCCTGGTACGTTTACAAACGTCTGTGACAGGCCAACGCTATGGGCGCATCCTTTCTGACGAGGTACACCCGTTCATGTCATGCATTCATGCTGATGAGTTGGACCTGTTCCAACAGGACAACACAAGTGTCGGAACGCCATATTATGGTTAGAGGAGCATTCATCTGAGTTTGGTGTTTCCATTTCCACCCAAGTCCCCAGATCTGAACGTGATAGAACACATTTGGGATGCCATGCAACGCGCTATCAAACACAGGAATCCGAGACCTCGGAATACATCTGAATTGTGGAACGCTCTGCAGGAAGTATGGTGTGCATTGCCTACAGCATACACTGGTGTGCAAAAATTAAGGACGAAGAGGAGAAATTCGCATAACACCGGAACGAGCAGGCAGAACGGACCGAAAGACCACTCAGGAGATAGACTAGGGTCCGGTACGGTAGGGCATGTGCATATATGCAACATGACGTAGGGGGTGAGGGTGGTAAGGGTATAAAGCACACCGGCGGTGTACGCTCAGCAATTCGGTAAAAGCTATTGCACGGTGTACATCAGTTTGAACGATGTCGAGTTGCGGCCACCGTGTGATATGGCCAACAGGCAATCCAGTAGAAGACATCTGGATGACTTTACCCGAGGTCGCGTAATTGAGAAGTTGGAAGAAGGTCGAAGTGTGACTAGTGTGGCCGAGGAGTTCGGGATCGCTCACAGCATCGTTTCACGAGCTTGGAGAGCGTTTCAAACGACAGGAATAGCTATCCGAGAGTTTAGCAGTAGTCGTCCACGAGCAACCACGGCGGCGGACGACAGGTACATTGTCCTACAGGCGAGAAGAGACACACGGTAGACAGCGGGAGAAATCGCAAGGCACATGCAACAGACAACTGGACGTTCGTTATCGCGTTTTACTGTGGCCAGGAGGCTGCACAAAGGGGGTCTATTTGCACGACGACCAGTACGGTGTGTGCCGTTAACGCCTGATCATCGGAGACGGCGGTTTCTGTGTTGCCAGGAACACAAAAACTGGACACATCAGCAATGGGGTCGAGTTCTGTTTACGGATGAGAGCCGATTTAGTCTGACGAGCGATTCTAGACGTATACACATCTGGAGAAAGCAGGGAACACGCAATCACACCTCCAACATCATCGAAAGGTACCGGTTTGGAGGTGGCGGAGTTTTCGTTTGGTCGGAATCATGCTTGTTAGCCGTACTGACCTCCACATCTTCCAAGAAGGTTCAGTCACTGGTGTCCGCTATTGTACCGAGGTTCTCCTGCTTCACGTGCGTCTGTTTAGAAGTGCTGTGGGTCCTGAGTTCCTCTTCATGGGCGACAACGCTACACCTCATCGTACAGTGGTTGTCGCAAAGCTGTTGGAGAGAGAAGATATTCAACGCATGGATTGGCCCGCAAGGTCTCCGGACTTAAATCCAATCGAACACGTATGGGACCTTCTCGGGAGACGTTTGGCAGCACGTCACCAGCTGCCAGCAACGATACCGTAGCTGCGATTGGCGCTACAAGAGGAATGGGCCGCGATGCCTCAACAGCTTCTTAACAAGCTCGTCCTCAGCATGGACAGACGCTGTAAATTCTGCAACGCGGCAGGGATGATCATTTCCTCCACTAAAGACTGGATTTTTCTTGGCAGCTGCTTGTCACATGGACGTTTCTGTCTTCTCTCCAGTTGTGCTCGAAGCTACCTTTTCAATAAAGTGCCTTTGTATCCTTTGTATTCCTTGTTTGGACGGTTTTGCTCTCTTGTTCCATGTTCTTACATCTTGGGGATCTTATGGTATGATTTGAGTCGATGTGGAGCACTTTTGCACGACGTTACATTCGAAAAACCGCCCCGTCCTTCATTTTTGCACGCCAGTGTATTTCCAGAAGCTAGGAGTCCATGCCTGTCGTATTTCTGCAGTCCTGCGCTGATGTGGGGGACCTACCTAGTATTAGACTGGTGTACCAGTTTTTCTGGCACTTCAGTGTATATTGAGGTTCAGACGTGAGAATTATGAATTCAGCAGGTATTTGCATTAATATCTACGAAATGAATGATAACTTCAGTCCGTTTCCGTTCTTTTTTTTTTTGAAGGGAGAGACGAATTTTAAACTTTCTTCATAATTTGTGTTCCGGATGTATCCTGCCTCATGATTATGCAATGTTTGATAAACACCCTATACCTCCATCTACTGCTTGGTGTTCATAAATATTAAAACTTGCTTGTCACTTTAGATGCACACTGGAAGCCGAAATCCGATCTTAAAGTTCTTAGTTTCAGAACTGTCGTGTACATGTAGTGTTTTCCTAAGGGCTCTTAGGCATTCGTTCCCGGAATCATTATGACCCTTCTGATAGCAAAACATTTCTAGTGAATGGATATTTATTCGAGTTGTGTGTTTATCTTTTCACCCAATAAGCTTTGACTGCGGAAACTTTTCATTCATCTCCTTCCTTCTCGTTACTTCCCGCTGACTCCCCCGCCCCACCTCCCCGCGCACACACACATTTTCCCAAGGCTCATGGTTCACTCGCCTGAGATCGATGGCATCCATCGTGCGCACGGCTATTGCGCTGAGAGCCGGGATCACTGGCAAAGATGCGATGTTGATGATGAGAAGGATCACAAGAGGCAGAGCCCGCCACAGGACGGGGAATATTTTGTGCGCTTGTGTCACCCCAAGCTTATGAATTGTGACTGTCTTTCGCCTTGGAAACGTTTCCGACCCATGTCAAGGGAAAATCGTTTGTGATATGTTGAGACTGCTGTAGGAAAACATCAAGAAAATAAAACTTTGACAGATTAGAATTTTAAGGTATGTTCAGTAAAAGTTCCGTGTTCCTCCGGAATTGTTCATTTGGGTGTAAGTTCTTTATGGTAAGTAATTTAACTGGATAAGAGGAAAATAATATGGTTTTCATAATCAAAGCTTCAATCCTGTCCACTTTTAAGTATCTTATCATTTAACGTCTTTTCAAATGACATCCTCATAAAGAAACTACGCTGGCTAAATCTTCCGAATCTCAGAAAATGTGTTCAAGGAGAAGAGCAAACCACAACTCCACATAGGATTAAAAATTTGGTAAATTCGAGTGTTTTAATAAATAATAATTAACCTGGAGTACATCATAATTTACACGGTGAATTTGATGTCCCGATAAACATTATTCCAACTTTTTATTCTCGAATACGTAGGCAATTTTTTTTTTTTAACACGAATTTCTTTTTATCCATGTATGCTGAAGTTACACCAAATTAAATTTCTTTTTTAACAATGAAAGTGGACAGCACATGGTTAATTAAAGAAATTAAGACGACGAGCGAAGCTATCAATTTTCACATCACTGCATATTTCCCAAGGTTCATAAACAAGAACAAATCTTTCTTAGCTATCGTACTCTTTAATAAAAACCGCAGGTTATAGGCATCTTTTAGACACACCGAAAGAAATATTTTTCCTCAAAACTGAATTATGAATACAATCGTCAGCTCTTTATCACTAATCAGATTTTTAGAAACAAAGCCATGATAAAGATTGATTATATATATCCTGAAGTTTTCAGGTTCTTTATAAATTTGAAAGAGGACTTGTTAAAAAATATTCATACCTACTGTAAAAGATTCGGAGAGTAAAACATTTTAGAAACGGAAAAAAATATATAATTTTTCTGTGTCTTGAAATGATTTTTGCTCTCCATACATTTCTGAAAGGAATTTGGTTTTAATATCTGCTATGTTCAGATTTAATTAGAAAATAGCTTTTGGCTTTTATCCAGCGCGTTGATTTTACCGAATTATGCACTTTTCTGTATTCACTGCTGTTTTCAGGGGATTTTTTTCTGTTAGCCTTTGCAACGTCATCAATTATTATTTTTAAATGTGGAAATCAATCTGGACTTAAGTTTTGCGCATCAAAGTAACCTTCAGTTGATCTCAGGAAGTTATGATTTCAGGTTTTGAAACATGATAAGACAACGTATGTATTTTTTTCTTCCGAGGCACAAACCCGAAATGCGGTTTTTGAAAAAAGGTATGACACTGATTTGCGGATATTTTATAAACGATATTTGGCAGCTTAGCAGCACAGAATGTGAGGAAATTAATATTAGGTGAGGCATAATATGTTTTACTGTAAGAGTAGTTGCTTCTCTGGTTTGCCCAACGCTGCAGAAAGTGTGAGACTTATCAACTGAAACTGTGGAGACGAAAGTTTCAATTCAACTGGAAACCAGCTGCCTTCCCCGAGAAGCTTCGCATATCAAACAAAAAAACCAGGAGAGAAAAAATCTGAAGAAAGGAAACTACATGGTTCGTGAAAATATTAAAGAACTCACGACCAAAATATGAAATAACTGTCCATCACTGGAAAACATTAGAGGGCCCGAAAGCGAAAGAATCGCTTATGTTATGCGTTATACGACACAACAACTGGTAAAGTTAATCAGGATAAACTACGAGCAACAGTTTTGTTAATTCTAGATTTCCAGTGCCTGTAATTAAAGTAATCAGACTTCGGTGCCATGGACAGTATGAAAACTGGACAACACGCGTTTTACTTGCATTACTAAAACAGCTGTTTCCTGTTCTCAGATTTCGAAAATAATGTTTCAAACTTTCATATCATTTCTTAATTTCTGAATGTAAAGTTTTAAACTGACCGTCGCATTGCCATTCAAGCTGTCTGGCAAGACTATGTCCCTGTCTCGTTTGAAAACAAAACACAGTCACGGAGGATGCAAGTGCATCATTTCACTGTCATCCTAACTGTACTCCACTTGAAAATGCTGCATAGCGTTATGCTTATTATTGTAACGAAACAAACTTAGGATTAACTTTGATCGTGCAGTTTCTCTTAAATATCTGGGTAGCTGATTTTGCTCATTTTTATGCGCAGTTTTTAAGACCCGAAAGAAAGAAATCTACAATGTTACTAAACTGAGGCGCTATTTTTACTTTAGCTTTCAATCTCGATATTAAGATAAAAAATTCATCCTCGCACATCCGCTATATTGTCTGCACCACAACACACGAGGACGTTAACAAATGGGAAATGAAAATGTTTGCTTTTTTTTTTTTTTGGCATAAGCGACAAATGACTTTTATTACAGTTGCAATCGCTTTATTGCTGCTATTAATTACTACATGACAAAAATACTGGAAATGTCTAAAAAACACATTATCAACAATGCCAGTATAGAACAATTGAGCCAGTGCAACATAATGAACCGCTGCTGGTTAGGATTCCCTCAAAATCTCAGATTGAAGGTTATGATTTTGTAACTATCAAACTCAAAAGATATCCAGTACTGGTGAGATGGTAATAACGTGTCGTTAAATTAATTGGTTTGAGACTTAAGTTTATACAAGGAACAAACTGAGAAACTTCAGTTTAAGCCACAGCATTGGAATTTACTTAAAGAAGTAAAAATTACTATATACCGGGGACGCGAAGAAGTGCTTTCAAAGCATTTTGTTGTGGAAGACACTGCGTGTTTTTGTATCATTGGTCTTCACCATGATGGGTGTCTTGATCATTGAATTATTTTTTCAAGTTTTCCTTAAAATCCTTAAACACATACACACAAGCTATTGCTTTGCATTTTGTTCACTTCCTCAATCTTTCTATTCACTTATTATGCAAAAAACATCCTGCAACCTGCATATAGTTCTCTCTCCGTAAATTAAAAGGAGGAACATTGATACTTAAAAAATCTCATTAAAGAGTGCCTTTGATTCGGTTACTTAAGAAAGATACCAATATCATTAAGAGATGCATTTGATTCAGCGATCTATCAATTTATTCACCCATTATTTATAAGTACCCAAATAACTAATTCGATAAAACTTACTTCTAGAAAAAATGCAATCAATTCACTTGAAAAAAAGGCATATAATGGTATCTGTTCTAGGGTGCAGCACCGAAGTGCTAAAGGATGTCTTGCAAAATATTAGGTGCAAGCTCTACTTTCGCGTATTTTTATCAGCTCAGCCTGTTCAAAGCAAACTGATCACAAAAAAAGACCAAATTTATAGTTCACACTGTGTAATAATTTTATGCAGTGCATAATTGTTCAAAAGTATTTCAGAGGTAGAAATGTATATTTTACCATACGAAATCAGTTAATTCTTATCACATGAGATTCAAATGTTGCTGAAATTTCGTTGTTTTTCAAATCAGTACTTTCATTTCCTTCTCTCTAAAATTCGTTGTTGAGCTTTCAGATATATTATACGCAGGCTTACGTAAAACGGACTTATATATTTGCGTAAAAGAGTAAACGTTGAGCACTAATTAAAGAAAAAAAAAAGAAGGAAGGAAAAGGAAGATGAGCGTTATTCCTCTGAGTGCATTTATCGTCTGCTGGTCCTTCTGCCGGTTGCCTGTGAATAAGATATCGTAGGTTCTAGGCGTGAAGCTCTATATCTTCTTTCATTACTGAATAAATGAATGCGAAATCAAGAATTTTAATGCACCTTTCACGATGCTTTTTAGGGGTAAAATGTCAGTTCATTTGTCATATGCGTATATACACTATATTGACAAAAGTCACCGGACACCTAGAAGAGAAATACAACATAGCATTTATTGTTATACATTAGTACGGTGTCGGTCCGACTTTGGCCTTAATGCATGCACTGACCCTTCGAGACATGCTTTCGACAAGGTTTTGGAACACAACGATAGGTATGCACTTCCATTCAGTACATAATTCTGCCGCTAACTATTGCTTAGTAGTAGGCCTTGATTCCAAACATCATCCCATAGGTGCTCTATGGGATTACGATTAGGGCTCTGTGCTGGCCAGTCCACACACGATACGGAATTATTATCAAACCACGCCGTAACAGTCCTTGCATTATGGTTCGGTGCATTATCGTGCTGGTACCAACAAGACTCGGTTCCGTAGTATTGCCACAGAGTTGGTAGGGCACAATTGTCCAGAATATCGAGGTAGATGTGCTGGTTAACAGGTTTGTCCACGATAACTAATGGGCCTGGACCAAAACTCCAAAAGCACCCCCACACGAGAAGACCGCCAGCTCCAAACTTGACCGTAGGAACAGTACATTGTGGTAAATAGCGTTCCCCCCACTGCCGTCATACCCACGCACGGCCATCAGACTGATGGATAGTGTATCTGGATTCATCAGTCCACAGGACCCGTTTCCATTGATCTACGGTTCACGATAAATATTCTTTACATCATGCTAAACGGCGAGTAGCATTCCAAATCAAGACGCAAGGCTTATGATCAGCCGCACGACCACAGTAACCCATGGAATGAAGTTCTCTAGGAATGGTACGTGTACATACCGAGGTTCCGGCATTTTTACTCACCTGTACACTGAGGTCTTCTGCAGTACTCCGTCGATTAGCTGTAACTACTCTCCTGAGGCTTCGACATCCTCTATCACTGATTTTCTTTAGTCTGCCGGTACGTTTTGCTGCTTCAGGCACGCCATGTGTCTTCCACGTATTCAGTACACCCAAAACAGTTAGTTGACTTGGGTATGTTTAAACGCCTCTCGGTTTCTCTTATGGACAACCCACTAATATAACACCCAACAATCTTTCCTTTCGCAAAGTCAGTTCTCTCCCGCCGCGACATTTTCACTCAACCTCACAGTGCGATATGATCGCGGTCAGCTGCAGGCTTGTTTTTATACCGTTTGCAGCTGTACTGAACATCTTAACAACGCAGCGGATCCATTCATTTGCTTTTGAAGGGGTGTCTGGTGACTTTTGTCAATATAATGTATGTCTCATATTTTGTTATATACTATGAGTATATTTTTGTTTGTAGTAAACATAGAGATTCCTGCTGTACTAGTCTCGATTTAGTTATTTTTATAAACAACTACTCACAAAACGCAGAATCATTCAGGAAATAATACATATCTCGAAAAATATCGTCAAGACATTCTTAAGAAGGAAGGTATTTCGAATTTAAAACTCATGTCTTAAATTTATTTGTGAACTGAATACGATTTGCACCAGCAAGCTGAGTACTTTTGATTTGATGCTGCGAGAACTGGGAACTCACGTCATCAAAATGAAAACACGAACTTCTCACCCTCATATTTATAACATCAAGAAATACCAACCGCAGAAAACTGGTTGCAACAATCGTATGACGTACTTGTTTTAATATTTTCTTTGCTGAAACACCGCCAGTTCATGAAAGAAAATCGCATAAAACACCGCAACTGTAATACGTACAGTGCTTGCATCTTAAATAGTATGATAAAAGTATTTAAAAAAACGAAATGTAAAGGTTACTGTAAATTATGCAATTAAAGTTTTGCTTATTCACAATATAATTTTTTCCCATTTGGAGATGAACAGTTTTTTGTTTCCACTTGCTCTAAACATCCCACAAGAGGTCGGCCTTGTGAAAACAAAGTTGTTTTAGATTAAGACCAGCTCTTTCAAGAGGCTGACCATGAGCTTCATCAGTGCTCATGGCAAACGTTAGGTAAATAAACATTAGGACTTTCAAAATTGAAAAGGTAAGGTTGATCACGCTATTGGATCCTTGAAATCAATAATCCTTTAATGATAAATGGCCTGTGTTTACAGTGCCTTCGATGACTCAATTGAACTTTTCGGAGTCGTCAGTTTGCTATTAATACAGAGCGTTCGTGATTCAGATTTCTCACATACATAATGCCTGGTTCTCACTTTGCTTCTCTCTGGGGTTTCTAAATAATTTAGGATTTCAAGTGATTACACAAAAGTTTACTTAGGATCCACCTTTTTACGATGCTGCCGACTTTGATTATTTTTATTATCACGTATTTCTTTTAATTAAACAGATGTCGGAATTCTATGCTACATTCGAAATTTTTACAAAAGTGTCGCGCAACCTTGGTTAAAAAACAATTATACTAAGTGTATTTTACAATCTTTTACATAAGAAATTGAAAAACAACTCCTTCCTATTGCTTAAGCTAGCAAATTTGATGAATCAAGTGCACGCAAAAATCGGGTTGTCTTAATTGCTTCTTCGATTTGAACTTTTGGAAATAAGCCACTTAGAAAATGTTTTCGATAATTTCAAACGAATCAAGACTGTCTTGTGGCATTGCTTTGAGCGCTTTTCCAATTCCGTCTCAACTTTAGTTGTTCGTAAAGTAACTCAGTTATTTCAGGTGAAGGCTTTTGTCACGTAGAAAACTGGGTAAAATGAATACACGAAGCACTAGAATATATGCAAAAATGACCATATTCAAGGGACTCAGCATTAATGAAAATATAATAATTTAAGTAACAACTTCGAGGCTTCAGAATTAAGTTTTTAGTCTCGAAGTTGTTTTCGGCAAGTGAGAAGCACGGACGCACATGTACATATCATTTATTATTACTGTAGATTGAAAGCACAACAAAAAAAACAACTTAGCTCTCAACATTTGATTGCAAAAGCGATCACAGTTATTCGCTACAAAAGAGACAGGCCGCCCAGGTGGCGCAATGGTCTAAGCGATGGCTTCTGATCACTCGTCCGAGATGGGTCCGGGTTTGAATCCCGGTGAGGCATGGATGTTGTGTTTGTTTTACGGCGCTTCCTCCAATCAAAAAACCTCCAATAAAAAAAATAAAAAAAAATCGTTGAACCTCCAATCAAAAAAAAAAAGAAAAAAAAGGAACAGATATTGATTTTAACACATACAGTATTTGGCTACGTTGACGATTTCAACTTTTTCCAGTAATAAATGCGGCAGAAGTAAATGATACGATATTACTTTCTGCATCTGCATTCGGGAATTCTCTGGACTAAATAATAACAAGGAACTGTACACCTACTATAGATACTACAATAAATAGCATAACTATACTAGTTATGCTATATATCCAAATTTATTGGCGTGGAATAGAAATCAATAAAAAAATATTTTACTTTCATCAATTCGGATAGCTAGTATAGTTATACTATTTTAAGTTCTGCGAACCAAATTGTACCATCGTTATACATCACGATAAAGCTTAATTTTACCAAAATGATATAGCGCTGTTTTCCCTTAGCTATGAAGTTATATTTCAATGAAATGAAACGGTAGTTTTGTATTTCCAGTAGTACAAAGATCGATTTTTTGAAAAGCAAAAATGGTCATAGAAAATAAAACCTACAGTGCTTAGTACCATAATCAATTTCGTTTTTTTTTATTTTAATATATGGAAATGTTCGAAAAGGTAAAGAACTGAAGTTTGCAGGTTTTGGAATGAGGCCACCTGTTAAGGATCCCCTAAGTTTCAATGTAACAGTTGACTAGGAAAATGATTTACTAACTGAGTTTCAAAATGATGTAACAGTTGAGTTGGAAAATGACTGCTTCGTCACTTAATGAACTGGTAATGTAATGGATGGCTGATGATCATACCACAGAAAATTGCATAGGTGGGACAGAAGAGTAGCGGATATTAAATCTTGCGATTAAAAACAATGGTAGTGCCTGTAAAAGGCACATACAGAGCTCCCGCCGGCTTCTGGAAAATATATTCCGGAGAATCGGTATACACCGTTTTTTTTCTCTGGAAACTGCTCTCTCTGCCCATCATCTGAAAATGTTGAGAATGAACAGAGTACACTTCCGCAAATGTAGGATAATACTCTAATGTTAGACACACCACTTATTTATGTGTTATAAAAGTTTGTTTAAGAGATACGTAAGAAACATATTTAGCTGTCAATCAAAACGTTTTTTGGGGTTTTAACGACCACCGTGAGCAACTCAGTGGGCTATAAGCAGTCGCCCGTCCCTGATTTAGGTCCATGGTTCCAGGAAAAAGGGAGAGAGCCAGTACCGTACGACAGACAAAACATTCATGCCTCCGCGGGATTCGAACCCGGACCCATCGTGAATGAATGATCAGAAGCTATCGCTTAGACCATTGCTCCACCGGGGCGGCGTTAAAGAAACGTATCGCAGGTGTAAGGCCTATAATAAATATTCAGAACAAGAGCAAATATAAAAGTGCTTCTCAAAGATTAACTGCACAGAGATACAGGATACAATATTGTTTATCCCTTTCGGACCAAAAGTTTCAGAAATGAGAAACAATGCGTGTAGAAGACGGAACTGAATCTATGATGACGCCTTACTTAATAAAAGTATACCTTGTTGAAACACAAGTTTGTCAACGATGGGCATCGAAACCGTGTCTCTTCACTTCAGAGTAAGTCGCTCTCCCAACTGATCTACGTGGACGGATTGTCAAGCTGCAGATTTGTCGTCTTGACACATATTTTCACCTCTGTAGCACGTCACATCATCCCATATTTAATTACTTTTCTTTGAAGCGAAGTAGGAATTATTCATTAATTCCAAACAATGTGTGGAACAAACATCACACATTTTTCGAAGAACCCAACGGCCAGTGGATCCATTTTCCACAATCGGGCGCTTATGTGAAAACACAAGTTTGTCCGCTACGGGCAGAATGTCACGCTACAGATTTGTCGTCTTGACACATATTTTCACCTTTGTAGTACGTCACAACTCGTAGTCTTCATCATGGGGTTTCCTTTTTTCTATGAGCAGCATATGTTCAAAATGCTGCTACAAAAAAAAAAGGATCTAGGATGCTAGAGCTACAACACAGGATGTAGCTCTGATGTAAATTTCCTTATGATCAGTTGGATGCCAGACTTTACTGGAAACCTTTGCAATGATACAAATAGATAACACCTCTTTAGTTTTACCAAATATTGCCACTGAGGCATTCTGAACGTGATTCAGATGAGCTGAGATGCCATCTGTTAATCAGTCTGAAAAAAACGGTGAAGCGTTTGTAAAAATTCAGACAAGACTCCTTCCTCAAAACTTTTACCAAAAATGTATTTTAGCATGCGTGTGGTTCGAGGATGAGGATGAATCTTTTTATTAAGTCTTTTGTAAAAATCGATCGTGCTTCTGTTTTCACTTTGTCCGTTCGTCCGTCGATCTGTGGACATCATATCTCTGTATATCACTGCAGGTATTAGTTCTATTTGAAAATTTCGTTTTGCAATGGGTAGTTTGAAATGTGAGAGCGATGATCCTTGCTTTCCAGTTTTTCTACGATGCATGATTTCGGCACCAGAGAGCGGAAATGTAGATGCTATCAACTTCAAAATGCATTTTATTTAATATAACAAAAAAAGGTTTTATAACGAAAACTATTTTCAGTACAGAAGGGTTTTTCTTAAATGTTTTCATCCGGATATTCAGAAGCAAATTATTTGCTTCTGAACAACCGACTGAAAATATTATTTCCTTTATTCTATACCATTCATAATGGAAATTATTTTGAGTACGGTTTTCTTTTCAAGTAACATATAGTTTTTCTTCTAGGGGTCGCAAAATTAAAATGTGATTTTTCCCAATACATCTGCTTCTAAAAGTCCAATTTAAAAACTTCTTTTTGTGTCGTATAGATCTCCTAGTGGGAAATATTTTGCATATAATTTCGAATTTCCCTGAAGAACGGTTTTGCCACTAGCGGGAGTAGGTGTAAATTTTTTTTGTTTCTGATATATTATAGTTGCCGCAATATCTGCGCTTCTGAAAGCTTGGTTTAAACATTTCTTTCGCGAACAGATGCCACACACCGCGACAAGACTTTTTAGGCTATGTTGTGCTGAAAGTAGCACATAATTTTTTCCGCCAGGGGACGTAGTTGTACATTTTATTTTTGTCGGTATCTCTGCTTCTTACAGCTTAATTTGGAAAAACATTTTCTTTGCCTGAGGACGTTTCGGGTGCGATAAGTTTTTCTTATAATTTGAAATTTTTCTTAACGCACACCTGTACTACTAAGAGGGAATAAGTTCAAGTTTCCGTTTGCAGCATTTTTGCAGCAACATCTGCGCGTCTAAAGACCGATTGACAAAATCCTCTATCGGTCAGACACTAATAAATGCCAAAATATTTTGTGTACATTAAATGGTAGAAATAGTGTACACTTTTTCCTCTAGGCATGCAAATGTCTTATCGCTTTTTTGTTAATATCTCCGCTTTTTAAAAGTCCGATTTTAAAAATTCTTTGAACGACGCATACTATTTACGTTGTGGAACACTTTGCCTCTACTCGTGGGATTTTGTAATTTACACTTCTGGTGTTAGGTAGTGTTAGTGTGTACTTCCCTATGATGCTGTATCTCCGTTCCTAAAATTCCTTTCTTTTTTTTTCTTATTTTCTTTTAGTGTATGCCGTTCGTTACAATAAAGATGGGGAACATGTTTTTAAAATAGTGCACAGTTTGCGCGCTAGGGGGCAGGATAATCAAAACCTTTTTCTCGCTATCTCTGCATCCAAGAGATATTTTTGAAAAATTTCTTTTCCTTAAAGCTTTTGGTGTGAAGAATATCTTTCACTTATATGGAAAGCACAAACCCGCATTTCTGGTTTGGGCTTTCCATTATTAAAATTTCATCCGCTGGATGAGCGAGTCTCGATTATGTTTTACTCTATATCTGTTCTTCTAAATGCTTGATATAAAAATCGCTTTGTCTATGATATGTTCCTTCAGCTAAGAGAAAATTTTTGAACACAATTTGTTAATTTTAATGAAAGACTTTACAACCGGTCGTTGGGGAAAGCAACTGTTTTTGTTTTTTGATGTTTCATCGATTGTAGAAATGCGGTTAATGCTTTTTTATTTTTTTAATGGGTTCCATTGACAATGAATAACTTTGAAATATTTTATTCGTGTAGGAAAGGAATCAAAAGACGTGCTTATTACAACCTAAAATTTGATGCGATCCTTCTTGTTTTCTTTTCCAGATGTATTGAAGCGAGAAAGTTTTCAAGCCGTAGCAAAGATTTTCAGTAAAACGGCAGATTGATTAGATAACATTAAACAGATGTCAACTACCGTGCACATCTTTAGTGAAGAATACAAAGCTGTGCGTGGTCTGAGCGCAGGCTTACGTCCGTTCGTCTACGTGGGTCTGGGTTTGAATCCTGTCGCTGCATGGATGTTGTGTTTGTCTTACAGCACTGACTGTCTCCCTTCCGTGGAACCAGTGCCCCTAAGTTAGGGACGCGAGACGGCTTATAACTGATTGAGTTGCCCACGGTGGTCGTTAAACCCTCAACTAAAACAAAACAAAGCTGTGCGATGTGGACTAGCGTCTTTACCACTCATAAAATTATTGAGTACTCCACGCAACTGCCCGTGGTAGAATGGAACTAAAAGTATGTTCAGAGAAGCTAATTTAACAGAAATTAAGATTCAGTGATGTGTGTTCATGGGGGCAGTTTAATAAGTGCAAAGTACGTTAAAAGTGATACGTATGAAAGTATTTGAAAGCAGTACGTAAGATAAGTACGCATGAAAGTAATTAAAAGTAGTACGTATGAAAGTATTACGTAAAATAAGTACGTATGAAAGCATGTTGGATTAGAGAAGCTAATGGTGGAACGGAATTAAAGGTATGTTTGGAGAAGCTAATTTAACAGAAATTAAAATTCGCTGTGGGTTCACGGCGGCAGTTCAATGAAAATAAAGTTTGTTTTCGCTGGTTTGAAAGTACAGTCTAATTTCAGCAGAAATACGTCCATTGTCAATAAATGTTCAATGCTTTAGCGCAGTACTAAAATCACTTAGAAATTAAAGTGTGCCTTTTCATTTTTGACTTCGAGGCAGGGTACCGAACATTAATATTAAGATGTCTAACGAAATGCATGACAAAGTTTTGAATACAGCACTTTAATTTTTCTGCCATCTGCAATTTAGTTGTCCGAATTCTTCCAATTCAATAGCTTTACGTACTTCACTCCGTTAAGACAACGACTGGAGTCTTTATTCGAAACATCGTTTATCCAAATGTAGTACAATGTTGTAGTTAAACACATCGACATGGCATATTGTTATTCACCAGGGTAATACATTAGTACAACTTACACACCGCATGTCAGTACTGTAAAAAAAATATTGATATTTGCGTGACAGGGAGCAGTAATTCAAATTCCGAATTTTTTTTAATTTTTAAAAAATGTTACACCACATAACGGGTTTTGTCGAGAATACGGCGATTTAAGGAATTATAGACAAATTTGACTAATTGGTTCTCTTGTTTTTGTGTCACTCATGCTTCCTTTTGTGTCGCCGAGTTGTCAAAGGCGTAGGCTTCCGGTTAGTTTTCCGAGTAGGCCCCAAACCCGAACCCAGCATGTGTTTTGTGCCTTCTGACCGCGCCGCCCAATCCCAGAACCAGTGGTTCTTTATTAAGCAAAAACGACTGCTTACAGCCCTTAGAGTTGCTCGGAGATCGTTAAACCTCTAAACACAAGATAAAAGTTCATCATCCGTTTAAGCAAATATAAAATGAACGTCACACAGTGAAAGCATTTTTTAGCTTTCTTCCATATGAGTATGAATTTAAATAATACAACTGAAATATTTCTATTGATTTCGATGTTACTAATGGCGCGAAAACTCTTGCTCGAAAACTTCATAAAAATGATGCCTTAGGATTACATCGTATAAGATAAATTATACAATCTACATCAATAAAATATTTGCACCCAGAAGAAAGCAACCGACAGTAATGGCACTTGGTAGATAGGTTTTATATCGTAAGATATGCAAATGATTCAAGTATCACGCTCGGCGGCGCATGTGCAAGCAAGGAGGGGTCGTAGCGCTCTGCCTGACCGGTTGTATAAGGTAGTCCCGTTGCGCGTGCTTGTCATTCTGACTCATGCTGTTGTGTTGGTTGCATCCTTTGCAAGTGAAATACGAGCAATTCAAGGAGTTCGAGAGGGGCCTCATCGTCGAGCTCCGGGAAGCGGGATGGTCTTATCGCTGTATTGCGCGCCATACCGGTCTTGCGTATAACACAGCACGCTGTTGGCGGCAGTGGATGGAACAAGGCACGCAGCAGCGAGAGAAAGGCTCTAGGAGAACTAGACGAACAACCGAGAGAGCGGACCGACGGGTTGTCCAACACGCGCTGAATGACCCAACAGCCGCGATTGCGGATTTCAGCGAGCAGTGGTGCCCTCCAAGCATCGTCTGAATAGTGCCAGCACCATTGGCAGAAGGCTGCATGTCGTAGAACTACTCGCACGCAGACCGTTACGACGACTGTCCTTAACACCATTGCATCGCTGCCAAAGACTGCAATGGTGTCGTGCCAGACTGTCATGGAGCCCTACCGAATGGCAGCTGGTGATCTTCAGTCACGAGTCCCGCTTTTGTCTTAGAGGAAACGACCAACGAATCCGTGTGTGGAGGCACCGTGGTGAGCACCAAGATGAACGGTTTGTTGTCGAGCGTCACACGTCCAGAAGACCTGGTGTGATGGCGTGGGGTGCAATTGCCTACGATGCCAGATCACCCTTGGTGTTCGTTACAGGCACTTTGACAGCCCAACGTTACGTTAATGAGGTCCTGCAACCAATGTCCCACTATTTTTCTGAACCCTCGCTCTGGTGTAATTTTCCAACAGGACAACGCTCGTCCGCATACTGCTCCTGTCTCGAGAGCTTGCCTTCAAGGCACTGACACTCTTCCGTGGCCTGGCGCATCTCCAGACCTATCGCCGACTGAAAATGTGTGGCATGCTATTGGACGCGCTATCCACACTCTACTCCTACCTCACAATCTGCAGGAACTGCGTGAGAAGATTCAAGCGGCATGGGATAGCTTATCGCAGGGCACCATTAGGAACCTGTACAACTCCATGCCGAGACGTCTGGCATACTGCGTGAGCAAACATGGTGGCCCGACGCTATGCTGAGAAACACTACTCATTGGCATGTAGCTCAATAAATGTTGCCCACATCAGTCTCGATGCTTAATCATTTATTGTTCTTGGTAATCCTTACCTTCCTCCCGAAGAGCATTGCAATCCGACACGTCTTCCTGGATGCAACTATTTTTTGACGTATAGTGTGTTTACAGTTTTTTGCATGCGTGTTAAGAAGAAAACGGAGAAACAGTATTCATTTGAATTCGGTAAGAGGCACAAATTGCCGAACGCACCTGCACAATCTACGACGATTAATCTAACCCAGAACAGATTCATCACACTAATTTTGATAAGATCTGGTGTAAGAGACGAATTCAAATGAATAAGTGGTACTTTCATTCCAATAGACTGTTTTGACCGCGAGTAGTAGAGAGGCATACAAGACCGTGACTCGAGCATTCGTAACTGCTTGGTCCTACCGGCTGTTGGCAGTCATTTGCAGCAGCAGATTTGTCTCTGTGTCGTAACATATTAGCTTTGCTTCAAAGAAAGGGACGGTGCTGTGTGTGTTAACGACGAAAATAGAGGTCATACCAGCTTTCGTTTCTTATGTGCAAAATACACAGGACCAGTGAATATTTGAACGGGAAAGGGATCATAGCTGTTTATGACTCCGATACCATGGCGACGTCCGATCACCAACCGTTCCCACAGTTTATGAAGAGTGTACGAGAATAACTTTTCACACTGAAAGGTGAACAACCAGGCCATCAGGCAAAGGCAACCGAGCACAGCTTTCTTCAGTCATAGCTTTGAAACTTTGATTGACTCCTATAACAACTACCTAATTGTTCAAACAAACGATCAGTTCGAGAATAATTGAAGGATGATTCATCTACGGAAGTATGCACTTGTTTGCAACTCACTTCTTTTCGCATATGTCGAAAAAACTTGCTTGTTCGTTGCCATTTTTAGCACGTCCTTTGTAAAAAAAGAGCGTGCTTACGTTACCGGTTTGTCCGTCCGTCCGTCAGTCCGTCCGCCTGTACCCACGATATCTCTGCAACTATCAGTCCGATTTGAAAAATTATTTTTGCATTGGGAAGCTTAAAATATGCGAATGATGATCCTTCATTTCGTTTTCTTTTACGATGTACAATTTTGCCTCTAGAGGGCGTAAATGCAGATGATGTCGAATTCAAAAACACGTTTTAATCCATATATTTGCTTCTAAACATCCGATTGAGAAAAATCTTTTATCTTTCAATTCCATTTATGTCGAAGAGTATTTTAGATATAGTTACTTTTTCAAATTTCCGTTAGGGGGCGTACAAGTAAATTCCCTTTTTCCCGATAACTCTTCTTCTAAAACTCCGATTTGAAAAACAAATTCTTCAGTGGATACACCTCCTGATGGAAAATCTTTTGCATATAATTTCAAATTTTTGGTAAATAATACTTTGGCCACCAGGGGGCGTAAGTGTTAATTTTAGCTTCTGATATATTTACCATAAAATATGAGCTTCTGAAATATCGATTGAAAAAATTCTTTCGTGGACTGATGTCACTCACATCGATAAACCTTTTCGGAATATTTCCTTCTTAAAATATTCCATAGTTTCTTCGCCAGGGGGCGTAGATGTATATCTTATTTTCGTCAATATCTCTACTTCTAGAACTCCGATTTGAAAAATTCCTTCTTTGTTGGATAGTGTATTCCGTGTGACATGTTTTTCATATAATTTCAAAATTTTTAAGTAATTCATAGACTTTCCGCTAGGGGGCTTAGAGGTAAATTGCGTTTTCCCCTAAATCTCTGCTCCTAAATATCCGATTTGAAAAATTCTTTCTGCACCGGATACAGCTCCTGATGGGAAATCGTTTGCACATAATTTATAATTTTTGTGAAAAAATGGACTGGCCACCAGGAAGCGTAGATCTTAATTTCCGCTTTTATGTATTTGCAGCAAAATATGAGCTTCTAAAATCTCGATTGAAGAAAACGTCGTTTGTAGACCGATAGTACTCATGTCGACAAACCGTTTAGAAACATTTTCTTCTTAAAATAATGCATGGTTTCTATCCAAGTGGCGTAGATGTGCATCTTATTTTTGTCAATATCTCTATTTCTAGGAGTCCGATTTGAAAAATTCCTTCTTTGTTGGACAGTGTTTCTAGTGTGATATGTTTTTCATATAATTTGAAAATTTTCAAGTAATTCATAGACTTTTCACTAGGGGCGTAACGGAAAATTGCTTTCCCCCTATATCTCTGCTTCTAAATCTCTGATTTTAAAAATTCTTTCTGCACCGGATAAAGCTCCTCATGGGAAATCGTTTGCACATAATTTCTAATTTTTGTGAAAAATGGATTGGTTACCAGGGGGGGGAGTTAATCTTAATTTTCGCTTCTGATGCATTTGCAGCAAAATATTAGCTTCTAAAATCTCTATTGAGAAAAAACGTCTTTTGTAGACCGATAGTACTCATGTTGACAAACCGTTTAGAAACATTTTCTTCTTGAAATAATGCATGGTTTCTACGCCAGGGCGTAGATATTTATCTTATTTTTGTCAATATCTCTACTTCTAGGTGTCCGATTTGGAAAATTCCTTCTTTGATGGATAGTGTTTCCGATGCGAAATGTTTTTCGTAAAAACTCAAAATTTTCAAGTAAATCATAGAATTTCCGCTAGGGGCACAAAGGCAAATTGCGTTTTCTGCGTTATTTCTGCTTCTAAAACTCCGATTTGAAAAATTCTTCCTGTATCGCATACAAGACCTACTGGAAAATATTTTTCACATAATTTCTAATGTCTGGTTTGGCCTCCAGGCGGCATAAGTGTTCATTTCTACTTCTGATGTATTTGTAGCAAAATCTGTGCTCCTGAAAACACGACTATTTTTTTTCTTGGACCGATACCGCTCATATGGAAAATCTTTTTGAGAATACTTTCCTCCTAAAATAATGCATGGTTTTCCCACCAGGGGAAGTAAAGTCACATATTATTTTTGTCGATATCTCTGTTTCTAAAAGTCGGATTTGAAAATTTCTTTCTGTGTTGGAGAGCGTTTCCCGTGCGAAATGTTTCTCATATAAATTCATGTTTTTCTTAATACACAAGTCTGCTACCAGAGGTCGTAAGGTCACGATTCCGTTTACAGAAATATCTGAGGGATTAAAATCCCGATTGAAAACCTTCTTTCTGCCGTCAGATACTACTGTTTTCCATACCGGTTCCATTGACTTTGAATAGCTTTGATAAATTTAATTTGCGTCAGAATGGATTCAAAGGACGTGCTTATTACATCCGAAAATTCGGTGTCATTTTTCTTGTTTTCTTGGGTGGGGGTGGGGGGACATCCAGCATGGGCACCCGCTCGATTATAAGCAGTACTTCGTCCATAATTTAGGGCCAGTCTTTCTAGGGAAGGGAGAGATAGGGAAGGGAGAGAGTCACTGCCGTAAGAACAATACATCACCCATGCCCCATCCCGGACCCGGACCTCAGTCGGATCGTACGAATATTCAGGAGACAGCGCTTACATAACTGCGCCACCAGGTCGCCCAATAAACTTGCTCTACATTCACCGGTTTTAGCAATGTAAGGGAAAAGAACGAGAGATAGCAATCAAGTAACTTTTCTGAGTGGGAAATGTTTCATGATCCAGGCTCTGAAAGTCTATTTCAATGGAAATTGAACTTTTTGACATATTTTTTATCTTTCACAATAAATAAACTACTATTTGTGAAAACTGCAACACCATGAAGGAATAATTAAAAAGTATGAACTGTACACCAATCATACTCCAAATAGTATAGCTATACTAATAATTCGAATTTCTTGGTGTAGAATAGAAATAAAACTTTCCAAGCTTTTGCACATCAACCAGATGGCTTTTTCAAGGAAGGTAGACAGCCAAAGCTTTTTTTAGACAGCTAAGTGCCAAAGCAGATGGCTTTTTCAAAAAAGCTGTCTACCTTTTGAAAAAGCTATCTGGTTGATGTGCGAAAGCTTGGAAAGTTTTATTTCCATTCTACAGCAAGAAATTCTGATTGTTAGTATAGTTATATTACGTATTTGGACCATGAAGGAATGATGGTAATCTCGTGAAACTTACAGGATAGGCAGAGCAGGGTAAGACATGCAAATGATTAGAAGTGCAAAGTCGTTACGCATATCTGTGCCCGGCAGTGCACTCTGCACAGTCGAGTGAAGGGCATAAAGAGCGGGCTGTTTAGGATACACCCCAGTAGTTCATCGCGGACAGCGAATTGTAAAAGGATCTCTAGGATTCAATAATACCTCAGCGACGACGAAATGCGCAATATCACTATACGACAGAGTTTGAACGGTGACGAATGATAAGTCTGCGTGAAAGTGCATTTTCGTACCGTGGGATTTCGGCTCAGACAGGACATAACGCCACGACAGTGATGCGTGTGTGGTGGCAGTGGGCCGAGAAAACCCAGATGCATCAACAATCCGGCAGTTAACCGAGAAATGTGACGACACCGCGGGATGACCGACACCTCGTGCGTATGGTAGTGACGAGCGGTTACGCATCTTTGCACGCGTTAGCACAACAGTGGAGCACTGCAACAGGTGTGGCATTGTCTGCCTCCACAGTCCGACGCTGTCTGCTGCACAGAGGACTGGTTGCACGCATCCCTTTGCCACGGATTCCTTTGACCCTGAACCATGGACGCCTCAGGCTGGATAGGGGTTTTCAATACAGACAATGGCGTGCTGCTTGGCAACATGTCGTGTTTTCGGACGAGTCCCGATTCAACTTGAACTACCATGATAGCCGCATACGCATTAGACAGTATTGTGGTGAGCGCTTTCTTCCAGCATGCATTGTTTAGCGTCATACGAGCCGAACGCAAAGTGTGATGGTGTGGCGTGCCATTGGGCACCACTCGCGATCTCGGCTGCTACGACTTGAGGGCAATCTCAAAAGCGACCGCTACATCATGGAAGTTGTACAGGAAGAAGTCATACCCTTCGTTCAGAGCACTTCTGGTGCTATATTCCAGCAGGACAATGCCCGACCGCATATTCCTAGGAATTTTCAAGTCCCTCTTTGCAGTATATCAAATACCGCTTCTTCTCTGGCCTGCGCGTTCGCCAGACGTGTCGCCTATTAGACATGTCAGGGATATGTCCACTCGGCAACTGGCCCATCAAAGTCCTCCAGCGGTTAGTACCAATGATCTGAGATTCGCATACATGCCGCCGGGCAGGAAATTACCCAGGACACCATCCAACGCCTTTTCGATTCAATGCCACGCCGTGAAGAAGCTCTTATTGCAGCTCCCGGAGGCTTCACCAGGTGCTGATTTTTTCAGGTGAATACTGTTATATTCTGAAAATTAAATCCGTTATGTACAGTCATATCAGTAATGGGTGGTATAAATTTAATTCGAATCGCATGGTTTCTTCTTGGCGTTGCAATTTTCGTAAACAGTAATGTGTGTGTTAAAACCTTATTTTAATTTCGTCAGCGTTTTCAAATTTAGGGAGCTGTTATCTTTTGTCATTTTCATAACTATCATGTTTCAGAGAGCTGTTTAAAATTTATCATTTTGAAAACAGCAGAGTTTCATTAAAAGTAGGGAATCGGCGTCTCCTAACTACATCTCGTGAAACGCTACTATTTTACATATGTACTTAGCCCCAGAATGAGACAGATTTCCCGCTCAATGGTGGTTCTCAAAAGATTAAATAACGTAACAATTATTCTCACCAGTTTTATTGTTCGGATGAATAGTAAATAACGCAGCAATAGAATATGGACAGAATGTTTCTATTCTGTCCAGAGATCACTAGATGTTTGATACGTTGTTACACAACATACGGCTCATTAGTCGAGCAAGATTCCTCTATTATTTCTGATACTCTGCTAATCAAGAGTGATTCGAACCAGTTTTTTCCTTCCTTCATGAGAGCTGCCGGCTGTTGAAATTGCCTTCCGGTACTTAAAGCAAGCTGATTGTATAGCTAGCATTTGAATTTGTTAAAAGGAAATACATTTAAAAACCACAGAACTGAAAATCATTGAGGAAGCTGATCTTTTACTGATTCGGTGTTGCGTTCGTGTAGACATTGCTCGCCAGCGAATATTTATGATATGAATGAAATTGCTCTTTAAAATGTTTCCTCATTTTCTTCAGTACGGATTTAAGATTCTAGTCACGAAACGCGAAAATGATTTTCTCTCACAATGACGGGGATTAATGTAACGAAAATTGTTTCATTCACGTATTCAAAAGATCTTTTGTCCGTATTTCTACTACTGTTACGTGAAATAAAAGCGATAACAGAAATGCCATTTGCAATTATGTCGCGGAACAAATGAACATCTGTATTGATTAATGTGTGTGTCTGTGTTAGTTACATGGAGACTTCAGCCTTCATATCAATACTAAGGAGACCATGTAGATATGCGTCAGTTGATCAGTTCCAATTTTAAGTAACTGCGGTGACAATAGAAACCAATATTTAGCGTAACGGCCTGCATTTCCATCTGTAAATTAAGTCACTTATAAAGATAGTTGAAAGAGCGTATGACATGCGACGGTCTTGGCCTGCTTGTAGTTGTGAAATAATGTTCTCAGTCGCTAACTACACAAATTTCGAATTATTGATAGTTATCAGACTGAGGAAGTCAAACACACAGACTTTAAGGAAGAGTTAGACTAAGCTAACTCTTGCATGCATGTTCATCTTGAACACAGAATGGAAGAATGATAACGTTTTTATATTAAGTTTTACAAAGCAGTAAGGTTTTTGAAAAATATTGTTAAGCACGATAGTAAAAATGTTTTTCATTGTGTATGCTCCGAAATTTTTCATAAATCTAGAAATTAGTACGTGCACCTAATATTCAACTTACCAGTAATTTCTTGAAGGAATACCTGGGTACAATATACAGGGTGCCTCAAAAATACACGGCAAAACTTCAGTAATGAGTTCCTCATAGGTAGATAAGAAAAAAAGTTTTTGTCAACATCGGTCCGGAAATGCTTGGCTTCCGATTTATGAAATTGTGTCTATGACACTTCACTGCTCACATTATCTTATAGCAATTGTTCAAACTTTTCACCTTCTGCCTCAATACAGGCCTCACATCGATATCTCACGTACTCGCGAACACGCTGCCAAATTTCTGGCATGTGTCGTATTGTTTCACAACCTGCCACAATTCGATTGCGGAGAGTTTTCACATCTGCTACTTGAGTCGAATACACCAATGATTTTAAATGGCCCCACAAGAAGAAATCTAGAGAGTTTAAATCTGGTGAGCATGGAGTTGGTCCACCTCTACCTACCCACGGACTAAAAAAACTTTCAATTCAAATAATTGCGAGCTAGGGGGGCTAAAATGCGCGGGAGCGCCATCGTGCATAAAGTGTGCTTGTAGGTCGGAAAATAAAACCACCAGATTCTGTCAGTACTTGTGATGAAGGAATTCTCCTTCGGGAGATAAAACATTCCGGTGAATAACTGGGAAACCAAGACAGACCTGAGTCAGGTAATGTGAACAGTTAAGTGTCGTAGACAGACCTCCCTAACTCGGAAACCAAGCATTTCTGGACCTATGTTCACATAAACTTTTTTCTTATCTACCTATGAGGAACTCATTCTTGCAGTTTTGCCGTGTATTTTTGAGACACCCTCTATATTTCCAGAATACCTGGGAATATATGCGGTACAGATTTACACAACAGTCGATGCCGAGCAGATGGTTACGTACCAAATGTGGTTTCGAAGTCTTTAGAAATACCAGAACAACTACTCGTGTTAAAATTAGAATCCGCAGTGTTAGTTATGCATTTCAGAAATATGAATCGACCGGCATTATGAAAAGGTATTATATTGCCGAAAAATACCAAAGATTTTTAGAACGTCTTTTGAAACCACGAAAATGAAAGAAAATGACATGTTTATGCTATCACTATGACCGTTTGTCCGTTTGTGGACACAATATCTCTGCACCTCTTAGTCTGATCTGAAAACATATTTTTACGTTGCAATGTGAGAATGATTATTCTTTCCTTTTGGTCACACATTTTCTGATGCGTAACTCTGAGACCTCTAGAGAAAGTAAAGGTAAACGTTCTTCTTCTAATGCTTCCTTATGGCGTTTGCGACTATCAGTTTGTATCTCTCTCTATCGTGCACTGTGTGTAGAATTTCTGCAGTTGTCAGACCAAGCCAGCTTTTAATATTTTCCATCCACATAGTTTTCTTCCTGCCAGGTCTTCTTTTCCCTTCTACTTTACCTTCCAAAATGATTCGTAGCAGATTGTATTTGTCGTTATTCCTTGCTATGTGTCCTAGGTATTTACACTTCCGTTCAATGATTATTTTTAAAAGCTCTTGGGAAGTGTTCATATCACGCAGGACTTGGATGTTTGTTATCTTCTCAGTCCAAGAGATTCTCAACATTCGTAGGTATAGCCACATTCAAATGCTTGTAGCTTCTTGATTGCTGTTGATGTTAATGTCCACGCTTCTACTCCATATAGCAGTATTGGCCATATGTAGCATTTAAGTGTTCTCAACTTGAGCTCGTTTCTTAAGCTCCTGTTAACTAAGAGTTACTTTCATTTCATAAATGCACTTCTAGCTTGTTCAATAAACGTTATTGAATTCCAAATGCATTCTACTCAGTATCAACGCTTCTGAAATTCGATTGAAACAATTTCTTTCGTTGTGTGCCTGTACTGCGTAAAAGCCATTTGCCGCTGGCGACATTCGCAGCGCTTCTTTCTGCTCCGGAGTCGAAAGCGTTTCCAGTTAAGATACACCACGACGTTTGTCGCTGCAACTTTGCCGTCTTGATATATGTATCACCTCTGAGGTAAGTGCGTCATATCTCTTATAACGGAGACCATTTTGCGTAGAGTTTCTTATTCAAATAATGCTCAGTTTTCCCGCTAGGAGCATAAATGCATGTATATATATATTACATATTCCCCGATATCTTCTGCTTCTAAAAGTCTGACTTGAAAAATGTTTTATGGGTCTGATACAGTTCGTGGGGAGGAATCGTATGTGTGTAATTTTAAAAAATTCGCAAAGAACAGTTTTACCACTAGAGGGCGTAAGTACGCATTTTTGTGTCCTATAAATTTCAACAGTATCTGCTCTTCTAAAAACTCTCTTGAAGTTTTAGAAGAGCAGATACTGTTGAAATTTGGAATAAGATCCCATTTATGCTAAAACATTCCAAGCGCACCTACGGCTGAAACTAATCCGCAATTTTTCCGCTAGGGGTCACAAATATAAAATATTTTTTCTCGATATCTTTGCTGTTAAAAGTCCGATCTGAAAAAATATTTTATGATCGGGTTCATTGATTTCGTGAAGCATTTTGATGTGCTCTCGAATATTTCATGATACACAGTTCTGACACTACATATCGTTACTTCGTATTTCTGTTTGCTACTGCATCTCCGCTTCTAAACATCTATAGATTTTTTCTACTACAGTACATGACTTTTGCTGAGTTAAAGATTATTACCCTCTCTAAATAATGAACAGGCTTCTCGCAAGAGGCCTAAGCGTATATGTTAAGGAATATTATTCCTGCTATCTCTGGTTCTAGAAGTCGTATTTGAAAAATTTGTTTTCCATTACATAGTGTTTGCAATAGAAAATATTTTGGGCATATTTTCTTCTTTTTTTTCGTGATTCATGATTCTACCGCCAGGAAACATGAGCTCGTATTTCTGTTCGAAAGGGTATGTCTGATTTTACCCTTGGAAAAATCCTTTCCTGTTAGGATACCGTTTTTTATTAAGAATTTTTATTCCTATTTGCTTTTTCAAAAATATTTGTCGTTAAGGCGCGCAAATTTATATAACGTTTTCCTCTATAACCGTTTTTAGCACGTCTTTTGTAAAAAAAGATCGTGCTTATGTTACCGGTTTGTCCGTCCGTCAGTCAGTCCGCCCGTCTGTACCCACGATATCTCTGCAACTATTAGTCCGATTTGAAAAATTCTTTTTGCATTGGGAAGCTCGAAATACGCGAATGATGATCATTCATTTCGTTTTCTTTACGATGTACAATTTCGCCGCTAGAAGGCGTAAATGCAGATGACGTCAAATTTAAAAATACATTTTATTCCACATATTGGCTTTTAAACATCCGATTGAAAAAATTATTTTATCTTTCGTATCCATTTATGTCGAAGAGTATTTTAGATATAGTTACTTTTTCAAATTACGCATAGATTTTTCGCTAGGGGGCGTAAAAGTAAATTACATTTTCCCCGATAACTCTTCTTCTAAAACTCCGATTTGAAAAATGTTTTCTTCAGCGAATGCTGACTCTTGATGAAAATCTTTTGGATATAATTTCAAATTTTTGGTAAAGAATACTTTGATCATCAGGGGGCATAAGTGTTAATTTTTGCTTCTGATGTATTTGCCATAAAATCGGATCTTCTAAAATATCGATTGAAAAAAATGTTTCGTGGACTGATGCCACTCACGTCGATAAAACTTTTCGGAATATTTTCTTCTTAAAATATTCCACAGTTTCTCCGCCAGGGGGCGTAGTGTATATCATATTTTTGTCAAAATCTCTACTTCTAGGAGTCCGATTTGAAAAATTCCGTCTTTGTTGGATAGTGTACCCAGGGTGACATGTTTTTCATATAATTTCAAAATTGTCAAGTAATTCGTATACTTTCCGCTAGGGGGCGTAAAGGTAAATTTATTTTTCCCCTATATCTCAGCTTCTAACACTTAGATTTGAAAAATTCTTTCTGCTCAAGATACAGCTCCTAATGGGAAATCCTTTGCACGTAATTTCTAATTTTTGTACAAAATGGTTTGGCCACCAGGTGGCATAAGTCTTAATTTGCGCTTCTGATGTATTTGCAGCAAAATATGAGCTTCTAAAATCTCGATTGCAAAAAAAGTTGTTTCTTGACCGATATTACTCATGTCGACAAACCTTTTAGGAACATTTTCTTCTTGAAATAATACATGGTTTCTACGCCAGGGGGCGTAGATGTATATCTTATTTTCGTCAATATATCTACTTCTAGGAGTCCGATTTGAAAATTCCTTCTTTGATGGTTAGTGTTTCCGATGCGAAAGGTTTTTCGTATAAATCCAGAATTTTCAAGTAAATCATACACTTTCCGTTAAGGGGCACAAAGGTAAATTGCGTTTTCTGCGTTATTTCTGCTTCTAAAACTCCGATTTGAATAATTCTTCCTGTATCGCATACAAGACCTGAAGGAAAATATTTTTCACATAATTTCTATATGTTTGGTAAAGAATGGTTTGGCCATCAGGGGTCATAAGTGTTAATTTCTGCTTCTGATGTATTTGTAGTAAAATCTGGGCTCCTGAAAACTCGACTAAATTTTTTTTCTTGGACCGATACCGCTCATATGGAAAAAACCTTTTGAGAATACTTTCTTCCTAAAATAATGCATGGATTTCCCACCAGTGGACGTAAAGTCACATCTTAGTTTTGTCGAAATCTTTTTTCTAAGAGTCCGATTTGAAACATTCTTCCTGCGTTGGAGTGCGTTTCCGGTGCGAAATGTTTCTCATATAAATTCATGTTTTTCTTAATGCACAAGTCTTCAACCAGAGGGCGTAAGCTCACAATTCCGTTTACAGTAATATCAGAGGGATTAAAAGTCCGATTGAAAAACTTTTTCCTTCCGTCAGATATTATTGCTTTCCATATCGTTTTCATTGACTTTGAATAGCTTTGATAAATTTAATTTGCGTCAGAATGGATTCAAAAGACGTGCTTATTACACCCGAAATTTCGGTGTCGTCTTTCTTGTTTAATGGTTCGATTTGAAAAATGTATTCAGCTTCGAAGACTTCCCATGTGAGAAACACTTGTTATGTCATTTGTAATTTCTCGTAACACATAATTCTTCGGCTAGCGGGTGTAAGTACAGTAGCTATGTCTATTTGCGAAAAATTTACAGATTGAAGAGATCCAATTCATTTCTCCAGTTGGTTCCATTCACTATGAAGGACGCCTCTCATATTGCCTATTTTAAATAATGAACATGTTTTTACTTGAGGGGGGGGGGCGTAAATACATTCTCTTTTTCGTTCAGTGCTTTTTTTTTTTTTTCTCTAAAATTCTCGTTTGAAAAACCTTTTTTTATCGGAAAGAATTCAAAAGATGTGCTTATTACACCCGCGAATTGGGTGTCACTTTTCTTGTTTCCTTAATCGAGATAATTGATTCCAGGACCCCAGTAATACGACCTGTTTTCTGTTTTGGATTCCGCAAATGATTGCAATGAGCATCGATTAAGCTAATAAGGCCAGTTATCAATATATTTGTCTGGAATTTTTCAGACGCCGTTTTGCGAACGGCATAAGTCGGCGAAAAAGAAACTGAAGGAACTTCGCTTTAGCTCTAAATGCAACGAAAGTTATCTTTGTACATGATGAAGCTCAAGCACAAGCACAAGCTCAAGATGTAAAGAAGGCATTCCGATGCAAGCCTCAAGCATATGATTCAAAGAAGGCATTTCGTTTCTTAATATAATTTTGCTTATATTTTTTTAATCAAGTCAATGAAATGCCAAGGCTGAACGTATTTCAGATGTCGTACCTTACATGAGAACAGCTACGTTTCACCAAATGAAAGATTGCTAAAATACGCGTAACGATTATTACGTGAGAAAACTACAACTGAAGACGGTTTTGAAGGTCAAAATTGGTTTTTATTTTTATTTTGTTTCCTTTTTTTTTGTTTTAAGAAATTCAGCAGATCCGTAATTCTATAGGCATCAAGATAAATGTGAATCTTGAATGATAGATCCTGTTATTATTAACACGTTTTTTAGAGGAAAATCATACGGTTATGGTATTACTATGTCTGTTCCTACCTCCGTATACAGATACCTATCTCTGCACCTATTTGTCATATTTCCGGAAATCCTTCTACTTGGAAAGCTTGAACTGTAAGAAAGAAAATTCATATATTTTACAATTTTTCCAGTGCACAACTTTGCCGCTAGGAAGCAAAAAGATAGACGTTCTATTCAGAATATATTTTGTGCCATGTCACTCCTAAAAATCCGACTGTAAAGTTATTTTGTCGTTCGATATCTTTTAGCAGGAAAATCATTTTGCTTACAGTTTCTGTTTGAGATAATTCACGATTTGTCCGGTAGCGACGTAAACATTGGCTGTATATGTGGCGATATCTCTGCTTCTGAAAGATCGATTTGAAATATTTCCTCTTGCCTCCGATAGTATTTATGACATGCAGTATTGTGCACATAATTTCTAATTTTTCGTAGCCAGTAGTATAGCAACGAAGACGCGTGCATAAACATACCTGTTTCCAATATTTTTGTAGCCGAATCTACTCGTACCTAAGTCATACTGAAAGTAACGTACAAAGCTTCATTACACGTGCACTGGGAGAATGATAGCTCGTGGATTGGTAGTGCCATCTCTCGTTGTGGCCATGAATACCAAATGGCGTCACCTGCGTCAGTCATGCGACCAAAAAAATGGCCGGCCACAGTGATACATCGTTCCGTCAGCATGCTGTGATGCAGTTCCTTGTGAAAGAGGAAATTCCTACTGCCGATATCCACCGTAGGCTTCAGAGTGCACACGGAAAATGCATGCATGGGAGCCAGCAGTATGAGAAGAGGTGAGTTAAACATTTTAAAGACGGTTTCACAGATATTAGCGATCCGCCTCGTAACGCTCGCCGTTGAACAGCCTCTGTGGAACGCAAGAAGGAAAGGGTTGATGTCTTAATTCGTGATGACAGATGTGTGAGAGCGAAGGAAATTGCTGTCAACTTCGGCATAGGACACAGAACCGTTAAGTAAATGATTAGCAGCTTGAGATAACGGAAAATGTGTGCCTTCTGGGTCCCTCGTTTACTGAGAAAAGCCCACAATATGATTTGAAATATTCCAAATTTTTTTGAAATATTTTAAAATAAACCTTTGGCCAGCGCAAAACATCTAGTCATAACTTTTGGGGTGGAATCAAAATGAAGGGGCGGATTTTCAGCACAGCGGATTTTCACCGGTTACGAAACTTGATTCCCTAATTTCAAACCGAAACAAAATGCCAGAGCATGGAATGGCATCATCTCCATTCACCAAGCAGGAGGAAGCCTAAGACAGTTCCGTTAGCTGCAAAGATTATGGGAACTGTCTTTTGGGACGCAGATGGGTGCATTCTGTTTTAGTTTTATTAGTTTAGAGATTGTACAGACCGTAAATGCAGCTCCTGATGTGTAAACATGAGAAAAGCTCCTCCGTGCATTGCGTGATAAACGGCAGGAAAAGAAAGTCGTCCTTCAGCATGACAGTGCTAGGCTTCACTCTGCTCGTTTTGACCTAGGAAAAAATCCAGAAATTCGGATAGGAACTTTTACCTCACCCTGCTTACAGTCCAGCACCCTACGACTGTCACCTTTTTGGATGCCTACAGGACCAGATGCGCGGCAAACACTACCAGGGCACAGAAATAATAGAGCAAACTGTATGTGGATGTCTTCGCGTAACTGGAGGAGTTCTTCTGTACGGGTACCTTTAAATCGCCAGAGCGACGAGAAAATGTGTCCAAAGAAATGGAAATTCGACGCCGCCCCGTTGGCACAGTGGTCTAAGCAATGGCTTCTGATCATTCGTCCGAAAGGGGTCCGGGTTCGAATCACGGTGAGGCATGGATGTTGTGTTTGTCTTACGGCACTGGCTCTCTCCCTTCCCTGGAACCAGTGGTTCTAAATTAGGGACGGGCGACTGATGCTTATAGCCCATTGAGTTGCTCACCATGGTCGTTAAACCTCCAATGAAAAAAAAAATTCGACCATCTTACTTGAATATAATTGAACCACTAGTGGAAGTTTTTCATCTTACTTATATCATATATAAGTTTTCCATCTTACTTGAATATCATATATAAGTTTTCCATCTTACTTGAATATCACATATAAGTTTTCCATCTCACTTGAATATCATATATAAGTTTTCCATCTTACTTGAATATCAGAAGCTCAACCATCTTACTTGAATATCATCGAACCACTAGTGGAAGTTTTGGAGGGCATAGTGAGAAGCAAATACCCTCCTCCAACTGCTCTAAAGTAATTGGGTGATTCTCTGATAGACGAAAGGTACACATTCATCTGGGAAATATTCACAAGCTGTATGAATCTATTCCAGGAGGGCTGAAAGCTGTATTAACCCTTTAATGGGCCAGAACGAATTAACTCGAGATTAGCAAAATGAGCTGAAATCAGCTCTAAAGAATATGTTCATCAGAAACGCTGTTCTCCCCTTAGCTTTGTTGTTCAAAGAAAATGGTCATTTATGGGGATGAGTGACACCAATCCTTTCTGCGTGATTACCTACTAAAAGGGCTGCAACAATGGCGACGAACCTACTAAAGGAGAGGGATAATGCTTCAGTCACTTGTTTCTGATCAATGACATGATGTGCGTGTCAGAAAGACTATCCATTCCCCAACATGCCTTGGATCATGGAGCAAAGAATATAGGACTCAAGGTGATATCTTCTCACGAATGACAAGTTTACGGCACGTACCGCTGAGATGAGTGGGAAAGAGGAATCGTTTTGACGTACTTTTCGTAAAACCTGGTCGCTTTGTGAACATATCTGCTTGGAAAGAGCACAAAATTTTGGATACTATATGTTTCAGGTACTTCGGCCGCTTAAAGGGTTAAAGGCAAATTGGTGGTCCTACAACTTATTAATAAAACATATCACCTATTTTCCAGGTATTCACATTATTCTGTCCAACCGCTGTATATAGATATTATTAGGAATCTGTGTGATGCACAGTGTCATGGACATTGATATTATTTTTGCAAAAACAAAAATATTTGTTCCCGCGGTTTATACACACTTCTTATTATGTGATTTTTTCCATTTTTTAAACACAGCTGTGTGGATTTAGCTTCTAAGCATTGCACAAGTTCTTTTAATTGTACAATGACGGTTAGGCAATTTTTCCTACAAATATTAGGGAGTGTAAAAGATCTTTGACAACTCCCATAAATATTGATGTGTAATTCAAAGCCTGCTATGAAGTTCCATTCTTCAAATTTTTAGAATTTTGTGAGATATGCTTTGATCGAATGAATAATCAGCACGTTTATGTGTGGTAATGTGTTCAAGCCATTTTATAATTTTGAAGTTTTAGAGTGATAATTTGGCCACACGAATATAAAGGTAAATAACGCAAATGCATAGATGCAAAATACCTGTGTACTTAACTAAATACATCCATAAAAGGTAGTCTAACTAATGCTGACTTTTATGACAACCGAAAAGCTTTTCAAAGTCCAGAAATCCTTGAAGAAACAAACAATATGAACTGAAAAGAAATAAACCTTTGTTGTTGTTGTTTTTTGATCAGACAGATGCATAGATTTGAACATAAAATATTCTCACTAAATTTACCAAATTAGAGCCCCATGGCTTCATTTTAAAGAAAAATATTAGTCAGCATTCATTTAAATACATCTAAATATATTACATATATTTTAATAGCAACTACTTCTGTTCATACGGAAGGTTTTCATTATTGTTTACCATTTCATGAAGAAGTGGCCGCCCTGATGCCACAGTGGTTAAAGCGCTGGCCAGCGTCTGACCATTCGCCCAAGATGGATCTGGGTTCGAATCCCGGAGAGGCATGGATATTGCGTTTGTCTTACCGCACTGGCTGTTTCGCTTTCCCGGAGCCAGTTGCTATGAATTAGGGACAGCTGACTGTGCATAGTCCACTGAATTGCTCAAGGTAGTCGTTGAAACCTCAAATAAAAATAAGAGGCAACATTTCAGGCACGTTTTGTTAAAAAACGTGTGGCCTGAAATGTCAGAATTGTTACTATCTAAAGGACATGAAGTTAATTGGCTTTATATGAATTGATGATTATTTTAGATATAAAACATTTTCATCCTGTCATCAGAATATTAAGATCCGGGGTCACTTTTGCAAAAAAAATCACCAAAATGACTTGAAGGCTGGTGTAGTGCATTTATTTGAGTGCAATTTTGTGAAACAACGCAAATGCATAGACGTTGCAGAACGCAAAAAGAAAACGACTGGAAATGCTGATATTTTGCTTTTGTTTAGCATAAAAAACCTTTTTCGAACTTCCATGGACAAATGCCGAACACTTTAGTATTCAAAAGTGATTCTACTTGCGTTCGCCCTGTAATTTAACTAGGATTGGGCAGTGCTTCGATGAAAGAAATTCTAAGTAGAACAATCCCCACCTGAATAAGTTCGTTCATTTTGAAAATTTGTATGCAGAGTAATTAAATGCAATGTTTAATGAACTTTTGGAGACGTTTGAACTGGTAATCTATTTTATTTCCTTTGTTAAAAAGAAGACTGAAAGTTTAGGCTTCCTTACCTTGCAATCCATCAAATAGCTGAAGTTTGTATGTTACTTATTTCAGTGGGATTTACTACTTTGGTGAACTCTATTTGTAAAACAAGGATACAGCTTTTGAAAAAAGATTACTGACACCGGATAGACTACGAAGAAGTGATTTCTGATTTTCAGAAAGCCTGTAACTATGTTGTTGCTCTGCAAATGTTGGCCCAGTTTGCAAACGATTTTAATTTGAATGGTAAATTGTGCGAGACAATCTCAATGCCGAATTTCCACTGATTGCTGCGCGGGCACAATTTCTACTGTCAATAACCATCCTCGTAAACGTTAACCGTTCTCGTAACCATCCAACATTTCGCTTCAGCGCGACTGGGGTGTTGACCAGAGATAGAAGTGTTCTTGTTTGATAAACATCTTGGAAGACATACGATACAAGCTGAGAGTTCGTAGCCAGTTAAACTGTCTTCTAATTATCGTACAGCGCCGGAACCATTGCAAACTTGAGTCAATTCTTTATCACACGGACGACTTCTCTAGACTTGATTCCTCGGCACATATACATAGCCCGTTAAAGCTGTTTATTTGACAACTGCTTTGCATGGCAGCAAAATACGTTGATCAATACCCGCCAGAAAAGCAAATTAAGTTATACACCACTAAAGTACTGCAAATTGCATTCGGAAACACTATTAATATTAATGAATAAAAGATATCGCGTGAATGTACACGATTTTGTTTTCAACAAAAAATTAACTTATCATCTTCATATACAGAATGATCAGAATCGACCGCACAATAAACTTACCGGCGATTCCTCGTGGAGAAAGAAGCCAAAAACTGTTGTCCGTTGTCCGATAGGACGTCGCATTCCGGAGATATACGCGCCGAAAGTTTCGTGACGTCACATCCGGTAACGCACATGCTCGTTGAAAAGCGACGTGGATAGTTATACAAACGCACGTATCACAAGGCAATTAAGCCGCCCGCTGACGCAGTGGTCTAAGGCGATGGCTTCTGATCATTTGTCCAAAACGGATCCGGGTTCGAATTCCGTGCAGCATGGATGTTGTGTTTGCCCTACGCCACTGACTCCCTTCCTTTCCCTGGAACCAGTGGTCCTAAATTCAGGACGGGCAACTACTTACAGCCCACTGAGTTGCTCACGGTGGTCGTTAAACCTCCAATTAAAAAAAATAAAGAAAAAAATGGCAATCAACATTTCAAATTGTCGCACGGGGTGGGTATGCAAATTCGAAGGACGTGGTAGCGTGAAACCATCAGTTGTACACCAGCGCGATACGGCAGGTAGGTATAAAAAGTGTTGGCGACGGTACCAGGTAAGCTCATACTGCGTTGGTACATTTGACAATAGTGTGGGTAGCGATATGTCGTATAGTTTGAGAGAGTATTGTGATTTGTATCTCTTATTGGGAGAATGCCATGGTTCAGCATTGAGTGCAGCAAGGGCCTACAGCAAGTGATACCCAGCACGACGGCACCCGGACGCCCAGGTCATACGGCGGCTTGACGCTCGAATGCGCGACACAGGCAATGTCGTACCACGACCAAGTGTGCCACCCCGGTGGCGCAGTGGTCTAAGCAATGACTTCTGATCAATTGTCCGAAAGGTTCCGAGTTCGAAATCCAGTTAGGCATGGATGTTGTGTTTGTCTTGCGGTACTGACCCTCTCTCTTCCCTGGAACCAGTGACCCTAAATTAGAGACGGGCGACTGCTTATAGCCCATTGAGTTGCTCACGGTGGTCTTTAAAGCCCCAATAAAAAAACACGTCCAAGTGCAGACAGTGGCGCTGGACTTTCTGTGAGAACACCATCCCTCGAGAACGCCACACTAGAATTCATAGAGGAGGAGGCAACGACCAGCAGCCATGCGATCGCGCGACAGTTCGGTGTGCACCAAAGTACCGTACTTGCCGTTCTACGCGACGAAGACCTGCATCCATATCACATAACATGGGCGCAAGGCCTATTACCACAGGATTATCCTCGAAGACAGGCATACTGTGAGTGGCTGCTACAGCAACATGCTGCCGATAATAGTTTCATCCGCCGGATCTTGTGGACTGATGAAGCAAGGTTTACACGGCAGGGTATCTGCAACACCCATAGTAGTCATGTTTGGGAATTGTACAATCCCCACGCAACACGAAGAACAAGGGAAAACTCGATGACTCAAATTATTGCTATTTGCATTTAACTGACCTCAGAAAAAAACCCACTAGTTTTTGAAACAAGCACGACATTACAAATGATGTTAATGATGGAAACGATCATTTCTTTCAATGTAGTAGAATCCACGATCTTTTTTTGGTTTGTTTTTGTTTGGAGGTTTAAAGAAAATTGTGAGCAACTGGATGGAACATAAGCATTCTCCTGTTCCTAATTTAGGGTCTCTGGTTCCAGAGAACAGAGAGAGCCAAAGCCATAAGACAAACCAAACACCCATGCCACCTCGGGACTCGAACCTAGACCCATTTCGGACGAATTATCAGAACCAGCGCCACTGGGGCGGCATCCACGATTTCCCAAGCGTTGTCTCATCTACCTTCAGAGAATATTTCTCAGACGCACTTGTAAACATGAGGATCGAAAGATCGAGTGAAAGTAAGTTCTGTGAGCAATTCACCATCCTTTCGTTTCGCCGTTTAAAACGTTCCAAGTTGCAGAACGCTGTTTTATATGCATGCTCGGAGTTGATTCACACAGCAGAAGGAGTGTATATTGCTTGTTTACTGTTATACACTGGTGTAAAAAAATTAAGGACAAGACGGTTTTTCGAATGTAACGTCGTGCAGAAGTGCACCACATCGACTCAAATTATACCATAAAATCCCCAAGATGTAAGAATATGGGACAAGTGAGCAAAACCGTCCAAACAAGGAATCCAAAGGATACAAAGGCACTTTATTGAAAAGGTAGCTTCGAGCACAACTGGACAGAAGACAGAAACGTCCATGTGACAGGCGGCTGCCAAGAAAATTCCAGTTTTTAGTAGGGGATATGATCACCTCTGACTTTGTTGCCGGATTTACAACGTCTGTCCATGCTGTGGACGAGGTTGTCAAGGAGCTGTTGACGCATCGCGGCCCATTCCTCTTGTAGCGCCAATCGCAGCTGCGGAATCGTTGCTGGCGGCTGGTGACGTGCTGCCAAGCGTCTCCCGAGAAGGTCCCACACGTGTTCGACTGGATTTATGTACGGGGACCTTGTGGGCCAATCCATGCGTTGAATATCTTCACTCTGCAACAGCTCTGCGACAGCCACTGTACGATGAGGTGTAGCGTTGTCGTCCATGAAGAGGAACTCAGGACCCACAGCACCTCTAAACAGACGCACGTGAGCAGGAGAACCTCGGTACAGTAACGGACACCAGTGACTGAACCTCCTTGGAAGATGTGGAGGTCAGTGCGGCTACCAAGCATGATACCGCCCCTAACGACAACTTTGCCACCTCCAAACCGATCACTTTCGATGATGTTTGAGGTGTCTCTCCAGATGTGTATGCGTCCAGAATCGCTCGTCAGACTAAATCGGCTCTCATCCGTAAAGAGAACTCGACACCATTGCCGATGTATCCAGTTCTTGTGTTCCTCGCACCACAGAAACCGCCATCTCCGATGAGCAGGCATTAATGGCACACACCATACTGGTCGTCGTGCAAATAGACCACTTTGTGTAGCCTCCTGGCCACGGTAAAACGCGATAACGGACATCCAGTTGTCTATTGAATGTGGCTTGCAATTTCTCCCGCTGTCTGCCGTCTGTCTCTTCTCGCCTGTAGGACAATATGCCGGTCGTCCGTCGCCGTGTTTTCTAGTGGACGACATCTGCTAAACTCTCAGACAGCTGTTCCTGTCGTTTGAAATGCTCTCCAAGCTCGTGAAACGATGCTGTGAGCGATCCCGAACTCCTCGGCCACACTAGTCACACTTCGACCTTCTTCCAACTTCCCAATGATGCGACCTCGGGTAAAGTCATCCAGATGTCGTCTACTGGATTGCCTGTTGGCCATATCACAAGGTGGCAGCAACTCGACGTCGTTCAAACCGATGTACACCGTGCAATAGCTTTCACCGAATTGCTGAGCGTACACAGCCCGTGTTCTTTATACCCTTCCGACAATCCCCTCCCCCTACGTCATGCTGCATATATGCACATGCCCTACCGTACCGGACCCTAGTCTATTTCTTGAGTGGTCTTTCGGTTCGTTCTGCCTGCTCGTTCCGCTGTTATGCTAATTTCTCCTCTTCGTCCTTAATTTTTGCACACCGGTATATTTGATGAAATCAATCATTAGGTTATAACCAAACAATAAGTAAGTCAAGTGATAACAGAACTGTCATGAAATACGTGCGCTATCTTTGTGGCTCAGAACTTTTCAGATTAGCTGCAATTTTTACTTTGGGGGGAGAGTGAGTTAAACACCACCGTAAGTAAAAAAATATGTGGGTTGTAAGCAATCGCACTTCCCTTTTTTAGGGTCACTGGTTCCAGGGAAGGAGAGGTAGTGCCGGAAGGCCAAAACGCTACCCGTGCCTCTACTGGTATCCCAGCCCAGACCCATCTTAAATGAATAGTTAGAAGTCAGCGCCTCGTACCACTCGGCAACTGGGGCAGCAACAATTTCGAAATTTCGCTGCCCCTCATTGGTGTAGTTCTAAAGCAAAAATTGAGTTAGATATGAAGAAATGTTTAAAAATACTCCAGAAAGAAGTCCCTCAAGTTTTGAAAAAGTCATACGAAATTTAATTTGGTAGTAGATTTTTATTATTAATTATTTCTTATTGTTTTTGTTAAAATGTTTCAATTTCTGCTATCTCAAATAAGAGTAAGAATGTTACGCGAAATCCTCCCTCCCGTCCGTTTGGTGAATTTCAGTATATATCTATGTGCCATGTGAAGGTGAAATTTTTTGTCAAGTGGTTTAAATTTGAATTTACTGAGGCCCAAGCCGTAGACAGAGAAACAAATATATGCGCTCATGCAGAGAAATCTGATATGTTTTTTTTAAAGTGAATGCTTCAGCCTGATTAATTTTTAGAGTGATACATTCTTCTCAGGAAACCTGAAATATATACAGTCTACCTCTCTATAACAAAACTCTGTGGAACGTGAATTTTGAATCGTTATAATTAAACCGTTTCTCCCCACTGGAGATTTTTAACAGATGTAATGTACTTGTTATATCACTACAGTATCTATCATAATAAATTAATAATAATGTTTACGTTATCTCTATGTCAAAATTTGGAGCAACCTACTTAGGAAGCAGTGTCAGTCAATGATCTGCGGAATTTTATTTTCAAGAAAATTTCGAGGCCGGAAATGGAGCTAGATATTACATTTGCGCTGTCACATGCTAAGAATATTAAGTTTTTCTTAAAATAATCCTCTGCTATTTCTTATGATTAATAATATTTCAGAAAATCACATGATTTTCCGGAGGTCGTCCAGTTCAACGGCATCCAGAACGGTATTAAATCCTGTGATTGAATTTCTTCCCGTGTATAAATAATTAGTAAAAACGTGTTGCTTGCTGAAGTAGGTTCATCAATTATAATTCGTATTTTTATCCATCTCATATTACGCCATTAATCAGTTTCTTTTTTACGCTTTCCAACCGTAGGTTGAAGAAGCGTATATGCTCCAGCTTTGTCCGTCCGTCAGTCCGTCTCTCCGTACGATAACTGGCGTAAAAATGGGTCGATTTCGATGAAAATTTAGTATGTGGTAGGGGACCACCCGGGGACGAACCCTATTGAAAATGGGACAAATGGGGACAAAGGTCACGACGGAGCGGGATCATTCCATTACTCTTATGCGTCATAACTTGCGTAAATATGGTTCGATTTCAATGAAAGTTTACTATGTGGTAGGAGACCGCCTGGGGACGAACCCTATTCAAAGTGGGTGAAGTGGGGTCAAAGGTCAGGACATAAGATCGGAAATGGTTCGATTTCGATGAAATTTCAGTATGTAGTAGGGGACCACCTGGGGACGAACCCTATTGAAAATGGACGAAATGTGGTCAAAGGTCAGGAAATAGGATTGCGATCTATTCCATTGTCCTTATCCCATATTATTAAGGTGGACGTCAAGTAATTTTGCTTCCTATACTTCCAATGGAAAAACTTTTGTACACATTTCCTTCATAATTAATCTGTTCCCAAGGATGAAAATTTTAACATCGATTAAAATAACTTCATATTATAACTTGGAAAACTTAATATTTTCTAAAACATAACCATAATTATATTAAAAATCAATAACTTTTCCTTTGGAGGTGTTGAAACCAGAGAAAAGATGGCGCGACCTGTACTTTGATGACGTCAGTAGACAAAAAAATGTTGGATTGCATAATTACGGTTATGGTTTAGAAAATATTAAGAAGTGCAAGTTATAAAATGAAGATGTTTTAATCGATGTTCAAATTTTCATCCTTGGGAACGCATTAATTGTGAAGAAAATGTGTACAAAAGTTTTTCCATTGGAACTATAGGAAGCAAAGTTACTTTACGTCCACCTTAAAGTAGCAATTCTTGTATGTATGTATGTGCATTTTATTTTGAAAACGGCTCTAAGAATTTTGATGAAAGTCGTTAACCTACCGTTTTCTGGTACTAGAAATCGATTTAGCTTGATCTCGACTTTAGAAGAATTCGTTTAGTGGGTTAAATAAGCACCCCGAATTATAACGTTTTTAATGATGGCGTTGTTCCATTAATATTACCAATGCTTAGAAATCTTATGACGTCACAACTCGCGTTTGAGAATGTTGGCGCGCGGTCACGCTATCTGTCTCTTTACGTCACGCGTTGTGTGTGGATCCTATTAAAGATTTATGACATCACACTTTTGCGGCGGGCAGATGGTCGCGATTCCCATCTGCCTCATTACGTCACGCGCTGTGTGCGTATGTCCGTCAGCACGATAACTCGCGTAACAACCGTTGGATTTCGATGAAAGTTTAGTATCTGGTAGGGTATAACTGGGGAAGGAACCCTATTTAAAATGAGCGAAATGGGGTCAAAGGTCAGTACATAGGAGAGGGATCCATTCCACTGCTGTTATGCGCCATAACTAACGTAAAAAAGGTTCGATTTCGATGAAGTTTTAGTATGTGGTAGAGGACCACCTGGCGGCAAACCCTATTGAAAATGGGCGAAATGGGGTCAAAGGTTAGGACACAGGAGTGGGATCTATTCCATTGCCCTTACGCATCATAACTTACGTAAAAATGCTTCGGTTGCGACAAAACTTTATCATGTTATTTCGGAGGTATACCATGCCAGTTCTGTTGAATATCATCGAAGTGGAATCAAAGGTCAGGGCACAGGACCGAGATTTATTCCACAGACATTATTCTCATAACTTGAGTGATAACTTGAGTAATGATTTCTGTAATGTTGGAAAACGTATTATAATCAATGCATTGCATGATTTTACTAACTTGTTTAATTCCTCAGCGTTGCAATTTGTTTTCGCGCAGTGGCACTGAAATGCGGCTGTAGAGACATCCCAGCAGCAACAGTTCATTTTCCTTTTGTAATTGCAATACATCATTATGAGCAGAAAACAACACGGTGGGTTTTCTTTAGCAAGTACTGAAAATTTCCGCGGCACATTTCACATCATTTGCCAGCTGCTTGATAAAATTGGCCTCAGAAACCTCATATTTACTAATCTGTCGAAAACAGCATGAAAGGCATAAGATTTTTGATGTACAGAAAGTTTCAATCTCAAGCATTTTAATTGCTTTTACTTTGTGTTTTCTCTGACTATGGCTACGCAATTTCCTCATTCTGTGCAAATACGCAAACCTTGTAATTTAAATGTTTTTAAATTTGAGCTATGTAATTTTGTAACGTATACTCTAGATTCAGTTTCCTTTTGATTTTACTATCTCTTGTTATTTTATTTTCCTATGCAAATTATCTTCTCACTTAACGAGATGTTATTTCTCCCGCTGAATGATATGTGGCAACGAGTGTACGTCATGACGTGGTGGTATGCAGTATATACAGGCGCGCTCAACTATACCAAAGAAGCTTCGTTTTATGTGATAGGTTCTTCTTAATTATTGTTATGCGATTCTACGAAAGTTCGGATATTCAGTAGTTGTGTGATTTGTTGAGTGTGTGTTTGATAACACCAGGAGCTCTCCAATAAAGGGTTTAAAGTGAGTACGTTTTCTCAGTTCATATTATTGTCAGACCTCTGTCTGGCCGTTAAGTCTCTTTCATTAAGTGTCTCCATTAAGTTCAGGGTATATTGTGTTTACCGCTCTAATAAGGAGCCTTCAAGGTACTAATGTACTAAAACCGAATTTATAGTACTGATATTCAAAATAATGAGGAACGCTGAGTAAAAAGAAGTTCCATATTCAATGAATTTATTGCACGTGCGAGTCTTGCCTAAACAAACTCTAGCACTTTGAAGATTAGGTACACTTTAGCTACGTCAAGTAACCTTCCAATAACCCTAACGTGACTTAACGTAAGCTTCCCTGCACTACACGTCCAGCGGAGGACTTTATTCATTATAATTTCCGAAGAAATTACATAGCTCAGATTTCCACTTTTTCTGTCAAGCCAGGTATGCTTTATTTTCGGCCAAACCGCTCGTTAGACAAGATTTCGGGATAGATTTTAATGCTATTATCGTTTACCCATGCGGATAGTTCTTTTTCCATCTTCTTCTCTCTCACTCTCGAACTTAAATTAGAAATATCTAGCTTTCTAGTACCGCGACTAAAGAAGAGCAAGAGTTTTTTTATAGTTTAAATAAACACTATTGACCAGGGTAACGTTAGTTTTGGAGTTAGATATACAACCTTCACTGGAGCTTTTAGCAGTCTTTGTGACTCATTTTTTTCAGCAAAAAATTGATAAATATGTCTATGGTACTCATAATCTATTGTCCCTTTCAGTATACCTCAAATAATTCCTCAAAATGTATGAATTTGAAGTAACGGCAAGAAAGATGATACCGAATATTTGGTTGTAATGATCACGTCTTTTGAGCCATTTCAGCCAAGAAAGAAATATTTCAAAGTAGGTTTTTAGAAAACTTGGGAATTAGCTACAAAAACAATACGCTTACACCACTTAAGGAAAAACTCGCATAATTTAAAAGGAGCAGTGTGAGCAGGGTTATTCATAAAGAATGAAACCGGAAACAAAAAGTCAACCGGGCTTCTGCAATCAATGAAGCATCTACAAATAGAAAAAGCTTCTTCCTCCCACTAGCAGCTGAAAAGTGTGACACGAAGCTAACAAATTGTGCACGTAAAGTTTAACATAGTAGAAGATATCAAAGGCAAAAGGGATTTTCAAACTGAGCAATCGGAAGAAGAGATGTGAAGCACAACGTGATATAACTTTATGCTCCCTAGCGTAACAACTGAGCGTTACTTAAAGGTGAAAATAAGTGCAGAATACTAAAGAAATTTTTTCAGGGATTTTTGGAATCGAGGAATCTTTCACGTAGAAACATAAGCTGACGTCCCGTTGAGGTAGAATTTTTAATAACGGAAAAGTAGAAAATATGCAAAAATTATGTAATAGAAAAAAATTTCAAACACGTTTTCTCAAAGCGGAGATAGCAAGAAAGAATTTTGACATTTACGCCTCCTAGTGGGACAACTATGCACTCTTCAAAGAGAATAATGTTTCCAATCCTTACTGTAGCAAATGGCTTACATTAAAAAGTAAATTATTCAAAAAGATTTTTAGAAGTGGAGATAAAGTTGCAAACAGGAATACACCCTATCACCACCTAGCGCCAGAAAAGTGAACTACAAGCATCCACCAAGTACATCAAAATACTCCATAAGGTGAATGGTATCCGGTATTGAAAGAAATTATTTAAATCGGACTGTTAGAAGCAGAGATATAGAGAAAAATATGTTTTGTTTTGTTTTAATTTTAAACATTTCCGCCGCGAGTGGAAAAATTGTGAGTTACTTTGTGTAAAAAATGTTTTCGTATAAAACAAGTTCTCGTAGTTAGGTATAAAAAATGTTTCCGTTTTTTATCTGCCAGAAAACGTATTTTTTCAATCGGATTTTTGGACTCACAAATTATTGCTGCAAATATTCTTTCAACAGAAATGTAGCTTTTGCAGTCCATCGGAAAACTTGTGAGTTAAGTTATGCAAAACTTTTGGCGTTAGATCTGCAGTTCGACAAAGAAATAATTTTTTTTATCGAGGCACAGATGTCGAGAAGAATTCCGTTTGCATAAACGTCCCCTGGCTAAAACCTGTGTTTTAAGCAGAAAATATGCCCTAAAGGTTCACCATGGTGGACGGTATCTGACTACAAAGGAATTTTTTCAATCGAAGTTTAAGAAGATCAGATATTGCTGCAAATACATCAGAAACATGAATACACACTTACGCCCCTTGTGGCAAAATGGTCCCTCACAATAAACATAAATTTTATTCAGATCATTTCTCACTAAAATCTTTATCCGACGCAAAAAAGATTTTTCAAATCGGGTTTATAGAATCAGAGATATCCGCAAAATCCCTCTTTACCTTTACACTCCCAGCAGAGAAAGTGTGCATTACTTGAAAAAGAAACGCTTCCCTACTTAGTCTTCGTATTAAATGATATCGGACAGAAATGTTTTTTCAAACGGATATTTAGAAGCAAAGATATGGAACAAAATATGCTTTTAATTCCATACCATCTGCATTTACGCCTTCTAGCGGCAAAATTATGCATGAGAAGAGGAGCGGAAGGCAAACATCATCATCGTTCGCACATTCCGGGCTTCCCAATGCAAAAAGAAATTTTCAAATCGGGCTCATAGCTGCAAAGATATGATGTGCACACAAAGATGGACTGACAAAGGGATACTATAATACCTACTTTTTGTAAAAATGAAGAGCTAATAACTGAAGAACTTTATCCAGATAAATGAGATTAGTAAAACCCTAATTCTCGAATTCACCTTAATTCAGACTTGCACAGGTGGAAGACAACACAGATTGAAATGAAAATTTAGGATGGGATAGGTCTTGCGGTTGACTTCTGTTCAGTCTGGCCAGTAGCAGATTTTCCTTAGATAATAAAATGGGCGTAAGAGAAATTCTTTATGTGGCCCATAAGGAATTTGAAAATGAGTTCAGGGAATAGCTGTTAATGGATCTGATTGTCGGCCGCAAGCTGTTAGAAGATTTTCCTTCATGACCACGAAACACTCGTTACTCAGGCTTCAGGCCCCTTTCAACATTTTTCTGTCATTTTCCTTCCGGGAAGTATAGTTTTAACCTACGGAGAAATCATTCTCTGTAGCTTTTTCTTTGTTTTATGGGCGTCCATTTTGGCAAAGAAATTCTACTTTAAACTCAATTCCTTTTATTCGTGAAACATCTTAATGCATGACCCAATAATTCTATGTAATCCCAGCGATAAGAACATCCGGTTTACATGTATATAGAGTACAACGCTTTCTATTTCTCCATACATTTTCATTCATAAATGTCCTCCGCTTAACCTGTGTAACCATCTAACCACAAAAGGTGCCTTAATACCGCTCAGCCAGCATATAAAGTGAGCCTTTTCACCGCTAAGTTCTCTTCTACATCTCTGTTACTCTTTCGAAACTGCATATGCACATTTTCAAAAAACGAGCTGCCAAGTTGACTCGTTAGTTTTCGTAAGAGCATCTAAGATGTTGTATTTTACCTTTCTGTAGCGAGTGGAGCTGTTTGAAAATGTGGGCCCTTTCAAACCTTCCCACCTTACGGCCAGGAAGAAAGTGGAAGACGTTGGGCCAGGCGATAATGATGGATAAAATCCCTTCGAAACTGCTGTGCACCAGGATGTAACTTATTTCATAAAGATCCTATAACTGTTAGTCGTAGACTGTAGAAAATTGCTTTCCGTGAATAACACTTCCTGCAGCTATTCTACAAATTGATTGACCACACACTTTTAAAGTTAATTATACGTCTCCGCCACCTCGGAGGCGCAGTTCTCTAAGCACTGGCTTTATATCATTCGTCCAAGAAGGGTACGGGTCCGAATTCCGTCAAGCATGGATGTTGTGTTTGTCTCACGGTTCTGGTTTTCTCCCTTCCCTGGAACCACTGACCCTAAATTAGGGACAGGAAACTTCTTATAGCCCATTGCGTTGCTAACCATGGTCGTTAAACCTTCAATCAAAAATATATATATGTGCGACGTCAACTGTCGTCTTCTTTAGGCTGCCGTCAATTCTCAGTCAGCCACAAAATGAGAGAACTTTAACCTTCTCTCTCTCTCTCTCTGTTTTCATGTTGTGTTGAAGAGGACTTCCACTTCTTCCTCATTATATCTGGCCTCATTAGACTCCAGGACTTCACAGTTACAGCCTAAAACCTGAGTAAACCTAAGTAAAGAATTATTTACCCAGGTTTTGCACTCAGTAAATAAAATGAATGAAATATTCGGAACTTTAATTTCATTAACTGTTAACGATACCGTGAATTTCTGCAAGAAATACTAATTTTTTTCCCAACCAGTGGGGTGTATGAAAACGAACACGGTAAAGCTCAGAATGGGAAAAGTGTACAAAGTTTGGAACCCAGTAGCCAAACAGAAGTGCGAACTGAATGAAGATTTCAATTAATAATGTTTAGAGAAAAATGCAAAAACTTGCAGCTGCAGGGTGATAAGTGAAGGAAATTAGCTTCATCAAAGTACTTTTGTCATTAATTGATCGCAAAAATTATCAAAAAGATAATAATGAAACTTCAGAGACTGACGTTAATGAAATAAATTGCCCCATATTTCAGAAACTAAATGAAATAGAGTAAAATAAAAGAAAAACGCAGCACGTTCTTAAAACTGATAAAAAAGTATGGTCGATGAATATGCTTTAAATCTGTCATTCAAACGCAATTTCAATATTTAGTTTCCACATCATAATAATTCCAACTGTTTTTACAGTAGACGGAGAGTTCCGCATTTCGAATTTCACGCATATTTTTTTCGCTAATCCTTTATCATCTTCTTCATTATTCTGTTATGCTATCTCATTCCATTGGTCTGTTCAGAATCTTCGAAAAAAGTTTACCGCCAATATGCAGTTCATGGTTTTCTTAAGAACATGGTTCTTACCTGCAATAATTTATTACCTGTTTTTTTCTTTTTTTCCCCCAAGAAATTTGAAGTTCTTGAAGGATTTTCTATTATTGCAGGATAATTTTTATCCACTTGCTTTGGCCTTGTGATGCCGTCAAAAAATAAATAACTTCCTTTGACCTGTTATGCTGTCGAAAAATAAATAAATAATAAATAAAATCGCAGCATCTGAAGAAATGCAAATTTCGTAATTCTCTAACGCTATTTATTGACTATGCATTTCTTCATCTGATGGCATCATTATGCCAATTTTTGTTCCCTATAAATTGAATTTTATCTGAAGTTCAGTTATACCAAAGTTTAAACATTTTAATGAATCATGTTTTGGGAAGGAACATTTAGTAAACTAATTTTTTCAAAGTTTAGCCTTCATAGCTAAAATCACTTAAAAAATCACAATTTTTCAATAGTAAACGATATTGCCCGAATAATCGAAATTCATCAAACGTTATTGTCCCAAGAATCGAAATTCACCGTGAAATTTAGTCACAAATTTATCTGCTTTCATATTTTCAAAACATATCCAAACACTGCACTACGATGATCTTACCCAAAACACAAATATCTGAAATCAGCGTCAATTTTATTAATAGTTGCATAGTGCCTGTTCGTACAGCTCAGCAGGACGTATAATGATAAACATGGAGTTTGACCTTTGAGAAGTCTAAAACATGCACGTCAATGACCTTCAGCCGCCCCGGTGGCGCAGTGGTCTAAGGCGTTGGCCTCTGATCATTCGTCCGAAGGGGTCCGGGTTCGAATCCCGGTGAGGCATGGATGTTGTGTTTGTCTTACGGCACTGGCTCTCTCCCTTCCCTGGAACCAGTGACCCTAAATTAGGGACGGGCGACTGCTTATAGCCCATTGAGTTGCTCACGGTGGTCGTTAAACCTCCAATCAAAAAAAAAAAAAAAAAAAGACCTTCAAATTTCCTATACGAAGTTTCTACTAAAAGTATGCAAAATTTCGTTCTAAACATTCGCGTAAGGTTTGCTATGTAAATATTCCATTCTGTAAGGTCTTATTAGAGGTGGTGGCGCCTTTGTTGCCGAAAGTTAAAAATTCTTAATATTTAGGTTATTGTTCCTAAGCAATAGCCAATTTATCATTTTTTCTGTCTTTATTAACCCTTTAACGACAATAACGTCCATAACGCCCAAACCATCCAAAGGCTTTCAGAAACGCCTGTGATGATTGAGAAGGATTTCCTACCCCCACCTGTTCTTTGAATTTGCACGGGGTCAGCCAGATTAGCAGAAGTCACCATTATTTTCCCTAAACAAATAAGTGAGGCAGGAGTTTGTTTCTCCTGGACTGATATAATTTATTATCACGACATCGCATCTATTCGCTGTAGAAGAATGCAGTGACTGCCCCTAGAAATGTATGGTCAATGCATATCAAACCTACTGATAGGAAGTTTCGCGTGATGATCCAACACTAATCCTTCTTTTTTAACCTATGAAAGTGGGAGACAGAAATGTGAAAAGCACCAACAAAGAGTTTCGGGCGTTGTGGTATTGTGAGTTACACCTAAATTTAAGGTTCCGGTCGTTAAAGAGTTAAATAACGTATTATCCGATTGAAGTCAAATTTAGCGCAGCGGCTTTCTATTACGCCTCCAATTGAAGTCAAATTTAATCTTTGAGCATAAATTGTTGAGCAGTGCAAAAATATATGATAAAAGCCCATAAATTCGCTGATCTTTTTAATTTGAGTTAAAACACAGCCTGTTTTAATTCAATCCAGACCTTTCCCATAACATTAATACGTCAGTTTGCATGCCCATTGCCTCTAAGAGTGCATTCGTAAAAAAAGCCATAATTTTCATTTGTTTTTATGTTAACGAAACACAAGGGGTACAGAGATTCTTTTCCAATTTAAGAAATTATTCTTACCCAATAATTTCGTTTGCAGTCCCGTACATAAACGCTGAGCTGATATTGCAGTAAAGCAGTTTGTGTATCTGTAAGCTTATAAAACATAGCAACACATGTTAAAAGTACGTCATGCTATATATGCCATCAAATACACGTCATCCTATATATATTATCAAAATACAATGTCATCTGAATACCTGCTTAGAAACACGGAAAAAATGTGACGTCATGGCTTTTCAGTTTGTTATTCTTTTGTCATAATAAGCAACATTTTAGAAACAAATAATTGAATTTATGAATAATCAAACGAGGAATTTCCTTTCGCTTCGTGTAATAATTCTATTCAGGTGGATGGGATAAATAAATACGCAGCATTACGTTGCACTATTTTTCAGATAATGCTGTTTTGAAAGCACAACTAACTGAATGACACATTCCGGAACTGTATTTTCAAACATTGAAACACACCAACCCAATCATATTTTCTATTTTTTTTTATTTGTTTGTATTCATACTGAAGGAACAGTCGAAATTTCACAAGAGAAAAAAAAAAAAAAGAAAATATCTCATTCAAAAACTGATGAAACCAAAAAGGCTCCGTACAAACCAATGGAATAAGCTGATCTAAACTCGGCGCCATTTTTTTATTGGTGTTTCTTTCACCAAGGACTGAGTCTTCTGTAAAAGAGCCCTTAAAACATACAATAGCCGGAGACCTTTTCCCTTGCTCAGCATGCGATTTCTTGGTACGGGCTGGGTTAAAGAATCATCTACCAGGGATCTTCTCATAAGACACATTAGGTCCCTAATGTGTCATATGAGTATGGACCTAATGTGTCATATGGGTATGACGGTTGTGTGTTCCAAGTGTTTCTTTGTAGAAGACTGATCCCCAGGTGAAAAAGGAGCGAGACTTCTACAAAGCCCACCATTTTTAGGAGCTTAGCTTTTCTATTCAGTTTTACTTAGTCTCTCTTGGATATACACTGCTGGCCACCCAAAATGCAACACCAAGAAGGACACGAGAGAGCAAAGCCAGATTTACTGGACACATAACAACAGATACAAAGATGAAACGATTGAGCTTACAGGCCCATGCGACTTGCGGAAAACGCGGGCATCAATAGTTCGTGTGGCCCCCATGGCTGGTTTTAACGGCCGTTACACGCCGCGGCATCGAACGAAAGAGGCTTTGGATATGGGCTTGTGGTATGTCGGTCCAGGCTGCTTCCACACGTTGCCACAGTTCATCAGGCTTAGCCGCGGGTGGAGCTCGGTGGTGCCGCTCGGTTTCAGATCAGCGACCAGACCTGTTCGATGGGCGACATATCGGGAGAACAGGCAGGCCATGTCAGCAGTAACACCTGGTGGGCGGTGAAGAATTGTTGCACAATGCGTGCCACGTGCGGGCGCGCATTGTCCTGTTGAAAAGTGGCCGCTGGCAGGTCCTGCAGGTAAGGGAGTACCACAGGCTCCAAAACATCGGAGATGTAGAGTGTACCGGCGATGCGTACCAGAGGGATGAGGGTGTCATATCCAATTGTGCCCTAAACCATAACGCCAGGCGACGGACCGATATGGCGATTCATAATGCAGGCGTCATACAGTCTCTCGCCGCGGTGCCACAGGCAGAAGAGGGATTCGTCGGAGAAGACAATGTCGTGCCATTCCGTACTTCAGGTGCGGCGTTCAACGGCCCACGGCCGCTGAACTCGCCGGTGGTGTAACGTCAATGGTAATCGGAGCAATGGGCGCCGTGCGACAAGTCTCCGCTCCTGCAGACGACGTCGAACGGTACGTGCTGACACAAGTTGTTGCGCAACACACCCTAATTCCTGCGCTAACGTTCGTGATGTGGCGGTGCGAGCCGTCAATGCCCGCCGCACAGCATGCAGATCCTCTCGTTCGATGGTGTGCCGCGGCTGCGGCATTCGCTCACGTCGGTCCGTCCGTTCCTCCTGCACCCACCGAATACATACTCGCCTCACTGTGGCTGGATGTCTTCCCACACGGGAGCCGATGTCTCGGTACGATAAACCACTGTCGCGATTAGCTACTATTCGTCCTCTGTCGAACTCCGAAAAGTGCTGGAATGACTGCCGTATTCTGCGACGAGGCATCAGGAAGCTTCCCCGCACAGGTCCGGCAGCACAACACACTTCCACTACTTACACCCCGCCTTCTGTGCACCCTTCTTATAGTGTTTCTCGGTGGCGTGCCGGGCGCACATGATTTGCATCTGCCCTGCAATGCTAATCGTTTGCATGTCCTCTCGCGGGCGACGCATGCTGCGAATTTCAGGCCAATTGGAAGCTTCCTTCTTTGTGTTGCACTTTGGGTGACCAGCAGTGTATATACATATACAGTATACGTATTTTTATATATACAGGGTGTCTCAAAAATACACGGCAAAACTGCAGAAATGAGTTCCTTATAGGTAGATAAAAAAAAAGTTTATGTGAACATAGTTCCGGAAATGCTTGTTTTCCGAGTTAGTAAGGTCTGTCTACGACACTTAACTGTTCACACTACTTGACTCAGGTCTGTCTTGGTTTTCCAGTTATTCACCGGAATGTTTTATCTCCCGCAGGTGAATTCCTTCATCACAAAGTACTGACAGAATCTGGTGGTTTTTCTTTCCGACCAACAAGCACACTTTATACACGATGGCGCTCCCGCGCATTTTAGCCACCTAGCTTACAATTATTTGAAACGAAAGTTTTTTAGTCGGTAGGTAGGTACAGGTGGACCAACTTCCTGTCCTTCATGCTCACCAGATTTAAACCCTCTAGATTTCTTCTTGTGGGGCCATTTAAAATCATTGGTGTATTTGACTCCAGTAGCAGATGTGGAAGCTCTCCGCAATCGAATTGGGGCAGGTTGAGAAACAATACGACACATGCCAGAAATTTGGCGGCGTGTTCGCGAGTCCGCGAGACATGGATGTGCGGCCTGTATTGAGGCAGAAGGTGGAAATTTTGAACAATTACTATATGATAATGTGAGCAGTTAAGTGTCATAGACAGACCTTCATAACTGGGAAACCAAGTATTTCCGGACCTATGTTGATATAAACTTTTTTTCTTATCTACTTATGAGAAACTCATTCCTGAAGTTTTGCCGTGTATTTTTGAGACACCCTGTATATACAATGAACGAAATGTTAGAGATATCTAATTGCGTGTTGGCCAGCATCTAGCGCAAATAACTGTATTTAAACGCCGAAGCATTAGGTTCACAAGATACCGGAGATAATGCCAGTCCACAACACCACCCGAGACGTCAGTCCAGGATCCATGAATCTGTTATCCCAGAGAGATTCCACAAGGTTCAAATCCGGAGACTTTGAAGGCCAAACTCATACGACTGTTCAGCGAATCATGCCTGGGTGTTTGAGGCCAGATGAGACGGCGCATTGCTCTTATGAAGCAGATCATCGGCCACAGGATGCGCGAAGGCCATGAAAGCGTGTAAGTAATCAGCCAGCACATTCTGGCAGCGCATAGCAGTTAAGGACATCTCCAGACACTTAGGGACCTAATGTGTCATAAGAGAAGGCTCCCCAAACCATCACAGATCCACCACCGCCTTGACCAGCACCAACCTGTCCCTATGGGGCCATGGGTCATGCTGTCGACACTGCATCCGCACCCTCCCGTCAGCTCTGTACAGCGGAAAACGGAATTCAACTAACCACACGAAGCAGCACCACTCTGCATAGATTCAGTTTTGATGTTTCCAGAACCATCCGAGGCGTAATGCCCGATGATGAGCAGTAAACAGTGGCACAGGAGTTGGGCGTCGGCTTCCTAGCCCAGGGAATGCAACGTGAGACGTACCTTTCCCTAGTTGACGGAGCTTGAGCCTCCGACATTTCACTTTAATGTTATTTGCGTCCCGTTGTCAAGCGGTCGGTCTGTACTAGCCTGGATAGTATACGTTGACCCCGGCTATCAATGGCATGCGATCGGCTACCGTTTGCGTTCTGGGTGGTGGTACGTCCGTCGATGGTACACTCGCAGTACACCCTTGATATGTTTGCTTTCGGGAACTCTACAGTTCTTACCACTTGTGCTATAGAATGACCAATATATCTTGCGGCGATCAAAGTTGCTCAGATAACCAGGTTTACCCATATTCATCGATTGCGATACACTGTTGGGAATTAATGCCTACCTTTTTCTATGGGCCTGTTCCACTCTGCGTGAGGGATGCCCATGTGAACTGCCCATCACACCTATATCTAATGTTTTGTCTACTGAGCGCGCATATACACATATATCTCATAAGTAAGATCAAGGAAGATGCACTGATTAAACACCTTTCTTCTAGAACTGAATATCTCTTGATAATTGTTCTGTTTCTTTCAAATACTCTCTAGCCAACTTTTGCAGTCCTTTTAATTTTTATTCGAAGTGGTCACCCCTTGGTATACTGTATGTTGTCTAAGTTAGATGTAGGCATTAATTTTTGGTAAATTTACCAGATCAACCTTCAATTCTTCAGTTCTTCTAAAACTATTATGTTTTGCTTTCTGTAAGTTTATCTTGAATCCCACTTCTTTACTCTTGCCATCAAGCTCCTGGATCAGCCTCTGCAGATCTGAGGTAATAGTTACATAAAAAAAGAAATACTATGTCATCAGCAAATTGATGGTGGGTTTAACTACACTCACGGACAATGAAATTTGCGCACCAAGAAGGAAGCATCGGATTGAACTGAAATTTTATGGACGTAATGATACAGATGAATGATACACATGATGGCAAAAACAGAGCTGCAGGACAATTACAGAGGGATCTGTGGCACGCAGTCCGGTCATCTTCAACAGCGCGTCGCACCGCCTCGTGCGGCGATACATGCTGCAATACGGTTCAGCATGGAGGCAAACAGACAACTGATGTTGTCTTGTGGCAGACTGGCCCACACGTGTTGGACGTTGTGCTGCAAATCCCGGATAGTGCAGCACGGCGGCAGCCGGCGTTTCAACTGGTTCCACATATGCTCGATAGTGGACATGTCAGGGGAGCGGGCAGGCCATGGAAATGTCTGGACATGACGTAGGTAGTCCTGGTCAACCCGAGCCGTGTGCGGGCGGGCATTTTTCTACTGGTATAGCGCACCTGGAATCCCGACCAGGAATCGGAGCACATGGAGCCGTAGGATCTCATCCACTACCGCTGGCCCGTAAATGATCCACGTACCCTTACTAGAGATGATCGGCTATTGTACGCAATAGCTCCCCTGACCATCATGTTTGCAGTGGGGGAGGTGTGGCGCTCGATAGCGAGGTTGGGATTGTGCCGTTGACCCGGGACCTCCACACCCGGACACGATGATCATCTGTGCCCAAAACGAAGCGGCAGTCATTGCTAAACAGCACACGTTGCCAGTCTGTGGCGTTCCACGTCACTGTGGCCTGGCACCACAGCACACGGAGCCGGTGATGCTCTGGTGTTAATGGCAGCACACGTAGGGGCACTGTGATCGCAGATTCGCTTCCGCGAAGCGTCGGGAAATGGTTCGTTGGCACATAGGAGCTGCTACATCACTTGTATAGTGGAACGGGTTCCCGTGGGATCAGTCCGTGCCTGGCTCACGATCCGCCGATCCTCTCTACCGGTGGTCCTCCTTCTCCGTCCGGAGCCGCTCCACTGCTCTCAACACAGTCGGACGGTATGGTCAGAACGATCCACGTGGCGGGCCATATGGCGCTCCGACCACCCTGCGGTTTTCAACCTGATTATCTCTCAATGTCCTTAAGTTCGGTAAATCGATGTCTCTGGTATCTACCCGGCATTCTTGTCATTCGGTGCTCTTGCTTTTGTCAGTCGGTACTTTTCGCATTCATGGGGCATCGACTACACGCCTGTTTATAAGGCTGCCGATTCGTGTTTGCAGCGCCACCACAGAGTGTGCGATCTTGCGCACTCGCAACAAGCGTGGATCATTTGCATACCAGCACGCACTCCACCTATTTGCAAAGTTTCGAGGCTGTAGCATGTTTTCTTTCTAGGTGCTCAAATTTCATTGTCTGTGAGTGTATTTCTATTAATCACTATGTCATTGTCATTGGAGTTCGATGATTAAAAGTCAGTGGCAACGAAGAGCCACGGTTAGAAGGGTATTTCCCATGCATACTGTTAGACGTTAGAAAAAGAAAATGCCACACCAGCAAGTATTTGTCGGAACGCCATTCCAATTGGCGGGTATGTGTCGAAGTTCGGTTATGCACATCATTGCAGATGCGAACGAATCACATAATTAGTGCGGTAGATAAAAGATAAATAGGTACGGCGTAGTTAAATTTAGTTGTCCTCTCCTGGGCTTGTGGAATACTACACTGGAGTGATCTCGGAGGCGAAAGCACGTATAAGAACTGAGAATGCCTGAGAGATGTCATCGTGAATCCTACAATCAAAATGTCATAGGGAATCCAAAAGCTTCATCATGGGGCTGTGTAGGGCTGATTGGTCCCTGCGCCGAATCACGGCGGAAATGCATCGACAGGCAAAAACTGCCTGTCGAATGTGGCGATAATATTGGAGGAAAGTAACGCTAGTCTTCGAAATGGGGTGGTGCACGTAGGCAATTGTCCTTACCCCTCGATCGCCGCATTCGACGGCAAATCATAATCCACAGCGGATGACATTTCGACGAGGTATACAGGCAGCTGTGGATATCCTGTATCAATATGGACTGTGAGTCACACATTGCCTGAGAAAGATTTGCGCTCTCGGCAGCCATTGCGACGACTGCCACTCACCACAGCATATTTTCGCGCAAGGTTGCAGTCGTGCCGAACGAGACACACATGGTGGGTTGAATGGAGCCATGTCGTATTCAGCGACGAGTCTGGCTTCTGTATCAGCGCCGACGAGCATCTATTGCGATTCGCAAGACGAGGTGGTCATCAGGTTGATCTTCCTGCCATCCGGTGTAGTGAAATGGCTCCTCAGATTGTTATCATGCCTTAGGATGCTATCAGTTTGAACATTTCGCCGCTCGTTTGCATAGTGGTTACAATGAAAGCACGGCGGTACCTCGGTGAGAGGCTGAGCCTGGTTTGTTGCTCCTGAATCTTCGTAGTACCACTGATGCACATTCTCAAGGAGATAAAACCCGTCCACAAACTGCCAACATCAGCAGACATGACCTAAAAGGTGTCTAAGTGCTGCTCTGGCCAGTGCCATTCCCAGGTTTTTCTTCAATGAAGAATAAATGGGACGTAATAAGCAAGTGAATTTACGTATTTAATTAACGTATTTAATTCACTTGCAGTATCGATGAATTTTACACACACGTTAAGGACACGTGGTCATCAATACTTCACGACATCTTCCAGGGACTTTTTCACTCGATGCTGTGCTATGTTGCTGAATGTATAGCCAGCATGACGGTCATACGACCTACTAACTCACGACGCATTATATTGTCTCCTCACCCATCGGATTCATGCAATCCCCCAGAAATTTAATCCCTTCTTTCCTAACTACTTATCTATATGTGTCTTAAGTTTCGTCTCATTTAATACTTTCCTTCATGGTGTGGCATTTCTATGTATCGATCAGTGTACGTACCGTATATGACATTTATCTTTAACTAAGTAATACTATACCGCTTTGCTAGATTTTACTTCTTGTGTGATTTATTAGAATCAGAAATTTATTCATATCGTCTTTAGGCTACGTAATGGCAGATCAAATTCATATTTTTTATAAATAGCAGCACGTATCTTCAGAATGCATGTGATCGATGAATTCAAAATTACATTACACTTTGCGAAAGATCGTAGGTTGCAAGTTTGGAAGTTTGGATAAAAACTGTGGAGATATCTTGCAATAAGTCATTTTAGAATCCTGATATTGTTTCTCAAAATTGTGAAAAAGTACGAAATTGATGCACTATTGCGTTCCGCATGAGTTTGTATGCGTTAAAATTTCCATTCTGTTTCTGAAGTAACATCTGAAACCCCTGTGCGAAAGAAAGACAAGATCTCACATGCCGATCACAGAAGTTTTGGTTTTGTTCCCAGAAAAGGGTTCCAAACTTTATTCGTGTGCAAAAATTAAGTTGCGAACACAAATACGAACATTGTGAGAAAATGGTTAGAGATATTATACAGAAACGCAGTACAACAATAGCATGGACAACAACACGTATTATACTCCATAATGAAGATAAAGCACTGAAGGAATTTCAAATGAACCTCGTTATTCGATAAAAATACTAATACATTAATACAAGTGAATAAACATACCATAAAGACATAAACACACGGGACAAAAAGTTTCAGAATGTTAAATTTTTTCCTGAAATGGATAAAAGTTAACATTCTGAAACGGTTTAAATTTTGTTCGGCATGCTATCAGTATGACTCAGTATCACATGCGTGTCAAGTTTATTCCACTCCATGATTAAAAGATCCCTCAGTTTCGCCAAATTTGCATGGTGTTGTTTTTTTCTTCTTCAATGACCTTTTTAACATGTCCCAGAGTTTTCGAGTCACGTCTCTCTCATGTTCTTCAAACCAATCACGCACATTTCTAGCTCGATGGACACGAGAGTTATCACCTTGGAACACAAAATCCACTGTGTGTCCTTCTGTTCCAAAAAGTGGACAAATGACAATAATAACAATGAATGAAATACGGGATTACACCATTGTACAATACAAATTTGGAAGATGTGAATCCGTTTATTGGTGTAAATATGACATGGATGTTAAGTCAGATAATATCCGAAAACTTGAAACTTTCGTCGTCCTGGAGCAAGAATTGAACCCGCGTCTCCCGGATAGCGCCCCATTATGCTAACCACTACACCACCCAGAACGATGTCATATTTAAGTTTCAAGTCTCCGATGAAGATAACCATCACAGGATTCGCTAGTCGAAGCAACTGGCATTCATATATAGCGAATCTGGTGGTTTAGAATTCATTCCCGTGACTGCCCGGAGGCGCAGATTATCAATGAATGGAATACAGGATTACACCATTGTACAATACAAATTTGGAAGATGTGAATCCGATTATTGGTGTAAATATGATATGGATGTTAAGTCAGATAATATCCGAACACTTGAAAATTTCGCCGTCCTCGAGCGAAATTTATCATTTATCCGCGTCTCCCGAATACTCGGGCTCTATCCGGGAGACGCGGATTCAATTTCCGCTCCAGGACGACGAAAGTTTCAAGTTTTCGGATATTATCTGACTTAACATCCATGTCATATTTACACCAATAAACGGATTCACATCTTCCAAATTTCTATTGTGACAATAATATATTATTTAAAAGTGGCTCATAATCCACAGATTTCATGCGATTGGACACCTCAACGAATGGTCTAACTCCAGTACTTGAAAAACAGCCCCAAAACATGACACTTCCACCACCTCTTTGCACAGCTCTTTGGGCACTTTCTGGGATAAATGCTTTTCCAGCTTTCCGCATGATCCTGGAGTAACCATCATTGAAATACAAGCAGAATCTAGATTCGTCGGGCCATATAATTCGTCGCCACTGTTTAACTGTCGAGTTACGATGCTGTTTTGTCCAAGCAAGGCGATTTTTTCTGGACAGTTGCTAACTTCGGACGTATCCCAGCAACACGACTGAAAGTGTCCAAGCCATGCAGTTCTCTCAGTAGCGTTTGCTCTGAGACTGGTTTACTGGGTCAATCATTGTGCTGTTGAAGCAGTTCTTGACAAGTCTGGAAATTTGTAGCAGTTCCTAATTCTCCCAAACCCTTACGATCCCGATTTGCCATCATAGAGCTTCTACCACAGTTGCTCCGCCTATTATACAGTGATAGCTTCCATATATCTTCCACTGGAAATGGACATTACTGACTATTAACTCGGACAGTCCAACAAACTTCCCCACCACTTGCAAAGAATGACTGCGTTTTCGGCAAAAAACAATGGTACCCCGTTGCCACTCAGTAACATCGCCTTTACGACCCATAGTTGTACCTGTAAAAGGAAATAAATAATTCTACAGATGCTTTAAACACACACCTCAAACATTCTAAACCATAATTCAGCTGTTTCACTCTTCATATTTATACAATTCATTACGTTCATCAACTTTATGCTTATGATGTACGTGTTTCAATCAGCATTCCGTAATTTTTTGTTCGGTGTGTTTCTTTGGCTTTAATATGGTGCGAGATCGTCTCTCATTGTGACACAGGAGTGACAGCATCGCGGCATGCTATCCAAAAGAGAGCTAATAAATTCTGGGGGCAGTGTATCGTACTGCTATACAAGAGCACGTATTTTGGAGGGTCTCACAGCAGCCACCCAACTCCCCATCTCCCTAAAGTATCCCACATGTGTTCTATAGGATTAAGTTCCAAATACCTTGTTGGCCACTCCAAGACCGCAACACCTTCACTTTCAGGGTATTCCAGTAGCAGTCGAGCGGTATGAATTTGGGCATTTCCTTGCATTAAAAAAATTCTGTGCCGACAGCAGTTGCGAACAAGCGAAGGTAAGCTGTTACGATCTCATCTCGATAACAGAGAGCATTAATGGAACCCCTGGGAAACAGGTGCAGGCCTGTTCGTCCGTTACGCACTATGCTTGCCCACACAATACAGCCAACACCTATATATGTATTCCCCTCTTGGGTGTTTGATAGATGATAACACTTGCCACGTTCTCTCCAGATCGATACACGTCGGGAATCCATTTGCAATGAGAAACGCGACTCATCCGTGAAGAGAACGTTAGACCACTGTTCGTGTATCCAGGGTAGATGTTCCCGAGCCCGACGTAGTCGTTCTCTCCTGTGGAAAGATATTAGCGGCATGCACACCACAGGTCTTCTGGCTTAAAGGCCACTTTTCTGAAGCTCTCTGGTCACTGTCCAGTGAGCAACTGATCATCTAGTTGCTGCTGACAGCTCTGAAGAAGGCTGACGAGATGTCATACTTCTGTTGCGTCTTGCAGTTACTGCAAGAAAGCAGTAATCGGGGACGGAAGTTGACCTTGGACCACATGGTACAGGTCGTCTACGGACGTTTCCCTTATTTTGGAACTGTCTCCACAGCCGGTTGACAACCATTGGAGGTACACGAAGCCAACTTGCCACCTCTATTTGGGATTTCCCAACCTCCAGTCTCCCAATCATCCTCCATTGCATATCATCGCTTAAACGGTGTCCGTGTGACATTTTCAAGAAAACATGTTCTTTACTTGTAGTTTGACAACAGTGAAGATATTTTATAACCTTGTTCCTGTCCGCCCTTCATGACTATTGGGTCCTCGAGTCTATGTGCAACGCCCACTGGAACGTCATACGTGCATCATCATGCGGTCATGTGTAACTTTCATTAGGGTGTGGTTCATTTGCCCGACGATTACTTCACCGAAGGGTCACTTGACCGAAAATCCCTTCACCGAAAAGTCATTTGATCGAGACGTTAATTTCACCGAAGTGTCGCTTGATCGAAAGATACGTTTGACCGAAGTGTCACTTGATTGAAAGGTTCGTTTCACCGAAAAGTCTCTTCACCTAAAACTTCATTTCGTCGAAAGGTCATTGCACTGAAGAGTTAGTTTATCGAAAACTTGGATTTCATTACAGGATCTGTTGAAGGGTGATGCTAGCTCGGAAGACTGCTGACCGAAACATTAAGGAATCGTACTCAAATTGCACTTTGATTTTTCCGTGTCTCAAAGAATGCAAATAATTAAATTTAAGACAAAAGGAATTAATTTTAATTCCCTTGGCATCGGTTTAGGCCTTTTTAGCAAATTTTATTCATCTGCACTACAACATTTAGAGCCTCCAATCCAGGATCAAAATCCCAAGTTTACATAACTATGACGAAGTAAATTTCTCCATCATATTTATGCCAGGGGCTGGATTCAAACACAGGAGCTCTTAGTGCGATCCTCTATACTACACTGGCATGTGCTCTCACTGCTATCTGACTTTATCTCGTATGCGTCCTGTAGGGCAGGCACATCACATCTCCTTCCCCCTGAAAGATGGCCGGGGGTATGGCCCACGGGTCAGCCTGTAACATGTGTCGCTGTTGGCAGTCATCCAATGAAGAATGTGCATTTGAGAAATCCCAGACAATTTGGTGTGTGGAACGTAATATCACACTGTTCTACTTTTTTCGAAGCACTGAAGAAGGGATTCTCATTTTTTCTGTCTCGCGGTGTGGAAAGAACATCACACCATTGCGATAAACCTAACAGAAAGACCATCCTTGAAGTTCGGGTGCCGCTATGACGAAGTAAATTTCTCAATCATTTTTATTTCAGGGCAGGATTCGAACGTACAACTCTCGGATCCGGAGTTCCGAGTGCTATCCACTGTACTACACTGGCATATGCTCTCACTAGTATTTGCCTTTATCTCATGTGCGTCCAGGCTGGCAGGCACGTCACATAACATTTCAAGTTAATAATACTGCACATTTACTCAAACACAAAAATCTACTTTAGGTCCTAAATAAACTTTATGAATATGAGCTTTTGCTATGCAAATCTTAAGAATATGAGTTTTTTGTTGTGCAAATCTTAAGAATATGAGCTTTTGCTATGCAAATCTTATGAATATGAGCTCGGAGGATTAAAATTTGCTAAAAATGCCGAGATCGAGGCCTTATAATTAACGTTATATTTTTAAAAAAGTAAACATACGGAGAGGTGTTCAGCAGAAATCGAAAGTGCAAATTTTTATAATCCCCTAACGTTGCGGTGGTCAGGTTATCAAACCGGCACCACACTTCAACGAATCTCTAACAAAATCCTACGATTTAGATAAACTGACCCTTCTGTGAAATGAGGTGAAGTAATCCTTCAGTGAAATGTACCTTTCCATCAAATGAACTTTTGGTGAAGAGACCTTTTGGTGAAATGAACATTTTGATGAATTGACCCTTCGGTGAAACATACCTTTCAATCAAGTGATTTTCGTCCAACTGATTTTCGGTCAAGTGATCTTTCGATCAAGTGAACAATACCATTGCTTTACATATCCGTCATAGTCTGTTGTATTCCCTGTAATAGTCTCGGACTATATGTTTCATTCCTTTTCTTACTATTACTCGTACTAAGAAAAAAACTTTTGTAACTTAACTTTTGCACATGAGTGTATATAGCGGAAGAGCTCAGAGGATGTTTGCCGTCGTCACAACATTTAACACAAGGCTAGTTTTCTTACTATTCTCTTTTCGTGTATATTATTTAAAGTGTCTTTTCTATTTTCCCAAATGCATACAATTTTTGATTTCAAAGAACAAAAACATTAGTGTCGGAAGAGCTTCCTTTTTCCCAGATATCTTCTTGGCACATTTTCCTGAAATCACAGTGTTTCAGAATTTGTAATTCCGTTAGACAATATGCTTTAGGGCGAAGCTGTGGTTCACTGATTTCTGATAACATTTTATATGTGTTTTCTTTTCCAAACTGTAAGCCGTATTTATCGATTTAAATGACCTCGCCCAACAAAAAGTCTCGAAATGCCAAAGTCACCAGAGTTCAATTTATCAGACCGACCACCTCTCGCGTTATCGATTTTCACGAAACGGAATATATGTGTTCATCTCTAAATTCCATATAAAATATAACGGGCATAAATCATGTGGATAAACTAAGCTAGTTGAAGGTCTGTTTTCTTACTGTATGTTGCATTCGTCTCGGAGAGAAAACTACTCGGGCTGAAAGTATTTGTGTTCTGTCTTGGTCTTAATACGTATGTCTAATTTTAAAACATGCTAAGAGAGAACAATAAAAAATATATGATGCCGTTAGTGTTTCTTTGTAAGTTTCACTGTTAATATGCGGCTGCTAATATTTTTACAATTTCCATTAAAATTCAAATCACCGTTCTTATATCCTAACGCTTTACTATCTTCCAACTGCAATTTTTATATATTCAGATTTCATCGCTATCGGCTCTGTAAGCTTCAACACAGCTCTCCCTTTTTAATGAAATCCGGTTAAATACATTTGACATCATACGAACTCAACGCTATTGAACATGACTGATAGAAAAGAAGGGTTTCCCTCAAATGATCATACCGTTTAATCGTTGTCAATAGCAATAGTTTTGCATCATACATAACGAACATGATTTCGCTTTTGTTTATCAGTTTTCCAGATTTTGAAAAACCGTGAAAATTCTGTTATACGTTTCTCAGTTATACTTTTATACGTAATTCTGTGTTAGTCCCTATATTTTACAATAGTTTTAACGCTTTTTTAATTCGTTTATACGTAATTTATTTATGTGCTTTTTTTAATTCAGTTATACGTACTTGTTCATACGCTTTTGGCGATTATACTTTAAAATCTGAATTTCAGATTATCAAAAATACATGGTTCTTTTATTCTTTTATGCGTAACTCAGTATGTTACAGCTTTGCGAAAATTCAAACAGTGTTGTTGTGTTCCTTCTTGGTGCAACCAAAGTTGAACCTTGATCCCAGCAGAGAAGGGTATGTTGTTTACTTTCGGTTTGGATGAAAAACTGGTTTCGCATTTCATGACTCACAAACATATGCACTGTTTATAATTGATAAATCTTTAGGACGTAACTTTGTGGCTCCACTATTTCATTGCGTAGTAGAATAGAATTCTAAACGTACCCTTAATATTCAACTTTCTGGTTTCAAATGATGCACTCGGGATTGACGGATAAAAAAAGCTGTTAATTTATGAATTCCATATTGAAGCACTGGTCTTCGATACTTAAATGTGAGAACTTCACTTAATCTACAATCAGGATTTTTATAGGCATATGAGCTGTCGAAAGAAAAGTTTGATTTTCATACGCGTTTTGTAATTAGATAAAATAGACAGTCGAGTCACATTATTGTAATCTCCTCCTACCTTAGACGTCAACAGAGCATATCCAATGAAAGAATGAACGTGTCGTGAGCTGGCTTGGAGGGTATATAAGGTGTGCTGTAGGCATTTTGAAAACATATCACTCGTTGCTGTCATGGAAAAAAGAAGCGATTTATCAGATTTGCAAAAAGAGATGATTATTGGCTTTCGGGCAAAGGGTGGCAGTATTTCTGAAACAGCGCGGTTTGTGAATTGTTCGAGTGCTGCGGTGGATAAAGTGTATCGTGATTAAAGAAATGGCACCATTGCGAATAAGTGACGTGGAAACTGCGGAGTACCACGTGCCATTGATGTGAGAGGTGAACGTCGGCTGCGAAGGTGCGTGAAGGCAGATCGGCACGCTACAGTGGAGCAACTCACTAGCCGAATGAATCAGGGGGCTCCCGGAAGTGTGTTTAAAACGACACTTCAGCGAACCCTCCTGCGTATGAGACTACGAAACAGACGGATGGTCACTGCACCTATGCTAACGAAGGTTAATCGGCAGAAAAGGCTTACATTTGCACGGAAGTATCGGAATTGGACCTCCGCTGATTGTCAAATGATTGCCTTCTCCAATGAGCCACGTTTTCTGCTTCATCGAACGGATGGACGTTGGCGTATAAGGACAGAAACATCGGAGAACAAAGACTCTTCAACCATTCTTGGAAGAACGCAACCTGGTGGGGGCAGCGTTATGATCTGGGGAATGTTTTCGTTGCATTCCCTGGATCCCCTCATACCTGTGGAAGACACTATAGACCAAATTCGTTATGAATCCATCTTTGCAGACCACGTACATCAATACATGCTGATTTTCTTCCCTAGGGCGGATGGGATCTTCCAGCACGACAGTGCGACGTGTCACACAGCTAGAAATGTCCAAGAGGATTTAGAAGAGCACGATGAAGACTTCAAAGCACTTCCCTGGCCCCCTAATTCCCCAGGCGTAAACCCATTTGAGCATCTGTGGGATCACCTTGTTGGTGTTGTCCGCTCAATGGATCCTCCACCACGCACCCTCCAGCAGCTGTCAGATGTACTGCAGTCAACATAGGTCAACATACCTGTGAACACCTTCCAGCACCTCACTGAGTCACTCCCAGCCTGTCTAGCTGTAGTCCGCGCTGCACACGGTGGTTACTCTGGATATTAGCTGGTGGTCACAATAATGTGACTCGACCGTGTATAATAGTCTGTAACGCTTTTTTTTACTTTCCCTTCCAATTATACTTTAAATAAATCATTATTGAGGAACATCTTATGCTCCTTTGAATATAAATTTTTCAATAGCATTTAAAATTTTGAAATTTCTTTTATATGTGTTTTACATTTATACGTTTTTAAGGCAGTCCCCTTGAAAAACGTATGACCGAGGTTTCACTGTATGTGCTTTACATGACTGTAGAGAATTTCGATTAAGCTCGCCCCCGTAAAACTTTATTCAGTATCACGAAGAATGGACACACAATCGAAAATCGAAGTCTCGTATACGAGCATTTGTCATATATGATACTGACAGTTGTTGCATTGTATTACACAACTTCCTTTCGAGTGGAACTATGCTCATTGTTGCTGAAGTCGCATGCGTTGTTTTCTTTTCATTAAAGCAGGCAATTTCTCTGAAAAGTGTACGTTTATAAACCCAGCTGTGTCCCAGCTGTGTTGCGTAGTTTTCAGGAAAGTCGGCAATTACGTGATAAACATACTCCTCATTCAATTCATGTTATTGAGAAAATTTGCCATTAGGGTACTGATAATTTCACAATTTATTATTTCCTTTACAGAATGAAATAAGTAAAAAGAGTATAAATGTTTCGCCTGTTATCATGTAGTATCATATATTCTTCGGAATGTTTTTTCAGACATTGGTCTGGATAGACAAAAGGATAAAAATTAATGGTGATTATTTAACCCACCTTACTTTTGCTGACGATAAAGTAATTTTTTCAAGTACCTCCTCCAATGCAGTTTAAAAACTTGCTGACACGATTAAAGAAGTGGGCTTTAAAATGAGCTTACGGAAAACACAATTGATGTACAATGCTTTTATGAAAACTAAAGATTTAGCGATTAATGGAGCAAATATAAAAGTAACCTATGCCTACATTTACCTTGGACACAGTGGCGTACCCTGGGTCCGGACCTGGGCTATCTCCACCTCCACCAGTACTGTTTGTTTTTAATTGCGTAGTTTCATTTTTAACTGTTAAGTAAGTGAAGTAACTGTTTTTCTGAATTTTAGGTACATGCCATTGCTAACATGATACCAAATAATTATGAGGATTAGGATTTGAATACTAATTTGTATACATGAACTCCATTCTTTTTCGGAATACTTTATTTGTACATGAACTTCATTCTTTTTCGGAATACTTTATTTGTACATGAACTCCATTCTTTTTCGGAATACTTAATTTGTGCATGAACTCCATTCTTCTTTCCTTTTGTGTAAACTTCAGTGTTACGTTTTCATAAAATGTTTCTTCCGAGTATTTTTTCATATTTAAAAATAATGTTTTTCTCTATTGGCAAAACAGCCAAGTGTTTTGAATGTACATGTCCTTGTGTGGCTCTAAGATTTATCCTGATCTCTTTTTTAATGCAGAAATCTGTGTGAAAGTGTAACGTATGCTCTCGATTCACTTTCCTTTTGATTTTTACTATCTCTGGTTATTTTATTTTCCTATGTAAATTATCTTCTTACTGAACGAGATGTTATTTCACCCGCTGAATGAGATCTGGCAATGAGTGTAAGTCATGACGTGGTGGTAGCCAGTATAAATAGGCGCGTTCAACGATACCTAAGGAGAACGTTTGTTGTTGTATAGAGAGAGCGTTTGCTTATGTGGAGAGCTGTTGTTTATGTGAGTAGAGCTTCGTTCATGTGCAAGGAGCTACGTGTTATTTGAGTAGCTGTGTGTGAAGTGTGTGTGATGATACCAGTAGAAGTTCATAATAAAGAGTTTTAAGTAAGTACGTCTTTCTCAGTTCATAGTACTGTCAGACCTCTGTCTGGCTGTTAGGTTTATTTCATTTAGTGTTATTAGTAACAACCAGCATAAGACTTTATCCATCTTAATTACTACTACAACATTACTACCAGTTATAAGTTTGTTCATTATTATTACTACACTACTAGCAGGAAAGTTTATTCATGATCTTAATTAACAAACAACAACCATTACTAGAAGAAACTAGTAACAACAACCATTTGAATTCACTATTAGAAGCTTAGTACAAGCATTGAATTCATTGTAATATTAGTGAAAGCTATATTCACGATAATTAGCTTAGTAGTAAAAGCTAAATTCATTATAATTGGCGCCCGAACTTTTCTCGAACACGAGATCTTGACAATTATTACACATGTCTTCACTACCTGAGACAACTTCAATTTTTCACCCTAAATCAAATTTGGGTGGTGATGGGATTAATTTCGATCATCTGCAAGAAGCCCGTGGGGCTCACTTTGATATGAGTGATCTACATGTACTCAGGCATTCTTCACAATTTCGTAATTCACCAGCTTCCTGTTACTCTGAGTCGCGGGTCGTACCTGAGGGAGTTCAATCCTCTCAGCGAAGCAGAATGCTTGCCCATTTCGTGCCGCATGCAGGAACAATTCATTTCAATGGGTTGGAGGGATCCTTAAAATTCCTCGAAGATTTGGAAGATCATTTTGATCTATACAATATTCCTGAAGACTGCAAAGTGAAAATCGCAGGCACTTGCTTGAAAGATACCGCTAAGACCTGGTATCGGCAGTGGAGAGTGTCGAACCCGGATTCTCATTATGAGAATTTCCGAGCAGAATTTTTGGAGGTCTTTCCTTTCGGCCTCAGTCGAGCTAGCCTTGCACAACAACTTTTTCTCGTCAGCAAGGACCCAACGATAGCCCTGTTGCATTTGCGTTGGAAACAACACGCTTATATAACTTATGGGATCCACATGCCAGTCATGTCGACATGTTGGATACCCTCTTGCAGCAGCTCGACCCATTTCTACAAGATTTTCTTGAGGTTCGACACCCTGCTACAATTCATGAATGCCTTCGCCTCATACGAACGTATGAAGAGCGACATGGCAAACATGGTTCAACTCACCATGCTCGGGCACCCCGCGAGGCTTATTACGAAAACCCTCCGCGGCATAATAGGCCTAATAACTTTCAGCGCGAGCATACACAAGTGCACGCCCAAGCTTCATACGTTCCACCACACAGAAGAGTGGCAAACCAACCGAGAGTTTCGGCACAATCTTCGGGATATCGTACAAATGCACAGTATGCTCGAACCCGTTCCAATCCGCAGAATTCGGAACGTTTTCATGCTCAGGGCAATAATGATTCTTTTTCTGCCCGTGCTGAGGGAAGACGTAATAGATATGAAAATGTCAACAGACATGCGGAGTTCCCGACGCAGGTTTCACGCAGTTTTCCTCATCGTGAAAATTTTCCCGATACCCGGCAGGGTCGAGGTTTCAGACCGCATGATAATCCAACCAGGAATCCTTTAAACGTCCAAAGGAAGTAGACCAAGGGTCGGTCCTGCTTCCTGATACCGAGCATTCTGACACTAAAACAGTATTAGTGACTGTCCAAACTCCTCAGTTGCCTGATGTATTCTTGACAATTGAAGATATTATTGTCGAGACAAAGTTCGACACTGGTTCTGAAATATCAGCCCTAAATACGAAGTTTTGCACTGACAATTTTCCTGCAATACTCGTTCAGCCTGCGACGCAGTATTTGCGAGGTGCAAATAACGAAATCTTCAGTATCACAGGAACTGTCACATTATCTCTAGGGCTGGGAAAGGCTCGTTTTACGCATTCTTTCCTGCTTATAGACGAACTACCTGTTAAATGTCTAATGGGAATGGACTTTATTCATACGTTTCAAATAACTTTGAATTTCGTACAACATGTGATTTCTTTTTCGGAACCTGTCGAAATGATTCCTACGCTTCCTATGGATATAACGAGTTTGTTATTGAGTAACCAATTGAATGAGAGGCAACGAAACCAGCTTTCTCTCCTTTTACAGGAAAGTCCTGGTTTATTTTCTAATCAACCTGGTTTCACACAGGTGGTTTATCATGTCATTGACACTGATGGTTCAAAACCGATAGCGACGAAACCTTACCCTTGTGCTCCACATAAGAAACAGGAAATGCAACGTCAAATTTCTGAAATGATTAAACAGGGCATAATAAGGGAATCAACAAGTGCCTGGGCTGCTCCTGCCTTTTTGGTTCCAAAGAAACAACCCAATGAATTTCGTTTTGTGACAGATTTTCGCAAGCTCAACCAAGTCACAAAAACGATCAATTACCCACTACCTGTCATGTCGCATATTTTGCATGACCTGTCATCAACTAAATGGATCTCTACCTTGGATTTGGCGAGTGGATATTGGCAGGTGGCGGTACATCCGGACTCTGTCGATAAAACAGGCTTTGTGACTCCTTTTGGGGCTTATGAATACCTGCGTATGCCCTTTGGACTAGCTTCTGCACCTGCTACTTTCCAAAAGCTTATGGATACGGTTCTCAGACCTGTTCTCGGTCCCCATGTGCATGTATATTTGGATGACATTGTTATTACATCCGAGACTTTTGACGAGCACCTTTCTCTGCTCAAACAGGTGTTCCAACTCATACAATGCTGGCTTGACGTTAAAACCTAGTACATGCCAGATAGCGAGGGACGAGATTGTATATCTGGGGTTGAAAATCACTCCCCACGGCTTATTTAAGGATAATGAAAAATTAGGCCTATTGTTGACTTTCCTCGGCCTAAAACAGCAAAAGAACTATCACGCTTTCTGGGAATGACCGGATGGTATCAGCAGTTCGTCTCCGCTTATGCTACAATCTGTGAGCCATTGTATGCTCTAAAACGTAAATACAAGAAGTTTGTTTGGACACCTGAGGCTAACGCTGCATTTGAAACACTGAAGTCTGCGTTGACTCAGCCTCCTGTGTTGGCTTTCCCGGATCATACTAAGGAATTTGATATTTATACTGACGCATCCGGAGTTGGTCTTGGTTGCGTTTTGTCACAAGCTGGGCATCCAATAGCTTTTGCGTCACGTACTTTAGCCAAAGCTGAACGCAATTATTCAGCTACGGAACGTGAATGTCTTGCTGTTGTGTATGCTCTTAACAAATTTCAATGTTATCTTAACGAATTGACAGTTAACATAATTACGGATCATTCTGCCCTTCAGTATTTGAATTCTGCTAATCACCTCTCTCAAAGACTTATGAAGTGGGTTCTGAAGTTACAAGAGAGCAATATCAAAATTTCGTATCAGCCAGGTCATAAGAATCAATTACCGGACGCATTGTCTCGCGTTCCGATTAGTGGGGTCTCCACAGAAACTACTCCTGGATGTCAGCCTTTACTTCTAATAGCTGATATAACATCCAGAGAGCAGATAATGGCAGAATTAATAAATGATCCAGATTTTGGGGATATCTATAATTTTTTGCTTGCGGGTTCCCCTACAAAGTGATCCTTCTCTGGCTGGAAGATCACAGCATTTTGAAGTCAAAGAGGGTCTGCTTTACTATACGAAATCTAGGACTACTAGGGCAGAGTTTCGCTCATGTATTCCGCGAACCCTTAGAATGGCCCTTTTAAACGAATTTCATGAGAAACCTCTTGCAGGCCATTTAGGTATTCGCAAGACCCGGTGTAAATTGCGGGATGTTGCCTATTGGCCTGGTATGTACCAAAGTGTGCTCGCATACGTTCAATCATGTCACTTGTGTCAGATTAATAATTACCGTAATGTAAGACCGGCCGGTCACTTGAAATCTAGTTCAAGTTCTCATGTTTTTGACATTATTTCAATAGATTTATTGGGACCTTATCCTTTATCTGTTAAAAACAAATCTCGTTACGTTTTAGTATTAACTGATAATTTTTCTAAATGGGTTGAAGTTTTTCCCATTAAAGCCGCTACGGCAGAAGTTATTTGTAATGTATTAGTTAATGAAGTATTCTCTAGATATGGTGCACCTAATAAAGTAGTTTCGGATAATGGCCCTCAATTTATTTCTGACATTTTTGAAAGAATGTGTGCGAGACTACACATTAAGCATAAATTCATTTCCCCATATCATCCCCAGAGTAATCCCGCGGAACGAGTAAACCTTACTCTAATTAAAATGATTGCTACATTTGTCATGGATCATCACGAACGATGGGATGACCATCTTGAGCTTTTTCGTTCGCCCTCCGCTCGTCTGTTCACGATTCTACTAAAATTACTCCTGCAGAACTTTTTCTGGGTCGCAAAATTAAAATCCCTTTTGGAACTTTAACGGGGATTATCGACGAACTAAACCAGCGACCAACTCCGCAATCAGTACGAATCATGGCAGAAAAAGATCGTGTTGCAATGTTAGGAGCACAAGCGGCTCAAGCAAGATATTACATGCATAATACTAAGCGTAGGGAACCAGATCTTGTCGTTGGAGATCTCACTCTCGTGGAAACGCACTTCCAGTCTTCTGTTTCTCATACTTTAGTGAAGAAATTTGCACCCAGCTACCAAGGTCCATATCGGGTGGCAAATGTGTTTGAAAATAACATTGTTCTTGAAAAACCTGACAATCAATTTCAATACGTACACGTTGCTCAGTGTCGCAAGTATCAAGAACGAAATATCGATTTTATAATAAACCCTACTCAACCTTCTGTTCCACAGACTCAAGAGTCTATATCTCACGATCAACCTCCAGAAATTTTGGACGAACCAACAAACATTTTTGAAGAATCTCCCGTGATTTTTTCTTCACCCTCCTCTCCTCAAGACGGGTTTCCAAACACGCAACCTGATTCTCCATGAGACCAAGGCTCCAATCAAGTTCTTCAAATACTAGTATCGTTCCTTTCCCTCCAACCATTGCCAAGACTATTGCTGCACAATTTCCTGATAACTCTGCAACACCACAAGCTCCTACTTCCTTGAATACCTCGTCAGAGAGTATTCCTATAGGCAGAAATAAACATCGCCCTGCACGACCACTAAATTACAGCAGCGACTTAGAGGCTTCAGATATTTCGGATTTATCAGTTATGAACAATAATTTGACTATTCCTAAACGTCAAACACCAATTAAAAACCGTCCAGTAACACCAAAAGCTGGTCGAAAACGTAACTTGTCTACCCAATCTGCTTCGCCGCAACAGCGACGAAGGCAGAGATCCTTGCATCCGCCCGGGTTTCGCCCCTGGAACCTACGCTCAGGGAAAACAGGGCCGATGCCTGCTGCTACTCTCATGCCACGAGGGCGAAAGCGAAAGCAAACGATGTGGCCGGAGCCACGTCCGTCCAAAAGAATGCTGGAAGGACACCACGGGCCCCAGCACAAAGGGACTACATATCAAAAGCCTGGGGGAGCCCGTTCCTATCAGCCGCAAGGATTTCCGGACCGCCAGACTTCAGCCGTTCCTGACCGTTCCTGTCAGCCGCAGGGATTTCCAGACCGCCAGACTTCAGCCGTTCCTGACCGTTCCTATCAGCCGCAGGGATTTCCGGACCGCCAGACTTCAGCCGTTCCTGACCGACGGATTTCAGCCGTTTCTGACCGTTCCTGTCAGCCACCGGGATTTCTTGACCGACAGAATACAGATGTTCCAGATCCATTCAAATCCTTGAAACGCTCTAAGCCACCTGAATTTACCAGTCCGATTAGGCCTGGAAAACGTTATCGTACTAGAGTTTTTTATGCGTCCTCGAGATAAGTAAGTTCTCGTGGACAGGTTCTTTTCTCCGTTTGTTGTTTTTCCTGCACGACCAGTTGGCGTGTCAGAATTTCTTTTTTTCGTGTGGGCCTATGCATTCTTTTTTGTGTATATATGTGTTTTTTTATATTTCTTCTATGTCCATCTACTAATCAAAATTTATATATATATATATCTATGTGCTTAGGGGTAAAATAATAAAATTGTTACTGTTAGGCAGCTCCAGGCAATCTTCGCTGCTGATACAGTTGGTGTGTATTCAACGAATAATGAGAACGTAATTTGAAATTAAAAAAGTGATTCCTGCTAGGCAGAGTAAAAGGAAGGTATGCCGATGCAGGTTTGTTTTGTTCAAAAATACAAGTGTTTCACAGACGAATACAGATTTCTTGATTTTGTCATGCCAAGTTTGAGATTGTACATACTGCTGCCACCAAACAACAAAACAAAAAAGAGGTCGATAAACGTCAATCAACGAAGTGTAAGACTTGCACTCCAAAATTGATAGGTTTTTTGAAAAAAAAAAATTAAGGGGGAGATGATGTAACGTATACTCTCGATTCACTTTCCTTTTGATTTTTACTATCTCTGGTTATTTTATTTTCCTATGTAAATTATCTTCTTACTGAACGAGATGTTATTTCACCCGCTGAATGAGATCTGGCAAGGAGTGTAAGTCATGACGTGGTGGTAGCCAGTATAAATAGGCGCGTTCAACGATACCTAAGGAGAGCGTTTGTTGTTGTATAGAGAGAGCGTTTGTTTATGTGGAGAGCTGTTGTTTATGTGAGTAGAGCTTCGTTCTTGTGCAAGGAGCTACGTGTTATTTGAGTAGCTGTGTGTGACGTGTGTGTGATGATACCAGTAGAAGTTCATAATAAAGAGTTTTAAGTAAGTACGTCTTTCTCAGTTCATAGTACTGTCAGACCCCTGTCTGGCTGTTAGGTTTATTTCATTTAGTGTTATTAGTAACAACCAGCATAAGACTTTATTCATCTTAATTACTACTACAACATTACTACCAGTTATAAGTTTGTTCATTATTATTACTACACTACTAGCAGAAAAGTTTATTCATGATCTTAATTAACAAACAACAACCATTACTAGAAGAAACTAGTAACAACAACCATTTGAATTCACTATTAGAAGCTTAGTACAAGCATTGAATTCATTGTAATATTAGTAAAAGCGTTATTCATTATAAAAGAAATTTAGTGAAGATTTTAGGAACTACTGATAGGAGGCTGATAAGTATGTAGTTCCTTAGATCCTCAAGGTCACCTTTTTTATGTTCCAGTACTCAGGAATCTTCCCTTCATTAAGGCATCGAGTGAAAACTTGAGGGAGAACTGCTTCAATTTCTGCATTTGCTTCTTGTATGATGTCTACAGTAATTCCATCTTCTCCTGGAGCTTTCCCCCGCTTCATGTTCTTGAGTTCTTGTTTGCAAGTGCAACTTCTGCTGGGAGGACTGGAAGAACTCTGGTACTGGCACCATTCATGATGTCTGGAGTACATGTATCATCCCTTTCATATAATTTGGAGTAGAAATCTTTCACTCTTGTCAAACTTTCGCCTCTATTTCTTGTTACAGAACCATCTTCTTTTCTCAGTGCCATAATCTGTTTTCTTCCCTTACTGAGATGTCCTTTTGTTATCTTCAGGCTTTGGTTGTTTTTAATTGCTTTCCTCACTAGTTCACAGTTGAATTTCCTTACGTCTTCAGTGATACTTTTGGTACTGTCTTGCATAGCTGTATGTATTCCACTTTGGAAGTCACATCTTCTTTAGTTGTTCTCATCTCTTTTCTTTTTTCCATCAACATTTTGGTTTTTTCTGATAATTTGTTCACATGCAACTTGTTCTTAGACCTAGATAAATTTGTTGCTGTTTCCATAAGAGCTTTGGTTACTTTTCTGTTAACTTCAGAAATATCCACTTCTTCCGACGTTAGGCTTTCTAAAGCAGAGAATCTGTTCTTCATTCCCAACTTGAAGATATTATGGTGTTTTTTAAGGCTGGTTATGTCAATAGATTTTGTTTGTCTTATGAGCTTGCCACGTTCGAGTTTAGTGTTGAGGTGCATCTTAGATCTCACCAATCTATGGTCACTACCTGTGTTGAACTCACAAATCTATGGTCACTACCTGGGTTGAACTCACCAATCTATGGTCACTACCTGGGTTGAACTGCAGTCTTCGATGACGAATTTTTTGTTACACGTAATAAAATCAATGTCACTTGTCGTCACATTTGAATGTCTCCATGTCCATTTCCTCTGTGGCTTTTTCTTGAAAAGGGAGTTCATGATAAAAAACCCTTCTGCCTCTGCAAACTCTACGAGAGTATTTCCACGCTGGTTTCTGTTGCCGTGACTGAATTTACCTACTAAAGTTTCATTCTGTTGCAGTTGTCCTATTTTTGCATTGAAATCTCCCATAATTATCTTCAAGTGCTGCTGGCCTTTATTATTTAGATGACGAATTTCCTCATGAAATTCTTCAATTTCTTCTTCAGGATGACTTGTGGTGGGTGTATAAGTTTGAATAATCTGAACCTGGTATCTTCTCGAGAGTTGGATAACGAGTCGTGCAGCTCTGTCAGAGAAACTTTCAACTTCTACAACTTTATCCTTCAGTTTCTTATTTATTATAAATCCAACACCACTAGTTCTGCCAGTATCTGTTCCACGATAGTAGAAGAGATGTCCACTTTTCAGTTCAATAAGATCTTCTCCTTTTCTTCTTACCTCACTTAGCCCGACGATGTCCCACTTAATCCTTTGTAGTTCCTCTTCCAGTTCAAGAAGCCTTGAATCGGAAGATAGGGAGCGTCCATTGTAAGTAGCCAAGGTCAGCATCAAATGGCAGCCTAGTCCGGTCCACCGGTGATTCTTAACGCCCTCGGCCTTCATGTCGCACTGGCCGTTGCCTTGGCCAGGTAAATTCCAGCTGCCGGGGATTGAGGGCCAAGATTTAAGTTGTGGAGTCATTTTGGAGGGATTTGGCCATAACTCACCACGATGGCCAAGCGGATTGGCGAGTGTGGGATAGCATTTTCTCTAATCCCGATTGTATAGTTATACCGCTATTGGCGGTCGTCAGAGCCCCTTTAGTGGGAACACGATGCACCACGAGAAGGCGGGATTTAAATTTGTCAAGGAGAGGCTGTGATGTTGCGCATCACTTGACCTTACATCCCAATTTATTTACATATAACTATTTGTAATATGCCATTTCCAGTTTGGAAACACCATTTGTTATTCCATGATTGTATGTAAATGCCTGTAACCATCCTTTCGCGAAATTTGGCCCGATGATGAGGCTAAAGTAGCCTCGAAAGTGCTTGCCGGTGTAGCTGACTTGTAAGTAAATATCACTTTTTAAATGCAAGATTTTAACTATTCAATCGTGCATACGACAGCCTCAGATTCTCCATTAAAGAATCTCATTAGTAAAAGGTATTGTTTGAAGTGACGGGGGTCGTCTGAAAAGTACAGTTGAAGTTCCATCTCTTTACGGGAAAAATGAAGAAAGTAAAATAGTATTAATCATACAAGAGATGCGGAAAAAATTAGTTGCCTGCGTATCTCAGTTATTTTTAATACACTGACGGAAAAAAATCCCAACACCAAGAAGGGGCTGTGTTAGATAAACGACAGTTGGTAGGCAGTGAGAGTACATCTGTAAGATGACGTCTATGCAAATTTCGCGCTCGGCGCATACGTGTGGCGCTAGTACCACCCCTCGGAACATGCAAAGCAGGTTTGCTGTAAATACGCGCTGTAACGTTTGTGAGCGTTAGTTATCGTTGAGATTCGACGTAGGGTGTTGATGTTAGTCAAGAATGCCTTTAAGAAGACGAAGAAGCCATTATCAACAGCTCATGGAGTTTGAACGAGGTCGTGCAATAGGGCTACGAGAAGGTGTATTTTCTTTCCGCAATATTGTAGAACGACGTGGCAGGAATGTAGCCACTGTGCATGATTGTTGGCAGCGGTGGTCAAGGAAAGGTACTGCCTCAAGAAGACCGGATTCCGGCAGGCCACGTGGTGCTACTGAGAGGAAGACCGCCGTGTACGGCGTATGGCCGTGGCGCATCGTACCGCGTCTGCGGCAGCAATTCGAGCTGCAGTTGCCACCACAGTGACACAACGAACTGTTACTAATCGGTTACTTGGAGGACATCTCCGAGACAGAAGCCCTGTAGCGTGCATTCCACATACTCCAAACCACTGCTGTTTGCGACGTCAGTGGTGTCAAGCTAGAGCTCATTGGAGGACGGAGTGGAGATCTGTTGTGTTTTCTGATGAAAGCCGGTGCTGCCTGGGTGCCAGTGATGGCCGTGTGTTAGTTAGAAGGAGGCCAGGTGAGCGCCTGCAACCAACCTGTCTGCGGCCGAGACACACTGGACCCACACCTGGAGTTATGGTCTGGGGAGCAATTTTCTATGACAGCAGGAGCACTCTCGTGGTTATCCCACGCACCCTGACGGCACAGTTGTACGTAGGTCTGGTGATTAAACCTGTTGTGCTACCATTCATGAACAGCATTCCAGGGGTGTTTTGAAACAGGATAACGCTCGCCCGCATACCGCTGTTGTAACCCACCATGCTCTACAGAGTGTCGACATGTTGTCATGGCGTGCTAAGTCACCAGATCTTTCACCAATCGAGTACGTATGGGACATCATTGGATGACAACTCCAGCGTCACCCCCAACCAACATTTACCGTCCCTGTATTGACCGACCAAGTGCAACAGGCATGGAACTCCATCCCACAAACTGACATCCAGCACCTGTACGACACAATGCATGAACGTTTGCGTGCTTGCATTCAACATTCTGGCGGTTACACCGGTTATTAATGTACCAGCATTTCACATTTAAAATTAGTCTTCTCGCGCTTACAATAAGCTGTGATCTTGAAACCTTAATCGATTAAATATTGTGACGATCCCCCTCGCATAATTAATTGGCGAGAGGCGTGGTTAATTAACGGTAATTGAAACTTGATTGGGGATTTTAATTAACAGAGAGTTATAATTTAAACACTTGCGAGGGGCGGTATATTAAGAAAAGATCTGCTGGCACTTTGAATTCAAGTGGCGAGTTGCAGGTGTTTGCCACGAGAACAAAGAGCCCATAAACGGAAATGGGACGGGTCAGAGTTTAAAAACTATTTCCCACGACTCAAAAGTGTTTGAACGGCAAAAGCGTTTGACGCTTTTGTCTGTGCCGCGCGCTAAACAATGGGAAAGCTCTTAGATTTGAAGAGCGGTTTATAATAAAAATGTCGCTGTTTGAAGTCTTGGAATTCACCGCTTACCAATTTCTTGGAGAGGGGAGATTGTAGTTGAAGACAGATCCCGTTTGATATCCGAGAGAACTGGGCCTCGATTTTTCCGCGTGCTAGAAAATGCTTGCCGTCCGTCTGCGTGCTCTTGCAATTCTGAGCATAAGAAGCTAAGCCAGCTGAAAGCATAAGCTGATGAATAAAAAGCACCAGATTTACCTAAAAACTTTCTTCACCTCGCCGAAGCATCGATACCTGTCCTAAGGAGCCATTTCAGGTGAAATGCTGACAGAGAAATAATAATTACGGAATATCGCCTCACTCATGCAGAGAGAGAGAAAAGAGAAACGCCAGACTCGGGAACCGCAAAGGAGCCCAGCCCCCCTGCAGAACCTCTTCGTAAAGAAAGCGGGGAGAGAACGTTTGTGCGTGTGTCTGAGTACGTGTGTTCAGCGACTAGGGGTGATGTCGTTTTGACCAAGAGACCGTAAGCAACGCGGCCTCATCCAACAAGGAAAAAGAGCTGCCCGTAGTGCCAACATATTAGTGAATGTGAGTGAGTGTTGTGTTGTTTTCTGGGTGTCATCATACTGTGGATACTCAAGGACCTATGTTAGTACTTTTTTAACCAATACTTTTATTTGCGGCCCATTGTGAACGAACAGACTTTTCGTTAGGACATATTTTCTGAAACACCGAAGAGGGCCAAAGCTGGACGGAAACTATAGCTTTGTAATTAGATGAAGAATCCGGTGTAATTTATACATGTATCTATTAAATCCCTGTTTTAATTGTTATACTGTGCCTCCATTGGTTTATTGGTGTACTGTGTCGGTTAATTGGCTAACGAGGTATTGGCGGATCCAGTGATTCGAATCGCAGTCCGGAAAATAATTGGGCATCCTGACAACTAAGGCCCAAAGGTCGCAACAATATGCTACCTATACAAATGTATTGCCGCCATTTCATTCCTCTACAACTATGTTTTCGTGGTGTTGGGATTTTTTTCCGTCAGTCTATGTACCATGTAGTTTACGAATCTTTTCACAAATTTTACTTTATTTGCTCTCATCTAGATCCTTTAATTGCTTTGCATTGATTTTAATGTTTCGAAAATAACTGAGCACCAAACTTATGCAAGTTTTGTCGATGTTGTCTCTTGTTTCTTTTGTGTTCAATATAGTTGCATATGTTTAGTATTGGATTTAATTCTGATAACTGGTAGATCTAAATGCAAACTATCCTTGTATGTTCTTCGAGTGTCAATCTGACAAAGTAATGGCCCTGATAACGGAGCAGTTGTGTTCGTGGAATGGCGGAGTAGCTACTGTAATAGCGAGTTCTTTAAAATGTTCCATGCCACCCCGGTGGCGCAGTGGTCTAATCGATGGCTTCTGGTCATTCGTCCGAAAGGGGTCCGGGTTCTAATCCAGCTGAGGCATGGATGTTGTGTTTGTCTTATGGCACTGGCTCTCTCCCTTCCCTGGAACCAGTGACCCTAAATTAGGGACGGGCGACTGCTTATAGCCCATTGAATTGCTCACGGTGGTCGTTAAACTTCCAATAAAAAGAAAATGTTTCACAAAATGTTCAGCCTTATCAATCAATACATTCATACTATTCAGTGTTTCAAATAATTTAAATTTCATGCCATGCGCGGGCAATCACAGAAGACTTACGTGTTCCAAACATTATACGATCTTAGTACCAAAAGATAGTTCTTTTGTGGGAAAACCATGTTATAACAAAGATAGTGCATAAAACAAAACAGAATCGATAAAACTTTTTGTGGAACGGCATTTTTCTAACGACAGCGTTCGTACCGATTTGCCTGCCGTCTGGTGTAGTTTCTTAGAACATGAAGATTTCAAGCTGAACTTCAGTGAGCGGATGGCAACTCAGCAGATCCAAGACATGTGTGATTCGGATTTATATAATAGAGTTTAACTTTTGACAAAACTGCAGGGCCTTTAGAATTCGTTATCTCAACTTCGAGTTCCGCATTCGCATATTGTTGTTTTTCTGTTCACCGCCTTTATAAAGCCATCATTCGGTGCGCGATACTCGGCGTGTCTGAAATACGTTTATCAACAAACGAAATATTCATGGCTGTTTGCGTTTGTGGGACTTATGTAGGAAAATACCCCATATATCGTATTTTAACTTGCAGATCGAAGTCCATCTAGAAAACTCCAGGAAATACTTTTCAGATATATGTATGTGTCAGCAACATCGTACTTGAAGCAAAAAACAACCACTGAAGGCGCTCAATTGTATGAGGTACTACCAAATTTTATATATATACAGTATATATCCAGTAAAATGTTAAAATAAATTTCCTAGGGACTTTATGACTGAGTGCATCAGGACATACAAACATTTCTTGCGTCAATAATCTGCCAATATTACTGTTCAGTCGAGCTAACCCCTGTGAATGCACTTATGTGAAATATTGAATACGCAGCTCTAGATACTCAAATCAAGATCTGCACGTTTCCATTTCTTCACACAAATAACTAAAAGCAGCACATTCTTCGGTCACGACGTAGTGTCATTTCTTCCTCTCGGCAGAGCACAAAATCTTGTCGTGCTCGTCTCTCATCGCAAATGAAATATGTAGGGAAAGGTAAATAAAACCCAACGTCGAGGAGAAATAAGAGAACGTGGTTTAAACTTTTCCGAGGCGGACGAAACTCTTATTCTGAAAAAACGATCTATATGCAATTGTCCCCAATGTTCGAAGTCCCCGGAAGTTTTATGAAGCTCTATAAATACTTTACGATCGTTGCTTTATTTTTATTATTTTTTTCTATTCGAGTATTTTCTTTACTCTGAGCAATATGTAAGTTGTGAGTTTGGAATTCTGAGTAGCATTTCTAAACAACAGGGAAAAGTCAATGCCTGTGTAATCCCGCTGAAGTTCAGAAAAACTGAACCTATACTCACATGAGATATTCAATCACGTCGATGGTAAACCAATCTGGTGCCCAGGAAAAATTCGAGAAACACATGGAAGAATTCTTCCCAGTTTTATTTTCTTTTTTCACATAAACAAATTCTTCTCCTGCATTCAGATGCTAGTGCGCATATAAACGTTGAAAGTGAAATTTGTCGAAATGCCAAACGTGTGATAAGCACCATTCGTCAAATGGGAATAGAATTTACAAAGACAGTGCAAGGACCTCGGGAATTCTGAGGTGGAAAGAGATACATTCATTAGGCGTCTTTTATGAGCACATTTAAACAAGCAGAACTTACGCTGAATTTAATGCTACTTGTTTATTTCTTTTGATTTGGTACAAGCGCTAAAATGTCGTGATATCTATGATGAATTTCTATTTGCACAGACCGTAGGTTAAACAAATACTATGAAACTTCCCCAGAACACTTACTGCAAAAAAACAAAAAAACAAGTTATTTTCTGGATGCTTCCAACAAAAGGTTGATTCCCTCAAAAAGCTCTTATTTGTGGTCTTTCGGCTGAATTCCGACTACTTATTGCGTTAGAATCATCTTTGGGGAATATACGTAGGGTTTAGTGTAATATTGTTTCTCGCTGATTTTCGTATCATGTGATTAACATAATTCTACATCATTTTTCAGTGCATTTTTCAGGAGACACTAACCAGTCCCAGTTCTCCTATACACCTTTCGTATCTTATTTTTTTCCATCTCTCTTCATTTCACTCTTGAAATACCGGATGTTCAGCATACTTAACGTATTTTCAAAGGATTTTTTTAGAGAACAAGTGCTTCTCCACAAAGTGAGACTGCGAAACGCTATCTCGCTTCAGCGTTTGTTTGTCTTTTACGATATTTAAACTCTCATTTAAAATTACTTCTCAAAACATTGCGTTCGTAACCATGTCAATATTTCTTCGGCCGGAAAGAAGGGGATGATTTGACGACCGCCATGAGCAGCTCGATGGACTATAAGCAGTCTCTCGTTCCTAATTTAAAGCCACTGGTTTAAGGGAAGGGAGAGAGACAGTTCCGTAAGACAAACACAACATCCGTATCTAACCGCAATTTGAACCCGTGCCTATTTCGGATGGATGATAAGAAGTCGCCGCTAAGAACACTGCGCCACTGTGACGCATAAACGATTTTCCTCTTCATTTTTCATCAGTTATCAATCAACCAATACAATAAAATTATTTAATTTATTGTCTTTACCCATTTACTTAAAATTTACCCATCAATGTTCCATGTCTCATGAAAATCGTTATTTTAGTCTACCAAAACTCTCGTTCTCAGTCCGTTTTTTGGCATTATATAGGGTCGCGGATGGTATTGTAAATTTGCACAATTGCCTGACAAAGAGGAGGTGTCAGGATCGATTCATGGTAGGTCAGATGTTTTGAACCGCCATACGTCGGAAGGATACGTTATACAGTTGGACTGAATCCCCTGTTAAAAACAGGAAAGATGACACCGAATTTTCCGTTGTAAGGAGCACGTCTTTTGAATACTTTCCGACGCGAATACAATTTATCAAAGTTATTCAAAATAAATGGAACCGGTTAGAAAAAAATAACAGCCGGATTTCTACAATCGACAAATCCTCCAGAAATAGAAACAGGTATTTACTTCCACCAGCGGCTAAAAAGTATGTTACGAAAATTAGCAAACAGCACAAAAAGTTTATCATAACACAATAAAGATATGAGAGACAAATGAATGTTCAAACTGAACAGTGAAAAGAAGAAATATAGAAGAAAACATGATATAACTCTTTGCTTTCTAGCGGAAGAATTTTGTATACGAAAAAGTGGAAAATAGCGAAAAGTATTCTTTATGGGAAAAGCTATGCTAAGGAAAAAAAAACTTTTCATATACGTCTCCCGGAAGCAGAGATAGCAAAAAAAAGGGTTTTCACCTTTACACACAAAGGGTTTTCATAACTAGTACTATCTGAGAAAAAGAATTTTTTTCAATCGGCTTTTTAGTCCCGCAGATATTGATATAAATGGAAACATGGACATACAAGCTCTCTAGTGTTACCCTTGTGCATTAAGAAAAATTTGAAATTATATGAGAAACATTTCGCACCAGAAACGCTTTCCAACGCAAAAACAATATTTCAAATCGGACTCTTAGAAGCAGAGATATAGACCAAAATAAAATATACATCTGCGCCACTGGCGAAAAAACTATGCACTATTTTAAGCAGAAGGTACATTAAGAAAAATTTGAAATTATATGAGAAACATTTCGCACCGGAAACGCTTTCCAACAAAAAAAATGTTTCAAATTGGACTCTTAGAAGCCGAGATATAGACAAAAATAAGATATACATCTGCGCCACTGGCGAAATAACTATGCACTATTTTAAGCAAAAGATATTCTCAAAAGGTGTTCAGGAGTGCGCGGTATCGGTTCACGAAAGAATGTTTTCAGTCGAGTTTTCAGAAGTTCATATTTTGCTGCAAATACGTCAGAAGCAGAAATAAACACTGATGTCGCTGGAGGCCAACCCATTCTTCACTAAAAATTAGAAATTATGTGCAAAATATTTACCATCTGGAGAGATATCCAATGCAGGAATTTTTTAAATCAGAGTTTTAAAAGCACAGATATTGGGGAAAACGCAATTTACCTTTCCGCCCCCTAGCGAAAAATGTACGCATTACTTCAAGAAAAAACTAAAACAAAATAGTCTTCGGTATAAATGACATCGACAGCAAAAAGAATTTTTTCAATATCTTATTTAGAAACAAATATATGAAATAAAATGTATTTTGAATTCGATATCATCTGCAATTACGCCCTCTAGTGGAGAAGTTGTGCATCGGAAAACCCGGAATGCAAGGATTGTCACTCTCACATTTCAAGCTTCCCAGTGCGAAAAGAAGGTTTCAAATCGGAGTAATATTTGCAGAGATATGGTATCCACTGGCGGACAGACGAACGGACAAAGTGATAACATAAACAGGATTTCTACAAATGATGTGCTAATAAGAGAGACTGTTTCTTCATCTACCCCTATTACCTCTACCAATTACTAGAGTGTACCTTGTCGTTGTGTGACGTCCGTCACGTAACAATCTCGCGCTAGACTTCTCTCTGCCTACCCATCATCTTATCATCAGCTTCTTGGTTCCACCTAAACCCTTCGTTTCTAGTACTCGACACAAAGGCCTGGATGCCGCCCCGGTGGCGCAGTGGTCTGAGCGATGGCTTCTGATCATTCGTTCGAAAGGGGTCCGGGTTCGAATCCCGTGAGGCATGGATGTTGTGTTTGTCTTACCGCACTGGCTCTCTCCCTTCCCTGGAACCAGTGACCCTAAATGAGGGACGGGTGACTTCTTATAGCCCATTGTGTTGCTCACGGTGTTCGTTAAACCTCCAATAATAAAAAGCCTGGATCAGACACAGAAACTCGATTCTAAATGTTTCCTGTGGGTGTAACCTACAACACCGATTGTTGACTCAGTAGTGGTGGTGATCCTGGTAGCCAGAACCTATTCCCTCTCATGGCCAGGCTGATCCATTAAATGAATGCAATGAATTCTGGCTTATACAGTATTTCATTCTTTTCTGCATCTACTGAGAATTGCAATATCTATTCAGCGGCAGTGTTCTATCAAAATAAAATTCATGAATTTTTGCGCTCTCACTGTCTCCTAGTGCAGAATTCGATATTTTCCTGCTTTAAAGGTCAAAAGTAAGTACATCACAAGCAGTCATATTTTTCCCAACATCATCATCATCATCATTGTCAACCATTATCAATCCACTGCTGGACGAAGGTCTCCCCAAGTTTCCTCCACAACGGTCTGTCTTGTGCCAGTCTCCTCCATGTCACTCCCGCATATTTACGAATTTCATCCACCCATCTCCCATGTGGTCTTTTTCTGGGTCTTTTCCTGTCCCTTGGAATCCAATCTAAAATTTCGGCTGTCCATCTATGGTCTGTCCTTCTGGCAGTATGTCCAGCCCATTGCCATTTCAGGGATTTAACTCTGATCATGATGTCTTCCACTCTTGTCATTTTTCGGATCCACGAGTTCCTCTTCTTATCTCTCCTGGTTATACCAAGCATGCACCTCTCCATGCTTCTTTGAGTTGTCTGCAGCCTTTGTATGTCTCTTTTAGTTAAGGTCCACGTCTCTGCACCATACGTAAGCACTGGAAGGATGCATTGATCAAACACTTTTCTTTTAAGACATAATGGCATATTGCTCTTGAAAATTATGCTGTTTCTTCCAAAAGCTCTCCAGGCAAGTTTTGTACGCCGATTAATTTCTTCATCAATGTGACCCTCACTTGATATCTGCTGTCCAAGATAAACATACGTATCTGTTATCTCCAGTTTTTCTCCATCAATCGATAAATCTTCATTTCTTGTAAAAGCATTGAACATCACTTTTGTCTTCTGAAAGTTCATTTTTAATCCCACTTCTTTACTCTTGTCAGCAAGTTCCTGGATCATACTCTGCAGCTCTGATGGGGTAGTTGCAAAAATGACTACGTCATCAGCAAAACGAAGGTGGGTTAGATAATCTCCATTAATCTTTATCCCTTTGTTTTCCCAGTTCAGTGATTGAAAGACATTTTCCAATGTGGCATTAAAGAGCTTCGGAGATATGGTGTCACCTTGTCTCACTCCCTTTCCAATTTTTATGTGTGTTGTATTTTCAAACAGCCGAATCTTTGCACTTGCATTTTCATAGATGTTATTAATAATATTAATGTATGCATCTTCAATACCGCAGGATTTCAGAGCCGTGGTAACTGCTGATGGTTTCACCGAATCAAAGGCTTTTTCATAATCGATAAAAGCCATGCACAATGGAAGTTCATATTCCCTCGCTCTTTCAATTAGTTCTCTCAGTACGTGGATATGATCTATTGTGCTGTAGCCACTCCTGAATCCAGCTTGTTCTCTCGGTTGAGCCATGTCCAGTGTTACCTTCAAGCGGTGTGAAAGAACTTTAGTGAAGATTTTATAAACCACTGATAGGAGGCTGATAGGTCTGTAGTTCCTGAGATCCTCAATGTCACCTTTTTTATGTAGCAGGATCATTGTAGCATTGTTCCAATCCTCAGGAATCTTCCCTTCATTAAGGCATCGAGTGAAAATTTGGGCGAGTACTGTTTCAATTTCTCCACTTGCTTCTTGTATGATGTCTATAGTAATTCCATCTTCTCCTGGAGCTTTCCCCCGCTTCATGTTCTTGATTGCATGTGCAACTTCTGCTGGGAGGACTGGAAGAACTCTGGTACCTTTCATGATGTCTGGAGTACATGTATCATCCCTTTCATATAATTTGGAGTAGAAATCTTTCACTCTTGTCAAAATTTCACCTCTATTTCTTGTTATAGAACCATCTTCTTTTCTCAGAGCCATAATCTGTTTTCTTCCCTTACTGAGATGTCCCTTTGCTATCTTTAGGCTTTGGTTGTTTTCAATTGCTTTCCTCACTAGCTCACAGTTGAATTTCCTTACGTCTTCAGTGATACTTTTTCGTGCTGTCTTGCATAGCTCTATATATTCCACTTTGGAAGTCACATCTTCTTTAGTTGTCCTCATCTCTCTTCTTTTTTGCATCAACATTTTGGTTTTTCCTGATAATTTGTTTACATGCAACTTGTTCTTAGACCCAGCTAATTTTGTTGCTGTTTCCATAAGAGCTTTGGTTACTTTTCTGTTAACTTCCGAAATATCCACTTCTTCCGATGTTAGGCCTAAAGCAGAGAATCTGTTCTTCAGTTCCAACTTGAAAGTATTATGGTGTTTTTTAAGGTTGGTTATGTCAATACATTTTGTTTGTCTTATGAGCTTGCCACGTTCCAGTTTAGTGTTGAGGTGCATCTTACATCTCACCAATCTATGGTCACTACCTGTGTTGAACTTGTTTAGCACACTGCAGTCTTCGATGACGAATTTTTTGTTACACATAATAAAATCAATTTCACTTGTCGTCCCAATTGGATGTCTCCATGTCCATTTCCTGTGTGGCTTTTTCTTGAAAAAGGAATTCAAGATGAAAAATCCTTCTGCCTCTGCAAACTCAACGAGAGTATTTCCACGCTGGTTTCTGTTGCCGTGACCGAATTTACCTACTGAAGTTTCATTCTGTTGCCGGTGCCCTATTTTTGCATTGAAATCTCCCATAATTATCTTCAAGTGCTGCTTACCTTTATTATTTAGATGACGAATTTCCTCATAAAATTCTTCAATTTCTTCTTCAGGATGACTTGTGGTGGGGGCATAAGTTTGAATAATCTGAGCCTGGTATCTTCTCGATAGTTGGATAACGAGTCGTGCAGCTCTGTCCGAGGAACTTTCAACTTCTACCACTTTATCCTTCAGTTTCTTGTTTATTATAAATCCAACACCACTAGTTCTGCCAGTATCTGTCCCACGATAATAGAAGAGATGTCCACTTTTCAGTTCAATGAGATCTTCTCCTTTTCTCCTTACCTCACTCAGCCCGACGATGTCCCACTTGATCCTTTGTAGTTCCTCTTCCAATTCAAGAAGCCTTGAATCAGAAGATAGGGAGCGTGCGTTGTAGGTAGCCAAGGTCAGCATCAAATGGCAGCCTAGTCCGGTCCTCCGGGGATTCTTAGCACCCTCTGCCTTCATGTCGCACTGGCCGCTGCCTTGGCCAGGTACATTCCAGCTGCCGGAGACTGAGGGCCAAGATTTAAGTTGTAGAGTCATTTTGGAGGTGTTTGGCCATAACTCACCACGCTGGCCAAGCGGGTTGGTGAGTGTGGGATAGCATTTCCTCTGATCCCGATGGTATAGTTATACCGCTATTTGCGGTCGTCAGAGCCCCTTTAGTGGGAACAGGATGCACCACGAGAAGGCGGGGTTGACATTTGTCAAGGAGAGGCTGTGATGTTACGCATCACCTGACCTTACTTTCCCAACATAAGCACTCGAAAGTCTAACTTCATTCCACTGCCGTTATTTAGAATTCACGAAAAACAAGCCTTCACAATGTGCCTTCTAGCTTACCATCATATGTGATGTATTACAGCCGATAAATTTGTCATGCTATTTTGGTATTCATTCTTACAGGCTTCCACTTTTTAAGTCAGTGTAAGTACTGATTCACGCGATTCATGCATACGGAACTTCAGTGAAATGATAAAACTAGCTGGAAAACATTTTAAGGAACGCGTAACTGGAGCCTGTGTTCTGCAAGCGAAAATAATTTCAAACACAATAACAATGTCTCGGCAGCTGGCATGTAATCACAGCAAATAAACATACGGTCTGAGCATCATGGAATATCTTCATACGTCATACCACACTTGTATGCATATGCTTGCGAGCTCTTTTATCCCATGACGCTCTGTGATCGTCAGATTTCATATTTGTCCTTACGTTTTGGACAGCAATGCATAATACCGAACAGTCAGCTGCAGAGGTAGGAAACTTCGGTTCGAACCGAAAATTTCTACCTCTGCAGCTACGTAGTTGGCCAAATCTGCAACAAATCTGAACTGCACTGTTATAATTTTTTTCCTTTAAGAATTCATCAAGTATAATGAGAACATACCGAGGATCTTTGGATTTTCAAGTCGCTCTTGAATGAACATGAAAGGAATCCTATCGATGTCGATAAGATAACAAAAAAGCACATTATTGTGTGTTGCTCTGATTCACATTTTCGTTCCAGTCTGTACAGGCCATGATATAGATAATAATGGTTACTCGGTTTGATTCTATGCAGTATACTGTAGACGATCGCCTAAAGTACAAAGTAATTTACTTCAATAATTAATAGCATCCGAAAAATAGAACGAAAAGCATCTTCATGTAAACCTCATAAAACCAACAACAACTGGGTATGAATAAATACGCAGATACATAGACACATGTCACTAAGTTGTTTTGTGAGTTTTGCAGGACAGCCATTCGTATCACATCAGATACCAAATAAAGTTATTGGTGGAATTAGACTTTACTTAATATTGGTGTACCAAACGTCTCTATTTACAGTGATTTTGACACCCAACTCGACCTTCAGTGACAAGTCTCACAAAAACTTTTTTACTTCGTACACATTATCCAATCACACGTCTAACACAAAAGTTTTTCCACTTCATTCATGCTCATTATCTTTTCATCAGAATCAGGTCCTACTGTGATTTACTCGTCCATCCTCTATATTTCTTTCTTGCCATTTCGGCTACAAAAATTCTCAAGAATTTCATCTCTCATTCTTTCAGTGTGTCCAAACCACCTCAAATTATTTACCTCCACTCCGATAATAACAATTTTCTTTCACATTACACATGTGCAATACATATTTGTTCAGCACATAATCAGAATGAGTCTTGCCGCAAACACCCGTAAATGTCGCATATCTCCAGAACACAAGCTACTCATGTGCCTCCTCTACAGTACCCAGGTTCCATTATCTAACATCAGAGTAGATTATTCTTTAATACTCTGAGTTAGCTATGCATCAGGAGCCCCCTTCACCCATTTTAGTTATTCGGAGCCATAATGAAGTACCACAGGATATCAATGTCGTGTGCGGCTACTACAAATTGTGCTCACCTATCCTTTTTACGTAATCAGTGAACGTTTGCCAGTAATGGGAAAACGTGACGACTTAAGCCTATTTTATCACGGCCAGATAGTTGGGGCCCGGAGGGCAGGTGTCAGTATTTCGAGAACATCCGCACTTATTGGCTACTCCCGTACTACTGTATCAAAGGTGTACCAGGACTAGATTACCCATGCACATGCATCCAGCAGAAGGGCTCACATTGGTCAGCCATACGCGATTGATCCTAAAGGTGAACATCGAGTGTCACGACTGATATCTCAGCAACGACGAAAACCAGTCACCCAGCTCACTCACTAGCACAACAGCGGTGCAGTTTGACCTATTTCCATATGCACCATACACCGTACCTTGCTTCGCCTGGGATTCCACAGCCGGAGACCAAAGTTGATGACGCCGTGTCATCGCACGCAACGCCTCGCATTGGCCAAGCAACTTTGGCAATGGACCCCCGACAGACGGAAGGAGGTCATCTGGAGTAAGGAACCTTATTTATTGCTGTAGCATGCTGACTACAGGGTTCGCATATGGCGTAAACTGCATGAAGCCCGGCTCGCCGCTTGCACAGTTGGATTTCAACATGCCAGTGGAGGAAGTGTTCTTGTATGGGGAGCTTTTTCCTGGAAAGCTCTGTGTCCTTTGGCTATCTTCCCACTAACACTGAACTATGGACGCTACAGGGATATGCAAGTTGACCATCTCCATCCATATTTGCAGGAGACTTATACGGACCACAGTGCCATCTTTCAATTGGACAATGCGCCGTGTCATCGGGCTCGTATAACTACTGAATGGTTGGAGGAATACGACAACGAATTAACCACATTGCCTTGGCTCCCAACCCAACTGACTGTAACTCAATTGAACTTCCGAGGAATATGCTAGAACGGGTGTGAGAACTGCTGATCCTCCTCCACGGAATAAGCAAGAACCGAAGGAGCTGCTACAGCGGACATTTTCTAAGTTACGCATGGACGATGTTCGACACCTTGTAGAATCTTTTCCTAGGCGTCTACGAACTGTGATTGCACAGAAAGGTAGACCAACGTGTTATTAGGTAGGTGTTCCTAATGCAAAGCCATTCAGGAACCTTTTAAAATCTTGCTAAAGCAGCTACGAATTTCAAACCGGAATTCATTCGCCTTCTAATTTCACATCTAATCTGCTTTCTCTGTCAAATATGGTTCCAAAATACATAAACTCATTCACCTGGTCTAACAGTTTTTTGCTAAAACACCATGGCTTTGGTCTTCTGTATTCATTCTTTGAAATTCATGCATACTGTATTTCTTCCATACCCGACAACATGCCCTGTAATATATATTGGCTCTGAGAGAAAAGGATTCTGTCTTAAGAGTACAGCAACCTGCACACAGGGGAATTTGTAAGATATAAACCAGCACCGTCGAATTTGGCATCAGGTATGCATGCGCTCATAAATACAGTGAAAAATAGTTATGGCATTACACGACGTTGTCTGGCTCCTGTAACGATGGAAAACTAATTCGATAAAATACCCTTTCCAAGTATGCAATCGTGGCCAAAAGTCCTGCACCAGTAAACCAAAAGTAAATTTTTGATGTTAGAAGTCAACTTATAGAGCGTATTTTACAGTCAGGAATACATATTATACATCATTTTAAAGGAAATGTTATACTAAATTCAAATATTTTCACAGAATGTCATTATCAGTAATAGAAGTGAAGTTACAACAAATGTACAGCGTCTAGTCATAAAAAGCAAAAAAAAAAAAAGTGGAATTTGTGAAATTAGTGTACAATGCATTTCACGTAAAATTACTGCACAACACATTATTGAAACTTGCAGGACACTTGAAATAAGTTACCAACAAGCAAAATATGTTTTAATATTTAATTGGATAACCACGGTTTCTTAGTAACAAAGTGCACCTTCTTGGCATGGAACTAATGAGCTTTTCTAGTTGTCCAGTGGTGATAACACGGTGCCATATGGCCTTTATATACTCCATTAATGTTGTTTTAGATGTATGTCCTTGTTGACGGATCTTTTACTTCAATCTCACCCTCATATTCTCTATGGTATTAAGATCCGGTGACTGTGCCGGCCACTAAAGTTATCTAATGGCTTTTCGATAAAATACTCGTCAACCAACTTTGACCGATAACATGGCACGTCATTGTCCAAAAAGATAAAATTCCGCAAACCCATGTCTTGTGCAGATGGTAGCAGTTTGGACTCTAAAATATCCACATATTTCGCTCCATTCAATCTGTCATCTACATTGTGCAGACGCCAACATCACTGGCTGAAATACAGGACCATAACATCACCTTATGTGGATGTTTGATTGCTGGCTGGCTGCAGCATGCCTTATATCTTTCACCAGCCCGACGACGTACATAATTATTTCCATTATTAGCGGAAATAGTAACAGTTGCTTCATCACTGAAAATAACATTTTTCCATTCATCAACAGTCCAATCCTTGTGTGCCTTGGCCCAAGCAATTCTTTTGAGACGTTGTTGTTCAGTAAAGAAAGGTTTTGTTGCAGCTTTACGTGCTGTCAGTCCATTTTCTTGTTGCCTACGACGAACTGTACGTACAGATACAATAATGCTTACTTCAATCGCCCACTCATTTCTTAAACCAGCGGCTGTTTTAAACCTTGATTTTAAGGAAATGACGAATCCACATGCGATCATCACGTTCAGTACACAGCCTTGGTCAACGTGTTCTTTTTCTGTTTCCCACACATGCAGTTTCTGCAACTCTTTTAATGGTGCGCAAGATAGTGGAATGATCACCGCCACATTTAAGAGCAATTCTGGCACCGTGTTAACACCAATGGACAACTAGAGAAGCTCATTAGTTCCATGCCAAGATGGTGCACTTTGTTACTAAGAAACTGTGGTAATCCAATTAAATATTAAAGCGTATTTTGCTTGCTTGTAAGTTATTTCATATGTGTTGCAAGTTTCAATAACGTACTGTACAGTAAGTTTACGTGAAATGCATTGTACACTAATTTCACAAATTCCAAATTTTTTTGCTTTTTTTGACTAGACGCTGTAGTTTTGCTTGTAATTTCACTTCTATTACTGGTAATAACATTCTGTAAAAATATTTGAATTTAGCATAAAACTTCCTTTAAAATGATGTATAATATGTATTCCTGACTTTAAAATACGCTGTATAAATTGACTTCAAACATCAGAAATTGACTTTTCGTCTACTGGTGCAGTACTTTGTGCCACGACTGTATATCGCTCTAATGCCGGCTACAAAGCTTTCACATGCTGAAGTAAATATCCACTTATATCATAATTTTTAAAAACTTTCCACAAATTCACTGTTTAGCCTGCCTTTTCCAAACCTACAATTGCAACAAATACTTTCTTACAAACAAACAAATGTTTTTCGACCGACATACGTAAAACAAAAATTGGTTAGTTCAATTCTACCATGCGTAAAATCACTCTTCATATCTCTGACCCTTTCAGATGTCAAGACTCATACCTTAACTATTATTATCTTTCCAAACATTTTCCCTAGTGCACTGATACCCCGATAGTTCATAGATTCAGCCAGAACACTTTTTCTTACAGAAAGGAAAAATGATAACATTCCTTCACTACTGAAGTAAAACTCTTGAACTCGCATATCTCAGGTAAAAACGCAGTGTCGTAGTCACAGCCGTATTTCAACATCTCAGCTGTTACACCCTTTACTTTAGAGACCTTACTAGATTGAAGAAATTCTACAGTTTTACACTTGAAATACCTGTGCTGTGTTTTCTCTCTCTCTGGTTTCGTCTTCTTCTACACCAAAATAATTTTTGCTTTCATGTTTTTAATAACTCCTAGAAATATCTCCATTTTTACTTAAATCATTAAGCTCTCAAATATTTCTCCAACTTTGTTCTTCATAAAACTTTGTTCTTCCTATCCTTTCAATGTGTTTTGTACTTTCCTGACCATTCCTACTCTTTCAGAAAATTCAACTCTTCTGTGCCCATAAAATATTTTCCACACTCAGGAGAATCACTTTTTTTACACGGAAAAACGCAAGAAATGAAAAAGCGAGAGTAAAAAAACCTTTTTACAGGGGAAAAAGCGAGAGCTTCAGTAATTCTTCCTTGAAACTACTCCAGATGTTCTTAATTCTTCCCCACTTTTCAATCTCAGTGTCACTAAGCATCACATTTAAAAGTTCAAACTGTTGCAGTAGTATAAGCTTCTCCAAGACAGTAGCAACACAGTTTTCGAAACGTGTCGATTTCTTTTCCACATCGGTCCCACAATCATTCAGCTGATTCAGTTGTTCACTTAAACAATTCAGAGTAGTGCCGATGATCTCCCCGAGAAGCCTTTCAATCTTTATTCTTTCCATTACAGTCGCCTTTCTATTTCCCCTTCCCCACTAACACTCAGCTTCACTTATGGAACTAACGGAAAATGACCAAAACCATCATCACATCTCATCCTACGAATATTAACTGTTTCAGGCGCTGATCATAAATGACAAAATCTATAACACTTATCTATCTCAAAGTACAATTCTCTCACGTATACCCTATGTAGACAAAAGTATACAAACATCCAGGTCGAACGAAAACAAGTGCATTTCTTAGCCAAAGTCTGTACGTAGTCAAACGATCTCTGGGCGTTATGACTGAAGCGACCATTCTAGGCATACTTTCCATGAGATGATGGTAGGTCTGTGCCGGAAGTTTCTTCCATTCATCCTACAAACTTTAGCCAGAGCGGCCGTAGAGCAATGTGTAACCGGACGAGATCCCCTTCGGCGTTCCATCTCGTACAACAGATGTTCTATTGCAAATAGATTAGAATTTTTGGCCATCCAGTGCTACACTTGAAGCCGTGCTCCTCAAAGTAGGCCTGGGATTGAAGTGTGGTAAGAAGTTTGACCTTGATGAAACAAGCAGTGATGTGTTCCAAAGCACTGCCATAGCGCACATAGTCCGTAATTGTTCAAAATATCTTCACACTGTTACGACCGACCCCCGCCATTAATTTAGTAATTAATGGGCGTGGTGGATGTATGAAATTAAAAAAGTATTAATTATGTTCGAGGCTTAATTGGAGCTTAAAAGTGTAAGCATCAGAGAAAGTTTTATCTGGGGGTGTGGAAAGAAAAGAGGCGAAGAATTCTCCCTCTGGCTGGGTGGTCTCAGAATAGCGCTGTTAGGTCATAAAAATCAGGGTGCAGCTGTCGGCTGGTCTATACAGGGTACATTTCGAAGATGGGGCACTTGTAGAAATGATTGAAGATGGGAGACCAAAGGTTTAGCGAATAATCGTAAATTCGTCAATTGTTTAAGGCATTTTCGAGAACAATTGCTCTCTGTGGGGTCCGTGCAGAAAAATAAGATTTCGCACTTAGCGTGAAAATAAAGAAGAAAGTTTAGTTGTCTGTACGCTCTCCGATGTGAAAGGCTGGATACCTTGGATCTTCTATATGAACTGGAAAAATGAAGCAGCGAACCTCCCCGCATTTTGGGTAAGAAATGGAGACGACAACTCGAGGCGGCTGATGGAGATGCCAGTTTGCCATAAAGACAGCGGAATGCCTAAATCCGCGTGATAAAGCAGACATTTCTAGGCTGGGGGCCTAATAGAAATTAGAGACTGGTTCGCCCAATGAAAGCAAAGTTACAGAAGAATTAAGAAGTCTGCTAGTGGACAGTGGTCATTCCAATGAGAAGCGAAGCCAAGCAAAATCGGGTTCGGATGCCAACCACTGCAGTGTGGAATCGTCACCCCCATTCATCCCCTATTGTAGAGGAAGTGAAGAGTCGCGCTTTTCTTACGAGGCGAAGGCTACCTCAACAAACGCCTGGATGTGTGTGTGTGTGTGTATGAGTACGGTAGCGCCCAGGGAACGCAGCTCCTACAATGGAATCTTCCATGTAAAAAGGAAGGTGTGTTTTACTTTACTAGTGCAATCACAATTTGGATTTATTCTGGACAACATCCATGTAAGTAGAAACATTTTGTTTTTATTGTTACATCTGCTACGCAGTTAGTTGAGGAACTGAAATAATAAATTTCGAGAACTGAACTGAGAAATAGTGAGACTGAACTGTGAAATTCGTTTCAATGGTGGCAGCTTATGGAATGGCGTATGGCAAGAAGATAACGGCAAGTTTAGCCAAGTATTTAATGCCGAAGAAGACTAGGGGCACGTAAACGTTAAAGTAAAGGAAGAACAAGAGGAAGACGCTCTTGACAGTGCAGATTGAGATTAAATCCTGCTGTATAACAATGGCACAAATTAAAGAATTTGAAGTGAATCAGAATGCCGAATTGATTGATCCAATAGATGAAATTTTCGATCAGCTGTCTGCAAGAATAAATGAGAGGTTCGCTGCACTTCAGCAATGGTTAACTGTACAGTGGAAGGATTCGATACAGCAACGTGAAGATAGGTCTCAGCTATCTGAAAAGAAACAGAAAGTAATCACACAGGTGAATGAAACCTCAAATGAGATGCGCAAGAAATTTGAAGCCGAAGAAGAGAGATTAACTAAATTTGAAACAAGAGAGCCCGAAGCGAGCCGGACTCACACAAAAATTGAGCAAACGCGTGACGTATTGAGTCAGGAGTTAACCAAACAGTGTTTAGGGGTTAAAGATAATTTGTTAGGAGAGATTGTATTGGTAAAGAATCATAAGGCAGGAGCGGGACGGGATAAAGAATATCCGTGTGGCCTGAGAACAAATGTGTTAGTACAAAATGCAGATCAAATAGAAGGGAATGTAGTTGGTAACCAATGCGCTGGGGAATCTTCAGAGATTGAAGAAAATAATGCATGTAAGGTTGTATGGGATCCGCAGTTGAGACTTTGCGACGAGTCAGGGCTCAGAGTGAAATGCGGGAAAAGAAAAAGAAAGTGATTTGCGCACGAATGAGAATGGGAAAACTGGAAATATGAAGTTTGTGGGAGAAAAAGAAATCAACCTTTTCCCGAGTGTGTCAAAGAAACTGTTGCATGTAGAGTTTCAAGGAAGTGCTCTTATGGGAGAGAACGTCGAGTTCAGTGAGAAGGAAAAATGCAAGAGTTGGGCATCTCTACTGGAACTCGGGAAACAGGAAAAATGGATCGTACTTTGTTATGTTCCATGTGTATTTATGCTAGAAGTGTTAAATGCATTAGTGCTTGGGTTCTTTCAGTTCTTGCTATGGAATTTGAAAGGTATCCGCAGAAGGGGAGGCTTGCGTGTAGCAGTTGAGTGATAAGAATTTTTATCATTCGGCAAGAATTCAGGTTACGGACAGGAATGGAATACGGACATGATTTATAATTTTGGAATTGTAAATAGCATATTGAGTTTGTATAAAAATGTGTTGCATGTGCTGTGTAGGCAAGTATCTCACGTCTGTCACGGAGCGTAGGCAGAGGGTTAAATTCTGGAAAAGATGGCGCAGGGGCTGGGATTATAATTTTTGAGGATATAATCCGGAAGTACTGAATAGCAGTGGTCAGTCTATTCGAGCAAAAGTACTGAGTAGCAGTGGTCAGTCTATTCGAGCAAAATGTACTGAATAGCAGTGGTAAGCCTATTCGAGAAAATGTGTGTGAGTTATGTTGAAAGAGAAAAGTTATTCGTCTTGGCAAACGTCAGTCCGAGAGAGAACGTAGTTCCCAAACTGAATAGCAGTGGTAAGCCTATTCGAGGAAAAACGATAATTTATATAGTTGCTAAGCGCAGTTGTCAGTCGTTCGACTTACCAGTTATGGACTGAAAGAATTTGTTGTGAAATGGTTGAGGTCATTGCAGTTATGTGGTGAGAATTTGTTTCGGTTTTGACACGTAACGAACAGTTATGCGCCTCGTGCCATAGTCACTGTTCGTGAGAAATTTTCTTGCATTGGAAATTCGTGTCCCATCCGCAAAGATTGCTGATTCGTTGCCCTGCCAAGGCAAATGTGCTTGAGATTTTTCTTTTCGTTGGAATGTCTGGACGCCAATACCTGTAGCTATGAAAATCCGGTCGGTATGGAAAGGAGATGGAAGTGAGGGCACTCGATTCGCAGTGTTCAGACGAACGAGGGGCTATTTCTCCCTGAACATCCGACGGTGAGCTAAGGTGGAGAAAAGCACGCATCTCCGGAGCTTCGGTTTCAGCATTCCGACGCGGGGTGAAATTAAAGGGACATTGGAGGCGCGTCCGAGGGTACCATTAAATTTTCCTTCTCGCCTCAGAACTAAGTGTCTGAATCATTTCTCAGCAAAGAGTTTTTGTTTTGGCGTGCGCGTGCAAGGAATGCACGGAGGGCAAAGTCGCCATGTAATAAAATTTCGGAGGATAAAATATCTGAGTATCAGGGACGGATTGATTCCCTGTGGTTTTTGGAACATTGGCTGAGTGGAAGTAAAAAAATGTTTGTGTATCTTTTCTTGGTGGCTGTGTAACCAATGAGGTTAAGGTTACGACAAAATGTAGGTGATGTGGTTTGCCAGGTGTTGGTAATGTAGCTGTCGCGCCAGTGGTTCAGTGAGGGTACTGTGGAAACCCGAATGTTTGAATTTTTTTCCTGATTTCTCCGGGGGTGAGGGCGTGGAGATGCGGAATTCCAATTAAATAGGAAAGCGTTTCTTTTGCTGTGACGTGATATGAACTTGGCCAAGTGTGGTATTTGCTTTCAGTGTTTGTATAGTGCTGGTGTAGTGCTTGTGAAGTGTGTGTACAGTGCTGTACAGTGTTGGTGTAGTATTTGTGGATTGTGTATAGTGAGTAATGGTTTAGTGAGAGTTTGCAGTGCAGTGCTTTGTACCATAGAATGGGTACTGAAGGGCAGATTTGTTGAGGTAGGTCAGATGACCATGGAAAGAATTCAGAGGAGGCCTGTCGAAAATATAAAAGGTATTTGGGGAGGAGCAGTAGGAGCCCGAATGTGAGCGAATGAGGGTTGATTGGGCTGATGGTGTTTGATTAAGTTGTTTCTACCTGTGGGAAAAGGTAGCACTCAATGGTTGCTTCGGAAATTGATAAGAGCAAAGTGATAGGCCTAGAAGAGGACTTCTGGATTTCTTGAGGAGGGCCAGATGTTAGGACCCACCCCCGCCATTAATTTAGTAATTAATGGGCGTGGTGGATGTATGAAATTAATTAAGTATTAATTATGTTCGAGGCTTGATTGTAGTTTAAAAGTGTAAACATCAGAGAAAGTTTTATCTGGGGGTTTGGAAAGAAAAGAGGCGAAGAATTCTCCCTCTGGCTGGGTGGTCTCAGAATAGCGCTGTTAGGTCATAAATATTAGGGCGCAGCTGTTGGCTGGTCTAAACAGGGTACATTTCGAAGAGGGAGCACTTGTAGAAATGAATGAAGATGGGAGACCAAAGGTTTAGCGAATAATCGTAAATTCGTCAATTGTTTAAGGCATTTTTAAGAACAATTGCTCTCTGTGAGGTCCGTGCAGAAAAATAAGATTTCGCACTTAGCGTGAAAATAAAGAAGAAAGTTTAGTTGTCTGTACGCTCTCCGATGTGAAAGGCTGGATACCTTGGATTTTCTATATGAATTGGGAAAATGAAGCAGCGAACCTCCCCGCATTTTGGGTAAGAAATGGAGACGACAACTCGAGGCGGCTGATGGAGATGCCAGTTTGCCATAAAGACAGCGGAATGCCTAAATCCGCGTGACAAAGCAGAAATTTCTAGGCTGGGAGCCTAATGGAAATTAGCGACTGGTTGGCCCATGAAAGCAAAGTTACAGACGAATTAAGAAGTCTGCGAGTGGACAGTGGTCATTCCAATGAGAAGCGAAGCCAAGCAAAGTCGGGTTAGGGTGCCAACCACTGCAATGTGGAATCGTCACCCCCATTCATCCCCTACTGTAGAGGAAGTGAAGAGTCGCGCTTTTCTTACGAGGCGAAGGCTTTCTCAACAAACGCCTGGATGTGTGTGTGTGAGTGTGAGTACGGTAGCGCCCAGGGGACGCAGCTCCTACAATGGAATCTTCCATGTAAAAAGGAAGGTGTGTTTTACTTTACTAGTGCAATCACAATTTGGATTTATTCTGGACAGCATCCATGTAAGTAGAAACATTTTGTTTTTATTGTTACATCCGCTACGCAGTTAGTTGGGGAACTGAACTAATATATTTTAAGAACTGAACTGAGAAATAGTGAGACTGAACTGTGAAATTCGTTTCAATACTTTTTTGTTGTGGGCCAGCCCGTTATACTGCAGGTTCCTCCAATCTAAGGACCGAGTTGTTCTCTGAAAAATAGCCCCCCATCATTAGAGATTCCCCTCCAAACTTGACTGTAGGGAAAATGCAGATCGCCTGACAGCGTGCCTGGAGCAAACTCCATAACTAAATACGTCCATCCGAAAGAACAAGTGAGTAGCCTGATCCCTCACTCCACGCGATCTTCTTCTACTCTTGTTGCCCATAAGCGACAAACAAATGCCACTACAGTCGTTGTTGGGCTTGTGCTTAGCTTACCTAGCATGATAACCGCGGACATGCAATTTCCGACAGATGGTTTTAGTGGCTTGTGCGACGTCGCAGGTCAGATATATGGAGGAGGACGCGCGTGTCGTCTTCACGTTCTGCAGAAAACTTCGTTTGTCACGATCACACAGTTTGTGTTGCCCCCCGGAGCGGTGTTTCACTATAGTGGCACTATTTGCTTTTTGCGTTTCATCGTGAAAAACATTAGTGACAGTGGATTTTTGAAATCCCAGAAAAGCGGCACTGTGACCCAGAGATTGCTTACTCAGATGACATCAAACCACCATTCCCTTTTTAGAGTCCATGAGTTCAGCTCCGTGTGGTTTAATTTCTTCCAATACGATCTGACAGGTGTGCCAAAGCTCCTCCTTGTCTATGACGCTCAACGCACCACACGTGTCCGCGCCTGGTCCTCTAAATGTACTTTTGTTTTCATACGTAGAGGTGGCCGAATACTTTTGTCTACTCCACATCGAATCCTTACATCATAATTTCTTAACTTTTGTCTACTTCAGATACATGCATCCCATTCTGAATGCAAACTTTCAGTAACTTTTCAGCATTATCATTTATACTAGAATCATTAACCTTTCCCAGAACATTCTCAGATACCTGCGCCGAACTCTAGCATTGAAATGCTCTACTAGAATAACTTTCTCTTTTGCACGAAACTGGCTCAAATCGGCTTTTAGATCATCCCAGAAATCAATATTTTAATCACAAATTTCAGAAGTACAGGAATTTGCACGCTTGCAATTACTATTATCTGAAGCTCCGCTTTCTTAGGCCACAATAACGAATCATGTTCATCTTCTTACTTGAAATCGTTCTTACACCAGCTGTCCTCGTTTAACTTCCAATTCTTTCCACGGCATGCTCACCAGTGCTTTCTCTACTTCTACTCCGAATTGTTCCTTTTGGTTTCACTCACAAACAGCACATCGAATCCTTACATTATAATTTCTTCGACTACTTATTCATCTTTCCCGTTGTCCTCTCGTATTGCATATACCAATATTATATTCACTTTACCGAGATCCTCAGATACAAACAGAAAATATATTTGCAAAACTTTCTAAGTAGAATCCAATAATGATGCATGGTGAAGGTGGGCAACAAGCACTAGTGTAGAACGCGGTATCATGAAACAGCAAACAGAAGACAAATTGTCAGTTTATAAGTGATTTCCTGAGTGCTTGTGATCTCAGAACAGAAGCTAATAAAAGTAACACTTTGAGGAATTGTAAGCAAACCTTGTGCTATATACACGCATTGTCATAAAAATCCTCGCACCAAGAAAAAAACATGCTATTAGCGCGAAACTCGGCGAATAGCTACGGGGAAGGCAGACATGCAAATGATTAAAGTTTCATGCCATTCCGCATGCCCTTGCGTCCAAGACCGGCGCTGCAATCGCAATCCTTGGGGGCTTATAAGGTGCCGCGCAGGGAACTCTACATTCGTGACAAAGTGCACGGTAAGAGTCAGGTGATATCCCTGAGCGATAGACATGCCGAGGAGCCGACGTAGATGTGCGTACGGGCAACTCAAGGAGTTTCAACGAGGAAGTATCGTCTGGATGAGAGAGGCAGGGTGTCAGGCGCGCAAATTCGGCAGCCATTTGGGCCAATCGGACAGTGCGGTGAAATCGATTTGGGAGCAACGGACATGGGAAGGCACCCAGACACGGCGGACTCACTCTGAATGACCCAGACCAGCAGAGAGAACCGTGGGATCGTGATAACGGAACTCACAGATGAAACGATGTCCTTGCCCAACACCCAGAGGTTTGTGGCGGCTGTACAGGGACTCTTGTGTCCTCCAGAACCATTTCCAGACGCCCCGTAGAAGCGGATCTGCGCTCTCGACAGCCCTTACGTTTTCTGACATTCACACCTCACCATCGTCGGCGTTGATTGCAGTGGTGTGAGCAGCGAGCAACGTGGAATGCTACGGACTGGCGACGTATAGTGTTCAACTGAGAATTCCGCTTCTGTATGGGAACGGACGACCACCGTGTTAGAGTGTGGAGGGCCGCAGGTTAAGGCTACAATCCCAACCTCAATGTACAGCGGCACACACCCCGAATTGCAGGCGTGATGGTTTGGATAGCTATCGCGCATGACAGCCAAACTTCCGAGGGACGTTGACAGCCCAGCGCTACGTAACAGGAGATTCCGCGGCTCCATGTGCTGCCTTTTCTGGCGGGGCGGCCCGGAACCATTTTCAACAAGATAACGCCCGTCCGCCCAGGGCTCCGGTTTCCCAGGACTGTCGAAGTCATGCATCAATGCTTCCGTGGCCTACCAGATCACCTGATCTTTCGCCCATCGAGCACGGGAGGGACTAGATGGGACGCCAGTTTTCTCCAAGTCCCAACGTTCTTGATTTTGAGCGTCAATTACAAGAAGCATGGGCCAGTCTGTCCCAGGAAAACATACAACGTTTCTTTTACTCCACGCCGAACAGTATTACTGCGTGTATCCGAGCACAAGCCGGTCCGACGCGGTACTAACACTGACAGGAATATGTGCCGTATGTCCGCGGGAAATCGTCCTGCTGCTGTGATATTGCAATCACTTCTGTCCTAGATATGTACCCCTCTCACTACTGAAATCTCCTTCTTGGTAGGCGGGTTTTTATGACAATGAGTGTATACACTATCTACCAACAAGTAATTGGACACCTGTGATAGCAAAGGAAAACGAAGTTTGCTCACCTTCAATAGTTGGTGGAGCCTCCACAAGCGGCGATTACAGCTGCGACGCTGCGGAGCATACTCTCAACCAGGCGTTGCACGACAGCTAGCGGTATTTTCTTCCACTCGGCTTGGAGAAGACAGGTCAGTTCCTTCACCAATTTCGGACGGTGAGGGCACCACTTAAGCCGACGCTCCAACTCGTCCCAGAGGTTCTCGATAGGGTTAAGGTCTGGGCTCTGCGCAGGCCAGTCTATTCGATTAACCCCATTGTCACCATACCAAGCCATGGTGGACCTCGCAACATGACAGGTGGCATTGTCATCCTGAAAGTAACATGGGTCCACCCCGTAAAACTGCCACAAAGTAGGAAGCGCATGGCCATCCAAAATGGTGCAGTAGGTCTCGGCGTTGAGTCTACCAGGAATTGCGACCAAGGGTCCCGTGCCATGCCAGGAGAAACACCCTCATAGCATAATTCCACCGCCGCCGAACTTCACAGTTGGCACAATACATTCCGGCAGGAGGCGCTCTCCAGGCAGACGCCAAACCCAGACCCTGCCATCCGAAACGGTAGAGGGTGAACCTTGATTCGTAGCTCCAGAGAACCTGTTTCCACTGTTCAATGGTCCACGGTCGACGTTCTTTGCACCACTTTAGCCGAGCAGCGCTATTAGACTTGGTGATCAAAGACTTGTGGGCGGCAGCACGTCCATGATAACCGAGCAGATGGGCTTCCTTACGGATGGTATTCATCGAAAGAACACTCCCGGATGTCTGTTGAAATTCCTCGCGGAAGAGGCCCGTCTATTTGGTGCGGTGCTTCCGAATTTCTCTGGCCAGCACTCGTCGGTATTTAACTCCCAGGTTTGTGGATCTGCCGGGTCGGGGCACATTCGGACAGTAACCTCTCATCTTCCGCTTGCAAATCACGTAGGCCACTGTTGATTTTGGGTACTTCAACTAGTTGGATATGTCACGTATGGATCGACCATTTCTGTGATACCCGACGATTACACCTTCCTCGAAATCAGAGAGCTCCGAACTGCGTGGCATCTTGCATTCGACTGGTTGCGTTGTTGTTTCCCAAACGATATTTAACGGCGGCGGCCGTGACGTGATCAGGACCGCAGATGTCGTCGATTGCGGGGGTGTCCAATTACTTGTTGGAAGATAGTGTATATATGTCCAGAATGCAATCAAAATTCTTAATCCATGAATACAACATTGTGTTTATACAGGTTGAAGTTTTATGTTTGAAAGTTTTTAACTTCAATTTCCTAGGACTACACGTTGGCGGAGTGGTGAGAGGCGTTGGTTGTTGCGTAGTCATCCGAGTCCTACATTGCTGGCCACCCAAAATGCAACACCAAGAAGGATACGAGATAGCAAAGCAAGATTTACTGGACACATAACAACAGATACAAAGATGAAACGATTAAGCTTTCAGGCCTGTGCGACTTGCGGAACACGCAGACATCAAAAGTTCGTGTGGACCCCAAGGCTAGCAATAACGGCCGCTACACGCCGCGGCATCGAACGAAAGAAGCTTTGGATGTGGGCTTGGAGTATGTCGGTCGAGGCTGCTTCCACGCGTTGCCACAATCCATCAGGCGTAGCCGCGGGTGATGCTTGCCGGGCCACTCGGTTGCCGATCAGCCACCAGACGTGTCCGATGGGTGACGTATCGGGAGAACAGGCGGGCCATGGCAGTAGTGACACTTGGTGGGCCGTGAAGAATTGCTGCACGATGCGTGCCACGTGCGGGCGAGCATTGTCCTGTTGAAACGTGGCCGCTGGGAGATCCTGCAGGTAAGGGAGGACTACAGGCTCCAAAACGTCGGAGATGTAGCGGTGGCTGTTGAGTGTCCCAGTGGTGCATACCAGAGGGGTGCGGGCGTCATATCCAATGGCGCCCCAAACCATAACGCCAGGCGACGGACCGGTATGGCGATGCATAATGCAGGCGTCATACAGGCTCTCGCCGCGGTGCTGCCACACGGGGATCCGACCATCGTGGTGTTGCAGGCAGAAGCGGGATTCGTCGGAGAAGACAATGTCGTGCCATTCCGTAGTCCAGGTGCGGCGTTCAACTGCTAACTGCCGCCGCACTCGCCGGTGGTGTAACGTCAATGGTAACCGGAGCAATGGGCGCCGTACAACAAGTCCCCCATCCTGAAGATGACGTCCAACGGTACGTGCTGACACAGGTTGTTGCGCAACACACCCTAATTCCTGCGGTAACGTTCGTGATGTGGCGATACGAGCCGTCAATGCCCGCCGCACGACACGCCAGTCCTCTCGTTAGGTGGTGTGCCTCGGCTGCGGCAATCACTCACGTTGGTCCGTCCGTCCCTCCTGCACTCACCGAATCCATACTCGCCTTACTGTGGCAGGATGTCGTCCCACACGGGTATCAGGAAGCTTCCCACGCACAGGTCCGGCAGCACAACACACTTCTACTACTTACACCCCGCCTTCTTAGCACCCTTTTTATAGTGCTTCTCTGTGGCGTGGCGGGCGCACATGATTTGCATATGCCCTGCAATGCTAATCGTTTGCATGTCCTCTCGCGGGCGACGCATGCTGCGAATTTCAGGCCAATCGGATGCTTCCTTCTTGGTGTTGCATTTTGGGTGGCCAGCAGTGTAGATGAAACATGGACGGTGCACCCTCCAACCGCGTTTACCCCTTCAAAACTTACACTTGACACGGAAGACTGCCTTTAATACTAAGAGCAGCTGGTGGTGGTCGTTTACGCCCACCAACACACGCACGGACAAGAAAGCAATTTCAAAGAAGAATGTTCGACATATTTAATAAAATATAATTAGAAATATCTTCACGTGAAAGCAAATACTTCATGCTAAAATATTTGACATATTGTTGATGACGTTGCTTGAAATTCGGCCTTAATATTTAAACATTTAATTTAAATTCAAGTACTTGTTCAACTAATAACAACGACAAAACGAAAATTACTTTCCATTAAATCTTCGTTTTAGTTTCTTTTGTGCAAGCAGAGGAGACGAGAGTTTTTAGAACACGGTTTTTATTACACAAAAGCATCACTTAAAGTAAAATATCTCCCTCAGAATGAATAAAAAAGAAATAGAAATTCCGATGACACATAGCTTATATTTGCTTTGTATTTCAATAAGGGTATTTTCAATTTTCTTTTAGATTTTTAAATAACATCTCATTTTACATTTTCGAGTGAGGAGCATATTTATTCGAGAAACAATCTCTTCAGTTTTCCTCTGCTGGTATGAGCACAAGTGTGTCTGAAATTCCGAAAGAAAAATAGGTCATACTGAAATTGAAAACAAGGAGGTTGCGTGTTGTAGTCAAGAAAACCACGAAAAGAATGAAGATCACGATGTTATAGACAGGTCATAGATCGAGACAGGAAATTCTTTGAGAATAAACGGATAAAGAGAAAACAATTGTGTAAATAAAAAACAACGAGAGTGGAAGTTTGGATTTCTTTTCTTCCGAACTAAACTTTTTTGAAGTATTATTGATAGCTCAAGGTTTGACGTATTGATCAAATTATGAAGTATAGTCGACGGTTACAGCACTTCATTCATAAAAAATGAAAACAATCTCGGAAAGAGAACACGAAACCCTCGAAAATTTTTAATTCTTTAAACACGGAGTACGGGGTAGATACTAAAATTAGAAAGATAATCTACTTCTCACAACATGATTATTCTCCTTTTGAGATTAATACCAATTTCAGATAAAATCGCAAATTTACAAGGAAACAAAAACGGATAAAGAAAAAACATTTAAGCTAACTAATTCATTATTTCAACATTTGTTGCTCTGCTTGCGTCAAAAATTAATTATGTTATTTTTATGAAAGTATCGATTCCTATGACGGAAGGACGAAGCGCTTTCTCAGAGCTCAACATGTTTTTCGTCATCAACAATATGTCAAATATTTTGGCATGAAGTATTTGCTTTCACGATTCTGATAAATTAATTTCCCTGTACAACCGATTTATTTTCTTTGTACTACCTGAGAAGTAGCTGTAAATGCGCAAAACGAATTTCTCTGCAGATCGACGGCATGTAGTTAGCAATGGTAGTAAAGATACAGCATCCCCTGTACCTTTACTACTATTGCTAACTGAGTTGTTAAGTGGAAGAAATTTCCGGTATTATCTTTCGTATTTTTCCTTTCTTATCACTTTTGTATCGGGGTTTAAGTGCCACCATGAGCAACTCTGAGGACTGTCCCAAACTTGGGACCATTGGTTCCAGGGAGAGGACAGAGCCGTCACACAGGTGTACCCAGCCATGCCTCACCCGGAACTCGGCCCCTGGGCCATCTTGGACGAACGGTCAGAATCCAGGGCATCAAATCACTCGGCCAACGCGATGTCTTTTAAATTTTTACCGAAATGCGATCTCATTATCTGATGAAAGATGCGGAAGTACACAAGGCGATATCCTACTTGAGATGCCATTCTGAAATCCCTGATAGCTTGAAAGTTAAATATTCAACAGTCTGCTGTATCTGTAGACTAAATCTATTTCTATGGGTATCGTAACGAATTTTTATTTATTTATCTATTTTTCTATTTCTTTTCTCTCTTTATTTCCTTTTGTTTTTATGTGTAACTAGTGTCTTGCAGTCATTTATTGATATTGTATAGTTTTATTTTTTAAGAGTGGAACTTAGTTTGAATCATCCTTTCCTTCCGAATGTTGGTGAAAGGTTTTCCTGTTGCTAAGCTGAGAAAAATGAGTAAAGAGCTGATTCTTTGCAGCCTTGGGACAAAGCGGATTAATATTTTCTTCCTCTCAATGCAGAAACTTTCAAAAATAAGGACTAATTAATAGTCCGTCGTTTGCGAAATGAATAACAGTAAGCGTTTTAGAAATAAGTGCAGTTATTTATTTACAAGTCCTTATTCTATTAGAGTGTCCAAAAAAAAACGCGTTTTCGATACAACTGTTTCACTTACCCAAAATGATCCAAATTAAATTTCAAAATACATGCTATCATGTTCAATAGTTTGAACCCATCTGCTTGCCAGTTGTTCAAATCCTACACGATACCAATCTTTCTGTTCAGAGGCAACGAACTTTTGGCACTCGCGTTCGACATCGTCCAAAGCAAGCAACTACTTGCAAAGAAGAAAATGCCCCATCTCCCGAAACAAGAGGTAGTCTGAAGGAGCAAGGTCAGCTGGATTCCATGCTTTTCTTGAAGTTTAATTTGGGTCCGATCAGCAATACTAGGTGTTGAATTGTCTTGTTGCAACAGTGCTCGCTTTCCGTTGACTAAGGCTTCTGCTGAAGGTTGTCATACATTCTGTCCAATTGCTGAGAATACAGTTCGGCATTGATATACCGACCAGTCGGAAGAAACTGAAAGTGGATTACACCTTTATTATTCTGCCAGGCACGGCATGAAACTTTTCTCAAAATGTCCGCGTTTCGGTGCAGGTAAAGCTGGTTCTCCTCTACTCAACCACTGTTGTTGTGAAGAATCCGGATTACGCAGATACACTCACGGACAATGAAATTTGCGCACCTAGAAGAAAACACGCTACAACCGAGAAACTTTGCAAATAGCTAGAGTGCATGCTGGTATGCAAATGATCCACATTACGTGCGAGGTCGCATCACCGTACACCCTGCGGTGGCACTGCAAGCACAAAACGGCAGCCTTATGAGCCGGCGTGTAGTTGATGCCCCATGAAAGCGAAAAGCACCGGCCGACGCCAGCGAGAGTACAGAGTAACAAGAATACCGGCCAGAAACGTCGATTTACGCAACGTACGGACTTTGAGAGCAGCCTGATCATCGGTCTGAAAACCGCAGGGTGGTCGACGCGCCGTATTGCTCGCCTCGTGGATCGCTCTGACCATACCGTCCTACTGTGTTGGGAGCAGAGGACACGTGTTAGCAAATGGTTAGGTTATAAATAGTATAGTATTGACTCTGCAATTATAAAGGTTCAAAGTACAACAACAACAAAAATAGTAACATAAGTTAAATATTCAGTCCATAGTACTGCAGATCCTCAATGCAAACAATTTTTTCGTTGATCACCAGCTCTCTGTTTCATACATTGCTGGCCACCCAAAATGCAACACCAAGAAGGAAGCATCCGATTGGCCTGAAATTCGTAGCATGCGTCGCCCGCGAGAGGACATGCAAACGATTAGCATTGCAGGGCATATGCGAATCATGTGCGCCCGGCACGCCACCGCGAAGCACTACAAGAAGGGTGCACATAAGGCGGGGAGTAAGTAGTGGAAGTGTGTTGTGCTACCGGACCTGTGCGTGGGAAGCTTTCTGATGCCTCGTCGCAGAAAACGGCAGTGATTCCAGCATGTTTCGTAGTTCGACAGAGGACGAATAGTGGCTTATCGCGACAGCGGTTTATCGTACCGAGACATCGGCGTCCGTGTGGGATGACATCCAGCCACAGTGAGGCGAGTATGGATTCGGTGGGTGCTGGAGGGACGGACGGACCGACGTGAGCGAATGCCGCAGCCGCGGCGCACCACCATACTAGAGGACCGGCATGTTGTGCTGCAGGCATTGACGGCTCGCACCGCCACATCACGAACGTTAGCGCAGGAATTAGGATGTGTTGCGCAACAACCTGTGTGAGCACGTACCGTTCGACGTCGTCTGCAGGAGCGAGGAATTGTCGCACGTCGCCCATTGCTCCGATTACCATTGACGTTACACCACCGGCGAGTGCGGAGGCAGTGGGCCGTTGAACGCCGCACCTGGACTATGGAATGGCACGACATTGTCTTCACCGACGAATCCCGCTTCTGCCTGCAACACCACGATGGTCGAATCCGTGTGTGGCAGCACCGTGGCGAGAGACTGTATGACACCTGCATTATGCTTCGCTATACCGTCCTTCGCCTGGCGTTATGATTTGGGGCGCAATTGCATATGACACCCGCACCCATCTGGTACGCATCGCCGGTACACTCAACAGCCACCGCTACATCTCCAACGTTTTGGAGCCTGTAGTTCTCTCTTATCTGCAGGACCTGCGAGCGGCCACGTTTCAACAGGACAATGCGCGCCCGCACGTGGCACGCATCGTGCAACAATTCTTCACGGCCCACCAGGTGACACTGCTGCCGTGGCCCGGCTGTTCACCCGATATGTCGCCCATCTAACACGTCTGGTCGCTGATCGTCAACCGAGTGGCCCGGCAAGCACCACCCGCGGCTACGCCTGATGAACTGTGGCAACGTGTGGAAGCAGCCTGGACCGACATACCCCAAGCCCACATGCAAAGCCTCTTTCGTTCGATGCCGCGGCGTGTAGCGGCCGTTATTGCCAGCCATGGAGGCCACACGAACTATTGATGTCTGCGTGTTCCGCAAGTCGCACGGGCCTGTAAGCTCAATTGTTTCATCTTTGTATCTGTTTTTATGTGTCCAGTAAATCTGGCTTTGCTATCTCTAGTCCTTCTTTTTGTTGCATTTTGGGTGGCCAGCAGTGTATATAAGTTATCATTATTAATCCATGCATATTTGATCATACCTTGATTTACTAATTGTCTGGCATGCCAGTGTAGGAAAAAATCTGCTATTCAGAAATTCTATATTTTGTAAAGTCGTTAAACATTGTATTCGAAACATCATTACACGCGTTACTTCACGTACATAGGTAACACGCATTCTGAATATTGCAGCTATCCAACCACCTTGGTATTACGTTCTGTATTTTCGCAATACGGTTTTGGCAAGAGGCGTGTATTGCATGCCCTAATTACGTATTTTCGCAATACGGTTTTGGCAAGAGCGTGTATTGCATGCCCTAATTACGTACAAAAATTTACTCTCTGAAGAAAAAAGGAATTATAAGAAGAAAAGCTTTGTGCTGCAATTTTTTACGGGAAAATTTAAACTAAGTGCCTGATTTTAGAAGAGATTTACTTAAAACCAAATTCACATATTTGTGAGCATTTTAGCCGGAACTGAAAGTGAGAATGTGAACGTAACTTCGTATGCCCGTACTCATGTGAGATTGTGCCGTTGGAGTGAGCGTATCCTTTCTAGGTAAATAAGAACGGCAACGAAGAAATCTAATGTATGCGAAATTTCTGTTGCATTCATGTCTTGGGCAATCAACCAATCAGAGAACGGGAGTCCGTTCCCTCTGTTTGTTCCCACTGGTGTTGAGGCCTTTGTTATTTGCCTGGTCGAAATGCGAAACAGGGAGTTGCATCAACCAATGGAAATCTCATATATAAATTATGGCTACAAAACTTGAGGTGTTGAGATAGAACAAAAGTAGCGACGTTTTTCACAATTACATGTTTATTATACACTCGTTTTGATTTTGTTAGGTTAAAAAGTGAATTAAGTGTGTTTTACTTTTCCCCCTGGATTAAGCAATAGAAAATCTACAAATTATTCAAAGTTTTGCACGAACTTAGTTTGGATAAATGCTTGAGAAAACTAATACTTTGTGTGATTAAATTGTGCGAATAAAAACCTACTCACGCAAATACGCAAAGGCAAGACATGTTATCTAAAACTTTTTAATAGCAATTGAAAAACTTCTACTGAAGATTTTGATGTCAAAGTCAAAGTAACGGAAGAATAAAAAAAATGTCGCAGGATGGAATTTCGCTATAAATGACGTATGTTTTTTTACTTATTTACTTTTTTTATCTTGTTTTTGCAGGCCTACACATAACGTTCAAGGCACGCCACTGGTTTTGGCAAGTATTCAAGTAAAGCATCCACACTTTGTTTCATGTGTACTGGTTAAATAAAAATCGCAAATGGAGGACAAAATAAGCTCATGCTTTTACTTCATGGAACTGAAAGCCGAAAATTAATTCTGCCATCTATCTGGAATAAAATAACGGTTTAATAAACCTCGGACTTGATATCAGGCGGTTAGGCACAGTCTTCCCCAAAGGCGTTCTTCCTCTGTTTACTTCCCAGTAATCATAGAAAAACTAAGTAAACTCAGCACGATACTGAGTTTTTGTTATTATAGTGTGATGTACATGTATATAACCATAACTGAGTGTATGATGTAAATATGAAAGTTGTGGTTATTTCTGGACGACTTCTAAATTTGTTTTGTTCAAAACTTTCTTTTTCTCATTTGTTTTGTCCTCAGTGCATGTTTTGTTATATCTTGGATGAATTCAGTCAAGGCAGATGAAATTGTTTTCGATTTACATAATCCATCAAGAGAAGTTAAAACATGTATTAAGCACAGCAAAATAATTCTATTAAAAATACCGAGCGATGTATCTAATGCTCCGAAAATCTAAACTTACTCTAAGAATTTACGCCCGATAATTTCCAGAACTGAAGACAATCGATCAAGGGCACCTGTGGTAAGAGATTTTCTATCAATGTAACCAGTGCTAATGAAGTTTCATTATTCAAAGTACCGCTCTTGTGCAATTCCGCATCCAAATGGCAACAAAATATACAACAAATCACAAAGCAATCTTTACCTACATGAATTGCTTTCGAGTCATGATATTCCAGAATAGCTGGTTTTCTTGATTGCAATTCAAATGTGAATTGGAAATTGCACGAAAGTAATTCATTTTATTCCACCCTGCAAGGGATTGTCTAGATAATGACTCAACAGAAATGTATTCAGCTCGTACCCTCAAAGTAATTGTCTATCCATTGTTCCATTTAAAGAAAACCAGTTCATTTCCTTCGACATTTTCTGGTTGGTCATAAAACCTTAACGTTCTAGAGAAACACTGCACTCATGAAAAAACACAAAATCATTATTTCGGGGGAAATAAATACTCTGTCTTGAACGCAGTTTTAGTCACACATGTTTTAAGTTCGTCATATTTTTGGTACACATGATTGCAATAAAATTTCGTTCTTGTGCATCACACATTCGGTCAATAAGGTTTTCAGTGCTCTCAGTCATTTTCTCTGTGTGTAGATCTAGACAGTAAATTGTCGCACACTTCAGCAAAAAACTTTTTGACTCGGCATTCAATAGACTTTTGAAGGTGGAAAACCTTTCCTCAAATTCGCTTAGTCTGTAAACAATTTCAGTAGAATATTGTCACATAGATGTAGATAACTACCCGACATAAGAATTGAAAGCTACATATTTTGAAGTACCAAGAATATATCTAGAATTGTAAGGAAATAAGTTAGACTTTCAGTGCAGCATTTATACAGTCATCATCATCATCATTGTCAACCATTATCAATCCACTGCTGGACGAAGGTCTCCCCAAGTTTCCTCCACAACGGTCTGTCTTGTGCCAGTCTCCTCCATGTCACCCCTGCATACTTTCGAATTTCATCCACCCATCTCCCATGTGGTCTTCTTCTGGGTCTTTTCCTGTCCCTTGGAATCCAATCTAAAATTTCAGCTGTCCATCGATGGTCTGTCCTTCTGGCAGTATGTCCAGCCCATTGCCATTTTAGGGATTTAACTCTGATCATGATGTCTTCCACTCTTGTCATTTTTCGGATCCACGAGTTCCTCTTCTTATCTCTCCTGGTTACACCAAGCATGCACCTCTCCATGCTTCTTTGAGTTGTCTGCAGCCTTTGTATGTCTCTTTTAGTTAAGGTCCACGTCTCTGCACCATACGTAAGCACTGGAAGGATGCATTGATCAAACACTTTTCTTTTAAGACATAATGGCATATTGCTCTTGAAAATTATGCTGTTTCTTCCAAAAGCTCTCCAGGCAAGTTTTGTACGCCGATTAATTTCTTCATCAATGTGACCCTCACTTGATATCTGCTGTCCAAGATAAACGTACGTGTCTGTTATCTCCAGCTTTTCTCCATCAATCCATAAATTTTCATTTCTTGTAAAAGCATTGAACATCACTTTTGTCTTCTGAAAGTTCATTTTTAATCCCACTTCTTTACTCTTGTCAGCAAGTTCCTGGATCATACTCTGCAGCTCCGATGGGGTAGTTGCAAAAATGACTACGTCATCAGCAAAACGAAGGTGGGTTAGATAATATCCATTAATCTTCATCCCCTTGCTTTCCCAGCTCAGCAACTGAAAAACATTTTCCAATGTGGCATTAAAGAGCTTCGGAGATATGGTGTCACCTTGTCTCACTCCCTTTCCAATTTTTACGTGTGTTGTATTTTCAAACAGCCGAATCTTTGCACTTGCGTTTTCATAGATGTTATTAATAATATTAATGTATGCATCTTCAATACCGCAGGTTTTCAGAGCCATTGTAACTGCTGATGGTTTCACCGAATCAAAGGCTTTTTCATAATCGATAAAAGCCATGCACAATGGAAGTTCATATTCCCTCGCTCTTTCAATTAGTTCTCTCAGCACGTGGATATGATCTATTGTGCTGTAGCCACTCCTGAATCCAGCTTGTTCTCTCGGTTGAGCCATGTCCAGTGTTACCTTCAAGCGGTGTGAAAGAACTTTAGTGAAGATTTTATAAACTACTGATAGGAGGCTGATAGGTCTGTAGTTTCCGAGATCTTCAATGTCACCTTTCTTATGTAGCAGGATCATTGTAGCGGTGTTCCAATCCTCAGGAATCTTTCCTTCATTAAGGCATCGAGTGAAAATTTGGGCGAGTACTGTTTCGATTTCTCCACTTGCTTCTTGTATGATGTCTACAGTAATTCCATCTTCTCCTGGAGCTTTTCCTCGCTTCATGTTCTTGATTGCATGTGCAACTTCTGCTGGAAGGACTGGAGGAACTCTGGTACTGGTATCTTTCATGATGTCTGGAGTGCATGTATCATCCCTTTCATATAATTTGGAGTAGAAATCTTTCACTCTTGTCAAAATTTCGCCTCTATTTCTTGTTACAGAACCATCTTCTTTTCTCAGTGCCATAATCTGTTTTCTTCCCTTACTGAGATGTCCCTTTGCCAATTTTAGGCTTTGGTTGTTTTCAATTGCTTTCCTCACTAGTTCACAGTTGAATTTCCTTACGTCTTCAGTGATACTTTTTCTTACTGTCTTGCATAGCTCTATATATTCCACTTTGGAAGTCACATCTTCTTTAGTTGTCCTCATCTCTCTTCTTTTTTGCATCAACATTTTGGTTTTTCCTGATAATTTGTTCACATGCAACTTGTTCTTAGACCCAGCTAATTTTGTTGCTGTTTCCATAAGAGCTTTGGTTACTTTTCTGTTAACTTCAGAGATGTCCACTTCTTCCGATGTTAGGCCTTCTAAAGCAGAGAACCTGTTCTTCAGTTCTAACTTGAAGGTATTATGGTGTTTTTTAAGGTTGGTTATGTCAATAGATTTTGTTTGTCTTATGAGCTTGCCACGTTCAAGTTTAGTGTTGAGGTGCATCTTACATCTCACCAATCTATGGTCACTACCTGTGTTGAACTTGTTTAGCACACTGCAGTCTTCTATGACGAATTTTTTGTTACACATAATAAAATCAATTTCACTTGTCGTCCCGTTTGGATGTCTCCATGTCCATTTCCTGTGTGGCTTTTTCTTGAAGAAGGAGTTCAAGATGAAAAACCCTTCTGCCTCTGCAAACTCAACGAGAGTATTTCCACGCTGGTTTCTGTTGCCATGACCGAATTTACCTACTGAAGTTTCATTATGTTGCCGTTGCCCTATTTTTGCATTGAAATCTCCCATAATTATTTTCAAGTGCTGCTTACCTTTATTATTTAGACGACAAATTTCCTCATAAAATTCTTCAATTTCTTCTTCAGGATGACTTGTGGTGGGTGCATAAGTTTGAATAATCTGAGCCTGGTATCTTTTCGAGAGTTGGATAACAAGTCGTGCAGCTCTGTCAGAGGAACTTTCAACTTCTACAACTTTATCCTTCAGTTTCTTGTTTATTATAAATCCAACACCACTAGTTCTGCCAGTATCTGTCCCACGATAGTAGAAGAGATGTCCACTTTTCAGTTCGATGAGATCTTCTCCTTTTCTCCTTACCTCACTTAGCCCCACGATGTCCCACTTGATCCTTTGTAGTTCCTCTTCCAATTCAAGAAGCCTTGAATCAGAAGATAGGGAGCGTCCATTGTAAGTAGCCAAGGTCAGCATCAGATGGCAGCCTAGTCCGGTCCTCCGGGGATTCTTACCACCCTCTGCCTTCATGTCGCACTGGCCGCTGCCTTGGCCAGGTACATTCCAGCTGCCGGAGACTGAGGGCCAAGATTTAAGTTGTGGAATCATTTTGGAGGGGTTTGGCCATAACTCACCACGCTGGCCAAGCGGGTTGGTGAGTGTGGGATAGAATTTCCTCTAATCCCGATGGTATAGTTATACCGCTATGGGCGGTCGTCAGAGCCCCTTTAGTGGGAACAGGATGCACCACGAGAAGGCGGGGTTGACAGTTGTCAAGGAGAGGCTGTGGTGTTACGCATCACCTGACCTTACATCCAGTACTACTCTCTTAAACCTCTGGTGAAAGAATTTTAAAACCTATTGTAATCTCCATGATCATCTGGATTGCGGTAGAATTCTTGTTTCCTTGAAAGTGGGACGCAGTGCGTCCAAACCCAGTTTTCTCAACTCCCATTTTCTAGTTTTTTCAAAGGCCTCCTTGATTATAATTTTTTTCAAGGACCTCTTTGAATATAACAATTAGCTCCTCCTTTCACCTTGGGCCAAACAACAGAAAATACCTGCAAATCCGATTTTCACAATAATATAGGCAAACAGGAAATTGTTAATCATCGATTAATAACTAAAAAAAGTGTTTTAAAGTGCTAGTAATTTTAAAAGAAGGTACTGCATATAATTCATGGGGAATTCGGAGGAGCGATGAGCCAAACGAAAAGCCTAGGGGAAAAAGCGAATTCCAACAGTAAATAGTTTGTGTGATTATTATTCACAGGTACGGCGTCGCCAAGAAGCTCAGTGGAATGCCCACAAAGTTCTTAGCGGTATAAGCACCTCTACTTACGTTAGCGGGAAATAGGTTCACAACCATTTATCAAGATGTAAAAAATACAAGAAGTAGCAAAGAAATATTGACTATTAAGAAACGGGGCAAAATCACAGACGAAAATGAATTCTCAGTCTCAGCTCTCCTAGGTTTAGGATTTAAATTGTTAAATTCCGAATAAGTTAAATTTGATACGTAACGACAAACGCTTTCGATAACCAGACTAATGTGTGAAAGGCTACAAAGGTTTGCAAAAAATACATTTGGAAAACTGACCTTGATGTTTCAAGTGATTCATATGTATCTTGGGTTGCTGAGCCGAAAATGTAACCCATTGTGCTCCATCAAGCGCAGATTTCTAGCAAATAAGGACTAAGTCACATACTGATGCACGTTACGGTATCCAAATAAAAAAATCAACAAAAAATAGAACATTTAATGTAACTGAAAATTTTAACATCTTGAAACTTGAATTAATTCAATAAAAAACTGTAGAGTACCTTTTCTTGTTCATCCTTATGAAATCGTCTTTTCTTCTCTTAAAAACTTCTTCGGGTGCGTTTTCCCTTGTGAGTGGTTCCCGGTGTCTCGCCCAGTAGCATCCAGCAGTAGTCATACATCATATTTACGTTCGAATTTCCTTGCTATCTACGTTCCGTAACCCTAATGTCTTGATGAAACTTTCCTCTTGTTCTTCGCTGAAGGCTCCAAAGTTTTCAGGGAAATAGTCCACATGGGAATGCAGATGTTTTTAAGTTAATTTTGCAACCTTGAGCTTTGAATGTCTTCGGCATACGTCCCACAATGTGCTTGTACTTTGGATCCTTGATATTGACTAAACATTTTTTTTCAATGACATCCTTACAGGATAGCCAAGCTTCATTTTCTGTTTCATTCATGGTCTGAGAGAAGTATTTATCACGCAAAAGTTTTCGAATCTCCGGACCGCCATCTTCAGATCTGCGATCTGAACTGCACGTGAGGCAGCGTAAACCAGTTTCTACTGGTTTTAACAGGCTTTCGCACGTCGCAGGAGGCGGCAAAGGGAAAGGGAGTGGTTTCCGCGGGTCTCCTAAAAATGCATTTCACAAGAAACTCTTTTGATTTTTAATTTTCTAATGAAAATGTATGTAAATCTTATCGAGAAAACAACCTCATACAATCCTATCAACTGATTAACTTGACTGACTTTTCGTAAGAAACCTGATGAGATAGACCATTTTCAATGTATGTAAATTTTATCGAGAAAAATGTCACACAATCCTATCATACTGATTAAAAACTTGACGTTAAGAAACCTGATGTGACAGACCTCTTTCAATATTTTTTTTATGAATTCAGTGTGCAAAAATCTATAAAATCAACAAAAAACATTAGGTCAGTTTCTCGGTCGCAGACCTGTGCTATCAAAAACTATTGCTTACTAAGTTTTCCGAAATACGCAAAATTTCTGTGCGGCTGATTCTAATCAAGTAGAAAAAAATGTACAGTTCACAAAAACCTCAACATGCTTACGGACTTTTATTATACACATTGGATTCACTGTAGCTAAAAATATTTGAAATATATTCCCTTTGCATAACTGATATGCAACTGGAAGAATTCAATTTCAAAATCTCTCCACGTTTTTTTGGGAATATATAATTCAATTTGTTCTTTAATTTATGGAAATCAGTGTATGTTTCGTGCTATTTCTCTTCAGATAAACTATTTCTCCGTTATGTCCCTTTTAAATTGATTTTTTTCTATTGGTGAGGATGAAAACAGCAAAATTGTTTTTCGTGTTAGTTAGAGTTTTAGTACATATCTTTCTTACCACTTTGTTTTCAAATCTGAATTTTAGTTGATGCCTAATTTGGCGTTGCAAACCAGTGACTATTTTCTTGACAATCTGTACGAAACTTTGAAAAAGTAATAATCATAAGTATCACACTATAATTAAGATCAAAAACGTGCTTGATCTTCTGTGTTATACATACGTATAAGTGTGTGCTATTGTATTGTACTTCCATTTTGGACTTGCCTAAACGTATGAGGAGTTTTAGGCCAAATTCCTTCAAAATAACTACACACTTTCTGATGTATCCAATTTTTTCCTGAATTAAGTTGTATGTGTAGTACATTGATACTGTGAATGTCTCAGTGTTGTATGATAAAGAAATGTTCGATTGTGTTTTGCGAAGCTTCTCCATATCGGATTTCCCCAAATTTTCCACTCTTTTTTGATATCGTATGTTTTGAACGCAGTTCATGTTGGAAGTTCGTAGTTTGTGTTTATGGAAGTGACTTCGAAGTCAAATTTCATTACAGTTAGTGCATATGTCCTCAAGTTATAGCTATACGATTTCAGATCATTTATGAAATTTGGAAATTTCAATGAGGATACTGTTTCAGTTTCTGTTAACATCGTATAAAGCACAAATGGCAGAACGAAAAGTTTATATGATTTTGGTCCACCGCGTTTACATAATTGCAGCACTAATATTTTGTAAAGAGGTTTTAATTCATATTTCTGTAGAACGCTCAAGCATTTAGCTTCTAGTGGAAATTCTCGTAAAGCGTTTTGCAGTAATAATTTATATACATATATAATAACATATTTACTACAAATATGATCCAGTATTCTGGATTTCTCAAACATTTGCTTGCATTAATACTACACATTGCCTAAAAATAAAAGGAAGTGAAAATAGTTAAATTTCTGTCAGAGTTCGGAACAAATGTTAGCAGTTGCATTGAAAGATGTCAGTAAAAGCGGAAAGTGGAAGATTCATCATTTTCGTATTTGTGTTGTCGAAAGTATATTTCTAATAAAGCTTACAGATGAGAAAGTAGAATATCGACTGAAGGACGAACATATGCTGTTTTCTTTGCAGAATGATTACGCCAAAAGGATGCCAAAAACCACACAGCATTGTTAGTCTGAACGGAAAGGTATTCCGACTGACTTAAAAATATATACATATATAATAACATCTTTACTACAAATATGATCCAGTATTCTGGATTTCTCAAACATTTGCTTGCATTAATACTACACATTGCCTAAAAATAAAAGGAGGCTGTGAACAATCGTTATACATATAGAAAATTCTGAGTTTGAATTTGTTTCTTCGAACAAAAAATGTGCTCGTTACACTGGAGACGTCCGTGACATCCGTTATATTTTTTAACAGGACATCATTTATGAAATTTGGAAATTCCAAGGAAGATACTGTTTCTGTTTCTTCGCCAAAAACAATCTCAGGTAAAAGAAGGAAGACGTTGCTTCCTTTATCTTAGGAAGAACTTTACAGAAATTTATTTCTTTACTAGAAAAGTTACTTTCGTTTTCTTTGCGAGAAATAGAGAACTGACGACACAGCCGAGTTATCAGATGTCGCATGTATCACTTTTATTGTTCGAGGATCAAACAACTCCGACATTGCACTGGTCGCTATTCCAATAAGGAAACTTCATCATATTTTTCAAGTTTATTCCAACAAAGAGATCGAGCAATGTTGGAAATGTTTCAGGAAATTTATTACTGCAAGAGACTACTAAAATCATTCGAACTGATTTACTTAATAATTTCAACGGCTTTAAGGGGCATAGCTTTTACTTAGAAATTCTACAAAATAAAACAGACCTAGATCTGCAAGTAGTTTTTAAGTACTAAGCATGGCGCTGTAATACAATACTCTGTACTCTGGCGAAAAGTATGTATACGTAAAGCCATCAACTGAAGCTACTGCTGTTCTGTAGCTCTGCGAATGTGCTATGCATAAATGTATTTATATCTTTTATCTTTGATCCGTCTTAAAACACCGTTTATATGTAGGAAATGTAACGACTTTAAGTTTTGTTTGAAACATTACTGTAGCTTCGTGTCTTTTGTAACTTTTTTATGTAGCATACATGAATGTCTATATTCTATGAACGGCACACTATAGTGGTCATTATTTGATCATCATAACGCAAGTTTTATGGAAACATTTAGATATTCACAAGTATCCTAATTTTTCAACTTGCTAATTTTATTCTTAGATGAACTTGTTCTTCTTCTGCTCTTAAACAATATTAAGTGTTTAGAATATATAATGTAAAACAAATTAGAAAATACAATATCCAGTAGAAATGTTAAACACAATACTTTGGGAAAATATTAAGCAAAACACGTTCCGGGATCAAAGAAATCCGCCGGTCATAAATTAGCTCAACTGATACGACTGTCAGATAACAGTTGTGGAACCGTGTTTTTAGTTTCCCAGACAAACTTTAGTTTACCTTACATCGTTTACAACATTTATGTATTTTAATCGTCCCGGTGCAAATTTCTGTTACCGTATTTTTCGTCATATAATGCGCAGATTATCTGTTAATAATGTTTTACTACAAATTTAGTTTCTGCGGATTATACGCCGATGCAAATAATACGCCGCTTAAAAATAAGCAATTCTTTGGCCGCCACGGGGCGCATTGGTCTAAGCGCTGGCTTCTGATCATTCGTCCGAGATGGGTCCGGGTTCAAATCCCGCTGAGGCATGGATGTTGTGTTTGTTTTACAACACTAGCTTTCTCCCTTCCCTAGAACCATTGACCCTAAATTAGGGACGGGCGACTGCTTATAGTCTATTGAGTTGCTCACGGTGGTCGTTAAACCTCCGAACTAAACAATACGCGTGGTAATTGTCGGGAGAGGTTGTGCATTCGGAAAATTATCAAAAATGCGTTTCAACAGGAAAACGTAACAAAATACGAAGATGGAGGTCTGCAAATTTTTGCTGTTGCGGACGTTCACGTGCTGTATGAAATTCAGTGTTACACAAGTTCATCGGTGCCGTAGGTCTAAGTGAATACTACGGAACTTCGGTAATGCTGAAAACAAACTCATAATTTTTTATCTTTATTCACTTGAAAGTAACAGAAAAACATTTTAAAATGACAGGATTTTAATAACGACGGTTTCCTTTTCCTTCTTCTGTGTACTGTTGTGTTATCCAGTGAATCGTGAATTTTCGGTACGAAGTTGCTGTTCGGAATCAACATCGCAGGTACGGATTATACTACAATGTCTTTCTAAATTTCACGTCCTGCGGATTATGCTTCGCCGTGGATTGTATGAAGGAATTTGTTTTTTTCCTGAACTCCACGGTCTGCGGATAATACAAAGAAACGAATTTCACGGTCTATGGATTATTCGGAAAAAAAAATACAAAGTTTACATTTCCCCAGAGTTTTTCTTATTCAATTTTCTACTCACTTTTCCATATTTCTCAGCAGTCACCGATGGTTTTGGATTTTGCTCGCGGCCTTGGGAAATGCCAGCAACCTTTAAACATGTCAAGCATTTGGGTGACATAAATAATATAATATGAGAATGAGATCTATTTTTCAGCAAGTTCATGTTTCGCCGTAAATGCGACAAAACTTTTGATTTTTTTTATTTCTTGCCTTCTTATCTTTCCTGAAAGTAGTTTTGTGTTGCCGGAGAAAAACTTTTTCAATGTCATTTTTTAAAATTGTTTCCACTTATTGTGTTCACATGAGCGAAGATGTGAATCTTTTGGAGAAGTTCCTTTCCATAATATTCATAACTGACGACCTTAATAATGTTATACACTGGTGTGCAAAAATTAAGGACGAAGAGGAGAAATTAGCATAACAGCGGAACGAGCAGGCAGAACGGACCGAAACACTACTCAGGAGATAGACATGGGTCCTGTACGGTAGGGCATGCGCATATATGCAGCATGACGTAGGGGGGAGTGTCGGAAGGGTATAAAGCACACGGGTGGTATACGCTCAGCAATTCTGTGAAATCTATAGCACGGTGTACATCGGTTTAAATGACGTCGAGTTGCTGCCACCGTGTGATATGGCCAACAGGCAATCCAGTAGACGACATCTGAATGACTTTACCCGAGGTCGCGTCATTGGGAAGTTGGAAGAAGGTCGAAGTGGGACTAGTGTGGCCGAGGAGTTCGGGATCGCTCACAGCATTGTTTCAGGAGCTTGGAGAGTATTTCAAACGACAGGAACAGCTGTCCGAGAGTTTAGCAGTGGTCATCCACGAGCAACCACGGCGGCGGACGACCGGTATACTGTCCTACAGGCGAGAAAAGACAGACGGCAGACAGCGGGAGAAATTGCAAGGCACATGCAACAGAGAACTGGACGTCCGTTACCGCATTTTACCGTGGCCAGGAGGCTGCACAAAGGTGGTCCATTTGCACGACGACCAGTACGGTGTGTGCCATTAACGCCTACTCATCGGAGACGGCGGTTTCTGTGGTGCCAGGAACACAAGAACTGTACACATCAGCAATGGGGTCGAGTTCTCTTCACGGATGAGAGCCGATTCTGTCTGACGAGCGATTCTGGACGTATACACATCTGGAGAAAGCAAGGAACACGCAATCACACCTCCAAAATCATCGAAAGGGACCGGTTTGGAGGTGGCGGAGTTCTCGTTTGGTCGGAATCTAGCTTGTTAGCCGTACTGACCACCACAGCTTCCAAGGAGGTTCAGTCACTGGTGTCCGCTATTGTACCGATGTTCTCCTGCTTCACATGCGTCTGTTTAGAGGTGCTGTGGGTCCTGAGTTCCTCTTCATGGGCGACAACGCTACACCTCATCGTACAGTGGCTGTCGTAGAGCTGTTGAAGAGTGAAGATATTCAACGCATGGATTGGCTCGCAAGGTCCCCGGACTTCAATCCAATAGAACACGTGTGGGACCTTCCGGAAGACGCTTGCAGCACGTCACCAGCAGCCAGCAACGATTCCGCAGCTGCGATTCGCGCTACAAGAGGAATGGGCCGCGATGCCTCAACAGCTCCTTGACAACCTCGTCCTCAGCATGGACAGACGTTGTAATTCCTGCAAAGCAGTCAAGGGTGATCATATGCCCTACTTAAGACTGGATTTCTCTTGGCAGCCGCCTGTCACATGGACGTTTATGTCTTCTGTCCAGTTGTGCTGGAAGTTACCTTTTCAATAAAGCGCCTTTATAGCCTTTGGATTCCTTGTTTGGACGGATTTGCTCCCTTGTCCCACATTCTTACATCTTGGGGATCTTATGGTATGATTTGAGTCGCTGTGGAGCATTTCTGCACAACGTTACATTCGATAAACCGTCTCGTCCTTAATTTGTGCACGCCAGTGTATGTATATTATCTTTCACTTCGCGGAAAAGGAAGAGGTGCACCAACAATCTTTTCTTTCATTCCCTTTCCTCTTTTTCAGCACGTCTTTTGTAAAAAAAATATCATGCTTACGTTATCGGTTTGTCCGTTCGTCCGCCTGTAGACACGATATCACTGAGACTAATAGTCCAATTTGAAAACTTCTTTTTGCATTAAAAAGCTTGAAATGTTCGAATGATGACCCTTTTCTTAGATATTTTTACGATGCCCAATTTCGCGGCTAGAGGGCGAAAATGCAATTTCGCCGCTAGAGGGCGAGATACATTTTATTCCATACATTTGCTTCTAAATATCCAATTCAAAAATTCTATTTGCCTTTCAATTCTACTCATTGCGAAGATTATTTTAGGTATAGTCACTCTTTCAAGTTACGCATGGATTCTCCTCTAGGAGGCGTAAAATAAATTGCTTTTCTCCCGATATCTCTGCTTCTAGAACTCCGATTTGAAAAATTATTTCTGCAGCGGATACAGCTCCGGTTGGTAAATCTTTCACATATAATTTCAAATTTTTGGTATGAAACGGTTTGGCCACCAGGGGGCGTAAGTGTTAATTTCTGCTTCTGATGTATTTGCAACAAAATCTGAGCTTCTAAAATCTCGATTGAAATTTTATTTCGTGGACCGATACTACTCATGTCGACAAACCATTTCCGAATATTTCTTTCTTAAAATAATGCATGGTTTCTCCGCCAGGTGGCGTACATGTATATTATATTTTTGCCAATATCTCTGCTTCTAATAGTCCAATTTGAAAAATTTCTTCTTTTTAGTATATCATTTCCGGTGCGACATGCTGTTCATATAATTTCAAAATTTTCAAGTAATTCATTGACTTTCCGCTAGGGGGAATTAAGGTAAACTGCGCTTTCCCTGATATCTCTGCTTTTAAAACTCCGATTTGAAAAATTCTTCCTGCACCGGATACAGTTCCCTGTGGGAAATGTTTTGATTGCAATTTCTAATTTTTTATAACATATGGTTTAGCCACCAGGGGGCGTAAGAGTTAATTTCTGCTTCGTAGGTATTTCCATCAAAATCTGAGCTTCTAAAATCTCGATTGAGAAAATTCTTTTGTGGACTGATACCACTTATGTCGATAAACATTTGAGAATATTTTCTTCTTTAAACCATGTATGGTTTCTCCGCCAGGGGCGTTCTATATATATATATATCCCATTTCTGTCAATATCTCTTCTTCTAAGAGACAGATTTGTAAAATTCCTTATTTGTTAGATAGCGTTTCCGGTGTAAATTGCTTTCGTATAATTTCAAAAATTTCAAGTAATACATAGCCTTTCCGCTAGGAGGTGTTAAAGTAAATGGTGTTTTCCCCGATATCTCTGCTTCTAAAATTCTGATTAGAAGACTTCTTTCTGCACCGGGTACAGCTGCTGATAGGAAATGCTTTGCTTATAATTTCTAATATTTGATAAAGAATGGTTTACCCACCAGGAGGCGTAAGTGTTAATTTCTGCGTCTGATGTATTTGTGGCAAAATCTGAGCTCCTGAAAACTCGATTAAAAAATTATTTCGTTGACCTATACACATCGAAATACCTTTTGTGAATACTTTCTTCTTAAAATAATGCATGGTTTTTCCGCCAGAGGGCGTGAAGGCATATCCTATTTTTTCGATATCTCTGTTTCTAAGAGTCCGATTTGAAAAATCTTTCTTTGTTCAAGAGCGTTGCCGTGGGAAAATGTTTCTCATATAATTTCAAATTTTTCGTTCCGCACAAGTCTGCCGCCAGAAGGCGTAAGTGCACGTTTCCGTTTACAAAAATATCTGCAGGACTAAAAACCCGACTGAAAAACTTCTTTCTTGGGTCAGATACTATTAACTATGCAAACTGTGTGTGTATTTTGTTTCCAAAATACTGCACAATTTCGCAGCTAGGGGCACATATGCTTATTCTGTTTTTCTCAATATCACTGCTTTTACACGTACGATTTAAAAAATTCTTTCAACATCGGATGGCATTTACCTTGTAGAACACTTAAGGCTAGTATATGAGGAATTTTGTAGTTCACAGTTCTGTCGGTAGGTAGTGTTTGTGTACTTCAGTTTGCAGCTGTATCGCCACTTCTAAAAACGCTATTGAAAAATTTCTCCTTCACTGTATGCCATTCGTTACAACAGAGATTTGGAGCATTATCCTCGTTAAATAACGCAAAGATTACTCACTAGCTGTGTAAAGGTCAAACGCTTTTTCCATGAAGAATAGTTTTTGCCTATTTTCAAATTTTCCGCTATGCAAAATTCTTCGACTAGCAGACGTAAATTTATATAATGTTTACTTTTTATATTTGTTCTTTTAACTGTTCGATTTGAAAATCTCTTTGTCTCTGGTACCTTCCTTGCAGTATGAGAAAAATTTTGTTCAGCATTTGTTAATTTTCGTAACATGCTTTTTAGCCGCTGGTGGAACTAAGTAGATGTTTCTATTTCGGGATGTTTTACCGATTGTTGGAACCAGGTGACTGTTTTCCAAACCGATTCCATTGATTTTGAATAGCTTTGATAAATTTAATTCGCGTGAGAATGGATTCAAAAGTCGTGCTTATTACATCCAAAAATTCGGTGTCATCTTTCTTGTTTATTATACACACGGTCGAATCACATTTTTGTGACCACCAGCTAATATCCGGAGTAACCGCTGTACAGCGTGGACAGCAGCTAGACGGGCTGGGAGTGACTCAGTAAGGTACTGGAAGGTGTTCACAGGTATCTGGAACCATGCTGACTGCAGTGAATCTGACAGCTGCTGGAGGATGGGGGTGAAGAATCCATAGAGTGAACAACACGAATGAGGTGGTCCCACAGATGCTCAATTGGGTTTAAGTCTGGGGAATTAAGGGGCCAAGGAAGTACTTTGAAGTCTTCATTGTGCTCTTCTTACCACTCTCGGACATTTCTAGCTGTGTGGCACGTCGCATTGTCGTACTGGAAGATCCCATCCGCTTCAGGGAGGACACTCAGCATGTATGGGTGTACGTATTCTGCAAGGGTGGATTCATGACGAGTTCAGTCCGTAGTGCCTTACACAGGTAGGAGTGGACCCAGGGAATGCCACGAAATCATTTCCCAGACCATAACGTTGCCCCCACCCGCTTGTGTTCTTCCTGCGATGGTTGAAGAGTGTCTGTCCTCCGTTGTTTCTCGCATTGTACGCTAATGTCCATCCGTTCGATGAAGTTGAAAACGTGACTCATCGGAGAAGGCAATTCTTTGCCAATCAGCGGAGGCCGAATTCCGAAACTGCCATGCAAATCCAAGCTTTTTCTGCAGATGCACCTTCGTAAGCATAGGTGCAGTAACCATCCGTCTGCATTGGAGCCTCATACGCAGCACGGTTCGCTGAGCTGTCGTTTTAGGCACACTTCCGGTAATTCCCTGGTTCAGTCGGCCAGTGGGTTGCTCCACTGTAGCGTGTCGATCGGCTCTCACGCCCTTTTGCAGCCTACGTTTACCTCACACATCAATGGCACGTGGGGCCTGCAGTTTCCACGTCGCTTATTCGCAATGGTGCCATTTCTCCAATCACGATACACTTTAACCACAGCAGCACGCGAACAGTTCACAAACTGCGCTGTTTCAGAAATGCTGCCACCCCTGGCCCGAAAGCAAATAATCATCCCTTTTTGCAAATCTGATAAATCGCTCCTTTTATCCATGACCGCAACGAGTGATATGTATTCAGAATGCCTACAGCACACTTTCTGTACCCTCCAAGGCAGCTCACGACACGTGCCTTCCTTCATTGGCTACGTGCATTTGACGTCAAAAGTAGGAGGTGGTCACAATAATGTGAATCGACTGTGTATAACTTACTAAATACATATACATTTGGTTTGGGATTTATATAATAGGAACTGTACCCGGAGTAACATACTCTAACGAAACTAAGACTAAAAACACTTTTAGCTGAACAAGAATGCACTGATATGTACAACTAATACTTCAAAAACATTCATGTACATATGCAGTTGTCGCTCGAGCGCGCGCCTGTTTGTGTGTGAACATTGAGTAAATTGAATGATTTTATTCATAATAGCGCAATGCATAATTTGCCAAGGAAAACCCAGGTTGTCATTGAAAAACCATACTTTCCGGAAATGCCGTTAGAATCTGATCAATTCTATTAGTAAAATAAACAAAGAGAAATCACATATCTGAGTCGAATGGAAAATCCAAATTGACTTAAACCACTTACTTTGAAATGATCCCTGATGAACAGACCAATACGGGTCACATCCAATGATGCAACTACGGGTCACATCCAATGATGTCATATGCAAATTTGCTATCACCAGTTTTGAAAAGCATGCGAGTAATGTTGTTGCAGGCAAATATCTTCAATATAGTGTGTATTTATAGATTTTTGACATTTCGGAATTTGTTTTTGCCTCTTGTATGACACATACTTCCGGTTTTCGTTGTCAGTAAATTCTGGTTGGATCGCCTTTTTCGTATGTAGAGTTTATTAGCAGCTATGACGGCAACTTCTCTGCTGCAAATATGCACAGCCATGAAAATTTCAATTGAGATAGGATGTTGCAACGGCGCAATCCGTACGATTCTTTCAAAGGAGGAATGTAAAATACTGTATGGGATACGCAGTCTTGTTCTACATTGTAACGATTCCTCGAGAGCTACGGTTAACCAGTTCAACTGAACAGGAGTTGAGTAATGCAAAACGAAACGTTCGGAAACATGTAACTTAATTTACCCAATACGTACTGAATGATAAAAAGTTTTGCATGGTAGTCGAATGGTTAGGTTACTAAGGTTTGATTTGATTTCTTGCCTGCGGGAATGGCAATTCCGAAGGGATTAATGCTGTTTGATATGATGTTCTTCTGTTCTACGAAGGTTCTTTCCCTCTGTTGGACTAACAACTTTGAATATGGGATATACACTGGCGGAAAGTGAAAAAAGAACACCAAGAAGGAATTTGCGGACGATCACGAAATTTACATATGTTAAAGGGGTCGAGTTCACGTAGGTGTGATGTTAATTTCGGGACCAACCGGTGAGCGCTTACGCCACAGCATGGCATAATATGCAAATTATCGTCGGTGGTATTTAAGGAGTACGGCGAAGTGAATGTAATCAGTCGTCGGCGTACGGACACGTGTGAAGACCCTGAAGAGGCTGCAATGCCTGAACATGGAAGACGTGTACGATTTCAGCAGTTATCGGACTTTGAGCAAGGTCGTCTAGTCGGACCCCGCGAGGCCGGGTGGTCGTATCGTCGTATTGAGGAGCGAATTGGACAGGAAATTTCGGTGGTGGTACGATGGTGGCGTAGATTGTCCGAGGAACATTCCCACACGAGAAGACGTGGAACCGGGAGTCACAGACGGACTGAGGAGCGGACCGATCGACACATAAGAAGAGCGGCGTTGTCAAGCAGAACATCCACTGCGACGCAAATCCGAGCTGCCGTTGCACATGTGGTGACTGTGCGAACAATCCGCAACCGTCCACTGGATGCAGGACTACGTGCACGTGTGCATCTGCCATATGTACCTCTGACTCCAAGCCACCGTCAGGAACGGCTACAGTGGTGTCGCAAACTTCTGCACTGGAGAACGCAATGGCGATCTGTCGTGTTCAGCGATGAAAGCAGTTTCTGCTTGGGAGCCTCCGATGGCCGTATGCGTGTTCGCAGACGCTCAAGGGACCGTCTCCACCCTTCTTGCATCCGCCAGCAACACACAGGACCTACACCTGGTCTCCTGGTGTAGGGAGCGATCAGCTATCACTCCCGTACACAACTAGTGTTTGTACCGGGTACATTAAACAGAACCTCCTACATCAACAATATCATTCAGCCCTTTGTTGTGCCATTTGTAAGGTCGGTCCATCGTGGTGATTTCCAGAAAGATAACGCACACCCACACACGGCACGTGCACGCAACATGCACTTGAGGGTGTGAGACAACTTCCATGGCCTGCACGTTCACCGGATTTGTCCCCCATTGAGCACGTGTGGGATTTTATGGGACAACGACTTATCCGGTCTCCACGACCAGCCGCCACCTCGGTGGTGCAGTGGTCTAAGCGATGGCTTCTGATCATTCGTCCGAAAGGGGTCCGGGTTCTAATCCTGGTAAGGCGTGGATGTTGTGTTTGTCTTGCGGCACTGGCTCTCTCTCTTTTCCCTGGAACCAGTGGCCCTAAATAAGGGACGGGCCACTGCTTATAGCCCACTGAATTGCTCACGTTGGTCGTTAAACCTCCAATAATAAAATAATAAATACGGTTAGCCACGACCATCCCCGATTTACGCGTCTAGGTTGAGGATGCTTGGAACTCAATACCCCAAACTTACATCCAACTTCTGTACGACAGACTCTATGCCAGAATTGCACAGTGTGACGCAGTTCATGGCGGTTCAACCTCGTACTAACCATGTTACATGGAAATGTTATTTTTCAGTTTACCAGCAAATACAGCTGTATTTTGCCATAATGTTTTGATCACGTTATCCTCTGTAATCTGTTATTATGCTGTATAAATTTCGTTGGTATCAGACGTCTCCTTCTTGGTGTTCTCTTTTCACTTTCCGCCAGTGTAATTACGGACATGTTCTTCGACTGTTGATCACAGATACATGCTTTCCATTAGAAAATTTCTCAAAATGACGTACAGACTTACGTCTAGGCAGTTGCATCCCTGTGTGTGGCATTTGTATAAAAACAAATATAAAAAATAATTTTTATACAGTTCTCGCAGAAAACAACTTCAGCTACAAAAAGTTGCGCAATGTCCTAATTAGTCTAAAAAACAAATCCCGTTATTCAACTTCCAAAACTCGCGGAGATAATCGTGATGAAAATTGTAAAAAATGTATCGTCTGCAGGCGAACGGTGGCTTGTTTCGCTGCATAGCTTTGTAGTGCACAAAGCGAGTAAGGGAAGAGTCCTCGCGTGCCGGAAATTATTGCTCCAGACGAAACATTTTTTACAAATTTCATCGCGAATACCTCCGCTAGTTTTGGAAGCAGAATGACGGGGTTTGTTTTTAGGACTAATTAGGACACTGCGCAACTTTTTAATTGAACTTTTTTCTTTTGCGAAGGTTGTATAAAAAATTACTTTTTTATTTTATTTTTATGCAGACAGGGGTGCAACTGCCAAGTCGAGTCGTAAGTGTTCTACACCAACAGTAAGTGTTCTACAACGACAGGGGTGCAACTGCCAAGTCGTAAGTGTTCTACGAAGGTTATTTTCCCTTTCTTGGACTAACAGTATTTTTCTAATTGAAAGTCTGTACCTGTGATCAACCGTCGAAAAAATAAAAGCTTGTTTCAATCTTTTTTGTAAAACCCGGTATATGTACAAGGTTTAACGACCCACGTTAGCAACCCACGTCAGTGGGATATAAGCAGTGGTTCGTCCCTAATGTAGGGCTACTGGTTCCAGGGAAGGGAGAGAGCCAGTACTGTAAGAGAAACACCGCCCATGCTTCACAGAGATTCAAACTCGGACTCATCTCGGATGAATGGTCAGAAGTCAGCTCTTAGACCACTGCGCCATTGGGACGGACATATGAATTTGTGAGTCAGTTTTCATACAGACTAAGTAAAAAAAGATGCACAAAGAAAATGACTCTGAAAGTCTTCGTATTGTTTTGGGAAAGCAATTTCATAAAACATTTTTAAAACCAAGATCTTAAATCGTTGCTAAAAATATGTTTTCCAAAAATGCGGCAAATTTGGTGCATGCATGAAAACCGGTACAAACTAGCGGCCATTCACGGCTGATGACCATTTCTCTAAAATTATAGAGACAATGTGAAATCTGTTCAATCGTGGTTCTTGTCTGCCTTATCATTCCTGCCAGTCTATCCTGGGGATACAAAACATTTTATCGTTGTTGTTGTTGTTTTTTGCTGCAGTCATAAATTATGTGGATTTCGTTGAAGTTAGAAAAAACTCTTGATAATTTCTAGTGAAAGTTTTTGTTAATAACGGACTGTGACTCACAGTTTTCAGTAAGTACTCTTTCAAACTCATGAAATGGATTCCTTGCAACGACATAGAATTACTGTTCATTTCGAATTTCCATTACAATTCTCTTCGAGTTCTGCTTACTACACATTTTTCTTCTATTCCTTCCCAGCAATACTAATTCAAAGGCTTTGCAAGGGTCTTCTCATTAACTGGATGTGAAATGATCACTGAGTTTTCACTATTGATTTATCTCAAAAGCCCTATATCGATTATGCACTATGCTGGTTTTCATTAAACCGAATGTAGACATTTGCTAACAAAAATTAATTCTTCGCATTTCTTCTCTGGTATACGCTATTCGAAAAGAACGTAGCGAAACCACAAATTTTAATCTGTAACTGTACGAGAGTTGTACCGATAGTAACGCAAAAGTGGGCATAACCTTTTTATTAACTGACAGAAGTTGTTCGAATTGCTCATGTTGGTAGAGTAACTCTTACTCTATAGTAACCCTTCTTCTTCGTTGCAGGTAAATAATGGATTCCAAGCAGAAGCAACATGCCGTCATTGAGTTCTTGACGAAGGAAGGGCGCAGGCTGTCCGACATCCCCAGAAGGCTTTACGGAGATGACACCATTGACAAAAGCAATGTGCTTAAATGGATGAAGAAGTTTAAAGAATGGGAAACCAGCGTTAAAGACAAACCAGGCGGTGAGAGGCCATCATCGGTGATCACTAACACGAATCGTCAGGGAGTGGAGTAATTGATTCGCGAAAAGAGACGAGTCACAATCCGTGAGCTTGTTGCACAACTGAACTGTGGTCACAACGTCATACAGAAGATGGTGAACGATTTAGGGTATCGGAAAGTGTTTGCAAAGGGGGTATTTCAGCAGTTGACACCCAAATTGAAAGAGAAAAAGGTGGAAGTCTGCTATGATCTGCTGGAAGCGTTTGAAGCCAATGAAGACACATGTTTTTCGATCTGGTGACAGGGGATGAAATATTGGCGTATCTTTACGATCCGGAAACGAAGAATCAATCCATGGAATGGTGTCACACCTCTTCACCAAGGCCAAAGAAGTTCAAGAGCCAGCGGTAAGCACACAAAGTCATGGTGACTGTTTTTTTGTGATGACAGTGGTGTCATTCTCCTTGATGTTCTGGAACGTGGCCGTACCGTGACCAGCGAGCGGTACATTAAGACACTCAAGAAGCTTAGAAAGGCCATAAAGAGGAAGAGACCGAACAAGAATCTGAAAGAGATCCGCATTTACCACGACAATGCGAGACCACACGCATATTTATCAATAAATCAGGCGATCAGAAAATTAGGCTGTTCGGTGGCCCCACAGCCCAGATCTGGCGCCTTCCGACTTCCAAACATTAGGCTGTTTGGTGGCCCCACAGCCCAGATCTGGCGCCTTCCGACTTCCAAACATTAGGCTGTTCGGTGGCCCCACAGCCCAGATCTGGCGCCCTCCGACTTCCAACTGTTCGGTTCAGTAAAGGACAGTTTCCAAGGACAACGATTTGATGACACAGACGAGGTGAAAGTGGCTAAGAAGAAGTGGGTACAACAGTCCACACCTGAATTTTTTCAAAGAGTATTCGAGAGTTGGGTTCAACGATGGCACAAATGCATCGTTTGTGATGGAGACTATGTTGAGTAGTACCTTTGTATAGAGAAAGAGTTACTCTACCAACACGTGCAATTTGAATGACCTCTGTCAGTTAATAAAAAAGTTATGCCCACTTTTGCATTACTTTCGGTACAACCCTAGTACATATTGCTTCTTTTTTTTTTTTTTTTGCAATTAGTCTTTCAATTGCCACTTTGATTTTCGGGTGAAATATATGGTAACAAATTCTAGATTTTATCTTCAAAACATTCGTCATTATATATAAATCAAGAAACATTTTGCTTTTAAATCAAACTAGATAACAATTTATCCTGCCTTTAAATTTGTTTCAACTAGCCTGCTTATTCGGGAAATGGAAAGCTTTGAGGCTTTAGCTGATATTTGTTTTTTTCACCCTAACTCAGTAAAGTTCTTTAAATCCTCCGTTTCCCGAAAGAACGTTCGACGTACTAAGCATGAAAAAGATATATCAATTAATTACGCAAAATCCTGAACGCTTTTACCCACCTCCTGTGGTACTCTTAGCTACACAAAAGCAGTATAGTTCTAAATTAAAAGAATTCTTCGGAAACAGAAGTATTTACGGAAGCCAACCCCTTTCTTTCCCTTCTTCGGCTCGTAACTCATTTTGCCTTTCCTCCCTCATTCGCAGTCATTTTGCTGCTAAGCATGTATCTGCCTCTCCTGAGCTATTTCCAATTAAGCGGTCTCTTCCAGAAAAGAATCTCCTCTCAGTTTGTGTTGATCATAAATTAGGTTTCTTCCTTTTATTGAAACAATTAATTTTCTCTCCTAGGTTTCAAAGATTAACTTTTTTATCTTAGATACCGAATGATTCAAAATGTTTACCTAAACTCAGAGCACAAAGAGTTAACTGAAATTTCAACCCTATCACTTCGCAGATAATCAGATATCACCAAACTTCGTAAAGCTCTGTAAATAAATTTGTAAATCGAAACAAAGAAGGACGATGATTTGAAATTAAATTTGTAATAGGAATCATTGTCTACTCTTGAATCGAGCATGTTGAATATCAGAATTTCCCAAGAACAAGCATTAATTTATTTTTATACAGTGGAATGCTACGCATACACGCGTACAGTATATATATACATTGATCATTAAAATTGCCCAATCCAGAAGGAGCCGGCGAATCAAAATGCAAATAAGAAGTCGTACGAAAGCAGAAGGGATATGCAAAGATTTACGAGGGGTAAAATGGCAAACACGAGCATGTCGTGATCCGTGTTTCAGACCATAAAGAAGAAAGCAACGGAATACTGAGGGCCACCACAGCGTATCCGAGCATCGCAGATGCTGCCTAGACCTCGTCACCAACTCTTTCAGCAGCAGGTCATATTTGAGACAGGAACCATCGTGGTACTCCGATCGTAGGCTGTATGGTCGATTCGCAGAATCGCAGCTCATGTGCATCAGGATGTCAGATTAGTTGAATTTTGGGTAACAGTGATTTCAGGAACGTATCGGCATTCACCGTAAAGAGACCGATCCTTGAGCTCGGCTGGGATGGCGTCGTAGTAGAGCTGCGCGTAGACAGGGATGTCAGCATGTCGTGCTCAGCGATGAGTCCTGAATCTGCGTCAGTGCCGACGATCGTCGTGTCTTCATCTGGGTACAGTGACGAGCCAGATGTTATCCACTTACAGCACACTGTTCGCCAATGAGGCATCCTTGTATATGGTGTCATTAATTACGATAGCGGATCACCTTTGATACGCATAACGGGCACGATGACAGCCGGGTGGTACGCTGATAATGTTTTACAGCCTACATTGTTGCCAAATACTGAGTGATATCCAGGATACCGTTTTGCACCAAGATAACGCTCGTCCACACACTGCTAAAATCTCTCGAGCGTGCGTCCAATGGGTGCATGTGCTTCCATGGCTAGTGACATCTACGGATCTATCACCCGTCGAGTAAGTATAGAACTTCAATGGACGACACTTTGAAGCCTCTCCTTGGCCGTTCCAGGCTGCCACTAAATTATGGGACCAAGTAAATATTGCTTTATCGCAGATACCCCAGGACACCATTACAAGGCTGTATCTCTCCATGTCGCACCACGTGTGTGTCTGATTGTATTGAATAGCATGTTGGTCACACAAGGTGTTCCCATACCTGTAGCCTACCAAAGTGATATACTGCCTTAGAAATTAAATCATGATATTCCACTCGTATTCTGTCTCTGGTGATTTTCGGTTAATTTATTTAAATTAAAAAGAAAACAAAAATACAAGAATCCGAATGAAAATCACATGATATACAAAAATAACTTATTAAAACTTTCATAGCAACATAACAGGAAACCAGGGGGAAATGCAAATGTTAGCCTGACTAATCCCTGGCCCCTAAAGTAACAAAAATGTCAAGTCAAGTAATTACATATTTTTCAACTTATATACACATAATCGCAATGCAATATGGTTGACGTTAATCAAATTTAACTATTAGCATAATATTCCTTTAGTGCTTTTTTAAACGATACAAAACCGGCAAGGGATTTTATATGAATTGGCAACCCGTTCCAGATTCGGGGCAATGAGCATTAATATTGAAAGTACGATCCCTAAGAATAACAATGTCATCATACCCACGAATTTGATAACTGTGTACAGAATAACATATATTCAATAAATTGATATGTTTGTTGGCATAAACACGCTCGTGCATTGACAACATCAGTTGATAACTGTATAATCTCTCAAAGATCAATAATTTATAACGACTGAACAATATTTCAACATTTTCCAGTGGATTCAACAAACCAAAAAATGTTTTTCGTACAGAAAAAATTCTATCATTATTTATTGCATTTAGTTGTCTCGCATTCTGATATTAATCCATCCTATTACTCAAGTAGCATCTCTTGGTCTCCATTGTATCGTTATATATCAGTGCGCCAAATAGTAAATCTTGCAACATCTTATTTTGACAACATTAAACGATAAGTAATATCATTCATATTCGTTTCTTATCTTGGAGTGCAAGTCTGAAAATAGCTCATTTCATTTGTTGTATAGCAAAAGGTTTTATTTTATTTTAAGGGAGATGAAAACATTGTTGTTTAGCTTTTCTTCATGTTTAAAATAAAATGTTCGAGTTGCTTCCTCATAATATCCTTTCGCACTGCCTTTGTATCGGAAGTATGCTTCTCAAAATTCCTTACTCCCATAGATTCATTATGCAGTCTAACACTTTCTTACTTTGATAACTGATTTAAATTTTTGTTCTCCGCCTTTGTCTATTCATAGGTTTTAGTTACTCAATCACTTAAAGTTTTTTTTTCGTAGGTTTCATTTGCTCAATCGCTGAAAGATTTACAATTTATGTAGCTGAAAGAATAACATTCATATTAGAACGCGCATGTAGAGATGGAATTTTGCATTAATATAGCATAAAGAAAGAAATGAAAACTTAGTCATAAATTAAGTAAAAATTAAGTGATCACGGAAATATGTTTTGCTAAATGTATTTGTTCTAACGTTAAACTAAGAAAAACTTGTTCGTTACAAAGGAAGAGTTTACATCCATTACTATTAGTAGTTGCATAAAATGATAAGTCGTCTACGAAATCGCAAAAATACTTACTGAACATCCACATGTAAGAATATAGTGGAAAAGTAATGAAATAGCTAATTAGTTCCTTTTCTACATGTATATACTGTACTTTGATGAACGCTCATCAGTGGTCAGCCTCTGCATTAGTCAGTCCTAGTAGTTTATATTCATGACCACATTCTGCGTGTATGCCTGGATGTTTGGTTCGGTGCATAGAAATCGGGGTCGTATATCATTTAACTTCATCTCCTGTTCATCTTACTTTATCATAGAATACATCGCGCGTGTTCTTTAATAGAAAAGGGTTGAAAAACGCATCAGAAGACCAAGTTTATAATCAGAGTTCAAAATGTCCACTCTCTAACTGTAATACAGACCCTGACCATAAAACCCGTTGGAATTTTGAGGTGGGCGAGTTCTCTCTTCAGATCCTTATAGGACATGCCCAAAGGAAAAGTAACATCTTGGATAGACATCTGGCAACCTGACTATAAGTTTTATAGGACGCCATTTTTTTTGGCATGTACGCGCAGTGGCTAGTATTGAATTTCATACTTTTCGGTTCATGCTATCGGACCTTTGACTCTGAATATTGAATGAGAAAACAACAAAATAATCCATAAAAGATAAGAATAGATAACAATGCATTATCAGTATTAAATTGCGATACAGGAAAAAGAATCACAAACTATACACAGAGTTAAATGGTTATTTTAAGTACTTTACACATGTTTTTGAATGTCGCAAGACATGTTGCATTTCCAAAAGGACGAATACAAGAAACAGTGTTTTTGCGGCATCGGTATTGTTTTGTATGACAGCTTTTGCAAGTACAGATCAGAATCACATCTTCAGGTAGCTCACTAGTGCAAATGTCTGGCGTGAATGATGACTCATCAGCACTGATTGTTCATCCAAAATCTGTTAGGGTTAACAGTTCGTCCATTGTCAACACTGTACAACATGAGTATACCATGTAAAATTATTCTTTTGGGTGACCTTGTAATGAAAAGCTTGTGCAACGGAAGTCTTGTAAGTTTTGAATTCTAGCTTTGGTCATTATTTCAAATCAAAGTGCATCAAATGTGTTGCACACTGAGCCTGGTTTAAGAGCGATCACAAAATGTTCCTCGGCTAGCTTAAAGCATAGAGTACTTGGAGGATGACGCCAACCTATATTGCGCAGATATTTTTCTGGTTTTGCCTTGAGCGATGATACTTTGATGTTTATCTTACTGGTCAGTGGTCACATCAGAGCCTGTAAGAAAATAGGCAGCAAGAAGGACGTCCGTGATGGTACTTATCATGTCGATAAGAGTATGAATTGGTATGATATCTGATGCCGACTTGCCCATCGATAGTTCAGGGAGTTCACTTTCATTAAAAAACTTTTAGAAATGAATGAGTATGATAAAATGATTTGTGTCGCTTGGAAGCACAACGATACACTCCAAGACTTGTTTAACACTAATATGCCTTTTTTCCACGAAGCATGTGTTCAATATTCTCAAAACTAGTAACAAAATCTAGAAGAAAACCCTCGTTTGAAGTATTTCGAAACATTGTTCTATGTCTAAATTCTTCATGAGCATAGCCTCAATTAATTTTAAAATAGCACCTATCCTACTGGAATCTGTTTTTGTGAAGTTTTGTTTAATTTTAGTTTCTTAGGAAATGTCAAAAGAAGAAAGACATATTCAAACGAAGATAAATGCATCGCATTGTACTCATAAACATCCGTTAGCACATTAAAAAAATGACATTTATTACTAATTGCTGATATCTTACTGATTTTATGGTTTTGTTCCCTTTCTTTTCTGACTGATATCTATTGTTTTGTTTTTAAGTGTAAAAGGATAAGAGGAATTTCTTATCCATAACTAGATGTTCCATTTCCGGAACATAAAGGATCAGCACCAAGAAATACACATGATATTCATGGCTCACTCGGGAACCAAAACCCAGCCGTATTATTGAAATAGCTGCAGGGTTGAGCTGCCAGCCGATAGTAGTGTTGGATTTTAAATCCGTCACCACAAAACTGAGTATCGCCTTTGTTAGATTTGTTTCCTACAACTCTGATTCCGGCATTTAGAGCATAGAAGGTTCATTTTTATTTTCTTTACTTAAAGAGCAGCTGGAATAAGTCTAGCTTCTATGAAATAAGTCGGCCAACCGTAAGAAAAACTGAGGTGTTATGTTCGTACAACCGTTTGGTTCCCTCTCTTTTATGAAATCAGAAGCCTGAATTAGTATCATTTAGTTTAGCCTGCTTACGCATCTTGGAAAACAATAAATCACCAAAATTTATTCACGATTAAGTGTTTTGTTTTATGATCTACTACAGTTTCGCTGAGCGTTTGGCTCGGCTTCGTCAGCCAAACGCATTCATTTACCCTGTTGAAGCAGAACCAAACGATTAGTGAAACTATAGTAGATCTTAAAATAAACTATTTAATTGTGAATAGATATTGCTGATTTATTCTATCTCAACATTACAGGTATTTTAGTCAAAAAATATATTAATTCTGGAATGTAGAAACTTTTTCAATGTAAAGCAACTGATGTGGCAGTTCTCAAAAAGGAAAAAAAAACAACAAGACGATTTCAACCTGTAGCAAAAAAATTACTATACAGTCATTTTCTGACACCATGTTGCAGCACTATAAATATAATTACTCTTTTAAAGCCAAAAAAAAAATGAAAACAAATACTGAAAAGTATTAAAACTCGGTATCCATTCAAGAAGAGCGCTGTTCTTCAGTATGATTGTGCTTGAGCACTTCCTCTAGGAAGGTAAAAATTCTTGGAGGGGGCACGAATTGGAAAATGTGTTGGCCCAGACTCAATTCCCCATTTTTGAAGAAAAAATGTGGAATTTTTGTTTCTTTGAAACGAAAGGACGATATCTCCAACATCGTGCTCAATAAGACCACATAAAGTTTCGCATCCCTCTTCCGAAAGCTTTTTAACAGGTTCTTGGATTTTTGTTACTGTTTGCGATATAAAATTTGCCAAACTAGCTGCTTTAGGGAAATGAAGTTTTTACACGTTAACTATACTTTTCTTCCTTTAGAAACTGTTACGCAAGATGTTTCGGAATAGTATACCGAAATTTTTGGAGCCACATGATATCACTGCAGTATCGAATGCATTCCGCGAAGATGGCTCATATCCGAACGTTAAAGCGTTAAATACATCCAACGTAAAAGAAGATGCATTTTTTCTGAAGCAAAGTTCTGGTTTATGATTTGGCTCATAAGAGTGTCCCGGATAATTTCTAACCAGCGTGAATGCAAGTTATGGCAGATCGAAGTAACAAACTGAATCTTCAGTCGTTAACACGAATTGTTTCTCAGACATTCAGATAGAAGAGACAAGGACTAAAATCGTTTCCGTTGTATTTATGAGCACAAGTGAGAGATCAGAAGACATCAGCGCTTAGCCAGCGTTGAGCTTAGAAATGACAAAAGCTGCAATAGAACCACTGAACAACCTCTCTGTAGCTTCACGCCTTCTATTTTATGTTTTGGAAACTCTCATGCTTTACTCTCTCTTCTGCACCAGCATGCAACGCTCCTCCCCTGTTTCAAACAATCAGTTCATTATATTATCTAAAATTCAAATCCAATTTCTTAAAATAAAAAAGTAAATACAAAGAATTTTTCTGGAACGAAAATTCATGAAAAATACAACAGAATACAAGGAAATGCCAGAGGAGTTTTGTATATTTTAAAAAGCGATGTCGCATTTGGCTCAAAAAATAATAACTTCTAGTTTTAAATGATTAATATGCGCAACTCAAATCACTTTCGACCTCCAATCCATTCTTTTGTTTCAATGACATTGTGATTAAACTTGAAAGGCGGTATTTTCTTTTCTCGTAGAAGTTTGTCGACAAAATCGAAAGAATAATACGCCAAGTTGTTCTTTCAGCATTTACACTGCTGGCCACCCAAAAATGCAACACCGAGAAAGAAGCATCCGACTACGGAATGGCACGACAATGTCTTCTCCGACAAATCTCGCTTCTGCCTGCAACACCACGATGGCCGGATCCGCGTGTGGCGGCACCGCGGCGAGAGACTGTATGACGCCTGCATTATGCATCGCCATACCGGTCCGTCGCCTGGCGTTATGGTTTGGGGCACAATTGGATATAACACCCGCACCCCACTGGTGCGCATCGACGGTACACTCAACAGCCACCGCTACATCTCCGACGTTTTGGAGTCTGTAGTCCTCCCTTATCTGCAGGACCTGCCAGCGGCCACGTTTCAACAGGACAATACGCGCCTGCACGTGGCACGCATGGTGCAACAATTCTTCACGGCCCACCAGGTGTCACTGCTGCCTTGGCCCGCATGTTCTCCCGATATGACGCCCATCGAACACGTCTGGTCGCTGATCGGCAACCGAGTGGCCCGGCAAGCAACACCCGCGGCTACGCCTGATGAACTGTGGCAACGTGTGGAAGCAGCCTGGACCGACATACCCTAAGCCTCCATCCAAGGCCTCTTTCGTTCGATGCCGCGGCGTGTAGCGGCCGTTATTGCCAGCCATGGGGGCCACACAAACTATTGATGTGTTCCGCAAGTCGCACGGGCCTGTAAGCTCAATCGTTTTATCTTAAATATCACTCTGGTATTCGAAAGTTAAGTAAGAGTTTGGATACATCCGCCGATCCATTTATGGCATTAAGATTACGTTAGGCAAGGAGGTATAATGACTGCAGCTTATTGGACTGACCTTCCTGACTTCCTGTTTTAACTTTCCAAAAACAGTGATGATACCAAAAACAGTGATTCGTTTTAACCTTCAAATATGTATACTTTGTGTGCTATTTATAGAGTATAGTTATAATAAGTTTTCATAGACTTGATTAAGATAAGAATCTAAAAAATACGAATATGAAAACTTATTTCGTAAAATAAGTTTTTATATTCATAAAGTATACGATATATTCATGTTCGCATATCATACGTGATGTAGTTATATCTTAATGAATTTATCGAAATTCCATTCATATCTTCAGCAGAAGGGATATGAAAATGAAGGCGAGTGATATCCAAAATCTCATCAATTATCGATTTTGTCACTAGAGTCCCTAATAACATTTGTTACTTCACATTAAGTTCCTAAAACTACTCATAAAATATTCTGAAACCTCCTCTTTGCTCTAACGTTTTTCTAAGAATCTGAAGACCTTGAAAAACCTCTATTACATTCGATTTTCCATCGACATTTGTATCTTTCTTTTCTTCTGCAACTTGTACTGTTTTCTGGATTTCCTCAAAGATTTCATGAGTTTCTTTATGTATGAGTTCCTCGTGTATCCATGTCAGTCAAATCTTCTTTTTTGGGGAGCACAGGGTGGGTGGGATTTTAACGGCCACTGTGAGCAGCTCGACAGTCTCCCGTTCTTAATTTAGGGCCACTGGTTCCCAAAATGTGAGAGAGCCAGTGCGGTAAGACATACGCAACATCTATGCCTAACCAGGATTCGAAATCAGATTCATCCCAGACGAATGGTCAGAAGTCAGCATTTAAACCACTGCGCCTCCACGGCGGCCAGTCAAATCTTCAAGCAACTGATCAAAATCGTCTCTTTCTTCTGTTTGTCTTGTTGTCTTTTCATTAAGGAGATTACTTTCTAAACTCCATCCGTATGGAAGAACTAAAAACACAAATGTTTGCTATATTTTTTCAGGCATTAGGAACTAGGTTCATTGCGTCAAATGCAGATATGTTTCAATATTTCTTCTGACTCTGATGCCTCTCTTGCGTCAATGCATCCACAGTTTGCAGTTTGTTTTCCATATTTCTTTTGCAATGCGTTTAAACCAGCTCGATTATCCGTTGATCGAGTAACTGGATAATTTATGTTATATTTGAGGGTTTAAGATATAGGAAGAGGGAGTTGCTTTAAAACGTCTGAAATTCTTGTTTATCCAGTGATGAAAGAGCAGTTTAATAGTTCATGTCAAGTTATAAATCAAAAGAATTGTTACGCCCTCTTTTGGTTTATTTTTTATTTTTGTCCAGAAGACGCCAAATCGATTTCGATCATTGTAAAGTGCTGTTGTAGTGTTTTAAAGTAACGATTTGCCTCATCCGCCTTTAAAATTTTGTGATATTCGTAACTTTCAAGAATTCTAGCTAAACACTAAAATTCCTATTTCTCTGCTCTTGGTTTTCAACACTTTTCTTGTCGCCTTTCTTATCCGTCTCCGACTACTCGTCCAATGACGATTGGACCACTGCCGATTCGTCCAAAGGAAACAATCGGCCTAATGGTATGATCGGTTCAATGCTGATTTGTCCAATAATGCGACTGTTCGAATGCCGGTTTGTCTAATGGTATCATTCGACTAACAACTAATTTTTCCTGATTTTAAGAAATGAAAAATAAGTTAAGTTACTCTCCTGTACGCATTGTTGCCACAAGTGATTTCGATTCCCAAAATTTACATTTTAACCTGATTTCATAATAGGATAAAAATGTTTTCAGTGGTATTAGAAGCTTTTCTCGTTCTCGTTTACTGCAGCTAATCTCATCTACTGTTTTAAAGCTCTTAATTTTTCATTCGTTTATCTGACAAAGAAAGTACCTCAACCTCTCGCGCCGGAACAGGACGAAACTTCCACAATTGATCGATAGAGCGAAGAAAAAAACCCCGTCTGAAGCGGGATGTTTCGCAATAATGTGAAACGCGAGTTATGCGGTTTTGAAGAACTACCCGACCACTCGGGAATTTGTTGGGATGGCTGCAAGATTTATCCAGAAACCGCGATTGGCCACCGGCTCGAGAGCCATCGCGTGGAATCAGTTGATTTCTATATAATGATCGGTGCAAGCCGACCACAGGAAAGACTGAAGACTGTTTGGAGGTGACATACAGTGATTGCAGACTTTCATCACTGGCTGGAAGACGTTTTTTGTGTTCGATGGCTTTGTTGGACTAGACTGGTCTCCCTTCGAAATAATGCAATAAGCTTTAGATTTTAAGTTCTGTTCTGTGTTGGAGCATGTCGCATGAAAACCGACAGCTGCTCTCAATGTCATGTTTTTTTATTACCAAGTTTTGATTCTGTGTTTGTACCCTGATAATGTTTTTTAAATGTTCTACTGCTGTGTTAGAGCCTTCACGTACTGTACACTATATGCCCTTTTCTGAATTTGTATATGCTTTGGCTCGTAATTTTGTTCTGTAAGTCGTCTGTAGCAGGTTTTGTACCTCTCGAACGACAGCGCAGACCATCTTTGCGTCTTTTTCATGCCTCTAGGGCGGGGAGAGGTGTGACAAATGACATTTCATGCAGTTGTTTATTTTTCTTTTCTTTCCCTGTAATCCTTGTTTTTCTTTTTTTTTTCTTGGTGCTTAGATATGGGTTCTCTTTCCCTTTTTCTCTCTAAGCGTTTCTATCCCGATTCCAGTGACGCTTCTTCCCTGGAAGTATTTTGCATTTGAGTTTTGTCGCCCACGTCTGGTAAGTAAGGTAAGTGTTTTTTTTTACCTTCTTTTTGTTGTGTACGTGTGTGAATGCGAGCGTGTGTGAGGCCGTTATGATGATAGTGTATTGGCTGACCCATATTGTGGGTTACAGCGGAACAGTGTGCAGCCTTGTGCTGTACAGAAGTTCACTAATTGAGCAGGTCACCTTTGAAGTGAGAGTTCAATGTGAGGGTAATACAGATTCCTGGGAACGTGAGGTGTAATCCTCATGTCATCATAGAGCTATTAAAGGAGAAAGTGACGCAAACATTCTAACGCAATAATGGTCGTCCCTCCGTTAACAACAAACGGATCGCAAAAGTTACGTTCGACATGTTGATGGGCCATGTGACTGGTACGGCTACAATTACAAGAGATCGGACACTGTGATATGACTGCTGCACCTCATCTGATAGCAAGACTGCTGATTCTACAGCCACGAGCACTCCAGACAGGAATGAAGGGAACAGCACTAGTTCTTATGAACCATGTTCACCTGATATACGGCAAAAGAGCAAGTTTACCTGGACAAGATGCAACTATCTACAGAATTGTCAAGGAGAAGCATAAAACTGTCTGCAGCTGCGCGTAAGTACGAGACAACTCGGGACAAAACGCGACAGATCCTTACCTAGGAACGTCAACAAAAGAGACAGCAGGTCCGAAAAATACGCTCAGATCTGTGCTCATATGTTACAGCAACTTAAAGAGGCACGGAATTCAGGTGTGTAACTACATAACTGACATTTACAAAATGTGCGAGAGGGGCTTCGATTCTTGTCAGCTTGCATGATTTCAAAGCCAGTCACAATTTCATTGAATTATTTAATGGCGTAATAAAATTCGTCATGAAAAATCACCAAATATGTGTCTACACCTGACGTTACCGATGGAGACGCCATCCAACAGCGTGCGGAAGATTTTGTCTCCGCAATGCGGGAATTCATTGCTCACATTGATGTCGAGGAATCGTCTGCGTTTAATATTGATCAGTGTCAGTTTGGGTATGAAATGACTACTAACAGACAATCAGGCATACGGGGGAGAAGACACGGAAAGTTGTGGTACAATCAGTGGCAAGCACTAGCCACTCATATACAATTCAGGTGCTGATATCAGTGAGTGGAAAACTGGGAAGATAACTATTAATTTGTTTTAAGGAACCAGCAGATAAATTTGTAAAACGTATTGCCACCCAGATATTGTGAAATACGCAGTCCAATGTCGTCTGAGACTGCAATTCTAAAGGTATGGTGTCTTCTAATCTCTTCATTTCTTGGCTTCAGTAAATTCTGGAACCTGAATTACATGGAACGTCTCTTCTTCTTCCGGACTGGTGGTCCAGACAAACAGACATGGCGTCTTTGGCGTCTCGAGCTTTCCCGAAGGACGATGCCGATCTACATTTCCGAATAATTCCACCGAAAGCAACACGATATTTTCAGTCACTGGGCGTGTACTTCTTCCGACAGTACAAGCTCTTTGCACGACATCTGGAGGAATAGATAAAGTGTGCCGCGGAGCAAGTCCCAATCTGCACACCCGACTATTCGTTCTGAAGATGCACAGCTTTATTTACAACCACCTGGGTTATCCGAAATACCAGCCCATGCTACGATATACCTTTATAGCATCTGGTTATTTACCACAGAAAGCGAACACAGTATTATTCCAAAATGTGCTCTTTCTCTCTCTCTCTGTCAAATTCTCAACAAACATGACATGTGGCTCTCTAAACTGTAAGGACAGTGCATTTGTGGTTTGTTCGTGGTGCAACGCACATCTTTGTTTCACACACTGAATTTTGACATTGCACTATCAAGATATGGAGTGACCTGATGTTTTCATGACCACAGTTTCTATTTCGTTCTCTGCCTGTATCCCGTTTTGGTTTACGTATGTATTCTGTCTCGCTGTTCATGAATATATCATGTTGCCGCATAAAGTATGTGTGTACTTCGTTATATTCTTCTTCTTTCAGTGAATGGGTGCTCATCTGTTCGCTCGTTTCCCGACTGCGCAGCTCGCGTTTGAAAAGGTTTTTGCGAAACGTAACGCTTCATACAAGTTTTACTCTTACATGTTTCTGCGAGGTGTGCAAGTTTCGTTCGGTTCCGGTGCGGGAGGTTAGGGTACTTTCCTAGTCAGTAATTATATTCGTAGGTATCTGGCTGACAAAGATAAATACAGAGAGGTGTTGTAAACGGGCTCAAATTACTATTGCCAGAAGTATTTCTGCGACTTGGTTGCCGTATTTATTTCCTAAAAAAGTTGTGAAATCGTAAAGGCTGCCTGTACTTCGTATATGAGGGGAAACGGGGGTTAGAATGAAACCTAAATATACATTTTTATACTTTAAACAAAGATTCAATGCTGTTTCTTTAATATTCATTTTTCCACATTTTTGTCCCACTAGCTCACTTTGAAAATGTTTGCTCTGTTGAATAAATAAATCGTCTAAGCCAACGGCAAGAATGCACATAAACAGGAATGATAGAATGGAATTTTTGAGTAGAATGAACCAAAGAAAGTGTGATAATGTAAAATGTAGTAATGATCAAAAATTTATTGACGTATGAAATCTTACAGAAAAGGTCTTATCATATTTCACTACATTTTCTTCACAAACAAAGTCTTCCGCTTGTGCGGAAAATTTGTGCAAATGTTTCGTCGTAGTTAGATGTATCTAACTGAATGCATATTGTTTTACAATAGATTAAAAATATTAGCCAGTTTTCTGTAATTAATGCAGAAAGCATAGAAAAGCAAACCTACGAAAAAGACAATTTTGTAGTGGAATTTTTGTTTCTGATCCTAATAAAAGTACGATGACATAACACAAGAGAAAAACTTGCAAGCAAAACTGAACAGAAGAAACAATTAAACAGAGATGCATTTGAGAGACCATATCGCACCCTTGGACAAATCGTACTTTTCGACTAATTATCCATTGGATGAAATGTCTCCTTTGGACGCATTGGCATTTAACGAGTCGTCGTTGGAAAAATCAAATTGTACCGACCGATTTCATTTATATAATATTCTTTGCTTCCTTTGCGTCATCCATCTACCACTTGCCTTCAAAACCTTCTTTCCGAGGATTTTACCAGAATATTCAGCTTTTTCGAAAGGTATTCTAATTAAGGTTAGGGACATTCACTATTCTTATTTCTCACACCATTGTAAACGAACTTCTTCAACATCAATACATTTCCCTTCGCGGTTTCGTTTTCCGTTTTAAAAATCCTATTGATGCAACTTGAGTGCAATATCTTCTCTCAAAATTTTGCTGAATTTGATCTACGAAATATATTCACTGGTGTTCAAAATTAAGAGAATTTGCACATTTTGTCGATTTTCACAAAAAATACGGAACCAAAGGTACAAATTGTGCCGCCGAATAAGAATCCAAATTTGCAGTGTCGAATACGTAAGCGTACACGTGCGTGTGGACGGAGCTGTAACAGCGGAGGGCATGAAAAGCACACGTTGCCTTTTCTGCGATTAGTTCGCTCGTACTCCTGGGCGACATTCGTTGTGTTTCTTGCAGGAGTTGGTTCAATTTTATAAGCAATAAGGTCAAATGAGTTGCCACGAACGTATTGATGACGGAATGAGGTGGAGAATCGTCGGTAGATTGGAGGCAGTGCAATCGCAAGTGCAGGTTGTTACAGAGCTCAATGTAACACCCAGTGTCTTCTGCAATTTGTGGAAACAGGTTAAGGACACCAGATCCATATCGAAAAAGCCTGGGCAAAGTCGTTCAAGAGCCACGACGGCCAATGAAGATCTTTATTTGGCATTTTCAGCGAGGCTCCACAGGACAGCTACAGCTGAACAGCTATTTCGTGAGCTGCATGCCGCCACTGGAACCCGAGTTTCAAGGGTTTACTGTTTCCAGAAGGCTTAATGAGAGAGGGCTTTTTGCCAGAAGACCCGCTGTTTGCGTCCCGCTCACTTCAGCACACATGAGAGCGCGTTTAGCATGGTGCGGACAACATCAGCCCCTGACCAGACATCAGTGGGGTAACGTTCTATTCACAGACGAGTCGCGATTCAGCCTGGACATTGATTCTCGACGTACCTTAATCTGGAGAGAACCTGGGACCCGACATCTTTCCTCCAACATTCGAGAAAGGGAGGGCTATGGCAGCGGTGGTGTCATGGTCCGGGCAGGCATTATGTCGGACGGCCTCACACCTCTCCATGTGTTTGACAAAAGCTCCCTGAATGCTTAGAGGTATAGGGATGAGATCTTACAGCCCTATGTTCGACTTTTCAGGAGCACAGTTGGCCATCGGTTCCTTTTTATGGACGACAACGCTCGTCCACATAGGGCTCACCTGGCCGACGATTATCTTGAAAGTGAGAATATTGGCCGGATGGATTGGCCAGCCATAACGCCAGACCTAAACCCTAACGAACATGTCTAGGACGCTCTTGGGAGGGCAATTGCAGGTCGTCATCCCCCTCCGAGAATCATCCAGGAGCTGAAAACTGTGTTGCTGCAGGAGTGGGACCGACTGCCACAGGGACTCATCAACTGTCACGCTTCGAGTATGACGTCGCGCTGTGAGAATTGTATGACTGTAAGAGGGGACCATACCCCATATTAGAGTCATTTTATGTTCGATCTTGCAACATGAATTTTGGACATTCCTGCGCTGATGAGCCTTACTGATGACCATGAGTGCGTACCATGACTGTTCTATGGTATAATTTTTTCTCTTATATAACTGTGTATATTTCATTAAATGTGTGCATTAGTTTTTCAGAAATTCGACAAAAAGTGCAAATTCTCTTAATTTTTAACATCAGTATATATATATATTTAACCACCCAAAATGCAACACTAAGAAGGACACGAGATAGCAAAGCCAAATTTACTGGACACATAACAACAGAAACAAAGATGAAACGATTGAGCTTACAGGCCCGTGCGACTTGCGGAACACGCAGACATCACTAGTTCGTGTGTCCCCCATGGCTGGCAATAACGGCCGCTACACGCCGCGGAATCGAACGAAAGAGGCTTTGGATGTGGGCTTGGGGTAGGTTGGTCCAGGCTGCTTCCACACGTTGCCACAGTTCATCAGGCGTAGCCGCGGGTGGTGCTTGCCAGGCCACTCGGTTGCCGATCAACGACCAGACGCGTTCGATGGACGACATATCGGGAGAAAAGGCGGACCACGGCAGCAGTGACACCTGGTGGGCCGTGAAGAATTGTTGCACGATGCGTTCCACGTGCGGGCGCGCATTGTCCTGTTGAAGCGTGGCCGCTGGCAGGTCCTGCAGGTAAGGGAGGACTACAGGCTCCAAAACGTCGGAGATGTAGCGGTGGCTGTTGAGTGTTCCGGCGATGAGTACCAGAGGGGGCGGGTGTCATATCCAATTGCGCCCCAAACCATAACGCCCGACGGCGGACCGGTATGGCGATGCATAATGCAGGCGTCATACAGTCTCTCGCCGCGGTGCCGCCACACGCTGATCCGACCATCGTGGTGTTGCAGGCAGAAGCGAGATTCGCCGGAGAAGACAGTGTCATGCCATTCCGTAGTCCAGGTGCTACGTTCAACGGCCCACTGCTGCCGCACTAGCCGGTGGTGTAATGTCAATGGTAATCGGAGCAATGGGCGCCGTGCGACAAGTCTCCTCTCCTTTAGACGACGTCGAACGGTACACGCCGACACAGGTTGTTGCGCAACACATCCTAATTCCTGTGCTAACGTTCGTGATGTGGCGGTGCGAGCCGTCAATGCCCGCCGCACAACATGCCGGTACTGTCGTTTGGTGGTGTGCCGCGGCTGCGGCGATCGCTCACGTCGGTCCGTCCGTCGCTCCTGCACCCACCGAATCCATATTCGCTTCATTGTGGCTGGATGTCATCCCACACGGGTGCCGATGTCTCGGTACGATAAACCGCTGTCGCGATAAGCCACTATTCGTCCTCTGTCGAACTACGAAACGTGCTGGAATGACTGCCGTATTCTGCGACGAAGCACCAGGAAGCTTCCAACGCACAGGTCCTGCAGCACAACACACTTCCACTACTTACACCACGCCTTCTGTGCACCCTTCTTATAGTGCTTCTCGGTGGCGTGCCGGACGCACATGATTTGCATTTGCCCTGCAATGCTAATCGTTTGCATGTCCTCTCGCGGGCGAGGCATGCTTCGAATTTCAAGCCAATCGGAGCTTCCTTCGTGATGTTGCATTTTGGGTGGCCAGCAGGGTATATATATATAATCAGCATCCTCATCAACCATATCAATCCATTGCTGGATGCAGGTATCCCCAAGATTCTCCCACAACGGTCTACCTTATAACAGTCTCCTCCATGTCACTCCCGCACGCTTACGAATTGATCAACACATCTCCCATGTGGTTTTCTGGGGTCTTTTCCTGTCCCCTTGAATCCGGTCTAGAATTTCGGTTGTCTGTCGGTGGTCCTTTCTTCTGGCAACATGTCCTGCCCATTGCCATTTCAGGGATTTACTCTGATCACGATGACTTTCACTGTTGTCATTTTCGTTATCCATGAGATCCTCTTTTTATCTCTCCTAGTTACACCAAGTATACATTTATCTATGGTTCTTCCAGTTGTCTGCAGTCTTTGTATGTCTTTTTTAGTTAAGCTCCACATCTCTGCTCTGTACGTAAGCACTGGAAGTATGCATTGATGAAACACTTTTTCTAAGACATAATGGCATATTGCTCTTAAACACTGTACTGCTTTTCCGAAAACTTTCCAACCAAGTTTTATACGTCGATTAATCTCTTCATTAATATGACCTTTGCTTGATATATGCTGTCCAAGGTAAATGTAGGCATCGGTTAATCGGTTATCTCCAGCTTTCCCCCATCAATCAATAAATTTTAATTTCTGGTAAAATCATTGTACATCAGTTTTGTCTTCTGAAAATTGATTTTTAATCCCACTTCTTTACTCCCTTCAGCAAGTTCCTGGATCATACTCTACAGCTCTGAAGGGGCATTTGCAAAAATGACTACGTCATCAGGAAAACGAAGGTGAGTTAAATAATCTCCATTAATCTTTATCCCTTTGTTTTCCGAGTTCATTGATTGAAAGATATTTTGCAATGTGGCATTACAGAGTTTGGCAGGTATGGTGTCACCTTGTCTCACTCCTTTCCAATTTTTATTTCGCTCTGTATCCTCAAATAAACCGACCCTTCGCACTTGCATTTTCAGACATGTTACTAATAATACTAATGCATGCATCTTCAATACCGCAGGATTTCAAAGCTATTGTAATTGCTGATGGTTTCACCGAATCAAAGGCATTTCCATCATCGATAACAGGATGGTTGTAGTATTGTTCCAATCCTCAGGAATCTTTTCTTCATTTCGACATCTAGTGAAAAACTTGGACGAGTCTAGTTTCAATTTCTCCACTTGATTCTTGTATAATGTCCACAGTAATTCCATCTTCTCCTGCAGCTTTTCCCCGTTTCATGTTCTAAATCGCATGCGTAACTTCTATCGAGAGGACAGGAGGAACTTTGGTACTGTTACCTTTCGTAATGTTTAGAGTAGATGTATCATCTCTTTCATGTAGTTTCGAGTGGAAATCTTTCACTCTCGTCGAAATTTCGCCACTATTACTTGTTACAGTGCCATCTTCTTTTCTCAGTGCCATAATCTGTTTTCTTCAATTACTGAGATTCCCCTTTGCTCTGTTAAGGCTTTGGGTGCTTTCAATTGGTTTTTCACTAGTTCACAGTTGAATTTCCTTACGGCTTTAGTGATACTTTTTCGTGCTGCCTATATATTCCACTTTGGAAGCGACATCTTTATTTGTCCTCATCTCTCTTCTCTTTTGCATCAGCATTTTTGTTTTCTATGATATTTTCTTCTTATGCAATTTATTCTTAGTACCACCTATTTGTGTTGCTGTTTCCATAAGAGCGTTGGTTAGTTTTCTGTTAACTTCATAGATGTCCACTCCTTCTGATATTAGATCTTTTAGAGCGGAGAATCTGTTAATCAGTTCCAATTTGAAGGTACTATGATGCTTTTAAGGATGGTCATGTCAATACATTTTGCTTGTTTTATGAGCTTGCCACGTTCAAGCTTAGTGTTGAGGTGCATCTTGCATCTCGCCCTTCTATGATCACTCCCTGTGTTGAATCTGTTCAGCACACTGCAGTGTTCAATGACAAAAAAGTTTCATTTGTCATTCCATTGGAATACTTCCATTTCCATTTCCTATGTGGTTTTTACTTGAAAAGAAGTTCATGATGAAAATCCTTTCTGCCTATGCAAACTCTAGGAGAGTATTTCCACACTGGTTTCTGTTCTCATGTCCGAATTCACCTACCGAAGTTGCATTCTGTTGCTGCTGTTGCCCTATTTTTGCATTGAAATCACCCATAATGATCTTCAAGTGCTGCTTGCCTCTATTATTTAGATGCCGACTTTTTTCATAAAATTCTTCAACTTTTTCCTCAGGCTACATTGTGGTGGGCGCCTAAGCTTCAATAATCTGAGCCTGGTATCTTTTTAAGAGCCGGATAACAAGTCACGCAGCTTTGTCCGAGGAACTTTCAACTTCTAGAACAGGGTTGTCCAACATTTTTTGTGTAAAGGGCCACTAAAAATATTTTCACGGAACTCGTGGGCCAAAGGTTGCTGCGAATTCCGTAAAAAAACTATATATATACAATCTATATATGTACTAAAATTAAAAGCCAAAACATTTAAAATGGACCGTAAAATTAGGAATAGAAATTTCCAAAATATTTGGCATTAAAAGAAATTTATTACCTTTTCTTTCGTTGTTAAACCAAATGTGAACTCTGATATAACGTTTGCTTACACAGGTAGTCAATGTCTGCCCGTACACTTGATGTAGAGATACGCAGAATTCCAGTAAGATGTTTGTCTGTCAGATGAGACCTTGATTTTGTTTTTATGGCTTTCAACCTAGAAAATAGCTGTTCGCAGCAATATGTGCTACCAAACAATGCAATGCATCGAACGGCGTGATTTGAGACATTTGGATAAGAATCTGACAGAACATAATTTTTATAAAATGTTACCAAATCATGCTCTACGAATGCTCTCTTCACGGCAGTGTCATGTTTGATCTCGACTAGTTCCATCTGCATTATATCAGGAGCATCACTGACATCGGTTCCAAATGTATCTGAAAACAACTTCATTTCACCCACCGTGTTCTCTGAAATCCTAAAATCTTTCTATGAACCATTACTAAATTTTTCAATCAGTTCAGAGTACTTTTTATGGTTCAAAATTCCGACGGCCTTGTTGATAGCGTCGTAAAATGGACAACTTTTTCACACTCAACTTTTGCTGAAACAGATGTAACTTCTGCATAAACGCTTGGATATGCTCGGACAGTTTATAGGCAAGTTGATACTTTCATTGTAATTTCACATTTAGGTCTTTAAGATATTTAGTGATATTTACCAGGAATGCCAAGTCATTCAACCACTCATCGTCATTCACAAAACTAGCATCTTTCTCTTTTTTTGCAATAAAGATCTTTATTTCTTCAAGCAGTGCCCAGAATCTGGTCAGTGTTGCCCCCGTGCTGAGCCAGCGAACATCGTTGAAGTAAATTACATTACTACTGGATGATTCTAATTCTGTAAGAAAAGTTTTGAAATGTCTGTGATTGAGCACCTTGTACCTTATAAAATTAATTGTTAAAGCAAACGGTTCCATTACGTATTGCATATCCATTTTCTTTTCACACAGTTGCTCTTGGTGAATGATGCAGGGGTATGTGATGACATCATTAAGCACTGATTTCAGCATTAGATTTGTAAATCTATTATGCTGTCTCATCATTTCTGGGGCTTCATCTGTTGTAATTCCACAAAGTTTATCCTCCGGAAGACTGAATTTCACCAAGACACGTTTTACCTTATCAAAACAATCTTTTCCAGTTGTTGTGCCTTTCAGTGGGCATAAGTCCAACAGTTCTTCAACGATTTAAAAAGTTGTGGTGACTATTCATGCATAGATTGCCAGTTGTGCTGTATCGCTTATATCCGTACTTTCATCGAGGGCTAAGCTGTAAAATTTGCAAGATTTGAGTCTTTTAATGAGAGCATTTTCAATGTTGGTTGCTAAATCTTCTGCTCTTCTATTAACTGTCTGGTGTGAAAGACTCGTTTTTTACCATCGACTTTTTATCAGGACATGCTACAGATGTAAATATATGCAAGCAATCTTTCACAAATTCCTCATCCGATAACGGTTTTACTCTCTTGGCTATTTCTTCGGCTATCAAATAACTGATCTCGGATTGCCGCCTCAAAAATTTGGTTTGCAGCTTTAAAGAAAGATTGTTGCCCGATAGTATTGTTTTTTAGAGTGTTCACTCGATCGATTCTTTCTTGGCCTGTTAGATTGTCACATTTGCTGGCATGCTTCGTAGAATAATGTCTGTTGATGTTATATTTTTCCAACAGCGATTCTTTCTTGGCATATCAGACACAATATGCCCCCGTTATGCTCAATTACAAAAAAACCATCGGTCCAAGCACCCTTAAAATCTCTACATTCAAAATCGATTTTACTTTTCTTGCGTGTATTCACTGGAGCCGCCATGTTTGGTGCGATGTATTTTAACAAGAACTTCGCTGGATATTTAGCTAATAAACACACTGATGTTTAGCTAGCACAGTTACTTCTGTGAGAAAAACTTCCAATTGAAAAACTGATTGCCTAATAGAAAGTTAAGGAGGCAATCGTCACGTGGAGCTCAGCTCTGCGTGGAACAAGTGAATATTTGACACCTGATTGGCTGGAGAAAACAACGCTTCCAGTGACTGTGCGGACCTTTTCTCCTCCCCTTCATCTTTCTCTGGGCTATTTGTTTGCTCACTTGTGATAGCGAAAAGGCTTCCTGCGTAAAAAGGACTGCCGCGGGAAAGGGGTTCCAAACTGTTCCCTCAGTTTTTCCTTATTTCAGAAATATTTAGTTTTCTACAATTTTTTCTTTTCTTTTTTAAATTCTGGAATTTTTAAAATTCCGAACAGTAGCAGGCGGGCCGGATTAAAACCTTTGGCGGGCCGGAATATGGCCCGCGGGTCGTATATTAGACAACCCTGTTCTAGAACATTGCCCTACAGTTTCTCGTTTATTATACATCCAAAACCACTAGTTCTGCCAGTATCTGTCCCACGATAGAAGAGATGTCCGCTTTTCAGTTCAATGAGATCTTCTTTTCGTCTTACATCACTCAGCCCAACGATGCCCCACTTGATCTTTTGGAGTTCCTCCTCCAATTCAAGGTGCCCTGAATCAAAAGATTGGATCTTTTCGTTGAACGCAGCCAAGGTCAGCGTAGGATGGCAGCTTAGTCCGGCCTTTCGGTGGTTCTTAGCACCCTCTACCTTCGTGTCGCACTGGCTAGGTATATTCCAGCTGCCGGAGACTGAGGGCCAAGACTTAAGTTATGAAATCATTTTTTGGGGGGGGGGGGGATATAACTCACCACGCTGGCTATGGGGGTTAGTGAGTGTGGGATAGAATTTCCTCTAATCCGGATAGTATAGCTATTTGTCGGTCGTCAGAGCCCCCATTAGTGGTAACAGGATGCATCGCGAGAACGCAGGGTTGGTTGGCATTTGTCAAGGAGAGGCTATATGTTTGCGCATCACCTGACCTTGCATCCCATATATATAGAATATATTCTGTTTTGCACTACGACTACAGTGAACAGCCAGCATACCCTTAACACTTTTTTCTTTATTTGTAACACAAGACATTAATTAACAACTGTAACGGGCCACCCCGGTGGCGCAGTGGTCTAAGCGATGGCCTCTGATCATTCGTCCGAACGGGGTCCGGGTTCGAATCCCAGTCAGGCATGGATGTTGTGTTTGTCTTACGGCACTGGCTGTCTCCCTTCCCTGGAACAAGTGACCCTAAATTAGGAACGGGCGACTGCTTATAGCCCATTGAGTTGCTCACGGTGGTCGTTAAACCTCCAATAAAAAAAACTGTAATGGATTCATTCCACGACAACTACGACCAACGACCAACTTCCCTCTCCGCTTCTCTCTCTCTCTTCTGCTTTCGGCATCGTCATCTCTTCTCTGCAGCTGGTGTGTCGAGTGTACTGTGCCGCAATCTGTGAGGCAGAATTTTCATTACAAGTAGTCCATTTGAATAAGCAGAAATCCTACATATATACACTCATCGTCAAAAAAATTGTTGTACCCAGAAGGAAGCAACCGACAGGAATGAAACTTGGTGAATAGGTTTGATATTGTGAGACATGCAAGTGATTCAAGTATTACGCTTGGCCACGTATCTGACGTAAGCAATGAGGGGTCGTAGCGTTGTGCCTGACCGGGGATATAAGGTCGTTCCTTTGCTCGTTCTGGTCATTCTGACTCGTGCTGTTGTGTTGGTTGAATCCTTTGCAAGTGAAGTATGCCTCGGGGAAAGTTCGGAAGCAATACGAGCAGTTTGAAAAGTTCGAGAGGGGCCGCGTCGTCGGGCTCCGGGAATCAGGATGGTCTTATCGCCGTATTGCGCGCCATACCGGTCGCGCGGATATCACCATAGCACGCTGTTGTCGGCAGTCGATAAAACAAGGCCCGCAGCAGCGACAGGAAGAGGCCGGGAGGCCTAAACGAACCACGGAGAGAGAGGGTTGTTTGAGGATTGTCCGACATGCGCAGAGTGACACAACAGCCACGATTGTGGATGTTTAGCGAGCAGTGGTGCCCTCCCTGCATCGTCTGATTAGTGCCAGCACCATTGGAAGACGGCTGCACGACGTAGGACTACACGCACGCAGACCGTTACGACGACTGCTCATAACACCATTGCATCGTCGTCAAAGACTGTAGTGGTGTCGTGCCAGACTGTCATGGAGCCACTCAGAATGGCAGCGTGGGATCTTCAGTGACGAGTTCCGCTTTTGTCTTGGAGGAAACGACCAGCGAATCCGTGTATTCAGGCACCGTTGTCATCGCCAAGATTAACTGTTTGTTGTCGAGCGTCACACGTCTAGAAGGCATGGTGTTATGGTATGGGGTGCAATTGCGTACGATGCCAGATCCCCTTTAGGGTTCATTACAGGCACTTTGACAGCCCAACGTTACGGTAATGAGGTCCTGCAACCAGTGGCCCTACTTTTCTGAACGCTCACTCTTGGACGATTTTCGAACAAGACAACGCTCATCCGCATAATGTAGCTGTCTGGAGAGCTTGCCTTCAAGGCACTGACACTCTGTCATGGAAAACCGCATCGCCATACCTATCGCCGACTGAAAATGTGTGGGATGCTATTGGACGTGCTATCCACACTCCTCCAGCACCGCACAATCTGCCAGAACGGCGTGAGAAGATTCAAGCTGCATGGGATGGCTTATCGCAGGACACCATTAGGAACCTGTACAACTACAAGCCGAGATATTTGGCATATTGTGTGACCAAACATGGCGGCTCGACGCCATACTGAGAGACACTACTTATTGGCTTGTAGCTCAATAAATATTGCCCGTATCAGTCTCAATGTTTAATCATTTATTGTTACTGGTAATATTTACATTCCTCCCGAATAGCGCTGTAATCCGACACGTCCTTCTGGGTGCAACTATTTTTTTTTACTATGAGTGTATATACCGTATATACTCGTGTATAGGTCGACCCCCCGATTTTTATGTGAATATCTGCAGTTTTTGTATACCTACCTATCTTGTGTATAAATAAAATATATATTTTTTTCCAAAGATGCGCCCACATGCGGAAATGTGAACCTGCTATTTATTGTTGTAGCTGGCTCTCGCATTGTTGCTCGCGGCAGTTTCCCGCAAAATGTGGATGGAATTGAGACGCAATTCTGGGAAGATAATAGGGCTCAACACTCTGCACTCTGGTTAGAGAATTTTCAGGGGAAGGCTGCACACTTTAACAATATATGAACCCACTTTTGCACATAATCCGCCTCCCCCTTCTCCCTCTTTTTGCGAGCGAGTTTTCTGCAGTTACTTCATTCATGTAGAGTAAAGCATTTGCTCCCGCAGCAAAGGAATCGTGATGTCGTAAGTCACACCGTTATTTAAAAAGAAACAAAAACTTCCTGAAACATATTTGGAGAGTGTGATTGACTGAGAGGTCGTTTGTCTACTACCGAGTTTCATTTCCCCTCTCCACCGTGTTTGTGACAAACAATCGGCTTTAGTGACAAAACCAAACATCGCCCCATTCAGTAAAGATGCAATTCTTTTTGCTCGCTCTTAGTCTTCAGAAAAGGTTACTGTTTGTTTGATCTTTAGAGCCGGGACACACTCAATGTAATAACAAAGGTAAGTAGGTTGTTAAACTCATTCACTTTTTTACTATCAGTGGCAATGTTATTCCGAGCGATCGGCCATGTTTGAAGACTTTCATTTTTGGAATGCATTGATCAAGTTACCGCTGTTCTGTAGATTGTCACGCCATTTTTCTCCGTGCTGCTAAGCAGGGGCAGCAGTCTCCCTTTGCAATAGTCTGTTCCTTTCCCTTTTCATCCCCCCCGTCTAGAATTGCGCACAGTCGTAGGTCACGGCACGGTGTAACTTATATACTACTGGCTGAAGCTTTCACTTCTTTCCTCTGGGTGATTTACCAGCGGGTCAGTCAAGGCCATATTGAGAGATCTAAAACGGATTTTGAGACATCCTTGAGAAATGAGTTTTTCTATTAGTGAATAAAAGAAACTCGTACATATAAAATCAAGAAACTTCTGAGCAATAATTTTCTTCTGTACCAGTAACACCCGGAAAATGACTAAATATACCAATGCAAATGACCTGATGGCGCAAAGAGCAGCTAAGTATGCGCATTTTCATAAGGCATCAAAATTTTGGTTTTAAACCTATCAGAAATATTTTCCGTGTATAGTTCGACCCCCTAATTTCGTCCTAAATATTTCATTAAAAAAGTCGACCTATACACGAGTATATACGGTATATACACTATCTACCAACAAGTAATTGGACACCGCTGCAATCGACGATATCTGCGGTCCTGATACACGTCTCAGCCGCCGCCGTTAAATATCGTGTGGGAAACAACAACGCAACCAGTCGCATGCAAGGTGCCACGCAGTTCGGAGCTCTCTGATTTCGAGAAAGGTGTAATCGTCGGGCATCACAGAAATGGCCGATCCATACGCGATATATCCAGCGAGTTGAAGTACCCATAATCGACAGTAGCCTACGTGATTGGTAAGTGGAAGATGAGAGGTGACAGTCGGAATATGCCCCGAACCGGCAGACCCACAAAACTGGGAGTTAGAGACCGACGGGTGCTGGCCAGAGACATTCGGAAGAATCGCACCAAATCGATGGACCACATCCGCGAGGAATTTGAACAGGCATCCGGGAGTGTTCTTTCGATGAATACCATCCGTAAGGAAGCCCATCTGCTCGGTTATCATGAACGTGCTGCCGCCCACAAGCCTTTGATCACCAAGTCCAATAGCGCTGCTTGGCTAACTTGTTGCAAAGAACGTCGACAGTGGACCGTTGAACAGTGGAAACAGGTTCTCTGGAGCGACGAATAAAGGTTCACCCTCTACCGTTAGGATGGCAGGGTCTGGGTTTGGCGTCTGCCTAGAGAACGCCTCCTGCCGGAATGTATTGTGCCAACTGTGAAGTTCGACGGAGATGGAATTGTGCTATGGGGGTGTTTCTCCTGGTATGGCACGGGACCCTTAGTCGCAATTCCTGGTAGACTCAACGCCGAGACCTACTGCACCATTTTGGATGACCATGCGCTTCCTACGTTGTGGCAGTTTTACGGGGTGGACCCATGTTATTTTCAGGATGACAATGCCACCTGTCATGTTGCGAGGTTCACCATGGCTTCCTATGGTAACATTGGGGTTAATCGAATGGACTGGCCTGCGCAGAGCCCGGAGCTTAACCCTATCGAGCACCTCTGGGACGAGTTGGAGCGTCGACTTAAGGGGTGTCCCCACCGTCCGAAATCGGTGAAGGAACTGACCTGTCTTCTCCAAGCCGAGTGGAAGAAAATATCGCTAGCCGTCGTAAAACGCCTGGTTGAGACTATGCCTCGTAGGGTCGCAGCTGTAATCGCCGCTCGTGGAGACTCCACCAACTATTGAAGGTGAATAAACTTTGTTTTTCTTTGCTATCACAGGTGTCAAATTACTTGTTGGTAGATAGTGTATATATATTGCATATATTAGCTAGGTCTAAAAACAAGTTCATGTAAACAAATTATCAGGAAAAACCAAAATGTTGATGCAAAAAAGAAGAGAGATGAGGACAACTAAAGAAGATGTGACTTCCAAAGTGGAATATATAGAGCTATGCAAGACTGTACGAAAAAGTATCCCTGAAGACATAAGGAAATTCAACTGTGAACTAGTGAGGAAAGCAATTGAAAACAACCAAAGCCTAAATATAGCAAATGGAAATCTCAGTAAGGAAAGAAAACAGATTATGGCACTGAGAAAAGAAGATGCCAAATTTTGACAAGAGTGAAAGATTTCTACTCTAAATTATATGAAAGGATGATACATGTACTCCAGACATCGTGAAAGGTACCAGTACCAGAGTTCTTTTAGTCCTCCCAGCAGAGGTTACACATGCAATCAAGAACATGAAGCGGGGAAAAGATCCAGGACAAGATGGAATTACTATAGACATCATACCAGAAGCAAGTGGAGAAACTGAAACAGTGCTCGCCCAAGTTTTCACTCGATGCCTTCATGAAGAAAAGATTCCTGAGGATTGGAACAACGCTACAATGATCCTGCTACATAAAAAAGGTGACATTGAGGATATCAGGAACCACATACCTATCAGTGGTTTATAAAATTTTCACTAAAGTTCTTTCACACCGCTTAAAGATAACACTGGACATGGCTCAACAGAGAGAACAAGCTGGATTCAGGAGTGGCTACAGCACTATAAATCATATCCATCTATTGAGAGAACTAATTGAAAGAGCGAGGGAATATGAACTTCCATTGTGCATGGCTTTTACCGATTATGAAAATTCTTTTGATTCGGGGAAACCATTAGCAGTTACAATGGCTTTGAAATCCTGCGTTATTGAAGATGCATACATTATTATTATTAATAACATCTATGGAAATGCAAGTGCAAAGATCCGGCTGTTTGAAAATACAACACACATAAAAATTGGAAAGGGAGTGAGACAAGGTGACACCATATCACCCAAGCTCTTTAATACCGCATTGGAAAATGTATTTCAATCACTGAACTGGGAAAACAAAGGGATAAAGATTAATGGAGAGTATTTAACTCATCTTCGTTTTGCTGATGACGTAGTCATTTTTGCAATTACCCCATCAGATCTGCAGAGTATGATCCAGGAACTTGCTGACAAGAATGAAGAAGTGGGATTAAAAATGAACTTTCAGAAGACAAAAGTAATGTACAATTCTTTTAGAAGAAATAAATATTTATCGATTGATGAAGAAAAGCTGGAGATATCAGATATGTACGTTTATCTTAGACAGCAGATATCAAGTGAGGGTCACATTGATGAAGAAATTAATCGGCGTACAAAACTTGCCTGGAGAGCTTTTGGAAGAAACAGCATAATTTATCAAGAGCAATATGCCATTATGTCTTAAAAGAAAAGTGTTTGATCAATGCCTCCTTCCAGTGCTTTCGTATGGTGCAGAGAAGTGGACCTTAACTAAAAGAGACATACAAAGGCTGCAGACAACTCAAAGCAGCATGGAGAGGTGCATGCTTGGTGTAACCAGAAGAGATAAGAAGAGGAGCTCGTGGATCCGAAAAATGACAAGAGTGTAAGACATCATGATCAGAGTTAAATCCCTGAAATGGAAATGGGATGGACATACTGCCAGAAGAACAGACCATTGATGGACAACCGAAATTTTAGATTGAATTCCAAGGGACTGGAAAAAACCCAGAAGAAGACCACATGGGAGATGGGTGCATGAATTTCGAAAGTATGCGAGAGTAACATGGAAGAAACTGGCGCAAGACAGACCGTTGTGGAAGATGCTTGGAGAGACCTTCGTCCAGCAGTGGATTGGTAATGGTTGACGATGATGATAATGATGATATATTGCATATATATATTCAGTTTCAAAGATGTATCCATTAAATCTAGAAAGCGAATCGCACATTTTTTTGATTCATTTGCTTCTCTGAGAAATTTTAAGGTTTCCTCTACAACCTAAATCTCTGTTGTTATCTCATGTGTTCTTGACTGGCCACAGACAAAACCTTTTACATTTAGAGAATCGCAGATAAGTTCCAAGTGAACATAGAAATGTGTCCTTGAAAGTCGTAGGCCACATGTCTTAAATCTATTAATATGTTTAAAAAAAGTATTTCCGCTCCCAGGAATTAAGAAGTGCAAAACCAATAATATGATGAGGACCTCAGATTGACTCCACACACAATAAATGCTTCTTTAGCAGCCCTTCTGATTTCCTCTTTCTTTTTCCCGTAGTTTTGATTTGACTAGCATTTATTCTCACTCACATAATATAAGAACAAAGCGAAAAAAGTACCTCAAGGCATGAACGGGGTGAGCCTTAGTTGTAAAAGTTTCTATGTGGAAGAAATTCATCTTTTACAGAGTAAGTAAAGCCACTGGTTTTTGAGGAAAACGTAGTGAACCAAAATCAGTTGTTGTTTTTTTGCTTTGTTTTCTTCGTTAAAATTTTAAAGTGTTGACAAACGCGTGCAAGTGGAAATGGTAAATTTTAACGACAAGCAGCTTGTTTGTTGAGCCTCATACCAAACGAAAGAAACCACAAAGAAGCGATTTCGACACGTATGTGCTGAGCTTGCAATGAGGTTCCAAGAATTAGTGAATTAATTTTTAACCAAGTAAAAGGGGGAAAGGAAATAGAATTGAGCTGCAATATACGAACATATGATTAAAACCAGCAAAAATCTTCTTCCCATAACAACTTCTACATGATTTGGACAAAAACCTTTGATCAAATATTTGATAACAGTATTGAAGTTACGGGGAGAAGCCGAGAGAGAGAGAGAAAAGTAGTTGTACGATTTAGACAATCACATGTATGTTAGGTTCAGAATATAAGAACTGTTCTACATGCAACAAGTAACATACCAAGACAATATCGAAATTGTTGCCTTGGTTTAAATGTGATTATGGTTCAATTAGGTAATGTTGTCACTGTGTAAGTGCAAAAGACTTTTTCAACTTTTTGTACTTGGCATACCGCAGTTAATGGAAATTGCAAAACTTCAAAAAACAATAATAATAATGGACGGCCAGTGTGTTTTGAATTACATTTTTCGACAACAGAAAACTTGCAGATTATTATCTTTGCGGCACTGCAAGCAGAACGCACCTTCTCTCCGTTTTCAGGGGAAGCGGAAAGTCTTGTGTGATTTTTATACTTTTTGTTTGTTTTGTCTTTAGAGATCGAAACAGATTTAAGACATGGAACCGTTTTCTGAGAGGATAAGTTCTTTCGTTTTCACAATGCTAATGGCTTTTACGGGAAAGTGGATTAACAACCAGCATGAGCAACTCGTTTGGTTATATGCAGTCGCTCATTCTTAATTTTGGGCTACTGGTTGCAGAGAAGAGACAGAAATAATGCCATCAAAAAGGCACATCCCTAATGCCTCATCCGAGACTCAAACCCGGGCCCATATTGGACGAATGGTCAGAAGTCAGCACCTCAGACCACTCTGCCACCGGGGCGACATAATGACGCTTAGCATCGCTGCTTTCGATAAATGTTATGAAGTGCAGTTTCACATGTCTGAGAAAATTCAAGAAATATTTAACCTCTGTAATGCTTACTCACAAATAAAACTTGAAGTGTGTTTTAACTTCTGTCTTCCTAGATACAGGGTGAGTCAAAAGTCCCTGTGCACCTGACGTGCTGTGATAAGAAATAATAATAAAAAATCTATACAGTGGTTACCGTGCATATACATGCACTATTGTGAATGGAGAATCTTCGTGTGTTTGAGGTGGCGTTACGCGCATCCTGCCGTCTGACCGTGAATGACGCAGCTGCTATTTCCAGCGTCTGGCGAAGATTGAATCAGTCAGTAGTGAGGCGTCACAGTAGCCGGTTGAATATGGTGTTGTCGCTTGAGGGCCGAGTGTTTCTGATTGAACATGTGTTCCGTAGTGGAGGTGAATATACGGACGAAATGAAACGTTAAGTACAGAGAACACTTTCCCGATACTGACGCATGCTATGGCAATGCAGTGAGGCGGTTAATTGAAAAGTTTCGTAAAACCGGTTCAGTGAGAGATGCTCCTAGAAGCTGTAGGCCGCGAATGTTAACAGAGGAAAAGATGAAGGATATTTCCTTTAGCATCACTAAAAGTCCAAAGAAATCGGTTCGAATATTGTCACAAGCACGTGTGTCGTACAGCAGCACTCGTAGGGCACTGAAGACGCAACCGCAGCTGTACCAGTAAAAAATCAGGACAGTGCATGAGCTGAAACACATAGACAACGACAAGCGTTTGGAATATTCCAGATGGTTCAAGCACTTCATTAATGGCAACGGAGAGGATATTCTGGACGTCACGTTTTTCTCCGATGAGGCGCTGTTCCATTTATCCGCATACGTGAACAGCCAAAACAGTCGCATGTGGTTTTCTAGTAATCCGCATCAGATACACGAAATGCCATTACATGATCAGAAAATTGGTGTGCGATTCCTCGGAGATGCATATTTGGGTCCATATTCTTCGAGGGGACCATAAACACGCAATGTATTGTGACAATATCCTGTACACATTCATCGGGTACATAACCGAGGAGGACATTTTTAAATGTCTACTTCCAGCAGGATTCCGTTACGTCCCACACAGCTCATGTTTGTATGGCGTTGTCGACAGATGTGTTCAGAAACAGGATCTGCTCCTAAGGCATATGGCCGCCACGTTCGCCCGATCTCACGCCTCCAGATTATTATCTGTGGGCAACTCTATTTACAAGAACAATGCCCGTTCTCTGCCGGAACTATAAGAAGCCATAACCACACTAACAGCAACATTTCTCCGCTGGACCTGTCGCGTGTCTTTAAGAACATGTTCAGACGCATGGATGAATGTCTACACAGAGGTGGGTGCCATTTCCAGCACTTATTGTAGCAGGTACGCTTGTAGTTGTTGTACGTGTATTGTCTTTGCCAGATGCACAGTGTCTTTTTTAGCTCACCCTGTATTTCATACATGTTTCTACTCCATACAACACGTCTCATCCAAATCAGTAAAAGTCAAAAAACCAGACTCTTTCATACATACAATGAAAGATGCTATTTTCTATACAAATATTCTTACCTCTCTATCCGCCTTCTCAAGAATTAAATTTCTATTTTTCCACTAGCAGGCCCAGTATCGTTGAATAACTGTGCGTTGCAGGAAAGTAAACTTCGTTGTTATTTTGCGTTACACGAATCCTTCCACAGTGGGCGGTGAAAGCTCATTTCGGTATTTACATTTATTTCAAGAATATTTGTGTACCTCAGCAGATTTTCGCTTCCCGCCGACATCAGCGGAATGTAATGGCAACATTCCACTGCAATATTAATTCATTTACTCGTTGTTCAGGGTGCAAATTTTTGTTTCTCCGCTGCGTCACTTGTCCTCAGTTCTGTACTACTGACACAGGATCAGGTAAAGTTTTCGAATTCGATCGAACTTGTTAGCTTGATTTCGCGTTGTTCTGATGAAGTGCGCATAATTTTGCATGTTTTACGCAACCTTGATTTATTCATATTCCATCTGTTCTATCATGTCGGCAGGTTAACCACAGCGCTACAATTTTGCGAAAAATAATCATATTTAGGAAATTGTTTGGTGAGAAATTTCATATTCACGTGGATTTTCATAAAATAAAAATGAAATAAAAGTATGAAAATTACACCTGGCCTGTACTTGTGAAATTTAATTTTTCTTTCTCTTCATTGCATGCAACATGGAGACTGGGTAGCCATAAAGTTTTGAATAGTGGCTTCCTAAGAAAAATAGCTCTAAGAGAATTTTACAGCATCTGTCGAAAGCAAATTTTGTTATGTCGAGCATCGTATCACAACACTATGGGTAATTTTTATTAATGCAATAACTTTTTTCTTTGAAAGCCCCTTTCAATTTTTCGATCTAGTTCAGCTGTATTTCGTCTTCTCGGCAAGTACGCTTTCTCGACAGCCTCCTTCTGCACTATGCATGTCTTGCCGAGGCTTTATGCCGCGGCAGATAAATTTTCCATTTGTTTTCCAGTAAGAAAGTTCCTTTTTTTTTTCCAAAAGGTTTTTAATTTTTTTCCATAAATGTATTTTTAGCAGGCATGCTTTTCGAGGCAGTTATGAAGAGCGTGCGCCCACAAAGGATGTTAATGGTATTTTATATTTCGAGTCTTGTATTTCAAATACAAGAGCTAAAATTAATGTCACAACAAATAGCCCTCTTCTTCTGACTGAAGACACGCAGTTCGTTTTCATGAGTGTCAGATTTTCTTTAAGTGTCCGGATTTAAGGAACGCTGTGGGCGATAAGCAGTCGCCGATCCCTAATTTGGGGCCACTGGTTCTGGGAAGGGGTGAGAGATAGTGCCCTAAGACAAAACACACCACCCCTGTCTCAATCTGGACTCAATCCCAGGCCATCTAGGACAAATGATGAGTAGCAAGAACCTCAGATAACTCGGAAAACGAAGCGGCAAAAATATGTCAAGCAATCACTGGGATTAAAAAATTCCCAATGGAAAGATCAATGGAAAACGGAACACAAGAAGCTCGAAGAAAAGCTAATGCTTCCTTTCCTCTTAAAACGCAAACTCGCAGCGAAAATTACCTGTTCGAAGCATAATTAATCCATTGGGAGACATTATGGGTCCGTATAAACGTCTAAAAAATTTGCGTTCCCCAAACATACGTATATGAGACGATGAGATGTTTTCTGCATTATGAAGGCCCAAATTGGATTTCCTTTTTCTTCTAGAACCCAAACCATATTCTGTGAGATTTATCGGGAGAACCTTGTAATTCGATACATCCAGAGTGCTCCGCCAAGCACAATAACAAACTTCCTTGAATTTGCGAAGATATTAGCAGCAGAATTCTTAGCATGGGTTCTGGCAACATCATAAGCATTTCGTGTCTGCGGAGGAAGTTCTTCGCGCAAATGTCTACCATCAATCAGCTCCGTGAGACAAAGTCATGCATATGACAGAATGTCGAAAGAATCCTGAATCATGAAGGATAACTGCTCGCATCCCTGGCATCATTTGTAACTATAAATGGGTAGTCAGGAGATATCATCTTTTCAAATTGCGTTCCTCCTTCACCGCGATTTGTTCTCCCGGATAAATTAGTCGTCACGGAACCTTAGACACCAAGTATCTCAGTAAAAAACACAAAAATAAAAAATAAAGAGCTATTTTTTATCGGAAAAGGGATCTTGCAAAACGTCATTAGAATTGGAAATGCGTTCAGTTACAGAACACCGTTTCCAAATGTTGTAGTAATCTTTTTCCTGATGGAACAGCTCTGAAACATGGCACACATCTTCTGTTTCTGCGTTGTACTAAATCATTCATTCTTAACGGTAAGAAAACTATGCAATAAATAACTGTATCAGTAAGGAAAATATTTTTGATTTCATCTAATTCACCTGCCACATTAATTTCACACCGTACCCAGCCTGGCTGAAAAAGTGCTCAGGCGGCTAATACTGATCGTCTCGGTTAAGTCTGGAATAATGGACGCCATTGATTGTTTCATGATTCTGGTTGTCTCCCTTCCTTGTAAGTATGAAACAATAATTAAAAGAGGAGGCCATTTTAACATGAAACTTTAGATTATTCTTAATGCTCTCTCAAAAACTACAGAATATTACTTTAAAGTTATCTTGAGAGTTTGGTGAATTTTCTGCTTTATTTTATGTATTATATATTTGTTTAACTTCTAAGAAGGTATACATCCCAAATGATTTAATATGTTTATTTGTTTCCTGAAGCTGAGTAAACATTACACCTCTTTGATTTATATCAATACAGGAAGTACTGCATAATTTTGATTGTCTTAAAACACTACACCGTATAACGGAAAATGCCTTGTATTCACTGTGACTAACCCATTTCAGACATGACGCACATGTCAAAACTGCAAGTAGCAGTGATTAGCCCTTGCCGACGTAGCCTAAATGGGAAAACATTCGGCTCCGGAACAGAAGGATGTGGGTTTCAGTCTCGCAACCTGCAAATCTGTGTATCATGCTGGCGTCCGAATGTAAAAATGGATCTACTGGCTGTTAGGTTCTTCGAAAAAATATGTGATGTTCCTTCCACACATCGTCTGGCATTAATGAGAATTCCTTCTTCGCTTCGAAAACTGTGTGATGCTTCTGCCACACATCATCTGGAATTAGTCAGGATTCCTTCTTCTACAGTGAGCTCCTTCAAGCGTGATTTGCCGGCTAACTCTGAAACCTACGATTCCGTCCCTGCCTTTTCTCAAAGGGGGAAAAAGCAGGGAATAACCTTTCTTAGAATCGGGTGACATACCTACCTCAGAGGTAACGCACTTGTCAAAACGGCAAGTAGTAGTGATAAGCCCTTGCCAGCGTAGCTTAAATGGAAAAACATTATGCTCTGGGGGCAGAAGAATTAGAGTTCGAGTCTTGCCATCAGCAAATTTGGGTTTTACAATACAGAAAAGTATTTGTCACGCGGTTCAAAAAACTTTGCAACTCTTGGAATCAAAAATTCGCACATATCCTCGACTTCTAGGAAAGGGAAGTCCTTCTCATTATAGCCCTGATCTAGCTTCCGGAGACTGTGGCTCTTTGGTTCCTTGAAGAAGGATCTTGCTTTATAATAATTCCAAAGCTTTCAAAGACCCTGTATTATTATGCAAAAAGAACTTTGACTGACAGTGATAAAAGTTTTAAAAGTCATATAAAAAACAAGGGCTCTCTTTCAAATTAGTGATTTCTCATTAATTTCTCTGTTCTGACTTCCCAGACTTGTTACATTATGCAAGGTATAAGAAGTTCCAACAGGATGATAACAGAATAAACGAAAAAGTATTATATTTTTTCCACCACCTACTTGTACAGAAAACTTAAAAATAGCGTTTCACATCAATTATTAAAAAAGAACAATTGATAAGTTATATTGGCCTCACGGAAAATTCATTTCGTTCTACTTAACTAACCTCTAACCTTTTCGATCAACGTCATTATGCATCCCTGGATTTTATCATTATGCACAGTAGTAATTGCTTTTAAAGCTCGTTCATGCCTTTCAAAATAAAAAAAAGAAAGAAAGCAATCTATTTTTTGCCAAATGCTATTTTTTATTGTCTTAAGGCCTAAGAAAGACATATTGCTGCTAAAATTTAGATTCAGCAGTCAGGTTAGAGTTAATGCTTATGTTGAACTGGTTCGCCTTTATGCGGACTAAATCCGCATGCTATTGAACAGATTAATCGGATTTTTCGAAATTCGTATCTTAAGTCCAAGCATGGCCTTTTACCGTTAGTTTGTGATTCGTCCTCTCCATTCTTTGATCAAGCCCAACTCTTGAGCTAAAGATCCGAACAATTAGCACAACGATTGTCTAAGTAAGGCCACAGCTGAAAATAGAATTTTTTATCTCTACTCTTTAGTCACTTATCTTCTTGAAATCTGTAGCTCAAACCTGGCTCTGTAAAATGAAAGGTAAATAATTCAGTGAAAATATAGCTCAATAACTCGTGTCAATACACATCTGCAACAATACTACTTGACTAAATGTACCGTATAAAAAACGGAATCCAGAAAATAAAGGTAAAAAATGAAAAGAAAAAGAAAAAATAACGTTTAAAACTAGAGAACGGTTTTTACCTCATGTTGCCGGCTAGCAATCGTTACGCAGAACCAAAATCGACATTTCATTGCTGGTAAAATTACTGTGTTACTTATATTTCATTATCCATTATCAGACTGAGCATAAGCTTTATATTAGTTACGACTGGCTCAATACACATTCTAGGAAGCCTTCCTGTACACCTTCTCTTACACAGTGTCCAAGCTATGCCTGATCTAAAAATTCTTCTCTGCAATGAAAATGTATGTGTTCCAGAAAGCAGGTATTTCAAGACGTGTGATAAAGCTTTGACCATCGGAGTTGTCATATCTTCTAGTCTGAAAACAAACACGGGATTCGAGCCCCTGCACAGAATAAACTCCTGATCAGTGCAGAGACTCAATCAGCTAATCACTCTGCTTAAGACGCATACATTTTTCTATCATATCAGTACCATCCCATTGAACTTCCGTCAACGCTTCCATTTTTTATTAGAATTTTCATAGTCTCCATCCTGTGTTTGACGAGATGAGATACCTTTCTATTTACTAGCAAGTGTTTCAGCATTTTTATGCCTCTAGGCGATACCACCATCAATAACTTCTGCTGTACCCCATCGACCTGAGAACCCGCTTTCGTGAAAGGCTACGGCACTTTTCAGGAGAGAAATGTGCCCGTTGTGCTTTACAGTTCACTCAGTGTACTAGTGTGGAGCACGTAGGGGAGATTCTTGTAGTCGATCGAGTTCAGTGTTCACACGCAACAGCTCTAGTATAAGACAGTTGTGCGTGCCCTTAAACTTGATCAAAATGCCGTGGAAAGTTAGATTTGAAAAATGTTATTTCATAGATTCAGCACCTCTCATTAAGTAGGTAGTGCAAGTGAGTTGGGGTGAAACTGAGAATTTTTAATAATGCATGTTTCTCATTTCATTTCAATTTACTCGATGCAAGGCAATAATAATTTGACTTTAGATTTTTCTGAAAAGTTTACTTCGACTCTGGCATGTCACATTGTAATTCATCTTCTGAGTAATGCTAAGGTTGCTGGAAGGTCACCATTGCCAGATGTGTACTCAACGAATGAATCTGTAATTGTATATCACCATGCTTCGAGGGCTAAGTGTAAACTAGGATTCCAGATTTCATGGCCACCCAAAATTCAACACCAAGAAGGACACGAGATAGCAAAGCCAGATTTACTGGACACATAACAACAGATACAAGATAAAACAATTGAGCTTACAGGCCCGTGCGACTTGCGGAACACGCAGACATCAATAGTTCGTGTGGTCCCCATGGCTGGCAATAACGGCCGCTACACGCCGCGGCATCAAGCGAAAGAGGCTTTGGATGTGGGCTTGGGGTATGTCGGTCCAGGCTGCTTCCACACGTTGCCACAGTTCATCAGGCGTGGCCGCGGGCGGTCCTTGCCGGGCCACTCGTTTGCTGATCAGCGACCAGACGTGTTCGATGAGCGACATATCGGGAGAACAGGAGGGCCACGGCAGCAGTGACACCTGGTGGGCCGTGAAGAATTGTTGCACTATGCGTGCCACGTGCGGGCGCGCATTGTCCTGTCGAAACGTGGCCGCTGGCAGGTCCGGAAGGTAAGGGAAGACTACAGGCTCCAAAACGTCGGAGATATAGCGGTGGCTTGTGAGTGTACCGTCGATGTGTACCAGAGGGTACGGGTGTCATATCCAATCACGCCCCAAACCATAACTCCAGGCGACGGACCGGTATGGCGATTCATAATGCACGCGTCATACAGTCTCTTGCCGCGGTGCCGCCACACGCGGATCAGACCATCGTGGTGTTGCAGGCAGAAGCGAAATTTGTCAGAGAAAACAATGTCGTGCCATTTAGTAGTCTAGGTGCGGCGTTCAACGGCCCACTGCAGTCGCACTCGCTGGTGGTGTAACGTCAATGTCAATCGGAGCAATGGGCGCAGTACGACAAGTCCCCGCTCCTGCAGACGACGTCGAACGGTACGTGCTGACACAGGTTGTTGCGCAACACGCCCTAATTCCTGCGCTAACGTTCGTGATGTGGTGGTGCGAACCGTCAATGCCTGCCGCACAACATGCCGGTCCTCTCGTTCAGTGGTGTGCCGCAGCTACGGCAATCGCTCACGTCGGTCCGTCCGTCCCTCCTGCCCCCACCAAATCCATACTCGCCTCACTGTGGCTGGATGTCGTCCCACACGGGCGCCGATGTCTCGGTACGATAAACCGCTGTCGCGATAAGCCACTATTCGTCTTCTGTCGAACTCCGAAACGTGCTGGAATGACTGTCGTATTCTGCGACGAGGCATCAGATAGCTTCCGAAGCACAGGTCCGGCAGCACAACACACTTTCACTATTTACACCCCGCCTTCTGTGCACCCTTCTTATAGTGCTTCTCCGTGGCGTACCGGGTGCATATGATTTACATATGCCCTGCAATGCTAATCGTTTTCATGTCCTCTCGCGGGCGACGCATGCTGCGAATTTCAGGGCAATCGGATGCTTCGTTCTTGGTGTTGCATTTTGGGGGGCCAGCAGTGTAGATTCACTATACAGATTTCATATTCCAGACAAAAGCCTCCAAGACTTTTTTTTCTGCTTTACAGGAAGCAAACACTTGGCAGATCGAGCTAGTTAAAAACGAAAACTTAAAAGAAAAGAATGAGAAAACAAATGAAACTCGAAAAAAAAAATATCACAGCTTGATGGAAGAAACATTATCTTTATAGTCTTCTGGTGAAGCAAATAACACGAGTTACACACTACAAGAACAGCATGAGTTACGCCTCTGCAAGACAGCGTAACTCATGCTGCAAGAAAGGATTGCCGAGAGTGACGGCCCTGCAAGAAAGGATGTTTTCATGTCGATTTTAAGAAGCACAGATGCTCTTGCAAGTAGAAACATTCATTGATACTTGCTAGAGGCAGAATTTTGAAAACGTAAACAAAATGTTTTTCCTCATTGTGGAAGCTACGCAAAGATGAAAAAATGTTTCAAATTCGATGTTTATAAGCAGAGACAGAACGAAAGCATTTTATGCACATACATCTCATGGAGGAAAAACTGGGAATTATTTGAACTGGATAAATGTTGACCATAATAAATGGCTAACAGTGAAAACAGAATTTTTTGAATCAGATTTTTCAAGCTGAGATACAGTTGCAAAGAGAAATACACTCTTACGCTACCTAAGGACAGAACACAGAAATTTGTACTATGAAAATTACAAAATATGTGATAAATATTTTGGCTATGAATGCTATCCGATATAAAGACATTTTCCGAACGGAGGAGAGTTATAAGGAAAAGTAAAATATGCATTTTTCCTCCCAGCGGGAAAGCTGAGCATTATTTCGAGCAGGAAATACGAATAAAATGATTTTTCGGGAGGAGTGGCATCGTACCCAGAATTTTTTTTTTCAATAGCATATTCAGAAGCCAAAATACTGCTTGAAATACAGTACTTCATACTGAAAACACAGATATCAATGGTAAAGTTTTGTTGTACGTGAAATTCTGATCATATCCAAAATCTTCTTTGCCATGAACTTTATCGGACGTAAGAAGAATTTCTCAAATTTAAATTTTAAAATCAGTGACATTACGAAAACTGCAATTGTGTTTACGCACGCGCGGGCCTCATTATGGAGAAACTGTGAATTATTTGAAGAAGTAATTTCATCCCAGATTTTCTTCTAGGTAGGAGGTATCGAATGAAGCAATTCTTATTGGAATTTTATAAACAATGTTATGGAATAAAATGCGTTTTTAATTGAGTATTATATGCATTAATTCTTCCTAGTGGCTAGCTTATGCATCGGAATTGACCAAAAATATTTACCTCTGCTCCCACAGTGAGTGCTTCCCAATGCAAAAAAATTTTTTCAAACCATACTAATAAGTGCCGATACACACTGAGCACTCATTGAATTACGAGCACTTACTTAATACTTAGTGGCCCTTCCTTTCGCACGGAAGATGGACGCCACCCGATGTGGTATCTACTACGCTTGGTATCGGAATAGTTGTATGGGGATCTACAGCCTGGCGGTTGGTATTGCAGTCTACAGTTCCGAAATGGAGACAGGTGGTATGCCAGACAACTGCGTCACCTGAAGTTCGCCAACATCCCAAAAATTTTCAATTGGGTTGAAATCAGGTGAGTTTGAGGATCATCATTCGAAGTGTCTCATATAAGCACTGCGTTCGTCAAATCTTTACTGCAAAAGGCTGGTCGGATTTCAAGGGACATTATTATCTAGAAAGAGCCCATTTCCCTGCAGGTGGAAGCACAAAAGTGTGGGTTATACATGTTCCTCATGCAGTCCCTGATAGTAGTTGGCGTTAACATGTTCGTTGGTCCACAAAAACCAGGGATCCCGTCCATGCTACCTGATCAAATGCCATATCATATACTGTATTTGTCCCCGGCAGACTGGAGCGTCGATGCTGCGTATGACGGATTTCATAGCCTCATGCTGCTGACACCAAATGTGGAACAACCATCGGCATAATGGAGTGTATATCGTGATTTATCGGACCAGCACACTTGCTTCCAATCTTCTCTCGTTTAATCCGCAAGCTGTTAGCCCCAGGACAGTCTTTTACGCCCGTAAACTGTTGTTCGATGAGTGTTATACACGGTCGAGTCACATTATTGTGACCACCAGCTAATATCCAGAGTAACCGGCGTTTGCAGCGCGGACATCAGCTAGACGGGCTGGGAGTGACTCAATAAGGTGCTGGAAATTTGTTCACAGGTATCTGAGGCCATGCTGCCTGCAGTGACAGCTGCTGTAGGGTGCGTGCTGGAGAATCCACAGACCGAACAACACGATTGAGGTAGTCCCATAAATGCTCAATTGGGTTTAAGTCTGGGGAATTAGAGGGGCAGGAAAGTACTTTGAAGTCTTCATCGTTCTCTTCCAACCACTCTCGGATATTTCTAGCTGTATGACACGTCGCACTGTCGTTCTGGAAGAACCCATTCACCTCAGGGAAGACAATCAGCATGAATGGGTGTGCGTGGTCTGCAAGGATGGATTCATAACGAATACGGTCAATCGTGCCTTCCACAGGTATGAGTGGATCCAGGGAAGGCAACGAAAACGTTCCTCAGACCATAACAGCTTGCGTTCTTCCAGCAGTGTTTGAAGAGTGTTTCTTCTCCGATGTTTCTCACCTTATACGCCAACGTTCATCCGTTCGATGACGCAGAAAACATGACACATCGGAGAAAGCAATCCTTTGCCAATCAGCGGAGGTCCAATTCCGATACTGCCGTGCAAATGGAAGACTTTTCTGCCGATGCATCTTCGTTGGCATAGGCGCAGTGACCATCCGTCTTCATCGGAGCCCCATACGCAGCAGGGCTGCCTGAACTGTTGTTTTAGACACACTTCCGATAGTTCCCTGGTTCATTCGGCCAGTAAGTTGCTCCACTCTAGCTTGTCGATCGGCCCTCAAGTACCTTCGCAGCCGACATTCATCTCTCACAGCAATGGCACGTGGTGCACCACATTTTCCACATCGCTTATTCGCAGTGGTGCCATTTCTCCAATCACCATACACTTTAACCACAGCAGCACGAGAACAATTCACAAAATGAGCTGTTTCAGAAATGCTGCCACCCCAGGCCCGAAAGCCGATAATCATCCGATTTTGCAAATCTGATAAATCGTTCTTTTTACGGTAACGAGAGGTATGTTTTCAGGATGCCTCCAGCACACCTTATACACCCTCCAAATCAACTCACGACACGTGCCGTCTTTCATTGGTTACGCAAAAGTAGGAGGTGGTCACCTCCTACTTTGCCGCGCTGTTGACGGCAAAAGTAGGAGGTGGTCACAATAAGGTGACTCTACTGTGTGTATGGAGTGTCTGTTCTGCCAGCCCATCCGTGACAGCGGGCAACGCATAGTCGGGCGGGATACTGTTTCTGTTTGAGCCATATTGTACAGGGCCGGGAACTTCGAAAGTGTGCGACGCAGATTGCCATGTACAAGGCGATGCACCCGTCGTTCACCTCTGGAATTCAGATTTCACTTCCCTTCACAGTCAGTTGTCTTATAGGTTGGTTGTTTCGTCATTTTGGCACCACTCTTCGTACACTTTGATTGCTCAGACTCTCAAACAACCACAAGTGTCGCCCTTTCTGAGATAGAAGCACCGACCTTTCGTGCGCCCACACTTTGATACATCGTATACCTGATAAATCCATAGTTTCACCTATGATGTCTGTAATTTCGCTCTCAAGTGATCTAAAAGCATCTTATTTACACACCTTTAGTGTACAGGCCCCACCCTCTTCCTTACAACGCCAGTACCAGGTGTGACTCGTTTTGAATAGGGGTGGTCATAACTTCGTAAGCATTCGGTATATGGTGTCCACAATCGGAAGGTCACGGTGATCATTTATGTACATACTTTTCTACTAAAATACATGCTAGTCAGCAGATTGGACACATCAAAGGAAATATGATGGCATGCTCTGTAAAACAAATAATTGGTCATATGATAAGCTCGTGTCGTTGGGTGGCTACTCCCTAAAAGCTTATTGAGCAGTTCCCCATGCGGATTTAAAAACTAGAAGTATGTTACAGGTAGCTAATTCCTTAGTCTTCTTGGGGAGTGGGGAGGTCATGCCTGAAATCTTCGCGCATTTTAAATTACGTTTGCAAACGAAAAACGGATACATGTTTGCCGAAACATTTTCATCTTTACACGCACATATATTTTCTTTTTAACGTAGTACAGCAGCTGTGCTGTTTGGCGTGACGCGCGCGCACACACACACACAAGCCAGGTGTATATGTGGGTATGTTGTCTATATTTTAAAATTTTAAATAAAGATAAAATTTTGACTATGCCTAGGATCTGTTTAAACGTCTGTCTTTCTTTCTTCCTCCTTCTCTCTCTCTTTCTCTCTCTTGTCGGAGGAAAAGCTTGTATAGTAAGAAGCAACCATTGATGAGGAAAAGCCGTTTGGCTAAGTATCTGAGAGAAAAAAAGGAGGTTCTACCATTGTCGTGGGAATCGACGGAACAGCACTCTCTAAAAAGAAATGTTAATTATTGGATCAAGTGAAAGTTCCAAATCCAAAAAATGATCTACAACCTCAGTTTCTTTCTTTGACTTCAAATGTTTTGCCGGTGTCTTTTCAGTGTGAACGTCTTTGAAGCAATTTTTCATTCCACTCGCAACTAGCAATGGTACTGGGAAAGCATAAAAACGTGATGCACGCGCCATTAATTTCCAATATCCCTCAATGGGAGATTTTCCGTGCAAGATTCTGAGCAATTTCGCAATCCTTTAATTTCTATCTTTAGGTGCTTTTATGAATTACTTTATTCTGCTTTCTCTTTTGGTTTCATTTGCGGCCTAAATGTCTCTCGAAGTCGTTAACGTTGTCCCATCTTCTCAGGAAGAATAAGCAAACTTACTGAAAGAATCGTTCCGGTGATTGAACGCAGCTTTATATCACTATACAAAAAATGAAAACCAAACGCCTCAAAAAAGTAGTAAATGATGTAGGTATCTTTTCGAGGATCAGACTTAACTTTAAAAATCTGTTTGCTGATTTCCCTCGGGATTCGAAAACACATCAGTGTAAGAGAAGAAATTATGAATCATACTGCACTTTAAAAATACGAGTGCGTTCTTAGTGATGTTCGGAATTACTCATTTTTCCTCTACTCAACTACGGGGAAATTATAACCTCCATGGGTAATGAAATTAATCAGTTTAAAATTCTATAGTAGAAAATAAATAACAAACAACTAATCGTAAAGTTTACAGGATAAAATATTATTAAGATTTATACACAGAAAACGTTGTTTATACATAGAAAACCTTTTTCTACAAGAAAAATTCAAGAGTATTAAATGTTTCATGGAATTATAATCATACAGAGACTTATGAACAGGAAGCTAATTCAGAAGCAGCCAGAGGATGACCTAATAAGAAACAAAATGTAAGAAAAACGGCATGAAAGCGAAAACTTCAAAATACGAGGTACAAGGCAGAACTGCATCATTCTGTGTTAAATCGGCCAAAAAATTAATTAACCTTACATCATCCAACACCATAGCTTACGATTGCTTTCACAAGTTTCCATTACATGCAAACCCCCAAGTTAATTCTTTTTGATTCTCGAAAGATCAGAGTAAAGGAAGTGTTAAAAATTTCAAAAATTTTGATCCACCGCGGAGTTTATTTTGCGAAAAAACGGAAATAGCCCCTTTGTTTAAAACGACAGAAATATTAAAACCACCTTTCCTCAGCATTTCGTGTGGGTAAGAAATTCAATGGTGAACGTCACGATTTTCTGTCTACTTTAGCTTTTGAGCTAGGTATATTGTAAGCACCTTGTTTCAATTTTTTTTTTAAAAGAGTGATGTACAGACCTCAAAAACAAAAAAAAAAACGAGCCACGCCGCTTAACTTTCGAACCGTTTGTCGCATGTAAACAAGTAAAGTACCGTTGGAAAGCACTTGAAGAAAACTATCATTTGATGTGAAGAAGCCTACTAATTAAGCTAATTAACACGCTAATTAGCTCTCATCTCCGAATTTTTCCATATAAGAGGTATGTTATTTTACGTGCATTCTATGCAGCACATAATAAACCCTTAAATTCCAAATTTCATACAAATCGACCAATACATAAGTGTACAGTGAGCTACGGGAAAAAGATGCCGCTAAGGTTAAACTGCGAAAATTGTTTTTAATTTGTATCATTTAATCGAGAACAGATTTTTTTATATTGCAGATTTGCTCTTGTATACATTCCGTCTCAAATTGTGGTATAATCAGAATGTGTTTGCTTATTGTTCCGATTTATTGATATTTTCCTATACTGCTTTAACTGTCATGATTGTAGTTATACTACTTAAACTGTCTGCAATGTACAAAACGGAACTGCCTTTCGCTGCAATGTAGAAGCCGAATCTACGTGTGTAGCTTTGATCTACACGCAAATCGCCTCTTCGGCATTAGACGTTTTCGACTACCGGTTAAGAAAATAACCGTAACCAGTAGCGTTTGGCGCATTAAGCTTGCTTAGTGTAGTTTAATACGGATCTAATTGCATTTTTCTTTTCTTTTTGTTTTCTTTTTCATTCCTTCTTCAAATATAAATAAAACAATAACTGGTAAAACAATAATTTTACACTGTGAAAAAAATTTAGTTATATTCTAAGAATTTCGTAGTTTAAGGAAACAGAAAGTTCCTAAACCATGTATCTTCAGCATGCGCATGAAATAATAAAAAACACACTGTTACCTTATAATGAATAATGTTTTTACTGGTTGTTGTGTGGTAATTATGATGAATAACGTTTTATGCTTAGACTTAATGAAGACACTTAATGAAAGAAACCTAACTGCCAGACAGAGGTCTGACAATAATTGAACAGAGAAAAATGTACTCACTTTAAAACCTTTTATTGGAAAACTCCTGGTATCATCCAACACACACTCTACTAATCACACTAATACTGAATATCCGAACTCTCGTAGAATCGTATCACAATAATGAAGAAGAACCTAATCACATAGAACGAAGCTCTCTGCACAAAATAACGTAGCTCTTTTCACATCAAACAAAACCTCTACACATCAAACCAAGCTCTCCCTTGGTATCGTTGAACGCGCCTATTTATACTGCCTACCACCACGTCATGACTTACACTCATTGCCACATCTCATTCAGCGGAAGAAATAACATCTCGTTAAGTAAGAAGATAATTTGCATAGGAAAATAAAATAACAAGAGATAGTAAAATCAAAAGGAAACTGAATCTAGAGTATACGTTACAACCTACTTTATTGGAACTCTCAATTTTTAGACTTAAATAAGAAAAGAAACTGGTTTGACAATCTAAAATAAACATTTTAGGTTCGCAAGGGAAATCTTAGAATTAAATTTCATACAACAGAATTCTTGTCGGGTGTTCGAATCTCGGACCTGCCCGCAAACTAGTCTGCGGTGTTTTCGGAGTTTTCCACAGCCACCCTGAGCTTGGGGACGCCAATGCGTAGATGGTTCCCGGTCAAGTCGGTCCCGGACGCGCTTTGTCTGTTTCTCCTCATGCTGGCAGCAGCAGAAAAAGGCATTTCCCAAGCCGTCTGGTCGACGTGGGAAATTAGACAATTACCTCCCGAATAAAGAAATGGGGGATACCTATAGCCAGAAGTGGCTATAAAAAGGGTTAACAGACAGGCAGACAGACGATAGGATTCTAAATGAAAAATTCTATATGTCGTTTATGAACGACAAAGTGGAACCAAAGTTCCCGACGTAACGCTTTCCTGTTTCAAAAGAGTTGATCGTGAGACGTTAATCGTATGACGTAAAGCTTCTCTGACGTAATGTCAGGATGATTTAGATGAAATGGCGTCACGCCAGCAACTGTTAAAAATCGGTTCTTGTTACTATAACAACAAAGCAAAGTGGTATACTCGTCCGCTATGGGCGACAAAATGGGACAAATGTTCATACTTTCGAAAAAGAAAATTATATCGTTTTCAGACATGTGGAATTAATATATCAGAGGCGCAAATTTAAATTACAAGACATTGTTGTTCCCATTAATTCGTATCTTAAGCACGATAACTATGAAAGAAAAGTAAGTTTTTGAGGTGGAAATAACAAATCATTTGGAACAGATCTCACACTTTCGCACCATTTTGGGGAAGCCATTTCCAAAACTTGAGTAATCATTGCATTCCTCATATGTTGCCAAAGTGTTCTGAATGTGTATCAACCTGTTCTGCATGTGTTATCAAAGCTCTTTCCACCATAAAAGGTTTTATGATAGAAGATACTAGTATTTTTATATAACACATTCGGGACACTTCGTAGCAAAAGCACAGAACACTGTCGTAGCACACTGCGAATACATCTTCCGGAATTTCTTTCTCGATGTGTTCCGAATGAATTGTCAACCTTTTCTGAATGTGTTCCGCTGGTAACACTTCGATGTGCTATATATTCCAAAATGCCACGGACGGCTAGAAAAGAAGTTCTTGAAATATGGCATGGCTCAAGCATCTGCATCATTTTAACTGCACTAATGCCCTAATTTACTTAAATAGTGGGTTTTGGGTGCGTGAAACTTGACTTCAAACATGTCATATGTATTTTGGTGCACATAGACATTAATCTGTATCCATTCGGTAGGTGAACAGAAGCGCCAGTCCTTATATATCCGTTGGCAGATATATAAGAGTTGACGACTTTAATCATTGTGACAAAGAACCTTTTAACGGTTCGGCATTTCAGAGTAGAGCGTAAAATATATTTGCGGGTTTATTTCATTAGGTCGAATGGTTCGAAACCAGTCCCTGCCCTAATTTGGACTGTTCGGACTCCTTGTTCATGTGTGGCTGTGCCCGGCTCGAAAGTGGACTTTTCAACTGGTTCTCATAATACGTGACCAATGACACGCAGCATAGAGCTTTACACGTATTTCCAGCTATATTTAATATTTATAACCTCGGCTTCTATATTTGTGAATTCCAAATATTTGAAATAAAAGGAATGATAACACCGAATTTTTCTGTTGTAATGAGCACATCTTTTGTACCGTTTCTGACGCCAATTAAATTTTTCAAAGTTATTCAAAGTCAACGCAACAAGTTAGAAAACATCAACCGAATGTTTACAATCAATAAAAAAATCGGAAATAGAAATACCTACATTTCTTCTTACACCGTCTAAAACGTACGTTACAAAAATGAACAAATAGCTAACAAAAATTTTCTCTATCGGAGATAAACAGATTTTCAAATTGAACAGTTAAAAGAGCAAATATAGAGAGAAACATGGTATAACTCTACGAATTCTAGCTCAAGAATTTTACATAATAGGAAAGTTGAAGGTAGGCTTAAAATATTCTTCTTGGAAAAAGCTATCCTAAGGAAAAATAACTTTTCACATTTTCAAATACGTCTCCCGCAGCAGAGGTAGCGAAAGAAAAACAAAAACATATTGACTTTTACACCACCTAGCGGAAAATCTGTGCATTATTTAAAGAGGTTAATTTTTCACATCGCTATTATCGTGAATAGTCTACAGTAAAAAAAAGCAATTCCTCAATGGATTTTTTAGAAGCGAAGATACAGCTGCAAACCGAAGTACAGAAGCACCACATAGCGATAGATATAAAACTATAAAACTCCTCAAATACTAACCTAAAGTGTTCCACAATAAAAATGGCCTCGATGTTGAACGAATTTTTTAAATCGCACATTTAAAAGCAACGATATTAAGAAAAACATTGGGTTGCCCTAGCGGCGAAATGTTTCATTATTTTGGTAAGAAAATACGCTCACGGAGTTTGCACATTGAGTAGTATTTGACCGAAGAAAGAAGTTTTTCAATCGGGGTTTTAGTGCCTCAGATATTGCTGTAAACGGAAATGTGAGCTTACGCCCTCTCGTGGCAGACTTCTGAGTTAAGAAAAATTTGAAATTACATGAGAAACATTTCGCAGCGGATGTTTCTCATGTAATTTTGCAGCGAATGTTTCTCATGTAATTTTGCAGCGGATGTTTCTGATGTAATTTTGCAGCGGATGTTTCTCACGAACAAAGAAAGAATTTCTAAAATCGGACTCTTAGGAGTTTTTAGGAGCAAAGTTATCAACAAAAATAAGATACGCATCTTCGCTCCCTGGCGGAAAAGCTGTGCCTTATGGTAAGAAGCGAGTATTCTGAAAACGTTTCCCAACAAGAGCGAAATGGGTCCACGAAAGAATTTTTTCAATCGAGTTTTCAGGAGCTCACATTTAGATGCAAATGCATCAGAAGCAGAAATAAAATCCTACGCCCCGCCCCCTTGGTGGCCAAACTATTCTGTACCAAATTTCAGAAATTACATGCAAAACATTTCCCATCAGTAGCTGTATGCGATACATGAAGCATTTTTCAAATCGGACTAATAGTTGCAAAGATATGCTGTCCACAGACGGACGTACGGACACACCGATAACACAAATACGTACGATCTGTTTTTACAAAAGACGTTAAAAAAATCGGATTTCGTGGTTCTACCTCAATTTTCTATTATGGATCAACCTTTCAGTATTACGCGAATGCTCAGTGCCTCGAGAAAGTGTAATGATCGGAAACAAGAACATTCAAAACAAATTTCAGCTTGCATAGATTCGGGTTTTCCATTATTAGAAAAATACGTACCGTTTATTCTAACATAAATTCAAGTCATTAGCACGAATAAATGAAGTTGCTATAAAGGTAACGGCAAGAGTAAATGAACTCCGTCCCTGGGCCTTTGCTCGTCTGTACTCTGCATTCAGTTTGTCGGAGGTTCGCGCAAGACGGAGACTTTCCAGCATTATCACTGTTCTTGAAGGGTGAGAAGCATTCCAGGTGAGTTTTCCAGATGTAGATATATGGATGCCCCTATAAATTTATTTGCAAATATCTTTGCTGTTAATCATCCGATTTGGACGATATTTAAGATTTAGGAGCGTTTCCATGTGCTAAATAGAATGCGCATAAAATGACATACCCCTTATATGGAAACATTCGGAGGTAGTGAGCTAATTAACGTGTTAATGAGCTTAATTAGCATTTTCTTCACATCACATGATAGTTCCCTTCGAGTGCTTTCCATCGGTACCTTTCTTGTTTATCTGCGGCAAATGGTTCGAAAGTTAAGGGAGAGTGGCTCGTTTTCTTTTTGTTTTTTTTTTGAGGTCTCTACAACAATTAGAAGGTGAAATCCCTATTGTGCGAAAAAAAAAGGTGCGAAATAGGAAATGAAAAAAAAATGCGCAGCTTAATGCTTGGTAAGATAGGCTGCCTTCACCTATTGTCCAGAACAACAGGTATGTTACCTTGGCACACCTACCGTGGTCTGCAGTCATGAAGCACAGAGGAGTGTATCCACAGTTACAGTGCAACGATCCCTCCACCATATGGGCCAACAGTGTAAACGCATGACAACACCACATTATGACATTGGTGAAAACAACCTGACTTTTCCAAAACAACATTGGAGGTGAACTGTGGAAGAATTTAACGAAAACTGCCTCCTCTCATGAATTACATTTCCTGTTACATCGAGCTGATGGAAGCTAGCAGGTGAAGGGAACAGGCGTCGAGAATGTGGTACAAAATATCCTAACCTACGAGAACAGGCAAATAACGGGGGTATAAGGTCCTAGAGATGTTTTCCTGTGACACTCCCGACTGCTTACAGCATTGGATGGCCTCTGAATGCTACAGCATTTCTGTTCATCATTGTGGACTGTGTTCATCCTTTTAAGCTGGCACTGTTTCCAGACCAAGATGGGGTGTTCTAACAGGAAAACGATCTGTGTCAAAAGGCCTGTGTCTTCCAGGACTGGTTCATCCGTTTATGCTGATAGTGTTTCCAGAACAAGATAGGGATCTCTAACAGAAAAACGATCCATGTTATAAAGCCCGTATCTTCCGGGACGGGTTCGCAGAACGCGAAAATTATTCATTTTCTCCAATGGTAGGTAGCCCATGTCGACCGATATGTACACAATTCCACACATTCAGGACCATAAGGATCGGCAACTGCAACGCATGGGCCCTCCACCATGGACACCGGAAGAGTTACGGCCAGTACTTATACAGATGTAGTATGGAATAACAAAGTACATCTTCCGGGGACTTGTGAAGCTCGTGTTTCGTTTCGCGGCAGTAGTTGTGGTGGCCTACATAATGCGCTCAGTAGAAAAAACATTAGAGACAGCGATGATGGGTAGTTAGCATGGGTATACCCCCCCCCCCCGCGCACAGTGGAACAGATCCAAACCGAACGCAGGTGATAAATAGGCAGACAGCAGGACTTCGTAACAGTGTATCGAAATCGACGACCATGAGTGCATGTGGTGATCTAAAGAACTTTGATCGTGGACGCATTATCGGCGCGAGGCATATGTGTCATTCTATCGCCCAAGTGCTAAGAACCCTAGGATTTCCAAGAGCAACCGTATCAAGGGTGAACCGCAAGTATACTGCTGACGGACGTACCAGCTTCGAGAGAGCAAGCGACAGTCGACCACACGCTATTGATGACCGCGATCGATGTAGACCATCCAGGCCGGTACAGACCAACAGCTTGGCAACAGCGGCGCAAATCACGTCCAGGTTAAATGTCGGAGATCCAAGCAGCGACACAGATCTAACTGTACGACAATGCCTGCGTACCCTAGACTACGGAGGCCGACGCCCAGCACGTGTGCCACTGTTGATTGCCCGTCATCGGAAATTACGCCTCGCCTGGTGCCGGGAAAATCAAAACTGGATCTGTGCAGGTTGGCGCCGCGTCGTGTATTTAGATTAATTCTGTTTTCAGTTGTACCGAGCTGACAGGCGGGTGTGGCGCCGACAGCATGAGACCAGGTTCCCGTCGTACCAGACACGCTCTGTTCAAGGCGATGGTGTCTCTGTGATGGTTTGGGGAGCCTTCTCATGGGACACATTGAGTTCCTTAGAGTGTCTCGAAAATCTCTTAAGCGCTGCGCGCTACCAGCCTACGTCAGCTGATCACCTACACGCTTTTAATGCCTTCGCGCATCTTGCGGCTGATGGCCTGTTTTATCACAGGACAATGCCCAGCCCCATGGTATCGCAACCACACATACATGGCTCGAGGAACACTCATCTGAGTTTAAAACCATCCAGTGGCCTCCAAAGTCCATGGACCTATTGAGCCTCTGTGAAAAGCTGTAGAGCAGAACAGCAGGTGCATGGACCCTGTACCGACGTCTCGAGCGGTGTTGTGGACAATACTGCAACATGCATGGCTGTCATTACCTCCGGAAACCATCCGGTGTCTGGTGGAGTCGATGTCTCGGCGTGTATAGGCTGTTATTCGCACTAGACGAGGACCAGCACGTAGGTATCTGCAATGTTTTGTCAATTGAGTGTACTAGATAGGTATTTATACTGTTTGCTCCTACACCGTATGTTATGCTCTGTGTGATTTCAAATGGGAAAAGACTGTAATACCGCTTAATATACATGGTCGTATCATAATAAAATGACCACCCCGGAACCACAGTGTACCCTTCCAGGCGGGTCACAGAGTGCACGTGACAAGTTCAGCCACACGGAAATATAAGCGGCCAGCCAGGACATATGATCCACAGTGCGTGATGTGAACACAATCGGCAGAGGTAGTGATTTGACGGACGTTCCAAAAATAATTATCATCGGCTACTACACCAAGGGTGGAAGCATATCAGAAGCAACAGATTTCGTGAGCTGTTCGCGAGGTGCTGTAGTAAGGGTGCACCAAGAATGGATCGCTGGCACACCGAGTACCCCCCCCGAGGTCATAACTATGGAGCACCAAAGGCCATCGACCCCAGAGGTAAACGTTGCCCCCGTCGACTGGTAAAGGGCAATCGACGCGCGACATTTAAGCAATCAACCATGCAAATGAACGCTGGGGCACCCAGGCACTTCTCCCCGATAACAGTAGAGCGAACCCTGCTACGCATGGGTCTCCGGAGTCGACGCTGCCTCAAGGCGCCCATGTTAACACAGGCCATCGGCAACGACGCCTGCAGTTCGCGTGGGACTACCGTTATTAGCCAGTGGAAGAGTGGGAAAAGCTTGCCTTTTCCGCCGAATCGAGGTTTCTACTACCCGGATATGACTGGCAGTGACGGATACAGAGTCAGACACACGAGAATCAACACTCAGACACGCTCATCGGTCAAGAACAGGCAGTCGGTGGCAGTGTGCATGTCTGTGCATGTTTTTCTGGTATGATATGGGACCGCTGGCACCATTGAATAGGTGCCATGCCAATGGCTACCTATCCATCCTCGTTGACCACATGCATCCCTTTATGTTGGACGTTTACCCTGGTGGTGATGGTGTCTGCCAACAGGACAATGAGCCGTGCCACGTCGCTAAACGTATCTGATTCCAGGAACATGACAGCGATGTCTCCGTTGTCTCTTGGCCGTCGAAATTGCCCCACCTCAATCCGATAGAGCACTAGTGGAACTATCTGGATCGACAGGTTCGACATGCCGACCCACAACCACGTCATCTCTGGGACCTCCATGCTCTGCTGCAGTCCGAATGGGTACGTGTGCCTCGGGCAACCTTAAAGGGCCTATAACGAAGTAAATTTCTCCGTCATATTTATCCGCGCCGGGGCTCGAACCCGGATCCCCTCATTCCGGAATAAGTCACTCTACCAATTGAGCTACGCGGACGTTTTATTCTGATTCCTATCTGCCTTTATGTCGTGTGCGTCCTTCTGGCAGGTACGTCACATCTCCTGGTACGTTACAGGCCTTATTGCGTCCATGGCACGCCGTAGAGTCGCTGTCGTCCGAACCAAGGGTGGTTATTCCAATTACTAGGTAGGCGGTCATATTATTATGATACGATTGTGTAGTTTGCAACGTCTTAAATAAAAAAATAACGAATTCCGAGAAGTTATTGCCATTCGCCTGCACAGAGAACAAGGATTAAGAAAGATAATGCGCTATCGTACAAAGGCCGTTACATGAAAACTGAGGGTAATTGTTTTGAGTTGTCAACAGTGCAAAGGGGAAAAATAACTGTGCAGATGACTAACTGAATTGAGGAAGTATCTATGGCAACAGTTATTAGCCGTGGCAGACGATTCTGGTTTTGTTATTAAGCAGTTGTTTAAGGTACGTCTGCATTTCGCCATACAACTATGGAGGTGAGTGATTCAGAGTTAAGCAATGAAGTGATTAAGGGTTAAAAAGTGATTCAGAGTTGAGAAGTGCGATAAACTTTTCTATCGTTTGGGTAAAACGGCTCCAGAAACAGTTGATTTGATGAAGAAAGCTTACAAAGATAAATGTTTGAGTGAGTCAACGGTTTTTAGATGGCACCATGATTTCGAAAAAGGGCGTTTGTCGGCAGAATTCCCTTTTACGCCTGGTTGACCTGAAAGTGTTGTTACGGAGCGTATTTGTTACACTGTTTGGGCAATCCTGCAAGAAGATCGACGAATGACGTGTGAAGGCATAGCGGCGTCAAATAATATTTCAAAAACGTTGGCATTCCGCATTCTACGCAACAAATTACTGCTGCATCGTGTGTATTCCAGTTGGGTACCTCATCAACTGGCGAGAGAACAACATTTAGCTAGAGTTTAGGTGTGTCATGAGTGTCAAACAAATTATTGCAAAGGACCTAAATTTTCTAAACACAGTAATAACTGCCGATGAAATATAGGTCCACTATTTCGACCTCCTCATGAAGCGCGCAACGAGTGTCTGGAAATACACAGGCTCGTCTCCTCCAAAAAAGTTCGCCAAACCAAATCAGCTGGGAAGGTGATGATGATATTTCTCTTTGATCATAAAGGTGTAGTCTACTAGCCCGCCATTCCTCCACATATTATTGTCAATGCTGAGTATTACATTTTAGTCTTACAGCGTCTGCGACGACACATATCGATTAAGCGACCGGAACTGGTGGGCAAGTGGACCCTACACCAAGATAACGCCCGCCCTCATGTGGCTGCTTGTGTTCAACAGTTTCTGATGAAATGCAGTATTGAAATCGTGCCACAGGCTGCCTACAGTCCTGACACGCCTCGTGAGATTTCTGGTTGTTTCCAACAATGAAGGAGAAGTTCCGTGGCGCCGCATTCAAAACAAATGTTGACGTTTTTCAAGCTATACAGGGGTTGCTAAAGCAACTTCCGCAAAATTCCTTCGCCACATGCTTTGAAAAGTGGACTGAACAATGGGACCGTTGAATATCATCCGAGGGAAGATACTTTGTGAAAGAATAACATATATTTTGCTGTACCTATATTTCCTAATTTTGTGTGATTTTATTCTCAGTTTTTATGGAACCGCCGTTGTATATATATCTCTTACCAATAAATCCAATTCATACAGAATATCAAATGGACGTTGGATTTCTCACAGTTTGCACTAACATAGATCATGTTCTCTTTCTGTTATTTTCTGCTAACTTGTTCCCAAGCGCTAAAGGCAAATACAGTACCGTTGCATTTGAAAAAATTCAGTGTGCGGCTGACGTTTTTCGAGTAAGCACACAAATACTCGTTGATTACAATAACAGAAATACAAAATTGTCACTGGAGGAATTTTTCCTGTGGAATTCATTTGTGCAGTACGAAAGTTTCTTTCTCTTTCAGCTTTCAGCGTGAAAGTGTTCTTTAAAGACAGAAAACATTAGTGTTCCGCAATAAAATATGCCAGAACTGATAGAAAGTTATTTTCATTTCGGTGAGATTCGATGTGAATTACCCTTTAACGATTTTGAAGTGCATCTGCCATGAAGAAGGTACCATTTGCTGCTATGTCATTTTAAAACTCCATAATTTTATGATTAAACTTTGATATAAGGCAGTGTAATTTTGACTTCATCACAGCGATCCTTCTAAGTGATATATTTCCATGCAACTGTCAAACTCAAGTGGAAAATAAACATACGTAACGAATTTCATTTTTGAATGATTTTCCCTATTAACTTTTCGTTTCCTACAAACATTTCGTTGCGTCCTGTGTCAAATTTCTTGACATGCATTCTTAATTGACAAACATTAAAATATAAATGAGGCAATTTAAACACATGGGAAAATAAATGTATTAATAAAGAAGCTCGAAGATTATTTTTCTTTTTTTGATTTTTATTGGAATTGCCATGTTAAAATAATAATTTTCCCGAGCACATATGAAGGCCCACTATTTTTTAATCTTTTATCTCAGTTCAAACATTTGAAAGTATTTCATTATTATTGCTACTTTGTTAATGTTGAGTAACATCTATGCTAAATCTTTGAAGAAAAAAATTTCTCTGAACAAATGAAAATGAGCTGATTGCACCAATGGATTCCACAGAAAAAAATATTTCACAGTTTCGCACTTGTGATTCTCATAAAACGGAGACACATGGTGATCGTAATTAACGAAACCTTATTTCAAGGAGTCTGCAGAGACATCTAGCTGCCAAAACTCAACAAAACTTAGTAGGAATACTATTATGAACTTGCAGAAGCGATTTGTGCAGAAAATAAATAGTTCAGAAATCACCACCGAGTGAGAGTAGCGCTGCAAGGGACGAAATGACACCCATGGGGTGATTTGTAAGAGTGCAATTTTAAGACAAATGAACCAGATAAAAGCCTAATCAATACAATTTATGGTGCGGGTAAATTAATCCTCACTGTGATACTGAGATGATTGGATCTTGCAGTGGATATTGCCGCTCAATGTGCTCTCCCTTCTGATGCAATAAAACTGCAGCGTTAAACAATATGCTCAACAGTATAACGCAACTGATCCGCAGTGATGTTTCTCACATGCAGTATTATCCTGCCTTTCAAGGCTTCCAAGTTTAATAAACACACTGGCCTAATAAACCATGTTTTTGAGGTGTCCGCCCAACAAAAATCACATGGGTTTCTAGTCTGGTGAACAAGGTGGTCATGATGTTTGAAGTGAGTGCCTAATCACTGTGTCCTCAGATAAATGTCGCAGCAGCTCTGTACAGACTGTCCGATATGAGGAGGTGCTCCATTGTGAATAGAAAAGATGGAATTAAGACACCCTCATTGCTGCAGTTGCGGGACAACCAAATTATACAGCATCTATAGATGTCTCTGGTTGTAAGAACCTGGTTCCAAGTTCAGTGCGACGATGTTCTTCGAAAATGAACTAACCGATGGTAAAAGCCTCTGTGAATCCACACTAAGTAGTACAATAGCTTCCGGAGAGTGCACCGGAATTTGTTGAATCTCACGAGGATTTCCTACAGCAGAAATGTGGAAGTTGTTAGCGTTCACTAATGCGGTAGTTGTGGGTGTTCACAGTACTATTCAAAAATAGTTAAATTCAATAAAATATTAAAAATTTTGGAGGTTTTTTATGCTTTCGAGATCAAAATATAACACGAAACATTTTCTTGCTCAAAATTAGAAGAACGTAGTTTCTGTTGTTAGGGTGGACAGCAGAATTCGTTTTACAAATTGATAGTTTTAGTAGTACCGTAAATGAGAACAAGAAAGTCTGAACCTTTGTTTCAAAATATGCAACTGTAGAGAAATACCGTACTAAAAATTCAATAAGAGCCGAATGCCGCTGTACAAAGTTAAGACTGATTTGAATGGTTCAGACTGGAAGAAATCACACTGCTACTTGTGTCAGTGTGCCTGTCGGGTACGTTAACATTTTAAAACGTCCTTCTTCATTCATATATTCCAGGGTAGCTGCTTACCGTGAATTCGAATGAATTCAAGGTAAAATGCGTCCGACGTACCTGGAATTACTTCTGAGGTTCATTTAAAAATATTTCCTATTAAGTGTACTTTTGATGGGTTCAAGTAAGCATTTTTAAATATCGTCGTTCACTCGAGATTAATATTGCTACTTCGCTGGTGGCCTTTTTGTCAGAATCAATTTCGAGACGCCACGCATAGGATGAAACCGGAGAGGTCGAGTTCCACCTCTGGATCAGAGGACAGAAAAGAAGAGAGTGAGCATATAAAAATTTCCCCTAGATAGCATTAAACCAACAAAAATGACAGCAACATTTAATAACTAGAGATCATACAATACAGCCCAATCACGTTGAATGAACAGTGAATAACTCGTATGTAAATCAGTATGTCGAATGTCCCTAGTTAATGAGTTCAGCAAACAAACCAATTTCCTTGGTTCTTCAAGAAATAATTTAGGCCCTGCAAATGTTTGTTTTAGATTAATAAAAATCTCGGTCGTCTCTGACATAAATGATCTCCTTACTATACATATGGCAAAAGCGTATTCCAGTTAGTACTTCACCATACACATAGAGGCACTAGTTTTACAAACGCACAATGCCACTGAAACACGAGTGTCCTCTTTCACTCTTATAAGAATACTGACTCTTAAATCGCTGCTTTCCTCTCAGATGCGTGCACAATGCCGTCACACGATCGTCACGGGTTGAAGTTTGCTGCTTGAGATGTTTTTGTATGGTAAGAGAAAAGAAAGGTAGCAACACTTACCCTTGTTACAGCTGCAATCGCTTGGTTGGGAAACGACACATTGTTTATCAAAGCACTTACGATAACTTTCCATACTTGCCAATAAGAAAAAGGGAATTAATAATGCTGCGTGACATTTTTAATTAATACCAAATCCGGGATGAGCTGTTTCGTGCCCATTTTAACCGTATTTATTTTAATGAACTGTGTAATTAATTGTAGAAGCATCTTGAGAAACATGTGACCAATGATGTATAGAATGAAACAGTACATAAGCAAAATAGAGTGATATCGTCTCCTAGTTGTGAAGATGCCAATCCTCATTTTACAAAACAGCAGACGAACCAGTTGTTTTCCTGCAGCGATATTTCCAGTGTTTGAGAAGTCGAAAACCGATCTCACGTACAAAGTTTTTATTCTGAAGATTTAATATATTTTATCGACACAGCAGTTGTCTCATAAAGATGTTTCTTTCAAAAAATTATTCATCTTTGAATGTACCTTTTCTTAGAAAAAAAGCTTTTATTCGTAACACGAGTACCGCACTTCCACGGGATATCTACTGAGATCCCATTGAGTGCAGTTCAGGACCCATCCAAAATTGCTCCTCGCGTAGTATGTCATATATAATTGTTTTCGCCTTTAAAAGTATCTACTAAATGTGAAAGGCACAAGGAATTTCCACCACTTCCTAGATGAGCATTAAGAACGAAAATTGCACTTCAAAGTGAAAAACGATCCTATACTTATTTTCTTTGGAACCTGAAGAAAAGCGAATCATTTTTCTCAGTTTTCTGCCAGTCTGACAACATGTGGAACTCCGTTGCTTGAAATATTACGAGCAACGGCGGAAATAAGAAGTTCCGTCTTTTCTTCAAAACATTTCATGGAAGATGAAAAGCGTGAATGCTTTCGGAAGGGAAACAGTATTCGTTGGATTTTACTCTGTTTCACGGAAAAGATTTAAACATGAAGGGAACATATATGTGCGCTACTTAGAAATCCCTTAGCTAAGAAAAAATGAATACACTTTAAACAACATGTCATGTTTGTCACTGTATAGTTTAACATCAACTTAAATTCTCCTTTAAATTATAAAAATAAATCATTTAAACATTTCGCACACTGGTGTTCAGCATCGCTTGAATCTTATACAAAAGTATGAATTGAAATCATATTGTATTCAAACAATAGAGAAAAAGGTAATTATCTGTAAAAGTTGTTCGTTTTAACTCATAACCTCTCTTATATATTAGCAAAACTTTATCTTTTTTCAAAATTAAAATGGTATATGAAGATGGTGCAAATTATAAGAGGTACAGAGTTGCCCATTACAGTATAACAAAAGGGGAAGAGTGCAATTATCTTAAGTTCACTTTTAAATTAGGCTCATCAATCTCAATTACTTAGGACTTAATGAAAACAGTGAGCTACCATTGCACAAAAAAATATGGGATGAAGAGGACATTAAAATATTTTTAACGAAATGTTTTTTCTATGACTGACAATGAGGTCATACCATAAACAACCCGTGCATAACGGTACTGACAATCACATAAAGCGCAACGTGTGTTTTTCGGAAGTGATGTTTGAATTATGTGATGTAATATAATTCTTGCCTTAATTTCATCAAATGTTAATTTTTGCAAACATTCCGAAAAGAAAACGCAATGGTGGAACTTATAAAAATTTCACACGAACAGCAAATTCGGTTACGACGTAAAACGTACTGAAAACATGGACACAAGTTGTGCTACAATAGCAGATAGAGTAGAGCAACATGGACACAACGAGTGTTACAATAGATACAACGACAACAAGCGATATTTTTTGTGTAATCCAGTTCTACGTTTTTAACAAAAGCACTTATATGTTATACTTTTCGTTTTCTATGTGTGTCTGGGTTGTTATTTTTTGAGTTATGTGTACTTGTTATGCTGCTTTGGAGTGCCTTGCGGTTGGGTCACTAAAATCAGTGTTCAGTGGGTTTCACTTATCACCGTCAAACGCCGATTTCGTTTCCCACGATTTCGCCACAACGATAGTTTCTGCGTTAAGACGGTTCCTCCGCGAACTGAAACCGGTAAACATTAAAAACATTAAATAAAATAACAGCATCTATTTGCGATTTGTACATCAAAGCAATTAAAATGCTGGCTTTGATTCAAAATGTATGCATTTAGATCTTAAGTAGTGCAGTGCAGAGTATGTATCAAATTGATGGAAAATACTACTCACTAGCGAATTAGGAATTGGCTCAAAATTTTAAGGTCAGTGTTACAAAACAGATCGAAATCACATTCCTATGACAATACATCTAGTAAGATCAAACAGATTACGCCAGAAAGTACATCGCAGGTACAATAAAAACATATCCAAGCACGTGGGAGCACACTCACACCCATGAAAACACACTGGCATCTACACCGATAAGCCATTATATTATAACTACCCCGGCCTACAGAAATGGAGCCGTGGATGGCTCAGTGGTTAGCGAGTCAGACTATGAATGCAAGGTCCTCAGGTTTGAACCTGGGCTGATCTTTCAGAGATAGTGTGATTTACTAACAATCGCTGAATATCCGCCATGCATCGGACGAGCACGTTAAGTGACGGCCCCCAGGCTGGACACATTGGTTAAATGGATATCCTCTCCTATGCCCCCCCCCCCTGAAATTCTCTCACCCCTCTATGTGCAATATCGTACTTGTACGGTGACGCCATCTACTGTACTCTAATCTCACTACAAACTGTTCTGTCAAAGTCGCTAGACTTGCTCTCATTCCTTCCGTTTCTGTGTCCTGCCCAAAAGGCGATCTCGCTGTAGGTAGCTGGGACCTAAACTCTACTCACTGTGGACGGAAGTCCTACAAGAAAATGACAAATACTGTGGCCTACAGAAATGAGCGCCCCTGGAGACCAAACGGGGGCGCAGATGAAGTTCACAGAGCAGTATATATAAAACCGAGAACCGGCTTTCGGTTAGTAGAGTGTTAGGAGTCAGAATAGGAAAAGCTGATGATTTATCGGAGTTTGATAAATGGCAAATTGTGGTGGCACGGCACCTTGGATCTACGATCTCGGAAACAGCGCGGTTTGTGGGTTGTCCACGTGCCGCTGTAGTGAGTACGTATCAAAAGTGGTGCACAGGTGGCCAAACGACAAACCGTCGCCCAGCTGTGTGTTGACTGCAGGTCATTGATGTCAGAGGGGAGCTGAGACTGTCGCGAATTGTTCACAGCGACCGTAGGGCCATAGTGAGACAAATCACCCGCAGCTACAACAGTGGTGGTCAAGGCAATGTGTCGCAGCCTTCTGCGCATGAGCCTGCGTACCCGAAGGCCCAGCTGGGTCCCCACCCTCACTGCACGTCATCGCCAACAAGGCATGAAGTGGGTCCATGGTCATCGAGATAGGACCGTGGATGATTGAAAGAAGATTCCTCGTGCATCAAGTAGACGGGCGACCGTGGATACGCCGATTACGAACGGAGGCTATAGCACTTGTATGCGCTGTTGGGCGGAAACAGGTCGGCGGTGTCTGTGGGCGATGTTTTCGTGGGACACTTTAGGCCTCATTATCCTAATAGCACAATCTCCGACAGCTGTCAGGTATCTGAACATCGTTGGGGACGAAGTTCGCCCATTCATGGCAAATGTATTCCCTGCTGGTGATGGCCGTTACGAACACAATAATGCGCCATGCCATACTGCCAGAATCGTCAAGGTGTGGTTCGAGGAACATGCTGGCGACTTTCTTTTAAAGCCCTGGCCTCCAAATTCACCTGAAACGAACCCAATCGAACATTTGTGGTTCGACTTGGAAAAGCGGGTTCGCACTAAATCACAACCATCCTCAAATGTACGGGAACTCGAGGACCTGCTGTTGACATTAAGGTACCAGATACCCCAGGATACCTGTCGCCATCTCATCGAATGGATGCCTCGCCGAGTGGCCGCTGTTTTGCAGGCCATAGGGGTCCTACAGCTTATTAGGTAGGTGGTCATAATGTATTGGCTCATCGATGTATAGGGCCACAGTTAGACCAGTGTTGTGAAAAAAGTTCCTTTTTGGTATAGGAGTTATCGCCCACCGTAAGCAACTCCTTGGGCTATAAACATTTGAGTTTCGCTAATTTAGGGCCACTAGTTACATGATATGCCAATGCGTGCGTGGTGATGTTACTCTAGGATCCTGTATGGTTTATAATGCTGTGTTACGTTCATCATGAAGGACACGGTTCCAAACAGATCTTCGTGCGATTGCTCTACTTGTTTGAAGTTGCGAAAATGATCCGCATGATGGTTTCGTGGAATAACTATCTTGATATGCCACTGAAGTGAAAACAAGAGTGTCCCACAACATCTACAAGATGTGAGTAGACTCGCACGCCTTTTTCTGTAGTACTAATTTGCATAATCAGGCTTACCTTCAGGAAAGTAAATACGGGAGAGTCTTCGGCGCAACGACGTTTGCATGTTCGCCAATGTTCAGTGCATTATTTTGCATACATCAGCAGTTATAAACGTTTTTGTAGATTAACCTTTAATTTTGAGCACCAGAATAGATATAAGTGTCATTCAAATGAAAACGAGTCAACGGACATAGCAAACCCAAATAGGTTTACCGCGGCAGCGTCGACAAAAAACGTAGATGGCACCACTGTAGTGTTATGACGCAGTGAAACGTGGCGTGCGATCACGCGACGACGGAAGCAGTTGGCCTTTGTTCAGGACCTCGTGCAGGTGTTCGGGCCAACCAGCCATATTAGGATCAACGAACGTTTTACAGAGTGCCGTTGTCCGGTTTTTACCGTGGAAGGTGCCGGGAATACAGAAATTCATCGCCGCACGAGTGACGTGTACGAAAACTGCATTTCTTTTTCACGTGTTAAAGACTGGAGTAAGAGTCCGAGAGGGGCGCTAATCGTTGACCGATGATTCGAGGCCAGGGCAAGCACACCGTGTGGTCACCGATATTTCCGTCGCTGAAGTGGATAATCTCATTCAGGAAGACAGAAGAGTCGCGATGGAGGCATTTACCAACAAAGCTGAAATCAGTGTAGGGAGTGTATACACCATAATCTGGGATCGTCTGCAGTTCCGGATGATTGGCGTGCAGTGGGTGCCACATAACTTTCAATCTGTGGAGGAAGACATTCCCATGTGTGTGCCCTTGGAACATTTACTAAGGTATCATGAGAGAGAGGTCACCGTTTCATCGACAGAACCTGGAGATAAAACATAGTGTTTTCATTATCAAGCTGAAAGCAAAAGACAAAGCAGTCAATGAAAGCACACGTCGTCCCACCGCCGAAAAAGTCAAACGGAATGCTGACAAATGCACGAAAGATCAGATTGACCTTCTTTTTCAACCACACGCATCGATCAAGTTTTTCGTGACCGAACACGCTCAAATCTCTGCGAGCATCACCCAAGTCGAAGCGGCCAGAACTACTCACCATAGGAGTAATTCTTCTTCTTGACTACATCCGTCCTCACACTGCGAAAAACGTCTAGGATGACCTTTCCAAATTCAGATGGGAAAAGCTCCAGCATCCGGCATACAGCGCAAACTTTCACATTTTCGAGGAGCCGAAGAAGCATCTGCGGGGTCACAGATTTCACTCGGACGAAGAGCTGCAGGATGCTGTTCGGCAATGTTTACCCAGTATCCAACCGACTACTACGCACGAGGACTTGAACGTCTAGTGTCACAATGGGATAAGTGCCTTAATAGCCACGAGAATTATTTTTAGGGTAAGTCACGATATCTTTCTCATACGCCCTTTGGCTTGCTTTCATTTGAATGACACTTACAGCAACATTTCAAAACTGATGTAAAAAAAAGGTGTTTCCTAAATTTTCTACGCAGATGTTTTGTCTTTGTAAGATAAACCACGACTTCTGCGCTAAACATTTAGGGTACTTAGAGTACATCACAGTCTGTTGCACTTTAAACATTCTAAAGTACTCATTACTCTGAATGACATTTTAGAAGTGGAGGTACAGCTTTAAATGGACATATGCATTTATTCTCTTAGTGGTAGAAATGTGCATTATGGTAAAGTGCAAAACGTTACCGTAATGTTTCTTAGACTGTAAGCTATCGAACGCAAAAAGAATTTTACAAATCATGTTTTATAAGCAATAATTATAGATGAAATAGCGTATAGATTTACGCACCCAGGAATCAAGCATGCTTGTGCATAATGTTCTTAAGAATAAAATGCGTCTGAGAATTGCTTTCTCAATCGGGTTTAGAAAAAGTGGTGTCGATTAAAGTACTCTGATGTTGAAAATTGAAGTTAAATCTACAACACCATAACTAACCGCCGGTGTACCAAAAATAATGCACAAACTTTGGAGAATATGCAAATGTCACTACGCAGATGAATATTTCGCATTTATTTGCCTCAAGTAAATCGGAATATGCAAATCAGGATCGCTCTGAAAAGATGCGGGATTCAACATGCATCTTGCAGCTGCTCTAGGCAGCACCTGCTTTCGCTTCAGTGGCACGTCGAGCTTGTTACACACAAAGGCATCAAATGGACAATTTTCAGCTGTTGAGAGTGATTAGTAGGATGGAAGCAGGTCAGTCGTAGGCATTGTTTGGAGCTTGCAGCAACTACGGGAACGATAATTTCAAAGCAACCTGTTTCTAGACTTCGTGATCAATGCCTTTTTTCCAAGGAGACCAGTTATTTGTGTCCCTGCAACTTCAGCTGCTTGACTAACTCGTTCAACGTGCAGTCGTGAACATCACACTTGAAGTTCAGAACAGTGGACGAATGTTCTTTTCGCAGATGAATCGCGATTCACCTTAAGTACTGATTCCTGACGTATCTGGAGAGAACCAGGAACCTGCCTTTTCTCTGATGTCCGTCTAACATCAGAGAAAGTGTCCTACTCCGATGGCGGGCTCTGCAGGAATCATGAAGAACGGGCGCATAGACCTGTACATCTTTCAAAGTCACTTTGCTACTTCCCTGAGTTGCAGAGACCAGATTCTGAACCCATGTGTAGGAAAGCCGTAGGTCTATTCATTTTCGTTACTTTTCTTTCCCTCAGAATCTGTCATCTTTCTTCTTTGTCGGTGAAATTCAGTTAGAATTTAATTTTCATAATTCTTTTAGGGTCTCCTAGCGTCGCTTAATCACCCTTAAGAATCGCTTAACCGCGCTAACTAATAATTACTCCTCTGGTAATACCATTCTGATAGTTAAAGCTACCCAACAGAAAATGGCTTTATTTAAATTCGACTGAGTTCAGTGATATGGTGCTCATAGACTGATGAACATGCCAATAATAACAGCCCACAGACTGATGGACGGAAGGGAATATTAATACTTGTAGCCAACCTTTTCACCTACTGCTTATGCTAAAGGCATGCTAAAAATGCTGAAAAGCGTTCAACCCGGAAATTTGGGATTTTTCTGCTCAGATTTTTATTCTTTATATTTTTATAACACCGATACTTCGGGTCACCTCAAAAGAATTGTTTTGTCAGATAAAATAATTTTGACCGCCTATCTCATTCAGCTCTCTACCACTCTATCAAATCCAAACGCAATGAAACTGAACTACACAACTCAATGTGTTTTCTTTATAGAGATAACGAAGTTTTGCAAACTTTCATTAGCGTTACTTTTTCTAAAAGTGTTTATGTGTAGAATCGTACTTCGGTGTTTCTAGCTAGATATTGAAAATACTAAAAGTAAGTTAATTACAAAAAATCAGCTTCATGTTTCGTATTACTAAGTCATCGTTGATTAAATGTGGAAAGCGTTTCTTTTCGTACAACGAGTCGAAACTCTGTCGCAGTCTAGATAACACAGCTTTTACTCCGAAAATGAGTCATGTGCAATGGATGTTCATTATATTCAAGTTTCAATGCAAGGTTCGATAAGATAGTGGAGCTCCGAACAAAACCCAGAGAAAACCTTAATTTGAACCTATTTCTTTGCAAATGCCTCATTAGTCGTCGGAAGAAAAATGCTATTTAAAAAACTATCGGATCAGCATGCCCACTTACAGGAGCTATCAAAATTAGATCTGTGAGAGAAAAAATTAGTAATCTCTTACGATGGCAAGATCATTAAGCATGTGGTGGAAGTGAAAATTTCTTCCTTCCATTCCCATTTTTGACGTCATTTGTTCAGCTTAGAGCATTCAAAGGAATAGTAAAAGCTGGTTTCGTCTAGCCTTTTTCCTTGAAAGTATCATCTAAGCAGTAGAACAGATTTTCGAGCTAAAAAACGCACTTTAATTATTCTAATAGCACAAGAATTTGTAATTTAAATACAACTGTTGAATGAAGAAAAGAGAGTTTATATAAAAGCCAGCAAACGAATTTGAAGAAATTGCTCTTATACTAAATACCACCATGGTCATTTAAAAACAAAATACTGTATCAATAAGCATCAAGTAGTTTAGTGATGAACAAATGATTTTAAAGGACACTTACTCTCACATTGTCCTCAGTTCTGATCTATTTATTCTCTCCACATATGCAAGGAGCAGCCAGGTACAGAGCTACTTGTTCCACGCTGCAGTTTCTCGGTGATTGCACATACCCTTGCTTAGAACGGTGCTGACTATTCTTTTGGAGGAATCATTTGGCTGCTACAGGACACCCAAGAAGACAAAATCTTTTGAACTTCGCGGTCTTATGTTTCGAATCTTGCGATATTCAATCCGGCACACGTAGAGAATCTTCTGTTTTCGTTAGATACAGTGCAGAGAAACGAAAAAAGAAATGATCTATTCAAGATATTTTTGCCCTAGTTGCAAAATATGTAAAAATAATGAGTCAGCCACTTTTTTTGCTCACGCGCAGTGAAACAGTACAGTTTCATCTCTTTCACTTATTTACACCTCTTCAGAAATCTTTATGAGAAGCCCAAGTCATATTTATTATGATATCCGTGCTTTTATCATTTGTTTACGCTTTCCAACCGTAGGTTGAAGAAGCGTATATGCTCCAGCTTTTTCCGTCCGTCTGTCTGTCGGCACGATAACTCACGTAAAAGTGGTTCGATTTCGATGAAATTTTGGTATGTGGTAGGAAACCACCAGGGGACGAACCCTATTGAAAATGGGTGAAGTGGGGTCAAAGGTCACGCCATAAGAGCAGGATCCATTCAATTGCCCTTATGCGTCATAACTTGCGTAAATGTGGTTCGATTTCGACGAAATTTTAGTATGTGGTAGGGGACCACCAGGGGACGAACCCTATTTAAAATGGGTGAAGTGGGGTCAAAGGTCACGCCATAAGAGCGGGATCCATTTCATTGCCTTTATGCGTCATAACATGCGTACATATGGTTCAATTTCGATGAAATTTCAGTATGTGGTAGGAAACTACCCGGGCGCGAACCCTATTGAAAATTGGCAAATTGGGGTCAAAGGTCAGGCAGGGCATAAGAGCGAGATTTATTCCATTGCCTTTATGCGTCATAACGTGCGTAAAAATGTTTCGATTTCGATGAAATTTTGGTATGTGGTAAGGAACCACCTGGGAACGAAACCTATTGAAAATGGGTGGAATGGGGTCAAAGGTCAGGACATAAAAGCGGGATCCATTTCATTGCCTTTATGCGTCATAACATGGGTAAATATGGTTCTATTTCGATGACATTTTAGTATTTGGTAAGGAACTACATGGGTACGAACCCTATTGAAAATAGGCGAAATGAGGTCAAAGGTCAGGGCATAAAGGTGGAATCCATTCCATTGCCTTTATGCGTCATAACATGCATAAATATGGTTCGATTTCGATGAAATTTTAGTATGTGGTAGGGAACCACCTGGGCACGAACCCTTTTGAAAATGGGCGAAATGGGGTCAAAGGTCAGGAAGGACATTGTTCCATTGCCCTTATGCGTCATAACTTGCGTAAAAATGGTTCGATTTCGACAAAACGTTATCATGTTTTTCCGGAGGGAGGTATAGTGAACCGGTTCTGTTGAATACCAACAAATGGGGTCAAAGGTCAGGAAGGACATTGTTCCATTGCCCTTATGCGTCATAACTTGCGTAAAAATGGTTCGATTTCGATGAAATTTTAGTATGTGGTAGGGAGCCACTGGGGACGAACCCTATTGAAAATGGGCGAAATGGGGTCAAAGGTCATGACACTGGAGTGGGATCCATTCCATTGCCCTTGTGCATCACAGCTTACCAAAAAATGTTTCGATTGCGACAAAACGTTATCATGGTTGTTCCGGAGGTATAGTGAACCGGTTCTGTTGAATATCAACGAAATGGGTTCAAAGGTCATTGCACAAAAGCAAGATTTATTCCACAGCCTCTATTCTCATAACTTGCGTAAAACTGCTTCTATTGCGACAAAACTTTAGTATGTTATTCTTGAAGTGTACTGAACCGGTTCTGTGGAATAGCATCGAAATGGGGTCAAAGGTCAGGACGCAGGAGCGAGATTTATTCCACAGCCATTATCCTCATAACTTGAGTGATAATTTCTGGTATGTTGGAAAGCGTATCATAATCAATGCATTGCATGATTTTACTACCTTTTTTTTATGGACTTCACGGGAAAAACATTATTTCATTGGTCGATTTTACATTGTCTCGTGTTAAGCTCAGTGCATTACCTTAAACAGAGAAAAAACATATTCTACTTTTAACTACTCACCATATATCGGCAGTGCCTCATGATCATTAAACATGAGTCTTAACGGAACGCATTTCGAACACTGTGCCCTTTTTATCCATTTCTAGATCAGAACAACTGCCTCATTTAAAGAATTGCGTCAACATTTTGAAATCCATTCAAATTGTTACCACTGACTAATCGATATGCTCTATTCTAAACTGTATTATATCAGCTGTAGACAGGAAATGGAAAATGTAAGAACAGTAATTATGTTCCCTACTTTAAAAAACAACTAGTCCGTAACCCGTGGCATGAACGGTTGAAAAAGCTGTGACTAAAATTGTTCTTGTCATATACGAATCGTAATAAAATGCAGAACTATAATAAACGCTTGAATTATTAATGGGGAGTGTATAAGATGGCTCACCAAGAACAAAATTTTCTTAATATTCCCATTAATTTTTTATTTTTCCAACTACTCGTATGCGAATTTAACGACGACATTCCTCACTATTATACATATAAACATGTGCTTACCCGTCGTTGACGGGCTTGCATTGGAGTATTAAGGCATTTTTCAGTGACTCGAAATGATATCGTGTCTAGATAACTACATAATGGGGTTAACAATGTGTTTTATTTTGCCAGTTTGGTTTTAACAATTTCTTTTGGTATCATTTTAGTATAATCTATACAAATATATATAAAGAGAAACGGTGTTCGTGTGTTTGAGGTAATCTCGAAAACTACTGAACCTATACGGATAATTCTTTCACTGTTGGGAAGCTTATTTCTTTCCGGTGGACATAGGCTATTTCGTTTATTTCTTAATATTTTTGGCTGTAGGCCTACTACCGAATCAGAACGCTTTCAAGCAGTTCCCGATTTCTCGTGTATCGTTCAGCTTACGGCGGATTGTACAAATAAAATGCCATGGTAACATAAAAATTACTTATGACGATAAAAATTAGCGATGACAAGTCTGCGGGTGAGTAGCGTTTATTAAAAAAACAATAATGAAAATCTCTCCAGTGGGTGGCGCTGGCGGATTGCAGTAAGAAACGGCCTTGTCTTTTAAATACATATAGATTGTCGTGCCAAAATCAGGTTTTTATTTTGCACAAAATTCCGTAGTTATTCACGACTGAAATATAAAGGGTATGTTTTAAATATTCATACGTCGAATATTACAAGATTTGAGAGTTGCATGCCAGATAAAAGGACACTTCTTATGAAACTTACTTCTGATGAATATACTATGCCATAGTATATACAGTATTTAGCTACAATAACAGCACTAAACATAGTCGGGGTGTGCACTTCCTCCTGTTTTTCCTGTGAAAATTTAATTTGTAGCTTTCCGAGACGCTTCCAAAATGAGTAATCTTCAGAGTTTCACCTTGATCATAGCATTGAAGTCTTTTATTATGGAAGCGGACGTGTGAGGGAAGAGAAAACAAAAGATTTGGTATCACGCAAATAGAGTTTTCTAGTGTGCAGAATACCACACGACTTCTCCCTTTAGGTTCCAGATTAATTTTCACAATAACGATATCTTCAGAAATTACATGAATGTGGATACAGAAAACCGTTGCTAAGAGAACTCGAACACAGTTACAAGTAGGTATTTCATTTCAGGGATTTGGCTCTTAAACTAAAGGCATCAGGACTTTCTTTTAACATTGGAATTAATTAATTCCATTGCGACATTCGCTTGCTTATCAGATCCATTTGAAAATAATTGCTTTACTTAAAGACCGGATTCTTAATGCCAAAGCACTATCAAAAGTCGCGTAAAAATGATATAAATTATTCAAACAGAAATTTATTCGTATCCTTAATATCAATTATAAACATTCCAATTGTATGCTCACACTATTATTTTAAAGTGATTACGGACTTTGCATATTCCTCCAATTTAAAGTACGTTTGCTTCATTTTGATGAACTAATGAGTTTTATAAGTGTTCATAACAGTCTGGTTTCACATTCTCTGAAGAACTTAATGAATTTCATTTTGCAAAATGTCCGGGAATTGCGGTTAGTTTTTTTCCTTTCTTGTTCATAAGCCTCATAATGAGAAAATTGTCTGAACATCATCATTTAAGCACAAAGCAAAAAAGCATTCTCCATCCTCGTGCTTGTCGTTCCACTTGTTTTTACATCAAGGCTTTAATACCTCATTAAGCATGAGTGCAACATTTCTAGAGACAAACGTTTGAAAAATAATAAAATTAGAAAATAGAAAGAATTCTCCTGCAGAAATTAAACATTGAAATATTTTATTTAATATTTAAAATCTCTTCAAAAGTAACTTTGTAAATTAGAGTCAGAAAATAAAAATTTCTCTAGACATGCAATTTACGGAAAATTCAACTTTGTTTGACTGACATTTAGAGTAAACTAAACACGTCTTACAGAGCAGCATAATTGGCATTTGTATCAACTATGTTTTCGGGTCCTGTGCTTCATGCTGCAGCATAATATGTAATTGACATTATAAGTAAAGTTCATTAAAATTGTTGTGTGCATGGTTTATAAGAAAAACGTCCTTCAAAATTTGGACCTTCTCCACATGATCTACACTTGACCACTCTCCCGCTTCTCACTCTTTGCTTAGCTGAAACTGGGGTAACATCACGTGCCTACTCCAAAGGTTCGTATTTTTGAAATTACAAAAACAAAATGTTATTCAGCTCTGCACAAGCTTTTGTAAGACAGTGCGTGGAATATCTGAAAATCTCTTCCTGTTAATCATTTACTTTCTTTCTCTTAAATTCACATGCTCACCGTATGTCTTCTTTATCTTCCATTGTTTACATACTTATCTTCCGTTGTTCAGGAAAAGGACAGGTAGGTGAAATCGAACTTTGCATGTCGCAGGTTTGTTTGAAAACCCAAATATAGAATTTTTGTGAATCCTTTCTGTTGTTACATCAGTGGAAATGAATTCCATTTCTGTGGTATTTTGTTAAACAGTAACCCAATTCCTGTTACTTTATTCACCAGCATTGCATCAGTTTCCTTTCTTCTCTCCAAAAACATATAAATAAGATTCACGCAGTTTTCGGAACGACACATGTTGAGTCACATAGATATTTACGAAAATTTTCTTGAAACTGTTTACCATATTCTATTGTTTCCATGCAGACAGTTTTGAAATTCCCATAATCGCTCATTTTCTAAATAAATATTTTGGCTTTTATGAGTTAGACCTAGCTATCAGTTTATTCACTCTTTCAGTGAGATTTCACTTAAAAGTACGAACAATATGTGCCCATGAACTTTATGTAGAAGCCCCCTCCCCCACTTTTAAATCACTATGCCCATTTATTGATTCTTTCACTGAAGAATGATCAATGCAGTTTCAGTTATAGAAATACATGGTTGCTTTATGCTTTCCCTAGGGAAAACTTAATTTCCGAAACAAAATATATTTGTGCTTCAAACTGCCAAAACTATATACTGCCAGATATGACACATTAACCGAACATTCCCCGCGACAAGACTCTTTGCTTTAGTGATTTAAAGAAAAAGAAAAAAAAACGTTTCACTGTATCAAGCAGTGGCGAATGCTGATTTCGAGAAGTGGGTAATCTACACTTAGTTGTAAATCGAAGAAATGTAAATACAAACGCACGTTAAAAAATTCGCTTTGCCACAATAATAAAATTTACATTGCAGTTGAAGATTTAAGAGCGTTTTAAAAAACATATATAACAACTTATTTGCATAACAACTAATTGCCTAATAACATTCAGTTAACTTTAACATGAATTGTAGAGGTCTCTTTAAGTCCAAACATTTTCTATAACAAAGTTATGCAAATTGAACTGGGGATCATTTCTAAGCTGTTCCAGTAAGGCTATTTCTATACTGAGAAGAGCTTAACCACTAAGTCTTTGTCGGTTCCAGTGTTTTTTCCACGCAGATTTTTCAGAGCTAGAGAGCCGACACGACCAGCAAAATTTATTTACATTTGAACATCTTGCTAACCACGGAAATTTAGAACAAACGGAATAAAAAAAGTGTCTAGTGTATTCAGGATTTTTATCTTTGTATTTTACAATAAGACTTAGTTCAGGATTCGGTATTTATAATCAGTTTTTCCCCGTAATCTTTTCTTACGAAAGGACATCCCTTAAAATCATTTGTAATACAGTTGTGCCATCACGCTTAATATAAAAACAATATTTTATTAAGCGTGATGTAAAGTATAAAAAAACAATATTATATTAAGCGTTGTGTAAAAATTGCAATACAGTTGTACCATCTTGTTATATATAAAAAAGTTAATTCCATCACGCTTAATATAAAAACACACACTCAACTTAGCAAAATTTCAACTTAAACGAAACGATGAACAAACAACAAAAAATATGAGGGTGGTAAAGTTGTGTCGTGTGGCTTTTAACTCACGAACTTTTAAACACCCGGGGTCCACTTTAGTCCATCTCCTCATCTAGAGATGGTCGAAAGTCTTCGCTTTGCGCAATAACCCCGTTTCTCGTTTCCAAGGTTAAACTCTGGCATTTTCGGGAGCACGAGGGAATCTTTGTTGAGCTGATATTCTACGTCACTGATCTGGTAGAATTCTTGGAACTTCGAGAGATATCCATTTGCTTAGCATTGAGATAGCAGCTTCAAATTTCATCATCCCAGAGTTGAGTGGATATTTAAATGAATAAAAAGAAATGTGTCAGAGAAAATTTCATGAAAACTTCGTTTAAGAAAAAAGATGGTCCATCTCCTGTTCCTTTCATTCCTCTAAGTATGCGCCCCTGGTAACAAGATATAATCTTAATGGCGTTTTGTTACCATGTATTGCTTTACATATTTGCTATTATATGATTTTGGTAGCACTCTAGAAAATATCAAGCCTCGCCGATGGACCCTTGGTTTCACAATGTGATGAAATATGTATGTGGTTGTTACTTTTTACCTTAGGAAGATGTCAACGTAAAGCTAAAGAGATGACTCACTCTACAAACTAGATTGTTCTACACTCATAGCTAAATCATTGTGCTCATTTTTTACAACCAAAAGCCTCAACTGCTGCTGGAACTACGAATGCTGCTCACTGGTACAAACTATACTGCTGGACAATTGCAAAGGACGGATCCTAAACGGCTATATAGCGCATAAAAAAGTAAGTGTGGTTGGATGCCAAGTGAAATAAAATAATGTCAGAATGCTAGGACATTACAAGAAAGACAATTTATTGTGCTCTGAAATCCAGAAGGCTTTGGAACGTGTTCAAGGGACAAACAGGCCATTTTGTGCAGAATATGTAAACGTGAAAAAAATGCAATTACCATCCGCAGGCGTTCCGGCGTAAGATGTCAATACGGGATATGGCCACCATGGAGGGAGATGCAAGATTCCACACGTCGTGTCATGCTTTGCACAATATTATCAAGCAGCTGTTGGGGTAATTTATCCCATTCCTCTGTCAGTGCACGGATGAGGGCGTACTTGTTTATTGGAGAGCATTAGCGACCAGCAAGACTCTTTCCCAAAGCATCCCACATATTTTCAATGGAATTCAGATCTGGAGAACGTGCTGGCCATACGAGGCGTTGAATATCCTCGCTCTCAAGACACTCCTCGACAGCGACTGTTCGATGACATGTTGCGTTGTCGTCCATGAAAATGAATCTATCACAAACAGCACCACGGAACATGCTAACATGAGGTAGCAGAACATCATTAATGTATCGTTGGCCAGTCATAGTCCCAGTTGGAAGCACATAGAGGGACGTACGGTCATTGATCATGATGCCAGCCCATACCATGACACTACATGTCGGATATCGTTCCCTTTGCTGTATGTTTGCTGGACAATATGCAGTACCACTATCACGCCAGATCAGTTGTCGTCGACAATCAGACGATAGACTGTATCTACTCTCATCTGAGAAGAGGACAGCAGACCAGTCGTTATCAGTCCAATTGCGATGTTGATGGCACCATTGCAAACGGGCGGTACGGTGACGTCTGGACAATGGGATGCACACAACAGGACGGCGGGCGTATAGTCCTCCTTCATGCAAACGTCTGGCGACAGTTTTTCGGGAGATCCGCTTGCCAGTAGCAGCCATAAACTGATTTGCTACCTCACTAGCTGTGCTGCGCCGGAGTCTTTTTGTTGATAGCACTATGTACCGATCTTCTGCAGGTGTCGTACTGCGAACACGACCTCCCCCGTGATGTTTGCTACACTCTCCATTTGTTTGAAATGATTTCCAAAGCCTTGAAACAACACTGTGGCTGACGTCGAACTCCCTGGCAACATCTGTTATTCTTCGCCCTTCTTCAATCTTGCTAATAATACGGCCACGCGTAAAATCATCTAGGTGATATCGGGAAGACATACTGAAAATTGCAAGTTCGTCAAATGATTCTTTCCCTTTCAACTTTGCGTTTGAACAACAACGGTCAATACGCGTCAAATCCTTTTTATCTCTTATCAGCGCTATGACGTCACGAACAAGTTCGGCAATCCAAAATTTGCATACGCACAACAGGTCTTACTGTATCCCGCACTTATGCTAATTTCCTCATTTTCCTGCCTTCCATTTTATGGTTGCTATCGTTGCTATTGTCATCCGTCCTTAGCAATTGTCCGGCAGTGTATATTAATTCAGGTATGACATTCTGGTTATTAACCAGATGCATTTAACCTTCTCGAAACATTTCAGAAACCGCAAGGAGCATATTATAAATACCATAAGATAGTGTGGCTCTGTCATTCTTTTCTTTCATACCATAAAAATGAAATGAACAATAGCTGAGGTTTGTGAGACACTTAAAATTATGAAAAATTCCCCTTAGTATTCACTTACTTGCATTAATTGCCAACACATATCCAATATATAAGGGCATCTGTTTTTCACACATTAAAAGGAGGAACAGATAGAGGTCACTACAATTATTGGACACATACGTCTCTTCGGTGAGAGCATTAATGTCTGTCGTGGGTTGGTCTTTCAGGGACTGGAAAAAGGCATTTGGAAAGGGAATGAAAGAAAAATAAATATATCAAATTTCTAGCAAAAAAAATTGGTGTGGTATTTTTCATTTACACTTGGTTAAAATAATTCAGTAGTTCATAATAGTCAACATAATGTATCATTGAACGTTCCAGTTAGCTATATATGAGCTATAACACTTTCAGTACCCGAACAACTGCACCTTGATTTAAATGCCATTAGAGCGAGGGAATATGAACTTCCATTGTGCATGGCTTTTATCGATTATGAAAAAGCCTTTGATTCGGTGAAACCATCAGCAGTTGCAATGGCTCTGAAAACCTGCGGTATTGAAGATGCATACATTAATATTATTAATAACATCTATGAAAATGCAAGTGCAAAGATTAGGCTGTTTAAAAATACAACACACATAAAAATTGGAGAGGGAGTGAGACAAGGTGACACCATATCTCCGAAGCTCTTTAATGCCACATTGGAGGGTGTTTTTCAGTCACTGAGCTGGGAAAACAAGGGGATAAAGATTAATGGAGAATATCTAACCCACCTTCGTTTTGCTGATGACGTAGTCATTTTTGCAACTAGCCCATCAGAGCTACAGAGTATGATCCAGGAACTTGCTGACAAGAGTAAAGAAGTGGGATTAAAAATGAACTTTCAGAAGACAAAAGTGATGTTCAATGCTTTTACAAGAAATGAAGATTTATCGATTGATGGAGAAAAACTGGAGATAACAGACACGTACGTTTATCTTGGACAGCAGATATCAAGTGAGGGTCACGATGATGAAGAAATTAATCGGCGTACAAAACTTGCCTGGAGAGCTTTTGGAAGAAACAGCATAATTTTCAAGAGCAATATGCCATTATATCTTAAAAGAAAAGTGTTTGATCAATGCATCCTTCCAGTGCTTACGTATGGTGCAGAGACGTGGACCTTAACTAAAAGAGACATACAAAGGCTGCAGACAACTCAAAGCAGCATGGAGAGGTGCATGCTTGGTGTAACCAGCAGAGATAAGAAGAGGAACTCGTGGATCCGAAAAATGACAAGAGTGGAAGACATCATGATCAGAGTTAAATCCCTGAAATGGCAATGGGCTGGACACACTGCCAGAAGGACAGATCATCGATGGACAGCCGAAATTTTAGATTGGATTCCAAGGGACAGGAAAAGACCCAGAAGATGACCACATGGGAGATGGGTGGATGAAATTCGAAAGTATGCAGGGGTGACATGGAGGAGACTGGCACAAGACAGACCGTTGTGGAGGAAACTTGGGGAGACCTTCGTCCAGCAGTGGATTGATAATGGTTGACAATGATGATGATGATGATTTCTATACTATATGACGTACACTGTAATTTAAGTTTCATTTTTAGTTGTCTTTACTATGAAAATTTTGAGTTCATTCTATTTAAGTGTTTCATCCTTAACGTTATATTTTTCTCGCTCACTGAATGTTACGTGGCAGCAGTCTTGAGGTCAAGCGTGAATGACGTATGCATGGTTTTCAAGAAAGATCGTTGCATACTTATATAATGTGTTAAGCTAGCAGCTGTGTGCAGTGCTTTAGCTGTAGTCGTGGAAGAGCATAAAAACGAGTCAAAACTATAAAGGCCAAAAACTAAACTGAATCGAGACATAATAAACGAAAAAGTAGCTTACATCCGAAGGTAGCGTGTGCGGCAGCTGGTCAAACGGTGAAGCAACATATGAAGTGTACAATACCGCGATGCAAAAAACCTAAACACATGAGCAAAGAACAAATAATGAAACATAAAAGGATATACCATGAGCTGTCGTCATCAGGAGAGTACCAGTACATGGCGAGAGCAGCTTTTCTGATGTCCGTGAAAGGTAGGTAGAAAACCAAAATACCCACGGACAGTAAGTACTCTCTAGGCTGCAAACTCTGATGCGAGACTGAACGAAGAAACGAAAAGAAGGAGAGACGTCGAACAGCATATACATAAGCATAGTTGTGATGCGTATGGTGACGTAGTATGGGGGAGAAAATAGTGCGCGAAATCTAAAAAAAGAAAAAAAAAAAAGAAAAAACTGGGGGGAAGGAAAGGAGTGTTGGCAGCTGTTAGTGATCCATCAAACAGCATTTTGAAAGCCCTGCAAATTAACATTGTAGGATCATGCGTTAATAATGGTGTGAAGGTTGAATTCTGTGTACATGGCTGTATTGTAGGTAGTAAGGAACTGTTGAAAATATTTTTTGAGGAAACGAATTAGAAGTCGATTGTTACGCAATTGAAAATACAGGATTCGGAAATTTTTTATGACATTAGCTGGACTATTGCAAATTTTACAAGTTCGAGCTAATTGCGAAATAACAATGTTACGATGCACGGAAATTCAGATATTTGAGGTCCAGTATGAATAATAGTTAATTCTGAAGTGAAAATTACGACGTTTATCGTAGATATCTGTAACAGAACCCCTACCATCGGTGAAAGAAATATCAATATCTAAATAATGAATATGGCCATCTTGCATGGAAGATTTTTCAAGTGTCAGAGCTGATGGATACATATGTTGAGCTTGAATATTGAAGATCGGATTATTGAAAAAATAAGATCATCAATATAACGAAAAATACGGCGGTAATCTTGCGAAATGGTAGTCGTAAAATCCCGTTCAAATAGATATAGATAAAGGTTAGCGAGAGTGCTGGAAAAAACACTGCCCATGGGTATGCCGGTGACATGTAGGTAGATTTTTTCCCACATAAATATAGTGGTGGTTGAGACAAAAGTCGACTAAACGTTCCCAAAACTGTGAGGTATACTTGATCACATTGCCATATTTTGTAAATAATGCAGCGCAAGCAGCAATTAATCCAGAAATAGGAATAGACGTAAATAAGTTGCAAAAATCAAAAGTTTCAATGCTATGTAGATCCTGATTTTTAGTTATGTAATTCAAGACGGCTGCACTATTATCAATGATCCAGAAATCGTCAGTCCGACCATATAATAGTTTTAAAGATTTTTCAAAGACATTGCCGGCTTTCCAACTGTAACAATCACGAGTATTAGTGATATAACCAAAGGCAGTTGGGTTCTTAGGGAACTTAGGCACTACGTAGATGATGGGAAACGAGGTAGAAGAGATGAAATTTCAAACGTTTATTTCAAGCGATAATTCTTTTAAGTACAATGTGTAAAGTGGTTGATTCTTCTTGATAGGTGGTGCCACCATTCAATTCTTTAGTCAAAGTATCCAAATAAATGTTTTTACACCAGATGGAAAAATTATTATTTGCCTTGTCTACGGATGTGATGATGAAGTTTTGTTGTAAAAACTTAATTTGAGTAAGGATTTTAAAAAATCCTGACGATTCCCTGTGGTAGTCTTCACAAGAACGGAACATTTAAAATCCAAAAAAGACCTCATTAATCCACAGAAGGAAGGACTAATAAGGTAAATTGAAACGGCAAGACAGTTTCAAGGCAAATTGTATTAAGTCTGATCGAAATGTGGCGAGGCATTTCGAAAGGGTTTGTCCTCTGGTTAATCTAAAACGAGTACCTTTTTTCATCTCAGTCAGCAATTCTGGGCAAGGCACCACGTCAAGGTTACCCGTAATAATGTGTCCGTGATATTCATCAATATAGTCCTTAAATTGGTCTCTGTGACATAAACACAGTTCCTGTTGACCTTTTAGCAGATAATCCAGGTCCGTTGCTGCTTGTCGGTAATTGTAAGTCAACCGACCGAGAGGCGAATCGTATCTGTAACTAACTGCAACGTAAGCAGAACTGTTAAGGGGAAAGTTCATCCTATTATTGTCAAATATAGCCTTGAGATCAATTCGATCAAAGAATCGATCGGTGAAACCAACGGTACAGTAGCATATGATGAATTCCGTAGGTGTCCCACCTCTGCGGCTTGATGTCAATCTGTATTTGATTAAGTCCGTGATCAAATGTTGTAAATGTTGGCTATGATAGTTGTAATCGTCATGCAAGGTCTTAAATTTCTTAAGTTTTCTAATGTTAAGGGCGAAACTCTTGCCTCTGCAGCATTTGAGAGTGTCCTCGTGAGCGTTATCCAAGATCGACAAGAGTAGCTCGAAATCACAAAACTGGTTAGGACGAGTTCTCCTACCTCGTCGCCCACTTTTTTTTTTAAACGGATGACTCTGGTAATGGTGTGAATTTGAAATTTTTGTAAATATTGCAATTGCTGTCCGTGGAACTGAGTTTGAAACCATTGAAAAGGCTGTTTAAACAATAGAGATAAAGTGTTCGGAATTGAAGCATGCATACATTATCCAAGTAAAGTCTCTTTTAAAGATTGTCTTCGATAAACAAAGTTCGAAGTTAAATTTCTTTGAAGTCATATCGTTGAAAATGTAAAAACTCTATATCGCTGGAATGTTTACATAAGCTAATATCGGACCTATGGCCATTGAGTCTAAGATGCAATGCATTACCGGTTTGACCAATGTATCTGAATTTACTCCGTGCACAAGTGATCATGTACACTGAATTCTTAGTTTTCAAAAAATGCTGGATCCGAATCGGTACCAACGTTGTTGATATCCATGACTGGACAAGTCATGCATCTGACGTCTCCACAACACGAGAATTTTAACTGAGGAAGGCAAGTGCAATAATTAACATCGAACAGAACAGGATTTTTAGAATTTTTGTGTATAGTATTATTAAACTGAACGGAATTCGAAACAAATTGAACTTTCGATGCAAATGGAGACCGTAGTGTATTCATGGTCGAGCCTCCCTCTGCCTCAGAGGCGGGACCTGGACACGGTAACTCATTTTGCGAGCTGGCTCCGCGTGTCATGGGGCCAGTCGCGGTCCTTGTTAAACCGCACGACGACCGAGGCGGCACAGAAATTCTTCCAGAGCGTAGAATCATATTAGCAGATCGAAGAGCATAGAAGAAAAACTGGAATATAGAAAATTATAATCGAAACATGAAAGGAACAGAAAATGCTGGTGCAGCATGAAAGTATGTTCAATGTTCAAAAAAGGCCAAAGAATAACAAGGTAATAAAGCGACGATTAGTCGAGAAAAATTATTAACCCATGATCCTACAATGTTAATTTGCAGGGCTTTCAAAATGCTGTTTGATGGATCACTAACAGCTGCCAACACTAACTCCCTTTCCTTCTCCCCAGTTTTTTCTTTTTCCTTTCTTTTTTTAGATTTAGCGCATTATTTTCTCCCCAATACTACGTCACCATACGCATCACACCTATGCTTATGTATATGCTGTTCGACGTCTCTCCTTCTTTTAGTTTCTTAGTTTTTACTGTCCGTGGGTATTTTGATTTTCTACCTACCTTTCACGGACATCAGAAAAGCTGCTCTCGCCATGTACTGGTACTCTCCTGATGACGACAGCTCATGGTATATCGTTTTATGTTTCATTATTTGTTTTTTGCTTATGTGTTTAGGTTTTTTACATCGTAGTATTATACACTTCACACACACATATATATATATATATAGGGATGTAAGGTCAGGTGATGCGTAACATCACAGCCTCTCCTTGACAAATGTCAACCCCGCCTTCTCGTGGTACATCCTGTTCCCACTAAAGGGGCTCTGACGACCGCAAATAGCGGTATAACTATACCATCGGAATCAGAGGAAATGCTATCCCACACTCACCAACACGCTTGGCCAGCGTGGGGAGTTATGGCCAAACACCTCCAAAATGACTCTACAACTTAAATCTTGGCCCTCAGTCTCCGGCAGCTGGAATGTACCTGGCCAAGGCAGCGGCCAGTGCGACATGAAGGCAGAGGGTGCTAAGAATCCCCGGAGGACCGGACTAGGCTGCCATTTGATGCTGACCTTGGCTACCTACAACGGACGCTCCCTATCTTCTGATTCAAGGCTTCTTGAATTGGAAGAGGAACTACAAAGGATCAAGTGGGACATCGTCGGGCTGAGTGAGGTAAGGAGAAAAGGAGAAGATCTCATTGAACTGAAAAGTGGACATCTCTTCTATTATCGTGGGACAGATACTGGCAGAACTAGTGGTGTTGGATTTATAATAAACAAGAAACTGAAGGATAAAGTGGTAGAAGTTGAAAGTTCCTCTGACAGAGCTGCACGACTCGTTATCCAACTATCGAGAAGATACCAGGCTCAGATTATTCAAACTTATGCACCCACCACAAGCCATAATGAAGAAGAAATTGAAGAATTTTATGAGGAAATTCGTCATCTAAATAATAAAGGTAAGCAGCACTTGAAGATAATTATGGGAGATTTCAATGCAAAAATAGGGCACCGGCAACAGAATGAAACTTCAGTAGGTAAATTCGGTCACGGCAACAGAAACCAGCGTGGAAATACTCTCGTTGAGTTTGCAGAGGCAGAAGGATTTTTCATCTTGAATTCCTTTTTCAAGAAAAAGCCACACAGGAAATGGACATGGAGACATCCAATTGGGACGACAAGTGAAATTGATTTTATTATGTGTAACAAAAAATTCGTCATCGAAGACTGCAGTGTGCTAAACAAGTTCAACACAGGTAGTGACCATAGATTGGTGAGATGTAAGATGCACCTCAACACTAAACTGGAACGTGGCAAGCTCATAAGACAAACAAAATGTATTGACATAACCAACCTTAAAAAACACCATAATACTTTCAAGTTGGAACTGAAGAACAGATTCTCTGCTCTAGAAGGCCTAACATCGGAAGAAGTGGATATTTCGGAAGTTAACAGAAAAGTAACCAAAGCTCTTATGGAAACAGCAACAAAATTAGCTGGGTCTAAGAACAAGTTGCATGTAAACAAATTATCAGGAAAAACCAAAATGTTGATGCAAAAAAGAAGAGAGATGAGGACAACTAAAGAAGATGTGACTTCCAAAGTGGAATATATAGAGCTATGCAAGACAGCACGAAAAAGTATCACTGAAGACGTAAGGAAATTCAACTGTGAGCTAGTGAGGAAAGCAATTGAAAACAACCAAAGCCTAAAGATAGCAAAGGGACATCTCAGTAAGGGAAGAAAACAGATTATGGCTCTGAGAAAAGAAGATGGTTCTATAACAAGAAATAGAGGCGAACTTTTGACAAGAGTGAAAGATTTCTACTCCAAATTATATGAAAGGGATGATACATGTACTCCAGACATCATGAAAGGCACCAGAGTTCTTCCAGTCCTCCCAGCAGAAGTTGCTCATGCAATCAAGAACATGAAGCGGGGGAAAGCACCAGGAGAAGATGGAATTGCTATAGACATCATACAAGAAGCAAGTGGAGAAATTGAAACAGTACTCGCCCAAATTTTCACTCGATGCCTTAATGAAGGGAAGATTCCTGAGGATTGGAACAATGCTACAATGATCCTGCTACATAAAAAAGGTGACATTGAGGATCTCAGGAACTACAGACCTATCAGCCTCCTATCAGTGGTTTATAAAATCTTCACTAAAGTTCTTTCACACCGCTTGAAGGTAACACTGGACATGGCTCAACCGAGAGAACAAGCTGGATTCAGGAGTGGCTACAGCACAATAGATCATATCCACGTACTGAGAGAACTAATTGAAAGAGCGAGGGAATATGAACTTCCATTGTGCATGGCTTTTATCGATTATGAAAAAGCCTTTGATTCGGTGAAACCATCAGCAGTTACCACGGCTCTGAAATCCTGCGGTATTGAAGATGCATACATTAATATTATTAATAACATCTATGAAAATGCAAGTGCAAAGATTCGGCTGTTTGAAAATACAACACACATAAAAATTGGAAAGGGAGTGAGACAAGGTGACACCATATCTCGAAGCTCTTTAATGCCACATTGGAAAATGTCTTTCAATCACTGAACTGGGAAAACAAAGGGATAAAGCTTAATGGAGATTATCTAACCCACCTTCGTTTTGCTGATGACGTAGTCATTTTTGCAACCACCCCATCAGAACTGCAGAGTATGATCCAGGAATTTGCTGACAAGAGTAAAGAAGTGGGATCAAAAATGAACTTTCAGAAGACAAAAGTGATGTTCAATGCTTTTACAAGAAATGAAGATTTATCGATTGATGGAGAAAAACTGGAGATAACAGATACGTATGTTTATCTTGGACAGCAGATATCAAGTGAGGGTCACATTGATGAAGAAATTAATCGGCGTACAAAACTTGCCTGGAGAGCTTTTGGAAGAAACAGCATAATTTTCAAGAGCAATATGCCATTATGTCTTAAAAGAAAAGTGTTTGATCAATGCATTCTTCCAGTGCTTACGTATGGTGCAGAGACGTGGACCTTAACTAAAAGAGACATACAAAGGCTGCAGACAACTCAAAGCAGCATGGAGAGGTGCATGCTTGGTATAACCAGGAGAGATAAGAAGAGGAACTCGTGGATCCGAAAAATGACGAGAGTGGAAGACATCATGATCAGAGTTAAATCCCTGAAATGGCAATGGGCTGGACATACTGCCAGAAGGACAGACCATAGATGGACAGCCGAAATTTTAGATTGGATTCCAAGGGACAGGAAAAGACCCAGAAAAAGACCACATGGGAGATGGATGGATGAAATTCGTAAATATGCGGGAGTGACATGGAGGAGACTGGCACAAGACAGACCGTTGTGGAGGAAACTTGGGGAGACCTTCGTCCAGCAGTGGATTGATAATGGTTGACGATGATGATGATGATGATGATATATATATATTGTGTTAGTCTCGTCAAACTGCTATTGTTTGCTATCTTACGTTAATGAGAGTAAATTATCATAGTGCTATGACGAATTAGTTCTTCGTGAATATTGGAATATCTGAGTGAATATTGGAATATCTGAGTGAAGTACATATGTGGTATTTAAGAAATAAAAGGAAAACTATAAGTAAATATTTCTTGAACTTCATTCAAGTGACTCCTGTTTCACTTAAAATGAACGAATAAGAACAAACTTTACGTAGTGTTCCCAAAGCTACGAACGCTAGAACTGTATGCTACCCATAAAAGAATTATTATTTGCTATCACTAATTATTTTACTATAACAGTGAGTCTTTAAGAGTTTAGGAGTTTGAAAATCCGCGCTAGCTGATGTTCCCCTTCATTATGTTAATAGCAAAGTTGTATTAATTGAATTTCCTTCGGAGGCTATATGGTCCCCACATTGAGGGAAAGAAGTTCTGAAATACCGTACAATGTTTATGCTTATGATGTGAAATTCCTACGTAGTAGTGTTAATAAATAACACAGTGATGAGCGGAGTACTTGACAAAGGAAACTCAAATTCGTTTTCTTCTTTTCTTATCTTTCATTTTCCTTCTGACGTGGATTAATGCAAGTTTATCTCCCCAAAGTAATTTTATTCCCAGAGCAAAAAAATGTAGTTCAGAAATACCGCGTTCCTTCCCGTGATTCCTACAGACTACGAAGATACTTACAGAATGCGATAGTGTGCTTCCGTTTCTGCATCACTAGCAGTCTTTTGTTTCCTGTGCTTTCTTTCTCTTTTTATTTTAAAGTCAAATTCTCGAATAATGGTACATAGGACACTTTTCCCAATATTATGCATGATAAAAGAAGAATTCTGCCTTTAAACACAAAAGAAAAACTTTGCTGTGAAAATAGCATGTACCACATATATTTCACAATAACTGAGAAGGTGAACGGTAAAACAAGTCAGTGCTTAAGAAATTTCCCTTTCGTTTTTCTTCAAAGTACAGCATCGTAAGCAATACCGAGAAGAAAAACAGAAATCGATGCAGTGTTCTTTGTTCGTGAGTTTCCAAGACATTAAACTCTAAAGAAGCACAATAAATACCTAGAGCACCCTGAACAATAAAATGTAATATGTGTGCGTGCGTGCGTGTGTGTGAGTGTGAAACCGTTAGCAGTCACAATGGCTTTGAAATCCTGCGATATTGAAGATGCTTACATTAGCATTATTCATAACAACTATGAAAATGCAAGTGCAAAGGTTCGGATATTTGAGGATACAGCACGAATAAAAATTGGAAAAGTAGTGAGACAAGGTGACACCATATCTCCCAAACTCTTTAATGCCAGATTGCAAAATGTCTTTCAATTAGTGAACTCGGAAAACAAAGGGATGAAGATTAATGGAAATTATTTAACTCACCTTCGTTTTGCTGATGACGTAGTCATTTTTGCAACTACCCCTTCAGAACTACAGAGTATGATCCAGAAACTTGCTGACAAGAGTAAAGAAGTGGGATTAAAAATGAACTTTCAGAAGTACACTGCTTTTACAAGAAACGAAGATTTATCGGTTGATGGAGAAAAGCTTGAGACAACCAATACCTACATTTATCTTGGGCAGAAGGTATCAAGTAAGGGACACATTGATGAAGAAATTAATCGGCATATAAAACTTGGATGGAGAGCTTTTGGAAGAAACAGTACAATTTTTAAGATTAATATTGCATGTTGTCTTAGCAGAAAAGTGTTTAATCAATGCATCCTTCCAGTGCTGTGGAGCAGACACATGGGCCATAACTAAAAAAGATATATAAAAACTGCAGACAACTGAAAGAAGCATGGAGAGATGTATGCTTGGTGTAACCGGGAAAGATGAGAAGTGGAACTCGTGGATGAGGAAAACGACTAGGAAGTCATCATGATGAGAGTAAAATGACCTAAAATAGCAATGGTCTGGACATGTTGCCAGAATAATTGACCACCGGTGTACAGCCGAAATTCTAGACTGGATACCAAGGGATAGAAAATGACCATGAAGAAGACCACATGGGAGATGGGTGAATGAAATTCAAAAGCATGCGGGAGTGACATCAAGGAGGCTGGCGCAAGACGGACCGTTGTTGAAAAAACTTTTGGGGACCTTCATGCAGCTCTAGACTGATAATGGTTAACAATGAGGATATATATATATATACTATTGATAAAAACGTACCATATAAACCACAATTTCGAAAAACAAGCAACCCAGAAATTGAAAAAGAATAATAATAATACAAAGAGACTCAAAAAAGCTTTATAACCAAAAACAAACCTCTCAAGCCGATCACATCAGGGGAACACCGACTCGTGGATCATGATCTTTAGAAATTCAGCAAAAGCCGGAATAACCCAAAACCCGCTGAGGTGCTCCCGAGGTCATGGGTGACAACAGATAAAGACCAATCTTATACGTATACGAAGATCATTTGACAGAAAGCGAAAAAGCCGGATCATTTGGTCCAATCGTGACTGTATGCAAATAGATGTAAGCTATGTACGAAACCTATGAAGTAGATTAGTAAATAATTGGGCACGAGCAGCCCACCAAGTGGCGTTTAGCAACCTAAGTTATTAAATTTGTAGGGCTTATATTAATAATGTCTGAAAAGTGTAATTGTTGACGAGTTTCAAAGAAATTCTTAGCTCTGGAATCAGCAAGTAGCTGCTTGAATAATCTTGTAATAAACCTGATTGGTAGTTCATTCTTGCAGAGTCTTCTTCACAGATTCCTCAATTCAACGGTCAACGTATTTGAATTATTGCAAATATCCATAATCCTGTGGAACTGTGAAATGATAACATTTCGATGCACTGAGGTAGAAATATTTGAATTCCAATTAATGTAAAAATGTATAGCAAAAGAATACGTGTTCCTTTTATCAAAAACTGTAGTTAATAAGCCACCTTACTGACTATCTATATCTATGTCAAAAAAATCTATTTCATTATTTTGTTCCTGAGTTTTTATAAGTTTCAAATTGGGTGGATATATCTTAGACGCCAATTCTTCAAAGTCTTCGTGTCCAAAAACTACGACATCGTCAACATAGCGAAATGTCCTCCCATGGTTGGTGTCAAAATACAAAGCAGCCTGTCTTTCATACTGATATAAATAAAGGTTTGCCAAAACACTTGAGTACTTGGAGCCCATGGGGATACCTGATGTTTGACGGAAAATCCCCTCTTCCATGCGCACGTAGTTATTATCAAGACACAGTGTTTGAATAAATCGCCAGTCTTCGTACTTCATATTGATTACCTCGTTGAACTCCTGAAAGAGCTCTTCACGTATTTTATGTAAGTCCTCTGTGCCAATGCGAGTAATCAGGCTTTGGAGGTCATAGATATCTATTGTTGTTATACTGTAGAATCATTTTGAAGTGTATGTATAAATTCTAAGACCGGCCTATTGCTGTTAATAATCCAGGACTCTGATATATTTTGCAAGATACACTGGCGTGCAAAAATTAAGGACGAGACGGTTTTTCGAATATAACGTCGTGCAGAATTGCTCCACATCGACTCAAATCATACCATAAAATCCCCAAGATGTACGAATATGGGACAAGTGAGCAAACCCGTCCAAACAAGGAATCCAAAGGATACAAAGACACTTTATTGGAAAGGTAGTTTCGAGCAGAACTGGACAGAAGACAAAAAATGTCCATGTGACAGGCGGATGCTAAGAAAAATCAAGTCTTTAGTAGGGGATATGATCACCCCTGACTGCGTTGCAAGATTTACAACAACTGTCCATGCTGAGGACGAGGTTGTCAAAGAGCTGTTGAGGCATCGCGGCCTATTCCTCTTACAGCGCTAATCGCAGCTGCGGAATCGTTGCTGGCGGCTGGTGACGTGCTGCCAAGCGAGTCCCGAGAAGGTACCACACTTGTCGATTGGACTTAGGTCCGGGGACCTTGCGGGCCAATCCATGCGTTGAAGATTTTCACTTTCCAACAGCTCTCCGACAGTCACTGCATGATGAGGTGTAGCGTTGTCGTCCATGAAGAGGAACTCAGGAACCACAGCACCTCTAAACAGACGCATGTGAGGCAGTAGAACCTCGGTACAATAGCGGACACCAGTGACTGAACATCCTTGGAAGGTGTGGAGGTCAGTACGGTTACCAAGCATGATACCGCCCCAAACGAAAACTCCGCCACCTCCAAACCGGTCTTTTTCGATAATGTTGGAGGTGTGATTGCGTTTCCCTGCTCTTTCCAGATGTGTATTTGTCCAGAATCGCACGTCAGACTAAATCGGCTTTCATCCGTAAAGGGAACTCGACCCCATTGCTGATGTGTCCAGTTCTTGTGTTCCTGGCACCACAGAAACCGCCGTCTCCGATGAGCAGGCGTTAATGGCACACACCGTACTGGTCGTCGTGCAAATAGACCACCTTTGTGCAGCCTCCTGGCCACGGTAAAACGCGATAACGGACGTCCAGTTGTCTGTTGCATGTGCCTTGCAATTTCTCCCGCTGTCTGTCGTCTGTCTCTTCTCGCCTGTAGGACAATATACCGGCCGTCCGTCGGCGTGGTTGCTCGTGGACGACCACTCCTAAACTCTCGGACAGCTGTTCCTGTCGTTTGAAATACTCTCCAAGCTCGTGAAACGATGCTGTGAGCGATCCCGAACTCCTCGGCCACACTAGTCACACTTCGACTTTCTTCCAACTTCCTAATGATGCGACCTCGGGTAAAGTCATCCAGATATCATAAACTGGATTGCCTGTTGGCCATATCACACGGTGGCAGCAACTCGACGTCGTTCAAACCGATGTACACCGTGCAACAGCTTTCACCGAATTTCTGAGCGTACACCGCCCATGTGCTTTGTACCCTTCCGACACACCGCCCCCTACGTCATGCTGTATATATGCGCATGCCCTACCGTACCGGACCCCAGTCTATCTCCTCAGTGGTCTTTTGGTCCGTTCTGCCTGTTCGTTCCGCTGTTATGTTAATTTCTTCTCTTCGTTCTTAATTTTTGCACACCAGTGTATATATCAGTCCTGGATTATTACATACACTTCAAAAGGATTCTATAACAACAACAGATACCTGTGACTTCCAAAGCCTGTTTACTAGCATTCCCTTGATGAAATCGGCTTGAGAGGTTTGTTTTTGGTTACAAAGCTTTTTGCGTCTCTTTGTATTAATATACATATATTTTTTAATTTCTGGTTTGTTTGTTTTTTTGAAATTGTGGTTTACAGGGTATGTTTTTATTGATAGTATGATGTGATTTGTTCCGGATTGCTGCTTTAGCGCTTCTGTGCGAATTCTACCTTTGTACATTGTATCATAATTACTGTAATTCAGCTTGCATCAATTTTATTAGTATACATATATATATATATATATATATATATATATGTATATATATATATACTTAAGAGCAAAACTGAAGACTAAGGAAAAAATTTTAGAATTTAAAACGAAGGGTGCAAAATAACCTGAAAATCAAAACGCGCAACGCAGCAGTTTTGAAAATTCAGAATTCACATTCTATAAAGAAGATACCTAAGCAAAAAAATACATATATAATTTTGACTCACACCTAGTACAACATAGAAAAGGTTATGTATCTACCTGTGTGAGTAAAAGGAGAAAAGATAAAAAAATAAAATAAAACAACTAAATGTAGAAGGTGTCGAGAATACTGAGCCTTGGCTTTATCAAGGACCAGCAAAAACTCTGCATTTTCTCACTTCCACAAAGACCTAGTTGGAAATGGGTTTCTGCAAGGCCATAGATGCAAGTAACATTCCCACCTAAAATAGTTTAAAAAATATATATATAAGTCATGTCCTCCGTAGAGTAGCATGACCTAGCACTAGTTAACAATTTCGCTTGCATCCATTAACCTTCATGGCCCGACCCATGCTCTTCATCTGTTACTATTAAACAGAGAGAAGAAGATTAAAGAGAACTCAAGCTGTGAGAGTGACATAATAAATAGAAATGATTTTCAGCTATAACGAAATTCCAAGTTCGTTTGAGAGAGAATTTAAACCTGAAAAACAATGCAAAAGAAATCCAAATTTTACATTGCAATTAAAAAAGGAAATGTTAATTTATAACGAACAGATTTTTGAAAGAAAACTTGAGTCTGAAACCCCCTACTCTACAACTTATGGCAGCACGAAAACGAGAATAAGTTAAAGATAATAATTAACTAAAGAAAACTTTGTGAAAGTTATATACCTTAAACAGTTAGTTGCAATATGTACAAAGTATTTCAGCAGTGCTTTAAGTGCATAATTAATTAGTTATTAAGAACTTAACTACTTTGAAAAAACAGCGCATAGACAGCGCATAGAAAAGGAACAAGCTTAGCCATCTTCTGTTCCTAGGTACCCCAAAAGACGCTCAAAGTTACAAAGAAAAGTAAGAGTTAAAGCCCGCATAAATGTTAACAGACAAACCAATGCTTAAAAGCTGAAAAGCTAAAAAACGACAGAGAAAAGGTACATAAAGTACAAACATTGAACTTATAAAACCTAGAACCCAAAAACAAGGAAGAGAGCTTACCTCTTGTGTGACAAAAACTTTTCTCCTCACAAGAGGAGAACATGGCTGACCTCTTCCGCCACTCCCTAGACGCTGGGGGCAGTGAGGGTGGGGCTGATGGCCTCCTCATACAGCAAGAAACCAACGCGCGGAGATTTTAACCAGAGAAAAAAATATATAAACTTAAGACTGTGGATCTGTATGATCAGAATGAGCAGAATTAACTCTCCAGAATACATGAGAAATATTATAAAATACACGAGCAGTTTATTTAATAATCTTTGCATGTATTAAATCACCTTAGTGAGCTTCTATAGATTAATCAGAATCTTATTAATTTTAATGTTGGTTTTACTATTTTTAGTATAGCTATCCTAGTGATGAATAACTAGTTTTCTTTTTTATTTGTTTTTATTTTCTTTTATGCTCATTCTGATCATACAGATCCACAGTCTTAAGTTTATATATTTTTTTCTCTGGTTAAAATCTCCGCGCGTTGGTTTCTTGCTGTATGAGTAGGCCATCAGCCCCACCCTCACTGCCCCCCAGCGTCTAGGGAGTGGCGGAAGAGGTCAGCCATGTTCTCCTCTTGTGAGGAGAAAAGTTTTTGTCACACAAGAGGTAAGCTCTCTTCCTTGTTTTTGGGTTCTAGGTTTTATAAGTTCAATGTTTGTACTTTATGTACCTTTTCTCTGTCGTTTTTTAGCTTTTCAGCTTTTAAGCATTGGTTTGTCTGTTAACATTTATGCGGGTTTTAACTCTTACTTTTCTTTGTAACTTTGAGCGTCTTTTGGGGTACCTAGGAACAGAAGATGGCTAAGCTTGTTCCTTTTCTATGCGCTGTCTATGCGCTGTTTTTTCAAAGTAGTTAAGTTCTTAATAACTAATTAATTATGCACTTAAAGCACTGCTGAAATACTTTGTACATATTGCAACTAACTGTTTAAGGTATATAACTTTCACAAAGTTTTCTTTAGTTAATTATTATCTTTAACTTATTCTCGTTTTCATGCTGTCATAAGTTGTAGAGTAGGGGTTTTAGACTCAAGTTTTCTTTCAAAAATCTGTTCGTTATAAATTAACATTTCCTTTTTTAATTGCAATGTAAAATTTGGATTTCTTTTGCATTGTTTTTCAGGTTTAAATTCTCTCTCAAACGAACTTGGAATTTCGTTATAGCTGAAAATCATTTCTATTTATTATGTCACTCTCACAGCTTGAGTTCTCTTTAATCTTCTTCTCTCTTTTTAATAGTAACAGATGAAGAGCATGGGTCGGGCCATGAAGGTTAATGGATGCAAGCGAAATTGTTAACTAGTGCTAGGTCATGCTACTCTACGGAGGACATGACTTATATATATATTTTTTAAACTATTTTAAGTGGGAATGTTACTTGCATCTATGGCCTTGCAGAAACCCATTTCCAACTAGGTCTTTGTGGAAGTGAGAAAATGCAGAGTTTTTGCTGGTCCTTGATAAAGCCAAGGCTCAGTATTCTCGACACCTTCTACATTCAGTTGTTTTATTTTATTTTTTTATCTTTTCTCCTTTTACTCACACAGGTAGATACATAACCTTTTCTATGTTGTACTAGGTGTGAGTCAAAATTATATATGTATTTTTTTGCTTAGGTATCTTCTTTATAGAATATATATATATATATATATATATATATATATATATATATATATATATACTTAAGTATTTTGGCAACTATCCCATCAGAGCAACAGTTTATGATCCAGGAACTTGCTGACAAGAGTAAAGAAGTGGGATTAAAAATGAACTTTCAGAAGACAAAAGTGATGTACAATGCTTTTACAAGAAATGAAGATTTATCGATTGATGGAGAAAAGCTGGAGATAACAGACACGCACGTTTATCTTGGACAGCAGATATCGAGTGAGGGTCACATTGGAGAAGAAATTAATCGGCGTACAAAACTTGCATGGAGAGTTTTTGGAAGAAACAGCATAATTTTCAAGAGCAATATGCCATTATGTCTTAAAAGAAAAGTGTTTGATCAATGCATCCTTCCAGTGCTTACGTATGGTGCAGAGACGTGGACCTTAGCTAAAAGAGACATACAAAGGCTGCAGACATCTCAAAGAAAGCATGGAGAGTTGCATGCTTGGTGTAACCAGGAGAGATAAGAAGAGGAACACGTGGATCCGAAAAATGACAAGAGTGGAAGACATCATGATCAGAGTTAAATCCCTGAAATGGCAATGGGCTGGACAAACTGCCAGAAGAACAGACCATCGATGGACAGCCGAAATTTTAGATTGGATTCCAAGGGACAGGAAAAGACCCAGAAGAAGACCACATGGGAGATGGGTGGATGAAATTCGAAAGTATGCAGGGGTGACATGGAGGAGACTGGCACAAGACAGACCGTTGTGGAGGAAACTTGTGGAGACCTTCGTCCAGCAGTGGATTGATAATGGTTGACAATGATGATGATGATGATGATGATACTTAAGTAATAAATTAAGATTAAGATTAAGATTTTGTACGATCAATAAGGCAGAAGCCCATCCTTACTAACTTTCAGGGCTACATAATAAACTCTATTTTCTTCCGAGTTGCCCCGGAGCATTTAACCAATTTTTCCTAGCATACAAGGCATATTTTACAATGGGAAAGGACAACTACACTATTCTATATAATTCTGAACGTACCCTTTACCTACGCATTAACCTAATGATGAACTCTGTAGGTGGATGGCCACGGTAAATTGTGTTTACCGGTCGTGGGCATCAGTCAGGGTTAAGGTAGGTCTATTTTGAATGTTTATATTTGTTACTTAAGTTGTTATTTCCTGACGGGAAATATATTTTAGTATATTTCCTGACAGGTAGGGAGAATGGGATGTCCAGTTTATTTTTATTTTTATTCGGTGGGGGTTGCTAAATCAGGTCATAAGCATGAAATCTATCAGAAGCTCAGCCGTCAGGTGTATCCTCCCCTGAAGATTGGCACCCGGTGGCTGACCTTATATTATTTATGGTTGTCACATATTTAATTGAGTTCTATTGTGTTTGTAGTGTCTGCGTTATTTATGTGTTATCATCATCATCATCATCATCATTGTCAACCATTATCAATCCACTGCTGGACGAATGTCTCCCCAAGTTTTCTCCACAACGGTCTGTCTTGTGCCAGTCTCCTCCATGTCACTCCCGCATACTTTCGAATTTCATCCACCCATCTCCCATGTGATCTTCTTCTGGGTCTTTTCCTGTCCCGTGGAATCCAATCTAAAATTTCGACTGTCCATCGATGGTCTGTCCTTCTGACAGTATGTCCAGCCCATTGCTCGTTCGTGACAGACGTAATGTTGGTGGCTCCAGTATTTTATGCATTTTAGTGTGGAATACCTTGTCCCTCACTCACTTGTTGCGTGGCCCGGCTGTCTAAAGGTACTGTGTACGTTTTGAGCTACTTTTCTAGCGTTCTCATCCTCATATTAGTTCATATTCATCCGTTTTCTTATCGTTTTCTCGTTTGTTTACGTTTGGAAGCTGCCAACATGGCGGCTTCCGGTATTTCCTTATCATCTAATTGCGTGGCGGAAGCACGTCACGTCACACTTCCACGTCCATGGAAGTTAACATACTCTCGTCCTCAGATGTGTCTACCCAGATGCCTTCCCAGCTTTCTAGTACTCCTGCACCGGTGCCTTCACTGGACTTGGCTGCGTTTTCTTCTTCAGCTCCTGCATCTGCCTCGGTGCCTTCCCTGGGTTCTACTGATTCTACTGCCTTGCCTTCGGCCTGTGCTTCTTTTCCCTCACAGCCTTCTGTGCCTGCCGGATCCGAACAGACTTCTCTTCCGAAGATGTCATTTGCCTCTACAGTGCAACGAGGCGCTACTTCTACGTCCGATTCCTCTCAACCTGATGGTCATTTGCAAGCAACACCTATTATTCAGGTATCCAACCACAAGGTGAAGGTAACGATAGATGACAATTCGCGGATTGGCCGTGAGTTCCATAACCTCCTGGATAGAGGTGTGCTCTTTCATGCTTTACCAAATACTCCATTGCCACGCTACATGGAAGCCCTCTCTTTACATGTGTCGTCTGCGTCCATTGCAGGAATTTCCCGTACTCCTCGGGGTATTTCGGTACAGTTCAATCTCAAGAAGGATGCTGACTTTTTTCTTGCAAACGGACTTTCGATTGGGACAAACCATCTCATCCCGTCGCTTCTTTCCAAACGACCGGTGAACATCACGTTCTATCCTGTTCCACAAGAAGTGCCTGATACTGCACTTCCTCTCCTTGTCAGTCATGTTTCTAAAATTGTTGGCAAGGTCCGTCGCCTCTCTGACGCTCCCCGCGGAACTCGATTTGCACATGCTACCGGACCTCGCCGTCAGTTATTGGTCGTCTTTCCCACCGAGAAAGCCTTGGCGGATTGCCCTACAGAAGCTACTGTTGAAATTGGCGCACGAACGTACAGTTTCAAGATTTTCACTGCTCACTATTGTACACACTGTTTAACACAGAATCACACCACTGCCTCCTGTGCCCGCGTTCGACGTAGACGTTCATCAAGTTCGCATCCCACTGCTGACCACATTGGTCTTCCTACTATCCCCACTACCAGTAGTTTGCGTGATGCGAATTCTTCGTTTCTCCGTCAGACGAACATTTCCGTCACGGACAATGCTGCCTTTCCTCCTCTCCCGACCCGTACGATTGTGCATCCACCTTCAAGATTGACAAAGTTGTCTTCGACTACAGATGTGTCTACAGCGGAGTGTTCCGATCCGGGTGTGTTGAGTGGTGGTTTGGCGGATCGGCCGTCTGGCTCTTCTCCTAGCCTCTCGGATATCGGATCTCTAATTACAACCTTGTCTACCATACCCTTGTTGCAACATCTTCCTGAAGCCTCGGCTGTTGTACCAGTCTCCACTAAGGCAGCTCAGCTACGTACTGCTTCTTCGGCGACGTTCGTTTCCTCGTCTCCTGACTTGGGAGGTGAGCCTGATCCACTAATGGATACATCAGCCTCAGCTTCTTCTTCGAAGCGGATTGGGACTTCCAAAGGCGCTGTAAAACAGAAAAACTTTCAGTGGCACTTTCTGAGGATTCATCTAGTGTTCCCGAGGTTTCCGGTTCCGGTGTTTCTGAACCTGATGATTCTTCCAACAGTATGCTTCTCCGCTCAGGTCCTGTCAATCCTCTCTCTGATGCTGAGGTTCTACAGGCCGTTGATACGTTTCCTCCAGTTCCTGGACCACTGTCCAGACAGCAACTTTTACGTCTTTTTCAACCTGCACGTACGATTGTTGGTTCTGAAGAATTCCTCCACTCACCTGATCTGGACCTGTTTGCAGCGGTAACGCATTTCGAAGCTTATGATTCATATTTTAAATCTCTGTGTGCCACCGATCCTCGGTATCAGCCTTTTTGAAACGTTACACGCGCCGTCTCGCCTCCTTGAAGGAGCTCGTTGAGAAGCATATATGTGATACCTTCTATCCTTTTACCGATGACCTTTAGCTCTCTTCCTCACACCGATTACTTTTTGTTCTCTCAATGCTAGGGGATTTGCGAACCCGTTCGCATATTCCTTGGTTTTGCAGACTTAGTGAATGTTGATTCTGATGTTTTCCTTGTGTGTTTTTACTGTGATTCACAAGTAATGTATTGTAAATTTGCTTTATTTGTGTGTTTGGCTGTTTTTCACAGGTAATGTATTTTAAATTTGCGATATTGCGTGTTTTTTCTGTGTTTTCACAACTAATCGGCTTCGTTACTTGTGTGATCTCCTCATTATCTCATTATCATTATCTTCTCTGTTGTTTCCTGAATTTGTGCCTGTTTTTAAATTACCTATGATGGTGAGTGTTTGCTGTGTTAGTGCTTTCCTCTATCGCGGATTATTATAGTGGTACCTTTGTTACCTTTGCTATTTTTATAAAGTTGCTGAGGTACGCAATGATGTTTTGCGTTCTAACCACATTTCAGTTCCGTTCGGTTGATTTATGATAGCATAGTACATTTCATACATTTGTGCACCTGTGTTATACCATAGTGTTTGACATGCCGTTAGGCCATTCATTGTTCGTGTGCATATTCATTTCCTTTCTGTTTAAGGTTGTGCTGCATCGTGGATATACTGACTTTCCGCACTGTTGTTTTCTGTACTGCAGCTTTTAATGAATCTCCTATGTCTGTATTTCGTCATAGCAATAAACTGGGTACCACTATGGTACCCACAATTACCACTACCAATACCATTGCCATTTCAGGGATTTAACTCTGATCATGATGTCTTCCACTCTTGTCATTTTTCGGATCCACGAGTTCCTCTTCTTATCTCTCCTGGTTACACCAAGTATGCACCTCTCCAAGCTTCTTTGAGCTGCCTGCAGCCTTTGTATGCCTCTTTTAGTTAAGGTCCACGTCTCTGCACCATACGTAAGCGCTGAAAGGATGCATTAATCAAACACTTTTCTTTTAAGACATAATGACATATTGCTCTTGAAAATAATGTTGTTTCTTCCAAAAGTTCTCCAGGCAAGTTTTGTACGCCGATTAATTTCTTCATCAATGTGACCCTCACTTGATATCTGCTGTCCAAGATAAACTTACGTGTTTGTTATCTCCAGCTTTTCTCCATCAATCGAATAATCGTCATTTCTTGTAAAAGCATTGAACATCACTTTTGTCTTCTGAAAGTACATTTTTAACCCCACTTCTGTACTCTTGTCAGCAAGTTCCTGGATCATACTCTGCAGCTCTGATGGGGTAGTTGCAAAAATGACTACGTAATCAACAAAACGAAGGTGGGTTAGATAATCTCCATTAGTCTTTATCTCTTTGTTTTACCAGTTCAATGATTGAAAGACATTTTCCAATGTAGCATTAAAGATCTTCGGAGATATGATGTCACCTTGTCTCACTCCCTTTCCAATTTTTATGTGTGTTGTATTTTCAAACAGCCGAATCTTTGCTCTTGCATTTTCATAAATGTTAATAATAATATCAATGTATGCATCTTCAATACCGCAGGATTTCTGAGCCAATGTAACTGCTGATGGTTTCACCGAATCACAGACTTTTTCATAATCGATAAAAACCATGCACAATGGAAGTTCATATTCTCTTGCTCTTTCAATTAGTTCTCTCAGTACGTGGATATGATCTATTGTGCTGTAGCCACTCCTGAATCCAGCTTGTTCTCTCGGTTGAGCCATGTCCAGTGTTACCTTCAAGCGGTGTGAAAGAACTTTGGTGAAGAATTTATAAACCACTGATAGGAGGCTGATAGGTCTGTAGTTCCTGAGATCCTCAATGTCACCTTTTTTATGTAGCAGGATCACTGTAGCGTTGTTCCAATCCTCAGGAATCTTCCCTTCATTAAGACATCGAGTGAAAATTTAGGCGAGTACTGTTTCGATTTCTCCACTTGCTTCTTGTATGATGTCTACAGTAATTCCGTATTATCCTGGAGCTTTTCCCCGCTTCATGTTCTTGATTGCATGTGCAACTTCTGCTGGGAGGACTGGAAGAACTTAGGTACTGGTACCTTTCATGATGTCTGGAGTACATGTATCATCCCTTTCATATAATTCGGAGTAGAAATCTTTCACTCTTGTCAAAATTTCGCCTCTATTTCTTGTTACAGAACCATCTTCTTTTTTCAGCGCCATAATCTATTTTCTTTCTTTACTGAGATGTCCCTTTGCTATCTTTAGGCTTTGGTTGTTTTCAATTGCTTTCCTCACTAGTTCACAGTTGAATTTCCTTACGTCTTTAGTGATACTTTTTCGTACTGTCTTGCATAGCTCTGTATATTCCATTTGGAAGTCACATCTTCTTTAGTTGTCCTCATCTCTCTTTTTTTTTCATCAACATTTTGGTTTTTCATGATAATTTGTTCACATGCAACTTGTTCTTAGATCCAGCTAATTTTGTTGCTGTTTCCATAAGAGCTTTGGTTACATTTCTGTTAACTTCAGAAATACCCACTTCTTCCGATGTTAGGCCTTCTAAAGCAGAGAATCTGTTCTTCAGTTGCAATTTGAAGGTATTATTGTGTTTTTTAAGGTTGGTTATGTCAATACATTTTGTTTGTTTTATGAGCTTGCCACGTTCGAGTTTAGTGTGGAGGTGCATCTTTCATCTCACCAATTTATGGTCACTACCTGTGTTGAACTTGTTTAGCACACTGCAGTCTTCTATGACGAATTTTTTGTTACACATAATAAAATCAATTTCATTTGTCGTCCCATTTGGATGTCTCCATATCCATTTCTTGTGTGGCTTTTTCTTGAAAAAGGAGTTCAAGATGAAAAACCCTTCTGCCTCTGCAAACTCAACGAGAGTATTTCCACGCTAGTTTCTGTTGCCGTGACTGAAATTTCATTCTGTTGCCGTTGCCCTATTTTTGCATTGAAATCTCCCATAATTATTTTCAAGTGCTGCTTATCTTTATTATTTAGATGACGAATTTCCTCATAAAATTATTCAATTTCTTCTTGAGGATGTCTTGTGGTGGGTGCATAAGTTTTAATAATCTGAGCCTGGTATCTTTTCGAGAGTTGGATAACGAGTCGTGCAGCTCTGTCAGAGGAACTTTCAATTTCTACAACTTTACCCTTCAGTTTCTTGTTTATTATAAATCAAACACCACTAGTTCTGCCAGTATCTGTCCCACGATAGTAGAACAGATGTCCACTTTTCAGTTCAATGAGATCTTCTCCTTTTCTCCTTACCTCACTTAGACCGACGATGTCCCACTTGATTCTTTGTAGTTCCTCTTCCAGTTCAAGAAACCTTGAATCAGAAGATAGGGAGCGTCCATTATACGTAGCCAAGGTGAGCATCAGAGGGCAGCCTGTCTGATGCTGACCTTGGCTACGTATAATGGACGCTCCCTGTCTTCTGATTCAAGGCTTCTTGTACACACATTTATATATAGCTGTAAATTGCTCCTTGGGCAACTTTTGCTTCCTTTATCCTAAATTTGTTGCTTGGTTCCTTACGTTTTCAAAATTGTAGTGTTGCTTCTTTTGTTTTTCATTTATTTTAGTATTTTATTTTATTTTTTCTGGTGTTTCCTGTTTATCTTTTTGTTTGGTAGGATTAAGGATCACTTTTTCTGTGACAAGTTTAAAGATATCCTTTCAGTACCTTTCATTGGTTGGATTTTCTTTACTTTTTAATACTAATTTCTTACATGGTTTTGTGTTTTTGGGGAGCTCGGCTCCTTTCTCTTTATTTTTTGTGTGATTATCTTGGTTGTTGTGCGGTCGAACAACGTGTTTTAGTTTGCTGGGTTGGGTTTTTTTAGAAATCCCTTTTATTTTGACAGTTTTACCCCTAAATTTAATCGTTCCTTATAGCAAACTAAAATAGCAGAAACCCACAATTCTCTTGTCTCAGTAGATTAATGAGTGATTTTCTTATTGCTTGCCCTTGACGAAGCCAACAGAGAGTCAGTCATTAATATGCTTCCCTGCATTCTTCTGGTCGTTAAATTTGCATCGTTTGAAGCTCGCCAGGTTCGGGTGGTTGGAAAGTGGTGGTTGTTGTTCTTCTTCTCGTTCCCTGATTTTTTGTTTTTTGTATTTTCTTTATTCAAAATTTGCTCTTTAGTTTCACATTTTTATATTATTTGATCTTTCTTCTATGCAGCCTCTGGCGCTTTGGAATTTCAAATTTGTTCTTGGTTTTTTGTTTTTTCCCTTTATATGTTTTGCTATATATATATATCATCATCATTGTCAACCATTGACAATGATGACGATAATATATAATCATCATTATCAATCCACTGCTGGATGAAAGTCTCCCCACGTTTCTTCCGCAATGGTCTCTCTTGCGCCAGTCTCCTCCATGTCACTCCCACATGCTTTTGAATTTCATTCATCCATCTCCCATGTAGTCTTCTTCTTGGTCTTTTCCTGTCCATTGGAATCCAGTCTAGAGTTTCGGCTGTCCATCGGTGGTCAATTCTTCTGGAAACATGTCCAGCGCATTGCCATTTCAGAGGATTTTACTATCATCATGATGTCTTCCACTCTTTTCATTTTCCTTATACATAAGTTCCTCTTATCTTTCCTGATTTACACCAAGTATTCATCTCCCCATGCTTCTTTCAGTTATGTGCAGCCTTTGTACGCCTTTTTTTAGTTAAGGTCCATGTCCCTGCTCCATAGAACTGGAAGGATGCATTGATCAAACATTTTTCTTTTAAGACATAATGGCATGTTGCTCTTGAAAACTGCATTGTTTCTTCCAAAAGCTCTCCAGTCAAGTTTTATACGCCGATTACTTCCCACCAATCGCAAAATCTTCATTTCTTGAAAAAGCATTGTACATCAGTTTTGTCTTCTGAAAGTTCGTTTTTAACCCCACTTCTTTACTCTTGTCAGCAAGTTTCTGGATCATACTCTGTAGAAGGGGTAGTTGCAAAAATGACTGTATCATCCGCAAAACGAAGGTGAGTTACATAATCTCCATTAATCTACATCCCTTTGTTTTCCGAGTTCGATGATTGAAAGAAATTTTGCGATGTGGTATTGATGAGTTTCGGTGATATGGTGTCACCTTGACTCACTCCCTTTCCGATGTTTATTGGTACCGTATCCTTAAATAGCCGAACTTTTGCACTTGCATTTTCCTAGATGTTATTAACAATGCTAATGTATCTTCAATACTGTAGGTTTCAGAGCCTTCGTGTTTCCTCGTTCTACTTATCTTATTTATATATATATATATATATATGTATATCAAAATCAGATTTAAGTTTTAAGTTCTGATTTTGATATACATATATATATATATATAAATAAGATAAGTAGAACGAGGAAACACGAAATCTTTGAAACCTACAGTATTGAAGATACATTAGCATTGTTAATAACATCTAGGAAAATGCAAGTGCAAAAGTTCGGCTATTTAAGGATACGGTACCAATAAACATCGGAAAGGGAGTGAGTCAAGGTGACACCATATCACCGAAACTCATCAATACCACATCGCAAAATTTCTTTCAATCATCGAACTCGGAAAACAAAGGATGTAGATTAATGGAGATTATGTAACTCACCTTTCGTTTTGCGGATGATACAGTCATTTTTGCAACTACCCCTTCTACAGAGTATGATCCAGAAACTTGCTGACAAGAGTAAAGAAGTGGGGTTATAAACGAACTTTCAGAAGACAAAACTGATGTACAATGCTTTTTCAAGAAATGAAGATTTTTGCGATTGGTGGGAAGTAATCGGCGTATAAAACTTGACTGGAGAGCTTTTGGAAGAAACAATGCAGTTTTCAAGAGCAACCTGGGCCCTCAGTCTCGGGCAGCTGGAATGTACCTGGCCAAGGCAGCGGCCAGTACGACATGAAGGCAGAGGGTGCTAAGAATCCCCGGAGAACCGAACTAGGCTGCCATCTGATGCTGACCTTGGCTACGTACAATGGACGCTCCCTATCTTCTGATTCAAGGCTTCTTGAATTGGAAGAGGAACTACAAAGGATCAAGTGGGACATCGTGGGGCTAAGTGATTTAAGGAGAAAAGGAGATCTCATCGAACTGAAAAGTGGACATCTCTTCTACTATCGTGGGACAGATACTGGCAGAACTAGTGGTGTTGGATTTATCATAAACAAGAAACTGAAGGATAAAGTTGTAGAAGTTGAAAGTTCCTCTGACAGAGCTGCACGACTTGTTATCCAACTCTCGAAAAGATACCAGGCTCAGATTATTCAAACTTATGCACCCACCACAAGTCATCCTGAAGAAGAAATTGAAGAATTTTATGAGGAAATTTGTCATCTAAATAATAAAGGTAAGCAGCATTTGAAAATAATTATGGGAGATTTCAATGCAAAAATAGGGCAACGGCAACAGAATGAAACTTCAGTAGGTAAATTCGGTCACGGCAACAGAAACCAGAGTGGAAATACTCTCGTTGAGTTTGCAGAGGCAGAAGGGTTTTTCATCTTGAACTCCTTCTTCAAGAAAAAGCCACACAGGAAATGGACTTGGAGACATCCAAATGGGACGACAAGTGAAATTGATTTTATTATGTGTAACAAAAAATTCGTCATAGAAGACTGCAGTGTGCTAAACAAGTTCAACACAGGTAGTGACCATAGATTGGTGAGATGTAAGATGCACCTCAACACTAAACTTGAACGTGGCAAGCTCATAAGACAAACAAAATGTATTGACATAACCAACCTTAAAAAACACCATAATACCTTCAAGTTGGAACTGAAGAACAGGTTCTCTGCTTTAGAAGGCCTAACATCAGAAGAAGTGGATATCTCTGAAGTTAACAGAAAAGTAACCAAAGCTCTTATGGAAACAGCAACAAAATTAGCTGGGTCTAAGAACAAGTTGCATGTAAATAAATTATCAGGAAAAACGAAAATGTTGATGCAAAAAAGAAGAGAGATGAGGACAACTAAAGAAGATGTGACTTCCAAAGTGGAATATATAGAGCTATGCAAGACAGTAAGAAAAAGTATCACTGAAGACGTAAGAAAATTCAACTGTGAACTAGTGAGGAAAGCAATTGAAAACAACCAAAGCCTAAAGATAGCAAAGGGTCATCTCAGTAAGGGAAAAAAACAGATTATGGCACTGAGAAAAGAAGATGGTTCTGTAACATGAAATAGAGGCGAAATTTTGACAAGAGTGAAAGATTTCTACTCCAAATTATATGAAAGGGATGGTACATGCACTCCAGACATCATGAAAGATACCAGTACCAGAGTTCCTCCAGTCTTTCCAGCAGAAGTTGCACATGCAATCAAGAACATGAAGCAGGGAAAAGCTCCAGGAGAAGATGGAATTACGTAGACATCATACAAGAAGCAAGTGGAGAAATCGAAACAGTACTCGCCCAAATTTTCACTCGATGCCTTAATGAAGGAAAGATTCCTGAGGATTGGAACACCGCTACAATGATCCTGCTACATAAGAAAGGTGACATTGAGGATCTCTGAAACTACAGACCTATCAGCCTCCTATCAGTAGTTTATAAAATCTTCACTAAAGTTCTTTCACACCGCTTGAAGGTAACACTGGACATGGCTCAACCGAGAGAACAAGCTGGATTCAGGAGTGGCTACAGCACAATATATCATATCCACGTGCTGAGAGAACTAATTGAAAGAGCGAAGGAATATGAACTTCCATTGTGCATGGCTTTTATCGATTATGAAAAAGCCTTTGATTCGGTGAAACCATCAGCAGTTACAAAGGTTCTGAAAACCTGCGGTATTGAAGATGCATACATTAATATTATTAATAACATCTATGAAAATGCAAGTGCAAAGATTAGGCTGTTTGAAAATACAACACACGTAAAAATTGGAAAGGGAGTGAGACAAGGTGACACCATATCTCCGAAGCTCTTTAATGCCACATTGGAGGGTGTTTTTCAGTCGCTGAGCTGGGAAAACAAGGGGCTAAAGATTAATGGAGATTATCTAACCCACCTTCGTTTTGCTGATGACGTAGTCATTTTTGCAACTACCCCATCAGAGCTGCAGAGTATGATCCAGGAACTTGCTGACAAGAGTAAAGAAGTGGGATTAAAAATGAACTTTCAGAAGACAAAGTGATGTTCAATGCTTTTACAAAAAATGAAGATTTATCGATTGATGGAGAAAAGCTGGAGATAACAGACACGTACGTTTATCTTGGACAGCAGATATCAAGTGAGGGTCACATTGATGAAGAAATTAATCGGCGTACAAAACTTGCCTGGAGAGCTTTTGGAAGAAACAGCATAATTTTCAAGAGCAATATGCCATTATGTCTTAAAAGAAAAGTGTTTGATCAATGCATCCTTCCAGTGCTTACGTATGGTGCAGAGACTTGGACCTGAACTAAAAGAGACATACAAAGGCTGCAGACAACTCAAAAGAGCATGGAGAGGTGCATACTTGGTGTAACCAGGAGAGATAAGAAGAGGAACTCGTGGATCCGAAAAATGACAAGAGTGGAAGACATCATGATCAGAGTTAAATCCCTGAAATGGCAATGGGCTGGACATACTGCCAGAAGGACAGATCATCGATGGACAGCCGAAATTTTAGATTGGATTCAAGGACAGGAAAAGACCCAGAAGAAGACCACATGGGAGATGGGTGGATGAAATTCGAAAGTATGCAGGGGTGACATGGAGGAGACTGGCACAAGACAGACCGTTGTGGAGGAAACTTGTGGAGACCTTCGTCCAGCAGTGGATTGATAATGGTTGACAATGATGATGATGATGATATCAAAATCAGTAGTCATAGAATTATAGCACCAACAATTACGTACGCTCTATAGTTTTGAACATTTGATCTGCGGCTCTGTGCAACTCAACGCCGATAGCTGCCAATATACAGTATATACAGTATCAGTCACCGGAAACCCCTTCCTCTTTTTTTTTTTTTTGTTGAGATTCGCTGTACAGCTGCAAACGGTATAAAAACAAGCCTGCAGCTGACCTCGATCATATAGAGCCGCGGATGGCTTAGTGGTTGGCTAGTCAGACTATCAATGCAAGGTCCTCAGGTTCGAAACTGGGCTGATTTTTCAGAGTTGATGTGATTTACTAACAATCGCTGAATATCTGCCGTGCATCGGACGAGCACGTTAAGTGACGGCCCCCAGGCTGGACCAATTGGTTAAATGGCTATCCTTTCCTATGCCCCCCCCTGAAATTCTCTCACCTCTCTGTGTGCAACATCGTATTTGTACGGTGGCGCCATCTATTGTACTCTAATCTTACTACAAACTGTTCTGTCAAAGTCGCTAGACTTGCTCTCATTGTTTCTGTGTCCTGGCCAAAAGGCGATCTCGCTGTAGGTGGCTGGGATCTAAACTCTACTCTCTGTTGACGGAAGTCCTACAAGAAAATGACAAATACTGTGACCTCGATCATATCGCACTGTGAGGTTGAGTGAAAATGTAGCGGAGAAAGGAAAGATTTTGGGTGTTATATTAGTAAACTGTTTTGGATGTACTGAATAAGTGGCAGACACATGGCGTGCCTGAAGCAGCAAAACTTATCGGCAGACCAACGAAAATCAGTGATAGAGGACGTCGAAGCCTCAGGAGAGTCGTTACAACTGATCGACGGAGTTACTGCACAAGATCTCAGTTGCACAGGTGAGAAAAAATGCTGGAACCTCGGTATGTGCACGTACCATTTGCAAAGAACTTCATTCCATGAGTTACCGTGGTAGTGCGGCTCTTCATAAGCCTTTCATCTCCACTCGGAATGCTACTTGCCGTTTAGCATGGTGTAAGAAACATCTATCGTGGATCGTAGATCAATGGAAATGGGTCCTATGGACTGATGAATCTACACTGCTGGCCACTACAAAATGCACCACCAAGAAGGACACGAGATAGCAAAGCCAGATTTACTGGACACATAACAACAGATACAAAGATGAAACGATTGAGTTTACAGGTCCGTGCGACTTGCAGAACACGCAGACATCAATAGTTCGTGTGGCTCCCATGGCTAGCAATAATGGCCGAACACGCCGTGGCATCGAACGAAAGAGGCTTTGGATGTGGGCTTGCGGTATGTCGGTTCTGACTGCTTCCACACGTTTCCACAGTTCATCAGGCGTAGTCACGGGTGGTACTTGCCGGGCCAGACGTGTTCGATGGGCGACATATCGGGAGAGCAGGTGGGCCACGGCAGCAGTGACACCTGAGGGGCCGTGAAGAATTGTTGCACGATGCGTGCCACGTGCGGGCGCACGTAGTCCTGTTGAAACGTGGCCGCTGGCAGGTCCTGCAGGTAAGGGAGGACTACAGACTCCAAAACGTCGGAAATGGTGCGGTGGCTGGTGAGTGTTGCGGCGATGCGTACCAGAGAGGTGCGGGTGTCATATGCAATTGCACCCCAAACCATAACGCCAGGCGACGGACCGGTATGGCGATGCATAATGCAGGCGTCATACAGCCTCTCGCTACGGTGCCGCCACATGCGTGTCCGACCATCGTGGTGTTGCACGCAGAAGCGGGATTCGTCGGAGAAGACAATGTCGTGCCATCCCGTAGTCCAGGTGCGGCATTCAACAGACCATGACCGCCGCATTCGCCGGTGGTGTAACGTCAATGGTAATCGCAGCAATGGGCGCCGTGTGACAAGTCCCCGCTCCCGAAGACGACGTCGAGCGGTACGTGCTGACACAGCTTGTTGCGCAACACACCATAATTCCTGCGCTACCGTTCATGATGTGGCGGTGCGAGCCGTCAATGCCCGCTGCACAACATGCCAGTCCTCTCGTTCGGTGGAGTTCCGCGGCTGTGGTAATCGCTCATATCGGTCGGTCCGTCCCTCCTGCACCCACCGAATCCATAATCGCCTCACTGTGGCTGGATATCGTCCCGCACGGGGGCAGATGTCTTATTATGATAAACCGATGTCGCGATAAGCCACTATTTGTCCTCTGTCGGACTTCGAAATGTGCTGGGACGTTTCGGAGTTCGACAGAGGACGAATAGTGGCTTATGCCATGTTCTGCGACAAGGCATCATGAAGCTTCCACGCACAGGTCCGGTAGCACAACACAATTCCACTACTTACACCCAGCCTTCTGTGCACCCTGTATCAAACTTAGTGCTTCTCGGTGGCGTGCCGGGCGCACATGATTTGCATATGCCCTGCAATGCTAATCGCTTGCATGTCTTCTCGCGGGCGACGCATGCTGTGAATTTCAGGCCAATGGGATGCTTCCTTCTTGGTGTTGTATTTTGGGTAGCCAGCAGTGTAGATACACGATCCACCCGTCTGATGGCCGTGTGTGGGTATGGCGGCAGCCGGGGAACGCTATTTACCACAGTGTACTGTTCATACGGTCAAAGTTGGAGCTGGCAGTGTACTCGTGTGGGAGTGTTTTTCGTCGTATGGTCCCGGCTCATTGGTTAATGTGGGCAAACCTTACAACGTAGAAGTCTTGTCTTACTTCTACGTTAATTTAAAACATCAATATACTAAGAAATAGTTTCTAAATGAAAGAAACCTTAACGGCCAGACGAAACATGTAAGCAACAGAAGTCAAACTTACGGAAAAGATGATTTATTCAAGGTTATAGCACGTCCATAACAGAACGATATCAATATTTAACCACACCACACAGCTTCACAGCTATTAACACAACGCTCTCTTTACAACGCTCTCTTTCAACGCTCGCTTTACAACGCACTCTTTCAACACTCTCCAAGCAACAGTTTAGTCCTCCTTTTTATCTCTTGTTCTTATCTTATATCAGGCATACGTCACGTGCATTCAACTTCAATTGTGTCGCCAAACGTATTCGTTTGAGAGAATATTACGTTAAGAGTGAAATATAACTGAGAATAAACTCAAGATTTACATAGGGAAAGAAACTAAAAAGGAAAGTTAATTTAGAATCATCATCTCCCTCGTAATTTTTTTTTTTTTACCAAGAACCTATCAATTTTGTAGAGGTATCCTTTCAAACAATCTGATCATTTATTCAACTCTTTCAGATAAGAACTTACAAAATGGATGAAGAAATGTGTTGATCCGTTGCTGTAACTGACTTTACATCAGTACACATAATCTCTAGATATCAATAGTTCGATATCACGAACATTTATAGAAAAAAGAAACTTTCTGTACATCAAATGTCCATATTATAAGTCGTGACAAAAATTTTGTCACAATACGTGCGAAGAACACTCATCAATATACATGTCAGAAGTAGCATTGTAGTTAAAAAAAACTGCGTTTGGCAGGAAAAAAACTACAACATTTGTAACGAAGTTAATTTACACATTCGTCCACTCCTGATAACTTCTCAGGGAAGACAAAACATTCAAACTAAGGTAATTGAATAGTTGAACATTGTAACATGGTATAAATTTAGTTAGTTGAAAAAACACTGCACTTGCATAAAAAAATTCAACACCAAACACAAGTGTCAAGCACACAAAAAGGTAAGTCATAGCACAACAACACATAAACCTTTAAGTGAACAATTGGCGGCCCGAGCCGACTTCGAACTACTAACGTGAATTCGCACATCAATTTTTGATGGGATAGGGGAAACCCTGGAAAACCCTATGCTGGGAGTGAAACATCTTTATAGATATCAACAAAGGCAATGTTGATTTTCATGTTATGCCGAAAAGACAACATGCACAAAATGAATTGACAAGCATTTTAATACTAAAAAAGAAATAATGTGGCGCCACACCAAAAAAAAAAAAAAAAAACATTACACACTGACAAGAAGACAACGCATGCGACATCCCGTCCCCAAAGTCTGTCAAAAGAGTTCTGTGATACTTTGAGTACCGAGAAAAGTTCAAATAAATAGTCTTTTGATAGCAAAGTTCTGTGATATTTGTTTGTCCTCACAGTCCGTCACAAGGGTTCTGCGATAGATTTTTGAGGACAAAAAAGTTCAGATAAATAGTCTTTTGATAGCAAAGTTCTGTGATACATTTGGAGTATAAGGAAAGATTCAAATAGTCTTTATAGAGCAAAGCTCTATGTAATAAAAAGTTCCTTTGAGCTTGAAGGTCAGTTGTAATAAACAAAAAAAGTTTTAACAGTACCTTTTTCTAGCAAAGAATACCCGTGTGCGGACATTCTTACTTTGCTGTCGGGGCGACAATGGCACTATCGAAGCTTCTCGCTTCACAGGCTGAGGTAGCAGGTCACTGGATCGCTCGGATGTCTCAGGATGTCTGGTGGACAAAGCAATTTGACCAGAAGAAGCAGGGTCATCAGGCTCTCGCAAGGAAGTCACAGGCTGGAGCGAAGAGGTCCCTGGCTGGAGCAAGGAAGTACCAGGCTGGAGCAAAGAGGTCCCAGGCTGGAGTAAGGGAGTCCCAGGCTGGAGCGAAAAGGTCCCAGGCTGGCTTGGAGACGAACCCAGAATCTGAGGAGGGTGAAGATCTGGTCGTTTCTTTGGTGGTCGAAGAAGCGGTGTAAAACTAGAAGGGCGCTTCCGCGAACGACGAGGGACGGTAGAGGAAGGTATAGGCTCCGGCCGTCCCGAGCGAAGATTCCAAGGACGAAACCCTGGCGGATGAAAATGCTGGACTCTATGTCTGGATTGTAGCCCAACACTAGAAGTTGCACTAGGAGACTCTGGAACAGGATTAGGAAATTCAGGCGGCGGACGCTTTGTAGGTTTAGATGGCACAGATGGCAAAAGAGGACGTTTTTGCCCTACTGCAGATTGATTCAATGTTCCTAAAGTAGGCAGCTGCTCAGTAGAAACAGAAGGAGGGATTTCTTTACTTGGAGATTGAAGCACCTAAACAATATTGTCCGATGATTCTGATTCAGCAAGAGGCACGACTCTTTTATTCACAGGCGAGATGGAACTACCTGAAGATGAAATTTCAGTTGTTTTTATTTTTAATTTTTTTGATTTAAAACCAAAGGGAGGCACTATGCCTAAAGAAGTAAATAGAGCGATTGGAGTATGAGAAGCAGATGAAACTGAACCCCGTTGCACACGGCAAAAATATCCAGAGGAACTGGAAACACTAGAACTCTCATCTTTTGAGAAGGCAGGAGACTGAGGAGTTGAAATAATGACAGCACCCCGAGTGAATGGAATAATGTCAGAATGAGAATCGTTAAAGGTAGAAGCAAAGACCCGCTAAGACGAAGGTAGAGAATCGGACAGGACAGGGGTGGGGTCAATAATTTCATCATCAACTATACATACTTGTGAAGTCCCACCATCTGCCTGAGGATTCCTACTAGATTTAGGGTTAATAATTGCATCATTGCTTCTAATAACCCATTTCCTACATTGCTGCACATGGGCAGAATGTAGGGAGCCATTTGGCTTTTTTAATATGACATTATTATTGTACAATTCTACCAATTCAAAGGAGCCTTCATATAAAGGTGAAAATTTTTTCACAAATGTGTGTGCAACGGAGGATTGGAAATGAGTTTCTAATAAGACCGGATCTCGAACTGCGAGATCTGGTTCTCTCCGTTTCGCATTATAGTGCTTACCTTGGCTTAATTGAGCTCGACTGATAGCAGCCCGTGCATTTTCCGCAAGTAGTTTTACATATTCAGGTGTTGGTCTTCGGTTGATTTCATCGATAATGCGAGTTAAATTCTCAAAGGGGTGCGGATTTTGCGCCCTAGAAAAAGTTCAGCGGACGTAAGCCGCGTTGATTCATGAAATGATGAGGGAAGGGCGAAGCAAAACATTTCAATGTGTTAGTCCCAACGCTCATGATTATTGCCAATGAAAGTTGAGATCATCTTTAGAATGGTTCTATTCACACGCTCAGCCGGATTGGCTTGAGGGTGATATGGACTGATAAATTTGTGTTTTATCTGAAGCCTCGCACACATTCGCTCAAATAACTCCGAAATGAACTGAATCCCGTGGTAAAGCAAGGACCGTTACAGCGTGGTTTGACGATAATTCCGTATCGTGTGTGTACTGGTCAGTAGAGAACCCTGATCTTGATTCCGTAAAGCACCTATGGGAGGAATTAGAGAGCCGCATAAGAAGTTTGGAACCCAGGCCTACTACTAAGCAACAGTTAGCGGCTGCATTATGTACTGAATGCAAGCGCATACCTATCGCTGTGTTCCAAGACCTTGTCGTTTCCATGTCTCGAAGGGTCAGTGCATGCATTAAGGCCAAAGGTAGACCGACAGTGTACTAATGTGTGTCAATAAATGCTATGTTGTGTTTCTATTCTATATGTTCGGTGACTTTTTTCAATATAGTGTGTGTATATAAATAGACGCCACGGTACCATCGATAATTTTGTTGGGTCGCTGGGATTTTGATTTTGCCTCCAGAAGTTTTCAAATGCAATCTGGATATGCAGCGTGCTGAATAGGTCAAAGAAAAGTGTAGTAATGATCCTTCATATTATTTCAAGCAATATTTTGCTTTAGTATGAAACAAATATCAAACTTAGAATGTTTCGGTGATTTTTACGAAACTAACGGATTTACATTATTTTTTATCAAAGGATTAAAAGAGTAAATTTCGAAGTAAGGATGAAGTGACGCGCAAAATGCAGAATGATATCAAAGTATGTCGATTTCAAGAAATCGGAGATAATTTTATTTTCAAATCAAAATATTAGAGATAAATTTAATAAGGAAAAAGGATACCAATTTCCAGAAAAAAGTGATCTGTCGATGTGCAGAAAATGAACTTTTTCTATACTTACTTTTAATGAGGAAATGCGACGATTCATAAATAAGCAACTGCTCAGAAATCCATTCACATCTGGTGTAGAAGACCAAAAGCTCTTTCACAGCTCATTTCATTTTTCAGCGGATACGTTGAAAAGAAACCCTTCGTAATTTGATATAATTTCCCGGCGGAAATTTTTCTGAACTTGAGAGATCGCCGCATGAAGCTAAATGCATTATTTTCAAAGGCATGGGTTTTCAAATTGATATTATTCTCATTCCTATGATCTTAATCAGAAATAACGTATCATAAATCATCTTAAATCAGAAATAAGATATCTTTTTGATTTATACTGTTTATTGCTATTTGGTGTATTATCTTTGCTACTCCATTTTAAACATTTTCGCAAGTGTACAACGTGTATTTAATTGCCAGATTTCTTCAAATTCACTACATATTTCAATTTGATATATAGAAAAATGTCAAAACTCTTATACTGAATTTTGCTTGAAAGTAAACCACAGTAGGTTAGAAACTGAAACTGATTACGTCATAGTTGTAAGATAAGTATCAGAGGAAAATAGGTGGATTCAGCAACATAACAGAACTAGAGCTAGTAATGTAGATGCTAAAATATGCTGGATGCTTTTGTGTTTTTTCAGTAGAAAAAAGTAATAATACAAGGTGTTCGTAAACTGTTTTGACAAAAGAAGAGGGGTGATAGTACCCATGAAGACGAACAATATTTACAATGGAACCTAAGATCGCATTCCACTCTGAGTGTCAGAAAAGAGATTAAAAGAGAAAATTGTTAGATGTCCAAGTTGAACTTTCAACAGTGAAAAGAAAGAGAATTAACGACATCATAAGTTGCACAGTACCATTTATGGAGATCAGGGACAGACTCAAAGTAGATGTTCAAAGTGACGGCCACTATTCTCACCGGCGAATGAAAGACTGCTGCACCCTCTCGAAGACTCCTCGTGTCGTGTTTATCCCGTTCGCTGCAACAACGATTCTAGCGACAAGATCTTCCACAGAGTACACAGGCATCTCGTACACCAATGATTTCATGTGCCCCCAGAAGAAGAAGTCCAGTGGGTTTAAGTTCGGTGAGCGTGGAGGCCATGCCACAGGTCCGTCACGTCCAATCCATCGTGCGGGATATGTGGCATTCAGGAAGTGTCTACTTCACCTTGATAAGCCAATCAGCTGCAACTGTCGATGCTGCGTCCTTTCTCTGACAATTTGCATACGGTAAATGCTTGACTGTGATGTTCTGGCGATGTGCTACTTCTCCGGCACGAAAAAAATGACGTCTGAGGTGACGACTTGTGCTTTTTGGACGTATTTAGAATTTACTCTTTTCTGACACTCAGAGTGGAATGCGACCCTAGGTTCCATTGAAAATATTGTTCGTCTTGATGGGTACTATCACCCCTCTTCTTTTGTCAAAACAGTTTACGAACACCCTGTATATACTGAATAAACAGTGAACGTGTATTAGGCGTTAAACTTAACAGCTTCTTAGCTTTCGCTATTCTCAGGGTGGCTTTATCTAAACTATAGGCTATACATTGGAGCAGGTTTCAAGATATCCTGAAGCAGTATTTATCTACTTTGCAGCAAGATGTCTTGAAGCAGGATTTATCTACGTAGGAGCACGAAGTCTTGAAAGAGGATTTATCTACTTTGGAGGAAGATATCTTGAAGCAAGATGTATCTACGTTAGTGCAAGATAACTTGTAACTTGAAGCAGGATTTATCTACGTTGGAGCAAAATACTGTATATTGAAGCATGATTTATCTACTTTGGAGCAAGATATCGTTAAGCATGATTTATCTACGTTGGAGCTAAATATCTTGAAGCATGATTTATCTACTTTGGAGCAAGATACCGTTGAACAGGATTTATCTACGTCGGAGCAAAATATCTTGAAGCATGATTTATCTACTTTGGAGCAAGATACCGTTGAGCAGGATTTATTTACGTCAGAGCAAAATATCTTGAAGCATGATTTATCTACTTTGGAGCAAGATACCGTTGAGCAGGATTTATTTACGTCAGAGCAAAAAAACTTGAAGCATGATTTATCTACTTTGGAGCAAGATACCGTTGAGCAGGATTTATTTACGTCGGAGCAAAATATCTTGAAGCATGATTTATCTACTTTGGAGCAAGATACTGTTGAGCAGGGTTTATTTACGTCGGAGCAAAATATCTTGAAGCATGATTTATCTACTTTGGAGCAAGATACCGTTGAGCAGGATTTATCTACGTCGGAGCAAAATATCTTGAAGCATGATTTATCTACTTTGGAGCAAGATACCGTTGAGCAGGATTTATCTACGTCGGAGCAAAATATCTTGAAGCATGATTTATCTACTTTGGAGCAAGATATCGTTGAGCAGGATTTATCTACGTCGGAGCAAAATATCTTGAAGCATGATTTATCTACTTTGGAGCAAGATACCGTTGAGCAGAATTTATCTACGTCGGAGCAAAATATCTTGAAGCATGATTTATCTACTTTGGAGCAAGATACCATTGAGCAGGATTTATTTACGTCAGAGCAAAAAAACTTGAAGCATGATTTATCTACTTTGGAGCAAGATACCGTTGAGCAGGATTTATTTACGTCGGAGCAAAATATCTTGAAGCATGATTTATCTACTTTGGAGCAAGATACTGTTGAGCAGGATTTATTTACGTCGGAGCAAAATATCTTGAAGCATGATTTATCTACTTTGGAGAAAGATATCGTTAAGCAGCGTTTATCTACGTCGGAGCAAAATATCTTGAAGCATGATTTATCTACTTTGGAGCAAGATACCGTTGAGCAGGATTTATCTACGTCGGAGCAAAATATCTTGAAGCATGATTTATCTACTTTGGAGCAAGATATCGTTAAGCAGGATTTATCTACGTCGGAGCAAAATATCTTGAAGCATGATTTATCTACTTTGGAGAAAGATATCGTTAAGCAGGATTTACTACGTCGGAGCAAAATATCTTGAAGCATGATTTATCTACTTTGGAGCAAGATATCGTTAAGCAGGATTTATCTACGTCAGACAAAATATCTTGAAGCATGATTTATCTACTTTGGAGCAAGATATCGTTAAGCAGGATTTATCTATGTCGGAGCAAAATATCTTGAAGCATGATTTATCTACTTTGGAGCAAGATATCGTTAAGCAGGATTTATCTACGTTCGAGGAGGATTTAAGATCTATCTTTAAGATACAGTTCTGTCTTGAATTCTGCTGCGAGGCATAGTTTCCCTGAGGCGAGCGAAAGCTGGGGAGTTCTTGAGTTTATTTTACACCTAATAAACGGATATTTAAGACTCTTGTTTATTCAGTCTATATGAGATTGTTAGCAAAGTGCAAGCATTAAAAACCTCTGAAATTTATGTTCAAGCACTATAACCCCCAAAATAAGCAAGCATTTATGCACTGAAAATCAGGAATGCATATTTCTTCTATTTTATGTGGTAAGATAGAAGAAATATGCATTCAGTATACCTGATTTTACTGCATGATTTATATATTTAATGATATAGGAACACGTATGTACATTTTACTCTAGAGTATTTTCACGATTGCACATGATAACTTAATCCTTTTTTATATTTCGAAAAGAAAAAGCATGTTTTCTGTCAGAGAAAGGTATTTATATACAGAAAAAGTCCTTTCCACATCTTCAGAGGTTATCGATGCCTATTGAAGCACTCGATATAAGTCGAAGATATTCTTTCACAAACAATGTTTTCTCCTTCAAGGATTTTATAATTTTTTCATTTTTTCCTAACCAGCGTACCTTTTTTGAATAGATTGAACACCGGTATATGTTTAATGTCGTTCTTGATGTCTTCTATCAGTTTGAAAACGTTTATTGAAGTTTCATGCCTTTTTTCCAGAGTAGATGTACATGCTGGAAGTTTAGAAAAAAATAAGCATTTATAAATACTACTTCACTGATGATAATTGGTTTTCTTAAGATTAGTATGCCTATAAGGATCATAGAGGAATCCTCATCCGGACGGGTATTCACGTTATCTGTAATTCGTTCTATGTGCCAAGTATAATTAACTGCAGCAGAAACCTATGTACCCCACCTTGTTAAAACTAGACGTAATGGGAGTTTAATTCTGGAGCCATTTCCTTAAATAACTGAATTCGAGAGGGAGCTTTTAAGAAAACTTACTTCACACTTGTTACCAATCGGTTAATGTCAGGAAATTATATCCTGACTTATTCTGAAACTCTGTGTAATGCATCAGCCAAGCACTTGAGATGAATCGTATTTGGAAACAAGAATTGTATTACGCTTCGCCAACTTTTTCAGACAACTAGCAGCGTCGGTAATGGAAAGTAATATTTCATCCTAATTTATTGTCTCAGGCCAGAGCATGTTTAAAGATTTCATAAACAGCTGAGCTTTAGTAGTGCTGACAGTTTTTTCTTTTTCTTTTCCAATTTTTTGACTTGTATAAGAAATGTTTGATATGGTTTATCTGAGTCTAAGTTCCGATAGTGATATTTGCTATATATTTATCAGCAGCATCTGTAGTTTCATCAACAGAGATTCAGATTTTTTGTGTGTGTGAACTTCTTGGATTTTTTCAATGATATTTGTCTGACACTTCTCTAAATAACGTTTTCTCAAACTTAGTTGAACTATTTTTGTGTGTGTACTTTTCTAAAAAATGCTTTTAGTAGGAATTTCCAAACCTTCACAGTATAACTCCCGCGTCAACAAAGGCCTTGAGCAAACCCAGAGAAAACTCCGACTCGCGTGTGGATGTAGGTGCATAGTTCGAAATTAGCATATTTTCCCTTTTGACTTCAGGATAGCTAAAGACTTTTGTTTGGTACTCTCAAGATGTTGAGAAGCGCTATTTTTTGTACTGGGAACAAGCTTCTATTCACACAATTTACAAAACATTGACCTCTAAAAATACAGTTAGACCAAAATCCGTCACGACACGTATTAACCCCTTAACCGGCTGGAACGAATCAACTCGGGGTTAACAAAATAGGCTGAAATCAGCTCAAACGAATGCATTCGTTGCCTGAGAAGTGGGTCAAATGCGACAGGATCGAGTGAATCTACGTATCAGAAATTGTTGCTTTTACCTAACGTTTGTCATTTTAAGTGGTCATTTGGGGAGTATGATTATCATTAATCCTTTCAGTCTGATTACCCTTTCTGCTAAGAATGCTAAGAAAAGGGTGACGAACCCAAGAAAGAAGGGAAAATATGTCTGAGTAAATGGTTTCTTCCCAGTGGCACGATGTCCGTGGCCGGGCGACTGCTGCTGCTTCCGAGTCATTCCTTGGGTAATGGAACAGAGAGTAAAGGACTATAAGGGAATCATACTACGTACTATAAGACTAAGGACTGTAAGGGAGCACTTACAAGCAGCGACAGATTTATAGTCTCTACGCCTTAGATGAAAGAAGGAAAGGAATTGTTTTGTCGTAGCTTTTGGTATAATCCGGTCACTATGTGAACACTTCTGTTTAAAGAGCGCAGGAAAATTTGGGCAACTTTGGTTCAGGTACATCGGCCGCTTAACGGGTTAAAAGACATCGTGCAGTTACCAGTCAACAATAACAGAAGTGCTAGAAATAGCCCTTGAGAGTCATGGCACATAAAAACTCTTTCATCTGAATTTGATGAATCATTAGGAATCTAGAACTCGATTACACATACAGTAGTTTCAATCGATTTTTCCTGAAGTGACAAAAGAAAGGATTATTCACATGACTTTCGTCGAGTGTTCCGATCGCCTGCTTACCCATTTCTCATGTACTCGGGAGGAGGGAGTACGGCTCGTTTACAGCGGGTAAACAAACGAGAGCCATGACATCTGCGCCCTTCGTGAACTCATTTCAACAAACAATGGCAGGCTGACATCATAGCGGACCCAACTATATGCATCATCATCATCATTGTCAACTATTATTAATCCATTGCTGGGTGAAGGTCTCCCAAGTTTCTTCCAAAACGGTCTGCCTTGCGCCAGAATCCTCTGTGTCACTCCGGCATGCTTTCGAATTCCATTCAACCATCTCCCACGTGGTCTTCTTCTTGATCTTTTCCTGTGATTTGGAATCCAGTCTGAAATTTCTGTTGTAAATTGGTGGTTCGTCCTTCTGATAATATGTCCATCCCATCGCCATTTCAGAGAATTTACCCTCATCATGTTGTCTTGCACTATCGTCACTCTCCTGACCCACGGGTTTCCCTTCTTATCTCTCCTGATTACACCAAGCATGCATATCTCTATGCTTCTTTAAGTTGTCTGCAGTCTTTATAGGTCGCTTTTAGTTATGGTATACACTGAAGTGCCAGAAAAACTGGTACAGACGAGCTTGTGCAATATACATAGCAACGTCACTTATGCGCCTACTAGGTTGCGTCCGCCAGAACGTATATAAAGCGATATACATCCTTGCCAGCTGTCAGAGCTATTTTCGGCATGAGAATGACAAGTAGTAACGTTTTAAACGATTTTCAATGCGGTGTCACAGTCGGCTCTCGTGAGATGGGCTATAGTATTTCGGAGGTAGAAAGGAAGTTCGGATTTCCACGAACGATCACTGCAAGGGTGTACTGTGACTACAAGAATTGCGGCAAAATCTCCAACCTACGATACCAGTGTGGCCGTAAAAAGACATTGGGTGAACGTGACCATCATCGGCTGTCAAGAATCGTTTCACGCAATAGGCGTGCAACACTCTCGCAGGTATCATCGGCATTCAATGCTGGAGCCTCAACAAGCATCAGCGTCCGGACTGCGCAAAGTACCCTGCACGATATGGGCTTTGGGAGCCGACGCCCGACTCGAGCCAGTCCCCTTGATGGGTGCACGACACATAACTATGCGCTTCGCGTGGGCACGGCAACACCACCACTGGACGTTTGATGACTGGAAACAAGTAGCCTGGTCTGACATGTCGCGTTTCCAACTGTATCGGGAAGATGAAAGGATTCGTGTGTGGCGCAAACGCCAAAGAGCCATGGATCCCGCCTGTCAACAGGTAACTCTACCGGCTGGTAAGGGGTCCGTAATGGTATGGGGTGTCTTTTGCTGGACTGCACTAGGACCCCTGGTACGTTTGCAAATGTCTGTGACAGACCAACGCTATGTGCGCATCTTTTCTGACAAGGTACACCCGTTCATGTCCTGCATTCATGCTGATGGGTTGGTCCTGTACCTCCACACAAGTGTCGGAACGCCACATTATGGTTAGAGGAGTATTCACCTGAGTTTAGGGTATTGCCATCCCCACCCAAGTCCCAGATCTGAACGTGATAGAACACATTTGGGATGCCATGCAACGCGCTATCGAACACAGGAATCCGAGACCTCGGAATACACCCGAATTGTGGAGCGCTCTGCAGGACGTATGGTGTGCATTGCCTACAGCATATTTCCAGGAGCTAGTGGAATCCATGAGCCGTCATATTGCTGCAGTTCTGCGCTCCCGTGGGGGAACTACCAAATATTAGAGTGGTGTCCCAGTTTTTCTGGCACTTCAGTGTATATACACTGGCGTGCAAAAATTAAGGACGAGACGGTTTTTCGAATGTAACGTCGTGCAGAAGTGCTCCACATCGACTCAAATCATACCACAAGATCCCCAAGATGTAAGAATATGGGACAAGTGAGCAAAACCGTCCAAACAAGGAATCCAAAGGATACAAAAACACCTTATTGAAAAGGTAGCTTCGAGCACAGCTGGACATAAGACAGAAACGTCAAAGAAAAATCCAGTCTTTAGTAGAGGATATGATCACCACTCACTGCGTTCCAAAATTTACAGCGTCTGTCCATGCTGAGGACGAGGTTGTCAAGGTGCTGTTGAGGCATCGCGGCCCATTCCTCTTGTAGCGCCAATCGCAGCTGCTGAATCCTTGATGGCGGCTGGTGACGTACTTCGAAGCGTCTCCCCAGAAGGTCCCACACGTGTTCGATTGGATTTAGGTCCAGGAACCTTGCGGGCCAATCGATGCGTTGAATATCTTCACTCTCTAACAGCTCTTTGACAGCCACTATACGATGAGGTGTAGCGTAGTCGTCCATGAAGACGAACTCAGCACACACAGCACCTCTAAACAGACACACGTGAGGCAGGAGAACCTCGGTACAATAGCGGACACCAGTGACTGAACCTCCGTGGAAGATGTGGAGGTCGGTACGGCTACCAAGCATGATACCGCCACAAACGAGAACTCCGCCACCTCCAAACCGGTCCGTTTTGATGATGTTGGAGGTGTGATTGCGTGTTCCCTGCTCTCTCCAGATGTGTATACGTACAGAATCGCTCGTCAGACTAAATCGGCTCTCATCCGTAAAGAGAACTCGACCCCATTGCTGATGTGTCCAGTTCTTTTGTTCCTGGCCCCACAGAAACCGCTGTCTCCGATGAGCAGGCGTTAATGGCACACACCGTACTTGTCGTCGTGCAAAGAGACCACCTTTGTGCAGCCTCCTGGCCACGGTAAAACGTGAAAACGGACGTCCAGTTGTCTGTTGCATGTGCCTTGCGATTTCTCCCGCTGTCTGCCGTCTGTTTCTTCTCGTCTGTAGGACAATATACCGGTCGTCCTTCGCCGTGGTTGCTCGTGGACGACCACTGCTAAACTCTCGGACAGCTGTTCCTGCCGTTTGAAACGCTCTCCAAGCTCGTGAAACGATGCTGTGAGCGATCCCGAACTCCTCGGCTACACTAGTCACACTTCGACTTTCTTCCAACTTCCCAATGACGCGACCTCGGGTAAAGTCATCCAGATGTCGTCTACTGGATAGCCTGTTGGCCATATCACACGGAGGCAGCAATTCGACGTCGTTCAAACCGATGTACACCGTGGAATAGCTTTCACCGAATTGCTGAGCGTGCACCATCCGTGTGCTTTATACCCTTCCGACACTCCACCTCCCCCCCCCCCCTACGTCACGTTGCATATATGCGCATGCCCTACCGTACCGGACCCTAGTCTATCTCCTGAGTGGTCTTTTGGTTCGTTCTGCCTGCTCGTTCCGCTGTTATGCTAATTTCTCCTCTTCGTCCTTAATTTTTGCACACCGTATATATATATATATGCACGGTCGAGTCACATTATTGTGACCACCAGCTAATATCCAGAGTAACCGCCGTGTGCAGTGTGGACAGCAGCTTGACCGCCTGGGAGTGACTCAGTAAGGTGCTGGAAGGTATTAACAGGTATGTGGAGCCATCCTGAGTGCAGTGCATCTGACAGTTGTTGGAGGGTGCTTGGAGAAGAATCCATAGAGCGAACAACAAGATCGAGGTGGTCCTGCAGATGCTCAATTGGGTTTAAGTCGGGGGAATTAGGGGGCCAGGAAAGTACTTTGAAGTCTTCATCGTGCTCTTCCAACCACTCTCGGACATTTCTAGCTATTTGACATGTCGCATTGTCTTGCTGGAAAATCCCTTCCACCCCAGGGAAGACAATCAACATGTATGGGTGTACGTGGACTGCAAGGATAGATTCATAACGAATTCGATTCATAGTGCCTTCCACAGGTATGAGTGGCCCCGGGAATGCCACGAAAACCTTCCCCAGACCATAAAAACGTTCCCAGAACCAACGTGCTTGTGTTCTTCCAGAAATGGTTGAACAGGGTTTGCTCTCCGATGTTTCTAGCCTTATACGCCAACGTTCTTCCGTTCTATGAAGCAGAAAACGTAACTCATCAGAGAAGGCAATCCTTTTTCAATCAGCGGAGATCCAATTCCGATACTGCCGTGCAAATGTAAGCCTTTTCTACCAATGCGCCTTAGTTAGCAAAGGTGCACTGACCATCCGTCTACATCGGAGCCCCATACGCAGCTGGGTTAGCTGAACTGTAGCTTTTGACCCAAGTCCGGTAGCTTCCTGGTTCATTCCGCCAGTGAGTTGCTGCACTGTAGCGTGTCGATCGGCCCTCACCCACCTTCGCAGCCGACGTTCACCTCTCACATCAATGGCACGTGGCACTCCGCAGTTTCCCCGCCGCTTATTCCCAATGGTGCGATTTCTCCAATCACGATACACTTTAAATACAGCAGCACGTGAACAGTTCACAAACTATGCTGTTTCAGAAATACTGCCACCCTTGGCCCGAAAGCCATTAATCAACCCTTTTTGCAAATCTGATAAATCGCTCCTTTTATCCACTGCAGCGACTATTCATATGCTTTCAGAATTCCTACATCAGAGCTTATATACCCTCCAAGCCAGCTCACGACACGTGCCTTCTATCATTGGCTACGCGCTATTGACGTCAAAAGTTGCAGGTGGTCACAATAATGTGACTCGACACTGTATATATCCATTATACAGTGGTGGAAATAGGATTTCTTCTCTGCCAGAACCCGACGTACAAGTGAATAACATAAAAATTTAATATACACAAACTCATCCGAAGTATATATATACTGTATATACACTCATTGTCACAAAAATCCGGCCACCGAGAAAAACCGTGCGATTAACGCGAAACTCGGCGAATAGCCACGGGAAAGGCAGACATGCAAATGATTAAAGTTTCGTGCTATTGCGCATGCTAGCGCGTCCAAGACCGGAGACGCAATCGCAATCCTTGAGGACTATAAAGCGCCGCGCAGGGGACTCCACATGAGTGCCGAAGTGCACGGTAAAAGTCAGGTGAGATCCCTGAGTGATAGAGATACCGAGGAGCCGCCGTAGATGTGCGTACGGACAACTGACAGAGTTTGAACAAGGCTGTATCGTCGAGATGAGAGAGGCAGGGTGGCCGGCGCGCCGAATCGGTAACGATTTGGGCCGTCGGATAGTATGGTGCGACCGTGTTAAGAGCAAAGGACACGGGAAGGCACCCAGACACGGCGGACTGGCTCTGGACGATTAAGACACAGCACCATCAGAGAGGACCGTGGGATAGTGAGAGCGGCACGCCCAGATGCAACGACGTCCTTGTCCAAAGACATGTAGCGGCTGTACAAGGAACTCCTGCGTCCACCAGAACCATTTCTAGACGCCGGGCAGAGGGGAATCTGCACTCTCGACGGCTCTTACGTTTTCTGTCATTAACACATAACCATTGTCGGCGTCGATTGCGGTGGTGTTAGCAGCGAGCAACGTGGAATGCTATGGACTGGCGACGTATAGTGTTCAGCGACGAATCCCGTTTCTGTATGGGAACGACGACCACCGTGTCGGAATGTGGAGGACCGCAGGTGAGCGCTACAACCCCAACTTCGCTGTACAGCAGCACACGTGCCGAACTGCAAGCGTGATGGTCTGGATAGCCATCGCGTATGACAGGCGAGCTTCCCTCATAGTGATCTGAGGGACGTTGACAGCCCAGTGCTACGTACAGGAGATCCTGCAACCCTATGTGCTGCCTTTTCTGGCGGGGCCGCCCGGAGTCATTTTCCAGCAAGATAACGCCCGTCCGCAGTGTCTACGTCATGCTTCGACGCTTCCGTGGCTTGTCAGTTCGCCTGATCTCTCGCCCTACGAACACGTGTGGGACCAGATGGGATGCCAGCTTTCTTCCCATGTCCCAGTGTTCGTGATTTAGAGCGTCAGTTGCAAGAGGTGTGGGCCAATCTGTCCCAGGATAACATACGGCGTCTCTTTGCCTCTTTGCCGAACCGTATCACCGCATGTATCCGAGCACGAGAAGGCCCGATGGGGTACTAACGCTGACCGGAATGTGTACCGTATTCCGCGGGAAATTGTCCTGCTGCTGTGATATTGTAATCACTTCAGTTAAATGGTATGTACCATCTCACTACTAAAATCTCATTTCAATCCAACGACTCTTTTTTGGTGCGCAGATGTTTGTGACAGTGATATATACATGTATATAAAGTAACTTTTTAAAAATTAAAATGCAAAAGAATAAGAATTAATGAAGAATAAAAGTATGAAAATAAACTAGAAACATGAATGTGCATAAGCAGCCAACCTATGAAATGTCAAGTTATAAGAAATAACGATGTTCAAACCAAAAACCTACATGAACGACAAAACCCAATACCTAAGCACAACGAACACGAACCGTCTTTTGTAAAAGAGATCGTGCATATTATATCACTTTGTCCGTACGTCCGTCTGTCTCTCTGTGGACATGATGCCTCTGAAACTGTTTGTTAGTCCAATTTGAAAAATTATTTTTACATTGGGAAGCTTGAAATGTGAGAGTATTATTTTTACATTGGAAATGTGAGAGTACTATTTTTACATTGGAAATGTGAGAGTATTATTTTTACATTGGAAATATGAGAGTATTATTTTTACATTGGAAGCTTGAAATGATTCTTGCATTCCGTTTTTTTTTTCTATATGAACAACTTCGCTGCCAAAGGACGTAACTTCAGATGGTATCCTGTTTAAAGTACATTTTTTTCCATGTATCTGCTTCTAAATACTGGATTAAAAAAATTATTTTTCATTTCGATGCCATTTACATCGAAGACTACTTTACGTACCGTTTCTTTTTCAAGCAATGCGTGGATTTTCCGCTAGGGGCGTAAAGGTACATCGCGCTTTCCTCAATATCTCTGTTTCTAAAAGTCCGATTTCAAAAATTCTTCTCGCATCGGATACAACACCTGGTGGGAAATGCTTTACATGTAATTTCTAATTTTTGTGATGAATATTTTGGCGACCAGGGGCATAAGTTTGTATTACTGTTTCTGATTTAGTTGCTGCAAAATCTGAGATTCTGATAACTCGATTGAAAAATTCCTTCCTGGACAATACTGCTCACTGTGGAAGACATTTTGAGAATACTTCCTGCTTAAAATAGTGCATAGTTTTACCTCCAGGGGCGTAGATGAATATCTTATTTTTGTGGATATCTCTGCTTCTAAGAGTTCGATTCGAAATGTTTTTTCTTTATTGGAGGGAGTTTCCGGTGCAAAATGTTTCTCATATAAATTCAAATCTTTCTTAACGCACAAGTATGCTACTACAGGGCTTTAGCTCACGTTTCCACTTGCAACAATATCTGGGGGACTAAAACCCCGATTGAAAAAATTATTTTTCGGTCAGATACTACTAACTTATGAAAGCTCTTTGAAAAAAATAAGGCACCATTACGCCGCTAGGGTCACAGATGCGTAATCTGTTTTTCTCAATATTTTTGCTCCTAAATGTTTGATTTAAAAAATTCTTTTTGAACGCTATAGGTTTGTGTTTGAGGAGCTTTGTCGTTCACAGTCGTGTCGCTATGTGGAGTTTGTGTACTTCTGTTTTCAGCTTTATCTCCGCTTCCAAAAACCCTACTGAGATATTTCTTTCATCACTGTATGCAATTCGTTGCAATAAAGATGGCAAGAATTATCTTTTTTAAATAATGCACAGCTTTTTGCTAGGAGGGTGAAGGTAAAAACCCTTTTCCTATTATCTCTGGTTCCGGGAGACTCATTTGAAAAGTTATTTTTCCTTATCATAGCTTTTGCGACGAAGAATATTTTTTATCTGTTTTCAACTTTTCTATTATGCGAACTTCTTCCACTAGAAGGCGTAGAGTTATGTCATATATCCTTCTATATTTCTTTTTTTAACTGTTCGATTTGAAAATACCTTTGTCCCTGATACTCCTTCTGCCATGAGAAACTGTTTGAGCGTCATTTGTTAATTTTCGTAACATACCTTTTAGCCGCACGTGGAAGTAATTACCTGTTCCTATTCCTGGATGTTTTATGGATTGTAGAAATCCGGTTGATTTTCTTTTCTAACCAGTTCCATTGACTTTGAATAATTTTGTTAAACTTTATTCGCATCGGAAAGGATTCAAAAGAAGTGCTCATTACAACCAAAAATTCGATGTCATCTTTCTTGTTCACAAGTAGTTTCACAGCTACACCACGATGCTGTTAAAAATGTATTATACAAAACAATTATATCGTTTTTCAAAAATGCTTTTCTAGAAAATATTCAATTTGCATGCAAAAATATGCACTAAATGGGAAGATATCCTTTCATTCCGTAAAGTTGCTAAATATGCAAAAATATCCAAATGAGCATTTTGCTTGAATATCTGGGCTTTAGTAATTAGTAATAGTGTATTTATGTTTCCGTTACGTAAAGAACTAATTTGTTAAGAAATGTATGTATATCTTATGGGAGATGTTGAACACTGCAATGTCGGGCCGTACTCTAAATTATAAACCTAAACATGGGAACGAAATTTGTAAAATAATCATCTATTGATGATCGGAAAAACAATACATTAGAGACAGAAAATCTTGTAATAAGAATAAAAAGAGATCTAAAAAGCTTTTCGTAAATTAGCAATAATTTCCCAAGTGGTTATGCAACGACATTCCAGAACATTCCTTTTGGACAGATGTGAGATGAGTGATAATAATGGGATAAAAATGGGAAAGTTTTACTTCTCGGCTCCGGTGGCAGAATGGTCAGAAATGTGGATTGTATCCTTTAAAGTTGCTCATTGGGGAGTTTAAATCCCAAAATATATTTTTTTTAAAAGAAAATTGTACTTCCGACGAACAATTTTCTCTTCTTCTATAACTTCGTTTTCTTTAATAGTTGGGTTCCAATTTCCTCCGACAGCCAGTTTCTAATTCAGGCAATGAATAATATTCACTAGAGGTAATCCAAGCTGGTAGGGAGTCTCGTCATACTAATTTTAATGGTATTGGGAAATGCTATATTTATATATTTAAGAAATTATTTGTACTGTAATGCAAACGGGGGGAGGGGGGGGCGTTAAACCAACTCCCGCATGTGTCAAGCTTCGAAAGACGCTTTCCTACTGGCTATAAAGAAACAAAAATTAGCTTTTTCTATTTCAAGGGTGGAATTTTGATCCCATATGTTAAACAAAGTCAAATTTTTACAAATTTCTACACCGATGAACCATTCTATTATGACCACCCCCAGCCTAGAGAAATGAGCGCACCTGGAGACCGAACGGGGGCGCAGGGGAAGTTCACAGAGCAGTATTATACAACCTGAGGACCGGCTTTCGGTTAGTAGAGTGTTCGGAATCAGAATGGGAAATGCTGCCGATTTATCAGAATTTGATAAAAGACAAATTGTGATGGCACGACGCATCGGAAACGGCGCGGCTTGTGGGTTGTTCACGTGACGCTGTAGTGAGTACGTATCAAAAGTGGTGCACAGATGGCCAAAAGATGAACCGTCGTCCAGTTGTGTGTCGTCTGCAGCTTACTGATGCCAGAGGACATCGGAGACTCTCGCGCATTGTTCAGAGCGACCGCACCGTCACAGTGCGACAAATCACTCGGAGCTACAACAGTGGTGATCAAGTAAATGTGTCACAGTACACAGTTCATCGCAACCTTCTGCACATGGGCCTGTGTAGCCGAAGACCCAGCCGAGTCCCTATGCATGCTCACTGCACGTCATCCCCAACAACGCATGAAATGAGCCCACGATCATTGAGATTGGACCGTGGATGATTGGAAGAAAGGGACCTGGTTTGACAAATCAAGATTATTGGTGCATTACTTAGACTGCCGTGCGCGGATACGCCGATTACCAACGGAGGCTATGGTACCTGGATGCACTATTGGGAGGAAGCAGGCCGGCGGTGTTATGCTGTGGGCGATGTTTTCTTGGGACACTTTACGCCCCATTATCCCAATAGCTCAATCTCTGACAACTGTTAGGTATCTGAACATCGTTGCGGACCAAGTTCACCCATTGGCGGCAACTGTGTTATCTTCTGGTGATGGCCATTACCAACAGGATAATGCGCCATGCCACACTGCCAGAATCTTCAAGGAGTAGTTCGGGAAACATGCTGGTGACTTCATGTTAATGCCCTGGCCTCCAAATGCATCTGAAATGAACCCAATCGAACATTTGTGGTTCGACTTAGAAAAGCGGGTTCGCACTAAAACTCCACTACCCCAAAATGTACGGGAACTGGAGGACCTGCTGTTGACATTATAGTACCAGATACCCTAGGATGCCTATCGCCACCTCATCGAATCAATGCCTAACCGAGTGGCCGCTGTTTTTCGGGCTAAAGGGGGTCCTACACTTTTCTTGGTAGGTGGTCATAATATGTATAATAGCTCATCGGTGTATATCATTTCCTGAGACAAATTCTATGCAAAGAAATCGATAATTGGTTACAGCTGGTTAACTGCAGGAGAGTGTTTTCACTTCTCTGGATCAAAAGTGTAAATGGGTATGCGACCTGGTACAGTAAATGTCGTACCAGGTCTCATACCTATTTACAATACCTTCCACTAAATCCAGATATTGTTTGACGCTGAAAAACCTGGACCGAAATCTCATTACTGTACTGTGTTGATCTGCCAACCGCTTCGCGACCCACCTGACATACTTCCAGTATCCTAAGTCGTCATGCGCCATTTCATAGCCAGAATCATAAATTACATCTAACATACTGGCCATAACAGATACAGTAATTTTTTCGGCCTTCTTGGATAAGAGAGTTTACACGATCGACATGACCTCTTTTTCGCGATGTTGACGGGATCCATTATCAAGTTTCATCGTTCATCCTTGTTCTGCCTGATTTAAACCATTCTACCCATTTGGCTAACTTTTCTTTCGCACATACAATACTGTACTATCAATCTTGGGTGAATTTAAGATGACTTGACCCTTCTGCACAAAAAGCCTGTATTGCAGCACGCGTCCAACTTCATGTAGATCGTTCTCAAATATTTACCTTTCTTTCTACATGATGTCCCTTACAAAACATTTTTTTACAATGTGTCAAAGACTTTTACGTTCATTCTTCCAGCATTCCCGTGCTATTATTTCCTCCGCTAAACCATGTGAACTGGCAGTTCGCAGCTTGAGTCTTAACTTTTCTTCATTTGGTACAAATTCTGCACAATTAAAGCTGCCTTGTTTGGTGCTTTGTTAATGTAGATCATTGCAATATTTTCCTGGAAGACTTTCGGCGAAGACGCAGTTGTGCTACCTTCTTTACGAAAGTTATTTTCGGCTTGACTTTCACTCAAAAATCTGTCCTGCAAAGTCTTCATGGAATTCTAACATTTACGAATGCAATCTCTTATGACACAGTCCTTAACAACACGAATTTTGCTACACGTCAACACAACCCTGAATATTTTGTGATCTGAAATGCCAAAACTGAAGAATAGTGTTGTACAATTTCGGTTTTTGTATTTCGACTTGGAAAAGATCAGGCCAGTATATCTATGGCTATTTGGACTGACATTTGCGATTCTCGGGTTCTCCCAATCTCCGTGTTCGACTATTGGCTGTTGCTTGCCTGTGCTTTACTCTAGGCATGTCCTAAGCACTGCAAAGTGCCGATGAAAGCTAAAGCCTTGCTGTTGTGATTTGGAAGACCAGAAACCATTCTAGTGATATGAAACTTCCGGAAATGTTCGGCACATAGAAATTAAATTTGTTAATAATTTAAAAGGAGTTACGGGATATAAAAAATGAAACGGAATGTATATCACTAGGAACACTTTAAGAGTAGATTCTTTATTCTTCTGCGGTATAAAAAGGAACAATACACACTTTAAGTTAATCACATGTTATGTAGATTCGTTGAAATTCACGGAAAACTTTACTAATGTAGTACTGCAGATATGATTTCGCCAGATAATACCTAAATATGATGAAGACACTATCGTGCTAATTGATACACAAATAAGGAAGATAGCTGTCTAAGCACGAACACTTTAGATCAAACCAATTGCAACACTCAGATGAATATAAGACGTATCACCGGTATCAAAAGTATACACAGTTAAAAAATTATGATGACACGAATAACTCATTCCATTGAGGTTTAAAAGGTTTAATGTTAAAAACTTGCGAGATCTTCTGAACCCACAACTTATAGGTTCATCATCAGGCACCAAAACTTGCTTTGATTTCTGGATTTGTCTCTTCAGGAAATGAAGGGTAAAAAAATGAGTTAGAAAACAAAAAACATGTTTTTATTTCACCCAGGGCTAGAACCAAAGCCCACAATTCAAGAAACTGATATCACAATCTCTCGTCTGTCATCATGTGTGACCCTGATGGTTATTGAATTTGGATTACTTGCCGTGTGACGACAAATAATTTTTTGAAATGAAATCCGAAATCCAAAACAATGCCTCTAGTTATAGTTCCTGTGCATGACCACTATTTGAATTCTTTGCGCGTTTTATTTTGCATCAAGGACTAACGGCCACCGTGAGCGACTCATAGGGATATATGTAGCCTCTCTCATTCCTAATTTAGGGCTACCAGCTACACGGAAGAAAATAAGCCAGGGTCAAAAGACGAACGCAACATCCATGTCTTATTCGAAATTCTGACCCAGGCCCATATCAGAAGTATGGTCATAATCCGTATCCTCAGACCTCTCGGCAACCGGAGCGTTTATGCATTTTTTATTTATTTATTTATTTTTGTGGTAATCTGCTGAGAGAGACTAAGACGGATCACTTCTCCATTTTAAATTTGAGAAACACCATTTTAAATTATAAAACACTTAAAAGGGTGTTTTCTTTTCACATGCATATGTTTTGACAGCCACCCCTTCACAGGACACACACAAGTAGAAAAAGTCAGAATGAGTACACGTAATAAACCATAGAAGTAATTACTTCTTCCAATTGACCAAGAAATTTTACCATAAGAAAACAAACTATATACTTATGATTCGCTAGGGAAAGTAATCTTCAGAAAAGAGAGATATAAATTTAGTGTTGAACATGCTCAGAGCCACAAATAAGGAGAGTTAAGAAACTGAGAAATCACACCTTAAAATTCGATGGTTTGAATTTCTATTCAAAATTGGAGAAAGGTTATAGACAACTTGCATCCCACTTAATTATTAACAGGGTTATTATTGGCCATTATGCTAAAAATGACTCAATGTGTTGCTTTATAGAAGTAAATGCATCTTCTACCACTGATGTCACTTAGCGACAGTTAAGGACGATAGAGAGCCCTTTGTGTCAGAAAGTTCAAATATACTCAATATAATTAGACACATTAAAGAAATGGCATGGAAATAAGATGGACACAATGTAAGAAGCAATGATAGATGTGCAAAGCGGGAAGCTTAGGGGCAACCCTATAAGACGCGATGACCAAGAAGAAAGAAAGTAATGAAGTCACAGAACTCTCAGAAAGTAATTCAATAAGAAGAACCGAAGACGTGTGAAATAAAGAAGGAATCGAGAATATCATCCGCTTGCAAACTGATGCAATTTGTTGATGGTGTCGATTTAAGATAGCCATCCATGTTTTATGGAAATCTCATTGAGCGCATCTACTAAGGCATCCATTTTCTTGATTTTTCTTGATGGATGGCTAGGAAACATGTAATCAAATCAATAATTGTACATTTGTCGTTAACCTTAATTACCTTTCGCCAGTAGATGAGTGTTTTTATAATCTAAGACAAGGAAAAAATCCATGCTCGCAACACACAGCATTAATTTTTCATCTACCCACATATTTCAGGTGTTTTGAATTTTTTCCTTTCTTTCTTTTTGTACATTTTGGAAATTTCTTGAAATTCGTACACGCGTACAACTACACACGCGCGTTCAGGGTAAACTGAGAGCAGCGCATTTAAAAATAACTTTTCATCATCAGTACAAGAAATGATGAAAAATCAAACATTTAGAAGAATGGGCTGAAGCCGACTTCTTCACAGAAAAAAATCGAAACAGAGGAAGCGAATAGTTGGAAACAGAGCTCCAAAAGTGACTTCCAGAATTTTGAATGTTCAGGGCATCATATTTTGGGACATGCATCGAGAACAATGTAAAAAATAAGGTAGTTATTTTTTATAGATAGACCACTATAACTCAGATCACGTAGATCTCATTACTTACGGAACTACGAGGGCGGATCAAAAAGTTAATTACAAGGTTGAATAAAAAAAACAAATAAAGAGATATATACTCACAGGATATAAGTTAGTTTAAAGGTACAACATTTGTTCATTTTTCGACATAGTCGCCTAAAGACTTTAAACCTTTATCGGAACCTGTGATTTACTTTTCCATACCTGTAGAGAAAAAGTCTCCTCCAGCCTGGTGTAGCCAGTTAAGGACCACAGTTTTCACAGCGTCATCGGTTTGGAAATATTCTCCATTAAGGTCGTGTTTCATTTTATTGAACAAATGGTAGAGTCACGGAGATACGTCAAGGCTGTACGGTGGATGTTGCCACACCTCCCACTTGCATGACTGCAGCAATTCCTTTGTTTTCCATGCTGTGTGGAGAGTGGCGTTGTCGTGCAACGGAATGACACTTTCGCTCAATTTACTCGGCGTCTGTCTTTAATTGCCTTTCGCAAATTTCGTAGCGTTTGGCAATATGAGTCAGCATTGATAGTCGTCGCTTTTGGTAGAAATTCGTTGTAAACAACACAGAATTAAAAAACAAACAGTCGCCATGACCTTTTCCGCAGATGGTTGGACTTTCCATGTCTTCCTTGTTGGAGAGGTGACACGCTTCCATTCCATGGACGATCATTTGGTTTCAGGGGTGAAATGGTGAAACCACATTTTTTCACCTGTGATGATTCGACGCAAAAAATTGTGACCCTCAGCAGAATACCGTTGCAGAAGAGCCAAAGGCGACAGGAAACGTTGGTTTCTGTGCTGGTCGGTGAGTCAACGTGACACCCATCTCGCACACAATTGTGACCCTCAGCAGAATACCGTTGCAGAAGAGCCAAAGACGACAGGAAACGTTGGTTTCTGTGCTGGTCGGTGAGTCAACGTGACACCCATCTCGCATACAATTGTGACCCTCAGCAGAATACCGTTGCAGAAGAGCCAAAGGCGACAGGAAACGTTGGTTTCTGTGCTGGTCGGTGAGTCAACGTGACACCCATCTCGCACACAATTGTGACCCTCAGCAGAATACCGTTGCAGAAGAGCCAAAGGCGACAGGAAACGTTGGTTTCTGCACTGGTTGGTGAGTCAACGTGACACCCATCTCGCACACAATTGTGGCCCCCAGCAGAATACCGTTGCAGAAGAGCCAAAGGCGACAGGAAACGTTGGTTTCTGTGCTAGTCGATGAGGAAAGGTGGCACTCATCTCATACACAATTTTCGAAATCCCAACTGCTCGTGAATGATGGAATACACAGTCCCGTACGAAATGTCTAAAGTACTGGCAATATCCATGATTTTGATACGCCTATTATCCCGTATGATGTCGTCAACGGCGGCAACATGCTCCTGAGTGCTGGATATTGATGGTCCACCTTCGCGGTATTCGTCCGTCAAATTTGTGGGACCATTTTCAAATGGCGCTCTTTGGCCAGGCATGGCCCTTGCGCCATAAAACCAAACCAACCAACCAACCATTTTCAAATTGTTGGCACCACTTTACAATCACCGGGTGAGCCATGACATTTTCCCCGTTGCATCACAGACTTCACGATGGATGTCAGAGCAATTTAGGCGCTTAGTCCACAAAAATCGAATGGTTCCCCGCGCTTCCAATTTGGAGTAAGAATCCAGTTGACGCGCCATTACGAACTGCCTCCTGCAGATGACTTACGCAGTTACTGAACTAAAACAACTCCCGTCGGCAGCTCTGACATACTGTCTGCTTCACTCCCAAACACACACGGCCTGACTGCAATCCCACTCCAGATGGCGCTAAGTGTAACTTACCTTTTGATTCACCTACCTACCTTCTTTCTCTTAAGGAACTCGCATAACTTTCGTTCCTACATTTATTGCATTGAACGTACGTATGCAGTGTAGAAACTAGCAGAGAACAGTTACATCTCTTCCAAAATTTAAACGTTGCCTCATGCTTTTTGCGTGAGAGACTGTAACTTCATATTCAACAGCGCAAACTCAAAAAAGAAAAAGAGCTCAACTTTGCAACCAATGGTTTTCTTAAAAATCGAATTACAGAAAATATGGGAATTCAGCAAAATCTTTTCTATGTACGGGATCTTAACATTCGTTTTAAGTTCTAATGAATGCGTTTAACAAATCTATGTGTATGTTGTTGTAATAAGAAACTTCTAATTATAAAATGGCAGATGGTAAACGGCAGCTTTATTTAGTAAACAAAATTGCACAAATTTATTATAAACAGCAAATAGACAAAACAAATATTTTGATGATGAGCATAGTCAAAAAAGTAATTTATCAGCCATGACTCTCAATTATTAATAATAAAAAGTAAACTTGTAGTTATCCGGCACTTTGTATCAGATTATACTTCATTAAGCATCTTCCCAGAATCACTGCTGGACGCATACACTTTTATTGTCTTACATGATAATAATAATAATAATAAAATATTATACTCCATTAAGCATGTTCCTAGAACCACTTTAAACATACAGTTTTGTTGTCTTACATAATAATAATATTAAACTATTATACTTCATTAAGCATGTTCCTAGAACCACTTTAAGCATACAGTTTTATTGTCTCAAAACACTGCATATCTCTAAACATCGGCCAATTACAACACCAAGAAATAAAAAAAAAACACTAGCTCTTCGAGCGCCATAAAAAACACAGAGTTCACGAATGATCTTATGACGTACATCAAGTCAATTACTTGACTTGGTTTCCATTAAATTTTTCTTTCTCGGTATACAGAAAAAGGGCGGGGCATAAACACAATATTGTCAATGGTGTAGTCGTTTAAACATTCTTATAATTACTTTTTAAAAGATTGTGTAAAATAAATTAACAACAAGGATTAGTTGCTATTTAATAATTGACGAAAATGCGTTTTATCGTAAAATGAAACATTATTTATTTATTTATTTTAGTACATAATATCATGGTTTGTTTTTGTGCGTGTTGCTCTAACATAGCTATATATGAACTGGGAGCTCGTTACTTTCAAGATACCATGTTTCCGTGCAGTCGGTAAATTTCAAAGTTATTTTCTGCAACACTTTTAAGTAATTTCATAGTGTGCCTGACTTTATACAGCAGAGAGCTATACTGATTTTATTATACCTTTTATAGTAAAATAATTATTGCGATTGATCAATGTATCGTAAACAGGAACCTAATTTATTTTATGATGGAACCATATTTTTATCCACTCGCGGTATGCCTTAATAAAACATTTATTTTCTTGAAAGAAAAAATAGCATATTATTCTTAGAGATAAGCCACAAGTCATGCTTACTACGTTGAAGTGCTGCATGTCATGGAATTAAAAGAATAAACAAGAAGAAAAGCTAATTGTCGAGCATGGCGCAAATGGCAGTGATAACAACAGGAAGATGGATTTTCTTAACAAGCTGTCAAAATGATGGGTGGGCAACAGCAGTCGAAATAACGTGGTGATGGTTGTTCACAAGATGCTGTCAAAGTGATGGAGCCGCAGCTGCAGCTGAACAGAGAACATGATGCTTGTGCTTAAACGGCCGTCAACAGGAGAGGCAAGCAGCTGCATAGCTTTGACCAGGCATGTGCAACTTCATCAGGAGCGAGGGACGGATAGCAAATTTTCAATATTACCGCGAGTATATAATGTTATTTTAAAATTTAAAGATATTGGTATTGATTTGACAAGAAATATTTAGTTTTTTTCGTTTACTTTTTTGTTTGATTTAAGTTATGTCATTTGTATGAAAATGTACGAGTAGAATAACAGTAAAAGATATTTCATGAGAGCTTTATTCAGCTATTTATTATTTAAAGTTTATTTTGATGAACATAATTTTTTAATGTTCGCTTTGCGAACAAAATTAAGTTAAGCTTAATACAGATCAGATGTATGCAATGGAACGTTTGGGATTTCATGTCTTTCACAAAACGGCCAATGTTCTAGAAAATAACTGAAGTTGCAAAACGCAAAGTGTTTTCTAAATGTGAATCTGTTATTTTCGTTCTTGTTTTAGATTTAACGAAATTCATTCGAGAAAAAATTGCTCGCAGTTCTAAGTGCTTCCAAATAGCGTTATTCTCTTCCGAGCAAAAGCTGTGAGTTTCAGACACTTGTCATCTGGGAAATATTCCTTATGAAAGTCACTTAGGTATCTTGATTTTGGTATCCTTGATTTTTGTCGTCAGATCTAAGTTCTCTTAATATATCCTTGATTTTTGTCTTCAGATCTAAGTTCTTTTAATGTATCCTTGATTTTTGTCTTCAGATCTAAGTTCTCTTAACGTATCCTTGATTTTTGTCTTCAGATTTAAGTTCTCTTAATGTATCCTTGATTTTTGTCTTCAGATCTAAGTTTTCTTGCAGTTCAGTTAATTCCATTTACAAAGAAAGTGGAGCTTGTTCCACGTCAACATCAAATGGATAATTCAAAGACTTCAACTCGTCCGCAAATGAATCGTAATCAAAATCACTGCTGTGGTTCGCAAGTGTGGGAAAATTATGAGTGTTTCCTATCCTTAATTGACCTTTCCAGAGTCGAAGTTTATTCTGAATTGACTTAATGTGTCCATACAGCTCATGAAATAACTCTCCTTTAGTATCTAACTTAGCACTGAGTTCTTTTTTTTTTTTTTTTTTTGATTGGAGGTTTAACGACCACCGTGAGCAACTCAATGGGCTATAAGCAGTCGCCCGTCCCTAATTTAGGGTCACTGGTTCCAGGGAAGGGGGAGAGCCAGTGCCGTAAGACAAACACAACATCCATTCCCCACCGGGATTCGAACCCATACACCTTTCGGACGAATGATCAGAGGCCATCGCTTAGACCACTGCGCCACCGGGGCGGCAGCACTGAGTTCATTAAGATGAGTCGTAACGTCTAGAAGAAATGCAAGATCACACAACCAGCTTTTGTTTTCTAACTACCGCACAGGTTTTCCTTTCATGCCCAAAAAAACAGATACCTCATCTTTCATATCATCAAAACGCTTCAGCACCTTCCCCTTACTTAGCCAGCACACTTCACAGTAAAAAAGTGATGTCTTCGTGCTCAGATTGAACGACTTCCAGAAATTCTTAAAACTGGTGGTGGTTTAAGTACTTTGGACTTAATGAAATTTATGTAGGAAACTACCGTGGTCATGACATGGGCGAATTTGATTTTGCAGAGAAGATTTGTTGGTGTAACATGTAGTGAAGCACACACAAAACTTCTGTATTGATGTTAATATCAGAACCTGATTTTAGCAACAACGCCTAAATTTGACCCAATCATTGCTGGCGTCCCATCGCTTTATATCCCGTTTAGCTTCTCCCACTTAAGGTTGATTTTATTGAAAAAAATTTTACTTCCTGGAAAATGTCTTCTTTGGTAATACATTTCATTGGTTGAAGAACATTGGTTCAATTCTTCTGCACAATTGAATTTAGCATCGACTCCGCGGACAAATATAGCCAACTGAGCGGTATGTGCTGAAAATGAAAAATGCTTCAAATTCTGATGCAAGTTCTTTGAGGCTTAATTTTATGTCATCCCATGCCAATGAGAAAGACTTATTTCTTCAACGTCCTTGCTTTTATCGGGACACAGTACTTCAGTGACAGCAGTGAGACGTTCTTTGACAAAGTTTGCTTCGGGAATTTGGCTTTGAGTGCAATGTTTCCACTGAAAATAAAGCTTGCCCGAGCACTTTTGTCAGCTTCATTATTCCGTTTGTTGAAAAGCATCTGTAAGCAGATATTTTTAAAAGTTTGCACCTTATCTTTTCTTAGCTGACCTTTAAACTTGCTATAATTGGCATGTTTGATATTATAATGCCTTGTTAGGTTTTATTCTTTCACAACGGAAGTAGTTTCAAAACAAATCTAGCAAACAAAGTTTTCCTTCTGTATGAAAAAAGTAATCATCAGTCCACTCCTCTTTAAATACACGACACTCAATGTCTACTTTCCTTTTTCTTCAATGATGTCATCTTATACTTCAGAACGCTGACATAATTTTAGCAAAATAAAACTAATATAAAAAATCACAATGTGCCATACATCAGTGTAGTTAAATATAATAGCCGCCCCGGTGGCACAGTGGTCTAAGCGCTGGCCTCTGGTCATTCATCCCAAAGGGGTCCGGTTTCGAATCCCAGTGAGGCATGAATGCTCTGTTTGCCTTACGGCACTGGATCTCTCCCTTCCCTGGAACCAGTGACCCTAAATTAGGAATAGGCGACTGCTTATAGCCCATTGAGTTGCTCACAGTGGTCGTTAAACATCCAATATATATATATATATATATATATAATAAATTAATAAATTAGCATATTACAACTTCATAAAACGTTCAATTCAATACTGACAGTTTTTTTATTGGAGTTTTTTTAGTCGGAGGTTTAACGACCACCGTGAGCAACTCAATGGTCTATAAGCAGTCGCCCGTCCCTAATTTAGGGTCACTGGTTCCAGGGAAGGGAGAGATCCAGTGCCATAAGACAAACACAACATCTATGTCTCACCGGGATTCGAACCCGGATCCCATTCGGACGAATAATCAGAGGCCATCGCTTGACCACTGCACCACCGAGGCTGCTGATTTGGAGGTTTAACGACCACTGTGAGCATTTTAATGGGCTATAAGCAGTCTCCGGTCCCTAACTTAGGGCTTCCGGTTCCAGGGAAGGGAGACAGCCAGCTTCGTAAGATAAACACAATATCCGTGCCCCACGGGATTCGAACCCAGACCCATTCTCGGACGAATGGTCAGAAGCCATCGCTTAGACCACTGCGCCACCGGAATGGCACTGACAGTTCTGGCTAACGGTGCTGCTTACGTGCACCACGCATTATGAACAACGGCACAATGGCGATTTCCCGCCCGTTCCCTTCAGTTGTTTGCTGCAGAAATTCCTCCCGCCTACAACTTTCTCCTCCTGCCGTCAATTAAACAGAATTGCAGCTGTCGACAGGCTCTGCCATCAATCGGGGCTTCAGTCATCCCGCCCAAATACTTTTTCTACTGTCAATGAAAGGAAAACGCTGCTGTCCACGTACTGCCATCTATCAGCGAGATTCTTGTACGGTCCGACATCTAAAGTACACCGTCTCTTTGATTACAGAAAAGCTTAACAGCCCGTATAGGTTGGTGGGCGAGATACAGTGAAATTTGGAAAAGTCTTCGCGGGCAAGATAAAATTAGGGCGGGAACCACATGCCGCGGGCCGTACGTTGCACATGCCTGGTATAGGCAATAACGCAAGACAGACTCAAGACTTCGTTGGAGACGAAGTCTAGTTTTTACATTTTTCAGAATAGTCCCTGTTTGAGTATAAGATTAATTTGCAAGATATTTTTAGAATATATTACTTCATTAACGAAATCGAACCGGTGTGTTGCGAAGTCGAAGGAAGAGTTAGAAACATTTGACATATGCGAATGTCGTTATAAGCACACAAATAAAAAAGGGCTTATTTTGGCAAAAGTTAAAACCAGTTAATCATAAACTGTTTATTAATTAATCAAAGGTAATTGATAAATAGTTAATTAAATAAATAGCTGTCAAGAAATGTGAGTGAGACATGCAATAAGAAAAGCATTTAACAATTGTAAAATTTAAAGTAACTGCCAAAAATTTTAAATTTCCCCTGTTTGCACGTTAACTCGAACACCTTCATAGTCCATGCATTTCACTGTCATAGGAGAACGCCTTCATAGTCCATGCATTTTACTGTCATAGGAGAACGCCTTCATAGTCCATGCATTTCACTGTCATAGGAGAACGCCTTCATAGTCCACGTGTTTCATGTTCAGCCACAGAACCTGAAAACTTAAGTTCGTAAATGTATGGCATTTGCTCGCACGCACGCACAGCATTTCATTTTTGTTGTTATGCAAAAAGACACTCTCCGGAATTCCGTTCTTAAATTCAAGGTTCTACCGATGGTTACACACATTTCAAATTAAGAATACAATCACTGAATTTTGCAAAGGGCATCGCAAAAAAAGATTAAGGAATCACGTCGTTACAAAATTTTTTACGATTAGAATAAATATTTTCTTTTTTGGTGTTAAAATGAAAAACTCTCTTAGAATGTGATCAGAAGAGTCGTGTTCTTGTAAAATCAGAAATACCATAAAGGTCATCGATTCATTCTTTTCCTTTATTGTTAAAATCATTTTTCGATATCTTGACAACTAACTGCATTCCGGCGGTACATCTCGGAAAATTTGTGATAAAAGCGCGTTATTGCTTCCAAACTTTGGAAAAAAAACGCAAAAGAACTACTACAGCGTTTCAAATACCACATTTTAGGCAGAATCGTTCGGTTGAACTTCGACTACAACTTAAGGATTTTCATATATGTTGAAGTGCCACCAAAGTGATGAATTTGTCATTCTGAATCATAGGAATAAACACATGTTTACTTGCGTTACAGAAAAAAATGAATGTAGGCATATTGTACTTTACATTTTATATTTGGAATCATACCACATACATCTCGCTAAAATTAGAACTTTAAGCCATGGGAATGAATGTCTTAGAAAGGTTCTTTTCATGAAGATCAAATTCTGTTTTAATGGTTCAAATATTTTTTTCCGAAATACGATGTTAAAGGCAAAGGCTACGTCACACGTATTACCCCTTGTTTTCTACCATTCAAATGGTTACGGTATAAAACATTCTTATTTCCTGGCATACGCTTAATGCTAGCAATACTTTGATGTAGGTAACAGATGTATGTACATTTTACTAAAAACCTCAAGGCGATATAGAAATTTTAAATGAAGACTGTAGGCAAATCGTGCCTTATAAGTTTAGAAAGCAAGCAGCATATATGGGACAACAGTAAACGTTCAAGAACTGTACGGACAGGAATAGCTCATTTCAAGTAAATGCCGAAGGTGGCTCCTGGAATTCCTGTATACTCGTATTTTTGCTTATGCAGCCTAATGAGAATGATCTGTTGGATTTAGACGCAACTTGCAGAAAGAAACAATGGTACCAATGTTAGCATAATAATTACACAAATCTCTTAGTACCTGATTCAACTCATTCCACCATCAGTCATCACTTAAGATACCTGAAAAAAGTGAAAAGCTTGAAAATGGGTTAATTATTTCCTAACTGCTTTGAGCACCGAATAACGATTTGCACTTCACTGAACTTCTGTCAATTTTAAGCCTCATTTCCCTATCGGATAATGAACCCTCGTTTAGGAAGAAGAAACATAATCGTTTCTTAATTACTTTAATTCACGAGACCTAGCCTGATTCCCAGGGTTCGGCGACATTTTCCTCTCGACGAGGACTGGAATCCACAATGGTTCTGCATGCTTGTGAAGGAACATGCTGGTGTAGTCTAAGTTGAAGTGAGAAATCCGGATGAAGTGGTCACAGCTAATGGTTATAGAAGTTCAGTATTTGTCTGGCTTATTGCATCAATACTTTCTTTTCTCATTTTAGCCAACCGAAATCAGTTTTGTTCAATCACAATGACTCAGGCCCGCATAATTCTTATGTCACGACAACTGAAATCAAGGAAGTTTTTCGGTGAAAATGCTATTCTAGCCGTATTGACCAGATCGTGTAGCGTTTGTCTGCTATCTACACCAGAGTTTAGAGCATCATTAGTGGAAAAACATTATGTTCTCAAAAAACAGTTTTCCATCTACTTTGATTCAAAACCGAAGAAATATAAACACTGTTTTGAAATTCTTGTGAAAGTTTGAAGGGAATACATGGAACGACTATAAAAATACACTCGATCAAAATTTTATTTGATGGAACTATAGTTGTATCACCGAATGTTTATGCGAATGAACAAGGAATTCTTCCTCTTTGGAAGAATTCACAATAAAAACCTGGAGAATGGAAAAAAACTTTCATCTGAGTTTTTATGCGAAAGCGAAATTTTTATTTCGTTATCACTTGTATTGGTTTTGCTTACAAGAGGACAGTTCGCGAACGATTATAAAAATTAAAATTAATAGTGTTCGGGTATTCTATCATTTCATTGCGGTTTTCAAAATAAAATTTTCTATGCATGAAAAGGATTATAATCACACCAAATTCCGATATGCAACCATTTGTGTCTCGCATGTTTAACTTAATGTTTTTCTTGAAAGCCGATGCGCGTCATTGATTAAATATACACCGTGAAAATGGAGAGTGGGATTAAAGAGCATTTTCGAAGAAACCAAATTTACTTTATTATCTTATCTTTTGCCACAGTATCCTTTTAACAGCCATACTAAATCTTTTGTGTTTGTTTGACGTCGTCACAAGATAGCATGCTATGCGTTTAGCAATGAGAAAAAACCCCTAAGTAACTTGAATATTCGTTTTTCGAGGTGTTCTTATTTTAATGAATAGCGAACAATACTTAAATCTTCGGGTTCAGCGATTAAACTTTGCACCTCACTGCAACTAAAACTTCCAATCATAAGTTAAAGAATTCTTTCGGAAACGTTGCTTTTATGCAGAAAAATTGGTAGCTTGCATCGATTTCTTCTAGAAAGCACCATTAATATCCATATTTAGCTTTCCTCTTAGTTACGCGAGTGAGCAATGAACAGTTAAATATGTGAATTCCTCTCAAAAACCAAAAATATATGGTATAAGAAAAACGAACTTTTATTTCTGTATTTATCACCCTGTGTTCCGACGGCAATACATATTTTTTTATTTGTGAAATCAGTTGGACTCGAATGCTGTAAAACATCACCATTTTGTACGGTCCATTTGCAAATATTTTCCTCAAGTCACACTGCAATAGAATTTTTATCTCCTGCCATAAAGATTCTTGAAAGCATATATCCAGTCGTAAAAGGACGACATATGCATTTGTCAGACGTTATGAGGTTTTTAAAAGCCATTTTTGGTGTTCGAGGTTAAATACTTTCAAAATGTATTTTTCCGAAACCCAAAAACTTTCGATAAATATGCGAACGTATGCTTAAGGTAAAAATACTTATCGAGACAGTTATCAGCACTGTTTATCCATGTTGCTGCAGGTTCAGAGCAATTCGCACTTGTTTCGCTGATTTATTTCAAAAATTTCTGCACTATGTGTTGGAGGAGTTCAAAAATGGCATTTAAAAAGAATCGTCCATTTTCTAGATATTTAACCGTCCTACTCTAGAACAACCAATTCCTAAAATATTATTTTGCATTACTTGCTGAATTAGTAACCATGCAACCCTTGGAAAGAAAGCGTTTGAGCTTTGATAAAGCAAACCCAATTATTGAACTACCGTTTGAGATAACCAGGAAATTTTTATTTCTTGGTTTTCCAGAATATCATGTTGGTAGAAAATGTGATTTCACTGTGGTATCGAAAACGCTTCATAGAAATATAGAAAGCTATTACAGTAAAGTAATATCCGAGGTAAAGTTCTGGTTTGTGTATCTCATCGTTTTGCAGGAAACTTTCGGGAATATAAAGAAGCTAAATTACCATTCCGATACTTTTGTTGGTCCGGAATGCTCGTATGTCACCACAATCAATTAACAATCCCCATTTCCGGAAGTCTGGTCATATATATAAGAAATTAAACCAAATGTTTGTTCATGGTTTTTACAGAACTTCTCCGAAAGTTGTTTGCAACATGCCAAGTATTTCTCAAGCAGTTCACTCGTATCAAAAGCTTGGAACAAAACTTGAAGAAGATTCTTTGCTCTCTAGAAATTCTCATTTCAAAAAATGTACAACTCATTGTACGGGGTGAAACTGTACGTTATATGTTCATAAAATATAGAGTTTTTCACAACGTTTCAGAATTGTGACTAGCTCCCAAAGCGTTCCACGTTCAACCGAGATATCGTGTAAGAAAATGCGACATCATGTAGTGTTTTGAAAAATGCTTCACATTATTCCCACATAAAAATGTCCTCTATTTACGAGTACATGAAAAATCATTCTCATTTTGTAACGCATTGCATCTTCAGGAAACAAAAAGAGTTATTTTCTGATTCCTCTTCTGAAATCGAGTCATATTCATAAACCGAAAGAAAACCACAAGACTGCAGGAAAATACATCGGAAATACTTTATGACTGTCCGACCTTAAAGAGAAATTTTCCTGTCAGCTTTCTAAAAATAAACATTTGATGGCAAAACAAGAACGTAGGGACACTTCTTAAAGAGCTTATGTAAACCGGAAACAGGAAATGATTACTGAAAACTAATATGTTCCACCCATCCAGACCCAAACAAACATCTTGAGCACGATTTTTGGTGAAAGAGATATCGTTACTATTGCACACTTCTACTAAAAAACATACTAAAAAACATAGGCCCATCCAGAAAGTAGTAGCATAAGAAAAAAAATGGCGCCTGAATCCTCTTCAGTGAGAAGTATACATGGGCATCAACGTGAGTAATTACCGCCCCTCACGGCAATACCAACAGTTACAATGTTAGCAAGAGAATCAAAAAGGTTCGTAATAATGCATTGGTCTGTGGTTCTCCACATCAGGTACGTGAATATCTCTCACGCTACTTACTGTATGCAGTTCTGTAGACACACGTGATTTGATGTTCAGATGTGCTCAATCGGCGATTGACCTGGTGACCAGGCTAGCCAATGTAGCGCAGCACCGGTTTGAAGACACTGTTGAGTAAAGACTGTTGTGTGTAGGCTAGCACAATCATTCTGTAGTGTGGTGTTAAAAGGCTCTGAACAAGTGGTAAGACCATAGGGCAGGGAATCGTATCCACATATCTATGGGAAGTTCAATTACCTTCAGTGACTATGAGAGATGATGGATTGTCATAAGATATGGCGACTAGACAGGTATGCTACCTACTAACGCTTGGTTGTGCTCAACAAGCTCTTTTGGTGATATGTAACCACGCACACGAGTGGCTCCAATCTTCTGCCGCGGAGAGATGCAGGTCTCATCGCTGAAAACGATAATCCGCCATTCATCACGTCCATCAGGTTGTGCGTTTTGCCATTGTATCCTGGTATGCCTGTGTTTTTGAGTGAGCAGTACACGGAGGAAAGCAAAGGAGAAGGCGCCACCTTAACACACTAGTTTCGTGCATGCGTCATTGAATGGTATTCACACACAGAGACGTGACCGTATCAGTTGATCTGGTGCTGACAGATATCTGACATATCATCCAAATCCGTAGCCACTCAAGCACGACCACGCCAAACAATTTTTCGAACCTGTGAAGGTGATCCTGTGCGATGCTCACTCTGGCTGCCTTCTTCTCGGGGGTGAGTTGATGATGCACCCAACGCGCTGCGGTTTTTCTTTTTCATAGTGAGTCAGTCAAAATCCGGTGAACAGACATGGTGGACAAATTTGCCTGATGAGCAGTCTCCTCGACCGTCAAATGGCGCTTCTCTTCGAGAAGCGTTGCAACAATGGTGACAGATGTTTTTTCTGTGGCCGTTTGAGGTCGGCCTGAGCGGTGATCGTCTTCGATGCTGCTTCGGCCCTCCCGAAAGCGCGATGCTTAAAGAGAAATTGTGCTTCAATCAAGAGTTTCTTTCCCACAAACTTCTTGCAAGGTGGTCTGGATATGTGTCGGAGTTTTTCCCCGCAGAGTTTCAATGTTAAAGAATACGAGCGCTGGTCTAACGCTGTGAGTCGACCTGAGGAGCTGTACGCTTCCATTTCCAAATCTATCCACGTCCACATAGCAAATGATTGTGTGTCGTTTTGACATCACTGCGTTGTTGAGGGTCTGACCTTGGCATGACGCAATCATTTTCCCGATTACAATAACGGCTTCCGTTATTGTAATTTTAGATTAACGTGTGCAGAACTTTTGTCATCACCCTCGTACCACTTCCCACAGAAGACTTTGTGCCACGCTCTCTAAATACGGCAAGAACCATGAAACTTCAAATAAAACATGATGTTCTTCCACTGCCACTGACCGTCTGAGCTGCTCCATCGTTAATATAACTTTCACTAGCCGATCGGTAGGCACGAACTGAGCCTGAGTACATTTTTCAATTTACTTTTACATTTTTCAATGAGGTGAAAATAAAACTAATAAAACACTTGAATAAATTTTGATGAGTTCAGGCACAGTACTTTTCCTTAGCCGATCAAGTCATTGCCTTCATAGCATGATTCTCAGAAATATTTTTAATACATCATTCTGTATGTCTTTGCTGAATCAGATCTTCTGAGTCAATTCGGCTGCTTGTTTCTCATGTTATTACCGGAATGAACGAGCTACTTAAGCGTCCGGAATCATCAGAACTTCTGACACCATTTATTCTATCGGATGTAAATCCGGGCTGGAAACGTTTCTGGATTAAAGAATCACTCCTTATTTCAGGCAATAACGCAGCCAACTTTAAACATGCAGAAAATTGATGCAGATTTTGTTTACAGCGTTTATTTACAGAGCTAGTGGTGATTTATGTGCATGGCTGTTTACACGGATGGAGGGCCTTATGTGCTCTCATCAGTCAACAAAGTTTTTCCTCCCGCGAATGAGTCTAACATACATTCGATCATCCTGGGTAAAATGCTGGTATTATCCAAGAATAAGAAAATGTGAAATTATGAGCGAACTACAGAATCTAAAGTAGAAGCACAGCTTAGTAATCCACCGCGCCCGCAGAAGCACTCTTTCGAATCGCACAGGTTTTTCTCTTTCGGAAGGAACGGCACGTACTTCCGCTGTTCGCTCAGCGATAGCACATCGACGGGGCCCAGGCAGCCGCTTTCCAAAACAGGAAGAGGTCCGAATACTTTGGGAGATTTTCGTCAACTGCCTCAGTTTTTCCACAGAATTCTCAACGCTTTTTCTTTTCATCATAAATCTCTGCTGGTGAGATCTTCTTTTCTCACCCTTGGTCGAGGTACCACAGACCGATAGTATTTCACTTTTTCTCACTTCCCTTTTAGTCCAAAGTGCCGGCGTGTTTTCTAATCTTGTAAACATCAGTCCCGTCCGCGGCCACTTAAACTGAATTAATGCGTCCCTTATGAGGGTCCTATTTGCATGCCAGAGGAAGCGTTCTGCTTTACTTTTAGAACCCAAAACCCGCAACAATATTCTCAATTTTCTGACGTGCACTTTCTGGCTTCTTTTGTCTGCCTCCCGGAGGCATTATCTGTCTTGCTCTCTGTCTTTTCAATAAGTGTGCGTCCATTAACATTGAACAACGTCATTCATACATTCAATATTTTTTATAAACCCACCCATTTTGGATTTTATTTTTTCTCGAAGTATTATGCACAATTTGCAAGATACCTCTCAACAATCAAAGGCTACTAAACTTCGTAAACGGTTAACAAAGACACTCTTGAACACCGAAAAATTTCAAAGCTACTTATATTTTCAATATACATATTATGCAGATTGCAATACAAATTGCAAGCGAAAACTACTTTTAAAAAATTATGCAAAGTTTAATTCAAATATATGAGCAAAACCAGTGCTATACATATATAGCATTCTTTATACAGTTCTTTAAAAATAACAAAAATTAGCAGATTTTGGGAGACATTTGCTGTTACTTATACAGTGCGATCAAATGAAAAATTATTTGTTTAGAGCTGTATAAAAACTAGATATTAAATTTCAAGTCGGAGAGAATAAGAACGAAAATCAAAACTTTATGTGCACCAAATTTTGATTTCATGTATTATAACTACTAAGTCTTCAATTTTACAGAGATCTATGTGTTTGAAAATCGTTGGATACAATTCATAGGCAATGAGAAATGTGATTCGTGGCGTGTGTCTCAAAAACATTTATTTCATTATTTCCTAAAGTAGGGTATTGTAAAAATTAGAGGCACATTGGAGAGACAATATCTACTTGAATCGCAGTATAAGAATAATAAATTATTTAGTCATTTTGATTTTTCCCAGCCATAATTAATCTATGTAATTAATCCAGCTGCAGTTAATCTGTGTACTCGTACACAGATTAATTGTAAAATCGTCAGACATTGAAACCTAACGTGATTCAAATAAATATATGATAGAAGTTTGCATACTCTGTACTTTAAAATATATATATTTTTTAATGAGAAAACTGGCTAGTACACTGTTACTTGGGATGTAAAAAATGGTTTTATCTCTGTTTCTTTTCTTTTTCCTTCCTGCGATACGGCACGTCTGAGAATATTTCTTTTCTCTTCCCCTGCTATAATTTGGTACATCTGAGAAGGAAATCCCATTCCTTAGGCTTCTTTCCACTAATAAAATAGTTAGGTTGACCTTCAATCAATCACGTTCAACTTTGGCGGTTTTAAAGAAATACATGAATACAAGGTTATGTAAAAGTGTTTACTCTCAGCAGTTGTAGATATTTCATCCTAACAAAGGCAGTATTTCATGGAATAACTCGAAAAATATCCTGTCCATAGGAAACAACACTTTCAGTGATAGGAAATCTTGCAGATTTTTACATTGCTTTTGAGTGGAAGAGATGTGTTGCGTAAATGTTCAGTTAAGAGTAGCATCCATAACGTCCACTTACCATTATTTGTAACATGCGTCATCGTATGGGGAAGCTGTAATCATAAAAGGTTTATCAGTTCCGGGGCACATCAGTTTGAATTGCATGAAACACTGCTATCTTTTCTCTTCTGCTCGCGGTTTCAGAAATGTAAGAGCCATAATTCAAGGCAAGGGAAAAACACATCTCTAATCTTTATTCCCGATTTTAGCACGTCTTTTGTAAAAAGGATCGTGCTTATATTACCGGTTGTCCATTTGTCAGTAGACACTATATCTCTGCAACTATTAATCCGATTTGAAAAATTCTTTTCGCACTGGGAAGCTTGAAATGTGAGAATGATGATCCTTGCATTCCGCTTTTTTATGCACAGCTTCGCCGCTAGAGAACGTAAATGCAGATGATATCGAATTCAAAATACATTTTATTCCATATATTTGCTTCTAAGTATCCGATTGAAGAACATTTTTACCTTTCGATTCCGTTTATATCGAAGAGTATTTTAGGTGCAATCACTTTTTCAAGTGATGCATAGATTGTCCGCTAAGGAGCGTAAAATGCACAGATTTCCTGCTAGAGGGCGTAAAGGTCAAAACCTTTTTCTCGCTCTTTTCTGCTTCTGGGAGAGGTATTTGAAAAGTTATTTTTCCTTAGCGTAGCTTCCCCTTGAAAAATATTTTTCGCTTATATTCAACAATCCCATTATACAAAATTCTTCAGTTAGAAGGTGTTGCCTTCTATATATATTTTTGTATATCATGGTTCCTTCTATATTCGTATTTTCTTTTAAATTTGCGATTTGAAAATCATTTTGTCTCCGATACCTTCCTTCTGCTAAGAGAAGCTTTTTGTGCGCCATTTGTTAATTTTCGTTACATACTTTTTAGCCACTGTTGTAAGTAAATAACTGCTTCTACTTCTGGATGTTTTATCGATTGTAGAAATCTGGTTGACTTTTTCCAACCGGTTGCATTGACTTTGAATAACTTTGATAAATTTAACTGTCGTCAGAAAGGATTCAAAAGACGTCCTCATTACAACAGAAAATTCTTTGTCATCTTTCTTGTTACTTTTTTTTGTTTCTTCATCTTGATATACTACTCTGGACTTTTTGAAGGCGCATTTTATTTTCCCTCACATAAAATCATCATCTGCTATTAGATCCATGAAAAAAGAGCGAAATGGAGTTGCTAAGTATTTTGAGGAAGGTTTTAGGTAGGGAAAAATACTGTAAGAGACATAATTCAAAGCAAAGAATTACTTTCACAGAGTTGTGTCCTTTTGTAGGCTCACAATCACATAGTTGGTCAGTAACTTCTTCAAGAGTGGGATTTCCGAAAACCAAACATAAAGAGTTTGATGATTTCTTCCTTACTGTTGATGCCCGTTCCGTGCATGGTACTTTATGGTCACATCTTATCCTATCTTCTTAAAGTGCTATCATCTACTCACTTTGAATTGATTCAAATAGATAGACCACGAAAGCTTCCGTTTGGAAAATTCAAACTCAAGTCACATTGATTATATCAACACGTCACGACAAAAAATAGCGCTCAGAACTATTCGAAAAAGTCAAACCATCAGACATCAGCCATCATGCATCCGTTCAACAGCTCATTCATCATACAAGCAGAGACTTTTTCACCGTGATTTCTGTGGTGTATCAAAAAACGGAAAATCTCAAAACCTGCCGAAGAAAACTATAATATTTTTTCGATGCTTCATTTACTTTAACGTGAGTTTATTTGTTGATTTACACATACAAAGTGCGGTAATTAAAACACTCGGGTAACGTAACACACGGTAAACATACGGGTAAAATACACGGTTCAGGAAGGGATGGTTTTTTGGAAACTCATTTATCAGCTATGCGGTGGCAACAGACCTTGCGTGAGAATTGCGCAGATGATTATTTAAGCTGTGCGTGTCATTCGATGAACGAACATTGTCACACTCTGTCATGGGGCAGAGAACAGGGAAAAAATATCCGGTTGTGTTTCAAAATCGGTCAAACTTCATCTAAGACAGCTGAATTGTAGCGTGATGTGTATGGAGATGATTGCCTAACTGGTGAAAAAATATTATGATGGTATGTACGTTTCAAAGATGGGCTGGAAGATTTGGAAAATGAAGGCCCGAACGCCTGATTTCCATGCGCACGTCAGAACTCACTGAGAAAGTTCACGAAAGGATAAAAGTGATCGTTTTGTGATCTTGGGAATGCTGGAATGTGAGCTCGGTGTTAATAAGGAGACGATTAGTCAAATTTTAGTGCAAAATTTGGGGGGGGAGTGAGTTTGTACTCTTTTGTTCCGCATACTTTGTCAGAAGACCAGAAACATGCACGAGTAGAGTACGCAAAAGACATCCTGGAGACTGCAGAAAAGTGCAGAATTTTCTCCAAAACATTATGGCAGATGACAGGACATGGTGTTTTTGCTACGATTCTGAAATTAAGCGTCAGAGTGCACAGTGGAAGTCGCCGTACTCACCCAAAAGAAAGATCATGTTACAGAAGTCCAAAATTAATTCAATGATTGTGCGATTTTACGACAGCAAGGGAATTCTACATTACGAGTTCATTTCTGAAACTATAACTGTTACTGGCAATGCTTACACGTTCATTTTGGAACGATTATGTAAGAATTCGTGCCTGGCCTGAGTATAAAAAAGGTTAACTGTTCCTTCTTCACGATAACGCCTCACACACAGAGCCGTCAGCGTACAGCAATTTCTGACACAAAAACAAGTGTGTGTACACAACCATCCCCCCTATTGTCCAGATTTGTCACCGTGTGACTACTTTCTGTTCCCTAAATTAAGTCTGCCTATAAAAGGAATATTTTTTCAAGACGTTGGAGACATACAAAGAACTGTGACATCAGCTCTTCACTCCATACCGAAATATGAAGTCTACAAATAATTCCTTTCGTTGGCTGATCGTGTCACTTCTTGTTTTAACACAGGAGGAATGTACTTCAAATAAAATATATTCACTTAAGTTTTCCTGATTTTCCATTTTTTTAAATTCATTGTCATTACTTAATTGCCGCACTGTGTATGTTTTCCACAAAGATTTAGAATCGTGAAAAAGTTCATTCACAACTTTCTTACTAAAAATGCAGCCTCCTTTTACATAGTTTACTTACCTAACTTTGTTTTAAAATCTTTCGTTAGATATGGAACAACATTTTTGAAAAAGTGTTGCACGATTCTACATCTTTGTAAAAAATATACACATTGCGGGAATTGACACATGCTCAAGCATCCGACGGATATCTAGTTTTTCGGAATGTTGTCATACTACGCAGTTCTCAAACATCTGAAAGAAGTATACTGCTCACCAAGCCACAGATTCACTTCCTTCACATTTTTTACAGAAAAAATACACCTCCCCCCACCCTCCCTACTTTTTCGGAAAACAAAAACGTCCCTTTCCATAACAGATTTCAGCTGGAAACTATTTTTCTCTTTTTCCATGGGAAGGTTTTTAATTTCCAAAAATTATTTAATGCAGTATAACGCAAAATCTCTTTTGAAAATGATGTTGCAATCACATACAAAAACCACGCTTCCAGTTTTTAAAAGAACCACATTTTCCAGTTTCTTAAAGAAAACCTCTCAAAATTCGTTTTGTTTTTATTGATATAGTTACCAAATTTAAATTTCTTCCCTTCTACTACCTTGGTAAAATAAATCTTCGAAGCATAAAGTAGATAAATCACATTGAAGCGACATGTTAATGAGGAAAACTGGTGGATGGTGGATTTTTTCTTTTTTTTTAACCTGTTAGGAAACCATCGACGAAACACATCGTTTTAATTTTGCGCAAGAAATAGCGCAACCTAAATGATAATGAACACACACACACACACTTTCAAATCAGCGGTGAAACCTTCTTTTTCGATCTATTTTTATCGCAAGAACAACTTAATTAGCTCATTACTTCTTCTCCTGTCAGCATTAATCAGTGTTCGTGATTTATCGTAGGAGAGTATGAGTAAATATAAGGTTTTAGGATCTTAAAGTTATTCTAAAACTCATTTCATTTTCTCTGAACGTATGCTGTTACGTACCTGCCTCATAGGTGACGCACATATCAAGACGGCAAAGTTACAGCGACAGAATTCGTCAGTGCAGCTTAATTGGGAAAGCATTCGGCCCCGTAACAAAAGGATTCAGGTTCAAGCTCCGCCACTGGCTATTGAATTTTACGCTATATTGGCGCTCAAACGTAAAATGATTCTCTTGGTCGTTGGTTCTGTGAAAAATGTGTCATGGTCGTTCAGCTCATCGGTCTGGAATTAGTAAAAGTTCCTTCTTCTACAGTGAGCTCTGCTGCAAGCATGGTTTGTCGGCTGACCCAGAAACCTGCGATTCAGTCCCAGCCTTTGGGGAATAATATAATTTGTGTTTTAACAATACAGTATGCTTACCTAAGGAAATAGTCAATTAACATAAACTTTTAGAATATTAGCTGCACGAAGAACACCTCACGGAAAGGAAAGATAATAACTGTATAAAATTAGTCCAGGACCTTCCAAAAGCATTTCGAACTATGCATCAAACCTGAGCTTACAGAAGATAAAACTATAGAAATTTAAACAACCGTTTTACAATAGATTGATAGGATCTAAAATCTGAGGTGACTGATCTGCATGTCTACCTTGATCGAATTTTATTAATTCTGTGGGGCCTTTGAAGAAAGTAATTGAAATGTGTAACTTTTGTGTGTGTGTGTGTGTGTGTGTGTGTGTGTGTGTGTGTGTCGAAGTTTAATAACTACCAGGAGCAAATCATAAAGCTATAAGCAGACGTTCGTTGATAATTTCGGGCTACTGGTTCTAGAGAAGGCACCATAAGAGAAACACCGTGTTCATCTCGAAAGAACGGTCAGAAGCCAAAATATTTCGGACATAATCACCCCGATGGTTGTGTAGTTCTTAGAAGCAGTGCATTTGGAGAAAAACAGATGTTTCCAAAAGCGTATTACCGCTATTTCTGAAAAACCATAGCATCACTATTAATTTAGTGGCGCATTGGTCTGAGGCGATAGCTTCTCACCAGTTATCCGAAATGGACAAGAGTTCGCGCCCCGGATGAAGTATGAGCAGCGTGCTTGTCTGACCACATTGAACACAACAGTATGAAGAATTGTTCGAGAACTGATGTTGAACGGAAGATACGCACTTTTCTAGAAACTACGTGTTTTGTCACAAAAAGATCACAGAGCAATAAAACATGCTGTCCGGCAATGTCAGGAGTGGGTGCGAACAGTGCACAAAACGTTGAATGTACTAAATTTTGATGCAATAACTGTCTTTCACAAATCCGTGATAATAATACTTCTTGTTCAGCGACGGTTTCACTGACAAAAACTGAACTTTTGAAATTTGGACGGGTATTTATGGGAAACTAGACGGCGAATGCCCTCCCTGGAGTCTACTTTTACTGTACAGTACAACTTAGGTCTGGATACAGCTGGACGAACGCCCCGAGAATAAAGTCATTGTTTCAATTGAACTGTCACAATCATTAGCAACGAGAACCAATACCGTATATATGAAATTAAGAAATTATCTGGAGTAATTCCTGTTCCGGAGAAATTGTCTTAGAGAAAGTCTGCTGCAGTCAAGTGTTAAGAAAACAGCATGCGTTTAATTAAATTGACAGTCGATAATCCTGTCTAAACCCAACCGAAAACGTGTGGAACAAATTGGAATAACGTGCGTCAAAGTATTTTCGAAAACTTTTTTTTTTTGATTGGAGGTTTAACGACCACCGTGAGCAATTCAATAGGCTATAAGCAGTCGCCCGTCCCTAATTTAGGGTCACTGGTTCCAGGGAAGGGAGAGAGCCAGTGCGGTAAGACAAACACAACATCCATGCCTCACTGGATTCGAACCCGGACCCCTTTCGGACGAATGATCAGAGGCCATCGCTTAGACCACTGCGCCACGGGGCGACTATTTTCGAATAACCAACGTCATGTAGGGAACTCAGATAATTCCACATGAGAAAAAGAAGCTAATTATTTATAAAACTAGTCAAAATACATCAGAGGTTTACCCACATATAAAAATGCCGTGACACCGTTCCAATTATTTTGTGCACTTGTAACAAAAAACATGTGGCCTATGCAAGAGAGGTTTTCTATCTTACGTTAAGTCATATATAATGAAAACAATTACGTTGGTACCACAGATTAAGAGGGTGAGGAACGTGGTTCGAAATTAAAAATTTTGTTTTTACTCAAAGAATTTGAAAAAGTACTATATCAAGCACATTTTGAGCTGTGGAAACTTCCACAGTGACATGCATATCTGCATAACAGATTCGGGTCGGCATTTCTGGTAGTATGCTCAAACACAATTCGAAACATATTAATCCGAGTATTTGTTTTCAATATGCTGTCTAACATTTAATGCTCTAAAGGCAGGAGCAATTGATAAATCATGAAAATGAATCTCCTAACTAATGTTGATGATAAAACTATTGGGCATTGGTTTTGAAAAAAAGTTCAAAAGGAGTCTGGCTGCGGAGAAAAATAAAATTGTCATCAGATTCCCTGTATGATTCAATAGCTGATTAATTTTTGATAAAAAACAAATTCCGAAGTTCTAATACATAATAAATTAGACATCTGATTTTAAATTTGCATCGGCATTGCTGTCATATGCAGAAAATAATATAATTTCTGCCGTAATTAACATTACTGCAACAATAGGCATGAAACTTCTTGGCCAATAATAGCATCCATCAGGCACCCAACATGGAAAGGATTTCCTGTATATAACTGCAGTTGTTATCGATTTAGTGAGCAGACAACACACATTCGCCGTGCTCAGTGAATAATGTGACGATCATTCGGAATGAAAGTGATAATACGAAGTAATTTCATTAATTTGCGTGCACTCTCTAATCGAAATGTTCAGCAACCTAAACTCACATTAACTGTTTTCGAAGATTTGATTATAGCAAAATGTCTGGTGTCTGGTAAATCTTGTAAACCTGTGAATAATTTAACAAATATGCTGAACCGCACGCCCATTATTGGTACATATTCATTCCCCACATGTCTCATTGCGTAATCAGTGATCTGAGGAGGGCCGGATTTAGGTTTTGGACGAGTATGGGTGGTGTACTTGTCGGATGGCGCTGGCTCTGTGCCTTTTCTGGAACTAGTTACAATAAATTAGGAAAAAACGACTGCTTATAATCCTTAGAGTTTCTCGTGGTGGGCGTTAACTCTGCCCCCGCCCCCAATAATAATAACGTAATGTACTCAGTGTTCAAAAGAAAAGATATATAAAACTCAGCTCGAAGTAGTAAAACCGCTTGAGACAGCCTGTCGGTTCACATCCTTGATTCAAGATGCTTCATCATCAGACGCCTTTAACCGTTAAGCCTAAGAAGTAGCGCTTCACTTCATAAATGTTAAGTCCAATTAAGTTCATTCGTGGAACGATGCAATTCCCTAACAATTTGTATCTCCAAGATGTTAAGGTCCTGTTTTATGTTGGATTTAGGCTTGACTGACTGTCAAACATTGCCTAAAGGGAAGAATGTGCTTAGAACAGGACCCTAACAAGAAGCAGAAAAGAAGTTTAAATATGAATACAAATCAACTAATCTGGAAGGTCAAAAAGGCGGTATAATATTTTATACATTTTATACGTAACTTTTGAAACACAAATCCTTGCCTCAGCTAAGCTGCTTTCATTCCGTCTGAATTTAAAATACACAAATTTCAACTTGAATATTTAAATCCTTATTTTTATCAAGTATTTTAGAATAAAGTATGTGCTTTCAGTATCAATTGGTTCATCGGTCTGTCCACCTGCTTGTGGTCACCATATCTTACCTTTACCCCGTGGCAAAAAATTATTTTCCTGCAGAAAATCTTGAATTATAAAAACCACGATCAGTATCTTTGTTTTTTTTCAGTGCATAATCTTTCCGCTATGCGGTCTAAATGTAAATGACGATGTTTACTTTTATATTTCTATATCCCATTTGTTCTATATACTTTTTTATTCTATAAAATCTATAGAATAAATAAATATATCGAATAAATGATATAAAAATGTCATCTATAGTATGGATAATCGATATTTATTTCATTCTATATGATTGCTTCTGAATATCGGATTGGAAAACAGTTGTTACCCAACAGATAATATTATTTTATAATGATAAATATTTTGTGCCTATTTCCTATTTCTAATAATGCACTATGAAGGATATTTTGCGTACATTTTCTACGCTTTCACAGCCAGTAGTTTCCCACCATAAAGCGTAAGTGTGTATTTTTATTTTGATTGCATCTTGGCTTCCAAATACTCCATGGAAAAATTCGGTTTCGGTCCAATATCAATCAATACAGAAAACATTTAACGGAAAATTTATGTTCAAAATAATATGCGGTTTCCTACTAAGAGGAACAAATGTATTTTATATTTCACTGGCTATGTCAGCTTCTAAAAGTATGATCGGTAAAGTATTTTTTGGCAATCCTGGTGGCGCAGTGGTCTAAGCGATGGCCACTGATCATTCGTCCGAAAGGGGTCCGGGTTCGAATCCCGGTGAGGTATGGATGTTGTGTTTGTCTTACGGTACTGGCTCTCTCCCTTTCCAGGGAACCAGTGACCCAAAATCAGGGACGGTCGACTGCTTATAGCCCATTGAGTTGCTCACGGTGGTCTTTATAAACCTCCAATAAAAAAAAATTCTTTTTGTTCCGAATATCATCCACTAGCTGCGTACACTTTCTAATTTTTCATTTCGCACAATTCTGGGCTTGAGTAATTAAGTGTGTCTTTCTATTTACGACTGCAAATAAGCTTCTAAAACTTCGACTGAAAAATCAATTGTCCCGGAGACTTCTCACGTTTTTACGTCAAATATAATACTTCACAGGTTTTCCTGTGGGAACAGAAATTTGTATATTACGCATTTTTCACTATCTCTGTTTCTAAAAGTCCTGCTTGAAAAGGAAAATTCCGTCACTTAGCTTCCGCGGTCAGAAATATTTTGCGCATATTTTCTGCTCTTTTATAGCTCACAATTCTGCAAGTAGAATAAGGGTATATTTCTATTTCAACGTTATCGGCTCATATAAAAGTTCAACTGGAAAGTTCCTTTCTGTATACGGGCACATTTAAGTATGAACATTTTGCTTACTCTTTTTACTTCAAATTATGCGCAGTTTACTCACTTGGGACGTAAATGTATATGTTTTCCTCGGTATCTCTTTAAGAATTTTAATCTAAAAAATCCTTGTGTGCGTTTCATATTTACCAAGTGTAAGGGTACCTATCTGCCTGCAACCGTATTTCCCCTTCTAAAATCCTGATTGAATTTTGCGTATGTGCGTGTGTGTGGGTGTGTGTGTCGGATACAATTCAGTATGAAGAACAATGCGCACGTAGTATGTATAAAATGATGGGCACTGTTTCTTCTTCAAATCGTAAAACTTAGCCTATAATCTTCTCTTCTAAGATTACGGTTTGAAAATTCAATTTGCCCTTGAACGCATTGATTATGGCAAACGTTTCATTCACAGGTTTTACTTTTCTGCATTCTATAGTTCAGTGGCAATTAAGCAGAGGATGCATATTTCCATTTAAAGTCGCAGTTTCTCTTCTAAAATACAGCTTCAAAACATTTCGTTTGCTTCAGTCACTATGATAACTATACAGTTATACACTTTGTTCTTCCACCCACATGCGTAATTTTTTAATTGGGGAATGTAAAATTACATTCCCGTTTGCATCAAAATCTTCATTTCTAAAATTCTGTACACAATTTTTTTAAACAGATTTCAGTGTGGATAACATTTTGCGTCAATTTCATGCTGCCGTAATTTAGTTCTCCGACAGGTATGCAAACAATATTTCAACCGATATCACGTTTCATAATCTGTAATTCTGGCTCCACGTCACTACGCGTCTGTTACGGAGCACATTTCTCGATTGCTGATATCTGATTGACATAATATAACACGAAAGCATCGACTTGCGTTGAAAAGCAGGCTTACTGTTCAAAAACACCGTCGATGCACACACAAACGAAACTTCTGTCATTTTAGCTGAATGTTTTTGCTTTGAAATGTGAGTGTACGTGTGAGAGGTATGTTCATGTTTTAATTATTCTCGTGCGCAATAAAATCTATAAAAAAATTTCCGACCTTAATTTGCGCCGTTGGTACCGATAAATTGACTGATCCAATACCGTAGAACAAATACACCATCCGGGACCCGGCTCAATCGACTGGCGGAAGACCACTTCTCTAAATACTGGGCCACTTTGGCGTACACATGCACGTGTTCTGCTTCCTCTTTAACGCAGAATAATTGCGAATTTGATATAGCGCAAATCACGCCTATCTCCCAGGAAAAAAACATATATTTCTGTCTTTTAGATGGATGGTACTTTCTTTCATTCTCATGAAATGCTTTCTTTTTGTCTCGCTCGTAAAAGAACCGCATATTTTTTTCTTTTTCTTATTTTTCGAAGGGCTGCCCAGGAAAAAACTATCTCACCTTTTGATAACTTCGCAAAGTGACCTTGAAGCTATCTGTCTCTACTGACATGAACGAAAAGTCGAGGGACACATTAGTTAAGGAAATCATCTGGATCATTTTTCTTACTTCTAAAAACACACACTTCGTAATTTGTAATGGTTTTTTTCCCATTTGTGACTGTGTTTTTTCAGCAACAGAATGAAACCTTTCTTTTTATCTCACTCGACATAGGCACAATTTTCTTTGTTGAGAATTTTATCAAGTTTGTTGTAACAGCTGATGGATTTGTCTGGTGTAAATCTAATAAATCAACATCATTTCTGAGCGAATGTGATAATGCTTGTACAGTCTTTCTTTTGGGAGGAGTATCTTTTTATATTTTCGTTTTTCTCTTTTCGGTATTTGAGTATCGCGGGTCTCTATTACATCTTGGAAACCTTTCTGTTACTAAATCCCCTTTACTGCTGCCGGTTGCAAGCCTTTTTCCGGAGGAGGGTGGGGGTTAACGACAACCGTGAGCAACTCAATGGGCTCCAAGTAGTTGTCCGTCCATAGTTTAAGGCCACTGGATCTAGGAAAGGGAGCGATTCAGTGCCACAAGGAAAATGCCTCCCTGGGTTTCGAACCCGGATCCTTCTCGCACGAATGGTAAGAAACCATCTCTTAGATAGACCACTGCACCACCAGAGCGACATTAAAAGTTAGAGTTGGTGTCATTTGAGACATGTACTTAACTACTCCATCACATGTGCCTAACTTATAACACAAGATCAGATCATATGTAGAGGATTTTAGGAAGGGAGAGTCTGCCGCCCCGGTGGCGCAGTGGTCTAAGCGATGGCCTCTGATCATTCGTCTGGAAGGGGTCCGGGTTCGAATCCCGGTCAGGCATGGATGTTGTGTTTGTCTTACGGCACTGGCTCTCTCCCTTCCCTGGAACCAGTGACCTTAAATTAGGGACGGGCGACTGCTTATAGCCCATTGAGTTGCTCACGGCGGTCGTTAAACCTCCAATCAAAAAAAAAAAAAAAAAAAAAAAAAGGGAGAGTCTAAACACAGGTCTTAAACAACTCTTAGCAATAGGAAGTTAGGAGATTTGCGCTAGAGTGCTCAATAGGAAAGTGACACGGAAGCGAGGTAGAAAGGGGAAAGAAGACGCCCTTATTTATTATTGGGGGGTCAGTACCGGGGGTTCGATGGCTTAACGTGACCATCCGACGCACTGCGGATGTTTAGTGGTCCGAGCGTTCGAACCTGCCTGGGATCGAACCAGAGGTTTCTCAGTGGCAGTCACGAACGTTGACCACTAGGCCATCTGCAGCCCTTATAACACAAGAAAAGTAACAGTTGCAATATACTCTGAGTGGCCACTTTATTATGACCACCTGACAGTTTTAAGCAAATGGGCTATGACTGCAAGCTCTTGCCGCCAGAGGGTGATGCTAGTATAAAAAGGGAAAGCTTAGTGCTTGCGACAGTAGTAGAGGTGATTTTTGGGTGACAAGATGGGTAAAAAATGCGATTTGACGGACTTTCAACGTGGGATGATTGTAAGAGCTCGGAGCCATGGAGCGAGTATCACGAAACGCCGGATTCGTGAAATGTTCGAGCGCAGCTGTTGATAAAGTGTTTAAAGACTCGACTGTCAGCCAAAAAACTGGGTCTCTAAGTGCAACGTGTGGTCGTCATCGATTAGTGACTGCTCGGACGGAACGGAGAGTGTCCAGACTGGTAACAGAAAACAAAAGGGCAACAGGGCAGCAAATTACAGACCATCTTAATTAAGGATCCACTCAAATGATCTCTGCACGCACTGTTCGCCGTACACTGCATCGGATGGAAAATGGCAGCTGAAGGCCTGTTCGAACACCTTTGCTGTCTGCAGTTAACAAGAGAAAATGTCTCCAGTTCGCACAGGAGCACAAGGATTGGACAGTCGATAATTGGAAAACAATTATGTCGTCCAATGAATCCCGTTTTCAGTTGTACCAAGCCGATTGCCGAGTGAGAATTTGGCGGAAACAGCACGTAAGCATGGACCCCAAATGCATTGCTACAACCCTTCAAGCTGGTGGAGACAACGTAATGGTTTGGGAAATGTTTTCCTGGCATGCTTTGGGCCCTTTAATTCGTGTTGATTAACGTCTGACTGGCACATTATATCTAAACATCGTTGTGGACCAAGTGCATCCTGTCATGAGGATGGTTTATTCCAATGGCGATGGCTACTTTCAACAAGGTAATGCGTCCTGCCATAGTACTCGTATTGTACAGGATTGGTTTCAGTAACATGCCGGTGAGTTTATTTGCTTAGGTGCCCCCTTACCCCCCCCCAATCTCCAGATCTCAACCCCATTGAGAATTTCTGAGATGAAGTTGAGACGAGCCATCAGACAGCTGGATCCACAACCCTGCAATCTTACACTCCTGGAAAGTGCTATTCATCAAGCATGGTGTCAGATTCCACAAACCACCTATTAACATCTCGTGGAGTCCATTGCACGGAGAATCGACGCAGTATTAAAGGCAAAAGGTGACCCAACGAAGTACTGAGAGTGTGGTCATAATAAAGTGGCCACTCAGTGTATATGAAACGAAGGCCACCCGGCGGTGCAGTAGTCTAAGCGCTGGATTCTGGCAATTCGTACGAGTTGGGTCCGGGTTCGAATTCCAGTGAGGTATGGATGTTGTGGCTCTCTCGTTTCCCTGGAAGCAGTGGCTCTAAATTAGAGAGAGGCTACTGCTGACAGCTCACGGTGGTCGTTAAACCCCCATTAAAAAAATGAAAAGAACTGCAAACACAAAAACTCTTGTTGAATTTTTTGAAACGCTAGGCTGTCGAAATATTTTGCTACCGTCTCTTAACATTTTTACTTAATTCCAACTAACACAACATTTGAATTTTTTATTTTTTTTTTCATAACTACTAAATGAACTTTCATTGAAGTTAATTTGGCCGCGGTGGCGCAGTGGTCTAAGCAATGGCCTCTGATCATTCGTCAGAAAGGGATTCGGGTTCGAATCCTGATGCGGCATGGATGTTGTGTTTGTCTTACGGCACTGGCTCTCTCCCTCCCTGGAACCAGTGACTCTAAATTAGGGACGGCGACTGCTTATAGCCCATTAAGTTGCTCACGGTGGTCGCTAAAACTCCAATCCAAAAAAAAAAAAGTTAGTTTGTTTCCCAAATTTCAGTATTGCCAAAATAATTTTCTGCTTAAAACTGACAAGAAGTCAGTTATGAGAAAGGATGCACATGATTAGTTATTTAGAGCATGACTTTTTTAAAGCTTTGTAGTCTAATGAAAATGTTCTTTGAAGTATTACTACAATATTGCGCTGAAAAAATGTAATTTTGAAAGTAAAAATGCCGCCCAGGTGGTGCAGTGGTCTAAATGCTGGCTTATGACCATTCGTTCGAGATGGGTCCGGGTTCGAATCCCGGTGATGTACGGATGTTGTGTTTGTCTTATGGCATTGGTTTCTCTCTTCCCTGAAACCAGTTACCCTAAATCAGGGAAGGACAACTGTTTATAACCAACTGAGTTGTTCTTTTTTTTTTTTTTTTTTTCATTGGAGGTTTAACGACCACCGTGAGCAACTCAATGGGCTCTAAGCAGTCGCCCGTCCCTAATTTAGGGTCACTGGTTCCAGGGAAGGAGAGAGCCAGTGCCATAAGACGAACACAACATCCATGCCTCACGGGATTCGAACCCGGACCCTTTTCGGACGAATAGTCAGATGCCATCGCTTAGACCACTGCGCCATTGTTCAGGGTTGTCGTTAAATTTCCAACAAAAAAAAAGTGAAAAATATATCAAACATTGCTGCTTGTAACTTAAGTTAATGATCTGTGTAAATTATAGAGAGCAGGAGGTTTAATGGGAAAATGAATTAATATTACATTCGCTTTTCTGTTTTAGAGTTTAAGGCACAAAATAAGTACAACATTGACACAATGATTGCATCAAGCATGGCTTCATGAAAATAAGTACTCTCTTTTCATCAACACACCTCCCTGGATATTGATTTATGCACCCAGAAACAAACAAGTGGCTTCAAGAACGCGAGGTTTTTTGGGGTTTTTTTTTCGAAATTTGTTCAATGACATAAGGTCTGACCATCACTGAAGGTGTTCCAGCATGACGGTCATGGAAGTCCAAGTAGCCAAATACGAATAACTGCAGTGACATAACGAGAAACTTTCATAAATCAGGCTACCCAATGACATACGTCCAAATAGCTTACGTTGCAAAATAGTAATTGATTCTTGAAGAATCTACATTACTTGCAGACGTGGTCATCGTGAATCTTGACAGCACTAGTAAATGAATCGAGAAGGCAATTGTCACCTCTCTGAATAATAATAATAGTGATACCATCTAGAATATAGTAACACTATACTAGTGATCCGATTTATTGGCGTAGGAAAATATACATAAGCGTTTCCAAGCTTTCGCACATCAACCAGATGGCTTTTTCAAGGAAGTGTGGCTTTTTATGATTTTTCTACTGTCTTGAAAATGCCATCTGGTTGATGTACGAAATCTTGGAAACGCTTATGTATATTTTCCTACGCCAATAAATCGGATCACTAGTATAGTGTTACTATATTCTACATAATTGGTGTTCTATTTCTCGTTATCAATGATATCATCATTGTTTTACATGAGTGTTTTTACTTATTCCAGTGCTCCAGGTGTTATGTGTGTGTTCTGGTTGTATTCAGTCCCCAAACCACAAGACCTAACCAACGTCCAGAGAATCCAAGAAATATCGGTGGAGGAGGATAATATTCCTAGTAATGTATTCTTCAGGACGTGAGATCTTCTTAAGGTCCAAAGATACAAAATGTTTCTTTACGTTCAAGACACTGCTGCAAGATCGGCACGATGTTAATCTTCTTTAGAGCTCCCGGCACGATGTTAATCTTCTTTACGCAGAAACGTTCGAGTTCTAATTGCTTTTGTTCACAGTCTGAACTTTTCATGTTCTTTCTCTTCAGTCCTACTTTCACCTGGAATTTCAATTTCGGTTAGTGATACCTGTGTGTTTTCAACTGCAGCTATGTTTGGTGTATTGTGTTAAAGATGCTTATGTACGTATTTGCAGCCTAAGATTGCAAAAGACCTTTGGTTCGCTAATTTCAACAATTTTTGCTGGTCCTATGAACAGTTACTTGAGGACAAATAATATTTCTTACATGAATTTCAGTGCACCACAGCTGCAATCTTATCCAGACGTTGCTCATAATTATAATTAGTTTGGGCGATCTTAGTGCGGGTGCTAAACCGGTGGTCAACTGTTTCATCCATAGCTTAGACACTTGCTGTTGTCACCAGTAACAGACCTCACAATGTCTGTAATATGTCATAACGGAAATTATTCTGGTTAGCGCTGTTAGATTCTCCGGAACGTGTTCTCCTTTCTAATGAGTTTAGTGATCCTAAGCGGTAAATCTATTGATCACGAGCAGGAGGATAGGGCCTCTCGAGTCGTTCAGGACCTGTTGTGTGTAGATACTAAATCATTTTACCATTATGTCCAAAATCGGATATTTTTAGGTCCGGCGGATTCACCTGGGCAATGTTTTCTCCAAACTAATCCTAATTGATCTCGTGTCTCGGTAAGTTCTTATCAGAGATGCCTCCAAACTTCAGTATGACAATTTCATGATTATTGCCTAGTGCAGATTACCCTGAAGATTATTGCCTAGTGCAGATTCCACTGAAGATTATTGCCTAGTGCAGATTCCACTGAAGATTATTGCCTAGTGCAGATTCCACTGAAGCTTGGTGGCAGTGCTTTATGTTTTGTGTGACAGCAAAATTAATGACATCGCTGGCTTCTCCTGCGAAGAGTATTATGTGGGATCAACGGGACCGGCCTCACTGGGTTTCTTAATTCTGAACGCATTATGCCAGTGGTTCTTCTGCGCTTTAACAGATCATCTGTTCCACTCATGTTGCTTGGCAATCTATGCTCCAACTTCAACTGCGGAGATGTTTTTCCTTAGTACAATGTCAGAGTCACTATAAGCCCGAAATTTTCTTACACACAGAAGCAAATATAAAAAAGTCGGCGCTTGCACTTAGTTTCAAATCCAGTGCTTCAGTCTCACTGAATCCACTGTAAAGGGATAGGTAGGGTAAGATCCCTTGTCTCATTAAAATGCCAATCACACCTGAACCAGAACTGTTCATTGGCTGTGTTCAATCCTTTCCAAACACCTGGTCGTTCATAATACGGAGTTTCAAGAATCAACTTGTGCGTTTTGACTCAGTTCAACACCCCAACGATAAAAATCATATTTTTATCATGGAATCTGAAAGCTCAATATGTTTCTTGTCTAATATTATTCACATTCCAAATCACTTTGTTGATGTTGACCATATTTCGGGAGATGATACATTACTCAGGAATAGTACAACGGAAAGACAACCAACATCCTCTTGAGAACTACGAGATCAATCTTCTTCACAAACTTTAAAGGAAGTTTTTATCTTCTGTCCAGCTAACTATATAAACAGCCACCTTTCCCTATGGGGCCAGCTGATTTTTCAAGAGTAGCCCTGATTTTTAGGAATGCCTCTGTCAGCTAGTAAGCAAGCAGTTTTGGATTTCTCGCATCTTTTTCTACTCTTCCTAGAAGAACGTGTACTGGTAGGATGAGAACTTCTGTTGTGATTCTTCAGCTTTATTCTAAACTTATCTTTGGCCAGATTCTAGGTTTTTACCACCTCCCAAATTTTGTAGGAGGATAGTGGTTTTGACCCAAAGTTTTACTCTAACATTTCCAGGCGGATGGGGCCCATATTCCACACTGCAGTTAGCACAGTGATGACAAAACGTCTTATCAAGACTGCAGCCATGTCTGCTGTGTCCTTCAAAATATATAACGCAGCGTGGTTTATTCCTGAAGCTCTGATGAGCATGGGTGAACGCTTAAAGCATTGTAGAACTCCTTTTCAATTTCGATATGCCTAAACCTTCAACCGTACTCCCAATACTTGGTGGACATAAAGAATGCTTTTATTGCCTGGAGTGTTCGAAAATTACACAAGCATAGGTTCCAGGGCCTGCCTCCTGTTGTTCCTCAGCGGGCTTACCCAAGTGATCGTAAAGGATCGCTGGATTTCTTCTCATATATTGTCAACGGGAATACTGAGACTGAAGCACTGAACGAAAACCTTTTTTTTTAATTTTTTGGATGGAAGAGAGCATGTGGGAAACCATCTTCCATTTAATGTTGCCCTACAATGCATAGATAGTTCGGAGTGGCCCATTTACTCGATATCTTGGCTGTGACCTTTCCGTCAAGTTCGTTATCAAGCTTCTCATGAAAATTTTATTAGTTAAAGATTCTTCTGGTTACCATAAGATGCACCCGTTCACAAACATTGAAATTGCAGCGGAAGTTCGTCCTGCTGCTATTCACCCGAGGTGGAAGATGGAGACCTTTTCTTCTGGGGACTCTTCTTTCCTTTAATACTAAATTTCTCTCAATGGCTGCCGTTTTTCAGGTTGTAAAAGTTCGACTGTGAGCCGTTTAGTTTGATCCTTCCTTCTCAGGATCGTTATCTTGTTAGCAGATGTCTTGGCAGCAGCTTTCATCCGATCAACATGCTGTTGACTGCTTGCGGCCTCCGCATAGACGACAGCAAGCCTATCCTCACTGCTGGACTCATCCTGCGAGACACTTGCTCAAGCAGTATGTCCCTGGGTATCACCTTGCAAGCTCTAGAGTTTTGTGTTGCAGCCACAGGCAATCAATCTGGTATATATAATAGCGCGCATTGCTCCCGCCAATCAATGAAAATAGTTACTTTATTGATTAGTGTAGGATGACAAAATGGATCGAAAGAACACGTAAGGGTAGAACTTCATTGAAAAGTTCACGTTTTTCTTTTCTTTTTGTTTTAATTAATTTATATTCTGGGCGTATAATATGAGAATTGTTTTTCAGATACATTTCTTCAATATTGTGAAATTTTGCGACGTGCATTGCGTTTTTTTTTCAAAACAATGCCTCTTGTGCATTGCGATACTCGTTCTCGAACATTCTGTCATTCTCCAGTACATTGAAGCTAAATCATGAAATTAAAATTAAAGAATACGTGGCTATAGGAATTTCTGTAAATCAGAAAGTAAATTAAATGAATCATAAGATGGGCAAGAAATTCCTCAGTGAGAATATGAGCTGTGCTTTCTGCAATGAGAAGAAGTCATTTTAAAATACCAATAAACTTGGAAGATATTCTTACGTCACTCCACGAAAGAAAGGCGTAGCACAGTGATCTCGTACATAAATTTCCTGAATATTTAAGAATGATCAGACAAAGTCTTTTAGACTGAAATAAGACTTGAGATGGAAATATTTCTGTGTTGCCATATATTTTTAATTAGTTATGTCAAATACATTGGCTTTTGGAATGTTTTTAAGTAGTACTACTACTTTATTTCCGTTTTAGCTCCACAAATACTGTGTTACACAAAAGTCTCTATGCCTTAAATTAAGGAGTACTTCCCGTTTTCACACTGAATTTATTGAAAGAAATTTTAATGTTATTTTTTTCCTTTCGTATGACTGGTATCTTTCTTTCCTGTACCACACAATCTTGACCCATACATTTTGGAAGACAAGACGGCTACCATTGATATGAGATCTCAGAATTGCAGTAACACTCACCCTTAAACTTTGCACCACGCAAATACAGAAACATCATCGGTGTGTGGTGGAAATATGTGATTAAGATTTCAATTATATTCGGTGTGGCTAAAATGTAAAACATTTTATCTAAGAAATTGACAAATGCTAACTCCACATGTGAAATTTAGTAATGTCAAAAACTGTGATAGATTTCTGTCCGGCAGTGGCTATTGGTAAAAACTGGAGGACATAATAAGGAGGAAGTAAGCATTTCAAATGCACAGGAAGAGTGCATCTGTATCTTCACGTTTGATAAAAGAAAAATGTGAAGTAAATGAATGAAGATTGGCAATAATTAGGTGACAGAATAGCATTACTGAAGTTTTATTATATTTCCTTTTGAGTAGAAAGTCTCGCCAGTCTGAAGAGTTCTACAATGGCCACAACAGCTTTTCAGAGCGTTATGAAAAGAAACAGGAAACATGAATGCACTCCTAGGAAATCTGCTCAGAATGGAAAGGGAAATTGAGATGCCTTTCCACGTTTTCGTATAAATTAAGGAATGACATATTGCATATTGCCCAGTAAGAGTAGCACAAGAAAAAATGAAATGCATATGCATTCAGAAACAGAGAGTATTAATCCTGATTAACAACAGTGAAAGCATTTGATGCCTGCTGTCAAGAAATATTCACAGCAAGACTAAATATTCGAGCAGCAATGCGAACGAGAATATTGCGGTCATTCTGACTGAGGAGGTTGAAAGCGTGGTATGACTGGCTTACAAAAACATATTAGGGGACAGGAGCTTCAGAATATCCAATGAAAACAAACTGAACGGAACTCTCAAAGACAACTTCGATTCGTTGCGTCTGTGTTCTATTAGCAACAACTGAATTTCTGCACAAACTGTTGTGACATTTTCTATGTCGATCAGTGTAATATACATAGCAGTGTAACAAGTATGTATCTCTACTGATTGCATATATGCAGAAGTTTTTTGTAAATCTAGTTTTAATAAGTAAATGTTTTCTTGTTTCGGGGTTTTCGACCAACCTGAGAAACTCTAAGGGCTATAAGAAGTCACTCGTCCCTGATTTAGGACCGCTTATTTTCCAGAAAATGGACTCAGCCAGCGCCACTGGAAAGGCACACCACCTATGCCTCTTCGATGAATCGATGTACCTAGGCCCATTTCGGACTGCCTATACAAATTTCTGAGGCAGAGTTTTATGCAAGTCTACATCCTTACTGGAAACATACACTACCCTACGCTGCTGAAGTGGTCAGCGAAACATGAGAAGCTGAGGTGAGAGCCAGTTTTTATTTTGCTACTCAAGCTTGGCTCAAAATTTCAGATATCGTGGACACCTAATATCTATAGATTGCTTGGTTCTGTCATAAACTATTGAAGCTGATCCATTAACAGACTGTCTCAAGCTCTCGTATGAATTTGTTCGCGCACAAGGAACTATGTATAATTCGTCATTTCAAAAGACCTATCAGATAACCAGAAGCGGCCGAAGATAAACTGCTAAACAAGCTAACTGAAGCCTGCAGAAAATCCCTCGTAAATTCAAGCACTCACAGTTTCATCAAGTAATTTTACGCGATGGTAAAAATGAATGTACTTCAAGAATTGTAACAGCTCAAAACTGCGGCTTTTCTCAAGGAACTTCAAAACTCTTGTTCTAAACATAGAGCGATTCGAAACGAAGAAAATGCGTATTTGGTGGAACTGTTGGTTTTCTAAGGACGTGCTATGAATTCCAAACCCTGCTCAGTACGTGGAGGAAGCGTGCACTCTTTGATACTTTAACACTAGTGAGGACTGGTAAACAGGCAGCAGGCACTCCTCCAGCAAGACAAGACAAACCATTGACAGAATATAGGATCAAAGACTTATGGAATTAACACCTGGAGTTCTTCTTTATCCAGCTTATGACCTGATCCCGGATCTTTCCACTAATCACCGTTTTAGTTTTATCTTTCATTTTCTTTGAGGAATACGGCTTTAAATACACTGCTGGCCACCCAAAATGCAACACCAAGAAGGACACGAGATAGCAAAGCCAGATTTACTGGACACATAACAACAGATACAAAGATGAAGAATTGTTGCACGATGCGTTCCACGTACAGGAGCGTGTTGGCCTGTTGAAACGTGGCCGCTGGCAGGTCCTGCAGGTAAGGGAGGACTACAGGCTCCAAAACGTCGGAGATGTAGCGGTGGTTGTTGAGTGTACCGGCGATGCGTACCAGACGGGTGCAGGTGTCATATTCAAATGCGCCCCAAACCATAACGCCAGGCGACGGACTGGTATGGTGGTGCATAATGCAGGCGTCATACAGTCTCTCGCCGCGGTACCGCCACACGCGGAACCGACCATCATGGTGTTGCAGGCAGAAGCGGGATTCGTCGGAGAAGACAATGTCGTGCCATTCCGTAGTCCAGGTGCGGCGTTCAACGGCTCACTCACTGCCGCCGCATTCGCCGATGGTGTAACGTCAATGGTAATCAGAACAATGGGCGCTGTGCGACAAGTCCCCGCTCCTGCAGACGACGTCGAACGGTACGTGCTGACACAGGTTGTTGGGCAACACGCCCTAATTCCTGCGCTAACGTTCGTGATGTGGCGGTGCGAGCCGTCAATGCTAGCCGCACAACATGCCGGTCCTCTCGTTCGGTGGTATGCCGCGGCTGCGGCAATCGCTCACGTCGGTTCGTCCGTCCCTCCTGCACCCACCGAATCCATACTCACCTCACTGTGGCTGGATGTCGTCCCACACGGGCGCCGATGTCTCGGTACGACAAACTGCTCTCGCGATAAGCCACTATTCCTCTTCTGTCGAACTTCGAAACGTGCTGGAATGACTGCCGTATTCTGCGACGAGGCAACAGGAAGCTTCAGGAAGGTCCGGCAGCACAACACACTTCCACTACTTACACCCCGCCTGTTGTTCTCCCTTCTTATAGTGCTTCTCGGTGGCGTGCCGGAAGCATATGATTTGCATATGCCCTGCAATACTAATCGTTTGCATGTCCTATCGCGGGCAACACATGGTGCGAATTTCAGGCCAATCGGATGCTTCCTTCTTGGTGTTGCATTTTGGATGGCCAGCAGTGTATTGTAATAACTCAAAAATGAATGCTGGGAAATCTCTGCCCGCAAACTCCAAGCACAATATCAAAGAGGAATTAATTGCCTAACTCTCAGTCATATGTCAACGAAATATTTAAAATGGTGGTTTGTACTTCCCTTAGTACGATTCGTTATTAACATTGCGATGGTTTCTCAAGCATACAGTGAAACGTACTGACTTGTGAATCGCTCTGCTAAAAAGCAAATTTAACACTTGTTTTGGATTAAAGATAAATTCATTTAATCCGAAAAAAGAACTACGCCATTGGCATCCTAAAAGAAAAATAAATGGCGTACTTTGATTTTAGTTCAGTGGAAAGGATCATTATTGTGCCTGAGGAAGGTGTATTTTAAATGATAATTTCGCGGGACAGAAATTCGGCAAATAAAATCCTACTTGACGAGTTCCGAAATATGTTGCCATTCATTCATTCAAGTTTAAGAATATAGCAGATCGATTTTGAAAACATTTTCTTCGAGATGGAGACCTTCCCCCAATATTGAACAATACTTTTTAAATAGTTCTTCGCAAGCTACCACATGTAGTGAATTCATTCAAACAATGACTTTTCTTCTTTTCTCCAGTTAATCTGATCCAGGAACATAATCTGTACGACCGGTCTTGTGTATCTGGTACATTTTAGTTTCCACGTTTTTTAAACTCGATAAATTAATAATAATAAATTCGTATGTTTAAATACTTTTTAACGTTTCGAATTGCCTGATGTACAGTTCTAATCCAGGACAACTTCGGGATTTATTGAGTACATTTGAACATTTTAACCCTTTAACCAGATGGAACGAATTAACTCGGGGTTAGCAAAATGAGCTGAAACAGGCTCGAATGAATATATTCGCCATCTAAGAAGTGTTCAGAACGCAGCTGGAAATAGTGTACCTACGCATTAAAAAGCCTTGTTTTGCTTTCAGCTATGTTATTTAAAGTGGTAATTTATGGGGTCGATTGACTGACTGATTACTTGATAAAGGGGCTGCAACAATGGCGACGAACCTAAGGAGAGAAAGAGAGAGAGAGAGAGAGAGAGAGAGAGAAAGAGAAAGTGATGTTTGAGTCACTTAGTTCTACCCAGTGACATGATATCCATGTGAGGAAAACAAGCCCTTCCTATCATTCCTTGTGTCATATAGAACAGAGGACTAGAAGTGAGTTTTTATCACCGTTCATTATAATCGGTTCAGTTGAAATCAGAGGAGGAACGACATTGTTTTGGCGAAGCTTTTGTAAAACTTAGCAGCTACTTACACACTTCTCTTTATGGAGAGAAGAAATTTTTTGGCAACCTTTGCTTTAGGGAAATTGACCACTTAAAGGGTTAAACTATGAAAAGTAGTCTGCCCCTAATTTTAGGACACTGGTTCCAGGGAAGGGACAGAGCCAGCGTCGCAAGTCAAATATACTACTCATGCTGCATACGGAACCGAGCCCGGGCGAAAGGTGGAAGACCAGAAAGATGCTCCTTTATCTCTAATCACTCGACTAACGGGGCGGGTAAGTGTAGTTTCAACTTTAACTACTGTACCAATATTAATACCAAAGAAGAACGTTCTTCTTCGGAGAGGTGATATACAGATAGTCAAAACTGATTTGCAGTTTATATTACACTGACCATGCCTATTATGTAAAACTGAAGTCCATTAAATTTGCCTACGCGGTGAATGCAGCTGCATAAATTGTACTAGGTTTGGCGTAATTAGTTGATCTAAAACGATTATTCAAGTTCTCTTCCTCAAAACAAATTACAAGCGCTTAAAGTCTGGTCAATCAAGCTTCTACTGCTTTTAATAAAATCCACCTCATTAAAAGGTAATGCATGGGATATTATTCACTAAAATTTGAAAAAAATCTTAATAATTCCTCTGTTTTCTGAAGTAGTTCTTATTCTTCAAATGGAAGAAGATGCCATCTTACGAATGATGCAGCATTAATGTGGAACATTCGGACTGCTATAATTAAACGTTCCACATTAATATTAATATATGTTTTCTGTCCCTCCTATCCCGCCAAAAAATAGAATAGAATCCTTACAGATTGCGTTCAAGGAAGCACAGTAATGCCTGCACTTCGCATCAATTCAGGAGCAATGAATGAACTTCGTAAGTACGATGCGCATAGACATTGATGCGTGAAAAGCGTAATTTCGCTAATGCAGCAGTGTCGAAGTGCAACAGAGAACTTCCGAAGCTTAGTATCTTTCACTATCTTTACGGGAAACGTTGATGAAGCCCCTAGTAATGTTAATCTCTTTCTCTCTTTATGATGCGAGAAAGGGCCCTCCTTGGAATATAAACCAGGGATATGACCTAGCAGCTACGAGCATTAGAGCCAATTAATGCCAGAGAGGTATCATTAAAGAATTTTCATGCAAATGGGCAGACTCTCTTGTATCCCAAGCTAACATCATAATGCATTACCCAACGAAAAATTGCATTTTGATGGTAACAAAGTCAAATGTTCTCTCGTCTTAGAGCGTGACACTCTCTGCGTCTTGGCTGGTGTGATCTTTTGAAAGACAGAGAACTTAACGTCGCACAGAGAACTGAATTACTTTTAAGACTGTACTCTTGGATGTTCTGGGTACGTTTCATAAAAGCGAAAGAAAATTATTTCTTTAAATTCAACTTTATGTTATCTTTACTCCTCTTCATAATGGTTAAATTAAATGTAGATGGGCGGAATGTCAAAATATCCGAATATTCAGGAAAAGCACATGCCCATGTAACGAAACCATTCCTAAACATCAAAAATAAAATAATTATTAAATCCCATCAGTATTTTTTCGGTATAGTAAGAACGATTTGTTACGAAATATACAAGAAATTTAATATTGAAGTTATAACTTTTGTTTTTACCTACCGGAATGCTTGCTTCAAGTTTCCCATACATGATGTCAGATTTTTTTCAACTTACGAAATGTAGTTCATTCAGTTTACCAAATGCATTTAGCATTGTAACCTTATGAAGAATAAAAAAGATAAATTATTTCAGACTCCTTTGTGACAAAATAAGATGCAATGTGTTTAGGAAGAACGTTACTATAACTATACCAGTAAATGAAACACATTAGGAGAAACTGATATTATGTTGTAATGAAAAGGTTCAAAGTAAAACGTCATTTATTTTTATTTTGTGCAGTGCAAAATGGAAGCTGCATAGCACTACAGAATTGTTTAAATTAAAGAGCCCATATTTTTTTATTTTTGTGCCAAATAAAAAGTATATTTCATAAATACGTAGAGTGCTTCTTAAATCCTAAAGACTGACTTTTGAACTGAAATCCAAAATCATTGCTTGGTAGGCATTCTATGAATTAGTAATAAAGATGAATGGATTTCATTTCAATAAAAGTTTTAATTTCAATTACTACATACAAATTGATAGGTTTCTCGCCATTTGGTCGGGAACTCGAAGTTTTAAATACCTTTAACTAGCTACACATGGCCTTGTTGTTGCACGCTTAGTATATTTATTCTCTGTGTCTGTTTCTTTTTCCCTCCTGAAGCCAGTATCCGTTCATTAGGGATTGAAATCGGTATCGGTTTAGTCTTGAGAATACTTTATTATTGCACGCACGGACAATGAAATTTGCGCACTTAGAACAAAGCAAGCTACACCCGCAAAACTTTGCAAATAGCTAGAGTGCGTGCTGGTATGCAAATGATCCACGTTTGGTGCGAATGCGCATGACCGTACACCCTGTGGTGACGGTGCAAGCACCAACCGGCGTGTATTCGATGCCCCATGAAAGCGAAAAGCACCGGCCGACATAAGCAAGAATACAGAGTGACAAGAGCTTCGGGTAGACGCCAGGGACGTCAATTTTTTTACACAACTTACGGACTTTGAGAGATACCTGATCATCGGGCTGAAAAGCACAGGGTGGCTGGTGCGCCGTATAGCCCGCAACGTGGATCGTTCTGACCATACCGTCCGACTGTGTTGGGAACTGTTCACACGTGACGGCACTGCCACACGGAGGAAAGGCTCCGGACGGACCAGGAGGACCACCGGTAGAGAGGATCGACGGATCGTGCGCCAGGCACGAACGGATCCTACAAGAACACGATCCACTATACAGGCAAATGTAGTGGCTCCTGTGTGCCCACGAACTATTTCCCGACGTCTCACGGAAGCGAATCTGCGATCCCAGCGCCTCTTACGTGTGCTGCCATTAATATTGGAGCATCACCGGCTCCGTGTGCAGTGGTTCCAGGACAGCGCAACGTGGAACACCACAAACTGCCGACATGTGGTGTTTAGCGATGAGTTCCGATTCGTTTTGGGGACAGATGATCATCGTGTCCAGATGTGGATGTCCCCGGGTCAACGGGGACGTCACAGCTGGACACGATGATCATCTGTCCCAATACCAACCTCGCTATCGAGCACCACACCTCCCCCACTGCAGGCATTACGGTCTGGAGAGCCATTGCCAACGATAGCCGACCGGCTCTAGTAGTGGTGCGTGGACCATTGACGGGCCAGCGGTATGTGGCTGAGATCCAACGGCCCCATGTGCTCCCATTTCCGCCCAGGATTCCAGGTGCGCTATACCAGCAGGGCAACGCCCGTCCGCACACGGCTAGGGTTACACAGGAATGTCTTTGTAATGTCCAGACACTTCCATGGCCTGCCTGCTCCCCAGAAATGTCCCCTATCGAGAATGTGTGGGACCAGTTGAAACTCCGGTTGCTGCCGTGCCGTACTATCCGGGATTCGGAGCACTTCGTCCAACAAAGGTGGGCTAATCTGCCGCAAGACAACATCAGTCGTCTGTTCACCTCCATGCCGGACCGTATTGCAGCATATATCGCAGCACGAGGCGGTGCGAAGCGCTATTAAAGATGACCGGACCGCGTGCCACATATCCCTCTGTATTTGTCCTGCAGCTCTATTTTTGCCATCATGTGTATCATTCATGTGTATCATTACGTCCATAAAATTTCAGTTCAATCCGATGTGTTTTGGTGAAAAAAACACATCATTTACGTTATATTTATTGATTGATTGAGGTTATTTATCAAAAGACTATATTTATGCTGGTATTAAAATTCATATGGAAATTATAGAAAATTTAAATTTGGGAGATGGGTGGATGCATTTCGAAACAAAACTGAAATTTTGAATAAGGCCATGAAACAAAATAGAAAAATAAAATAACATGCACCACTGAATTTGGTATCTCCCAAAGGTTACTATTGTATTGTTTGCGTTGTTTGCATTTGATGAGTAGATACACCTGAAAGTGTAAGAAAAGGTAACTATTGTTTGCATGTGTACCAAATTTGTAAACAATAAAATTTAATGGTATACAATGTACACGTGTAAATAACCTTTTGGAAGTGGCGATGATCAAATTAGCTAGTTAGGACAAAAACATTGATTTTACGGTTATAACCTCAGATTACATTCCCACCTCAGTCATTGCTGAGGGGGATGCACTTGAACCATGTGATGAAAATTTAAACTGAAAATACCTAAAACTTCACTGCACTAAGGTTTAGGTTTTTGAAAGGCCACTTGGCCTATATTTATTTTAAAAACTTAACAAGTTAAATTTTTAGGTCACAGATTTTATGCCTGGCCACAGGGCCCAATAAAAATAAACGGGTGACAGGTTAGTTTCTTTCCAAGAAAAATTAGCACCAGGGACACTACTGATAAAAATAGTAAACACAAGGATTTCATTGTACTTCACAGCACCAACACTTGATTTAACATGGTGTACAACTTAAGTATTTGAAGTGAAAATATCTCACACTCTCTCTCAAAAAAAAATTATTATATGCATATGTGTACACTATATTGTTCTAATTAAATCGCTCGAACCAACCTTCTCAGACCAGACTTCTGAATCCACTTTTTAATTTTAAACTGCTATAACAACTGCCAAAATTCTACGTATAATGAAAGTTAATTTAATAAAAGATTCTACCCTTCCAGGAAAATTTGTCTTAAAATCAGCATAACCCTGTCTTAAATCAACATTTGTCTTACAATCAACATTTCTAGCATTACCGGATACTCAACCCATTCTATACACCATACCAAAACCTAATGCACTAAATACCTTATTCAAATTACACAAAGTTATCATTAAATTGCTACACCGACAAGAGAATCTTACTTACACCATCATCATGAAAATCCAACATTTCAAAATTCCATACTATAAGTTTTCCAGTCAACTGGCACCCATGTAATAATCAACTCGGGCATAAAGCCAAACAATCATCTCAACCAATGAGTCCCACATCTCAAGAAAAACACTATTTTTCGGGGAGAACAACAAAGTTTGAGTCTGAAGGCGGGAATGGGTCGTGAATCCATTCCCAGCTTATACAGTGTAGTGGAGCAAAGTGCGACCTAACCCTTTTCTGTTCCTTCACTCTGATTTGGGGACAACCTATATCACTCCCCTCATAGGTACCACCTCCTATGGACCGAACAAGCTTACTCGGGCAGAAAACAAATCCCCCAATTTGTTTCGTGCACCCTTTCAGACCCCGCGGCATTGTCTACATAGGGTAAAGTATCCCACAAGAGTTCTCTTGTCCCCAAAGTATCTCTTCGTCCATTTTCCAGAAAATTCAACACATCACCCTTTTTCCCAGAAAATTACTTCTTATCCTATTTTTCCCAGGAACACACTTCATATCCTTATTTTCCCAGGAACACACTCATTTCCCATAAAATCACTTATCTTTATTTCCCAGGAACACACTCATTTCCCAGAAAATCACTTATCTTTATTTCCCAGGAACACACTGTACATATTCATTTCCCAGAAAGCTCAATAATACCATACTTGACACACTATACCAAACCTTACTTTATTTCCTGAAAAATCTATACATCACCATACTTCCTAGATCACTCTTTTCCTGAAAAATCTATCATCACTTCTTGAAGAAACACAACAGCTATTCGGGTTATTTTTTTTTTCACACTATACATATGCTCATACCTGCCTGTATGCCCAATTCTTATATTCTTTTCCCCATAAAAACCTGTTTTTCTAATCTACGGGCTGAAACTAGAAATTAGCCCTCACTAATACCAAAAATTAAATTTTAAAGAGTAATTTAGCACCTAAATTTACCAAAACACTAAACCAAAATAATTACCAGCCTACAAGAAAAATTCCCAACTACATGGCACCTACGCTAAGTTCATAAATACAAATTCTACTTCACAAATACAAAAATCACCGAGCACAAAAAGAGTTAAATTTCACCTAAGAGAAATACTGGTCTGGAGAGGTGTTCGTTCCGAAATAACTTAATATTCTTATTATATCATCTATCCCTACATGACCCAGAAAATTATCCACTTCCACTACTTTGTTTCGTTTTGTTTTTCAATTACCTATCCACAGAAGATGACATGAAATTTATTTAAACAGCCTAAGATATTAAAACCAACTCGTTTTATAATTTTAAAGAAACCACAACATAATACAAAAAGAAAATGCCGAGAGAAATTTACCTTTAGGACTGGGGCAGCAACACTTCCTGACAAGCACACTAACCGCCGATAATAATAAAAAAAAAGGTTTCACAGCCTAATAATAGATAAAATAAATAAATAAAAAAAAAACTCTCCCTGAGAGAACACCACTGTCCCGGTTGATTTTCACTTCACCTCCAAGGTTGCTTTTTTTTTCTCTGCCACAGCGTGTTTGGCCAACGAAACAGGAAACGGGCATTTTGGAACATTGTTGGTGGACCCCTTGTTGTAATCAGTAGTGGGCCCAGCTCGACAATTCAGCATTTTAAGGCGATGTCATTCACAAGGCCGTCCATGATAGCCATGGCCTTCTCCCCGAAGCCTGGGCGCAGCCCAGCGTTAAAATATGGAGGCAGCAACAACAATAGGTGGACTTTCGGTCCTCAGGCACGTTGGGCTTGGAAGTAAGAAATCGGGTCTGATCCTTCTCCGCCATCTGCACCCAACACGGCAGTCGACCGCTACTTGATAATTTTGGGTGTATCAGCGGTCATTTCATCTCCGGCAACGAGATCCTTGAAAACAATCACTTTAGCTGACCGATTTTAGAGTCACTTCAGAATACGGGAACACAGCTAGCGGCCAGTCATTCTTACTGCCGACCAGGCCAAAGAAAAAGATTTATTTTTTTCCACACAGGGCCAACAGACCCCAGTGCATCTCATTCTGACTGCCCCCTCCCCCGCCAAAAGGCGAGGAGAAAAAAAAACTCCGCCGTCCTCTCTTTCTCTGACGGCCAGCCAGAAGACCAGAACAAAAGTGACTCTCAACGGATAAAACTCAGGGGTGCTTGAAACCGCTGACCCCTCTCATTGGCCGAAACTTCAGCCTAGCAACTCACGACTCTCCCAACGGAATCTTCACTCCCACGCCTCGAGTGACCTCTGACCTTCACACGTGTAGACCAGGCTCTTCTTGACCCTGAGGTCTAAAAATAGATTTCTGTTGCTGAATTCCCTACCCCAAAAGACGACAAGATGTTACACTTTTGGTGACTTTTCCACGACGCTTGGAAACAGGAAAGCAAAAATGGCGAATTCTTGCCTTGCAGAAAATCACTAATTTTAATTTTCTTTTTCTCTCGTTCCGTGATGTTAAACCAAAATTAATTTTGATTCTCTGAGCTGCACACCTACTCGCCTTTTCCTATCGCGATAAAAGAACAGATAAAATAATTATTTTCAAAAGCCCAAAATCAGTTAAATCAAATATTATTCTTTTTCTTTTTTTCTTTTTTTCACCAACATGAAATTTTGTTTTCCTGGTTGTGATTAAGACAAGCGAATTTTGCGCACGAATTCCCCTGCCTTTCAACCAGGAATTTTCTTCTAACGTATGTCATGGGAGAAAATTTTTGCATTAATTAATCTCTGATAAACCAACAGAAAGATTGATCAGGTCTCTCTGAAATTCACCAGAGGTTAAAATTTTCGCCATGACAAATACATTCCCCCTGCGAAAAAGACGAGCAAAGCGAGTCGAAACATAAAATAAAATCTCAGAAAATTCGCTTCTACCTACTACTCAACACACACGTGCTCCGACCATGTCAACAAACCGATGAATGTACACAAACCTGCAGCGCCACCTACCTCCGGTGAGCTGACTTCCGTTCCAACATGGCTACCACTCAACGAGAAAAATAAATGTTTCGAAACGCAGTTGTCTACTACTCACATCAACGAGAGAATTACACGAAGAATTTTTTTTTACAAGCCAAAAATTTCACGGAACGAAGAAAATCTATCTCTGCGATGATTCAAAACTCTAACCTATCATTCAATCTGAGAAAATTAATTTAAAAAAATTAAACTGATTATTATCACTTCTTAACTTAACTATCACTGAAGTAATAATCTCATCTAACACTGACTTTATACCGCACTAGAAAATAAGCCATAGCCTAACCTTAAATAAACAGCGCTCTCGGGCACTAAATTATTCAATCTGAGGAGAGGAGAGAATTTACACTTCTTACAATTTTCGCTGTATGTTTTTACAAATTTTACATTACCACAAGCATGTTTGGATGTCAAAATTAACACTTTCCTAACCTCATTCTCAAATTATCAATTTTGCTTGAATGTAGCACATGAAAAATACACTTGAGATGATATGTAAACACAAAATTACTTAGGTATGACACCATGCTATGTAAGTGCAATTAAGAAATTATTTGTAAAGAGAAGTGTGTGAAATCCAAAATTGCTTGTATGCAAAACACTAAATTGCTTGTATGTGTACGTATACTCGTGAAATTATTGACATTATCCGCCAAATACACTATATACACCACACTCATACACTGAAATTATACACTATTCAATTAGACAATGTTACATATGAAAATTGATCCAAAAATTATAAACGGCAAAATACTAGAATTATCATCTGCACTTTCACTTATTAAACCAATTAGAGTAAACACAAATTAATTTTAACTTTCACTAACGTAAACCACTGAGAGAACATCTGGAACCCAGAAAAATTTCACCACCGAGAAAAACACAACTTTTAACACTTTTACTATGTTATCACTGAGAGAGAGAGCAACGAGAAAAAAATTTTCACTGACATACACCATTCACTGACAAAACTGCATCCACTTTAGAATTTACCTAAACTCAAAGTAAGTTATCATATAAACACATACATTTCTTTATTCATCAGCTTACTATTTGTATCAAATGAACTTTAAGATTTTTCTTTAATTTTTCTGTGCAGTGAAGTTGAATTTCATCACAGGATATGCATCCTAAGGTCACGGCACCAATTGTTTTGGTGAAAAAAAACACATCATTTACGTTATATTTATTGATTGATTGAGGTTATTTATCAAAAGACTATATTTATGCTGGTATTAAAATTCATATGGAAATTATAGAAAATTTAAATTTGGGAGATGGGTGGATGCATTTCGAAACAAAACTGAAATTTTGAATAAGGCCATGAAACAAAATAGAAAAATAAAATAACATGCACCACTGAATTTGGTATCTCCCAAAGGTTACTATTGTATTGTTTGCGTTGTTTGCATTTGATGAGTAGATACACCTGAAAGTGTAAGAAAAGGTAACTATTGTTTGCATGTGTACCAAATTTGTAAACAATAAAATTTAATGGTATACAATGTACACGTGTAAATAACCTTTTGGAAGTGGCGATGATCAAATTAGCTAGTTAGGACAAAAACATTGATTTTACGGTTATAACCTCAGATTACATTCCCACCTCAGTCATTGCTGAGGGGGATGCACTTGAACCATGTGATGAAAATTTAAACTGAAAATACCTAAAACTTCACTGCACTAAGGTTTAGGTTTTTGAAAGGCCACTTGGCCTATATTTATTTTAAAAACTTAACAAGTTAAATTTTTAGGTCACAGATTTTATGCCTGGCCACAGGGCCCAATAAAAATAAACGGGTGACAGGTTAGTTTCTTTCCAAGAAAAATTAGCACCAGGGACACTACTGATAAAAATAGTAAACACAAGGATTTCATTGTACTTCACAGCACCAACACTTGATTTAACATGGTGTACAACTTAAGTATTTGAAGTGAAAATATCTCACACTCTCTCTCAAAAAAAAATTATTATATGCATATGTGTACACTATATTGTTCTAATTAAATCGCTCGAACCAACCTTCTCAGACCAGACTTCCGAATCCACTTTTTAATTTTAAACTGCTATAACAACTGCCAAAATTCTACGTATAATGAAAGTTAATTTAATAAAAGATTCTACCCTTCCAGGAAAATTTGTCTTAAAATCAGCATAACCCTGTCTTAAATCAACATTTGTCTTACAATCAACATTTCTAGCATTACCGGATACTCAACCCATTCTATACACCATACCAAAACCTAATGCACTAGATACCTTATTCAAATTACACAAAGTTATCATTAAATTGCTACACCGACAAGAGAATCTTACTTACACCATCATCATGAAAATCCAACATTTCAAAATTCCATACTATAAGTTTTCCAGTCAACTGGCACCCATGTAATAATCAACTCGGGCATAAAGCCAAACAATCATCTCAACCAATGAGTCCCACATCTCAAGAAAAACACTATTTTTCGGGGAGAACAACAAAGTTTGAGTCTGAAGGCGGGAATGGGTCGTGAATCCATTCCCAGCTTATACAGTGTAGTGGAGCAAAGTGCGACCTAACCCTTTTCTGTTCCTTCACTCTGATTTGGGGACAACCTATATCACTCCCATCATAGGTACCACCTCCTATGGACCGAACAAGCTTACTCGGGCAGAAAACAAATCCCCCAATTTGTTTCGTGCACCCTTTCAGACCCCGCGGCATTGTCTACATAGGGTAAAGTATCCCACAAGAGTTCTCTTGTCCCCAAAATATCTCTTCGTCCATTTTCCAGAAAATTCAACACATCACCCTTTTTCCCAGAAAATTACTTCTTATCCTATTTTTCCCAGGAACACACTTCATATCCTTATTTTCCCAGGAACACACTCATTTCCCATAAAATCACTTATCTTTATTTCCCAGGAACACACTCATTTCCCAGAAAATCACTTATCTTTATTTCCCAGGAACACACTGTACATATTCATTTCCCAGAAAGCTCAATAATACCATACTTGACACACTATACCAAACCTTACTTTATTTCCTGAAAAATCTATACATCACCATACTTCCTAGATCACTCTTTTCCTGAAAAATCTATCATCACTTCTTGAAGAAACACAACAGCTATTCGGGTTATTTTTTTCACACTATACATATGCTCATACCTGCCTGTATGCCCAATTCTTATATTCTTTTCCCCATAAAAACCTGTTTTTCTAATCTACGGGCTGAAACTAGAAATTAGCCCTCACTAATACCAAAAATTAAATTTTAAAGAGTAATTTAGCACCTAAATTTACCAAAACACTAAACCAAAATAATTACCAGCCTACAAGAAAAATTCCCAACTACATGGCACCTACGCTAAGTTCATAAATACAAATTCTACTTCACAAATACAAAAATCACCGAGCACAAAAAGAGTTAAATTTCACCTAAGAGAAATACTGGTCTGGAGAGGTGTTCGTTCCGAAATAACTTAATATTCTTATTATATCATCTATCCCTACATGACCCAGAAAATTATCCACTTCCACTACTTTGTTTCGTTTTGTTTTTCAATTACCTATCCACAGAAGATGACATGAAATTTATTTAAACAGCCTAAGATATTAAAACCAACTCGTTTTATAATTTTAAAGAAACCACAACATAATACAAAAAGAAAATGCCGAGAGAAATTTACCTTTAGGACTGGGGCAGCAACACTTCCTGACAAGCACACTAACCGCCGATAATAATAAAAAAAAAGGTTTCACAGCCTAATAATAGATAAAATAAATAAATAAAAAAAAACTCTCCCTGAGAGAACACCACTGTCCCGGTTGATTTTCACTTCACCTCCAAGGTTGTTTTTTCTCTGCCACAGCGTGTTTGGCCAACGAAACAGGAAACGGGCATTTTGGAACCCTGTTGGTGGACCCCTTGTTGTAATCAGTAGTGGGCCCAGCTCGACAATTCAGCATTTTAAGGCGATGTCATTCACAAGGCCGTCCATGATAGCCATGGCCTTCTCCCCGAAGCCTGGGCGCAGCCCAGCGTTAAAATATGGAGGCAGCAACAACAATAGGTGGACTTTCGGTCCTCAGGCACGTTGGGCTTGGAAGTAAGAAATCGGGTCTGATCCTTCTCCGCCATCTGAACCCAACACGGCAGTCGACCGCTACTTGATAATTTTGGGTGTATCAGCGGTCATTTCATCTCCGGCAACGAGATCCTTGAAAACAATCACTTTAGCTGACCGATTTTAGAGTCACTTCAGAATACGGGAACACAGCTAGCGGCCAGTCATTCTTACTGCCGACCAGGCCAAAGAAAAAGATTTATTTTTTTCCACACAGGGCCAACAGACCCCAGTGCATCTCATTCTGACTGCCCCCTCCCCCGCCAAAAGGCGAGGAGAAAAAACTCCGCCGTCCTCTCTTTCTCTGACGGCCAGCCAGAAGACCAGAACAAAAGTGACTCTCAACGGATAAAACTCAGGGGTGCTTGAAACCGCTGACCCCTCTCATTGGTCGAAACTTCAGCCTAGCAGCTCACGACTCTCCCAACGGAATCTTCACTCCCACGCCTCGAGTGACCTCTGACCTTCACACGTGTAGACCAGGCTCTTCTTGACCCTGAGGTCTAAAAATAGATTTCTGTTGCTGAATTCCCTACCCCAAAAGACGACAAGATGTTACACTTTTGGTGACTTTTCCACGACGCTTGGAAACAGGAAAGCAAAAATGGCGAATTCTTGCCTTGCAGAAAATCACTAATTTTAATTTTCTTTTTCTCTCGTTCCGTGATGTTAAACCAAAATTAATTTTGATTCTCTGAGCTGCACACCTACTCGCCTTTTCCTATCGCGATAAAAGAACAGATAAAATAATTATTTTCAAAAGCCCAAAGTCAGTTAAATCAAATATTATTCTTTTTCTTTTTTTCTTTTTTTCACCAACATGAAATTTTGTTTTCCTGGTTGTGATTAAGACAAGCGAATTTTGCGCACGAATTCCCCTGCCTTTCAACCAGGAATTTTCTTCTAACGTATGTCATGGGAGAAAATTTTTGCATTAATTAATCTCTGATAAACCAACAGAAAGATTGATCAGGTCTCTCTGAAATTCACCAGAGGTTAAAATTTTCGTTATGACAGATGCTTCCTTCCTGGTGAGCAAATTTCATTGCCCGTGACTGTATTTACACTAATGTTTAAGAAAATCGCACCACCAAAAAAGAATTGCGCTATTCAAATGAAATTTACATCACAGATTCCTCATGTTACAGGAGATAACTGACTACAGTTGTACAGCTACACAATATTTTTCCGCTTCAAAACTCAGTATCGTGCGAAGCAAATTCGAGCAACAAAAACAGGCGTGGTATTGCATAGAAGAGAATTTTGATATCGTCCTGGGGAATGGATATCGTCTAGGCTGCTTGTATGTGAGACCAGAATTAATTTGTGGTGACTGGCGGTGGCGCTTGACGGGCCAGTCACTTACCTACCATGTCCCTAACATGATTTATCGGGGACATATTAGGCGAACATGCAGTCCAGAGAGGAAGCGGTATCTGTCGTACATAGAAGAAGCCGAGCATTGCCTTGCTGGAATATAGTGCACGGACAACTCTGAAGGAATGGTATCACCTCTGCCATTAAAACATCCGTGATTTATCGCTGGCTGTTGAGGATTCCCTCAATTGCCTCTAAAACCATAATGCTTAGCGTTGGGCCTGCATAGTTCGTTCACCACGATGTCTTCGAATTCGTATGTGACCATCTTGGTTGAATCGTGACTCGTCAGTAAACAAGACCTGTTGCCAATCATCGTGCCAGTGTCTGTGTTTGAGATCCCATTAGGTCTTGAACACAAACATTGGCGCTCTAATGTAATGGCTAATATAGGCCACATGGACGCATTCCTCATTTATCCTGAAGCATCTGTGGTTCAGTGACAAAGATATGCGCAGAAATGGGCTGCTGGTGGCCAGTCCTCTGTTAGACTGACGACGTCGAACTATGCTGGAGGACAAAGCCTAACCAGTGACAGTGTTCCATTTCTGTGCTAACACTATGAAGGTCGCTGTGATATCGGTCACTGCCATGCAGTAGAGGTGTCGGTCATTCCGTGAAGTCGTGCTGTTTTGCCGTCCATTTCCTGAATTTCTATTCGTCCAAGCCTCATCTGTCCAGAGACGTCCCGTTCTCATCCCTGTACTGTCGTTTCGTCCCATACGAGTGTCAATTTTGCGGTAGAAAAATCCATTTTCTCTCATTCCAACAATCCTTCCTCGCTCAAAATCCGTATGTGTTCATAATGCGACCTTCTTCGGCAACGGGGCATAATGAGACACAAGAAACATCTCTTTGGCCCAATGTCGGCTCTTCACTGATTGCAGCACCTAAACCTAAATTTAATCTAAATCTAAAATGACTTGAAATAAAATAAAGAAAATTAAAATAAATTTTGCTGAACCATCCCATTCCTAAAAATAAAATCTAGCAAAATACCCAAAATTAAATATTGTATAAATAAATAAATTTAAAATAAGCGGGCTGAAGAGTGGCGCAAGCGATTTCGCTCTCAGCACTGGAAACGAAATTTAGATTGTGAGCTCAGAAGTCTAAAAAAGAAGTAAAAATGAGAAAGCCTAAGAAAAGCAAACAAAAGTAATGGAAATTTATATTCTCAACAGTTTGTACCTTACAATTTTGAGGGAAGGAAAAAAAATGCCTAAGAGCTGTGGCTCCTTCCCTCTCTCCAGGAACAACACAAAGGAATTTTCATCAGCCGAGGATGCAAGGTAAAAGGTGCAAAAATGAACGGCAGCACAGGGCAATTATACGTGCTGCGAGAAATAGTAGCAAGGAGGCTAACGCCTACGCTTGCTGCGAGGAAAGAGTTTCTTCAATTTCAGTAACGCAGCATTTAATTCATTTTCGTCTGAAGATGAAGACAATCTTCTCCCCTGAGAGGGTCCTTTCTTGGTGCTCTCGAAACAACCGGTTCAACAATAAATCCTGTTGGTTTCTGGGCTTTCTAGAAAAGTTGCGCTCCCAGATAGACTTTACGAATTTCTGAATCACCACGATGTAACCCAAGAGTTTATAAATGTTTGGAATCATGGGTTAATTGCAGCATCTCTTTTGAGCATGCACTTTATGACCAAGACCTTCCAGTTCAGAGGTGCTGCTTTGAAATCGCATGGGCATTTTCGTTGACATTTTAATCATTTGCAAGTCCCAATCTTGCAAGTACGCATGATGAGGATAAACTTACAAGTACATATCCGGTAACTTTCAAACTAATACCAACAGTCCTTCGAGGTGTTGTAATTTTAACATACAGTAGTGTATATATAGATAATTCCAATGGCAAATTGCCTTGTATTTCACAAATTTTCTCTAAATCGAATCTTTGGTACCTGATTTCGTTCCAAGATTTTTAATTACTTGCCTTCCCGGCCATTTTATGTAAAGGATATTTTACAGATTGTATTTATAACGGCATACAGTATCTTTTATTACTTCAAGATGTCTGTAACAAAGAATTATGAGCTCGTAACAAAACTTGGTAGGATATATTTTTCCATGAAGATGTGTTTCACAGATTTTATTTCATGATCACCATTAGACCAGCTTATTTTGATCAAATGAAGTCGGTTAGACTATTATGTTTAGTTATAGATCCAAAACACAGTTTCCCAGTTTTAAATTATGACTGTCCAGGAATTTGCCTGCTTTGGCTAAGTTTTCCTTTCCGAAGCACGTTTCACAATTTTCGTACAATTCGAAATTTTGCGTTTTTATTTAGTATTATGATTCCGTTAAACGAAGCTGCATCATACACATACCGACAACTGACTTTGAAACCTCTTTGCAGATATACTTAAACGTCCCTTAAATATGTGGTCAGGTGCGTCACCAGGTGATAGAGGCAACTACATATTTAAGACTACTGCTCGTCAGTAATAGTCAGTAGTGTCGTTGATCACAATGGGAGAAGCAAAGAACCATTCGGAATTCGATAAAGAGCTTATTGTGGGTGCCCGTCTGGCTGGAACGACGATTTTGAAAACAGCATAGCTGTCTGGTTTCTCAAAATGTGAGATATCCCTGGTCTTTAAGCAGTGGAACAATAACCTCCGTTGCTTGTCTAAAAATCGTAATTATGATGAAACGACCATCTTCCAGGAATGAGATCGCAGTCGTCTGAGGAGACTTGTACGAAGAAGAGCTACTTCCTGTGTGTGCAGCAATTGACCGAAGCATTCAACGAAGACTATTCCCAACCCATACTCAGCGAACTATGCACAGGGAATTGATGACGATTAGTAATGGCAGCCCCATGCCTATACGGAAATCACTGATTTCTAAGCAAAGAACAGGAAAGTTCGTCTATAGTGGTGTCAGAAACACAGCGACTGGACAGTGTATGCCTGGAAAAAAGTCATATGGTCACACGAATCGCGGTGCACCTTGATCTGTACCAACGGTAAGCAGAGAGTTTTGCGGAAGCCCTTTGAAACAATGGACTCAGTTTGTCTTGTAAACACAGCTAAAGGTTATGGACGTGTCATAGTTTGGGGCACGTTCTGTTAGTCCTGAACGGTTCCCCTGATATTGCTAGAATCACGTCCATCCTACAATGTTAACTTTTTTATCCAACAGGTAACGGCTGTTTCATGGACGACAGTACTGCTGTCCATCGCGTACGATGACTTCAGCAGTGTTTCAGGGAGCGTGACTGCGACTTTCACCATCTTCCTTAGCCACCACTGAGCTCGGATCTGAGCCCCATTGGGAATGTACGGAACGTGTCAGAAAAACAGATCCAGAAGCAAAGGCCTCTTCCGTCAAATCTGAGCCAGTTAAAGAAAGGACTGTCTAGTTAACGCCTTGTATGCTGTGGACGTAGATACTCTTCAGCATTATACAAGAGTCATCGCTTCAGCATCTTGTAGAATCTATGCCAAATTGCATACGTGCTCTAATTCGGGCTAAAGGAGGTATCGAATAAAAGTTTCTAATTCAGTGGTTGGTATGTGTATATATCAACCACAAGTTGTAAAACTTTAGGCAGTATATTACGTAGTTTCTGCTTCATGAAGCTCATTTTGAATTATGATCCCATTTAACAGAAGTCTAAAACATTTTTAGAGATCAGGATTATTTGTGGAAAGTTCTCAGACGATAAATTTTATATTTAAATTTTTTTAAAGAAGTTAAATAGATAAATTTTATGTCCGAAATATTAAACAGCTTTTTGCCTACTCCATCTCCATTTAGTTACCATAATTTACTTTTTCTGTTTTGGATCAACATTAATATGGCTCTAACTTCTTATAATTGTTGTGTCGTGAATTTTTGGATAGGATTCTGCGTCAGCGCATTTCAAAACTTTGGCTGCTTGAATAATTTCTTCCTAAGTATGATTGAATGTTTTTATCTGAAGTACGCTTCAGCCCATTGATTGACTTGAAGATCAGAGTACTTTATACAAAAATATTTTCTGTTTTTCCGGTTTCTAACTCATGCCATGATCTCTCTTGAAGTAAATGAATCATATTTGCGCAGGATCGCTTCAAACAGTTTTCTTACATTTTACAAATTCCCAAGTATGAGCTTTGAAATTTCAAATTCAGATACTTTAGAAGTTATCAGGCAGCCAGGTAAAACATTGATGTATTCAGAGTCAGTTGTGAAAAATTGAAAACGCGTAACTTGATGTTTTTCTTGGTTCGTGCTTCCCGAGTACTAAAGCATACAGCGCCTACTTTCTTGGTTGATGGATTTCTCTTAAAGATCGTCAAATACAGCTCTTAAAATACTCGTATATATAATAAGCGCAGACTTTTAAGTTATAAAGGAATTCAGAATTCGCTGATTGACTTCACTTCAATCGAACCCCTAGTTGGCTCACTTGTTTCAAACTTTATTCTATTTATACACTACTGTTTATGAAAATTGCAGCACCACGAAGGACTGCTGGTATTATCTGTATTAGCTGGAAACTTGCAGTACATGTATACAACAGCTTGGGAAATGCAAATGATGTCAGTGAAAATGCGCATGCAGTTTCGAAGCAGCGCCCCTGAACTGTCCGGGCTTGGGTATAAAGAGCTGGCTCAAACGAGATGTTGCTATCAGTGAAGAGCCGACGTTGAGTTGAAAGGGTGTTCTTGTGTCTCACTATGTCCCGTCGCCGAAGAAGGTAGCATTATATACACCGATGTACTTTGAATGTGGAAGTATTGTTGGCATGAGAAAAGATGGAATTCCCTACCGCGAAATTGCCATTCGTACGAGACGAAACGACAGTACAGTGTTGCAGACGTGGCGTCACTGGACAGATGAGGCTCGGACGCTCAGAAGTCCAAGAAATTTACGGCAGAATTGCACGAGTGCACGAGATGACACACATCTCTACTGCATGACAGTGACCGATCGCACAGCAATGTCCACAGTGTTAGCGCAGCAGTGGTACACTGTCACAGGTCAGGTCTTGTCTTGCAGCAAAGTTCGATGTCGTCTGCTTAACAGAGGACGTCGATATCAGCCCATTGATGGGCATTTGTTTGACCCTTAACCACAGACACTTCTGGTTGCAATGGGGCCTCGAACACAGATTAGCGCGCAGATTGGAAACAGGTCGTGTTTTCTGAAGAGTCGCGATTCAACCTGTTGCACCATGATGGTCGCATACCTGTTCGAAGACATCGTGGTGAACGGAACCTTGTAGCGTAATATGGGCCTAACGCAAAGCGTCATGGTTTGGGGTGCAATTGGGTTCAATTCGCGATCTCGCCTCATACGTCATAGTTTGGGGCGCCATTGGGTTCAATTCGAGATCTCGCCTCATACGTCATGGTTTGGAGCGCCATTGGTTTCAATCGGCGATATCGCCTGATACGTCATGGTTTGGGGCGCCATTGGTTTCAATCCGCGATCTCGCCTGATACGTCATGGTTTGGGGAGCCATTGGGTTCAATTCGCGATCTTGCCTGATACATCATGGTTTGGAGCGCCATTGGGTTCAATCCGCGATCTCGCCTGATACGTCATGGTTTGGAGCTCCATTGGTTTCAATCCGCGATCTTGCCTCATACGTCATAGTTTGGGGTGCCATTGGGTTCAATTCGCGATCTCGCCTGATACGTCATGATTTGGAGCGCCATTGGTTTCAATCCGCGATCTCGCCTGATACCTCATGGTTTGGGGCGCCATTGGGTTGAGTTCGCGATCTCACCTGATACGTCATGGTTTGGGGCGCCATTGGGTTTTTTCCGCGTTCTCGCCTGATACGTCATTGTTTGGAGCGCCATTGATTTCAATCCGCGATCTTGCGTCATACGTCATAGTTTGGGGCGCCATTGGGTTCAATTCGCGATTTCGCCTGATACGTCATGGTTTGGATAGCCATTGGTTTAAATCCGCGATCTCGCCTGATACCTCATGGTTTGGGGCGCCATTGGGTTCAGTTCGCGATCTCACCTGATACGTCATGGTTTGGAGCGCCATTGGTTTACATCCGCGATCTCGCCTGATACCTCATGGTTTGGGGCGCCATTGGGTTCAGTTCGCGATTTCGCCTGATACGCATGGTTTGGGGCGCCATTGGATTCAATTCGCGATCTCGCCAGATACAAATTGAGGGAACTCTCAACAGCCAGAGATACATCAGGGACGTTTTGAGGCAGAGGTGATACCATTCCTTCAGAGTTGTCACGACACTATATTCCAACAAGGCAATGCTCAACTTCTTCTATGTTCGGCAGATACCGCTTCCTCCCTGGACTGCACGTTCGCCTAATATGTCCCCGATAAAACATATTTGAGGATGTTAGCTAAGTGACTGGCCCGTCAAGCGCTTCCGCCAGTCACCACAAATGAAGTCTGGTCTCACATAGAAGCAGCCTGGCAGGCTATTCCCTAGGACGATATCAAAAACCTCTTCTATTCAACGCCATTCTGCGTAGAGGTTATCTTCACACGTTGCTGAGTTTTGAAGCGAAAAATTCTTGTACAGCTCTACAAATGTAATCAGTTTTCTCCTGTAGAATGAGGAATCTCTGATATAAATTTCATTTGAATAACGCGATTTTTTCTTGGTGTTGCAATTTTTACAAACAGTAGTGTACTCCTCAGAGGTAATTCCCGATAAAACGCATTATTTAGTGTTAAACTCAGCATTTGTTTAGTCCGCTTAAAGTCAAATAGCAAAAGCGTTTGTTGGCATCTGCATGAACGACATATTGGGTTGGAATCCCATCCCACCGGTAAGGTATTCTTTACCGGAAAACTACGTGCTTGGCTTATACGAATAACGGATATTAACTTCAAGTCCATATCCAGTTGCACTCAGTATAATATCTCTTCCAATTCAAAATCAATTTCATTTATTCAATCCTAACATCAGGCACATGCAAAACAAGTAGAGTTGCTGTCGGCTCTACTGCTTCGTTTAGGTCCCTGTCGCTCATTTGGCTGCAGCTGCTCTATCTGAAAGAAATTTGATGCCATCAAAACAAACTCATGGATATGAGGAACAGCATTTCATGTCACTTCCACTCAATTCATTGCCGCTTGTGATCATGGGAAAGCTTACTACCGTCATGCATTAAATTCGCAAAAACATAATATTCATAATTTCCACATCTTTACCCCATTGTAACATTTTTACTCTTTCTTTGAACGGATTTCTAGTTAACAAAAAACATATACTGTACAAGCTGTTGTATGTCTTTGTGTGGTATGAAAACAAGTTGCATTCATTTTAAATAACAAGGAACTGCACACCAATTACACTTAAAATGGTATAACTATACTAGCAACCCGAATCTCTTGGCTTTGATTGTAAATCAAAGTTTTCAAGTTTTGGCACATCAACTAGATGACTTTTTCAAGGAAGGTGTCTTCAGTTTGCTATCTACCTTCCTTGGAAAACCATCTGGTTCACGTGTTAAAGTTTGAAAACTTTGAATTATAATCTACGCCAAAAAATTGGGATTACTATTAGGTGTGCAACTTAATTCTCAGCCACAGGCACGACACGTTGACAAGAAATTATAGCAAATCGAATACGTACCTAATCAGGGAAATAATCCCCGTCGTGTTGGATACATTTGAGCCATCGGTCAGGGAGCTGCCGAATGCCACTGCGAAAAAAAGAGGACTGTTTCGAGTTGATAAAGTCATCAATACTTGCGTGGACCTCCTCGACAGAAGTGAAGTGCGTATCACTCAGATGATGTTGCAGGGAACGAAAGAGGTGATAATCCGACGGGGAAATATCTGGTGAATACGCCGGGTGGGACACAATCTCCCTTCTCAGGTCGGTGATCATGTTTAAAATCCTTTTCGCGTTGTGAGGACGCGCGTTATCCTGAAGCAACAGGACAGACCTTCTGCCCTTGCCGGTGTATGGCCTTTTCGCCTCTATTGCGTCACTTACATTAATGAGTTGCTGACAATAACGCTTAGCATTGACCGTTTTATTAAGTTCGAGCAACTCATAGTGTACGACACCGCGCTGATCCCACCATATGCACAGCAACAACTTCCAGGCATGGATATTCGATTTGGCGGTTCTAGTGGTAGGCTGATCTGGATAAACCCACGATTTGCGCCTCTTAGGATTATCGTAGAGGATCCACTTCTCATCACAGGACAAAATCTTGTGAAGGAAATCTTTCTTCTTGAATCTGGAGAGCAAGGACGCAGTAACATCGTAGCGCCTAGACTTGTTCACAGCTGTGAGGTGTTGTGGCACCCAACAGCCCTTCTTGTGAATCCATCCAAGCTTGTGCAGGCACTTTGGAATGGCTTTCCGTGTTACTCCGAGTTCCTGGGCGAGCTCTGACTGTGTGCGACAGGGTTCCGTGTCCAACAGTTTTTCCAGTTCCTCATCGTCAACTTTTTTTGGCTGTCCCGGACGTTCTGCATCACGGAGATTGAAATTTCCCTGCTTAAACTGCTGAAACCACTTCTTACACGTACTGTAGGACACAGCAACCTCACCCAAAGCAGCACATATCATTTGGTGGGCTTCCACGGCACTTATTTTCTGCTGAAACGCGAACAGGAGGCAGCGCTTTAAATGTTGCTTCTCGAACGACATTGCTTTCACCGTCAACTTTCGTCCATTCTCTCACTACAGCTGTGAGTGGTTACGGTTGCCTGAAAAGCTGTTGGATGGCGCTGCAATCAGCCATTATCGCACACAGCTATTTGCATTTGCCGACGTTCTATGATCGCTTGCGTTTAGGGGCCGAGAATTAGGTTGCATACCTAATATGTAGTATAGTTATAGTATTTAAAGTGTATTCATTTTGTTCATATGTCGAATATCACTAGTCCAGTTGTTGAAGATAAATATCAGATATACGATTTCCATTACGATAGGATAATTTTCAAAACTGCATTACTGACAAAGGGTTCTTTGGCTACATTCACATTACTTTTTAATACGTAACAGAGCAGAATGTCCATTAAATGATGAATTCTTCCACGCTCGCTATTTATTAATTTCGACGGATTCTCGAACTTTGCAATGATACCTATTTAGTAACTGACACCCATTCATAAAATTTCAGGAGAGTTTAATGAGCGTCGGTCAGTGGAATAAACTCAGCCTCTAGTTGACACTTTGTAAATGTTGGGGAATTTTTAAAAATAGCAATTTTAACTAACGTGGAGAAAACCTCCTAATTTCATTATTTTATATGATGCACGTTTGCCCGTGTAATACTGAAAATATTAAGTACCTTATACAATCTAAACAGTAGAAGTACAGGTTGTTTCTGTGGGAAGTCCTACTTTTTAAATAGGTCAATTGTCCGACTTGATAACTAAACAGGAACGTAACTACGTGTACGTGAGGGGTTAATAATGGGAGAATGACTTACCAGCACATAAAGTTGTCTGCAGATGGCAGTAGATGGCGTCCGTGAGGCCTTTAGAGACTGTTCTCGCGTTGATTCTACAGTTCTGGCCACTGGTAGTAAAATGTCACACACAGTTCAACAGCGCGTGTTTCTTGTGAAGAATTAGTGGCTTACCAATTCTGTTACTGCCGCACAAAAGGCTCACTGACACGAATATGATGTTCGTGATGTTCCTGATCGGAAGATGATTCCAAGGTTCATGGAGAATCTGGGAGAAACAGGTTCATTACTGAGTGAGAAAGGGAAGCACAACCCGCCGTCAAGAGTGCCTCAGTGTGCAGAAGATGTTCGTAAAAGATTGTTTCTCTCCTCCTGGAAATCAGTACGCCGACTGTCACAAGAGACTGGATACTCTCTAACGATTGCCAAAGAGCAGCTAAGCCACGCCAAAATCAGGCCGTACAGAAAGTGACTGCTGTACACCTAATGGGGCCCGACAAAATTAAGCGTGTACGTTATTGCAATCAGTTCCTCAACTGGGTGGATAGAAACCCTGGAATATTGACGATGACATGGTTTACCGATGAAGCTTGGTTTCTGCTCTCAGGATACGTAAATTCTCAAAACTCGAGGATTTGGGCGTTAGAAAACCCTAATGCAGTTCAATTCACGAGACACCACTTCATCCGCTAAAGGTCGGTATGTGGTGTGCAATTTCCGCTGAGAGAGTCATTCGACCGATTTTATTTTTCTTTAAGGATTAATAACCGCTGTGAGCAACTCTATGAGCTATAAGCAGTCGCCGGTCCCAAATAATTTAGGGCCACTGGTTCCAGGGAAGGGACAGAGCCAGTATCATAAGACAAACACAACATCCATGCCTCACTGGGGAGATTCGAACCCAAATCCTTCTCGGACGAATGGTTAGAAGCAAGCAATTAGACCACTGCCCCACCGGGCGTCCCAATTCTCTTTGAACGAATTGTAAACACTGCTGTGTACAAGGACATTTTCACGACCTTCGTGGAGCAACTAGACGACATCGAGTTTACACAGGGTTACTTTCGGCATGATAGTGTCACGTGCCGCGCCTCTAATGGGTCCATGGCGCTTATCAACAGCTTTTTCGTGGACCGTGTTATATTCAAAGACCTGTGCCTCCCTTACCCTCCCCGGTCGCCAGACTTGACGTTAGCGGATTACTTCTTGTGATGCTATCTTTAACGACCATGACCCTAAAATTTCCAATTACTCTAAATACCATAACGCCCAAAACTGTGTGTTGGTTCACTTCTTTGTTTAGTAACAATACTGATGACAGAATGTGAACCCTGATTATCCCTCATAGGTCGTGCAAATTTAAAGAAAAGGTAAAGGTAGAAAATCTGACTCACTCCAGACAAGCGTTTTGGGTGGCTATGGTCGTTTGTATGTACGGGCGTTTTGGGTGTTATGGTCGTTAAAGTGTATGACGTAGAAGTCTTTTCGTACTTTTACGTTAATTTAAAACATCACTGTACGAAGAAATAGTTCTTAAAATTATACCTTAACGGCCAGACGAAACATGTAAACAACAGAAGTCAAACTTACGAAAAAGATGCTTTATTCAGGATGTAGCAAACACATCGTAACATAGCATATTGCACTAAACTCTCCACACACCACACAACTCTTTTCACAACGCTCCTTTCAATAATCAGTTTACAACCCAACGCTCGCCAAGCAACAGATTAGTCGTCGTTTTTATCTCTCGTTCTTATCAACACTCAGGCATATGTCACGTTCATTCAAACTCAATTATGTTGCCAACAGTATTCGTTTGAGAGAAAAGATATTACGTTAAGAGTGAAGAATAACTGAGAATAAACTCAAGATTTACATTAGGAAAGAAACTAAAAAGGAAAGTTAATTTAGAATATACGTCACAAGAGTTAAGTAGAGTCTATAAAAATAGACCACGAACCATTTAGGATCTCAGGGCAAACATCACGACCGAAATGAACAATATCGACACGGATATGTTGAGGTGTGTATAAAATAAACTTGAAACTTGTGCAAATGTGTATCGAAGAGGAAGGGGGACACTTTCAACTCTTCGTGCGATGGTACAGTGGTGTCCAAAAGTATTATTATCACCTGAAAAAACCGTGAATTTTTATGTTTAACTCTTTGTTTAAATAACTAATTCTCATAGTTATTTCGTTATTTCATCACTTAAAAATAATTAGATAGGAAATTTAAAGGAGATTTAAAAAATGACTTAGGTTTTTCTATAGCTACTCCTGTTCTTAAGATGCATTGCAAAAATCATGTCGAAGTCGAAATTATTATGAAAAGGATCATTTATCCAATACTTAGGTTTACAGCAATAAATCATTTTTGTAATTCATAATAAATGAAATAACATTTAAATACAGAAATATAATGAAACAAAATTACAAAATGTACCTAATATTTTTTTGTTCATCCTTTAGCTTTAATCACAGCTTTGCATCTTTATGGCATACTGTGGACAAGGTTTTGCAAAAACTAGGTTGAAGAATACGATTCTAAATTTGAATTACATCTTCAATTAGTTAAATTTTGGTCGTTGGCTCCTTTTTTTGGTAGTTCGCATGACATTTTGAACCAAAACTTTTCGATCGGGTTTACGTTCGGTGACTGTGGGGGCAAATCAAGGTGCAGAACATTTTTATTTTCCTGAAACCTCTTTTTCACTATTTTAGCACGTTGACAGGAAGCACTGTCATCTTGAAAAATAAAATTTTCGTCATAAAATCTTCTAGATGATGTGTTTTCTAATATTCAGATGCATTTCTGGGCATTTACCGTACCATCGACAATATGGAGGTTCCCAACGCCATGTGCACACATGCAGCTCCAAACCACGACCTTCACCGGACGCTTAACAGTAGTCACTAAGCAACTTGGATGGAAATCTTCAAGCTCGAATCTCCTTACATAGGCATTACTCTGATTCCCATTAAAGCAAAATTCTGATTTATCACTGAAAAGAACATTTTCCCATTGCTTGGTTGTCCATGAGACAGGCTGTTTTGCCCACTGAAGTCTACGCTATCTTTGATTTATTTGCAGTTAACAGTGGTTTACACCTGCTTTTGCAGCCGCGTAAGTCATAGGGAAGCAGCTTCGTCTTAACAGTGGTTTACACCTGCTTTTGCAGCCGCGTAAGTCATAGGGAAGCAGCTTCGTCTTAACAGTGGATGTACTAACAGTAACATTAGTCACTTCAGACCATCTTTGAAGCAATTTAGATGAATTCTGCCCCCTGGCTGCCAAGCTTAGCTCTCTGAGCACTCTGTCCTACCTTGTTACAGTGTATCTAGGCCTTCCACTGCGACGCACATTTTTAATATCAGCAGTGTCTTTTACTTTCTTCAGTAGCCTAATAACTGTAGATTGATTGCAGCCCATTATTTCAGCGATTTGCCTTGAAGAATGTTCCTCTTCATGCAGAACAACTATTTTTACTCTGTTCGCTGTGGACAATTCTGGAGTTTTAACCATTATTGAGAATGTACACAGATCATACCATAATAACAACAAGAAGCGACCACTACAATGATCTAGTGGCTCTGCGTCAACCCTTATAAAGGCTGGAGTAGGATTAAAATAGCATTAGGAAGCAGTCAATCAGGTAAAAGAATGTCTATGATTGGCTGTAACAATTGATATGCAGCTGACGTGAATTTAAATGTGTTTATCAAACACCATATTTTGTGTCATATCTTAAGAAGAGAAATAGCTTCAGGAAACATTAAGACTTTTCGAAATCTCCATTCCATTTTGCATCTAATGACATATAAACGATGAAATAACTATGAAAATTAGTTAGTTGAAAAAAGAGTTGAACTTAAACATTCAAGGTTTTTGAAGGTGATGCAATACTTTTGCACACCACTGTATGTCATTCTCCCCTTATTAACCTCTCATTTACACGTAGTTACGTTACTATGTAGTTATTAAGTCGAACGATTGACCTATTTAGAAAATGGGGCTTTCCGCTGTAATACCTTGTACCAGAAATATAGAAAAAGCCTAACTTCGCAAAATGACGTTTAAGTTAGATTCTTATCGAACTGTGCGCAAAATAAAATTTTACTGTGCACGTATTTCAGAAAACAGGGTTATTCGTGATTTATTGTTATTCTATAAAAATACGTTCTGATCATCTAGTTCAAGAACGTATAAGTTATTGTCATCGATTAAAAAAATGTTTTGTGGAAAGTTCCTGCAAAAAAATTAGTTTATTTGCACTGGATTAGAACTTCGTAAATCAGTGTAAGCTAACCATGCGCATTCTCTAAATTATTCCGTTTAGCATCTGAAATACAAATTATTCATCCACGTGGAACAGCTACCGTTCTTTAGTCTTGCAAAAGCAAAAAAGACACTTTTTTTTTTTTTTTGCTGTTGTATTTTTTTCAGAAAAAATTGTTTTGTTGATCACTTTACACTTTATGTACGCATGTGGACAGCTGTGTTATTTCGTGTTTTAAACAGTTTCAGTATTGTTTGGTAACTACTGTCAATGAATCGCACACACATCTTTTTCTCTTCAGAATGTGTAATTAAATTATTAACTCAACTGATCATGAAAAAGCGAATGAATATACTTGTGTATTTGCATTTTGCAAAGGATAACAAAAATAAATTCCTTTTTTTTTCTGTGTTTCCTGTTGAACAGCTTCGAGATGTCTACAGAGCTTCTAGCTGTTAACAAGCAGTAAGCAGTTTTCTCCTACGCAGTGATCTCAAGACTGATTCGATTTTTTTGGATTAATAATTTCCGTTGAAACGCCACGTGCTCATTTCGTGTGCTAAAGACAAGATCAGTAAAAACAAACTGTATTTGAATTTCCGAACTTCCCTGGGGGTAAAAAAGAAACAACCTCCTAAACCGAATGTTAAAAACTTATCTCTTAAATTATACAAAAGCATATTGGCTCTAAACATAATATGCATGGGGATATATAAAGGTATTCATAAAACAAATCGATGTAGTACTCTCGTACTCTTTGCAGCTAGTTTGTGCTATGCGTTTTTCGCATGCCAAGATCTTTTTGGGTTTGAAATAAAACGAGTTATTCGAAAGTATACATTTATTTACATACAGTATATTGCATTTATTCGCGTCACTCATATAATCACACTGAGCCGCAGTCCGGTACATACTAAATGGAATTAAATCATGTCAACAAAGAGTAAGGTTTACTAATTTCTAAAATTGAGCGGTACTTAGGTAGATGGATTAATGAATGTTATTGTTATAAAACCAATGAAAGAATTTATATGAGTCATAAAAGTAAATATTTGCTAAATTATGACGACGACACTAGTCAGTATTTCCACTGCTTAGGTTTTCAAAAACAATATTTATTTTTATTATCATTATCATATTTTATTCAGATTTAGACGAACGTTTGAAACGACTCTGGCATTTGCTCATGCGCAAGCTAAATCTGACCTTAAGATAGAAAAACTGAATCACAAGTGTGCTAGTGAGGGGGATTACTAACTTTTGGTCTACGATATCTAAAGGTTATAACCTATCGTGTTACACGTCATTTTAAAGCTCTCGTCAATAGCAAGTTATTCCTATTGCAATATCGACAAGAAGCCAAATTTTATTACGACGCGCCGCTTCCATAAAACAAAAATACATTTAGCAATGGTTTTTTATCACATTTAGCAACACGTTCTCGTAATTTACGCAGATTGCAATAAGTTATTGTAGCGTTTATGAAAAGCGGGATGAAATAATATTCGCCGATAATTTAGGAAAAAAATGTTGTTGAGTAACAACGAAATTAACTCATGCTGCTTCGCTTCATGATTCAGCATTCAAGTATCAGATAACAACTAAGGTTTTGCCTAATTCCGTTACCCATATTCGTTACATCAAACTTTTACGCATGGGATTTACTTTACTGCTGTAGGGGAAAATGCATGGCATCAAAACTATAGGAAAAATCTGGTACATCATCGTTCATGGTCAAACTCCTTTAAGAGTGGCACACGTCCCTGGCAAACTACAGCTGTTTTGCTTTGTTTGTTGGGATGAAAATAAATTAATAAATTTTTCTATATCAGTTTTTGAGTTAAGTTTTCGTTCCAGAGCTGTAATTGATGAATAACATGGGATGTGACTCGGTTTATTTGTCGAAGAGAAAGAAACTATAGATTAAGCGTACGTTTTGGTTTGTAGTCATCAAGGTTACTACACGGCTGGCCACCCAAAATGCAACACCAAGAAGGAAGCATCCGATTGGCCAGAAAGTCGCAGCATGCGTCGCCCGCGAGAGGACATGCAAACGATTAGCATTGCAGGGCATATGGAAATCATGTGCGCCCGGTACGCCATCGAGAAGCACTACAAGAAATGTGCACAAAAGGCGGGGTGTAAGTAGTGGAAGTGTGTTGTGCTGCCGGACCTGTGCGTGGGAAGCTTCCTGATGCCTCGTTGCAGAATACGGCAGTCATTTCAGCACGTTTCGGAGTTCGACAGAGGACGAATAGTGGCTTATCGCGACAGCGGTTTATCGTAGCGAGACAACGGCGCCCGTGTGGGACGACATCCAGCCACAGTGAGGTCAATATGGATTCGATGGATGTAGGAGGGACGGACGGACCGACGTGAGCGATTGCCGTAGCCGCGGCACACCACCGAACGAGAGGACCGGCATGTTGTGCGGCGGGCATTGACGGCTCGCACCGCCACATGACGAACGTTAGCGCCGGAATTAAGGTGTCTTGCGCAACAACCTGTGCGAGCACGTACCATTCGACGGCGTCTGCAGGAGCGAGGAATCGTCGCACGGCGCCCATTGGTCCGATTACCATTGACGTTACACCACCGGCGAGTGCGGCGGCAGTGGGCCGTTGAACGCCTCACCTGGACTACGGAATGGCACAACATTGTCTTCTCCGACGAATCCCGCTTCTGCCTGCAACAGGGTGGCATCGCGGAGAGAGACTGTATGTTTCCTGCATTATGCATCACCACACCGGTCCGTCGCCTGGCGTTACGGTTAGGGGCGCAAAATGGATATGACACCCACAAACCTCTGGTACGCATCGCCGGTACACTCAACAGCCACCGCTGCATCACCGACGTTTTGGAGCCTGTAGTCTTCCCTTACCTGCAGCACCTGCCAGAGGCCACGTTACAACAGGACAAAGCGCGTCCGCACGTGACACGCATCGTGCAACAATTCTGCACGGCCCACCAGGTGTCACTGCTGCCGTGGCCCGCTTGTTCTCCCGATATGTCGCTCATCGAACACGACTGGTCGCTGATCGGCAACCGTGTGGCTCGGCAAGCACCAACCGCGGCTACGCTTGATGACCTGTGGCTACGTGTGGAAGCAGCCTGGACCGACATACCCCAAGCCCACAGCCAAAGCCTCTTTCGTTCGATGTCGCAGCGTGTAGCGGCCGTTATTGCCAGCCATGGCGGCCACACAAACTATTGATGTCTGCGTGTTCCGCAAGTTGCACGGGCCTGTAAGCTCAATCGTTTTATCTTTGTATCTGTTGTTATGTGCCCAGTAAATCTGGCTTTGCTATCTCGTGTTCTTCTTGGGGTTGCATTTTTAGTGGTCAGCATTGTATATCGCCCTCAAATTAAAGGAGGCCTGCATTTGTTCCCGATTTCTGCCATCTGACATGGGCTGACAGATTTCACACTTCCTGGGGACCTGTATTCCCGAGTTAAGGTCGAATCACTGCCAAGAATAATCCACAGAATCTAAATGCATGCTTGATAAATGCACATACCGTAACAGCAGATGATCACGACGTTTTATTTGTATTAGAGTGCTACTCTTATTTGACAAACTACAGTGTAGTGTAAACTGCATGCGTTTTTTGAATGAGTCGTGGCTGATTTCTTAGGAATTTATAACGTGATGTTCTTCCTTCAAAAGCAGAGGAATAGTGATGCCATGCCACATGAGACGTCATTTCTATCTCATTTCTTCTGTTCTAATATCAGTATGGAAAATATGTGCATGAAATTTATAAAGAGTAACGGCGACGAAATTCGCCGATTTATGTATCACATGTGCTCATTTACAGGGAATGCCCTACGAAATTACTTTATCTAAACCGAGTTTTAAATGCATGTAGTAACTTTTAGCCACTGAAATATTTATCAGAAAGACATTACAATTTCAAGTTTTACCACACGTTTGCAGGCCATAAATTATTTAGTAAAATAAACCCTGGGGACCAGAGATTAGGGAAAGCTTTTAAATAAGGAAACTACATGTTTTTTTTTGTTGTTGTTTTTTTAAACACGAGCAAAATAATAATAATAATAATAATAATAATAATAATAATAATAATAATAATAATAATAATGATAATAATAATAATAATAATAATAATAATAATAATAATAATAATAATAATAATAATAATAATAATAATAATAATAAAATAGCAAAATAATAATAATAATAATAGTAATAGTAATAATAATAATAATAAACGAGAAAAATAATAATAATAACACGAGCATAATAATAATAATAATAATTTCTGCTGTTTCTTTTGACTGTAAACTGAAGTAATTGATTTCTCCCCTAATTCTACTAAAATTATCTCGCATTGAATGCATTGCTTTTAGCTTTATACCGTCTGCGTTATTCTTGCGCAAACAGTTTCGTTTTCCGGATTTATTATACTGCAATTATCATTTAATATAATGAGGAATAAGTCCGAAAATGTTTTGTTACTTTTGCTCGGTAACTAAACACCACAGGCATTTTCTTTCAAGAATATTATTCAGTACTGATCCGAACTGCTTACGGCTTCCTTTCCAAAATAAAACCGTTTGAGTCCTTTTTTAAAACAACTACTTTTTGTTTCAGAACTGCGATGTTAAAATTATTTCTTTAGCCAAAAATGTGCAGCATTTTATATCAATGTTTCGGAAACGTGACACCAAAACCACATTTTTTTCCATATAGAGAAAAAAAGCAAAGGATATGCAATGCGGTGGGAAAGTCATGCTAAGTTTTGAACCCCCCCCCCCCTTTTTTTTTTATTATAATCTAGATTGTTTTGAAATATTGCATTGTTGGCCTCCGTTCACCGGCTAAAGCAATAATTTTGTCCATGATTCTCTAGCAATAACTTTGTCCATGATTCTCTTGCAATAACTTTGTCCATGATTCTCTTGCAATAACTTTGTCCATGATTCTCTTGCAATAACTTTGTCCATGATTCTCTTGCAATAACTTTGTCCATGATTTTCTTGCAATAACTTTGTCCATGATTCTCTTGCAATAACTTTGTCCATGATTCTCTTGCAATAACTTTGTCCTTGATTCTCTTGCAGACAAACTATTCACACTGTTTTTTTCAAAAAGCATGAACCATGTTCTCACTCCACCAGCGAAAAGGGGATCATGTAACTCTTCAAAGTTAGATTGAATGCCGCCAAAATGTGACGAAGTAGAAAAGCATAGATTTTTGGACAACTCTTTCTAGTTCTTTCACATATACTCCATACTAACCAGACGTTACATTAAAACTACCTGTAACTCTTCCCATTATTTTTTAGGAAGTAGGGGAGGGAGGGGGAGGGGGTTAACGATCACCGTGAACAATTTGATGGGCTATAAGCAGTCGTCTGCCCCTAATTTAGGGCCACTGGTTCCGGGGAAAGGAGAGAGAGCCAGTGTCGTAAGACAAACCCAATATCTAGGCCTCACCTTAATTCGAACCGGAACTCCATCTCAGTAGAATGATCAGTAGACAGCGCTTAGACCACTGCGCCACATCAACGAAGTTCTTGCTTTCGAGATGACTAAATGAGATCCTTAGTAGCAAACTATTTGAAAAGTATCCAATTAGGCAACCTATGAGAATTTAAATCTTTCCACTAATTGCTAGAGTTCGAGATTTAGGTTAAGACATGGATGTAATGTTTCATTCGATAGCTCTGACTCATCCTTTCTCTAAGACCAACAACCATGAACTGTGCATGGGTAACTCTTCTCAGCCCTATTTTCTTAACAAGTTAGTAAAATCATGCAATGCATTGATTATGATACGTTTTCGAACATACCAGAAATCATTACTCAAGTTATGAGAATAATGGCTGTGGAACAAATCTTACTCCTGTATTCTGACCTTTGACACCAATTCGATTATATTCAGCAGAATCGGTTCAGTATACCTCCGGAAAAACATACTAAAATTTTGTCGCAATAGAAACAGTTTTAATCATGTTATCAGGATAATGGCTGTGGAATAAAATTTGGTCCCGTGTCCTGATCTTTGACCCCATTTCGATTATATTCAACAGAACCGGTTCAGTATACTTTCGGAACAACATGGTAAAGTTTTGCCGCAATCCAAAAATGTTTACGTAAGTTATGACGCATAAGAGCAATGGACCTTTGACCTCATTTCGCCCATTTTCAATACGGTTCGTTCCCAGTGGTCCCCTACCACATACTAAAATTTCATCGAAATCGAACCATTTTTACGGGAGTTATCGTGCGGACGGGGGACGGACGGACAGACAAATGGACAAAGCTGGAGCATATATGCTTCTTCAACCTGAGGTTGGAAAGCGAAAAAGAGGTACATTAAACTGAAGAATAAAGGAGAGCAGGATATTCGAAAATATTCCTTACTATTAGAGGGCCCCCGAAATTAAGACAAAACACCTTTAAAGTTATTTCTTGGTTTTTCATATTTACAGCTTATTTAGGAAAAAGAAAACGTTTTGTTGGTCTCTTTATGCTTTCTATCTCTTTACTTTCGAACTCATACCCACTGCGTACCATTGACTCAAAACATTGTGCAGAACTTACGAATGCCTATGTTATTCTGCTATATAAGTCTTATATTTCCAAAAATAATTGATCATGAAAACGAATACTATGTGCTTAGAACCATGATCAGTGTTGCTCTCAACGATGAATATTGGTAATCCAACCAAACAGTGTAACTTTTTGTGTTTTCAACGCTGTAAAACTCTTCCTTACATCTTTTTCTCTGGAATCATTTTAATCTCGTCGACGTATTGCAAGAAGATTAATAAGACAAAGCCCACAGCTTTGTATGACCTCGACTAACATTCCCTAGTAGCAAATTTATCATTACTTAGTCATTCCGATAAAGAAACTTATGCTTTATTTGTGTGCCTTACTCAATTTCAATGAACAGAACACGCTTTCTGTTTGTAAATGGGCTATTTATGAAACTGGAAAGTTTCTCCTGTAACATTGTTATACCCGACTTAGGTGGAGGAATAACAAGTTAGTAAAATCATGCAATCATTATGATGTTCTTACTAACATACCAGATGATACTCTTTCTAACATACCAGATGATACTCTTTCTAACATACCAGATGATACTCTTTCTAACATACCAGATGATACTCTTTCTAACATACCAGATGATATTCTTTCTAACATACCAGATGATACTCTTTCTAACATACCAGAAATCATTACTCAAGTTATTACTCAAGTTATGAGGGTAATGGCTGTAGAGTAAACCTCGCTCTTATGCCCTAACCTTTGACCCCATTTCCATGATATTCAACAGAACCAGTTAATTTTACTTCCGGAACAAAATGAGAAATTTTTGTCTTAATCGATGCATGTTTACGCACGTTATAACCCTTAAGGGCGATGGAATGGATTCCGCGCCTACGTCCTGACCTTTGACCCCATTACACCAATTTTCAATAGGGTTCATTACCAGGTGGTCCCCTACCACACACTAAAGTTTCATCGAAATCGAACCATTTTTTACGCGAGTTATCGTGCGGACGGACTGACAAAGCTGGAGCATATACGCTTCTTCAACCTACGGTTGGAAAGCTTAAACAATGTTACAGAAGCGACACTTTCTTCATTATACTGTATATCACCTATGTGTTTTAAATTAATTTCTTCGTGTAAACGTTTACATGTCTCTCATTTACGCTTTCCAACCGTAGGTTGAAGAAGCGTATATGCTCCATCTTTGTCCGTCTGTCTGTCTGTCCATCCGTCCGCACGGTAACTCGGGTAAAAATGGTCCGATTTGGATGAAATTTTGGTATGTGGTAGGGGACAACCCGGGGATGAATTCTGTTGAAAATGCGCGAAATGGGGTCACAGGTTAGGACATAGGATCGGGATCCATTCCATCGCCCTTATATGTCCTAACATACGTAAAAATGCTTCGATTGCGACAAATCTTAACCACATTGTTCCGGATGTATACTGAACCGGTTCTGTTGAATATCATCGACATGGGGTCAAAGGTCAGGACACCAGAGGGAGGCTTATTCCACAGCCATTATCCTCATAACTTGACTAAAAATGATTTTATTGCGACAAAACTTTAGTATGTTTTTTCGGAGGTATACTGAACGAATTCTGTTAAATATCATCGAAATGAGATCAAAAGGTCAGGACACAGGAGCGAGATTTATTCCACAGCCATTATCCTCATAACTTGACTAAAAATGATTTTATTGCGACAAAACTTTAGTATGTTTTTCCGGAGGTATACTGAACGAATTCTGTTAAATATCATCGAAATGAGATCAAAGGTCAGGGCACAGGAGCGAGATTTATTCCACAGCCATTATCCTCATAACTTGGGTAATGATTTCTGGTATGTTGAAAAACGTATGATGACCAACGCATTGCATGATTTTACGAACTTGTTTTTATTCTTTCTTAGCTGCTGGTCGCGCTAGCATCCTGGTTTTATCTATGCGACTTACATTTCCATCTTCAACATAGCAATGCAGTCATGCTTTTTGACACCGTCGATCTTCCTTGAATTGACCTTTCAAAAGGCTGAAGCAGAGTTCTGGGGCCATATGCCCTTCCTGTCGTCGTCAGTTCAAGAGAACTGACGACGTCAGTTCAAGAGAACTGTTCCTGAGAACTTTTCCTGTCGAAGAGAACTTTTCCTGTCGTCGTCAGTTCAAGAGAACTGTTCGTCCTGGTTTGGAAACGACCAAGAAAGCAGCTTCTTATCCACTCTGAGAAGGGCTTGAGAGTGCAGGACAGCATGCCGTTACATATCCAAGCCAGAATCTATCAACATACGAATATACTGTAAGGCAGTTTCTCTTTGAAGATTTTGCAATGGAAGGTAAAATTTCGAAAAAGAATTGCTTCTCAAAATGTGGGACAAGATAAATAAGTTTCCCGGAACACTAGAAAGAGCACATGCACGCACACACACAAGGAAACGAAAAACGTGTCTTCTTGGTTTCCGTTTATTTGGAGAAATGTCTAAAAAAGTGAAACGTAGGCTATTAAATGGAAACTAGTCTCTGATAAGTATTTCGTTTTTAACTACGATAGTTTCATTCAAACAATGAAAGATTTGAAAGTCAAGAAAATTTGGATTTGTGTTTATGATACTACATGTAGATATAATTGTGTGAAGAGTACGCAACACAGATTTTTTATATAGATGTTTAAACCAGTTGGCCTTCTCGAAGGTTATACTACCTCACACTAGAACTAATTTAGAGTGGTACAATGATAGCTTAGATTTTTGTTATTGCTCTGTCTTTGAATTGAAGCACTAGATAATATATGATAATGTATTGTTTTTCATAGCGAGTTCTACTTCTCACATGGGCACTTGCCATTTAAATGCTTTATCCTCAATAATTAACCTGATATGTTTGGCTTATGCTCTCCATGTATTACGTGATGCCGAATATCGGTGGATAATGCGTAGGTAGGCTTTCATTAGTACAACTCTTAGGCTTGTTTCAGAAAGCAGAAATGTGTTTTTGTAGTAAAGCCGAAGTTTGTCCTCACAAGGGGAGGAGCATGTTTACTTTTCATAATATAAAAGCCTCTTCAATAGATTATGTATTTCTTGAATTCGAAAATCACTTGTTAGGTGTTTATTTAATTTGAAATGACTTCTTTTTCTTTATTGGTTCACTTTTCGGAATTTCGGGATGCTATTTTCTTCTTTTAAGAAGAGGAGCAAAGCCTTGACGAGCATATTTCAAGTATTCGATCACACGATCAGAAAAAATCTAAATGACTTTCTGCGACTAAGAGACGCATCATGACTGAAATATATGTATAAACTGGTGTCCAAAATTAATGTGTCAAATACAAATTCTAGAATTTGTCCGAAATAGGCAAAACGAGACCACCAATTGTAAAGATTTTTCAGAGACATATGCAAGGGAAAAGCAAAGTCGACGTACCCAAGCAACATTGTGCTAGCTGCTATGGAAATATGCAAATGACGTCTGTACGTCATCGAGTTAGCAGACACGTGATCTTGATAAACGTTGTTATGAAATGAATGCGACAATTGAAACTTGATTTGGACTGTTAGCGGAAGAATGGATCCGTCCCATCGTTTAAAAGACTTTGCGGTGGACAGCGATCGGTAGATTAGAATATATATATTGCAAGCTAAGGTAGCAAGATGTCTGAATGTGTGAGGCAAGTGATTTCCAATCTTTGGAGACAGCTCCAGGAAATCGGAACAATAAGCAAAAGGCCGGGACAAGGACGCCCACGAACCACAACAAGTCAAGACGACCGGTATTTGTATCTAACAGCTCGCCGCCATAGGGAGTCGGCAGCCAGGCAACTCTCGCAGGAGCTTTTCTCTGCTACAGGAATTGCGACATCGAGGCAAACAGTTTACAGAAGACTCTATAAAAAAAGTCTGTATGAAAGAAGACTTTTCTTATGAAGCCTTCTGAAGAAGGCTTTTTCTTATGGAGTCCATAGCAGCTAGTACAATGTTGCAAAGGTCTGTATCCCACTTTCCGCACCGCAGAGAAGGGTCTGTCTGAATTGAGCCCAATAACATCACATCTGGATGCCTGATTAATGAGCCTGTGTTATCTTCATTGACAAGTCGCGGTACAGTCCAAACGCGAATTCTCGACGTTTGTCATTTGGAGAGAGGTATGAAAACGAAATCTTCCCTACAACGTTAGGGAAATTGACCACTACTGTGGGGAAGACTCCTGGTTTGAGCTGGCATCATGTTGGATAGACGCACGCCACTGAACGAGTTTCCAGGAGACACCCTGACTTCTGTGCGCTACACGGATGACATCCTAAAGGCTTATGGACGGAGTTTTTAAGGGAGAATCGGCCCGCAGTTCATTTTCATGGATCATAACGCCCACTCCCAAGGTTCTCGGTTATTCGACGAATATCTGGAGTGAGGATATTCACAGGATAGAGTAGCCCACTAGATCTCTTGGCCTGAATCCGATTAAACATGTCTGGGTTTCTTTGGGAAAAGCAATCGCTAGCAGGCAGTCTCTCCCCCCACTTCTCCTTCGTGGAATCCGACGTGCCTTGGTGTAGGAGGGACATTCACTGCCCGGAAGTCTCACTTACAGCTTTAGAAACAAGATGGCGGTTTGTTGTACGAGCTGCGTCTCTGTTCAGGGTTGTCACAATCCCTCTCATCCCCTCAAAATCCGCGCCACTTGCTGCATTACTTTTTGACTACCATGCTGTCATGCGCATACTTCCTCATCATGTAGTGATGGCATTCTTTCGGTGCGTCCGTGAGTAATACATGGTTTACCTTCATGGGAAATTCTGGCAGTTGTATCTTGTAAAAATACTGAAGAGACTTACATAATGGGAATTTGTTTCTTTGTTTGAAGGTTTAACGACCACGGTGAACAACTCAATGAGCTACAAGCAGTCGTCCTTCCCTATTATAAAGCCACTGCTTCCAGGGAAAGGATAGAGCCCATGCCGTAAAGTAAGCACACAACCCATGCTTCAATGGGACTTGAGCCCGCTCCACTCGGACGCACGGTCAGAGCCCAGCGCTTAGATTATAGAGCCACCAGAGCGGCTTATCACAGGAATTGCCAGTTTATATTTGGGTCCGTCCCCTTGTACAAAACAGAGTTCGCAGATTGCTGATGAAAAAATGCACCAATGATTCATCCAAAACATTTATTTACTATGATTGTAATCAGTTGCTACAAAATATTAAGCATTCGACTTCTGGAATGTTATTTCACTGACACATGAGAATCTCTTCCATTCCGCTTTAAATAATTAGTGTATTTCGCCCAAAAGTGCATTTACATATCCTCATCATACATTGGTTTTCTGATCACTGAAGCTAAATTAATGAAATGCGCAGTTTCAATTATCAAACTCGAATCAAAAATCAGCCTTGTTACGTACAAAAGTGGAATCCTAACGTGGGTACAATAAGCTCGAAATGAAGTTGTATTCCATGATATTTCTTTTCTAACGTTCAATTCATTTATCCTGACATACGGGAAATATTTTATTACAGTGCCACCTGCAACGAATTTTTTGCAGCATGGAGGAATTGTTATAACTCTCTAAAAGGAAAAAGAAGTGCTGTTAAGAAACTTTCGTTATTCAAACTTTAGTATTTTTTAAGAATGAAGTAGAAGATTTATTATTTGTGCGGTGTAGTAAATTCCGCCTGTGATAGATTTGCATGCAAGTTTCGCCCATTGAAAATCATGACGTCGTTACGTCTTCTGAAACACCGAAGACACAAAGGCAGTGCTTTGCTCTCCCGTTTTAATGACTTTAGGAAATGCCTTCTCATATTATACCCGATGCTTTTGGAGATTACGACTAATAAAGACATGTTTAAGAGAAAATACTGTGTTTCCTTGTTGTTAATTTGCAAAGAGTTTTAAGCTAATATTTGATGTAGCTATCAGAAATCGCATTATATCTTGGATTGCACCCGGATTTGTTGAACAGATTATTGTCTTTCGGAAAATAATCAGTTCAAACAAAGGTTTTTAACTTTTCTTTGTTGTTGTTCGGAGGTTTAACGACGACCATTAGTGACTCTAAGAACTATAAGTAGTCGTCTATCCCTAATTTGGTGTCACTGGTTCCAGGGAATGGAAAGAACCAGGGCGGAGAAACGAACACACCACTAGTGCCTCACCCGCGACTCGAACCGGTCACACTCCCGAGATTGCTCAGAAGCCAAAGCTTACTTAATTGTGCCACCGGTAGGTTTTAATTTCGGAAATGTGCCATGCATTCGTTCAGCATGCTATACATCTCTACACACGCAGCGGGTAAAAATTATCATAGAAAACTTGTATGAAATTAAAAATTTGGCGTGAAAACTTGTATGAAATTAAAAATGATTTCTTTTTTTTTTCCCGTGCAAGGATTAATATTATTTTATTTCAGGATTCCACGACAACGGCGAGCAACTGTATTGTCTATAAGCATTCGCCCGTCCCTAATTTAGGGCCACTGATTCCAGGGAAAGAAGGGAGCTAGTGCCGTAACACAAGCACACCAGCCATGCCACTTCTGGGACTCGAAGCCTTGGACAAACAGTCAGAAGCCAACGCTCAAATCACTGTGCCACTGGGGCGGCTAATTTGATTTTCACGCCAAATGTATTAAATAGGTCCAACTTGCATCATTCCTCGGAATGACCTTCTTAGAAGCTATTTCTCCCAGTCTTCTTCCAATCTTTTATTATTTTTATGTTACATGGCATGATACGTGCATGGCATTTTACAGATATTTACGATTCAGAATGCCATTGTCGTGTCCCATGAGATTAGAGTCAGAGAAAGAAATGTGGCGACGCCGGTGCTAAAAATTCAATCGCTTTTAATGTTAGAAGAGAAAATAAACTTAGCAGTTTTCAGTAAACATTATACATATTTCTGACGTGATGTTCTTTGCGCGTTCCTCGAACGATCAGAAACTCACGTTTTACTCATAACGGAGCTTATACATATTTATTTTCCCCCTGAAACAGTGTAATTTACACGTAGTAAATTATACTACGTATTTTAGGTAAACAAGTAAATCATAATAAGAAATTTGTTGCACAGAAGTATGATTCTTTATTATTTAGTTGCCAAATACAGTAATATCCTTTGTTTTTACAAGGCATTTCATTGTTATAAATATCTACAGAATCTTTCAGATTGCGAAAAGTCTTTCCTTTCAGCACAAAGGTTATTCTGTTAGGAAGTACTGTAGTTTTCAATTAATGTTGAAGAAATATGTGATTCATGCTTGATTTACACAGTTGTGCCTTATCTTATAAATTCAAAGCAGATCGCACTAAAAAAGAGACAAGAAGAAAAACCAACATGAAAGTCCTTGTGAAAAACAATCCAGAATATCAGCAATATTTTTGGTCAATCAGAAGATGCAGCTTTTCTTTTGTCTGCAAACAGAGTTTGCGATTTTTATCCTATCTCAAGAGGTAGTGCTTTTTGGTCTTCCTTCAGAGATAGCTTTTTAATCTGCTTTCAGAGATGATGCTCCTTGATCTAAGCTCTTTGCTCTGCCCACAGAGATAGTTCTCCTTGCCCTAATCTTTTTAGTCTGCCTACAGAGATAGTGCTCCTAGTCCTAATCTTTTTAGTCTGCCTACAGAGATAGTTCTCCTAGTCCTAATCTTCTTAGTCTGCCTACAGAGAATGTTCCCTGCTCAGCTATTTCATCTTTCTCGAGAGGTCGTATTTCTTGGTCTGCCTAGAGAGGTTGAGTTTCTTAGTCCTCTGCAATAGTTAGTGCTTTAAGGGCTATCTCAAGAGGTATTGCTCTTTGATTTTATTCATCACATCTTTCCAACTGAGGATCATGAAGCTCGTCATGTACTTATCTGTGGTAAAGCAAAGGATCTACCTTGATGTAAATACCGGAGTTAACAGTTAATGGAAGTGCGAAATTTTTTTCCTAAGTGGTGTCAGTTCAAGAAATTTGAGTATAGAAAAAAAAACCTGAACCTTGCTCTCCTCATCATATTCCAATATACTCAGTATAAATAGCTTTTAAATAACATGTTCTGCGGTATGCCACTATGTTTCCTTTCATTTGAACTGCTGAACGTTATCAAAACATTTTAGTAAGTTAAAACGCGAAGCAGAAAAGCGTTACGTTTATCGTACGACGTTCGTTCCAAAATGTATGAGAGTCACAAAGCATCTTTCTAACAGATATCAAGAGAGGGCCATATTAAAGAATTTCGTAAATAATTTTGCGACAGACAACGTTATAAATCCAGCTAACTAATATCAAGGTAGTAAGCACCTCCCGTTCGTGAATGTGTATTTGGATTTTAAACAAACGATTGATCTGAAATTATTACGGAGCTGTTACATGTTTGTCATCTGCTCTCTACTTCTGTTACAGATCACATTCCCATACCAATTTGCCCTTGGGTGAATACAAAAGGTGAATTCAGAGCTGACGGATATATAACTTTAGCGTTTCAGTTATGGCACACAGAAGGTATCGTTGCCATTTTTATAACGTTAAGTCACCGGTTCTCAAAATGTGCTGAGGTGTTGTCATAGAGATAACTGAGGTTATTGTCCAGAACATTTCGTGATAGAACTAAAAATAGTTACGAAAAAATAAATAGTAACTCTGGAAATTTCTGACTTTTGGAATTTTAAGTGTTGCTACAAAAGTAAATATGCATATAATGCTCACAATATATATATATATATATATATCATTTTAAATCACATTTCATGCAGAAGCCAACTCAGTTTACAGAATGGAAATATCTCTAACAGAAATAAAGATATCACCAGAAATGGGCTGCGAGGGAGGCACACTTCCTTATATGAAATGTCATCGTTGTTGCTACAAGCTGACGGAGCTTGCTTGTACGTCCTCAAACAGGCGATATAAAGGGCAGGCGATGTGCATGGGTTATTCCAGACGTTTTCACCGTGCGCGTAGGTAGTTCGTTTGCTTTAGTGAGTGTATAGTCGCTACTCTTGTGATCTGCACTGCTAATCTGAAGTTTAGAGTGCATTTCGTTTATTCTGTGCAAACTGTGTTGCAGTTATGGGAAGATTAGGTGATATTTCACCACGAAAAGCTTCGCGAATGGTGACTTTAAGTGAATTCGGCAAAAGCAATGCAGAAATTGCCCGGATAACTGGGGTGCAGTACAGTTGGACGGCAGCTGGCGAAGATCTGTGCTATCGGGGGAATCAAGAATGGCAGGCTGGGTAAATGTGGTCTAAAAATGAAAACAACTCCTAGAAGTAACAACGCGTTGAAATGGTAATGTATTCGAAACAGGTTCGTCCCGTCAACAGTTCTTGCCAAATAGTTTCGAGAGTTGTGGTACTGTTGTTTGTCCTCGAACAGGGAGGAACAGGTTACGCTCTATAGGTCTGACACCTCATAGGGCGGTAAAGAAGCCATTGCTAACCAATGTACAATGCAAGAAACGTTTAGAATGGGCAAAGAAACATAAGGAGTGGAACACTGATAGATGGCGTAAAGTGTTATTCAGTGATGAGACAAAATTGAATACCGACGGTAACGACGCGGCGTGCCGAGTATTTCGACGAAATAACGAAGCGTTACATCCCTTTTGAACACTTAAGACAAGAAAGTATCCATGCAGTGTTGTGATTTGGGGATGTTTTGCTGCTGTTAGAGGGAGCAGAATCCATGTGTGTGAGAGCACTGTTAATGCACAGGTGTACAAAAGTATCCTCCAGGACAAGATGGTGTGTTCAGGGCGTGATTTGTTCCAGGGTCATCCATACATTTTCCAGGACGATTTGGCCCCATGCCACAGTACAAAAATAATTAAAGCTTATGTGACGTCTTTATGCAGTGTTGTGCCTCTTCCTTGGCCTGTTAATTCGCCAGACTTGAACCCGATTGAGAATTTGTGGCGCATTCTGAAAAGAAAAGTGCACGAACGTCACCTCACAAAAAAAGTGGAACTGATTAACGCAATTACTGACGTTAGGCACAACTGTATTTCAACTGATATGTTGCGTAAGTTGGTTGACTCCATGCCCAACAGGCGTGCAGCCGTTGTTAAATCAAAAGGTCACCCAACGAAGTATTGGGTATGTAATTGTATTTGAATTTGAACATGTTACTTTGCCATGACTTCTATTTTGCAGCACATTTCTGTTCAAAACTTGAGTTTTGTTAAAGATATTCCATTTCTGTAAACTGATTTGGCTTCTGCATGAAATGTGCTTTAAAATGATATTTATATATATTGTGAGTATTATCTGCATATTTACTTTTGTAGTAACACTGAAAACCCAAAAACGTCAGAAATGTCTAGAGTTGCAATTAACTTTTCCGTAACTGTATGTGCTTACTCTGTACATCGTGTACAGTTCAGAATTAGAGGAAGAGCAAAGATAATTTTATTGAGGAAATCCAGTTGAAATACTTGTATTATAAAATATAGGCACTTGAATGTTTGAACGAAAATTTCTATTTACCTATAGCTTTTATTCACCTCGAAGAGAAGCATTTGAATGGAGCTTAGCATTGTTTTTATCAGTGTGGGTCAGAGAGTTTCAGATCATGGAACTTTTTGATTGAGTACTTGACGAGGAGGCAATTATCCTCTCAAGCCATGTAATAGTTGTAGTACTTCGGAACCAAAGCTGACGGAAGAGCTTGGACGACGAGTTAATATTTAAAATTTACTTTTTAAGTGAGGTGTAAGTACATTGCAATTTGTGTGTGCGTACGAGTCAGATTTTTTGTTGTTGTTGTTTGAGTGAAACGACCACGATGAGCAAAATGGGCTATAAGCAGTCTCCCGTCCCTAATTTAAAGCCACTGATTCCAGGGAAAGGAGAAATCCAGTGCCGTATGACAAACACAGCATCCATGCCTCACCGAGATTCGAATCGATCTCAGAAGAATGGTCACAAGCCGACGATTGGACCACTGCGCCACTGGAGCGACGTATTAGACTTGCAAAGGTGGTTTATAGAAGTTTGGATAGCTTTCAAGATGCATCTGGATCCTCAAATTCAGACAGTATAGGAAAAGCGAAAGTCCTTTTTCCGGTCAGTCGTTTGGGTTTTTGACGGGCACAACGTACTTCTCCAGTAAATGGCCTGAGACCTTAAGTGAGAAACGAAAGTATGACAAAATTCGCTTTGCTTTTCCTTAGCTTTTTAGGTGTCCATTATCACCCACAACTGTATTATGTTGTAAATTGTTTTTAAATCATTATATGGCGCCTAAAAGATGCGCCGACATTTAGAAACAGAGCATGTAGGTAAAAACATTCAGAACATATAGGAAAAAACATTGAATGTTTTGCGTGTTATCATGACCAGCTCTTTGAAAAACAAAACCGGATGGTCGTAACATCACACAACACAATTGAAAAATCTATCGAGGTACCTTGTACGGTTAGTTATCGTACCAGCACTGGCGGAATACGATCATACAGTAGCTGAAATACATTATACTCTCTGATCAAAAGTATCCAGACACTCCTTTTGAATATTGGATTTGTGATATATATCACAGCCATAGCCCATACAGGTATAAATTATTTTTTTTTTTGGTTGGAGGTTTAACGACTACCGTGAGCAACTCAATGGGCTATAAGCAGTCGCCCGTGCCTAATTTAGGGTCACTGGTACCAGGGAAGGGAAAGAGCCAGTGCCGTAAGACAAACACTACATCAATGCCTCACCAGGATTCGAACCCGGACCCCTTTCGGACGAATGATCAGAAGCCAGCGCTTAGACCACTACGCCTCCGGGGCTGCCAGGTATAAAATGATCCATGTAGTCTGGAAAATATCATAAACAAGCATGAACAGTAGAATCGGTCGTACGGTGGAGCTCACTGCACTGACTCTCAATGTGGCGCTGTCAAAGGATGTCATCTTAGCAACAAGTCAGTTCTGAAATTTTCTGTCCGGCTGCAGCTGCCTCTATCAACTGTAAGGGATGTTATTAAAGAGTAGTAGCACCTAGTAATAACAACAGCTCAATCGTGAGGTGAAATGACTGCGCATGACCGCCCGGTGCTGAAGCGGGTAGTGCAAAAACATCGCCTTCCCTCAATTGCAACACTCACTACCGAGCTCCAAACTACCTTTGAAAGCAACGCCAGCAGGGCTGAAAGGAATGGATTTCCATGGCTGAGCAGCCGCACACAAGCCTAACATCAGCAAGATCTACGCCAAGCGTCGGTTGGTGTGGTTTAAATCTCGACACCAGTGGACTGTAGAACAGCAGAAACGCGTTATTTTCTAGTGTAATAAATCATGCTTCACCATGGAAGTTCTACGGCCATGTTTGGGTGTGGAAGATGTGAGTTGAACGCTACCAACCCGACTGCGTTATGCCATCTGTGAAACTTGGTGGAGGTGGTTTCATGCTAAGGGGCAGTTTTTCAAGGTTTGAGTTCCAGTGACTGGTAGTCTGTGGCCTATAAGGCCCGTTAGTTCCAGTGACTGGTAATCTGAACACTGTGGCCTATAAGGACCTTTTGACAACTTTGTGGTATCAACATTATGGTAACAACTCGGCGAAGTCCCTTTTTTTACCAAAAAGACGTCAAGACGATCACAAGGTAAAGTCCGTGCAGGAATGTTTTCGAAGACTTTTTGTCGTTCTGCAACGTTATACAAATTCCTAAGTCGAAGCCATCAAAGGCTTTCCTAAAGAATGACCGTATGGCAAACACACTCGAAGTTCATTCTTGTTTCTCAATAAAATATGAGAAACGACCAATTTCAGGAAAACGAGCAAGAAATAGAGCAGACGAATATTCATTTCGTTTATATTTATTTTATGAGTGATTAAGTTTAGCTCTGTAATTGGTTTATTTTGTTATTTCGGGTGGGCTGTTAAATATTATCTTTCCTATTCGCTTTATAAATTTAATTGGGTTTCCGTATCAAAGAAAACATGAATAAGAGGACTAAAAACTAGACACTTCGCGATAATTTATAGCCTCATAAAAATGAGATAAGATTAGGTGTGCACAAGTTCAAAATTCCATTTACAGTGTCTCACTGCTTTCAATAAAAACAGATCACGACTTCAATGAAAACATGGCAGTGTGATAGGATCTCCTTTGAATTACTTCCGTTTGGTAATCAATCACTCCAAGCACTAACAGAATTTAAATTAAGCATTATTGTGAAAGCATCGGTGATAGAAATTTTCGAACATGTACTGCGAAAGGTAAGCATACTAAATAATAATTAAAATCAGTGGCTTGTGTCCAGAAAGCTGCCACGTTAATATTGTTTTGCACATGAATCTTTTTTTTTTATGCTAAAATCATTTGCGTGTTAAATGGTTCCTGCAGGGTTGTTGCAAAAGAAATAACTTTGACATTTTCAATTGTGGAACTTTTACTGAAACCAACATAAAACTAATCGTTGCTATTAATGTAAACCAAGAAAAGTAGATTTTTGATTTGACGAAAATAATCCTGAAAATTAATCGTAGCACCGAACGTCTGGCGTATGAGCAAAAGCTTCTGTGTCAGAGTAAATGGCAGTTGGTGTCAGAAAGCACAGATTCTATTGTGTCATTTCCATCTTTTTATTGGCCACTTTGGAACGTACAGCATAGAAAAAGAGAGAAAAAGAATTACAATTGTAAGTATATATACGTTATTTGCTTGTTTTCTAGTTGAATCGGACCGCCAAAATTAAAGTGATCGTGTTCCGATGGATTAGTCACTTTTTTCAAGTAATGTCACTTAATTACAGAAGAAATCTACGGAATGTTTATTATAAAGGGAAATTACAAAATATATTTTATGGTAGATAGTGATTAACATTATTACAGTACTGTAAAATATGTTAATCGCTGTAAAGTCCAAAGGGAAGAAAAATCCTTAAGTAAAATACGTTAAAAGCAAAACCAAAAACCAAAAGATTTAGCAGCCAGCCAAACGCTTACTTGTTAAGAATCTCTGTTGCACTCTGAGAATATTTCGAGGAGATTAAGGCTACTGGAACTTCCGTGCAAAGAACCTTGGGAAGAAAAGTGGGCTGCTTTGCATTGGGGGACTGAGAAGCGTCAGTTTAACGAGCACTTTGCTAAATTGTTCACTTAGTAAAATGTCTAAACTTGTTGATAAACAGTCATCATTTATTACTTTGATTCCATCAAGGCGTATGCATCGAATATACCCCGTAATTGGAAAATAAATTTTAACACAACTTCTAAAGAAATACCGGGAGAATATGAAGCAGTAAAGTTTCGTTGCTATTGCAAGAACGCCAAAGAAAGAGACTGATTAATTTGTTTCGTACTGTTCACGCATTCGGCAAAATATTTTTCGTCCATTTGTTGAATTTAGATGGGAGTGCAAACTGGATGTTATGAAAAATGGGGATAATGGGTAAACCTATTTCACTGATGAATCTTGTGTTACATTTATATAATTCATAAAGGGATGTCTTCAACAGCTTGTTTGGGATATTAATGATCCAACTAAATGAATAATGCCACTTATAATGCTCTTTAACGATACCACTTCGTTCTCCATAATGTGTGGTGAATGTATAGGAACCGCTATTATTGAGCAGCTAATAATTTGCATCGTATTTTGCAGCAGACGTAAGCTTTCAGTAAAAGTTTGAAGTATCTGTTCACTTTACAAAGCCAATACTCAATCAATATAAAGGCTTACGTGATGTACAAATGAATGTACTTCAGCTTGTTTCTATTACATTTGAAAAGCTTTTGCGTTTTGTTGTTGAGGCCTGAACATTGCAAGCCAATAGAATTGTCGTGGGGCAAAGGGTTATTGAACAACAACCGACAATGATAAAGCACTGCATGGCCCCTAGGCTAGAATTATCTTTTAAATGTACATTGAAAGATTTTAAAGTGTATTAAAATGTGGAAGAATTTCTTTTACAGCTTTTCAAATTTTATCTTAATCGCCCTTCATGTATGTCTCGGTTGAAAGGCACATAACAGTATTTGAAAATTTAAACATTGATTGCCACCAGCGTTGTTGGAAGCCGATAGTTAGTTCACTTGAATAAACACTGAAAAAATTGGGGGGCGGATTTAATGCTACCAAATCGCAACTGGGAAGCTGATATTTATCATCCAAAACACAATCTTCATCTGTTGCACCAGGACTGCTAAAACCCTTGACATTGAGGCCATTCTCTTTTTGCTGCGATAGAATTACCAGAAGTGGTCTTGCTGTTTACCAAAGTTTTCCTTAACCTTACAACACCTATTTACCATATTATTTCATGATACACTGTCGTACGTTCGGTTGCGGAAGCTCTCAGAGACATAAAGGAAGACCTTAAAATATGAGAAAAAGAATACGTGTTCTACGGTCAAATTCAAATGATTACAAAACGGGAAGTGCAGGACAAGAAACAGTTCTCCCAGTTTGTTGAGCAAACAGTTCAGCAACTAAAAGCTAGATATCCTGACATCAATGGAATTTCAGTAGCTGTGAGTAGGAACTTATCCTTCTCCGAATGGTCATGAAACCATTTCCTATAATCATAAAATTTAAGCCATTTCCCATAATCATTATACTAACCACTCGGGGATATCAGAACCCCGTATGTGTTTTAGTATCGATGAAATTTTAGTATGTGGTATATCACCTGGGGACGAACCCTATCGAAAATAGGCGAAATGGGGTCAAAGGTCAGGACATTGGAGCTGGATCCATTCCATCGCTCTTATGCGTCATAACTTATGTAAAAATCCTTCGATTGAGACAAAACTTTATCATGTTGTTCCGAAAGTATACTTAACCGGTTCTGTTGAATATCATCAAAATGGGGTCGAAGGTCAGGGCATAGGAGCGAGATTTATTCAAAAGTCATTATCCTTATAACTTGAGTAATAACTTGAGCAATGGATTTCTGGTATGTTGGAAAGCGTATCATAATCAATGCATTGCATGATTTTATTAACTTTTTTATTTTTTTTCAAAATTCTACAGCTGACTAACACTAATACAATAGACAGTAGTGATGGAAAAATACGATAATGCCGGTCTATCGGTAGGTAAAGAAAAATAATTTAACACTTTTGTAAAAACAATAATAGACTATGATGTACACATAAAATCAGCAAGCAGATATTACAATTGCAATATGACATGCCAAGCAATTCCAGTGCGGACTGACGCAAGAGACAGTTGGGCTGGTCACTTTAGTCATACGGCTGAAGATCCTGAAAAAACGCAAAGGTAATAAATACTAAGAGACTTGGAAGACATCAGATTGTGATCCTTGTCAACCACTCCTGGAAAACAAAAGTCTAAAACTGATATAGCTGGTCAGAATTAAATAATTACATGACTCGAAGGACCTTTCATGTTTATGTCTTTCAGCCACATAAGCGATCATAGAACGATTCTTGGAATAACTGCCCGTTTTCAGTTTATTTATTCCATTTAACGGTATCGTGGGGCCAACTACTGTACTTCAACGTCCATAACACGAGCCCCATTATTTTTGGAACAAATAATGCCCAGCTTTCTGTTCTCTTCGTCTGTGGCAGTAACATTGCCTCAAAAAGAAAAACCCAAGAGCATACAATCCAGATGTTAGATAAATACATGTATAAAGCTACATCACCATGCCTTTTAATTCTCAATTCATGGATTCTAAAGCATTTTGGAATTATACTTTAACGAAACCTTCTTTGCAGATCCATCTGACATTTTACATCCTGCACTTCAACTTCTGTATATCGTTCTTCCTCTTGACATCTTTGACCTAAAGAGCAAGCATTAATTCTGGTTTTCAATAAATTAATGAATTCCTAATGTTGAATCATTGTGGTGCAATCTCTTGTTCACGCTTGTGAGCTGAGGACTTGGCAAACATTCAGACAAATCTTCTTCGTTACAGGAGTCATACAAAAGCTTAGCAAACAGCTTATAATGTGTAGTCATTATACTCAAGCCAGTTTTTGATTGTTTTGCCTCCTGCTAGATTAATTGCGACGAAAATATGGACTTGGAGTATATGGATTCGGAATTATTCCATGCTGACTTTCCCTAAGAAGCCAGAATTTACCTCTGAAGAGCAACGTGTTATTTATTTCTGGTGAGCAACATATGCTTCTCGTTTTGAACAGAAGTATGTTGCTTTTGGGGAAGATCGTACACGCACAGGCAGAGAAACAGAAAAATACCGCTCTTTGTTATTATATTGGCATTAAAATTTATATTCGCTGGTGAGGATAACATAAGGACGACCCAGTACTAATAAAAAATAGCAGAAAATTCATTCAAGAAAGAGCCAGAGTGAGGCTTTTTAAAATGATGGTAAAAAACATATGTACTGCAAAGGATGTAAAGCAAGATGAGAGCCTAAGATTATAAAGAATCAACAGCTTTCTATCTCTTTCCTTTTTGAAAGATGCTCTGAAAGAGTAAAAAGAAAACGAAAGTTTTAATTGATGTAAACTTCGCATGTTGAAAAACCTATGTGACTTATCGTTGATTAAAAGAATTTAAGCCTGAGACTAAAGCCGATATGCTAGTTAAAAATTTATCATAATGAAAGTATGATAAGTTTTTAATTAGCTCCTAGAAATAGGGATAAAGGAAATTTTCTATTGCTACAAAAAATGAAAAGGAACCCGTATTACTATATTTTTAAAACCAGAGGCAAAATAGTAAGTAATTCAAAGAAAAAGATAAAAAGATGATACAGAAATGACATTTAAAAAATAAATTTTGAAAAAAGCATGATTTAAGGAAATCATAAAAATAAAAGAAAACGCTGTTCGCAGGCGTTGGTCTTTGTCTAAACTCCCAAGTAAAGACTTTTTTATTCTAAAAAATAATATACGATTTCTAAATAAAATAAAACATCGCACAAGCAGCAGACATATGCGATCGTAGCAGCATGAACAAACTCACCGTTTACTTTCAGTTTCATGGATGGTCTGAACGAGCATATAAAGAGAGAAGAGCGATGAAGTCATTCAAAGGAGTAGCGAAGGGAAGAGTCGTCGGGTCCGGACCCCTCTCCGATCCCCCATCCTTGAGGCTCGAATGCCACTTTGTGAGGTCAGGTCTCTATTTCTAAACGAAGATAATTTTGCGCGGTTCATCGCCATGGCACGATTTTATTGCACACGTCTGGAAATACACCACCACTTTCAAAATTCCGTATTTGCACATGTAAATCCATCTGTTAATATTTTCCGATAATTAGCTACTTAATATTTTTCCGATATTTATCCACAAAGCATGTTTTCTCTCCAGCGTCCTAAAATAACTTTCTGCTCTGGAATGCTCAGTAAGTAACTCTTAGTAAGTAAATAAATACACAGTCCAGTCACATTAATGTGACCTATTCCTACTTTTGACATGAACAGCGCGTACCAAATGAAAGAAGGCATGTGTCGTGAGCTGGCTTGAAGGGTATATGAGGTGTATTGAAGACATTCTGAAAACATATCACTCGTTGCTGTCATGGATAAAAGGAGCGATTTATCAGATTTTCAAAAATGGATGATTATCGGCTTTCGGGGAAAGGGTGGCAGTATTTCTGAAACAGCGCAGTTTGTGAACTGTTCGCGTGATGATGTGGTGGTTAAAGTGTATCATGATTGGAGAAATTACACCATTGCGAATAAGCGATGTGGAAACTGCGGAGCACACCGTGCCATTGATGTGAGAGGTGAACGTCGGCTTCGAAGGTGCCTCAAGGCCGATCGACACGCTGCACTGGCGCAACTCACTGGCCGAACCTGGGGGCTACCGAAGGTATGTCTAAAACGGCAGTTCAGCGAACCCTGCTACGTGTGGGGCTCCGATGCAGACGAATGGTCACTGCACCTATACTGGCGAAGGTGCATCGGCAGAAAAGGCTTAGATTTGCACACCAGTATCGGAATCGGGCCTCCGCTGATTGGTAAAGGATTGCCTTCTCCGATGAGTCATGTTTTCTGCTTCATCGAACGGATGGACGTTGGCGTGTAAGGCGAGAAACATCGGAGAACAAACACTCTTCAACCATTGCTAGAAGAACACAAGCTGGGGGGGGAGCGTCATGCTCTGGTGAATGTTATCGTGGCATTCCCTGGGTCCACTCATACCTGTGGAATGCATTATGGACCAATTTCGTTATGAATTCATCCTTGCTGACCACGTAAATCCATGCATGCTGATTGTCTTCCCGGGGGCGGATCGGATTTTCCAGAACGACAATGCGACGTGTCACATAGCAGAAATGTCCGAGAGTGGTTGGAAGAGCACGATGAAGACTTCAAAGTACTTGTCAGGCCCCTTAATTCCCCAGACTTAAACCCAATTGAGCATCTGTGGGACCACCTAGATCGTTTTTCGCTCTATGGATCCTCCACCACGCATCCTCCAGCAGCCGTCAGATGCACTGCAGTCAGCATGGCTCCACATACCTGTGAACTCCTACCAGAACCTTACTGAGTCACTCCCAGCCCGTCCAGCTGGTGTACGCGCTGCACATGGCGGTTACTCTGATATTAGTGGTGGTCACAATAATGTGACTCGACCGTGTATTCGCTGGTGGTCACAATAATGTGACTAAACCGAGTATATATATCTAATATCCAGAGTAACCGCTATTGTGACCACAAGTTATGTTCCAGGATAACCGCTATTGTGACCACAAGTTATGATCCAGGGTAACCGCTATTGTGACCACAAGTTATGATCCAGGGTAACCGCTATTGTGACCACAAGTTATGATCCAGCGTAACCGCTATTGTGACCAACAGCTAATATCCAGAGAAACCGCCGTGTGCAGCGCTCACAGCAGCTAGACGGGCTGGGAGAGACTCAGTAAGGTGCTGGAAGGTGTTCACAGGTATGTGGAGCCACGCTGACTGAAATGCATCTGACACCTGCTGGATGGTGAGTGGTGGAGGATCCATTGAGAGAACAACACGATCGAGGTGGTCCCACAGATGCTCAATTGGGTTTAAATCTGGGGAATTAGGGGGACCAGGGAAGTACCTTGAAGTCTTCATCGTGCTCTTCCAACCACTCTAGAACATTTCTAGCTGTGTGACACGTCGCATTGTCATGCTGGAAGATCTCATCCTCCCCATGGAAGACAATCAGCATGTATGGGTGTACGTGGTCTGCAAGGATGGATTCATAACGAACTCGGTCCAAGTGCCTTCCACAGGTATGAGTGGACCCAGGGAATGCCACGATAACATTCTCCAGAGCATGACGCTCCCCCCCCAGCTTGTGTTCTTCCAGCAATGGTTGAAGAGTGTTTGTTCTCCGATGTTTCTCGCCTTATACGTCAACGCCCATCTGTTCGATGAAGCAGAAGACGTGACTCATCGGAGAAGACAATCCTTTGCCAAACAGTGAAGGCCCAATTCTGATACTGTCGTGCAAATGTAAGCCTTTCCTGCCGATGCACCTTCACTAGCATACGTGCAGTGACCATCCGTCTGCATCGGATCCCCATACGCAGCAGGGTTAGCTGAACTCTCGTTTTAGACACACTTTCAGTAGTTCCCTGGTTCAAACGGCCAGTGAATTGCTCCACTGTAGCGTGTGAACCGGCCCTCACGCACGTTCGAAGACGAAGTTCACCTCTCACATCAACGGCACGTGGTGCACCGCAGTTTCCACGTCGCTTATTCGCAATGGTGTCATTTTTCCAATCACGATACACTTTAACCACAGCAGCACGCGAACAGTTCACAAACTGTGCTGTTTCAGAAATACGGCCACCCTTGTCCCAAAAGCCGATAATCATCCCTGTTTGCAAAGCTGATAAATCGCTCTTTTTACCCATGATAGCAACGAGTGATATGTTTTCAGAATGCCTACAGCACACCTTATATACCCTCCAAGCCAGCTCACGACACATGCCTTCTTTCATTGGCTACGAGCTGTTGGCGTCAAAAGTAGGATGTCGTTACAATAATGTAACTCGACTGTGTATATATATATCATTTCATCATCATCATTGTCAACCATTATCAATCCACTGCTGGACGAAGGTCTCTCTAAGCCTCTTCAACAACGGTCTGTCTTGTGCCAGTCTCCTTCATGTCACTCCCGCATACTTTCGAATTTCATCCACCCATCTCCCATGTGGTGGTCTTTTCCTGTCCATTGGAATCCAATCTAAAATTTCGGCTGTCCATCGATGGTCTGTCCTTCTGGCAGTATGTCCAGCCCATTGCCATTTCAGGGATTTAACTCTGATCATGATGTCTTCCATTCTTGTCATTTTTCGGATCCACGAGTTCCTCTTCTTATCTCTCCTGGTTACACCAAGCATGCAACTCTCCATGCTTTTTTGAGTTGTCTGCAGCCTTTGTATGTCTCTTTTAGTTAAGGTCCATGTCTCTGCACCATACGTAAGCACTGGAAGGATGCATTGATCAAACACTTTTCTTTAAAGACATAATGGCAGATTGCTCTTGAAAGTTATGCTGTTTCTTCCAGAAGCTCTCCAGGCAAGTTTTATACGCCGATTCATTTCTTCATCAATGTGACCCTCATTTGATATCTGCTATCCAAGATAAACGTACGCATCTGTTATCTCCAGCTTTTCTCTATCAATCGATAAATCTTCATTTCTTGTAAAAGAATTGTACATCACTTTTGTCTTCTGAAAGTTTATTTTTAATTCCACTTCTTTACTCTTGTCAGCAAGTTCCTGGGGTAGTTGCAGAAATGACTACGTCATCAGCAAAACGAAGGTGAGTTAGACAATCTCCATTAATCTTTATCCCTTTGTTTTCCCAGTTCAGTGATTGAAAGACATTTTCCAGTGTGGTATTAAAGAGTTTGAGAGATATGGTGTCACCTTGTCTCACTCCCTTTCCAATTTTTATGGGTGCTGTATTCTCAAACAGCCGAATCTTTGCACTTGCATATCATCATCATCATCATTGTCAACCATTATCAATCCACTGCTGGACGAAGGTCTCCCCAAGTTTCCTCCACAACGGTCTGTCTTGTGCCAGTCTCCTCCATGTCACCCCTGCATACTTTCGAATTTCATCCACCCATCTCCCATGTGGTCTTCTTCTGGGTCTTTTCCTGTCCCTTGGAATCCAATCTAAAATTTCGGCTGTCCATCGATGATCTGTCCTTCTGGCAGTATGTCCAGCCCATTGCCATTTCAGGGATTTAACTCTGATCATGATGTCTTCCACTCTTGTCATTTTTCGGATCCACGAGTTCCTCTTCTTATCCCTCCTGGTTACACCAAGCATGCACCTCTCCATGTTTCTTTGAGTTGTCTGCAGCCTTTGTATGTCTCTTTTAGTTAAGGTCCACGTCTCTGCACCATACGTAAGCACTGGAAGGATGCATTGATCAAACACTTTTCTTTTAAGACATAATGGCATATTGCTCTTGAAAATTATGCTGTTTCTTCCAAAAGCTCTCCAGGCAAGTTTTGTACGCCGATTAATTTCTTCATCAATATGACCCTCACTTGATATCTGCTGTCCAAGATAAACGTACGTGTCTGTTATCTCCAGCTTTTCTCCATCAATCGATAAATCTTCATTTCTTGTAAAAGCATTGAACATCACTTTTGTCTTCTGAAAGTTCATTTTTAATCCCACTTCTTTACTCTTGTCAGCAAGTTCCTGGATCATACTCTGCAGCTCTGATGGGGTAGTTGCAAAAATGACTACGTCATCAGCAAAGCGAAGGTGGGTTAGATAATCTCCATTAATCTTTATTCCCTTGTTTTCCCAGCTCAGCGACTGAAAAACACCCTCCAATGTGGCATTAAAGAGCTTCGGAGATATGGTGTCCCCTTGTCTCACTCCCTTTCCAATTTTTACGTGTGTTGTATTTTCAAACAGCCTAATCTTTGCACTTGCATTTTCATAGATGTTATTAATAATATTAATGTATGCATCTTCAATACCGCAGGTTTTCAGAGCCATTGTAACTGCTGATGGTTTCACCGAATCAAAGGCTTTTTCATAATCGATAAAAGCCATGCACAATGGAAGTTCATATTCCCTCGCTCTTTCAATTAGTTCTCTCAGTACGTGGATATGATCTATTGTGCTGTAGCCACTCCTGAATCCAGCTTGTTCTCTCGGTTGAGCCATGTCCAGTGTTACCTTCAAGCGGTGTGAAAGAACTTTAGTGAAGATTTTATAAACTACTGATAGGAGGCTGATAGGTCTGTAGTTTCCGAGATCCTCAATGTCACCTTTCTTATGTAGCAGGATCATTGTAGCGGTGTTCCAATCCTCAGGAATCTTTCCTTCATTAAGGCATCGAGTGAAAATTTGGGCGAGTACTGTTTCGATTTCTCCACTTGCTTCTTGTATGATGTCTACAGTAATTCCATCTTCTCCTGGAGCTTTTCCTCGCTTCATGTTCTTGATTGCATGTGCAACTTCTGCTGGAAGGACTGGAGGAACTCTGGTACTGGTATCTTTCATGATGTCAGGAGTGCATATATCATCCCTTTCATATAATTTGGAGTAGAAATCTTTCACTCTTGTCAAAATTTCGCCTCTATTTCTTGTTACAGAACCATCTTCTTTTCTCAGTGCCATAATCTGTTTTCTTCCCTTACTGAGATGTCCCTTTGCTATCTTTAGGCTTTGGTTGTTTTCAATTGCTTTCCTCACTAGTTCACAGTTGAATTTCCTTACGTCTTCAGTGATACTTTTTCTTACTGTCTTGCATAGCTCTATATATTCCACTTTGGAAGTCACATCTTCTTTAGTTGTTCTCATCTCTCTTCTTTTTGCATCAACATTTTGGTTTTTCCTGATAATTTGTTCACATGCAACTTGTTCTTAGACCCAGCCAATTTTGTTGCTGTTTCCATAAGAGCTTTGGTTACTTTTCTGTTAACTTCAGAGATGTCCACTTCTTCCGATGTTAGGCCTTCTAAAGCAGAGAACCTGTTCTTCAGTTCTAACTTGAAGGTATTATGGTGTTTTTTAAGGTTGGTTATGTCAATAGATTTTGTTTGTCTTATGAGCTTGCCACGTTCAAGTTTAGTGTTGAGGTGCATCTTACATCTCACCAATCTATGGTCACTACCTGTGTTGAACTTGTTTATCACACTGCAGTCTTCTATGACGAATTTTTTGTTACACATAATAAAATCAATTTCACTTGTCGTCCCATTTGGATGTTTCCATGTCCATTTCCTGTGTGGCTTTTTCTTGAAAAAGGAGTTCAAGATGAAAAACCCTTCTGCCTCTGCAAACTCAACGAGAGTATTTCCACGCTGGTTTCTGTTGCCATGACCGAATTTACCTACTGAAGTTTCATTCTGTTGCCGTTGCCCTATTTTTGCATTGAAATCTCCCATAATTATTTTCAAGTGCTGCTTACCTTTATTATTTAGATGACAAATTTCCTCATAAAATTCTTCAATTTCTTCTTCAGGATGACTTGTGGTGGGTGCATAAGTTTGAATAATCTGAGCCTGGTATCTTTTCGAGAGTTGGATAACAAGTCGTGCAGCTCTGTCAGAGGAACTTTCAACTTCTACAACTTTATCCTTCAGTTTCTTGTTTATTATAAATCCAACACCACTAGTTCTGCCAGTATCTGTCCCACGATAGTAGAAGAGATGTCCACTTTTCAGTTCGATGAGATCTTCCTTTTCTCCTTACTTCACTTAGCCCCACGATGTCCCACTTGATCCTTTGCAGTTCCTCTTCCAATTCAAGAAGCCTTGAATCAGAAGATAGAGAGCGTCCATTGTAAGTAGCCAAGGTCAGCATCAGATGGCAGCCTAGTCCGGTTCTCCGGGGATTCTTAGCACCCTCTGCCTTCATGTCGCACTGGCCGCTGCCTTGGCCAGGTACATTCCAGCTGCCGGAGACTGAGGGCCAAGATTTAAGTTGTGGAATCATTTTGGAGGGTTTGGCCATAACTCACCACGCTGGCCAAGCGGGTTGGTGAGTGTGGGATAGAATTTCCTCTAATCCCGATGGTATAGTTATACCGCTATGGGCGGTCGTCAGAGCCCCTTTAGTGGGAACAGGATGCACCACGAGAAGGCGGGGTTGACATTTGTCAAGGAGAGGCTGTGATGTTACGCATCACCTGACCTTACATCCCACTTGCATATATATATATATATATATTAAAAAAGATTTTTCTCAGTAATGCTTTGTTCATTTGAATGCAAGGTGTCTGGATGGAAGGTATCCAAAATAATAAAAAAAATATATGGGAAAGTATGTATTATATTTACTTCTTATTTGCGCCGTTGCAGAGAGAATCGTTCAAAGTTTTTTGCCGTGTTCTCAACTGCTACCCGCTCACGCGCATACGCCAGCCGGTGTTGGTATTCCAACTGACCGCAGACGAGCTCATTGAGAATGTCGACACTTCAGGAGAAAGTTACGTGCGTGTTGTGGTTTGCAAATTAAAATCTGTTGCTGCTGTTCAACATCGTTTTAGAACGCGGAAAGAGTATGGATGAAAACTTCCAACATGGAAAAGCATCTGGTTCTGGGACAACAAACGGAGGACTCCCAGAAGTCTGTTACGTGAGATATCTGATGGACAGCTACGCACATCTGAGCAAAATGTCGAACGTATCAGAGAGGCATTCTTGCGAAGTCTGTTCAAATCTATTCGGGTTGCTAGCTCGCAGTTAAAACTTCCACGTTCAATGGTGCACGAGGTGGTGCACAAAGGGCTTCGTCTAAGGGAGTACAAGATTCAAATGCTCCTGGTACTGAAACCAAATGACCAATTCGCACGCACAAACTTCGCGGTAATAATGCTGAAAAGAATTAACACAACACCCGATTTCCTCCACCAAGTGTGCTTGTCGGATGAGGGGACCTTTCATGTCAGTGGGACTGCGAATCGGCAGAACTGCAGAATTATGGGTAATGAAAACCCACATGTGAGCTACAGGAAAGTAGCGCCAAGCTCACGTCTGAGTCGGCTTGATGCACAATAAGCAGATCTGAACTTTCTTCTTTTCGGAAGAAACTGTCACCGGGATCTCGTACCTGGATCTGCTGGAACTGCTTACGCAACCGCAGCGCCCACCTTAAATGGTCTTTCAACACGACGGAGCGCCGCCACATTTCAGCAGCATCGTTAGGAATCATCTGGATCGCAAGATGCCTGGGAGATGAATCAGCAAAGGCGGACGAATTGCTCGGGCACTTCTGTCGCCAGATTTAAACCCAGTGTATTTTTCCTGTGGGGTTACGTCAAAAACATTGTCTACCAGATCAAGACCACGGACCTTGAGCACCTGAAAGCACGCATAACGGCGATCTGGCTACCGTTACACCAAACATTGCTTCAAGCAATGTGGAATGAGGTCGACTACCCTCTGGATGTCTTTCGCGCAACCAGGAGGACCCACAATGAAATTCATTCAGAAAATTATAGTGAAGCATTTTTCAAAATTTTTTAAGAACTTTGGCATTTTCCTTTTATAATGGCGCAAACCAGAAGAGTATGCATTTTTCAGGGATATAATTATTATTTTTATTTTGAATACCTTCGATTCAGACACCCTGTATTTGCATTTAATAAACAACATTGCTTAAACTGCCCCTAAAAGAGGATAGATTTACCAATTTTGCTTTACCCTCTTCCCCCAGGGGATGATATCTTTTTACTTTTAAAGATTTTGGGCTTATTCCTCCCACTTGGAGTATCTCTTTGCGGGAGACTTTCACCAATGAACCAAATCCATGGATTCCCTCTTTAGAAATTTCTGGCTACGGCACTGAAGTCATTGCAAACAGCTAAGAAAAACTGCACTTCCTATTTGAAAGACAATTTCAAAATCCCATAGGGCAGAGTCCTTTGCACGTGATGTTACGCTGTCTGGCGAGAGATGGCGCCACGAAACTGTATTTGCTTTGTAGCTACATTGCTGTAGTCAAGTAACGTTTATGTTAGCATGGTTACCGGATAAAACAATAATTGTGATGACCTTCAACCAGCTTAATGTGATGATATCTTTTTCCACTCCATTTGGGAATGCATTTACGTGGTCTACCAGCAGCAGTTCGTGGTCAAAGGAATAGCCGCAGCAGAGGTAAAGGTTGAGCGTTTTTTGTTAAACCGGAGAAGTTATTTCATCCGTGGTTGTGCTTGCTGAATGAGAGATGCCTCAGCCATAGGCGTAGAGTTTTGCAAATCTCAGGGCATGCTCGACAAAAAAAAAGTAGCATTTGCACACTAATTTTCTTTAAAAAAATGAAAAAATAAATTACAATGTGTTATTATTAATCGTTATCTAATAGTGAACTTTTGAACATTTTAACAGGCAAATGAATTTCGCCGTTTTTCATTCGATCCTCATGCTTGCTAATAAATTTGAATATATTACGTGCAAAACTTTTTCTTATCTGTTTTTTTACCCATGCCCCACCCGACATTCCGGTCCGGATCCATCTCGGGTGAACGATTGGTAGCCTACGATTCGTACCACTCGGCCACCGCCACAATCAATATCAGTAATGTCTAAAGATCGATGAAGAGGTTTCGAGAGGGAGAAAGTTCAGTGTTGAACAAACAACGGAGTTGAAGACCCGCAACTGCAGTGACGACAGGTGACGACAGCCAACGAGTGAAAGACCTCATCACAGCTGATAGTCGTGTGACCATTCAGGAGTTGTGTGATGCAATTCATTGTGGCCACAGTGCTATGGAAACAATAATTAGAGATCTGGGCTACAGAAAAATTGATTCAAAGTGGACCCCAAAAAACCTAACTCGTGAGCAAAGTTTGAACATGTGCAGGAACCTCTTGGACTGTTAAGAGAGGGAGGGTGAGGTGTTTTTCTCTTATGTTGTGACTGTGGATGAAACCTGGGTGTTCTTTCATGATCCAGAAACAAAACGAGTGTCAATGGAATGGTACCGCACGTCTTCACCTCGACAGAATAAGGTGAAAACAACTCGTTCCGCAGGGAAAGTGATGGAGACAATTTTCTGGGGAAAACGTGGTGTCATTTTGACTGATTTCCTTGAACGGGGTGCAACAATAAACAGTGCTCACTATGTGCAGACATTGAAGAAGCTAAAGGAAGCTATCAGAAGGAAAAGACGTAACATTCCACTTCATAGTATTGTTTTACAAAATTATAACGCACGTCAGCACACCTCAATGGAGACTTCACAGGCTGTTGCCAAAATGGGGTGGACGGCGGTGCCACCCCCACACAGTCCTGATTTGGCTCCTTCAGACTTATTACTGTTCGTCCCTTTAAAAAAAACCCTTCGTTGGGAACGTTTCGACGATGTGACAGACGTTAAACTGGCTGCGAACATGGGTGAAACGACAGAGTCACGAATTTTTCCAAAACGGATTTTACCAATAGGTTCAAAGATGGCGGAAATGTATAGAAAGTAATGAACAACACTTTGAATAGACTAGCATTATTAACAGTATGTCCAAATAGTTTGCCATCAAGTTTCATATTTTTGCTGCTACAAATAAAAATCTTATGAAGGACGAGGCATTACTTTCAGGGTGCCCTTTGTACTTTAATGGAAATCTAAGAAAAAGGCTTACCGCTGGAGAAATAATCGACTCTCATTTTATTTAATGATTAATTTCTCTAAATTCGTTAGGCACTGCAACAACATTTAAAATTGGCACGTTAGGCACTGCAACAACATTAAAATTTATTATTTTTCCTCAACTTACCTTTGTAGCCTAGTGCACTTCGAAAATATTTCCTTAGGATGCTCTTCAGTATTTGGCATTGGTTTCATTTCATTCATTAGTGTTCGATGAGTATACGGCTTTTCAAAGTTTCTCGAAGACGCTGATGCCAAGACTCACATGATCAGCGTGCAAAGTTTGTAGTGCACGTGAAAGGCAGTTCATATTCTCATATCTCCATGGAGAGAAAGATATACATACCCTATGAAAATTTATTAGGCGGGCGTTTTAATGCACGTGGAGAGGTTTTGCAACCATTCATTAAACACTCCATGAAACAGAGCTGTAAAAATGTCGTCGAATTGGAAAGCTAACCTGAAATACACTGGCAGAAAGTGAAAAAAGAACACCAAGAAGGAATTGGTGGACGATCATGAAATTTACATATGTTAATGGGGTCGAGTTTACGTAAGTGTGATGTTAATTTCGGGGCCAACCGGTGAGCGCTTGCGCCACAGCACGGCATAATATTCAAATTATCGTCGGTGGTATTTAAGAAGTACGGCGAAGTGAATGTAATTAGTCGTCGGCGACGGATACGTGCGAAGACCCTGAAGAACCTTCAATAACTGGACATGGAAGACGTGTACGATTTCAGCAGTTATCGGACTTTGAGCGAGGTCGTCTAGTCGGACTCCGAGAAGCCGGGTGATCGTATCGTCGTATTGCGGAGCGAATTGGACGGGAAGTATTGGTGGTGGTACGATGGTGGCGTAGATGGTCCGAGGAACATTCCCACACGAGAAGACGCGGAACAGGGAGTCACAGACGGACTGATGAGCGGACCGATCGACGCATAAGAAGAGCGGCGTTGTCAAGCAGAACATCCACTGCGACACAAATCCGAGCTGCCGTTGCACCTGAGGTGACTGTGCGAACAATCCGCAACCGTCTACTGGATGCAGGACTACGTGCACGTGTGCCTCTGGCATGTGTACCTCTGACTCCAGCCCACCGTCAGGAACGGCTGCAGTGGTGTCGCCAACGTCTGCACTGGAGAACGCAATGGCGATCTGTCGTGTTTAACGATGAAAGCAGATTCTGCTTGGGAGCCTCCGATGGCCGTATGCGTGTTCGCAGACGCACAGGGGAGCATCTCCCCCTTCTTGCATCCGCCAGCGACACACAGGGCCTACACCTGGTATCCTGGTGTGGGGAGCGATCAGCTATCACTCCCGTACACAACTAGGGTTTGTACCGGGTACGTTAAACAACACCTCCTACATCAACATCATCATTCAGCCCGTTGTTTTGACATTTGTAAGGTCGGTCCATCGTGGTGTTTTCCAGCAAGATAACGCACGCCCACACATGGCCCGTGCAACGCAACATGCACTTCAGGGTGTGAGACAACTAACTTCCATGGCCTGCACGTTCACCGCATTTGTCCCCCATTGAGCACGTGTGGGATTTTATGGGACAACGACTTATCCGGTCTCCACGGCCAGCCACGACCATCCCCGATTTACGCGTCCAGGTTGAGGATGCTTGGAACTCAATACCCCAAACTTACATCCAACATCTGTACGACAGACTCCATGCCAGAATTGCACAGTGTGACGCAGTTCATGGCGGTTCAACCTCGTACTAAACATGTTACATGGAAATGTTATTTTTCAGTTTACCAGCAAATACAGCTGTATTTTGCCATAATGTTTTGATCACGTTATCCTCTGTATTCCGTTATTATGCTGTATAAATTTCGTTGGTATCAGACGTCTCCTTCTCGGTGTTCTTTTTTCACTTTCCGCCAGTGTAATTACTCGTTTCTGCTAAACTTTTGTAGCAATGCTTGCTAATTAAAATTTTCAATTTTAAAACTGATTTTCCTTTAAAATCACACAGGCAAAATGAACTTCACTTATGTGTGAAGTGATGTTTTCATGTTTGTTTTAAATCAGCAGGTACTATGACTGCCTTTGAAAAAAAATGTGTAGTTAAGAACATTCTGAATTTTCAAAATTAAGACAGTTTTAAACCTGTTAAAAATAAAGTGACCTGTCTTTTCTCAAAATCAAACCGAGTCTTCTTGTTACATAGAAATTACACCACGCATTTGAATTCTGAATGTATAAAAACATTGATAATCTTCTCTGAATTTATTTATACATAACATAGAGATTGATATATTTCATCAAAAAAGTATTTGAAAAATGGAACGGTCCCGATAATTGCACAAATTGGAAAGGCGCGCTCATTTAACACAAAACATTGTTTTAGTAAGAACCTTGGCAACATGACGCATCGGAACTTTTTTCAGTTTAAACCGGTTGTTGATAAATTTTCTGCTTAGTAAACCGCTAGTTTAAACTACTACAGCTTGATTTTCTGTCATTTGTATCCCTCTAGCACCGCTTATATTAATCATTCGCCATTAGAGTTTTTCATCTAATAGAAACATGAGCTATTTCAGAGAATGGATTCATATAATCAAATACACTTCATTTTTGTCGTTTATTGTAATCACATCTTCACTGCTGTATGAATTCTCAGTTTTAAGCGAAGTCGATTTGGGCCAAGATGTTCCTTTATAAATTAATCGTTAAGTTTTAAGAAGCAATCAATTTGCCGTGGCAACGGAAGATAGCGATGGCACTAGTGCGTGTTATCAGTAGCACTTGTTTTCTTTGCCTTCGTCCAATCATAGGGAAAGAATCGAATGACGTCCCTCCCTTTCTCCACGATTCAGTGAGACATAGAGAAAAAGCCCATTAGCGTGTGTGTGTTTATCTTAATTCCATATAAGTGCACAGTCTCTGCTGTGCATATGGTATTCTTATTATTTTCGCACGTGTTAGAAATGTCATTTAACAGAAAAAAATTATGATTCTTTCTTCTACGCGATGAAAATTACAAAAATCTATTGTTCATTTGTATTCTTAATCTGATAAACAAAACTTGTTGGCTATATACTCTTATTACAGGAACTAATTTTAGTTTAAATGAACTTTGATTAATTTGTCTGTACTATAGAAATATTTCTCAAAGAGGTTTGCATAACATGTCCTACAAATACTCACAAACTTTTAATTCATTTTCGAAAGAATTTGCCTCCTTCGTTATGACCAGTAGAAATAATAAATTCTTCAATGTCACAAGCAACAATTCTGGGCTCCGACTATAAGAAGTGAGAATAAGTGTCCATACTAACAAAAGAAAACTGCCCTCATCAAGCACAACTAGAGTCGTCATATTCTGTCTTTCTGTCTCTTTCTGTTGTCATACAAAGAACAGTTGTCTCAAAAAGGATTTCCAAGTTGGTTGTCTACTAGCACTGATAAATCGAATACTTTAGATGGGATATTAAACTGCCAGCCAAAATCGCGAGACGCGACAGATGTTCCTCCCATTGTGCGCTCTTTTCAAGACGAAGGGCCTTATTAAAAATTCAAATAAAATGTATAAATGCCTTTCATTTAATTAGATATAATATTTAATAAAATAAATGTTCAGTTAGACCCCACCCAATGTAAATTCAAAACCTTTAGCATTTTTATTCGCGTAAATCAACTACAGCTACATAATAAATGTATTCCGTAATGCTTTATGTTTCCTTCTTCTGGTTTCTTTAGAAAACATTTCTCGTCAAGTTTCTCAGATTTATCTGTCTTTCAGCTTCGTAACTCAGATCCTTTAGGTGGGATGTTTGACTGCGGTACAAAGTCAAGAGATACCAAAGGTATTCCCTTTCGCGTATTTCCCAAAACGAATCGGATGCATAAATTCTATGGTTTCAATAAATGCTGCCTGGGCAATCACCCAAGATTTTTGAGCGTAACGAGAAATAGAGAGATTCTCCCAGTAATCGCTGAAATAATGCTTGAATTTTTGACCAGCTTCAGATGATGTTCTATAAGTATAAAACTCTGGATCATCAATTCCACATGCAGAAAAAACTCCATGCCAAGAGGCGTCATTTAGTCACCTTGTTAAGGTTTTTATGCGAAGAGAATTCAATTAAGTTTTACCCCCAAATATTATCAATAAATTACTGTCACGAAGAATGCGGTGTATCATCTGGCAGCGTGGCAACGACGGGGTGGCCAATGGACTGTAGTAGTTTCAGTTTAACAGGTTGATTTATGTCATATGTCAGTAATACCTGAATGTGATGCGTCAACTAATTTTTAGGTAAGAAGAAAGTTAGCCGACCAACGTTCACGAGCGTATGGTTGCGAAACTATGACGATTTTGCAAAATCTTTTGTGACTTTTTAGCTTCTCGGAAACAGTGGAACACTTTTCAGAATGGTAAAGAAGTCATCGCAGGGCATGTAAAAGGTTTGACAATCAAGGACTAACGTAGTTAGGACAAAGAAGTCCTAAGTGTAATGGAAATACCTTGAGTACGTCAAAAAGTAATTGTTGAATTTTACCATCATATAGGGTTCAGGTTTATTAGGTTCATCATGTTTGTTTTTCAAGGATTAGCGACCACCATGAGCAACTCAATGGGCCAGAAGCAATCGCCTGTGCCTAATTTAGGGTCACTGGTCTCAGGTAAGAGAGAGAGCCAGGCCGTAAGACATGCACACCATCCATGCCATGTCTGCGATTCCAACACAGATACATCTCAGCCGATGATCAGACCAAAGCTTCGTACCACTCGGGCACCGAGGCTGTTTGTTAGCTTTAGAACTCACTGAGTGGCCTTCGTATCTCTCGTACACCCCTGTCAAAAACTTTCAGTAAAAACATATTTTATGATATAATCGATCTTATAAGGCTGTTAAATGCCTCCCCGGTAGCGCAGTGGTATGAGCGCTGGCTCCTGACCATTCGTCCGTGATGGGTCCGGCTTCAATTTCCCGTAAGGCATGGATGTGTTTGTCTTATGACATTGGCTTCCCTGGAATAAGCAGCCCTAAATTAGGGACGGGATTATAGCCAATCTAGTTGCTCACGGTGGTTGCTAAACGTCCAAACAAAGAAAAGGCTGTTAAATATATACCATACGGCAGTGTTCGTTTTTATCACTTGGCTTTATTTCATGCACATAATATTTCTTTTAAAGTCATATTACTTATTGAACTCTGTCAGAAGTAAAAAGAAGAATTACCAACCATCCTTAATTTCACGTTATCTATCCCGATGGCGCAGGGGTCTAAGCGCTGCCTTCTGATAATTCTCCAAAAATGGGTCTGGGCTCGAATCTAGAGTGAGCCATGGGCTCGTTTCTTTTTTCAGAACCAGTGGCCCTAAATTAGGGTATGGCAACGCTTTATAGACCATTGTATTGCTCATGGTGGTCATTAAACCCCGAACAAAAAAAATTCGGATTAGTCAATTTCTTGAAGAGGAATGTAATATTTGTAGTCAAAATATAATTCATCTACCTCATTCAAATCTCGAATCAGGACTGTCGAAAGATTCCCTTGACTTGGGAGCTAGGTTTCAAGAAACATTCAGGAAGAAAATAACACCACATAACTCTCAAACTTCAGTCAAAGGTGCAAAACAAATTATCTGTAATATATTTCTTTTTATCCCATGATTTCTTCATAATCAACCGGGACACACAGCTGTTTCTGCGTCTGAATAAAATAGTTTTTCTTCCATTTTAATCAGATCTATTTCTTTTTGTCGTGAGTAATTTAGCAGCGTTTCTGCAAAGATAAAAATTGTAATTTACTTACATAATTACTGATATTTTCCTCATTTGTGTACTTCGTAGTAAAGTTGCAAAAATTATGTCCATCGGAGACATATACCAGAGGGCGTAGACTGAAGCATTGCTTCCAACTTATCGAAGCGCTCGATATTATATGTTGCACTCTTAATTGCAAGTTCACCCTTTTACACAGATCGACATTGAAGAAGTTGGAAAAGGCATGAAAACAGTATTTGATCTTGAGTGTTGCTTGTTTTACCCTTCACTGAACACTGTGTAAGTAAACGAAATTCCAAAAAAATGATCAGATTGCTTCAGTATGGTCTTTTTTTCGAATTCTCTACATAGATGAAGAAAGACAGTAAGAAATGTACTCTTTATCTAGAATACCTCATATTACCTAAGACTGAGTGAAAATTTTAAAAATTCCCCAAATTAACTCGCGTTTAAGTCTTCTGGTAATGAGAAAAAAGAAAAAATACGAAAATGCAGTTCCGTATGGATCTTGTATTGCTCTTTATGAATAAGCTGTTAGAATGTGAACAGCAGAAACTTCATTTTAATTACACCTTCTTTTCGTTTCCGCTGATATTGCTGCTGCAAGAAATGCACAAGCCCATTTTGTCTCTAGTGTAGCTTATTGAAAGCTACACTCACTCGAAAAGTAAAGAGCAACATGAACTCATACTATTTCATTTATTTCCGTTGCATTAATATACACTGAAGAGCAATTGAATTAGAGATACCTGTCTAGTAACGTGTAGCACCACCTTTCGCCCTGATGACGGCGGTGATTCGTCTCTGCATGGACTCGACAAGACACCGGAAGCGTTGGGAAGCCATACGGATCCACGACCCTTGAACAATCTGCCACAGTTCACGAAGATTTGATGGAGGGGGTCAGAGCCTCGAACATCTCTCTCGATGGCATCCCAGATGTGCTCGATGGGATTGAAGTCAGGTGACATAGCTTGCCAAGGAAGCGAGGTCATGTCGGTGGAGTGTTGATCCAACCATTCGGATACAATTCGGGAGCGATAGCACGGTGCATTGGCTTGTTGCAGCATGAGGTCCCCAGTGGGGTGTTGAAGACGCACAAACGGGAGCAAATGGTCGTCCAGGATATCCCGGTAACGTTGACCTGTGAGGGACGATGTCACACGTACCAGAGGTCCCATTTCAGTCCACGTAACACGTAAACAGGCCCCAGACGAGAATGTACCCCCACCAGCTTGAAGAGTGCCCTGCTGGCAAGAAGGATCCATCGCTTCATGTGGTTTGCGCCGTACTCGTATCCTGCCGTCCGCATGTACCAACGTGAATCTCGACTCATCAGTCCAGGCAACATTTTTCCACGTGTCTGGGGTCCAGTAGCGATGTTTCCGCGCCCATGCTAATCTTTGCACCCTGTGATGTGCGGTCAGCAGCGGTACCCTCGTGGGACAATGGCTTCTGTACCTCATAGCGAGGAGATGGTTCTGGATGGTGTGGCTGCTTACACGTTTTTGTGCACCAGCGTTAAATTTCCGAGTGATTTCTTGCAGTGTGGCGCGTCTATCCGCTGTTACAATGCGAGCTAGCTGACGATGACCCCCTCTCATCCACACGCTGTTGTCCACGGCAGTTGGCCCTTGCAGGGATGGTTTTACCGGATTCGATGTACTCACGGTGCACCCGTGACATAGTTGCTCGTGAAAATCCCAGTGCCTACACGACTTCCGAGATGGAGTGACCCATTGGTCGGGCTCCGACAATTTGCCCGCTATCAAATGGGCTTAGATCCTCCGTCTTGCCCATACTGCGTCCGACTCTTACTGATTCCCGTCGCATCACTCCTTATATTGTCGGATCGCTGCATACGTAATGTCGTTTCCATTTACAGGGCGGCCCAGTCCATTTTACATTGAATTTGGGAACTTTTGATTAAATTTTGTATAAATGAAGAAAACTGCTTTCATTCTGCTCTTAATCGTTTAAAAGTACGAAAGTTCCATTTCATTGTGAGTGCCGATGGCATACTGTTTTAATAAAAGACACTCTTCAGAATTTTTTATTTTAAAGACTGTACTGAAGCAATCGACACGCAGTGAGTTAATAGTATGTATGAAAAGTCGAAAGTAACATATGAGTAAACTTAAACTTCTTGAAAGAACCGAACATTTCCAAGGGAGTATTATCTGCAATGTCAGATTCTCTATGTATATATTTTGAAAGCTAACATTTCACAAACTTTAGCAGAAAACGTGCAGTTTGTGAGGCGTTGTGGGCAAAAAACTTTCTTCCAAAGTTTAAGCTATTCTCTCTAAGTAAATGGCTTCAGGTATGCATGCAACCTGTAAATACTGTGGTCACCATAGAACTATAGCAAGCGCGTATTGTCAAATGGGAGCCAGACGTCGTCTTCATCTTTTAGAAGATTGGAAACATTCCAAAGGAAGAAATTTGAATTGCAAATAGCTTATTTTTATGCAAACATCTGGAATCTGTTGACTGTCAAACACTGCAGGTTTTATCACATATGTTGGCTCTCAAAGAAAAGGAGGTAGGAGATTACGAAACGAGAAAGTTTTTTCACAAAATCCCATGCCTTGTTTTTGGCACGGAATTTTGATTTTTTTAAAAGATACAGGATGGCATAAAGCACTATGAGACACATAAATTCATCATTAGCCGACGTTCGGTTATAGGGATGTATCTTTTCACGCCTTTGGCAGGGGTCCTACACTGAAATGTGTCATTTTCTGAAGACCATACATTGTAGTAACAAAAACAGAAAATGAAAGTATTTTCTTTAACCAATACATACATGCAGTACCTTCCTCTAAACAGTGTATAAAAGTGTGACATTGGGATTTGTTCAATGCACTAAACATAAATGCTAGCTAATAATGGAACGCAAGTAATAACTTCGAACTAGGTATAGCCACAAAATTGAAAAATAGATCGACAAATTATGAATTTGTCAAAACAGGTAAGCATTACTCCTGAGAATTCGGCGTCATTCATTTTGTTTTGACTCGAATTGTTCGGAAGCAGTTCCTGTCACTGGGATTTAAGTGCGGAAGATCATAAATTTTAGAAAAAAATCTAGATGAAGCAATTCTTTTCTTTTAGTGTGAAGAAATTATTAATTTGACCAGGGAAGTAATCAATACCTTGCTTGCTGAAACAAGGTATGAATGTATGGGGTTTGAGTGACTGCATCTATTGCAGTTTAAGGAGCTATAGCTCTCTCTCTCTCTCGAACAAATTCCACAGCAATGAGCTATACAAAACAGTAATCCCTTTGCTGTAGAAAGCGCGGAAAAAATTGGTGCTTATTATATTTGGATGTTTAGTGTACCACTTTTGTTCCGCCCAATGGAAATTCACTGTTTAAAAGTTCGTTGAAACTCAGATTTTTATAGGATTTAATATTGCTGCTGTCCTACGGCATATACGGACAATGAACACCAAGGTAAATAATTACTTCTTTTAGATGCTTATTTGATCTAATAACCGGAAGGGAAAATGTATCTTTTTTTTTCTTTTACTTCCAACAAAACACTTAGTCATGAAAGAAATACGGGATTACGCCATATAATACAAATTTTTAAGATGACAATCCGATTTTTGGCGTAAATGTGACAAGGATGGTAAGTCAGATAATATGCGAAAACTTGAAAATTTTCATCGTCCTGGAGCGGGACTCGAACCCGCGTCTCCCAGAAAACGCCTAGCATACCTAGGCGTTTTCTGGGAGACGCGGGTTCGAGTCCCGCTCCAGGACGATGAAAATTTTCAAGTTTTCGCATATTATCTGACTTACCATCCTTGTCACATTTACGCCAAAAATCGGATTGTCATCTTCAAAACACTTAGTGTTCGCCAAAATTTGGCTAAATACACTTATCTTCTGATTTCTAAGAGCTTCCGAAACGAAATTATATGGGACGGAAATATTGTAAAAGTACCTGATGCATGAAAATATATACCATTCCTTCGTGGTCAAATTCAGCATTTTTTCTTTTATTTCGATTCCTGTTCTTTTAGAGGTGATTCGCACATTTTACAACCATCAAAGTTATTTTGACTTCGTCTAACTACGGACTAACGAAGAAATAAACCGAAAATACTTTTTCACGGTACCATTCAGCTTCAATAACTTGCATTTTCCATTCTGACTCTGATTATAAGTTTCATTAAATTCAATCATATTCTCATTTTTAGTAATATTGCATCATGTAAAAAATGTAAGAAAAGCTTACAATAATTATATCGGTAAATTCCACTGGAAGAAAAACGTGTTCGATATTAACAATTTCAATTTTGATATAGCTCTTCAAAAGCAAACGAGTATCAAATTTTTAATAAGCACTCTTCCTGGTGAAATTAAAATGTTCCCTCAAAATAAGTTTCCAGATGTTCGGAATGACCACAGAAATGCACAGACCCTAAACTGTGTAATCACATCGCTGTACGATTACAATTAAGGACTTCATATTCACATGCCCTGTATTATGCGCCAGGATTTTCTAACGATTTCCATGTGCATCAAAAGACAGAGAGGAGACAAGAACTTAAGGTGCGTGCTTTGCGATGTACCCTCTGTTTCTGTCCCGTACTTTAAAAATGCAGAGAATCGTAACAGTAAGAATAATCGCAAACACACGCACACCTACAGTACTTGAACTTAAATTTTTGAAAGAACAAGTTACCATCCTAGACATCTGACTGCCCAGAAGACACTCATCTCGAAGGCCATTGGCGTAGTTCAGTGAACTGCTACGTTTTTATCCTGTTATCGGATATTTACTGCTCTAGTGTTCGACAAGATTTGTGGCTCTGATGTACAGTAGATTCTCGCTAATTTGGACATATCGTGACTAGAAGACTTTGGCCCAATTAAGCGGCTACCCCAATTATGTGAAGCTTTATCCTAAAGAGCTAATTTGGGATGTTTTTCAAAAATTGTCCAGAATAAACGGCTGCTCCTACGTACCGATGGCCCAATTAACCGGAATCTACTGTACTGGATTCTGAGATGTTAAGAGTTACACCCTGGACAGGTAAAAGAAGCAACGAATATTTTCGCATTCACTTTCGAATCCACAGAAAATTCTCGAAAAGTGGACAGCAATACAGCCATTGTAATTTGAACCTTTTGTCAACTGATCTAACCAATCCTCAGCTTTCCACTTAGCCAAAGTCTTCTTGGCCAGAGAGAGGGACATATTTTGAGGTCGGCCCAAGAAAAAGGTTATCTAAGTGTACCAGTGCTCTCTGCATGAGATTCCCTTAATGCTCAGACTTTCCTTAATATATCTGCACAGGGTAGTTGCTTTTCAAAGATAGCTGGATAGAAATTATATGTCTCTTCAAAGACAGTAATGTAAATAAAACAGGGTAAACATTAGACATCCCGTGTGTCCCAGCTCGAAGATGTACCGAGACAGGTGAAACTTTTGTCGTAGATCATATGCTACGGACAAAACCTTTACTGTGAGATCTACCATGATGTGATGCCCATTGATAAAAGCAAATGTGAATTTTTGTTCCATCATAGCAATTTTTAAAATCCGAAAAATCCCAGTTCATCATTATTTCTTCTTTTCCAATACTGAAATAAAGATGAACTGGGATTTTTTCATTTCGGGGTTTAACGACCACCGTGAGCAACTATACAGGCTATAAGCAGTCACCCTCCCTAATATAGGGCCACGGATACAGGGAAAGGAGAAAAGCCGTGCTGCACGGCACGGGCTCTCTCCCTTCCTTGGAATCAGTTGTACCACCTATCCTTAATATTCATACCACCTATGCTACACCCAGGACTCGAATAAAGCATAAGATTCTATAACACTTATGCTTAATAGTTATATCACTTAGAGATCTGCACGACCCCAGCCTGGGCTCTTTTTTTTCATCAGTTGAGTAATAAATTCCGGGCTCTGGCGGGGCATGGTCTGTACTGGAAGGCTTATCATTTGCTCCTGCATTAAAAAATCTTTTTCTCTCACAAAACGAAGAACTAACTTGCTAAATAATCAGATGGAGGAGTTCACTTAGTGAAACGAATCTGCCTCTGGATGCACCGATTAACTACATCTTAAACCGGCAAGTCGGGCTATAAAATGAGTCTGAAATAGGACGGTTTATTTTTTTAAGGCTGAAATCAAATTCCGTTTTCACTTCCTTGGCTTTAGCGACAAAAATACGCGGTTTTTTTTCTTTTCCAAATGTTTACATGAACAGAGTCATCAGCTTCTCGAAACCAAAACGAATTTCTGGCGCCATTCGTTGCTACAGCGGAGATGAGGAAGTTCAAAGTATTTGTTTTCATATTTGGGGATCGAGGATTACTTTGTTTGTATTTAAGTGTAGAAGAGGAAAAGCATTTACATGTGCATCAGAAGTATGTAAGTAGGCCAAAACCTCAATCATGTGAGGAATTTTTACGAGAAATGACACGTCTCTTTACGCAACGGAGAAGGCTTGATGAAAGTATGAAACGGGTTAGGCCGACCTGGGAAGTGAAGTGGAAATTCTGTGCCGGACCGGACTCAGGCCGCGCTCCTAAAGTTCTTCTGAATTCATTTTCTGTAATAATGTACATCTAAAGACAAAATTCCCTTGTGTCAATGATCATCTTCCCTAGTAATATGGATCATGATGGTTCAAAATAATACTAATATCTAAAAAAATTCTGGAGGACTAAATATGCATGGGCGCCATTTTATTAACACATCAATGCATTTTCATGCGAAAAGAGGAATGTATATTCCATTTGTCTTACTGGTTTTGATTTATGGGGTGAAATTGAAATACTTAAAAAAGCAACTAGAAAGAAACACAAAAGCGCCTCTACAAGAAAAATGTCACCATGCTTGCTGGCGATCATAATGAAAGATAAGAAACAAAATTCATGGAAAATAAATAGGAAATGAACGACATGCATTGCTTGGGTGACAAAAATATATACAAATGAATCAGCCATATAGAAACCGAGACAGGAGCAAAATGTAAGACAGCAAACAATGGACAATGTTCAGTTAACAAGGACTTACAGAATAAATGAAATGAGAAAAATGCCAAATTCGATCGACGTGAAAGAGAATTGAAAAAGCTTTTATGCGGCAGTAGACAAACAATGGAAAAGAAGTAAAACTTGCACAAACTCAAAACTTATGTTTGAGCAAGGTTTGAGGAGCATTATTATCCCACTGTCTTTCAGTAAAATATATCGATTCATTACAAGAGCAATTTGGTTTAGAAAAAGTATCTTTGTGACTCACTTATGCATTTCTTGGTCTGACGAATCAAGGTATTCCCTAAGAAAAATGAGGTACACTGATCGATTAATAATGATTCCCCATATGTTCATGTTTTCCCCTGGGAACGCATTATGTTGTTGTGGCTGTCCACAATGCTACTGATATGTAACATTAAGTACAACTGCCACAGATCTACGTGTTTGTCATCTTAAACTTTGCACAAAAGGATACAAATTTAAAATGAACGAAAAGAATGCTCTGAACCAGTAATAAGCACCATACTAGGAACCAAACCTGACAATAAAAGACGTTTCATTAGCTTCTTAAAAACTACACTGAAGTGCCAAAAGTCATGGGATACGTACCTAGTATTATGTAGGACCTACTCTAGCCCAGCGAAGGCAGCAACTAGACGTGGCATCGATTCCACAAGGGGCCGAAAGACTTCTGCAGAGATATTGAGCCATGCCGTCTAAACAGCCGCCCACAGTTCCCTGGTATTTGTATGGTCAGGATCTTGGGTGCGAATGGATCTTTCCACTACGTGCCATAAGTGCTGCATTGGGTTCATCATGTCGGGCGAACGTGATGGCCACACCATCCGTGGGAACTGTCCAGAATGCTCCACGAACCAATTTTCGACAACTTGGGTCCGATGACATGATCCCCTTTCCGCCGGGAAAATCCCATCGTTGTTGGGGTAAATCATGTCCGTGAAGGGCGCAAATGGTCATCCAGCAGAGCACCAAAACGATTTCCGGTTAATGACGTGTTTACGAGGAATAGAGGACCCAAACCGAAACCATCACCAGCTTGCACAGTGCCTTGTTGACAGCTTGGGTCCATGGCCTCATGGGGTCTGCGCCACATCCGAACCTTTCCATCAGCTCGTAACAACTGGTAGGGTGGCTCATCGGACCACGCCACATGTTGCCAGTCTTCCAGGGTCCAGTTACCGTATTCACGAGCCCAGGTGAGACTCTGTGGCTGATCTCGTGGTGTTAACAAAGGCACTCTGGTGGGTCTTCTGCTATCATACACCATGGACGATAAATTACGCTGCACTGACCTGATGGATATGCCTCTGGTACCTCCTGCATTGAATGTGGATGTTACTTGAGCCAGTGTCGCTTGTCTGATAGCATGGACAATACTGATCAGACGCCACTGGTTACAATCATTCAGCAACTATGGTCGTCCACTGCGCTGTCCATGGTAGGTGCGTGAGGTATTCTCGGTAGACACGTGACATCGTTGCATTGCATGAGGTATTCTCGGTAGACACGTGACATCGTGAATCGAGGAATTTTTAATGTTCGCACAACTTCGGAAATTGTATGTCCCATTCATCTGGCTCCCACTACCATCCCTTGTTCAAACTCTGATAACTCCCATCGGCTTGCCGTAATCCTACTGGTGGTTGTTCAACCTGACTCACGAGATTACATCTCGCAACTTATAAAAATGGTGGCATGAGTCGAAGCCTTTATACGACAGCAGCACCAGTTAAAAGTTAGCATATTGCTATCCTATGACTTTTGGCACTTTAGTGTATATGGCTGCCATGTCATATTTTTTTCTAGAATTCCTCGATCAAAGCAGTACTGTTATTTAACAAAATAAGATCCGTTACATTAAATATATTTTTCCAACAAATTTAAAAAGTTTATTAATGTTGTAATATAGAAATCTTAAGATTTATCTACCTCTGATTACGTGCTACTGACTTCGGTTAACAATAATATCCGAACGGTTGCTCAGGAACACTGTCCATACTGAATCCACGCGGTATTCAGACACAAAGTTCAGGTCACTTGAAGCTGTTGCCCTAAAAATGTGAATGTGAAGTTTGAACTGCTGTGAATGAATCATGAATTTTAGAAACTTTCATAAAAATGAAAATTTATCATCGATGTTTATCAAAATGCTAAAATATAGAAGTGAACGCAAAGATTTGTTTTCCATCACAGAAATAATTTTGTTTCTACATTTGCTTAAAACTGGAAAAAGATGAGTGAATCGAACACTCCTGAACTTTTCGTGCACAATATTTCTTTTATTTTGATTTAAATTTTGTCGTTGAGGTTGAAGACCCCTTATATCTGAATTTTCATACACTTTAAATTTGTAACAAGCGATAGCGTACTTGAATTCAAAGAATTTTTGCCAACTTCAACGTATACTTTATAACTTTCTCCCATGAAAATGCTACTTCAAATTGCGCATCTCGGGGGAGAGTGTATTCTCATGGAGAGCCAGAGCATAGTTCAGCCTATGTGTATGTGTGTGTGTGCAGTTCTAGCTTCATATCTGCGGCAAAACTGGTCGCCCAGGTAATTGGCTTCAGTGTACCTAAGACCCCACGAAGGAGCCATATTCCAAACACTTTAAGTTCGTCATTTATGACTTGTCCAGACGTTTTGAGAGAGGACGAAACGGAATTTCTCCTGCATTTAGTTTTCCGAATGTCATTTTGTAAACAGTTACGGAAGTCAATACAGAACTTTAAGCTAAGCTGAAACTGACGTCAGGTAGACATAACAACATCATAAATCATTCGTCTGTGAAAGACGCGCTCAGAATCCCTCTGACTTTCATCATCAACTCAATTTATGTGGTTTATCTGCAAAGAAGTGGACTTCTTCCAGAGAAATAAAATTAATTGTTTATACACTGGATAACTTCCGCAAGAATAATGTGGAATGTTAATAATCGTGTACGCAATGATGAGGGGATGAACTCGCACACGAGCATCAGAACATAAAGATAGATAGTCTACTCATTATGATTCTCGTGAGGAAGCTGTGTATTGGTATTAAATAATAAACGCCCACAAATTAGTGCTTCCAGGAAGTCCTTCAGGAGTGTACAACTGGAAAACCACCGAATTTTTAAATTATGGAACTTAATGAAAAGTTGTTTTCGGGGTATTTGTAAGTTCTGACTGCATGTAACCTGATATTAATCAACACAACTGCCTGAGTAGCATGATGGGTCTTCCATAGTCATCTAGTGATACATAGAGTTGTGTGACAGTGCAATACACTCACGAACCTTTGTCTGGACATCTCTAGCAAGTTGTCTTCTAGACACCCCGATGGCTGAGTGGTAGGAGGCGTTGGCTTTTAATAATATTATATGGTAGGAGGCGTTGGCTGCTAGTACAAAAATAGGGATCCAGGATCGAACTCCGGGTGAGGCACAGTTGATGTGTTTGCCTTACGACACTGGCTTTCTCCTTTTCCTGAAAAAGGTGGCCTCAAATTGGGGACGAGTGACTGCTTATAGCAAATTGAGTTGCTGCCGTTGGTAAATCCCCAAACAAAAAAGTTGTTTCTACAAAAGGTGAGGCTGAAAAGTTTTAGCACGCTCAATAATACGCTGAGTTTTAACAGTTCTTTGGGGTTATTGAAAATGCATATGGATACGTAGCTACACTAAAATGTTGTGACTGCACACTCCACCTTTATATCTTAAGATTGCCGCTTTCTGCGCCACAGAAGCACACTGAAAAGAAAATGGCGCGTTGGTATGTGTATTTGGCTGGTTGGCTATTCCGTTTTGTGGGAGAAAAGTCTAAAAAAAGACAGCGCCCCGCAGAAGTTTCCTCTGAAAAGTGAAGTTGTAATTAGAATCAATTTTTGAAGTGCGAGAAATATAAATTTCTCTAAAATAATGGTATGTAGTAAACTGAAGACTACATGAATAGTAGTAGTTGATTAAGCATTTTCATAAAAACTGGGATCCTGATCAATTTTAATTTTGGCCACGGAAGATTCCTCTTACCACCAGTTTTCAGTTTGGAATGTATAAGACATAAATCATTTTCATGAACTCTTTGTGTAATATCTAATCAAAAAGTTATGTTGCTCTAAAAATACTGTCTATCAAAATGTTTCTTCTATTAGGTGTGCAACTTAATTCTCGGCTCCTAACGCAAGCGATCATAGAATCTCGGCAAATGCAAATAGCTGTGTGCGATAATGGCAGATTTCAGCGCCATCCAACAGCTTTCATGACGCCGTAACCGCTCACAGCTGTAGTGACAGAAGGTACGAAAGTTGACGGCGAAAGCAATGTTGTTCGAGAAGCATCCTTTGAGGCTCTGCCTCTTGTTTGTGTTTCAGCTGAAAGAAAGGCCGCGGAAGCCCAGCAAATGATTTGTGCTGCTTTGGGTAAGGCTGCTGTGTCCTACATTACGTGTAAAAAGTGGTTCCAGCGGTTTAAGCAGGGACATTTTGATCTCCGTGATGCAGAACGTTCGGGTCAGCAACAGAAAGTTGACGATGAGGAGCTGAAATAACTGTTGGACGCGGATCCCTGTCACACGCAGTCGGAGCTCGCCCAGGAACTCGGGGTAACACAGCAAGCCATTGCGAAGCGCCTGCACAAGCTTGGACGGATTCACAAGCAGGGCCATTGGGTGCCCCACCAACTCACACCTGCGAAAACGTCTAGGCGCTACGATGTTGCTATGTCCTTGCTCTACAGATTCAAGAAGAAGGATTTCCTCCACAAAATTTTGACCTGTGATGAGAGATAATCCTCTACGATAATCCTAAGCCGCGTAAATCGTGGATTTATCCAGGTCAGCCTACCACCAGTACCACCATGCCGAATATCCATGCCAGGAAGTTGTTGCTGTGCATATGGTGGGATCAGCGCGGTGTCGTACTCTATGAGTTGCTCAAACCTGGTGAAACGGTCAATGCTGGGCGTTATTGTCAGCAACTCATTCGTGTGAGTGACGCAATGGAGGCGAAAAGGCCATACACCGGCAAGGGCAGAAGGTCGGTCCTGTTGCTTCAGGATAACGTGCGTCTTCACACCGCGAAACCGATTTACCTACCTGGGATGGGAGATTTTTTCCCACCCGGCGTATTCTCCAGACTTCGTCCTGTCGGATTATCACCTCTTTCGCTCCCTGCAACATCATCTGAGTGATACGCACTTCACTTCTGTCGAGGAGGTCCACACAAGTATTGATGACTTTATCAACTCGAAACAGCCCTCTTTTTTCCGCAGTGGCATTCGGCAGCTCCCTGATCGATGGCTCAAATGTATGCAACACGACGGGGATTATTTCCCTGATTAGGTACGTATTCGATTTGCTATAATTTACTGTCATCGTGTAGTGCATGTGGCCGAGAATTAAGTTGCACACCTAATACTTGTGACAACCATTTTTTCTTTCCTAGATGTCACGGCCACAGGACGTAATATTTGAAGTACCGAAGTACTACACTGCTGTGCAAAAATTAAGGACGAAAAGGAGAAATCAGCATAACAGCGGAACGAGCAGGCAGAACGGACCGAAAGCCCACTCAGGAGATAGACTAGGGTCCGGTACGGTAGAGCATGCGCATATATGCAGCATGACGTAGGGGAGGATTGTCGGAAGTGTATAAAGCATACAGGTGGTGTACGCTCAGCAATTCGGTGAAAGCTATTGCACGGTGTATATCGGTTTGAACGACGTCACGTTGCTGCCACGGTGTGATATGGCCAACAGGCAATCCCATAAACGACATCTGGATGACTTTACCCGAGGTCGCGTTACTGGGAAGTTGAAAAAAGGTCGAAATGTGACTAGTGTGGCCGAGGAGTTCGGGATCGCTCACAACCTCGTTTCACGAGCTTGGAGAGCATTTCAAACGACAGGAGCAGCTGTCCGAGAGTTTAGCAATGGTCTTCCACGAGCAACCACGGCGGCGGACGACCGGTATATTGTCCTACCGGCAAGAAGAGACAGACGGCAGACAGCGGGAGAAATCGCAAGGCACATGCAACAGACAACTGGACGTCCGTTATCGCGTTTTACCGTGGCCAGGAGTCTGCACAAAGGTGGCCTATTTGCACAACGACCAGTACGGTGTGTGCCATTAACGCCTGCTCATCGGAGACAGTGGTTTCTGTGGTACCAGGATAACAAGAACTGGACACATCAGCAATGAGGTCGAGTTTTCTTTATGGATGAGAGCCGATTCAGTCTGACGAGCGATTCTGGACGTATACACATCTGGAGAAAGCAGGGAACACGCAATCACATCTCCAACGTCATCGAAAGCGACCGGTTTGGAGGTGGCGGAGTTTTCGTTTAGGGCGGTATCATGCTTGGTAGCCGTACTGATCTTCACATCTTCCAAGGAGGTTCATTCACTGGTGTCCGCTATTGTACCGCGGTTCTCCTGCCTCACGTGCATCTGTTTAGAGGGTCTGTGTGTCCTGGGCTCCTCTTCATGGACGACAACGCTACACCTCATCGTACTGTGGCTGTCGCAGAGCTGTTGGAGAGTGAAGATATTCAACGCATGGATTGGCCCGCAAGGTCCCCGGACCAAAATCCAATCGAACAGGTGAGGGACCTACTCGGGAGACGCTTGGCAGCACGTCACCAGCCGCCAGCTGCGATTGGCGCTACAATAGGAATGGGCCGCGATGCCTCAACAGCTCCTTGACAACCTCGTCCACAGCATGGACAGACGTTGTAAATCCTGCAACGCAGTCAGGGATGATCATATCCCCTACTAAAGACTGGATTTTATTTGGCAGCCGCCTGTCACATAGACGTTTCTGTCTTCTTTCCAGTTGTGCTCGAAGCTACCTTTTAAATAAAGTACCTTTGTATCCTTTGGATTCCTTGTTTGGACAATTTTGCTCACTTCTCTCATATTCTTACACCTTAGGGATCTTATGGTATGATTTGAGTCGATGTGGAGCACGTCTGCTCGACGTTACGTTCGAAAAACCGTCTCGTCCTTAATTTTTGCACGCCAGTGTTTATCCTTACATTGCTGGTAGCATCAGTTGGTACATTATAGCACAGTACTTTAGACTTTGAAGGTATTTAAAGGTACATCTTCAGTTGTACACATTCTAAAAATGCAGTGCAGCTATTTGTAACGGATGTTTTATCCACTAAATATCAATATAACTTGACTTTGCTATTAATACAAAGCCTTATTTTGTTTTAACAGGATTTTTGTGAAGATGGGAAATTCATAGAACATCTATATCTCTGATATATTATAGCAAAAAAAATTTGAACACGCCCAATATCAACTGACTCTGCGAATTCCATGTTCTTCCCTACACAGAGAAGTCTCGTAATTTCAGTAAGTGCAGAATACTTCCCTTTCATACAGACCTTAGTGCCATTTCAAACTCCCTTTCCTTTTAATGCTCACTGCAAAACAAAATGAAATAAATGTTTCAAGAGCTATTTACACTTAAGAAATGTTGTAAACCTCTTTCATATTGTATGTTACTGCTCCTCGCTCCTTCCAATACATAAATATGTTATTCAGTTCGGCATGAACTAAAATTATTTTCTTTTAAGAGTTCCAGCAGCAAAACGAATCTACAGCTTCTAACATAATAAAAATATTGGAGTTTAGTTTAGCCTTTTAAATCTAGATAAGAAATCGCTATTCGCAAGTTTTGAAATAAGCATCGCCGTTAAATGCAGTAAGGAAAAGAAAGATCTATCGTATCGGAGAAACATGTTATTTCAAGAAAAAGAAACTATGCGTTAGCGTCTACAGGTGTATTTCAAAAATAAGATACGTGAGATACGAACATTTTCGTTTAATCTTTTAAAATGTTGTGTGGGAAATGTATGCATATGAAGACATTTCTGACAGTAGATATCATACTTTTTTTTCTAACCTTATATTTTACTACCGTGAGAATTTCTTTTTCTGAGGTCTGGTCAAAAAGAACGACTCGCTCCTGTTTTTTCACAGTGGCCCCAATTAACTACATGGAAATCCCCATAGTGTTCCTAATTCGATTAACTCTTCTGTGGGCTTCACAATTCGGATGCAAAAGTCAACAAAGCACTGCGGGAAATTTGTCCGTTACCAATAAAATCACGGTCCTATAAATTACAAACATGTAAATAACTGGAAATTGATAAAAGTTGTTTTTCTCTCCAAAGAGACCATTTACAAAAGTAAAGAACATTTTAATCCAGTTCATCCAACTTTGAATTTTTAATACATTTTTAATCCAGTTCATCCAACTTTGAATTGCATTTAGAATCTGTGTCGTTTGAGAAAAATTTAATCTATTGTACCTTTGAAAAAAATTTAAACTACCTTTTTACGGCGCATTTCGTCTAGCATCTAACCGATGTTAGGCCAAATCTTCAGGAGGCCACTGAATGTACAGCCGCATTCCGCTGAAGGTTTATGTGCTATTCAACCTTCAGCGGAATACGGCTCTACATTCTAAAGTATATTTCACGATAATTCATCGCCTGAAGAAATTGTATTTTTTCAGGCAATTCGGAATCCAGTCAGCAGCAACCAGATTTCTGAGTTACTAGTGTTCCAACAGCATTCTTTCTGATCACTGTTGTTCGATAGGCATGAATATTGATATCCTGGAGATACGTTTTCAAGGACATTGGGACATATTTCAAGAGACGTCAAACAGTTCTTGAGTTCCAAAAAAAATATTTGTATCATAACACAGACAGTCAAAGGTCCTTTTCAAGACTCAAAGAAATTAAGAACGTACAGAGTTTCAAAGTAAGTGAATAAACTTTTTAAGCATTTCGACCAAATGACACACAGAAATTCCATGATTCGTGACTTCCATTAATGTATTCACTTTAGTGTCCACCTACACCAAATAATCAAAATGTTAAAAGATCTTTTCTACGAACTGCTTTGTGTTTTACGCATTATTCTGGATCAATGCGAATCGAAATATCCCCAGTTATCAAGCACGTCTCAAAGATGACACATGACGAAGATCTTAAGATGACCGGCTGGGTGGGCGAGTGGCCACAGACATAGGTTTCTGACTAGTCGTTTGATCTACACTCTCGACTCGGGTCCAAGATTATGTATGGGTAGTGTGCCTGTCTTAAGGTGTAGGCTCTCTTTCTCCCTGGAACCAGAGACACTAAATAAAAGAACGAGCAACTGTTTATATCCCTTATGTTTGCTCTTGGTGTGCGTGAAACCCTGAAAAAGAAGTTTTAGTTGAGTTTCATTAGCTGTATAGCAAAGTCAAACAGTTTCAAAGCTAGTTGGCTCTCCATTTTGCCATTAAAAAATTCTGAATCAGCACTGCTCAAGGAATTACATAATTGAACTCGCGCAATCTATTAGTAGCTGGTCTCCCAAAATAAAATGGAATTTCGTATTGCATATTTGCCTGCAAAACAGAACAAGTTGTCAAATTTTAGTAACGAAAACTCGATTACACTTCACTAAATCTCTAGAAAGTCTAGTTTCTCTTTGCTTCTAAACCATTAACTTTGCTCTGGAATCAGAGAAAGCTTCGCTAAAATGTGATCTCATACACAAATCATCAATTCTCATAAAGTAATACATTTACAGTGATGTCTCAAATACGTAATAGGAAAGATGACACCGAATGTTCGGTTGTAATAAGCACGTCTTTTGAAACCTTTCCAACATGAAAAATATACTTCAAAAAAGATTTTTAGAAAATGTAAATATTAAGCAGTCAATGAAACTGGTTTGAAAAATCAACCAGATTTCCACAATCGATAAAACATCCAGAAACAGAAAAGGCTAATTTTACAAACTAGCAGCTGAAAAGTACTTTATAGAAATTAACAAACGGTGCACAAAAACCTTCCTTACCGGAAGGAAGATATCTGAGATAAAGGGGTTTTCAAATTGAACAGTTAGAATGAGGAACATAGAGATAAACATGATATGGCTTCACGCCTCCTAGCAGAAAAGATATGTGTTACTAAAAGAAAAGTTCAAAATGTTCTTCTTAATGAAGAGTATCCTTCCAAATACGGATTTTTCTAAGACATTTTAAGAATCGAATTAACTTTTTCAAGTAAAATTATACGCTAAAGCCCCTGGGAGAAAAAAAAATAAAAAGTCATAAAATATGCTAAAAGTATTCTTCATAACAAAAGCTTTGTAAAGGAAAAAGGATTTTTCAAATTCGTCTCTTGAAAGCAGAGACAGCGAAAAAAATTATATTCACGCCTTCTAGGAGGAAAACCATGCATTATTTAAAAAAGATAATTTTCCTTATCCTTATTGTAGAGAATGGCATGCAGTGAAAAACTAATTTTTTCGATAGGGTTTTTAGAAAAACACCCACCGGTTCAAGTAAATTTTTCCACGTGGTGCATTGTATTCGGTGTTGAAAGAATTTTTTTAATGTGACTTTTAGATGCATAGGTATCGATAAAAACAGAATAAATATTTGAGCCCTCTAGCTGGAAAAAAGTGCATTATTTTGGGCAGAAAATGCTCATTAAATATTTGTTCTGTTAGTAGTATCAAACCGAAAAAGAATTTTCTCAATATAGTTTTTTTTTATTGCTGTAAATATATTGTAAGTGGAAACGAGAACTTGCATCCTCTGGCGGCAAACTTGTTCGTTAAGAAAACTTCGAAATTTTGTGTAAAACATTTCGCACTAGAAACACTCTATGACAGATAAAAAGGTTTTCAAACCGGACTATTAGGAGCAGAAATATAGGGGGAAATAATGGGTATCGTTTACTTGATCGAAAGGTCACTTGACCGAAAATCACTTCGCCGAAAAGCAATTGATCGAAAGGTACATTTTACCGAAGGGTCACTTGACCGAAAAGTTCATTTCACCGAAAGGTCACTTCACCTAAAAGTTCATTTCATCGAAAGGACATTTGATCGAAAAGCTCATTTCACCGAAGGATTACTTTACCTAAAAGTTCATTACATCGAAAGATCATTTCACCGAATGGTCAGTTCATCGAAAACTTAGAATTTTGTTGTTAGAGATCTGTTGGAGTGTGGTGGGGTTTTTTGAAATACTGGCCACCTAAGTATTATCGGATTGTATAAAAAATACACTTTTAATTTCTATGAAACACCTCCACATGAGTAGGTTTTTCGAAATGCAACATTAATTATAATGCTTAGATCTGTGCCTTTTTGTCAAATTTTAATCCTCCGAGCTCATATTCATAAGGGTTACATAGTAAATCAAGTAAATAATGTTCCACTTTTACTGAACCGCAAAACATTAATTTTTTGACAGTAGGCCTAGATGATAGCATTTCACCGATTTATTGCGTCACTAAAAGCTTATTATAGACTATTTTGATGAATAGATCTTAATCATTAATACAAGCTACTGATATGATACCAATTTGAAAGACTTCCTTATAAGAATATAACTTTAAAATGACAAACTGCATTTCCTTCTATTGGCTCTAAAGTTGCGCCACGGGAATTTATACTAAACCAAATAACTTGACTAAATTGCAATCGATAACAGCTAGATTATGTCATTTATTTCTCAAAAAATCAAGAGCATCAGAACTGCATGATCTGGGATGCACTTGCACATTCCAGAAACTGTTTCATACTATTACAAATTTCATATTATTACATAATTATACCCTCTGAAGTCACTCAGAAACTCAGTTGAAGTGTTTGAAATTCTGAACAAAATTCACAAACTATTATCTGATCCAAGCCATCAGCGCGCATTCCTGCTAATTAGTTCCTTGTCCTTTACACATTATTTTCTCCATATTGCCTCAAAATTCGTTCAACTGAAGTTGCTAAATCTCTAGAAACATTCAGCATAATAATCTCAATCATCGTCCTGGAGAGGTGGTTTCTTTTTATCTAGATTCGCCTATATATACATATGAGGGGTTTCAGGAAGTAAGGTTAAATAATGCCTTCTGTGTGAATGGAATAATTTCGCATGTACATAGCACTAAGTAAAGAGGGTGTATATATGTCACATGAACACTAGAAGACCACCGTCTCACACAGTATCTTATAGTCTCAACAGAGAAAATATAACATGTGAGGAAGATGGAAAAAATGCTTGAAAGTGAAAATGCTCAATGTAATGAGACTACTACACCTAGAAAGAGAGAATTAATCTCAAATTGGTGTATATGCATGCTGACCTAATGGCATGCCCCGTTAGTAGGTTTGCATTCATAAAGAGTGAAGGGTAGCTCACGATGAGAACGACGTGAAAGTCCGAACGCTTTCACCACGGAGGACACTGAAGGTCCGTAGACATAACCAAAATGGACGGCTGAATTCATCTCCGCATACCTGCGGAAAAACTTCAAACTTCAATGAATAGTTTTCATCATACTGTCGTGTTTTTTTTGTATTGGAGGTTTAACGACCGCCGTGATCAACTCAATGGGTTATAAGCAGTCGCCCGTCCCTAATTTAGGGTCACTGGTTCCAGGGAAGGGAGAGAGCCAGTGCCGTAAGACAAACACAACATCCATGCCTGACCGGGATTCGAACCCGGACCCCTTACGGACGAATGATCAGAGGCCAACGCCTTAGACCACTGCGCCACCGGGGCGGCACTGTCGTGTTTAATTGGAGTGGAAGAATTGATCTCCATTCTGATGTTTTTCAGCCCGGGACAGCACAAACATTTTTTCGTTTTGTGGTTTAACTATGAGCAACTCTAAGGGATGTAAGCAGCCTCCCGTCCTAATTTGGGGTCACCGGTCCCAGGGAAGCATAAAGGCAGTGCCGTAGAACAAAACACTACCAATCAGTTGTTCTACAACAGGAGAAGCCGCATTCTGAAAATACAAAGAAACTCAAACTGGAAACTATCGACCCACTCTAACTAACTGACTAATACCGCATCAGGCATTCGGACTCAGGGCCAGTTAGGGTGACTAGTCACCCTAACTGGCCCTGAGTCCGAATAAAAACTAACCACTCGGCCACGGGAGTGGGAATAACACGAACTCTGGTGCTGCGGCGGTACAAATATTTCACTGTGTGTAGTGACCATATAGAGAAGTAATATCTAACCCAGGTTTTCTATGTGTACTCAAAACGTCCGTGTTCCTAACAATGTTTCTTACTCTAACTTTTGAAACTCAGTTGAACATTTTTAATTTCAGAATATTAGGTTTTTGCACACATTACTCTATCAACAAAACGTAAGACAGTAGTATTTTACTCCTAAAAATGACCTTTTCGGTATACCAGTAAGCAAATATAACAAGAAAGATGACACCGAATTTTCGGGTGCAATACGCACGTCTTTTGAATCCATTCTGACGCAAATTAAATTTATCAAAGCTATTTAAAGTCAATGGAACCGGTATGGAAAACAATAGATCTGACGAAAGAAAGACGATTTTCAATCGAGTTTTTAATCCCTCAGATATTGCTGTAAACGGAATCGTGAGCTTACGAACTCTTAGAAACAGAGATATCGACAAAAATAGGATGTGACTTTACGTACCCTGGTGGGAAAACCATGCATTATTTTAGGAAGAAAGTATTCTCAAAAGGTGTATCCATATAAGCGGTATCGGTCGAAGAAAAAAAAATTAGTCGAGTTTTCAGGAGCCCATATTTTGCAACAAATACTTCAGAAGCAGAAATTAACACTTATGACCCCTGGTGGCTAAACCATTCTTTACCAAACATTAGAAATTATGTGAAAAATATTTTCAATCAAGTCTTGTATGCGATACAGGAAGAACTTTTCAAATCAGATCTTTAGGAGCAGAAATAAAGCAGAAAACGCAATTTACCTTTGTGCCACCTAGCGGAAAGTCTATGATTTACTTGAAAATTTTGAATTTATAGGAAAAACATTTTGCATCGGAAACACTATCCAACAAAAAAGGAATTCTTCAAATCGTACTCTTAGAAGTACTATTGACAAAAATAAGGTATACATCTACGCCCCTTGGCGTAGAAACCATGCATTTTTTCAAGAAGAAAATTTTCCTAAGAGGTTTGTCGACATGAGGAGTAGTATCGGTCAACAAACGACTTTTTTTCAATCGAGATTTTAGAAGCTCATATTTTGCTGCAAATGCAACAGAAGCGGAAATTAGGAATTGCGCCACCTGGTGGCTAAACCATTTCTTACAAAAATGAGAAAATATGTGCAAACGATTTCCCATCAGGAGCTGTATGCGGTGCAGAAAGAATTTTTCAAATCGGAGATTTAGAAGCAGGGATATTTTGGGAAACGCAATTTACATTTACGCTCCCTAGCGGAAAGTCTATGAATTACTTGAAAATTTTGAAATTATATGAACCACGTGTCACACGGAAAACACTATCCAACAAAGAAGGAATTTTTAAAATCGGACTCCTAGAAGTAGAGATATTGACAAAAATAAAATATACATCTACGCCCTCCTGGCGTAGAAATTATGCACTATTTTAAGAAGAAAATGTTTCTAAAAGTTTTGTCGACATGAGTAGTATCTGTCAACAAAAGACGTTTTTTTCAATCGAGAATTTAGAACATCATATTTTGCTGCAAATACAACAGATGCGGAAATTAAGATTTACGCCCCCTGGTGGCCAAACAATTTTTTTTTTCAAAAATAGAAAATATGTGCAAACGATTTCCCATCAGGAGCTGTATCCCGTGCAGAAAGAATTTTCCAAATCGGAGATTTAGAAGCAGAGATATAGGGGTACACGGAACTTACCGCTACGCCTTCTAGCGGGAAGTCTATGAATTACTTGAAAATTTTGAAATTACATGAAAAACATGTCACACGGAAAACACTATCCAACAAAGAAGGAATTTTTCAAATCGGACTCCTAGAAGTAGAGATATTGACAAAAACTGAGATGTACATCTACGCCCTCTGGCGGAAAAACTGTGCAATATTTTAAGAAGAAAGTATTCCAAAAAGGTTTATCGATGTGAGTGGCATCAGTCCAGGAAAGAATTTTTTCAATCGATGTTTTAGAAGCTCCGATTTTATGGCTAATACATCAGAAGCAAAAATTAACACTTACGCTCCCTGGTGGCCAAAGTATTCTTTACCAAAAATTTGAAATTATATGCAAAAGATTTTCCATCAGGAGATGTATCCGCTGAAGAAAAAAATTTCAAATCGGAGTTTTAGAAGAAGATTTATCGAGGAAAAGGTAATTTACTTTTACGCCCCTAGCGGAAAATCTATGCGTAATTTGAAAACGTAACTATATCTAAAATACTCTTCGATATAAATGGAATCGAAAGATAAAAAAAAATTTTCAATCGGATATTTAGAAGCAAATATGTGGAATAAAACGTGTTTTTGAATTCGACATCATCTGCATTTACGCCCTCTACCGGCGAAATTGTACATTGTAAAAAAAAATAAAAAATAAAGAATCATCATTTTCAAACTTCTCAATGCAAAAAGAATTTTTCAAATCGGACTAAAAGTTGCAGAGATATCGTGGGTACAAACGGACGGACAAACCGATAACAGAAAAAATCGATGAAAGTTGTCTCGTCAGCGTAACATGATAAATGGCATGTGCAAAAACCTTTGATCTTCCTTGAGAGTTTTAGACACAAATTTGTAATTTATTTAATCTAGCATGTTTTCCTTTTGCAAATGTAAAGCTTTTTCTTTTGTTGAATTTCTTCATTTACTTCGCAATTTTCCTTCGAATTCACCATGGGACATCGTGAAAGAATTCAAAGATTTCGAATAATTAATAGAAAACTGTCTTGTACGACTTGCATAGAGAATTTCCGAGCTTGCTAATTTTTTTTATCCAAGATAAGAGTTTCGAAGTAAACTGCGCTAACAGTTTGAATTATTTATGCAGTACGAGAGGTTTCACAGCAAACAGCCAAACCAAAATGTGAAAGTAAACAGACAGGTTGTGGAATAACCATAGGACATTTCTGTTTTAACAAATTTTCAATATTTTCAGTACAACTGTAATCGTTCTCATAAATATGCAGCCTTCATAATCACATCTCGAGCAGACAGAGAGAGAGAGAGAGAGAGGGGGGGGGAGAATTCACCATGGGACATCGTGAAATGAATTCGAATCCTTCATGGAAAACTGTCTTGTACGACTTGCATCGAGAATTTCCGAGCTTCTTAATTTTTATTTATCCAGGATGAAAAAGACTTTCGAAGTAAATATGCGCTCACTCATAGTTTGAATTATTTATGTAGCACAAGAGGTTCCATGGCAAAACATCAAACCGAAATGTGAAATTAAAAAAACAACAACAGATAATTTAATAAACATATGACATTTCTGATTTTACAAATTTCCAATATTTTCAGTACAACTGTTACCGTTCTCATAGGTCTGCAATCTTCATAACGATGTCTCACGCAAAGAGAGACAATGAGAGAGAGAGATAGAGAGAGAGACAGACAGACAGTGAAGCAGAAAGATCAACGTATAGATAGATAGACAGACAAACAAACAGAGAGGCAGACAGATCAACGGCTCTAAATATCGAGTGTGAAGTTTAGTTTCGAAAATAAACTAATTTACCAATCCAACACTTTCGTCACCAGATCTTTTAAAGTTTTCAGTTTTGCTTGTACACCAATATTCATCGTGTCATAGAAAAACAGTGCGTAATTAATTAATTTCTACGTATGGAAGCACCTGAAAGAAATCCGTGACTACCAACGTAACTGCTAACTTTGGGATAGAGAAGAATGCGAAAATACCATTCCACCTGAATAAGATGGGCCATATTAAGGGCAAAACGGAAGTAGATGAGCTATAAAATGCATTGCGTTTGAAACATTGTTCAGAGTTGTAGACATATAGTTTTATGTGCTTTAAAGATGAAAAGGAAAAGTTATTTTGCAAAGTATCTAAGATCCTCTGAGTTTACAGATGGAGATGGAGATCGGAAATAGGTTTCCATAGAACCTCTACGCCACACTCAGTAGACGTCAGGTCAGGAACTGAATTATTCAGACTTATGTACATTAGTATCGTTTGTGCAGCCTGAAAGCTTAAAAGGTAGAAACGATACCTTCTGGCGATTCTTGTACTTCCATAATTGTCTCTACAAAAGTTTTCTCTCTCAGTGGTGTTGATTCACACAGTAGTGTGAATCAACACCACTGAGAGAGAAAACTTTGTAGTGTTTGTCTTTGTAAAAAAGGAACGCGCATATAGTATCACTTTGTTCGTCCGTCAGCCGATCTGTAGACAAAGACAAGATGTTTCGGCAATTATATGTCCGATTTGAAAAATTCGTTTTACAATGGGAAGCTTAAACAGAGAAAACGATGATTCATACTTTCCTGTTGGTTTTTTTTTCTGATACTTAGCTTCGCTGTTAGAGGGCATAAATGTAGATGCTATGTATGCCCGAGGTATTCCCACATTTAAAACCGCTAACACAAATCACGGAATAATTATCGCGAAAGCTCATTAGAAACTCCGAAGTGCGCATCATTACATTTGCATAAGCAGGCTATTTCCGATTCGAGGTATCCGAAAGGAAATGTTTCGCTCGTGAGATTTGCCACCATTTCCTTTGCTTTCTGTAGTGCAGGACTTATTCTAATTATAATAGCTATATTTTATGATATTTCTGAGACTAGTCGAACCAAAAAACCTCTCCTAGTCGTAAGCATCAGGCGTGACCCATATTATGCGTATAAAACATATAGAAAATATTTATTTCACGAAAACTATTGACTTTTCGCTTATTAGTAGCTTAAATACATTTAAGATTAGAGCTTTCAAAAAAATTTATCCCATGGCCTATTCGTTGGTCTGGAAAATTCACTGACATAATCTTTGTGTTTTATTCAGCAATTCAAGTTTGAAATAATTTGTTTAGCACAGACAGAGAAAAAGCTGGAATTTAAAAAGATTTTCCTCCTTACTCGTGGGCATAATCATATTGCTCTTGCCTATTAGCATTGTTTTCCAAATTCACTGTGGTTTGAACCTTATCTTGTTTCACTTTCACAGTCAGAGAGTTCTCATAGATAATAACTAAACTACTGATATAATAATCACCATTATTATGTCAGTAGTTTAGTTGTGGATATTAAACGTCTCGGTACTTTTTACCGGTCCAAATGTCATAAGGCAAATCCATTGCCTGAAATAATCCCAATTTTGATCAGCATCGGTCCTCTTGCGTTATTACGAAAACAAATGTGTGTCCTGCTTTTGTTCACGGGCGGCTTAGGCAGAGGATAAGGTTGCAACTTAGCATAACCTTATGTAAGCTTCAGATGATGTTTTCGTATGGTACATGAATTTATGTCACGCAAATTTCAAACTTCTGTTAAGAAATATAAAAACGTATTTTTTCTGTAAAAAACATTCGTATACGGAAAATTGTTTGGTAAATACTTATCGTGATAGGACCTATCTCCTTTATACAATAACCACTTTGACATAAACCAGCAGTAATCTGCAGCATACAAAAATGTTTTATCACAGGCTGAGATTACGATTTAGTATCTACAAAGGTAATTTAAATAATAAAACTTAAAACTGCATGGCATTCATACTTGTTAGTTTTGCCTTTAAAATTTTCAGTTTCCCGCAGGTACAAATATCCCTTTTAAACTACACACGTTTCGTTTACTTTAAATCAACGGAGAAGAATATCTGATACAGAAAATTCTTCAGAGCTCACAGAAAGATTCCTGTCATAGTACAGCAGTGCGAGAACATGCAAAATATATTAGGTAGAAATGCGTTGATCTGTAGTGCATTTGTTGCAACATCACCTTCAATAAGAAAATGCGATACATGCTGAAGCAAAAATAAAGAGTGCCTTCAAATTATCCACAAAGGGAATAAGAGGATTATACGGAGGTCTTTCCATGACAATGAGCTATTACTAAGACGAGGTGAAGAGCTAAGTCCAGTCCTTTTAAGAGAATTCTTCAGATAAACGGATAGCAAAAGAGAAAATTCCCAACACAATCCAGCTCTCGAAATAAAATCAGTAAGCACTAAATTCAAACAATGTCTCCTGTATAGATTCGCATAACAAAAACCAATCTGCTAGGAACATACCAAAAATGTACATATTAAAAATCAATGGCTTTGAAAAGAAGTTCCTAAATTTGTCTGTGTCTGTGGGACTTTTAAATTTCTGGTGGGCGTATCAAGTTTCCCGTTAAGAATGGTTGGAGCACTCTGATAAACCGAAAAATTACAATTCTTATCATATAAAGGTAAAGATAAATGGCCCCCGTTCACGTGCACAGTTGTAAGACAAATTTTGATGTTTTCGTCGTTTAGCGGCTGTCCACCACAAAATTCCATCTTGGCAGTTTCGTTATTATCAAGGATCACGAAAATGATCCTTGATAATTACGAATATTTATTATCCACTAAAGTACATGGCTTTTGTCTAGCTCCGAACTAGTATCATCCTTTAATTATTTTAACCGCAAATTCAGGAGTCTTCTTTTTGGAAAACTAAATTTTGTCCCACAACATAAAGCATAGTACCTGATGCGGTGAGCTATGTCCTGGATGCCCCCGTATTACGCCATCTTTGTTCAACTGTCATACTACTCGGGTCACATCCAATGACAGTTCGTCAAACGATTCGAAGCGGATGCCACGGAGCAGATGTTTTAACTTTGGGAGATCAAAGTAGGGTAGACTGAGAACAGCATTTATGGTGGGTGGAATAAAGTTTCCCAGCCATATTTCGATAAAAGCCTCCGTACCGACGCTGCACCCTGACACTATGCGTTTTCATGCAGCAAGATCGCTTCCGCTTCCAACAATTTGGAGCAATTTCGACGAATTTTCGGCCTTAACTTTGTCCTTAGAAAGTCACGATAATATTGTACGTTGACATTTTGCCCTACCGGTACTCGATCAGAGACCACAACATCCTGGGCATCGTACGCAAAAATCTTCATTTGCTTCACTTTGGACTGTTGCCGACGACACTTTGAAGGGCATGGGGAACTTGGATGTCTCAATTCCGTTGAATGTGACTTCAGTTCCGGCTCAAAATCACGGGTGCAAGTCTCATCAATTGCGACACTTCTGTTCAGGAAGGTGTCGCCCTTCCTTTCGAACCTGTGGAGGTGATCCTGTGCGATGCTCACTCTGGCTGTCTTCTGCTCTGGGGTGAGTTGATAGGCACCCAGCTCGCAGCGATTTTTATTTTTCCCGGTGAGTCGGTCAAAATCCAGTGAACATACATGGTGGGCAAATTTGCCTGATGAGCAGTCTCCTCGACTGTCAAACGGCGATTCTCTTCGAGAAGCGTTGCAACAATGATGACAGATGCAGATCTATCGCTATTTGAGGACGACCTGAGCAGTGATCATCGGTGATGCTGCTTCGGCCTTCCCGACAGCGCGATGCCCAGCGAGAAACTGTGCTTCGACCAAGAGTTCCTTCCCCACAAACTTCTTGCAAGACAGTATGGATCTGTGTCAGAGTTTTTCCCAGCAGAGTTTCTATTTTTACGTAAGAGCGCTTGTCTAACGCAGTGACTCGACCTGAGGAGCTGCACGCTTCCATTTCTAAAGCCTTCCACGTCCACACAGCAAATGATAGTGCGTCGTTCTGACGCCACTACGTTGCTGAGAGTCTTACCTTGACGTGGCGCAATCATTTTCTCGATTGCATCATCCGCTTCCGTTTTAGATTAGCGTGTGCAGAACTTTTGTTATGACCCCCGTACGGTCTGTTAGGATAACAAGTAAACGATTTTGAAATGACGTGACGTGGTACAGCTTCGCTCATCCCCCATTATAGTACAGAGTGGTTCGCGCTTTTGACGTGGTTAAAAGGTTAATGTATTAGGGTTCAGGACTGATTCCAGTTCTCACAGAAATTACTACCTTTATGTAGTTCTAATCATAATGCCTCCTACGGAATATCTAACTTAATTATTAATGTTTTTGAAATTCATCTAGAAACTCGCCACTCAAATCACTTTATGCGCGGTATTTCTTCTGCAGGATCTTAATAGGACAAAAACAGATATTCTACTTTTTTTAACATATACGCTTTAATTATGTTTCCGTAAATTTCGAAGACCACCCACAAACAAGTCCACAACTGATAATTACTTTAGTTCTTCTACAAGTGCACCAAAGATTAAAGTAAACAACTTTGTCGTCTAAGAAAAAAGTTCTGAAAAGCTTTAACTAAATCGGAATTTTATCGAACAAACTTTATTTTAAACCTAAGCCAATTTAGGGCCTTAAGTGCGTAGATTTATGCCATGAAATAAAAAACGTGAACACAAATATGCAATGTAGCATGCAAAACCTTTCAGTACTATTTTTTGCATGGCTTTTAAAGAAAATACGACTATAGTAGCCCGTTCGTCCGCCCGTGGACACCGTATCTCTCTCACCTGTCAGACCGCTTTGAAGAATTCTTTTTGCGTTCGGAAGTTACCTGTGAGAAAAGCATTTCGTGCTTTTTAGTCTGTTTGCGATGTAAAACTATTCGTTAGGTGGCTCAAATGCAGATGTCACTGAATTTAAAATATATTTTATTTCATATGACTGCTTCTGAAACTCCGATTTAAAACAGTCTTTTTGCTGTCGCTACTTTTTGCAACAAAGACCATTTTGTGTACAGTTTCTTCCTTAGATATGTACAGTTTCTTCCTTAGATATGTACAGTTTCTTCCTTAGATATGTACAGTGTTAGAAGCTGTAAATGTGTATTGCATGTTCCTCATATCTCTGCGTATCAAATTCCGGTTTGAATTTTTTTTTCATCAGACAGCATTCACACTGAAGAATAATTTGCAAACAATTTCTAATTTTTCATTATTTTGCATTGCACCAGTAGGAGGCGTAAGCGAGTATAATCGTGTGTATAATCATAGACAGTTCTCCCTCTAGAAGTCTAACAGGATATTTTATTTCTCTTTATATACCTTCTTCTAAAAATTGTTTTTCTTAAATCGGATACTATTCACTGTATGGAACATTTTGCATTTCTTTTCTTTTTTTTTTCTTTTTTTTTTTTTTTTTTTTTTTGATAAACATCAGTTGCGGAGCTGGATGGAGTTAGTGTTTCGGTTCGTTATTGTTTCTCCGCTTCTAAAAATCCTATTGAAATTTTTACTTAATTATTTTTTGTATTGTATATCATTTGCTTTGGTAAAGATTTCGAGCACTAACCACTTAAAATAATGCCCAATTTTCAAGCTAGGGGGCGCAATGCATAAATTATTTCCTTGTTGTTTCTTCTTTTAAGGTGCGTATTTGAAAAATTCTTTGCCGACCCGGTGTTTCAATGGTCTAAACGCTAGTCTCTGACTATTCACCGTAGTTGGCAAGGGTTCGAGTTCGGGATGAGTCATGTATGTCATTTTTAGAAGCGAAGAAACATTGACGTGTTTGTCCTTCTGCACTTTTTCTCCCCTTTCCCTTAAACCGGTGTCCCTAAATTAGAGACGGGTGACTGCATATAGAGCGTTGCTCACGGTCATCGTTAAATCCCGAAACAACAAAATAAAGAAACAAACTTCTTTTTCCATCGCATAGCTGCCTCGATGGAAAATATTTTTCACATATTTTCAACTTCTTCATAATTCCCAATTCTGCTCTTAGGGACATCAGTGTACATTTGTCTTTTTCAAAGAGTATCTTCTTTCCTAAGAGTATGTTTAAAAAAATTCTTTCTTGATCGGATAGCCATGACAATAAAGAACATTTTCACACATTCTCTCCTTCAAATGAGGTACAGTTTTCCTTCTTGCAAGTGTAAAGTTGCATTGCATTTTCTTCCATACCGAATCGTCTAATTGAAAAATTCCTTTTTGTTTTACTATGAGGAACATTTCCCATATATCTGCAATATTTTTTCATGAGGAACATTTCTGCAGATGGTAGGCGTGTGTAGCAATTTTTGCTTGCAAATATTTTTCCGAATCTAGAAATCCGGTTGAAAAAATAAATTTATAATTAGTTCCATTCACAATGAAGAACATAGTGCATATTTTGTATTTCAACTAATTAGCAGTTTTTACGCTTACGAGAGTAAATGCTTTAAAGCGATAGTGATGCTGATTCTTTTGCAGTGCAAGTGGCAGTAATGCGATTTTTATGAATAGCAAAAAAACAAAAAAACAAAAAAAAAAAAAAAAAAAAAATCCGTTTTCCCATCACATATGTTCACGTATTATTTTTTTACGTGATCAATGTTAATTTATGCAATGCTTGACTCCTATAGTGCAATGGTACGGAAGATTCTTTAATCGGAGATTGAGAAAAAGCAAATATGAAGAAAGAAGAAAAACACACTTTCTCCCTGAAAAAGTAGAACTTACAAAGTTCTTTTGAATTCATCTCGGTTAGAAGCTATTGATACAGAACTGATCAGAAAATTTTAAAATCATTGGTTATTTAGACTCCGTAGCAAAGGAGACATGCAGATGAGATTTACTTTCATTGCTTTTCTTTTGGGGTGGGGGAGGATTATAATGATCATATGTAGAAGATTTTAGGAAGGGAGTGTCGGACCCCAAGCCTTAAACAACCTTTAGAAATTGGAAGCTAGGAGATTTAGGCTAGAGTGCCCGATAGGAAAGTGACACGGAAGCGAAGTAGAAAGGGGGAGGAAGACCCCTTATTTATTACCGGGGGGCCAGTACCCGGGGTCCGACGGCTTAACGTGCGCATCCGACGCACGGCGGATATTTAATGGATCGAACCTGTGGTCCTTTCCACGGCAGTGTTGAACGTTGCCCACTAGGCAACCCGCGGCCCTGGGGGAGGATTAACGAACACCATGAGCTATAAGTAGCCACCCGTTTCTAGCTTGAAGCTATTGGTTCCCGGAGGAATTACGGGCCAGCGCCGTAGCACCCGGACACCATATAAGCCTCATCCGGAACACTAACCTAGACATATCTCTGACGACTAGCCAGGAACCTACGCCTCGGATTATTTGGCCACTAAAGTCACCTTGTTTCGTTTCTCAGATGTTTAAATATATGTTTCACATTTTATTAATCTTATTGGAGTATCACATCTAGAAGCAAAACACCCATCTTCCTTAGATATACTGAAATCATCCTGTCCTATGAAATCTTTGCATTTTTATTTGAAACGAATAAGATGCGAAACTTGCTGCTTTCTTGAAAGAGAGCCTAACGGTAGAAAAAGCGAAGTAGTCTTCAGAAATTTCTTTTTCACTTCCATCCGGCATTAGTGCATCCTTCGTTCATCTGAACTTTCCTTCCAACGCTGTGCCCTTCCTTTGGGTTTGACAACTCCCAAGTGGACAACAAAGAATTGCACAAAATCCCATTCGCCCTAAGGTCATCTCCGATTTTTCTACACACAGACTTTTTTCTGCCAAACATCAAGAGTTTCAATTGAGTCATAGCGTAACCATCGTGTAAGGTAATCTGCTGCGCTTTGATGAAACAATGAAGTTGCCTCTGTTCAGTGAAAGCTGTTACTTATTTATTATGTCAAAACATGTTATAATTAGGACATACTTGTGTGTGCAGCTGTTATTTTCATGAAAATTTTATTGTCCACTTAGCTTAAAAATGCTGCTAAAACTTGGATCAGAAATCTTTTCAGTCAAGCACCTTTTTAGTTATTCCAACATATTTCTTCAGAGATTTATAAATATATATATATATCATCATCATCATCATCATTGTCAACCATTATCAATCCACTGCTGGACGAAGGTCTCCCCAAGTTTCCTCCACAACGGTCTGTCTTGTGCCAGTCTCCTCCATGTCACCCCTGCATACTTTCGAATTTCATCCACCCATCTCCCATGTGGTCTTCTTCTGGGTCTTTTCCTGTCCCTTGGAATCCAATCTAAAATTTCGGCTGTCCATCGATGATCTGTCCTTCTGGCAGTATGTCCAGCCCATTGCCATTTCAGGGATTTAACTCTGATCATGATGTCTTCCACTTTTGTCATTTTTCGGATCCACGAGTTCCTCTTCTTATCTCTCCTGGTTACACCAAGTATGCACCTCTCCATGCTTCTTTGAGTTGTCTGCAGCCTTTGTATGTCTCTTTTAGTTAAGGTCCACGTCTCTGCACCATACGTAAGCACTGGAAGGATGCATTGATCAAACACTTTTCTTTTAAGACATAATGGCATATTGCTCTTGAAAATTATGCTGTTTCTTCCAAAAGCTCTCCAGGCAAGTTTTGTACGCCGATTAATTTCTTCATCAATGTGACCCTCACTTGATATCTGCTGTCCAAGATAAACGTACGTGGCTGTTATCTCCAGCTTTTCTCCATCAATCGATAAATCTTCATTTCTTGTAAAAGCATTGAACATCACTTTTGTCTTCTGAAAGTTCATTTTTAATCCCACTTCTTTACTCTTGTCAGCAAGTTCCTGGATCATACTCTGCAGCTCTGATGGGGTAGTTGCAAAAATGACTACGTCATCAGCAAAACGAAGGTGGGTTAGATAATCTCCATTAATCTTTATCCCCTTGTTTTCCCAGCTCAGCGACTGAAAAACACCCTCCAATGTGGCATTAAAGAGCTTCGGAGATATGGTGTCACCTTGTCTCACTCCCTTTCCAATTTTTACGTGTGTTGTATTTTCAAACAGCCTAATCTTTGCACTTGCATTTTCATAGATGTTATTAATAATATTAATGTATGCATCTTCAATACCGCAGGTTTTCAGAGCCATTGTAACTGCTGATGGTTTCACCGAATCAAAGGCTTTTTCATAATCGATAAAAGCCATGCACAATGGAAGTTCATATTCCCTTGCTCTTTCAATTAGTTCTCTCAGCACGTGGATATGATCTATTGTGCTGTAGCCACTCCTGAATCCAGCTTGTTCTCTCGGTTGAGCCATGTCCAGTGTTACCTTTAAGCGGTGTGAAAGAACTTTAGTGAAGATTTTATAAACTACTGATAGGAGGCTGATAGGTCTGTAGTTTCCGAGATCCTCAATGTCACCTTTCTTATGTAGCAGGATCATTGTAGCGGTGTTCCAATCCTCAGGAATCTTTCCTTCATTAAGGCATCGAGTGAAAATTTGGGCGAGTACTGTTTCGATTTCTCCACTTGCTTCTTGTATGATGTCTACAGTAATTCCATCTTCTCCTGGAGCTTTTCCCCGCTTCATGTTCTTGATTGCATGTGCAACTTCTGCTGGAAGGACTGGAGGAACTCTGGTACTGGTATCTTTCATGATGTCTGGAGTGCATGTATCGTCCCTTTCATATAATTTGGAGTAGAAATCTTTCACTCTTGTCAAAATTTCGCCTCTATTTCTTGTTACAGAACCATCTTCTTTTCTCAGTGCCATAATCTGTTTTCTTCCCTTACTGAGATGTCCCTTTGCTATCTTTAGGCTTTGGTTGTTTTCAATTGCTTTCCTCACTAGTTCACAGTTGAATTTTCTTACGTCTTCAGTGATACTTTTTCTTACTGTCTTGCATAGCTCTATATATTCCACTTTGGAAGTCACATCTTCTCTAGTTGTCCTCATCTCTCTTCTTTTTTGCATCAACATTTTCGTTTTTCCTGATAATTTATTTACATGCAACTTGTTCTTAGACCCAGCTAATTTTGTTGCTGTTTCCATAAGAGCTTTGGTTACTTTTCTGTTAACTTCAGAGATGTCCACTTCTTCTGATGTTAGGCCTTCTAAAGCAGAGAACCTGTTCTTCAGTTCCAACTTGAAGGTATTATGGTGTTTTTTAAGGTTGGTTATGTCAATAGATTTTGTTTGTCTTATGAGCTTGCCACGTTCAAGTTTAGTGTTGAGGTGCATCTTACATCTCACCAATCTATGGTCACTACCTGTGTTGAACTTGTTTAGCACACTGCAGTCTTCTATGACGAATTTTTTGTTACACATAATAAAATCAATTTCACTTGTCGACCCATTTGGATGTCTCCAAGTCCATTTCCTGTGTGGCTTTTTCTTGAAAAAGGAGTTCAAGATGAAAAACCCTTCTGCCTCTGCAAACTCAACGAGAGTATTTCCACGCTGGTTTCTGTTGCCGTGACCAAATTTACCTACTGAAGTTTCATTCTGTTGCCGTTGCCCTATTTTTGCATTGAAATCTCCCATAATTATTTTCAAATGCTGCTTACCTTTATTATTTAGATGACAAATTTCCTCATAAAATTCTTCAATTTCTTCTTCAGGATGACTTGTGGTGGGTGCATAAGTTTGAATAATCTGAGCCTGGTATCTTTTCGAGAGTTGGATAACAAGTCGTGCAGCTCTGTCAGAGGAACTTTCAACTTCTACAACTTTATCCTTCAGTTTCTTGTTTATTATAAATCCAACACCACTAGTTCTGCCAGTATCTGTCCCACGATAGTAGAAGAGATGTCCACTTTTCAGTTCGATGAGATCTTCTCCTTTTCTCCTTACCTCACTTAGCCCCACGATGTCCCACTTGATCCTTTGTAGTTCCTCTTCCAATTCAAGAAGCCTTGAATCAGAAGATATGGAGCGTCCATTGTAAGTAGCCAAGGTCAGCATCAGATGGCAGCCTAGTCCGGTCCTCCGGGGATTCTTAGCACCCTCTGCCTTCATGTCGCACTGGCCGCTGCCTTGGCCAGGTACATTCCAGCTGCCGGAGACTGAGGGCCAAGATTTAAGTTGTGGAATCATTTTGGAGGGTTTGGCCATAACTCACCACGCTGGCCAAGCGGGTTGGTGAGTGTGGGATAGAATTTCCTCTAATCCCGATGGTATAGTTATACCGCTATTGGCGGTCGTCAGAGCCCCTTTAGTGGGAACAGGATGTACCACGAGAAGGCGGGGTTGACATTTGTCAAGGAGAGGCTGTGATGTTACGCATCACCTGACCTTACATCCCATATATATATATATATATATATAATCTTGCAGTGCTTAGCAGCATACATTATATAAAATTCTGCAATGCAATGCAAGTGGAAATGAAAACACCCAAAATATGTCTCTTTTAAACTTTTTTCTTAAATTAATGGCATTGGCTTTTAATGTTTTGGATACTGTTGACAAATTACGGGGTAGTGACGTCGTCAGTCAATTTAAATCACACGGCATTAACTTTTGTCTGATATACAAGGGTTATCCCAAAACAACTGAAAATATTTTTTTTTAAAAGATGCTTATCTTAACTGTCAAGAAAGTGGTCATCTTTTTTAAAGTAATATCCATTGCACCGAACACTGAAGTCCCAACATTCCTCCTAACTTTTTGAATGTCTTCTGGAACTCTTCTGAAATGCTGTTGAAGCACCACTGCGCAGCTGTAATAAATTGTTGATCAGTCTGAAGTGCTGTTGAAGCACCACTGCGCAGCTGTAATAAATTGTTGATCAGTCTGAAATGCTGTTGAAGCACCACTGCGCAGCTGTAATAAATTGTTGATCAGTCTGAAATGCTGTTGAAGCACCACTGTGCAGCTGTAATAAATTGTTGATCAGTCTGAAATGCTGTTGAAGCACCACTGCGCAGCTGTAATAAATTGTTGATCAGTCTGAAATGCTGTCGAAGCACCACTGCGCAGCTGTAATAAATTGTTGATAAGTCTGAAATGCTGTTGAAGCACCACTGCGCAGCTGTAATAAATTGTTGATCAGTCTGAAATGCTGTTGAAGCACCACTGCGCAGCTGTAATAAATTGTTGATCAGTCTGAAATGCTGTCGAAGCACCACTGCGCAGCTGTAATAAATTGTTGATCAGTCTGAAATGCTGTCGAAGCACCACTGCGCAGCTGTAATAAATTGTTGATCAGTCTGAAATGCTGTTGAAGCACCACTGCGCAGCTGTAATAAATTGTTGATCAGTCTGAAATGCTGTTGAAGCACCGCTGCGCAGCTGTAATAAATTGTTGATCAGTCTGAAATGCTGTTGAAGCACCACTGCGCAGCTGTAATAATATGTTGATCAGTCTGAAATGCTGTTGAAGCACCACTGCGCAGCTGTAATAAATTGTTGATCAGTCCGAAATGCTGTCGAAGCACCACTGCGCAGCTGTAATAAATTGTTGATCAGTCTGAAATGCTGTCGAAGCACCACTGCGCAGCTGTAATAAATTGTTGATCAGTCTGAAATGCTGTTGAAGCACCACTGCGCAGCTGTAATAAATTGTTGATCAGTCTGAAATGCTGTTGAAGCACCACTGCGCAGCTGTAATAAATTGTTGATCAGTCTGAAATGCTGTTGAAGCACCACTGTGCAGCTGCAATAAATTGTTGATCAGTCTGAAATGCTGTTGAAACACCACTGCGCAGCTGTAATAAATTGTTGATCAGTCTGAAATGCTGTCGAAGCACCACTGCGCAGCTGTAATAAATTGTTGATCAGTCTGAAATGCTGTTGAAGCACCACTGCGCAGCTGTAATAAATTGTTGATCAGTCTGAAATGCTGTTGAAGCACCGCTGCGCAGCTGTAATAAATTGTTGATCAGTCTGAAATGCTGTTGAAGCACCACTGCGCAGCTGTAATAATATGTTGATCAGTCTGAAATGCTCTTGAAGCACCACTGCGCAGCTGTAATAAATTGTTGATCAGTCCGAAATGCTGTTGAAGCACCACTGCGCAGCTGTAATAAATTGTTGATCAGTCTGAAATGCTGTCGAAGCACCACTGCGCAGCTGTAATAAATTGTTGATCAGTCTCGAAATGTCGTCCCGTAACATCTTTTTAAAACATGGAGCAACCAGAAGTCACACGGTGACAAGTCTGGACAATATGGAGGTTGGGCTATTAACTCAATATTAATTTTCTCCCAATAAGAAACGACAGAACTGGTCACGTGCGGCCTTGCATTGGGCCGCACATGAAAAGAATAGGGGAACCCAAGTTGAACAAACTCGTTTCGTGCCCTAATGCTCAGCTAAAATTCTATGAATTGATGATTTTGAAATGTGAATCACATCTTCAATGTCTCTAATTGATAGGTGTCTGTTTTCTCGTATCATCATCATTGTCAACCATTTTCAATCCACGGTTGGACGAAGGTCTCTCCAAGCCTCTTCCACAACGGTTTGTCTTGTGCCAGTCTCCTCCATGTCACTCCCACATACTTTCGAATTTCATCCACCCATCTTCCATGTGGTCTTCTTCTGGATCTTTTCCTGTCCCTTGAAATCCAATCTAACATTTCGGCTGTCCATCGATGGTCTGTCCTTCTGGCAGTATGTCCAGCCCATTGCCATTTCAGGGATTTAACTCTGATCATGATGTCTTCCACTTTTGTCATTTTTCGGATCCACGAGTTCCTCTTCTTATCTCTCCTGGTTACACCAAGCATGCACCTCTCCATGCTGCTTTGAGTTGTCTGCAGCCTTTGTATGTCTCTTTTAGTTAAGGTCCACGTCTCTGCACCATACGTAAGCACTGGAAGGATGCATTGATCAAACACTTTTCTTTTAAGACATAATGGCATATTGCTCTTGAAAATTATGCTGTTTCTTCCAAAAGCTCTCCAGGCAAGTTTTGTACGCCGATTAATTTCTTCATCAATGTGACCCTCACTTGATATCTGCTGTCCAAGATAAACGTACGTGGCTGTTATCTCCAGCTTTTCTCCATCAATCGATAAATCTTCATTTCTTGTAAAAGCATTGAACATCACTTTTGTCTTCTGAAAGTTCATTTTTAATCCCACTTCTTTACTCTTGTCAGCAAGTTCCTGGATCATACTCTGCAGCTCTGATGGGGTAGTTGCAAAAATGACTACGTCATCAGCAAAACGAAGGTGGGTTAGATAATCTCCATTAATCTTTATCCCCTTGTTTTCCCAGCTCAGCGACTGAAAAACACCCTCCAATGTGGCATTAAAGAGCTTCGGAGATATGGTGTCACCTTGTCTCACTCCCTTTCCAATTTTTACGTGTGTTGTATTTTCAAACAGCCTAATCTTTGCACTTGCATTTTCATAGATGTTATTAATAATATTAATGTATGCATCTTCAATACCGCAGGTTTTCAGAGCCATTGTAACTGCTGATGGTTTCACCGAATCAAAGGCTTTTTCATAATCGATAAAAGCCATGCACAATGGAAGTTCATATTCCCTTGCTCTTTCAATTAGTTCTCTCAGCACGTGGATATGATCTATTGTGCTGTAGCCACTCCTGAATCCAGCTTGTTCTCTCGGTTGAGCCATGTCCAGTGTTACCTTTAAGCGGTGTGAAAGAACTTTAGTGAAGATTTTATAAACTACTGATAGGAGGCTGATAGGTCTGTAGTTTCCGAGATCCTCAATGTCACCTTTCTTATGTAGCAGGATCATTGTAGCGGTGTTCCAATCCTCAGGAATCTTTCCTTCATTAAGGCATCGAGTGAAAATTTGGGCGAGTACTGTTTCGATTTCTCCACTTGCTTCTTGTATGATGTCTACAGTAATTCCATCTTCTCCTGGAGCTTTTCCCCGCTTCATGTTCTTGATTGCATGTGCAACTTCTGCTGGAAGGACTGGAGGAACTCTGGTACTGGTATCTTTCATGATGTCTGGAGTGCATGTATCGTCCCTTTCATATAATTTGGAGTAGAAATCTTTCACTCTTGTCAAAATTTCGCCTCTATTTCTTGTTACAGAACCATCTTCTTTTCTCAGTGCCATAATCTGTTTTCTTCCCTTACTGAGATGTCCCTTTGCTATCTTTAGGCTTTGGTTGTTTTCAATTGCTTTCCTCACTAGTTCACAGTTGAATTTTCTTACGTCTTCAGTGATACTTTTTCTTACTGTCTTGCATAGCTCTATATATTCCACTTTGGAAGTCACATCTTCTCTAGTTGTCCTCATCTCTCTTCTTTTTTGCATCAACATTTTCGTTTTTCCTGATAATTTATTTACATGCAACTTGTTCTTAGACCCAGCTAATTTTGTTGCTGTTTCCATAAGAGCTTTGGTTACTTTTCTGTTAACTTCAGAGATGTCCACTTCTTCTGATGTTAGGCCTTCTAAAGCAGAGAACCTGTTCTTCAGTTCCAACTTGAAGGTATTATGGTGTTTTTTAAGGTTGGTTATGTCAATAGATTTTGTTTGTCTTATGAGCTTGCCACGTTCAAGTTTAGTGTTGAGGTGCATCTTACATCTCACCAATCTATGGTCACTACCTGTGTTGAACTTGTTTAGCACACTGCAGTCTTCTATGACGAATTTTTTGTTACACATAATAAAATCAATTTCACTTGTCGACCCATTTGGATGTCTCCAAGTCCATTTCCTGTGTGGCTTTTTCTTGAAAAAGGAGTTCAAGATGAAAAACCCTTCTGCCTCTGCAAACTCAACGAGAGTATTTCCACGCTGGTTTCTGTTGCCGTGACCAAATTTACCTACTGAAGTTTCATTCTGTTGCCGTTGCCCTATTTTTGCATTGAAATCTCCCATAATTATTTTCAAATGCTGCTTACCTTTATTATTTAGATGACAAATTTCCTCATAAAATTCTTCAATTTCTTCTTCAGGATGACTTGTGGTGGGTGCATAAGTTTGAATAATCTGAGCCTGGTATCTTTTCGAGAGTTGGATAACAAGTCGTGCAGCTCTGTCAGAGGAACTTTCAACTTCTACAACTTTATCCTTCAGTTTCTTGTTTATTATAAATCCAACACCACTAGTTCTGCCAGTATCTGTCCCACGATAGTAGAAGAGATGTCCACTTTTCAGTTCGATGAGATCTTCTCCTTTTCTCCTTACCTCACTTAGCCCCACGATGTCCCACTTGATCCTTTGTAGTTCCTCTTCCAATTCAAGAAGCCTTGAATCAGAAGATATGGAGCGTCCATTGTAAGTAGCCAAGGTCAGCATCAGATGGCAGCCTAGTCCGGTCCTCCGGGGATTCTTAGCACCCTCTGCCTTCATGTCGCACTGGCCGCTGCCTTGGCCAGGTACATTCCAGCTGCCGGAGACTGAGGGCCAAGATTTAAGTTGTGGAATCATTTTGGAGGGGTTTGGCCATAACTCACCACGCTGGCCAAGCGGGTTGGTGAGTGTGGGATAGAATTTCCTCTAATCCCGATGGTATAGTTATACCGCTATTGGCGGTCGTCAGAGCCCCTTTAGTGGGAACAGGATGTACCACGAGAAGGCGGGGTTGACATTTGTCAAGGAGAGGCTGTGATGTTACGCATCACCTGACCTTACATCCCATATATATATATATATATATAATCTTGCAGTGCTTAGCAGCATACATTATATAAAATTCTGCAATGCAATGCAAGTGGAAATGAAAACACCCAAAATATGTCTCTTTTAAACTTTTTTTCTTAAATTAATGGCATTGGCTTTTAATGTTTTGGATACTGTTGACAAATTACGGGGTAGTGACGTCGTCAGTCAATTTAAATCACACGGCATTAACTTTTGTCTGATATACAAGGGTTATCCCAAAACAACTGAAAATATTTTTTTTTAAAAGATGCTTATCTTAACTGTCAAGAAAGTGGTCATCTTTTTTAAAGTAATATCCATTGCACCGAACACTGAAGTCCCAACATTCCTCCTAACTTTTTGAATGTCTTCTGGAACTCTTCTGAAATGCTGTTGAAGCACCACTGCGCAGCTGTAATAAATTGTTGATCAGTCTGAAGTGCTGTTGAAGCACCACTGCGCAGCTGTAATAAATTGTTGATCAGTCTGAAATGCTGTTGAAGCACCACTGCGCAGCTGTAATAAATTGTTGATCAGTCTGAAATGCTGTTGAAGCACCACTGTGCAGCTGTAATAAATTGTTGATCAGTCTGAAATGCTGTTGAAGCACCACTGCGCAGCTGTAATAAATTGTTGATCAGTCTGAAATGCTGTCGAAGCACCACTGCGCAGCTGTAATAAATTGTTGATAAGTCTGAAATGCTGTTGAAGCACCACTGCGCAGCTGTAATAAATTGTTGATCAGTCTGAAATGCTGTTGAAGCACCACTGCGCAGCTGTAATAAATTGTTGATCAGTCTGAAATGCTGTCGAAGCACCACTGCGCAGCTGTAATAAATTGTTGATCAGTCTGAAATGCTGTTGAAGCACCACTGCGCAGCTGTAATAAATTGTTGATCAGTCTGAAATGCTGTTGAAGCACCACTGCGCAGCTGTAATAAATTGTTGATCAGTCTGAAATGCTGTTGAAGCACCACTGCGCAGCTGTAATAAATTGTTGATCAGTCTGAAATGCTGTCGAAGCACCACTGCGCAGCTGTAATAAATTGTTGATCAGTCTGAAATGCTGTCGAAGCACCACTGCGCAGCTGTAATAAATTGTTGATCAGTCTGAAATGCTGTTGAAGCACCACTGCGCAGCTGTAATAAATTGTTGATCAGTCTGAAATGCTGTTGAAGCACCGCTGCGCAGCTGTAATAAATTGTTGATCAGTCTGAAATGCTGTTGAAGCACCACTGCGCAGCTGTAATAATATGTTGATCAGTCTGAAATGCTGTTGAAGCACCACTGCGCAGCTGTAATAAATTGTTGATCAGTCCGAAATGCTGTCGAAGCACCACTGCGCAGCTGTAATAAATTGTTGATCAGTCTGAAATGCTGTCGAAGCACCACTGCGCAGCTGTAATAAATTGTTGATCAGTCTGAAATGCTGTTGAAGCACCACTGCGCAGCTGTAATAAATTGTTGATCAGTCTGAAATGCTGTTGAAGCACCACTGCGCAGCTGTAATAAATTGTTGATCAGTCTGAAATGCTGTTGAAGCACCACTGTGCAGCTGCAATAAATTGTTGATCAGTCTGAAATGCTGTTGAAACACCACTGCGCAGCTGTAATAAATTGTTGATCAGTCTGAAATGCTGTCGAAGCACCACTGCGCAGCTGTAATAAATTGTTGATCAGTCTGAAATGCTGTTGAAGCACCACTGCGCAGCTGTAATAAATTGTTGATCAGTCTGAAATGCTGTTGAAGCACCGCTGCGCAGCTGTAATAAATTGTTGATCAGTCTGAAATGCTGTTGAAGCACCACTGCGCAGCTGTAATAATATGTTGATCAGTCTGAAATGCTCTTGAAGCACCACTGCGCAGCTGTAATAAATTGTTGATCAGTCCGAAATGCTGTTGAAGCACCACTGCGCAGCTGTAATAAATTGTTGATCAGTCTGAAATGCTGTCGAAGCACCACTGCGCAGCTGTAATAAATTGTTGATCAGTCTCGAAATGTCGTCCCGTAACATCTTTTTAAAACATGGAGCAACCAGAAGTCACACGGTGACAAGTCTGGACAATATGGAGGTTGGGCTATTAACTCAATATTAATTTTCTCCCAATAAGAAACGACAGAACTGGTCACGTGCGGCCTTGCATTGGGCCGCACATGAAAAGAATAGGGGAACCCAAGTTGAACAAACTCGTTTCGTGCCCTAATGCTCAGCTAAAATTCTATGAATTGATGATTTTGAAATGTGAATCACATCTTCAATGTCTCTAATTGATAGGTGTCTGTTTTCTCGTATCATCATCATTGTCAACCATTTTCAATCCACGGTTGGACGAAGGTCTCTCCAAGCCTCTTCCACAACGGTTTGTCTTGTGCCAGTCTCCTCCATGTCACTCCCACATACTTTCGAATTTCATCCACCCATCTTCCATGTGGTCTTCTTCTGGATCTTTTCCTGTCCCTTGAAATCCAATCTAACATTTCGGCTGTCCATCGATGGTCTGTCCTTCGGGCAGTATGTCCAGCCCATTGCCATTTCAGGGATTTAACTCTGATCATGATGTCTTCCACTCTTGTCATTTTTCTGATCCACGAGTTCATCTTCTTATCTCTCCTGGTTACACCAAGCATTCATCTCTCCATGCTGCTTTGAGTTGTCTGCAGCATTTGTATGTCTCCTTTAGTTAAGGTCCACGTCTCTGCACCATACGTAAGCACTGGAAGGATGCATTGATCAAACACTTTTCTTTTAAGACATAATGGCATATTGCTCTTGAAAATTATGCTGTTTCTTCCAAAAGCTCTCCAGGCAAGTTTTGTACGCCGATTATTTTTCTTCATCAATGTGACCCTCACTTGATATCTGCTGTCCAAGATAAACGTACGTGTCTGTTATCTCCAGCTTTTCTCCATCAATCGATAAATCTTCATTTCTTGTAAAAGCATTGAACATCACTTTTGTCTTCTGAAAGTTTATTTTTAACACCACTTCTTTACTCTTGTCAGCAAGTTCCTGGATCATACTCTGCAGCACTGATGGAGTAGTTGCAAAAATGTCTAAGTCATCAGCAAAACGAAGGTGGGTTAAATAATCTCCATTAGTTTTTATCCCTTTGTTTTCCCAGTTCAGTGATTGAAAGACATTTTCCAACGTGGCATTAAAGAGCTTCGGAGATATGGTGTCACCTTGTCGCACTCCCTTTCCAATTTTTATGTGTGTTGCATTTTCAAACAGACGAATCTTTGCACTTGCATTTTCATAGATGTTATTAATAATATTAATGTACGCATCTTTAATACCGCAGGATTTCAGAGCCATTGTAACTGCTGATGGTTTCACGGAATCAAAGGCTTTTTCGTAATCGATAAAAGCCATGCACAATGGAACTTCATATTCCCGCGCTCTTTCAATTAGTTCTCTCAGTACGTGGGTATGATCTATTGTGCTGTAGCCACTCCTGAATCCAGCTTGTTCTCTCGTTTGAGCCATATCCAGTGTTACCCTCAAGCGGTGTGAAAGAACTTTAGTGAAGATTTTATAAACCACTGATAGGACGCCAATAGGTCTGTAGTTCCTGAGTTCCTCAATGTCACCTTTTTTTATGTAGCAGGATCGTTGTAGTGTGGTTCCAATCCTCAGGAATCTTCCCTTCATTAAGGCATAGAGTGAAAATTTGGGCGAGTACTGTCTCTATTTCTTCACTTGCTTCTTCTATGATGTCTACAGTAACTCCATCTTCTCCTGGAGCTTTTCCCCGCTTCATGTTCTTGATTGCATGCGCAACTTCTGCTTGGAAGACTAGAAGAACTCTGGTACTGGTACCTTTTATGATGTCTCGAGTACATGTATCATCCCTTTCATATACTTTAGAGTTGAAATCTTTCACTCTTGTTAAAATTTCGCCTCTATTTCTTGTTACAGAACCATAATCTTTTCTCAGTGCCATAATCTGTTTTCTTCCCTTACTGAGATGTCCCTTTGCTATCTTTAGGCGTTGGTTGTTTTCAATTGCTTTCCTCACTAGTTCACTGTTAAATTTGCTTAAGTCTTCAGTTATACTTTTTCGTATTGTCTTGCATAGCTCTATATATTCCACTTTGGCAGTCACATCTTCTTTAGTTGTCCTCATCTCTCTTCTTTCTTGCATCAACATTTTTGTTTTTCCTGATAATTTGTTCACATGTAATTTGTTCTTAAACCCAGCTAATTTTGTTGCTGTTTCCATAAGAGCTTTGGTTACTTTTCTGTTATCTTCAGAAATATCCACTTCTTCCGATGTTAGGCCTTCTAAAGCAGAGAATCTGTTCTTCAGTTCCAACTTAAAGGTATTATGGTGTTTTTTAAGGTTGGTTATGTCAGTACATTTTGTTTGTCTTATGAGCTTGTCACGTTCGAGTTTAGTGTTGAGGTGCATCTTACATCTCACCAATCTATGGTCACTACCTGTGTTGAACTTTTTTAGCACACTGCAGTCTTCTACAACGAATTTTTTGCTGCACATAGTAAAATCAATTTCCCTTGTCATCCTATTTGGATGTCTCCATGTCGATTTCCTCTGTGGCTTTTTCTTGAAAAAGGAGTTCAAGATGAAAAACCCTTCTGCCTCTGCAAACTCAACGAGAGTATTTCCACGCTGGTTTCTGTTGTCGTGACCAAATTTACCTACTGAAGTTTCATTCTGTTGCCGTTGCCTTATTTTTGCATTGAAATCTCCCATAACTATCTTCAAGTGCTGATTACCTTTATTATTTAGATGACGAATTTTCTCATAAAGTTCTTCAATTTCTTCTTCATTATGACTTGTGGTGGGTGCATAAGTTTGAATAATCTGAGCCTGGTATCTTCTCGAGAGTTGTATAACGAGTCTTGCAGCTCTGTCAGAGGAACTTTCAACTTCTACAACTTTATCCTTCAGTTTCTTGTTTATTATAAATCCAACACCACTAGTTCTGCTAGTATCTGTCCCACGATAGTAGAAGAGATGTCCACTTTTCAGTTCAATGAGATCTTCTCCTTTTCTCCTTACCTCACTTAGCCCGACGATGTCCCACTTGATCCTTTGTAGTTCCTCCTCCAATTCAAGAAGCCTTGAATCAGAAGATAGGGAGCGTCCATTATACGTAGCCAAGGTCAGCATCAGATGGCAGCCTAGTCCGATCCTCCGGGGATTCTTAGCACCCTCTACCTTCATGTCGCACTGTCCGCTGCCTTGGCCAGGTACATTCCAGCTGTCGGAGACTGAGGGCGAAGATTTAAGTTGTGGAGTCATTTTGGAGGGGTTTGGCCATAACTCACCACGCTGGCCAAGTGGGTTGGTGAGTGTGGGATAGCATTTCCTCTAATCCCGATGGTATAGTTGTACCGCTATTGGCGGTCGTCAGAGCTCCTTTGGTGGGAACAGGATGCACCACGAGAAGGCGGGGTTGACATTTGTCAAGAAGAGGCTGTGATGTTACGCATCACCTGACCTTACATCCCTTTTCTCGTATAATAACTCCTATTGTGTTGATGTTTACCTTTTAACACTCGTTGAAGGTCTTCCTCCATGTGGGATTAAAGCCGCTAACTCACGACCATCCATAAATTTTTTATGCCATCTGTAAGTTGATTTTCCTAGACATTCATCTTTATAAGCTTCTTGCGTAACACTGAAAGTCTCTCCGACAGACCTCTCAAGTTGACAGCAAAATTTAATGGCGCATTTTTGTTCCTCTTTCACGTCCATTTTTTGGAAAAATCACAACGCGAAAACACTTGTTAGGGGTTCATGAAACAATGCTTATTGAACTTCTGTCACCGACGACGCATGCGTGATAAACAGGTGTGGCTGGTTGCTATTATTACTGCAACGAGTTCCGGTTTTTAGAGACTCGTGCCAAGTTGGAATGCAGTATTGCACATTTTTTATAAAGATATTCTCAGTTGTTTTGGGACAAGTTATGTATATAAGACAACATCAGATTTTTAAAAGCAGTCAACAAACATTTAATGCAAATTATCAAGAAGAAACAAAAGTGTGTGGGGTCATGTTACGCGCTTGAATATGAATTGAATGAATCTAAGTGAACAAATGACGGGAAAAAGAAAAGGATGGAGACCAAATAAAGTACTACAGTGAGAACAGAAATGGCGATGTATAATCTGAATGAAGAAAACTGAGAAAGCAAAAGTGAGTAGGAAGACAAATCTAATAAATTTTCGCCTTTTTGGGGAAGTCGTTTGCAATAGAAATTTTTGAACAAAATTATGGATTGATGGGTGACTATTTTGGGGTCTCGATTAATGAGCTCAGTTGGAACGTAATTTTGTAACTGAAAGGCAGGCACTGATTTTTTTATGTCAGAGGAATTCGTAAATCATTGTTTGCAAATACTGCATGTCAATTTGGTTGTTATCAACCGTGCATTATTTAGAAGAGACAGTCAAACGTAGCGATTTGATTGTATAACCACAAGATCCGTATATTTATTCGCATTTTGAGTGACAGGCGCTTAGAAAAGATTTATTGCCAGTTGGTGCTGGGGAACATGTAATGAATCGAGAGACAGAAATACAGTATATAGCAAAGATTCTTGCAGTGAAATACAGTACAGAACACCGTGAAAGAAGCGGCAGACCCACATATAGCATCAAACTTTGCAAAACACAGAATGTTCGTAAAAAACACGATTCACGAGTGCAGAATGATGATATTGTTGAACTGTAACGAGTCTTGAATATGCTTGAACCGCAGAAGTCATGTTTTCCAGTTTTCTGAGGGTTGGCATCCCCGCAGCCCGAGCTGACATTTCTGTAAATACGCAAACGTTACGGCGCCATACGACCAAATATGGATATTGAGCCCTGAATTTCCGACAAACAAACTAACGAACAGAAAGTGGCCATATGAAACATTTGACAAAAGCATTTAAGCATTAAGATTTCACCAAGTGAGTGTTTGTGGCCTCAAGCAAGACAACAGAAGATATCTGCTTCTGTCAGAGAGAATCGAAAGCTCGTCCCAGAGTTTAATAAATGTCTCAGTTGTGGCAAGTACTATGTGGTAAAATAGTAAATATATAGCACATTCTTATTAGAATTAGTTAAAAGAAGCCAAAATATATGCCTTGTCAGTATTTTTTCCTTTTTATGTAGCGAACATTATACATACACCTTTTTTAGCCCTTGTCAATCACAGTTATGTATTGTTGCTCATTTGTGCCTCATATTATGCTAATTTCATACTGCTTCAGCACTGATTAAATTATTTATAGAATGCACTTAAGTCGCAGTCTGAATAGTTTTATATTATTTTCGTGTACTTCTTTGAGAAAAATATCACATTGATGATCACTCTGACATAAAGTGCCTAACTCTGTATATCATTGATCCCTCCTGTAATGCTGTGCATATATCTCGCAGTTTTACAGACCTTAAATTTTGTTGGGCTCCCAAATCAATATTTGGCATCCTTAAACAACGACAAATTCGTTAGAACTGCAGTCAGTCATTTGTCAGTGTTGCTTTGCTAGTTTTAAGAATTACTTACGACCCTTGATATGCATATCAATGATCAATATTCCAACATATCACAGCTTCCATGACGATGGTATCTTTGCTCACTTTAAGAGAGAACATGACTCGGTAATAAATTTAACAAGAAAGATGACACCGAAATTAGGGTTGTAATGAGCACGTCTTTGAATCCCTTCCGACGCCAATAAAATTTATTAAAGTTATTCAAAGTCAATGAAACCCGTTGATAAAGAAATCAACCAGATTTCTACAATCGATAAAACATCCAGAAATAGAAACAGCTACATACTTCCACTAGCTGCTAAAACGTATGTTACGAAAATTAACAAATGGCGCACATAAAGTTTCTCATAACAGAAGGAAGGTATCGTAGACAAGATGATTTTCAAATCGTAAAGTTAAAAGAAGGCAGATAGAAGTAAACATGATATAACTCTACGCCTTGTAGCGGAAGAATTTTGCATAACGGAAAAGTTGAAAATAGGCGAAAAGTATTCTTCATGGCAAAAGTTATGCTAAGGAAAGAAAAGATCATGCTTATGATAACATAAGCACGATTTTTTATTACAAAAGACCTGCTAAAAATTGAGGTAACAAATATTTGAAATTACTTTCAAACTGATTATTAACATGAGCGCTGAACGTAGCAAAAAATATTTTTTTTTTGATTGGGCAATTAGAAGCAAAGAGCGCGAAAGGGGGAAGCATGATATATATTACAGCCCCTACTAGAAAAACAATGAGATATTTTGGAGAGGAAGTATGAGCAAAATATTTTCCATTGTGAGTCACATATAATCACAATATCATTTTTTTCAGTTCGTTATTTGGAAGAACAGATGCGGTTGAAAATATCTTACAATACGTGGCTCATACTAAATTGTTTTCCACGGAAAACCAGAAATTACGTTGTTTGCAAGAAAAAGATCGTGCTTATGTTATAACTTTGTCTGCCCGTCCGTCCGTCTGTCTATGGACATTATATCTCTGCAACTATCAGTTCGATTTGAAAAATTTGTTTTGCATTGTGAAGCTTGAAATGTGAGAACGATGATCCTTGCATTTCGGCGTTTTTGCGATGCACAATTTCGCCGCTAGAGGACGTAAATGCAGATGATATCGAATTCTGAATACACTTTATTCCATGTTTTTGCTTCTAAATATCAGAAATAATATTTTTTTTTCGATGTCGTTAATAACGAAGATTATTTTTGGTACAGTTTCTTTTTCTAGTAATGCATAGATTTTCCGCTGGGGAGCGTAAAGGTACAAATGCCTTTTCATCGATATCTCTGCTTCTAAAAGTCCGATTTGAAAAATTATTTCTGCATCGGATACAGTCTCTGATGGGAAATGTTTTGCATATAATTTCTAAGTTTTGGTAAAGAACGGTTTGGCCTCTAGGGGACGTAAGTGTTTATTTTTGTTTCGATGCATGTGCAGCAAAATCTGGGTTTCTGAAAACTCGATTGAAAACATTATTTCGTGAACCGTTAAGTCTCACATCGAGAAACCTTTTGAGAATACCTTCTGTCTAAACCACTGCATAGGTTTCCCTCCAGGGGGCGTACATATACATCATATTTTTGACGATATCTCTGCTTTTAGGAGTCCGATTTGAAATAATCTTTCTTTGTTGGAGAGCGTTTCTGGTGCGAAATGTTTCTCATAACTTAAAATTTTTCTTAAAGCAAAAGTGAGCCGCTAGAGAGCGTGAGTTTAGGTTTCCCTTTACAGCAATATCTGCTGGACTAAAAAGCCGATTGAAAAAATTCTTTTTCGGTCAGGTACTATTAATTATGGAAATGTTTCGAGTGCATTTCTTACCCAAAACAATGCACGATTTCGCAGCTGGGAGAAGAAAATGTTTATTCTTGCTTTCTCACTATCTCTGCTCCGAAACGTGCGATTAAAAATTTATTTTAACACCGGATACCATTTACCTTGTGGAACACTTTCGGTTTGCATTTGAGGGCTTCTGCAGTTCACAGTTCTGTCGCCTTGAGTGGTGTTGTGCACTTCAGTTTGCAGTTGTATCTCGACTTCTAAAAACCTTATTGAGAAATTTCCCTTTTTGCTGTATGCTATTCGTTACAATAAAGATGGAAAGTATGCTCTTCTTTAAATAAAGATGGAAAGTATGCTCCTCCATAAATAAAGATGGAAAGTATGCTCCTCTTTAAATAAAGATGGAAAGTATGCTCCTCTTTAAATAAAGATGGAAAGTATGCTCCTCTTTAAATAAAGATGGAAAGTATGCTCCTCTTTAAATAAAGATGGAAAGTATGCTCCTCTTTAAATAATAGCTTTCCCGCTAGGGGGTTGTAAAGGACAAAACCTTTTTCTTGCTATCTCTGCTTCCGATACACCTATATGAAATGTTATTTTTCCTTAGTACAACTTTTGCCATGAAGAAATCTTTTTGCCTATTCTCAACTTTTCTATTACGGCAAAATTCTTCCACCAGAAACCGTAGAGTTAGGTCATGTTTCCTTCTATACTTCTTGTCTTAACTGTTCCATTTGCAAATCTCTTTGTCTCTGATACTTCCTTGGGCTATTAGAAAAATTTTGGGGCGCCGTTTGTTAATTTTCGTAACATTATTTTTAGCCGTTGGTGGAAGTAAGTAGCTGTTACTATTCCTTGATGTTTCATCGATTGTAGAAACCCTGTGGATTTTTTCTCTAAACGGTTCCTTTGACTTTGTATAACTTTGATAAATATTAATTCGCGTCGGAAAGGATTCAAAAGACGTGCTCATTACATCCGAAAATTCACTGTGATCTTTCTTATTCTTCTTTGAAAAGACTATCGGTCACAAAACGAATTTTTTCGGAACGTACTTTTAAAAGCTGTGGTATGAGGACATACGATATACATTTACGCCTTTAGGGAGGGAGAAACTGCGTTATTTGAAGAAACCATTTCATGCAAAATGGTGCTAGCGGTAAAAGTTATCGACAGAAAAAATAAATTGCTTCAATAGTATTTTAGACGCGATGATATAGGACAAAACACATTTTGAATTCGATAGTATCTGCATTTACCTCCGTAGAGACGATGCTGTTTATCAGGAAAAGATCAAAAAGGAAACAGCATGATTCTCATAGCTCAGGCTTCACAATGCAAAAAGAATTTAGCAAATCGAACGAATAGACGCAGAAATATGTTGTCCACAGGTGGTCATAGTGTTAATGTAAGATCGTACTGTTTTTCAAAAGAAATGCTAAAAAAGGGTGATATCAGACCGAATATATTTGCAGCATTTAGCAGAAATATGCATTTGAACTACCGACCAGGAAAGCTGTGCCGCCGTATGCAAGAAAATGTGCATGTGAAAGCATGCTTATTTTTTTCAATTAACTGATGCGAAAATAATTTTTTTTTCAAGCCTGCTTTTATCAGTGGAGAAATTATAAAACATCCGAATATTTATTTATGCCCCTAACGAGGAAACGATAAATCTGAAAAGATTAAAGTTGCAAAGAGCATGGTTTTCATGGTTGCAGCTATTTCACATAAAGTTTTTCATATCTTAAAAGGCAGGATGTTTACGAGTTGTGTCGTTGCACTGGCATACAGAGCAAGAGATACTGTAAGCAATTATTTTGTAAAAACAAATCTAAAAGAAGTATATTTGTAAAACAGAAATCAGTCTAGTCTGCATACAAAACAAAGTCAAAAAATCTCTTCAGTAAATCACATTCAGAAACCACTCAAGTGGGATTAAGGAAAATTATCCGTATACTGTCTTTCTTAAATGGACCCAAAACAGTCGAAACTTCTTATGAGATATCATACATGGGGTACAGTTTTCTCTTTTAAACCCCAGCAAAATATCAAAGGCAGAAGGGCACGTACGAGAAATGCATAAGTAATTCTGTTAGCTCGGTATCTCTTGCCTCATGGGTTTTCTTAATTTTCATACACGTTTCCGTCCTAAACAATACACAGTCCAGCAGTTGTGTTTTTCTCCTGTTTACAAAGAAATATGGTAATGTTACTCTTAAATGTTTTCTGTTTTCCTGTTCATTGAATTAACAAAGAAGGGAAATTTTCAGAAGAAATGTTGCAACGCTTCACAAACATAATGCACCTATATGAGAAGCAACTGAAATAAACAGTGCTATTTTGGCAGCACTACGATGCTTTTACGGTTTAGTAAATCCCAGGCAAATTTAGTATTACAATTTTTTCGTACACTGTTAAACTATTTGTGGTAGGATGCACCAAAAAGTGGTGCTACACCCGCTGCACCACTTTCTGAGAAAAGATACACCATTATGTTTTGCAAACAAAACCCAACAAAGTGGTTCACCTTTTCAGTACGTTATGGTACAAGGTAACAACACCATGTTTCTGGGTTTAATTTGCACCGCAGAATGGTGTATCTTTTCTAAACACGTGGTGCAGTTGGTGCAGCTGGTGTAGCACCATTTTTTGGTGCAACCTACCACAAAATTTTTAACAGTGTAGTCTTTAACATGACAAAGCAAGTTAAAAAGTCAGTGTTTCCATATCACGTACAAGGGACGTTCCACAAGTTCTAAGCCTAACCTTGAAAGTAGTGATTGGTGGCTGACACAAGTGTTGCACAGCATTGCATCATCCTTTAAATATGTAACAGCCACACCACGTGGCTGTGTCAGCATTTGAGACGGCGCCACAGTGCATTGAAATCTATAAGTGACAATGGATGAGCGACAGATGAAAATGCGGAACCGGGCAGTGATTGAAATTTTGACGAAAGAAGGTAAAACGCTACGCAGTATTCATGAACGGATGGTCCGTGTGTACGTCGAGGGTATATCTTCATATGCCACAGTCAAAAGATGGGCTGTTCTCTTTAAGCGGGGAAGACTCGTTGGAAGACGACCCTCCCGAGGGACGTTTAGTGGTGGCGACCACAATTGAAATGTTCCAGAAAGTGGAGGACCTGGCGATGTCAAATCAGAGAATCTGTGTCTTACGGATTGCTGAGGACCTGAAGTTAAGTACCGGCGGTGTTTGGACCGTTTTGCATGAAAGGTTAGGAATGTTCAAGGTCTGTGCCTGTTGAGTTCCTCGAATGTTGACATTTGAGATGAAGAATGATCGTGTTGAAGCAAGTTGGGTTCAACCTGACAGCATTAACCACAATCCAGATGACTTCTGTTCCTGAATTGTGACTGGTGATGAGACATGGCTTCACAGTTGGGATCCTGATATTACACAAGAGAGCATGCAGTGGAAACATCCTAGATCACCAGCATCAAAACAGTTCAAAACACAACCAACTACAGGAAAGATTATGTCCACCATATATTAGAACTCAAAAAGGTTGTATTAATTGATTACTTGCCTCATAAAAGAGCTATAAATGCTGCTTATTATGCCGCGTTATTGCGACAATTGCTTGAAACCATCAAGAGTAAACAGCGAGAAAATTTGCGACAGAATGTTCTACTTCTCCCGGACAATGCTTCAATCCTCACCGCTGGTGTTTCCATTCAAATTGTGGCAGAGTGTAGCTTCTAATTGCTTCCCTATCCACAGTACTCACCTGATCTTGCCCCCTAATGACTTCTCACTCTTCAAAAATCTGAAAAAAGATTTGCTGGCTAGGCGTTTTGTGGATGATTCTGAACTGAAGGAGCAACGAAGTGCTGGTTTGAGGAGAAAGGTAAAACACTGTTCGCAGCTGGGATTCGCCAACTTTATGATCGGTTACAACGCAACTAAATCAGGGAAGACTATGTGGAAAAATGAAGGCACGTTTTTGAAAAACAAATGTCTTTGTATGTTAGGCTTAGAACTTATGGAATGCCCTACGTATCTATGGAAGGGTATTTGAATGAAAGATGTAATGATATTTTGTGAATGAGTGTTCCAAACGGAAACATTCACGCATTATCAGTGGAGAGAGCAGTCTGTTCAAGATTTTATAAAAATAATTACATGGTAGAAAAGGCATTGAGACCGTTGTTTGGTGAAAATGTTTAAGTTAATTTTGAGTTTCATTCATTTTCTCTTGGCAAGTGAGTATTACGTAGTATGCAATTTTTTTATTGCTATCCTGAATATGAAAATTGATCATTTTGATCCATTCCGTATTTTTGAGAAACTCATTCCTTTTTAGCGGAGAATCACTTTTTGATAAATATAGGCACTTAAATTAAATTTTGCACAATTAATCAAGCCTAGTGCATTTTCCCCGTCATTTTTATGTAAATATAACTTCGGATTTATTACACTTTAACGGTGCCTTCCAAACGAAGTGATTCATTTCGTACTTCAAGCGGTGTGTTTTTGCTAGAGAGAGAGAGAGAGAGAGAGAGAGATAAAGCAGGAACGTGAAGTTAATATTCGAAAAATTAATTTACGCGGTATATTTAATTAATAGTAAGAGTAGCAAAAAATTAATTAAATGGCAACACTAAGCAAATCACCACCATAAACTGATTAAAATTAAGAACCAGAATTCATTAGCGACCGCTCCCCGTAATGAAGTAGACATAGGACGACGACGGTCTTAAATATGAGAAAAGTGAAAGAATCATAGCCTCGCTAATTAGGAAAGATCAAATAACTTTTTTTCTTCGAAAAGCTTAAGCATTATTTTTAAAAACCTGAAAGTTTTACCTTCTGTCGATATAATTTCAGAAGAAGTTCTGGTTTATAAAATGTAAGCTCCCGAAATTATAATCTATATTTCAGTCGGATAAATTGCAGTAGTGTTCCAGTACCAATGACACCAATAAGTAGTGTTTCGAATGCTAATAATACACCAACATATTTTTCTCAAAATAGCATAACTATATTAATAATTCGAAATCTCTAGGCGTAGAATAGAAATAAAACTTTCCAAGCTTTCACACATCAACCAGATGGCTTTTTTCAAGGAAGGTAGACAGTTAACTGAAAACTGGATATTAGAACGTTTCAACAATTAGAACGCGGTGAGTTGACTAGAAAATAAATAGCCGCAAACGTGATAATTCGAAGAAACAAAGTCATGTTGGTTGGGCACGCGGTACCATGATAGAAAACGCAACATTATTTGAATAATTGATTCCAGATACGTGACAACTCCAGAGAAACACTATCATTACAAGCCTCGCTGAAGGGTCAAAATTTCTAAGGTTTCGAGAATGGCAATAGATTTGGGTGTGGAGTATGAAGCTAATTTCTTTACATCACTCCACATAGGATCGGCGGACTTGAACTTGACCTCTCTTGATAGGTTTGTATGGCTGCCGGATCGTGGTTTGTATGGCTGCCGGATCGTGCTTGAAGCGCAACCACAGGGTGTGCGGGGACGCGCACTCGCACCAAACATGGATCATTTGCATACCAGCACGCACTCTAGCTATTTGCAAAGTTTCGCGGTTGCAGCATGTTTTCTTCTAGGTGCGCAAATTTCCTTTTCCGTGAGTGTATGTTGCTCAATGGAGCAAACGATTGCTTCTGCGATGACGGCTGAAAGCAAAAATCCCATCGGAGCACCATTTACTTGTTTATAAATTTGCCCTCGGAAACTGAAGTAGCCGGAACTCGGGACCAAGTCCATTAATTTGAAGATGCTGAGGCAAGACTCCTGCGAATAAACTGATGAATTAGATATAGCCTCTTTCAATGTTCTGAAACGTTCTATTATCCAGTTTTCAGTTAACTGTCTACCTTCCTTGAAAAAGTCATCTGGTTGTTGTGCGGAAGCTTGGAAAGTTTTATTTCTATTCTACGCCAAGAGATTTCGGATTATTAGTATAGTTTTACTATTTTGAGTATAATTGGTGTATAGTTCCTACTTCTTAATAACATGTTCTTCGTTTCGAACAAACTATCTGAGCACACAAGTGAATAAATATGGACGGTTGGTATTACAGTCTGATGAGTTTTTTCAAAGCAGGCGGCGGCTTATCATCAACTTCATATCATGCAGCAACTAATATTTGTCAAAGTAGTCCGTTGATTAATATTGCAATATTTACTATATAGAGTGACTGGAGCTGATAACATTGACAGTACTTGGAACCTGAGAGCATAGTTGGACTAGCTACTCCCAGAGTTGGGAACAGGTAAAACATTTATAATGAATAAAGCTTTTAACTAAGCTAGTAATGTTTTATAATGCTACTGCTACTGAATTATATGCTTGTACTAAGCTAATGCTTCTTCTAATGGTTGTTTGTTAATTAAATCATGAATAAACTTTCCTGCTAGTAGTGTAGTAACAATAATGAACACGCTTTTAACTGCTAGTAATGTTGTGGTAGTAATTAAGATGTATAAAGTCTTAACGCTGGTTGTTAATAATAATCAACTAATGACATAAACCTAACAGCCAGACAGAGATCTGACAAAAACTATGAACTGAGAAAGACGTACTTACGAAAAAGCTCTTTTATTAGATAACTCTTGAATCATCCAACGCACACATACTACTCGTATCACAATAATGAAGAATCAACCTAATCACATAGAACGAAGCTCTCCCTATCCAACAACAAACGCTCTGGCTATACAACAACAAACGCTCTCCTTCACATAAACCAACGCTCTCCATACAACAACAAACTCTCTCCTTACGTATCGTTGAACGCGCCTATTTATACTGGCTACCACCACGTCATGACTTACACTCATTGCTAGATCTCATTCTGCGGTAGAAATAACATCTCGTTCAGTAAGAAGATAATTTACATAGTAAAATAAAATAACCAGAGATAGTAAAATCAAAAGGAAAGTGAATATAGAGTATACGTTACACATTGAGAGCATAGTTGGACCCGACCTAGATCTGTAACTGACTCGGACCCGATCCGGATAAATCTGCTTTGAACTATAATATACAGTATGTACAGAGCGTTCAAAAAGTCTCTCCGTAGTGGGTATCTTTGGTTATGTGGAAATCAGACAAATGTATTATCAGAAAGTATAATTTACTGACTTAGAGGAAGTACTGAAACATTTGTCCTTCATTTGCAGAACACAACCTAACTGTTTTACACATATTTTCAAACACATCTGCGAGAGTCAAAAGGTCCCTGCGCAGTAATGTTACGGCTGTTCCACCTAATTCTGATGGCGATACAGTGATATGTTTTGAATTGAGAAACTTGTTGTATGTTTAATTGAGAAACTTGTTGTATGTTTATGAAGTTTCAGAATATGTTTCACAGCAACACCAATTCTCACATTTTTATGATGAGTTGAAAGTTTCCAAAATGTGGATGTTGTTTTAATCATTGCCCCACAGAAGGAAGAGACTTCTTTTTTCTGAGGACGCCTCTTCTTTATAATGCATTTCAAATCATTTTTCAGTCCGCGGGCAACAATATCGAGGCCAAAATTCCACAGCGCGCATTTTTCTTTGAAAAAAATTTTTTTTTTCTTTTCAAAAATAAAACTGAAATAAAACCGGGTCAAAAACACCTTGACCCGACCCGTTTGACCAGCTAGAAATTGTCGACCCGCTGACCCGTGACCCATTCCCATCTCTGCCTACTACACGAATTAGACGAGACATCGCTTTACTATTGTTTCATGTTCAGTAGCTATCCCAGCGGTAAAAGGGTGACATATCTGACATTGTGTGCTCAGTTTACATCATTCCTACCAAGAGCATGGTGGAATATTAGCAGGCGCGTGAATACTGCAAGACGCTGCCCAACAATAGGCTGCATAATTTCTGGACTGTCTCTGGATGCTTACCAGCTTCCACTGGAATGTCCATTTTACATTTTTTTAAATTACTCTTTGTGACAAATCGAACAACAAATCTAACCGACAACGCCAAGAAAATGTAGTAGGCAAAAGTCGAATAATAATATACACAGCCATATTAAAATAATATGACCACCTACCTAATAATGGGAATAACCACCCTTGACCCGGATAACAGTGGAGAGACGGCGTGGCATGGACGCAATGAGGGCCTGGAAGATTGCCCGAGGCACTCGTGCCCATTCAAACTACAGCAGAGCACGCAGCTGCCAGAGATAACGTAGTAATGGGTTGGCACATCGAAGTTGTAGATCCAGATAGTCCCCCAAGTGCTCTATGGGATTGAGGTAGCGTGATTTCGCCGGCCAAGGCAGACCGGTGTGACATCGCTGTCGTGTTCCTGGAAACAGTCACGCACCCCTTAGCGACGTGGCACGGCGCATTGTCCTGTTGGTAGACACTATCACCACCAGGTTAAACGTCCAACATGGAAGAATGCATGTGGTCAGCTAAGATGGACAGGTAGTCATTGGCGTTCGGGAACACATTCGGTGATATCAGTGGTTCCAGGTCATACAAGGAAGACATTCCCCAGACATGCACACTGCCACCGCCGACCTGTGCTGGACTTACAAGCGTGTCCGGGTGTTGGCTCTCCTGTTTCTGATGCCGTATCCATCCGTCAGCGCCCGCCACTTCTGGGGAGTAGAAACCTCGATTCGTCGGAGAAGGCAACCTTCTCCCACTCTTCTACTGCCCGATAACGGTAGCCCCATGTGAACTGCAGGGGTCGTTGCCGATGGACCTGGGTCAACACCGGCATTTTGACGCAGCTTCGACTGAAGAGACCCATGCGTAACGGGGTTCATTATACTGTTATCGGAGGCACGTACCTGAGTGCCCCAGCGTTCATTTGCGTGGTCAATTGCTGCACTGTTGCGTGTCGATTGCCTTTTACCAGTCGACGGAGGCGATGTTCCCTTCTGGGGTCGATGGCCATTGGGGATCCACCGTTATGACGTCGGGAGGTACTCGGTGTGCCAGCGCTTCATTCTTTGTACATCCTTACTGCATCTCTTCGTGACACAGTCCACGAAGTCTGCTGTTTCTAAGATGCTTCCACCCTTGGCGCGGTAGCCGATGATCATTCCTTCTTGAACGTCCGTCAAATCACTACCTCTGCCCATTGTGCTCACGTTACGGACTATGGCTTATCTGTCCTAGCCGGCCGCTTATATCTCCGTGTGGCCGGTCTTGTCAACTGCATTCTGTAACGCGCCTGCCCGGGTACACTGTTATTCTGGGGTAGATCATACATATTATTATGATACGCCCATGTACATTATGCACATGAATTAATCATGTTTTCTATTGGAATGATATATTTATTTCCTATAAAAATAACAATCTGAGCCTGCAATGGCAGTGGCGGGAGTCATTCTTCCCGTTCTTCATCTGTCTGACTTTGTAGCTTTATCAGTAGAATCTAAATCGACGTCTCTGTGCATTCTGTTATGAGCGACTGTATTTGAGATGAACAAAAGCGGCCGGTCGCGGATTTCACACAAACCTGAGGCCCGGTCGCGGATTTCACACAAACCTGAGGCCCGGTCGCGGATTTCACACAAACCTGAGGCCCGGTCGCGGATTTCACACAAACCTGAGGCCCGGTCGCGGATTTCACACAAACCTGAGGCTCGGTCGCGGATTTATGTAGCCCTGGTCTTCCCGGTAAATTACGACCCAATTTCATATTGTGACCTGGGCCAGCCCGAATTTTAAAAAAATTATATTTTTTCATACGTAAGTGTTACATTGTGTTATCGTATTCTCATTCTCCTTTACATCACCAGACAACTGTATTAGTGCTTCCAAGATGTAAAACTAAAATAGCATCTGTCCTCCCCTTAAATGTGTAATTCCATTTGTATCGTATGGTAAACGGCGGATATATGTATTTACAATGAATGATTGGGAAAGCATATGACCACAGGTATGTAATGATTTTAATGCCATCTAAAAAGGAACACCGCTATCTGGGCTCGTGGTCATTTTCGACACCATTACTCATGAAATGTAAAAATAAAGTTGAAACCCATAATAATCGAATTTATCTATAGCATTTTGAACTGTGTAGCAACGCCTTATATGAGTTTGTTAGCAAGCTTACGTAGCAGGGGCGAAACCAGTGGCGTAACTACCAACCCCGCAAGAAGCTGCGGGAGAGAGCAGGTAACCAAGGGGCGTACTGCAGCTTCCAGTTATAGTTTTCTGAAATATTCGAACTCGCATAAAGACAAACAAGCAAATAATTAACCCAAAAGTTCATATTTTCTTCTAAGGTACATTTAGCTTTGCCTAAATAAATGTCAAGTTTCACTTTTAAAGCACTGGATGTCCTACAGATTGAAACTATTTGGCCCTTTGGCTCCAGGTTGTCATACGATCATTCTCCAATCGCCCTCTCTCGGCGCTGCTGAGGAAAAGCGCTAGGCCACATAGGGATTCCCCATGGAAGATGTGGGGAAAGTCAGTCATTCACCTAAGATTACGTACATGACAGGCGCCAACGTTTACTTACAGCAGCCGCGGATCTGCCATGTACAAGAGGGTGATTTCTCCAAGGGATACATTTTGGTTTTGTACAAAACAATTACAATTATTGTTAAATGTATCACGTAAAAAGTTAAAACTACAAAGCTCTAGGTACCAGCATTACTTTTCCAGACACTCTCTCTGACTTCCTGACACACACAGCTTTCCCATCCACCACACACAACCGCGAAAAACGCATCCTCCTTCGTGCTTGAAATCCTGGGAAAATTACGGCGCTTAGGGGCGCTAAAGTAAATCTTGCAGGAGGGGGCGCACTTTGTGCTCGTTACGCCACTGGGCGAAACGTGCTAGCAGTATCTAGTGTTGCAACAGGAAGCAGTTTCCAATAAATGAAAATAATTTACTCAACTATGAAACACAAATGCAATGCAAATTACCTATGAAGACTTTCATTCTATGTATATTGGCCGTCAGAAGATGTCGCGTGTCTGTCTGCCTTGTGAATGAGCAGATAGTAGAGCTATTAGCAAGATCAGAAGTGTGTGTTTCCATTTGCGATTGTGTTTACGAAACACTGCTAATTCTGCCAACTGCGCTTGCATGCGAAGCCGAAGAGAATGTATGACGTCTCAGATATCCTCTAACCCACATAGTGTATTTTCACTGTCATTCTTCTAAGATTTGGTTACACAGCATTTTTTAGTTTGTGAATTATTCCCTACCCCATCGTTGATTGCAGTACTTTTCTCTCCCTTGTTTTGCGAGATACCTACTGCATGTGGATATTTTTATTTTCTTCTACCTTTAAGTTGTATTTGGAACAACCGGAATGAACGATAGTTCTTCATCTACTTCACATACTAATGTCGTAAGTCAAAGTGCTTGGATGAGTCTGTTTCATACTTTTCTAGAAAAAAAAGTTTCTGGAAATAAAAATATGAAAATTTATGCCTAAAAATTGAAAAAAGACCCAGCGAGAGAAACAACATAAAAATATCCTGCAGACGAAACAAACTCAGCTTTAATGATTGCAACTTGCGAATAAAAGATTATTTAAATTTATTTTAATATCATGCATTACTTCATTTCTTTCTATTGTAGGATAAAACCATCGAAAAGATCACGTACCGCCACTGCTACATGGTGAGAAGCGATTTGTTTTTACCATCTCTACTTACATTTGATTTGCTTTTAAGGGATCTTCTCAAATCTCATTTTATCAGATCCTGTGTTTTTGTTAAAAAAGTTTTAATGCGACGCCACACTTAAGTGATGCGCTGACGCGCAATCATCTATCACCAGCATCGATAGGAAAGGAAATAATTAAAACAAACTACGATATCAATAATTCGAAATTTCCAGTGTTCGAATGCGCACATTTGTTAACCCAAAGCAAATTCGAGTTGTTATTAGGAATAGTTAAAGCTAATATAAAAAACATTGCAACAATAAATGAAATTAAATGAGTAGAACCTTGAACCGCTTCCGACTCAGTTTGTTATTTGTCATATGTCACCCAGTCCCGGCGGGACAGAAGCCCGGGCTGTTACACAGATTCTGGGCCCATGGTCATCTCTAACTTTATGCCGCACATTCATCAATAATTTCCGATTAAAATTACCCAACAGCATAAATTTAGATCGACACCATCTAAAGAAAATTGCAAAACGGCAGCAGTGGTATCAGACATTCTATCAACACGCAGAAGTTTTCCAAGCATTGTCACAATTATGACGGAAAACACATATTAGTCAATAGGTGCTTTGCATGGGATAAATAAGTCGATTCTCTTCTATCATTCTTTGTAAACATCTTCGCCTTTTTTTCGTGCGATAAGAATGAAAGCTCAAATTTAAGATTTTCTTAATGTTGGAATCGAATGCATGTAAAATAAATACATTTTTTATGAAAAATCTTGGGGATAGAGTGTTACTCAGCATTTTAATTAGGTTAATTAGCATGTTTTTCAACATTACATGATAGTTCTCTTTACATACTTTCCAATGGTTTTTCGTTTTCTAAATGCGTCAAAAACTCCAGAAGTTAAGGGATAATTATTTTTTTAACGAACAGCACCACAGTCCCATTTTCAGATAGAGTTGGACTAAGTACATTCTTGGAATAATACCAGTAGCATTTTTCGTAGTGACGATCAATTATTTTTCCTCTTTGCCAATGTTCTGTCTGACTTAACTGGTTCCGCAGAAATTCTATCCATTTAACTCACAGGTTTTATTATTTTCGTCTCTTTTAGTATGAGTAGGCAGTTAACTTCTTTAAGCAGTCTATATATTTTTTATACACGGTGCTTGTCCTGTTATTGTAGTCTCCGACCAGAACTTCAAGTTTTCGAGATAGCACATAGAACATTTCCTAGAAATTAACGTGAAAAACTTAGCCCTCACGTGATCGCACTCGAAGCTGTAGTTTACTCTAATAAACACATAGATTAAGCAAATATTATTTTGGCCATAAATTATATCTACATTTGCCGTACCATCAGCAAACAGCGATGGGTAGCACACTGAATCTTGAATTCTTTCAGTTGGAGCCAAACACCTAAGTTATATTCGTATTCACTGTTGAGTGGCTACGCTCCCTGATTTGTTGGTAAGATTCCTTTGCCAATAGCTACGTGTAAACAAAGGTAGCTGCACTACAGTGCTTATTCCCCAAACCCCAATGATTAAACAAGGTTTATTTCATTCAATAGTATTTCATTTTTAGCTAATAAAAGAATCTAGCCTAAAAACCCAAAAGAAGATTGCAGAAAAACAAATTGCAAATCAAACACCGAACTCTTTTATTTACTCGTAAATAATATTTGAATTGTAACGGTTTTTGCAAGAATTATTTTATTCCAGTTAGAGATTACCATGAAAATTACTTGCGGATTTGAACCTTAATCGCCTAAACACTTAAGGCTTAACTACTAGCAAAACTCCTAAGATTTAACTACTAGATGTGAAAGATAATCGACAAGCACCTAAGGCTTAACAACTACTAGCCGTTTTTGCAAGAATTCTTTCATTTGAGTTAGAGATGATCATGAAAATGACTTACTGATTTGAATCTTACTTGCCTAAACACCTAAGGCTTATGAAATACTACATTACTTCGTGCTAAATGAACTGAAACAATACTACCATCTCACCACGATTATTTAATGATAAAAAGTGACACATATTTACAAATTAAAAACCATTAGTACTTTCAAGGGTGACACTTACTCCCGTCCTCAGATGTGGGTGGTTATAGGTTATGGTTGCTCTTATATACAATTAAACTCATGTTGCATTATGGGTACATTTCGTCAAAATCGTTGCTCATTTGTTGCCATCCATTACATTACAAATTTTTAAACGCAGGGACTCAGAGATAAAGGCTTATCTCAAAACTATTCAATACAAATCGTAATGACATATTTTACAGCTAAAAGAAAAGCATATTCTGATTATTACTTAAAGTTCAAATTAGGGATGTGATTTTTAGAAATCCTTCGTAAAACGCTGGGACTGCAATTATTACAGCATTGATTGCCGAAGGCCACAATATACATGCTTTCAACCGCAAGCAAGGAATAGACGGATTCGGGAATACCAGTATCTTGAAGTTAGTACAACCTGGGCGCAAGCTACCACCACTGACATTTCTTGCCAATGCTGTATTGTTGTGGCCAGCTTGTAAATCGTATTTGTGTTCTTGCAACTGCAAGTCAAAACTTCTTTTTCTTGAGCCCACATACACTGAAATGCCAGAAAAATTGGTACAGAAGTCTAATACTTGGTAGGTCCCCCACGGGAGCGCAGGACTGCAGAAATACGACGAGGCATGGACTCCATCAGCTTCTGGAAATATGCTGTAGGCAATTCACACCATAATTCCTGCAGAGCGTTCCACAGTTCTGGTGTATTCCGTGGTTCCGGATTCCAGTGTTCGATAGCACTTTGCATGGCATCCCAAATATGTTTTATCACGTTCAGATCTGGGGACTTTGGTGGGAATACCAAAACCCCAAACTCAGGTGAATGTTCCTCTAACTATAATGTGCCGTACCGACACTTGGGTGGAGGTGCATTGTCCTGTTGGAACAGGCCCAACACATCAGCATGAATGCAGGACACGAACGGGTGTGCCTCGTCAGAATGGATGCGTACATGGCGTTGGCAGGTCACAGACGTTTGTAGATGTACCCGGGGTCCCAGTGAAGTCCAGCTAAACACACCCCATACCCTTACGGACCCACCACCAGCCGGTATAGGTCCCTGTTGATAGGCGGGATCCATGGCTTCGTGAGGTTTCCGCCACACACGAATCCTTCCATCTGCCCGATACAGTTGGAAACGCAACTCGTCAGACCAGGCTACAGGTTTCCATTCATCAAGTGTAGAGTGGCGGTGCTGCCGTGCCTAAGCGAGGCGCATAGCTCTGTGTCATGCACCCATCAAGGGGACTCGAGTTGGGCGTCGGCTCCCAAAGCCCATATTATGCAGGGTACGTTGCACAGTCCGAACGCTGATGCTTGCTGAGGCTCCATCATTGAATTCCGATGATACCTGCGAGAGTGTTGCACGCCCATCGCGTGAAACGATTCTTGACAGCCGACGATGGTCACGTTCACCCAATGTCTTTTTACGGCCAAACTGGTATCGTAGGTTGGAGGTTTTGCGGGAATTCTTGTAGTCACGGTACACCCTTGCAATGGTCGTCCGTGAAAATCCGAACTTCGTTTCTACCTCCGAAATACTATGGCCCATCTCACGAGCGCCAACTATGACACTGCGTTGGAAATCGCTTAAATCCTTATTACTTCTCATTTTAATGCCGGAAACAGCTCTGACAGCGAGCAAGGATGTCTATCTCTTTATATGCGCACAGGTGGAAGCAACCAAGTACGTGCATAGGAGACGTATTTTGCATAAGCTCGTCTGTACCAAGTTTTCTGGCACTTCAGTGTAGTTGCTAATGTGTTAACCAGCGATTCAGTCTAACATGGGAATGCTACAGACATCCCATCTTTGTAACATCTACGTCTTTTATCTGTCTTTTTTTATACACGAAAACAGATTCTTAGAGTGAATACCAAACTGCAAGTTATAGCGTGAACAGAGGTGTGATAATACACTGAAGTGCCAGAAAAAACTGGTACAGATAAGCTTATGCAAAATACATAGCAACGTCACCTATGCGCGTACTCGGTTTCTTTCGCCAGTGCGTATATAAAGCGATAGACATCCTTGCCAGCTGTCAGAGCTGTATTCGGCATGAGAATGAGAAGTAATAACGATTTAAGCTATTTTTAACTCGGTGTCATAGTTGACGCTCGTGAGATTGGCCATAGTATTTCGGAGGTAGAAACGAAGTTCGGATTTTCACGGACGACCACCGCAAGGGTGTACCATGACTACAAGAATTCCGGCAAAACCTCTAACCTACGACACCAGTGTGGTCGTAAAAAGAGATTGGGTAAACGCGACCATCGTCGTCTGTCAAGAATCGTTTCACGCGATAGGCGTGCAACACTTTGGCAGGTATCATCGGAATTCAATGCTGGAGCCTCAATAAGCATCAGCGTCCGAACCAACGTACCCTGCAAGATATTGGCTTTGGGAGCCGACGTCCAACTCGAGTCCCCTTGATGGGTGCACGAAAGAGAGCTATGCGCCTCACTTGGGCACGGCAACACCGCCACTGGACACTTGATGACTGGAAACAAGTAATCTGGCCTGACGAGTCGCGTTTCCAACTGTATCGGGCAGATGGAAGGATCCGTGTGTGGCGCAAACCCCATGAAGCCATGGATCCCGCCTGTCAACAGGGACCTATAACGGCTGGTGGTGGGTCCGAAATGGTATGGGGTGTGTTTAACTGGACTTCACTGGGACCCCTGGTAAGTCTACAAACGTCTGTGATCAGCCAACGCTATGTGTGCATCCTTTCTGATGAAATACCCCTGCTCATTTCCTGCATTCATGCTGATGGGTTGGGCCTGTTCCAAAAGGACAACGCACCTCTACACAAGTGTAGGGACGCCACATTATAGTTAGAGGAGCATTCATTGAATTTGGGGTGTTGCCATTCCCACCAAAGTCCCCAGATCTGAACGTGATAGAACACATTTGGGATGCCACGCAACGCGCTGTCGAACACAGGAATTCGAGACCTCGGAATGCACCAGAATTGTGGAACGCTCTGCAGGAAGTATGGTGTGCATTGCCTACAGCATATTTCCAGAAACTAGTGGAGTCCATGCCCCGACGTATTTATGCAGTCCTGCGCTCCCCTGTGTGACCTTCTAAGTATTAGACTTCTGTACCAGTTTTTTTTGGCACTTCAGTGAATATTTGTGATACACGGGTAATGATCCGACGTTCCCACAAATCTCATGCTAGTTTTTTCTCTCTCTGATTAGATTATTGGATCTAGTATTTTTAATTTTGAAGTAAATTCTGTTTGTAAGATGAGTTGGATACCCAGATCTACTTGCAAGGTCAAAGATAAACCGAACTTCTGAATTTAGGGAACGCGCTGTGGAAGAATGCGAAAAAGCTCTTCGAAATAAGAAATTAATAGCAGATAACTTATGTTGGATACGGTCTGACGACTTAAATGGAATTAAACTATTATTGGCTGAATGTTTCCGATAGACTGAAAACGATAACTTACAAGTTACAGGGTACCCATAGATACAAAAATCCAAGAAAGGTAAGGAATAGTTAGATTCCAGCCCTACCGTGAGCCTGATATTTGGGAATACTGAAGAAAGTGCGTCGGCGAACAAAGTTAAACCATCCTGCGAATGAAACCAAATTATCAGGATGCCGTCGACGTACCTTAAATACAAACAGGGGGTAAGTGGGAATTCACTCAGAACTATGTTCTCAATGTGTTGAAGCAGAATTTCTGCAGGAACTGCTGAAAGTGCGGAGCCCATAGCCGAGCCCTCTAATTGTTTGTAAACACATTTTTAAATATGAAGTAAAAACGCTGTTTTAGTAAACGAAGGGCGTTCATTACAACAAGGATTTCTGAATCAGAGACTTGAAGATCAGCAAGTTTGGCCTCAATAATTTGATGGATGAAGTCTACGGGTACGTTAATGTACAATGAAACTACGTCAAGCGAGGCAAGAAGGAAAGGCTTATAATGTGGCTGAAATGTTTTTATCCTTTCAATAGCCCTGGTTGAACTCTTAATAGAATAATGCGTGTCCGCAACGAGTGTTGCAAGGTATAGGGTCTGCTCGGGCTGACGTAGCCCGTACCCAGTGCCCAAATAAGTTGCCCCTCCTTGTGCAGTTTTAGACGACCAAAAATATCAGGCACCCGGTAACCTGGAGGGAGGGTAAAAGCTCTAAAGGAAACACTCAGGAAGTGAAGGAGTTTTTTTTAATCTAGCAAGCGCTGCAGTTGTTGCCTTGACTGGGTGCTCTGTGCCTGATATTTTTGGTCGTCTAAAACTGCACAATGAGGAGCAACCTATTTGGCCACTGGTTGCGGGCTACGTTGGCCCGAGCAGACCTTTAGAAAATGTCCTTGCCCAATACTTTGCAACACTCCTTGCGGACTTCCATTACTCTATTAAGAGTTCAACCAGGACTACTGAAATAATAAAAATGTTTCAGCCACATAATAAGCCTTTCTTTCTTGCCTCACTTGATGTAGTTTCATTGTACCCTAACGTACCTGTAGACTTCACCCATCAAATTATTGAGGCCAAACTTCCTGATCTTCAAGTCACTGATTCAGAAATCCTTGTTGTAATGAACGCCCTTCGTTTACTAAAACAGCGTTTTTACTTCATATTTAAAAATGTGTTTACAAATAATTAGAGGGCTCGGCTATGGGCTTCCCACTTTCAGCATTTCCTGCAGAAATTCTGCTTCAACACATTGAGAACAAAGTTCTCAGTAAATTCTCACTTACCCCCTGTTTGTATTTAAAGTATGTCGACGATATCCTGGTGATTTGGCCTCATTCACAGGATGATTTAAATTTGTTCACCGATGTACTTTCTTCAGTATTCCCAACTATCAGGCTCACGGTAGGGCTGGAATCTAACTATTCCTTACCTTTCTTGGATTTTTGTATCTATCGAAACCCTGTACCTTGCAGTTTATCGTTTTAAGTCTATTGGAAACTTTCAGCCAATAATAGTTTAATTCCATTTAAGTCGTCACGCCCGCAATTAATTTCTTATTCGAAGAGCTTTTTCGCACTCTTCCACAGCGCGTTCCCTAAATTCAGAAGTTTGGTTTATATTTGATCTTGCTAGTAGATATGGCTACTAGCAAGATCAAATATAAACCAAACCCATCTTACAAACAGAATTTACTTCAAAATTAAAAATACTAGATCTACTAATCTAATCAGAGAGAAAAAAACTAGCATGACATTTCTGGGAATGTTGGATCATTACCCGTATATCACAAATATATTATCACGCCTGTGTTTACGCTATGACTTGCAGTTTGGTATTCGCTCTAAGAACTGTTTTCATGCATCAACAAGTTAGTAAAATCATGCAATGCATTGAATATTATACGCTTTCCAACTTACCAGGAATCATTACTCCAGTTATCACTCAAGTTATGATAATTATATCTGTGGAATAAATCTCGGTCCTGTGCCCTGACCTTTGATCCCATTTCGATTATATTCAACAGAACCGGTTCGGCATACCTCCGAAATAACTTGATTAAGTTTCGTCGCAATCGAAGCATTTTTACGTAAGTAATGATGCATAAGGGCTATGGAATAGATACTGCTCCTGTGTCCTAACCTTTTACCCCATTTCGCCCATTTTCAGCAGAATTCGTCCCCAGGCAGGCCTCTGCAACATACTAACATTTTATCCAAATCGAAGCATTTTTACGTAAGTTATGACGCATAATGGCGATGAAAGTAATTCCGCTCTTATGTCCTGACCTTTGACCCCATTTCGCCCATTTTCAATAGGGTTTATCGCCAGGTGGTCTCCTACCACATACTAAATTTTCATCGAAATCGAACCTTTTTTACGTTAGTTATGGAGCATAACAGCAGTGAAATGGATCCCGCTCCTATGTACTGACCTTTGACCCCATTTCGTTCACTTTAAAGAGGGTTCCTTCCCAGGTGATCCCTTACCAGATACTAAAATTTCATCGAAATCGAACCATTGTTACGCGAGTTATCGTGCGGACGGACATACGCACACAACGCGTGACGTAGTGAGGCAGATGGGAATCGCAACCATTTGCTCGCCGCAAGAGTGTGACGTCATAAAACTTTAATAGGATCCACACACAACGCGTGACGTAATGAGACAGATGGCGTGACAGCGCGCCAACATTCTCAAACGCGAGATTGTGATGTCATAAGATTTCTAAGCATTGGTAACATTAATGGAACGACGCCATGCCAATAAAAACGTTATAATTCGGGGTGGGTATTTAACCCAATAAACGAATTCTCCTAAAGTCGAGATCAAGCTAAATCAATTTCTAGTACCAGAAAACTGTAGGTTAACGACTTTTATCAAAATTCTTAGAGCCGTTTTCAAAATAAAATGTACATACTTACATACAAGAATTGCTACTTTAAGGTGGACGTCAAGTAATTTTGCTTCCTATACTTCCAATGGAAGAACTTCTGTACACATTTTCTTCACAAACAATGCGTTCCCAAGGATGAAAATTTGAACATCCATTAAAATAGCTTCATTTCATAACTTGGAATACTTAATATTTTCTAAACCATAACCGTAATTATGCAATCCAACATTTATTTGTCCACTGACGTCATCAAAGTACAGGTCGCGCCATCTTTTTCTGGTTTCAACACCACCAAAGGAAACGTTATTGTTTTTTAATATAATTATGCTTATGTTTTACAAATTGTTAAGTATTCCAAGTTATAGTATGAAGTTATTTTAATCGATGTTCAAATTTCCATCCTTGGGAACACACTAATTGTGAAGGAAATGTGTACAAAAGGTTTTCCATTGGAAATATAAGAGGCAAAATTACTTGACGTCCACCTTAATAGTGTGGGATCAGTGCAATGGAATGGATCCCGATCCTATGTCCTGACCTTTGATTCCATTTGTCCCATTTTCCACAGGGTTACTTTCCAGGTGGTCCCCTACCACATACTGAAATTTCATCGAAATAGAACCATTTTTACACACCTTATGCAGCATAAGGGCAATGGAATACATCCCGCTCCTATGTCCTGACCTTTAACACCACTTCACTCATTTTCAATAGGGTTCGTCCCCAGGTGGTCCCTTACCACATACTAAAATTTCATTGAAATCGAACCATATTTACGCAAGTTATGACGCATAAGGACAATTGAATGAATTCCACTCTTATGCCGTGACCTTTGACCCCACTTCACCCAATTTCAATGGGGTTCGTCCTCAGGTGGTCCCCTACCACATACTAAAATTTCATTGAAATCGAACCATTTTTACGTGAGTTATCGTGCCGACAGACGGACGCACAGACGGACGGAAAAAGCTGGAGCATATACGCTTCTTCAACCTACGGTTGGAAAGCGTAAAAAAAGACAGAGAAAAGACGCAGATGTTACAACGATGGGATGTCTATAACATTCCCGTATTAGACTCAATCACTGGTGAACACATTAGCAACTACATGTATGTGGGCTCAACTAAAAGAAGATTAGGCTTGCAGTTGCAAGAACACAAATACGATGTAAAAGCTGGCCACAGCAATACAGCATTGGCAAGAAATGTCAATGGTGGTAGCTTACGACCAGATTGGACTAACATCAAGATACTGGTACTCCCGCATCCGTCTATTTATTGCTGTAGTTGAAAGCATGTGTATTGTGGCCTTCGGCAACCAATGCTGTAATGATTACATTCCGAGCGATTTACCAAGAATTTGAAAAAATCACAGCGCTAATTTGAACTTTAAGCAGTAATCAGAATATGCTTTTCTTTCAGCTGTAAGATATGTCGTCACGATTTGTATTGAATAATTTTGAGATAAGCTTTTATCTCTGAGTCCCTGCGGTTAAACATTTGTAATGTAATGGATGGCAACACATGAGCAACGGTTTTGACGAAATGTACCCATAATGCAACATGAGTTTAATTGTATATAAGTGCAACCATACCGTATAAACACCTACATGAGTGAGTGTCGCCTCGAAAGTAGTAATGGTTTTTAATTTGTAAATATGTGTCATCTTTTATCATTAAATAATCGTGCTGAATCTGTAGTATTCTTTCAGACCTAAGGCTTAGCGACTGCTTAAATACTCACCTAAGGCTTAACTACTCAAGCACCTAAGGCTTAGCGACTGCTTAAATACACACCTAAGGCTTAACTGCTTAACTACTCAAGCACCTAAGGCTTAGCGACTGCTTAAATACTCACCTAAGGCTTAGCGACTGCTTAAATACTCACCTAAGGCTTAACTGCTTAACTACTCAAGCACCTAAGGCTTAGCGACTGCTTAAATACTCACCTAAGGCTTAACTACTCTGTAAATCTAATCGAAATGACACAACTCCCACTCCCATCCACTCCTCCCATACAAAAAGGACTTCCAAGTGTGTATGTGTGTGTTTGTGCGTGTGGTGTGCGCATCTTACTCAGCTGGAAGGCCACATGCAACTACGCTCAGAATAAGATCGGAAAAGAGAACAAATGGATTAGGTTCGACTTCACCTCAGCTGGAGACGGCAGAATAAATCTGAATTATTCGATTAACTGATGCGCCAGCTGACGACGCACGAGTAATATATACAGTAGTACATCGGAATCGTAAAATCGTTTATGTTCGTGCGTGAGTGAGAGAGAATGTTCTTGTGGAAGGAAATAGTTCCAAAGTATTTTTCAACATCATTTGTTTTCCTTTGGGAAACTTCATGATATCGTGTCTTCATTCTTTTTTGCAGCGCTATCCTATTTATCAGGTCTCTGTTCTTTTATATATTTCAGCGTACTTAAACCTCCATTCCCCTTTGCAGCGCTTTCCTATTTATTAGGTCTCTGTTCTTTTATATATTTAAGCCTACTTAAGCCTCCATTCTTCTTTATATGTATTATGTTCTACAATTCAATCTTTTCATTCTTTTTCATACTGCGGTTTTCAGTTTTAACACATTCGCGTTGCGAAACTTTTTCATTTATACCTTGATTCTTTCACATGGTGTTCATTTCAGTTTGCAGTTGTTTTCTCCATTATATTTTCTTTTGTGTGTTTCCATTGTTATATAATGATTTTATGTGAGTGTTTTTCTGTTATTTATTCCCCGTTGTAAAGAGATTTTCTCATTAATTTCCCGTTTCCCTCCTTCTATCACAGTTGAGTGTTATCCTTTACTAGCTGAGCCCAATGCTTCGCTGCTGTGGAAGATATCTCTGAAAAACAGGGCTATGATAACACGTGTAATCCGATCCATCCATAAGAACTGCAGTTGAATTTCATAGCAACTGATGGAGAAGATTAAATGGTCTGCAGTTAGTTTAAAAACTGCCAACCATTTAATAACGTTAAATGATCGGCAGTTAGTTTTTCACGTGAAAGAGAATTATAATTAATTTTGACATACATTTAAGTACATATTTTTTTAAATAATTCATAATGTCTCTGCATATAAAACATTCTTTGTCTCGTTTCCAGTCGTTATCAAAATAGATTGATTGTCTGAACTTTGGTTCTCAATAAGCCGACGTAAACATTCTTGACACAAATCCAATCCCACATGCTTGTAAGTTTGGCCCTGGGATTTATTGGTCGTTATAGAGAAGGATATTTTAATAGGAAACTGTAATCTTTTGAACGTGAAAGGAAAGTTCGGGATCCTGGGTGTATTTGCCATTTGTCCAGCTGCTTGCCTAGTTACTATAATGGCTTCTATAATATTACGCAGCGATTTGACCTGTAATCTTGAAATTGCACAGGTTTGGAGGATTCAGGTTCCGTAATAATGTTATAGAAATGCCAGCTTTCAATTTTAGACAATGCAGTGGAAGTTCAGAGGGATTTAAAAAATCTAAAAATATATGTGGATAATACACTGTACCTTACAAGTTAACGACAGTATCGATCAATGTGTAAATTCTTTGTTCGCTGGGCAGTTTTCGCAAAATAGCATCGTTTATTTCATCAACAGATGCTTTCTTGGAGACACGATAGATCGTTCACACTACCAGTTGTGACTTCTTTGGAGCAAATTTTCTACATTACGATAAATTTTGGCAACTAATTCGTTAATAGATTTTATAATGTTTTCCAGTTTACTGCGTACTGGAATCAAACCGTTCTGATTAGGTACTTTGCCATCACCGACACATAGTAACTGAGTAGAAAATTGGGTATCTCCGCCTGCTAAATGAGCTCTCATATTTGTTCGTAAATGGAGCGTTTCAATATTATTCCACATTAGTAAAACATTCCATATGTTATCGCGAACTGCTTTCTTTCACGTTTGGTGTGATCAGGGTGTATGAAAACAAGCGGACGGATACACGGGAAATCTGGAACTACTTGAAACGATTTGATTCGGTAGTACAGCCATAAAATAATAAAAAGAATTATAAATAATAAACGAAATAGCCTATGAACACCTGAAAGAAATAAGCTTCCCAACGGTGAAAGAATTATCCAAATCGGTTCAGTAGTTTTCGAAATTACCTCAAACACACAAGCAAACTTTCTCTCTTTATATACACTGGCGGAAAGTGAAAAAAGAACACCAAGAAGGAATTGGCGGACGATCATGAAATTTACATATATTAATGGGGTCGAGTTTACGTAGGTGTGATGTTAATTTCCGGACCAACCGATGAGCGCTTACTTCACAGCACGGCATAATATGCAAATTATCATCGGTGGTATTTAAGGAGTACGGCGAAGTGAATGTAATCAGTCGTCTGCGTACGGACACGTGCAAAGACCCTGAAGATGCTGCAATGCCTGGACATGGAAGACGTGTACGATTTCAGCAGTTATCGGACTTTGAGCGAAGTCGTCAAGTCGGACTCCGCGAGGCCGGATGGTCGTATCGTCGTATTGCGGAGCGAATTGGACGGGAAGTATCGGTGGTGGTACGATGGTGGCGTAGATGGTCCGAGGAACATTCCCACACGAGAAGACGCGGAACAGGGAGTCACAGACGGACTGATGAGCTGACCGATCGATGCATAAGAAGAGCGGCGTTGTTAAGCAGAACATTCACTGCGACGCAATTCCGAGCTGCGGTTGCACCTGAAGTGACTGTGCGAACAATCCGCAACCGTCTATTGGATGCAGGATTAGGTGCATGTGTGCCTCTGGCATGTGTACCTCTGACTCCAGCCCACCGTCAGGAACGGCTTCAGTGGTATCGCCAACGTCTGCACTGGAGAACGCAATGGGGATCTGTCGTATTCAGCGATGAAAGCAGATTCTGTTTGGGAGCCTCCGATGGCCGTATGCGTGTTCGCAGACGCACAGAGGAGCGTCTTCACTCTTCTTGCATCCGCCAGCGACACACAGGGCCTACACCGGGTCTCCTGGTGTGGGGAGCGTTCAGCTATCACTCCCGTACACAACTAGTGTTTGTACCGGGTACGTTAAATAGCACCTCCTACATCAACAACATCATTCAGCCCGTTGTTGTGCCATTGGTAAGGTAGGTTCATCGTGGTGTTTTCCAGCAAGATAACGCACGCCCACACACGGCACGTGCAATGCAACATGCACTTCAAGGTGTGAGACAACTTCCATGGTCTGCACGTTCACCGGATTTGTCCCCCATTGAGCACGTGTGGGATTTTATGGGACAACGACTTATCCGGTCTCCACGGCCATCCACGACCATCCCCGATTTACGCGTCCAGGTTGAGGATGCTTGAAACTCAATACCCCAAACTTACATCCAACATCTGTACGACAGACTCCATGCCAGAATTGCACAGTGTGACGCAGTTCATGGTGGTTCAACCTCGTACTAACCATGTTACATGGAAATGTTATTTTTCAGTTTACCAGCAAATACAGCTGTATTTTGCCATAATGTTTTGATCACGTTATCCTCTGTATTCTGTTATTATGCTGTATAAATTTTGTTAGTATCAGACGTCTCCTTCTTGGTGTTCTTTTTTTCACTTTCCGCCAGTGTATTAGTAGAGATTATACATTTGGCGATATTTTCGTGTGATTTTTAAACTTAGCATTGCCTTTGTTTCTAAACGTACAAAGCAATTTACCTTGATTTCCAAAATAAGATGTAATGTTATTTACATGTATTTTAATTCAGCTGTAGGATTTTCGGTTTTTGTCTTCACAAATGTATGTAACTGCTACGTGTAAAAACCAGTGTAAATTTTCCCGTTATAGTAGCATAAAATGCCGCGCTACTTTCCGCAAATATACTGCCTGCTCGACAGTGAGATTGCCCCGCTCAGAAGGAGTTCGCATATCGGCATGCAAATTAGTAGATGTGTGCAGGCAGGTGGAATTTGCAAATTATTCCAGTATGCAACCATCCCGTGAGATGCACGAAAGATAAAAGAGAAAACACTAATCATGTCCCGCGCTAGTAGCTTCAACCCTCCGTTGTACAAAACAAAGGAAATTTTGAGAGCTGTTATGGGATATTCAAGAATCAAAGATGACTCGTAGACCAACCTATCTCCAGCTGGACGTGTTTGAGAGAGGTAGGATGTAGGCCTCCATAGAGCTAGTTGGTCGATCCACATAATCGCGGTTGTGAGCGTCGGGATGCCAGAACTGTTCGGCGTTTTTACCAGCACTGATAGCAAGAAGGTACCTCCAGTCACCGTAGCTGAGCAGGTGCCGTCAGGTGGACGTCAACGCGCATCAGTCGATGTATTCGTTAGCAGGCATTTGCGGAACCACAGGCTACTGCAATGAGAATTCGACAAGCTATAGCAGCGACTACGGACATCCCCGTCACGATTCGGAAGGGCGAATTGAGGGTTAGTGTAGGCAGGTCTGTCCTCCAAGGTAGCCATTTGCGTCTACTGCCATTGACTGTAGAGCATCTCTGAGGTCGGCTGGATTGGTGTCGCAATAGAGCTGCGTGAAGACAGGAACGGCACCACGTCGTGTTCAGCGATGAGTCGGGATTTTGCCTCAGTTTTGACGATCGTTGAGTCCGCGTATGGCCACGATGTAGCTACAGTCAGCATTCGGATGTTGTCCGAGAGCAACACACTGCTCTCAGCATAGCATCCTCTTATGGAGTGCCATTATTAACAGTAGCTGGTCACTTTTGATTAGCATAACGAGCAAGGTGATAGCCCAGTGGTACGTAGATGATGTTTTACAGCCCTGTTTTCGCAGTTTCTCAGTGGTATACCGCAGACCTTTTTCCACAAAGATAACTACCTGTGGATGCCTACAAGTCGTCCATAGGTTTTCATGGCCGGCGAGATCTCCGCGCTTATCACCCATTGAGCATTTATGAGCCCTCGCTGAAGGATGCTCGAAGCCACTTCTTGTCAACCCAGGAATTTCTCAGATACCCCAAGGACACCCTAAAGGGCTGTATCACTTTCATGCAGCTCCGTGTGTCAGATTGCATGTCACAACATTGTTTTCACATAAGGTATTGACTTCTGTCACGTGATCCCTCCTTGTAACCTCTCAAACTGATGTACTGTTTTGGAAATTAAGTGTGCTTCATATTCTATGTTTATGGTGATTTTTTGGCCCTTTTGGTATGTTCTTTCTTGGTAGGGAAATTTCAGAGTTGAGCAGTATACGTCAAATCGTGGAACTTTTGAAATATTATAAGGAAGAAGAAGCGTACACAGTTCTGCCAGCATGTTCGACCCTGTGTTTTTACAAAAAATTGCTAATCATAGGGCAGCCAAGCATTCATGCTTTGACTTTGCCCGTATTTGTCCTCTATATTCTTTATTGATTTTTCTGTTTTTCTATTCATCAAATTCCATCAAAATACCTTTTCAAACTAACAAAAAGATAGTTTGATATTTTTTCAGCATTATCTTTGTCCCGAGTTGTTTGTCCATCAACTTCTTTTTTAATTAACTAACCAGTCACGGGCGTCTATCTTCATTCCTAAATACCATAAAAGGATTTTGTGTTCTCACACATTTATTTGAATGTAAACGTTTCCACGTCTCACCCATTTTCTTTCTCAGTTTGAAAAAAGAGCAATTATGCAGTAAAAAATATTTTGTTTTACAAATTTTATATTTCTGTGTCTGTTCCATAATTTATTCATGTAGTTAACAAACGTGATTTTTTCCATATCATGTGAGTATTTTACGATTTTTTTAGATTACCTTGATAAAAGCAAATGACTTTTCTCAAAACTTTGCTCAAAATGCATAAGTGTAATTTGTAATTTGATGTTGCGATAGTAATACAAGTAGTAAAACAATGTTGCAGGACAGATTTTAATATATTTGTGAATGCTGTATTTTGCTGAGACAAATAATGTATCAGCTTTGGCATTAAGAACGCTTATTTAGCATTTTTTTGAATAAAGTTTAGAGATCATGACAAGTTGTGGGCGTCGACTGAATTGTGCCTCTCGTGTGTAAACTATTTAAGATTGTGGAAGAACGGATAGGAAATAGCTATATGTTTTGCAAATCCTATGGTTAAGAGAGAACAAAAGAACCACAGAGGCGATTGCTGTTTTTGCCAGGAACAAGTGAAAGCTCATAGAAAATACCAGAAATATATTTTGGATTCCAATATTCCTCAGAAATCAGGCGAGTAATTCTTGTAGATGATCTTCCCGTGCTTAGATGAATAAGGTTCAGAGGCAGAAACAGGTGGATTTCAATTCTCGTTACGTCATTCCAACCCACAGTTGTTTTAACTCAAAATGAAATTAATCATATGATGAGAGACGTGAACTTAACTAAAGAATCTCCCTAGATTCAAGCCTCAAGTTTCAGAATTTCTTATCACCATGGAAGCATTGTGCATGGTACAGGCATCGTGAACGGATATCATTCCTACACTTTTTCGAAGCAGAATCGGTGGCATATTACCGGACATTTGTGGATTGATAAATGACCTTAATATTGCTTATAGTGCTTCAGATTGAATGTTATTTACTGATGATTGATTTCTCCAAAATAAGCTCAAAAAGAGTTTTATTGCAAAGGTTTTTGCATCTATCAATGTTTTTAATTCTGTATATTTCGAAGAATGAAACTTCAGTAGGTAAATTCGGTCACGGCAACAGAAGCCAGCGTGGAAATACTCTCGTTGAGTTTGCAGAGGCCGAAGGGTTTTTCATCTTGAACTCCTTTTTCAAGAAAAAGCCACACAGGAAATGGACATGGAGACATCCAAATGGGATGACAAGTGAAATTGATTTTATTATGTGTAACAAAAAATTCATCATAGAAGACTGCAGTGTGCTAAACAAGTTCAACACAGGTAGTGACCACAGATTGGTGAGATGTAAGATACACCTCAACACTAAACTCGAACGTGGCAAGCTCTTAAGACAAACAAAATGTATTAACATAACCAACCTTAAAAAACACCATAGTACCTTCAAGTTGGAACTGAAGAACAGATTCTCTGCTTTAGAAGGCCTAACATCGGAAGAAGTGGATATTTCTGAAGTTAAAAGAAAAGTAACCAAAGCTCTTATGGAAACAGCAACACAATTAGCTGGGTCTAAGAACAAGTTGCATGTGAACAAATTATCAGGAAAAACCAAAATGTTGATGCAATAAAGAAGAGAGATGAGGACAGTTAAAGAAGATGTGACTTCCAAAGTGGAATATATAGAGCTATGCAAGACAGTACGAAAACGTATCACTGAAGACGTAAGGAAATTCAACTGTGAACTAGTGAGGAAAGCAATTGAAAACAACCAAAGCCTAAAGATAGCAAAGGGACATCTCAGTAAGGGAAGAAAACAGATTATGGCACTGAGAAAAGAAGATGGTTCTGTAACAAGAAATAGAGGCGAAATGTTGACAAGAGTGAAAGATTTCTACTCCAAACTATATGAAAGGGATGATACATGTACTCCAGACATCATAAAAGGTACCAGAGTTCTTCCAGTCCTCCCAGCAGAAGTTGTACATGCAATCAAGAACATGAAGCGGGGAAAAGCTCCAGGAGAAGATGGAATTACTGCAGACATCATACAAGAAGCAAGTGGAGAAATCGAAACAGTACTCGCCCAAATTTTCAATCGATGCCTTAATGAAGGGAAGATTCCTGAGGATTGGAACAACGCCACAATGATCCTGCAACATAAAAAAGGTGACATTGAGGATCTCAGGAACTACAGACCTATCAGCCTCCTATCAGTGGTTTATAAAATCTTCACTAAAGTTCTTTCACACCGCTTGAAGGTAACACTGGAGATATATCAACAGAGAGAACAAGCTGGATTCAGGAGTAGCTACAGCACAATAAATCATATCCACGTACTGAGAAAACTAACTGAAAGAGCGAGGGAATATGAACTTCCATTGTGCGTGGCTTTTATCTATTATGAAAAAGCCTTTGATTAGGTGAAACCATCAGCAGTTACAATGGCTCTGAAATCCTACGATATTGAAGATGCATACATTAATATTATTAATAACATCTATGAAAATGCAAGTGCAAAGATTCGGCTGTTTGAAAATACAACACACATAAAAATTGGAAAGGCAGTGAGACAAGGTGACACCATATCTCCTAAGCTCTTTAATGCCACATTGGAAAATGTCTTTCAATCACTGAACTGGGAAAACAAAGGGATAAAAACTAATGGAGATTATCTAACCCACCTTCGATTTGTTGATGACGTAGTCATTTTTGCAACTACCCCATCAGAGCTGCAGAGTATGATCCAGGAACTTGCTGACAAGAGTACAGAAGTGCGGTTAAAAATGAACTTTCAGAAGACAAAAGTGATGTTCAATGCTTTTACAAGAAATGAAGATTTATCGATTGATGGAGAAAAGCTGGAGATAACAGACACGTACGTTTATCTTGGACAGCAGATATCAAGTGAGGGTCACATTGATGAAGAAATTAATCGGCGTACAAAACTTGCGTGGAGAGCTTTTGGAAGAAACAGCATAATTTTCAAGAGCAATATGCCATTATGTCTTAAAAGAAAAGTGTTTGATCAATGCATCCTTCCAGTGCTTACGTATGGTGCAGAGACGTGGACCTTAACTAAAAGAGACATACAAAGGCTGCAGACAACTCAAAGCAGCATGGAGAGGTGCATGCTTGGTGTAACCAGGAGAGATAAGAAGAGGAACTCGTGGATCAGAAAAATGACAAGAGTGGAAGACATCATGGTCAGAGTTAAATCCCTGAATTGGCAATGGGCTGGACATACTGCCAGAAGGACAGACCATCGATGAACAGCCGAAATTTTAGATTGGATTCCAAGGGACAGGAAAAGACCCAGAAGAAGACCACATGGGCGATGAGTGGACGAAATTCGAAAGTATGCGGGAGTGACATGGAGGAGGAGACTGGCGCAAGACAGACCGTTGTGGAGGAAACTTGGGGAGACCTTCGTCCAGCAGTGGATCGATAATGGTTGACAATAATGATGATGATGATTCGAAGGAAACACATGCAAATTCAAAGCTCCTATTGAACGAGTACGAAGAGCATGGCGGTGTCTGGGTAGAGGCTTTAAAGTTTACAATCTTGTTACACTAAAAAATATTTACAGTTGATGGGTATATAGTTACACTGTAAAGCATTTATAATTCAACACCAAGAATTTCGTGCTATGAGTTACACATAGGATTATTAGAAATCAGCAATTCATTTATGTTGAATCGGGCATTTACGCACTGTTCTTCCCTCTCATCATGACAGCACGAAATTAATAACATCAAGGATATTGCAGCAAGACATGGATTCAATGAATCTATCGTAAACAGTGTACTTGGTAAAATAAAAAGAGCCCGACAAACCACTCTGTCCCGGGACAACAATAAAAACAGGTTCGCTGGGTCACTTGATTGTAACCCCCGGATTATACCTGTTGTGAAAAATATTTGCAAAAGAAACCGTATTGATTTTGGTGTTAAAACAGAAAATATACTATCCATGATCAAAAAAGACAGAGATCCCATCGAAATGTCAAAGACATTTTGTATATACGAAATTCCTTTGAAAGCAGAGTCATCTACTGCAACCGATTAGGTGTACATAGGATCGACCTCCCGTTCCCTTGAAACTAGAATTAGGGAACATTGATATAATGTTAGAACTGGATCTGAGGCAATAACCCTCTCACGATTATTATCGAATGGAGGTGAATATTTCCCCAACTGGAACGAGGCCTCAATCTTAGTCACACCCTTTAAAAAATCATCCTTTCTATTTACAGAGAGCCTCATCATACATAGCCTAGGACATTATGCTTCAATTATAATGAATACAGCTTCTACAAATAAGCTTCTAAATTACACTGCTGGACAATTGCTAAGGACGGATCATAAACGGCTATATAGCGCATAAAAAAGTAAGTGTGGTTGGATGCCAAGTGAAATAAAATAATGTCAGAATGCCAGGTCATTACAAGAAAGACAATTTATTGTGCTCTGAAATCCAGAAGGCTTTGGAACGTGTTCAAGGGGCAAACAGGCCATTTTGTGCAGAATACGTAAACGTGAAAAAAATGCAATTACCGTCCGCAGGCGTACCGGCGTAGGATGTCAATACGGGATATGGCCACCATGGAGGGCGATGCAAGATTCCACACGTCGTGTCATGCTTTGCACAACATTATCAAGCAGCTGTTGGGGTAATTTATCCCATTCCTCTGTCAGTGCACGGATGAGGGTGTCCTTGTTTATTGGAGGGCATTGGCGACCAGCAAGACTCCTCCCCAAAACATCCCACACATTTTCAATGGGATTCAGATCTGGAGAACATGATTGCCCTACGAGGCGTTGAATATCCTCGCTCTCAAGACACTCCTGGACAGCGACTGTTCGATGACATGTTACGTTGTCGTCCATGAAAATGAATCTATCACCGACAGCACCACGGAACATGCAAACATGAGGTAGCAGAACATCATTAATGTATCGTTCGCCAGTCATAGTCCCAGTTAGAAGCACATAGAGGGACGTACGGCCAATTATCATGATGCCAGCCCATACCATGACACTACATGTCGGATATCGGTCCCTTTCCTGTATGTTTGCTGGACAATATGCAGTACCACTATCACGCCAGATCAGTTGTCGTCGACAATCAGACAATAGACTGTATCTACTCTCATCTGAGAAGAGGACAGCTGACCAGTTGTTATCAGTCCAATTGCGATGTTGATAGCACCATTGAAAACGGGCGGTACGGTGACGTCTGGACAATGGGATGCACACAACAGGACGGCGGGCGTATAGTCCTCCTTCATGCAAACGTCTGGCGACAGTTTTTCAGGAGATCCGCTTGCCAGTAGCAGCCATAAACTGATTTGCTACCTCACTAGCTGTGCTGCGCCGGTGTCTTTTTGTTGATAGCGCTAAGTACCGATCTTCTGCAGGTGTCGTACTGCGAACATCACCTCCCCCGTGACGTTTGCTACACTCTCCATTTGTTTGAAATGATTTCCAAAGCCTTGAAACAACACTGTGGCTGACGTCGAACTCCCTGGCAACATCTGTTATTTTTCGCCTTTCTTCAATCTTGCCAATAATACGGCCACGCGTAAAATCATCTAGGTGATGTTGGGAAGACATACTGAAAATTGCAAGTTCGTCAATTGATTCTTTCCCTTTCAACTTTGCGTTTAAACATCAACGGTCAATACGCGTCAAATCCTTTATATCTCTTATCAGCGCTATGACGTCACGATCAAGGTCGGCAATCCAAAATTTGCATACGCACAACACGTCTTACTGTATCCCGCACTTATGCTAATTTCCACATTTTCCTGCCTTCCATTTTATGGTTGCTATCGTTGCTATTGTCATCCGTCCTTAGCAATTGTCCGGCAGTGTATAATGAATTCAACTTCTTCTAATAATGCTTCTTCTAATGCTTGTTGTTTGTTAATTATATCATGAATAAACTTTCCTGCTAGTAGTGTAGTAATAATAATGAACAAGTTTTAACTGCTAGTAATGTTGTAGTAGTAATTAAGATGAATAAAGTCTAATGCTGGTTTAATGAAATAAACCTAACAGCCAGACAGAGGTCTGACAGTACTATGAACTGAGAAAAACGTACTTACTAAGACAATCTTTTGTTAGGCAAACTTCAATTATTTATCCACACTCACTTCATCGGTCACACAACTACTCGATATCTGGCTTTCACATAAACGAAGATCTCTTTACACACGAAACAAAGCTCTCACGCACATAAACAACCGCTCTCTCGCACATAAACAACCGCTCTCCCTACGTATCGTTGAACGCGCCTATTTATACTTGCTACCACCACGTCATGACTTACACTCATTGCCAGATCTCATTCAGCGGATGAAATAACATCTCGTTCAGTAAGAAGATAATTTACATAGTAAAATAAAATAACCAGAAATAGTGAAAATCAAAAGGAAAGTGAATCTAGAAAATACGTTACATCATCTCCCCCTTAATTTTTTTTTTTTTTCGAAAAACCTATCAATTTTGGAGTGTAAGTCTTACACTTTCGTTGATTGACGTTTATCGATCTCTTTTTTGTTGTTGTTTTGGTGGCAGCAGTATGTACAATATCAAACTTGGCATGACAAAATCAAGAAATCCGTATTCGTCTGTGAAACACTTTGTATACTTGAACAAAACAAACCTGCATCGGCATACCTTCCTTTTATTCTGCCTGGCAGGAATCACTTTTTTAATTTCAAATTACGTTCTCATATTATCGTTGAATACACACCAACTGTATCAGCAGCGAAGATTGCCTGGAGCTGCCTAACAGTAACAATTTTTATTATTTTACCCCTAAGCACATATATATATATAAAAATTTGGATTAGTAGATAGACATAGAAGAAATATAAAAAAAAACACATATATACACAAAAAAGAATGCATAGGCCCACACGAAAAAAAGAAATTCTGATACGCCAACTGGTCGTGCAGGAAAAACAACAAACGGAGAAAAGAACCTGTCCACGAGAACTTACTTATCTCGAGGACGCATAAAAAACTCTAGTACTATAACGTTTTCCAGGCCTAATCGGACTGGTAAATTCAGGTGGCGTAGATCTCTTTAAGGACATGACTGGATCATCTGTAGTCTGTCGGTCCGGAAATCCCGGCGGCTGACAGGAACGGTCAGGAACAGCTGACGTCTGTCGGTCCGGAAATCCCTGCGGCTGACAGGAACGGTCAGGAACGGCTGAAGTCTGTCGGTCCGGAAATCCCTGCGGCTGACAGGAACGGTCAGGAACGGCTGAAGTCTGTCGGTCCGGAAATCCCTGCGGCTGACAGGAACGGGCAGGCTTTTGATATGTAGTCCCTTTGTGCTGGGGCCCGTGGTGTCCTTCCAGCATTCTTTTGGACGGACGTGGCTCCGGCCACATCGTTCGTTTTCGCTTTCTCCCTCGTGGCATGAGAGTAGCAGCAGGCATCGGCCCTGTTTGCCCTGAGCGTAGGTTCCAGGTGCGAAACCCGGGCGGATGCAAGGATCTCTGCCTTCGTCGCTGTTGCGACGAAGCAGATTGGGGAGACAAGTTACGTTTTCGACCAGCTTTTGGTGTTACTGGACGGTTTGTAATTGGTGTTTGACTTTTAGGAATAGTCAAATTATTGTCAATAACTGATAAATCAGAAATATCTGAAGACTCTGAGTCGCAGCTGTAATTTAGTGGTCGTGCAGGGCGATGTTTATTTCTGCCTATAGGAATACTTTCTGACGAGGTATTCAAGGAAGTAGGAGCTTGTGTTGGTGCAGAGTTATCAGGAAACGGTGCAGCAATAGTCTTGGCAATGGTTGGAGGGAAAGGAACGATACTAGTATTTGAAGAACTTGATTCGAGCCTTCGTCTCATGGGAGAATCAGGTTGCATGTTTGAAAACCCGTCTTGAGGAGGGGAGGGTGAAGAAAAAATCACTAGGAGATTCTTCAAAAATGTTTGTTGGCTCGTCCAAAATTTCTGGAGGTTGATCGTGAGATATAGACTCTTGAGTCTGTGGAACAGAAGGTTGAGTAGGGTTGATTATAAAATCTACATTCCGTTCATGATACTTGCGACACTGAGCAACGTGTACGTATTGAAATTAATTGTCAGGTTTTCAAGAACAATGTTATTTTCAAACACATTTGCCACCCGATATGGAACTTCGTAGCTGGGTGCAAATTTCTTCACTAAAGTATGAGAAACAGAAGACTGGAAGTGCGTTTCCATGAGAGTGAGATCTCCAACGACAAGATCTGGTTCCCTACGCCTAGTATTATAATATCTTGCTTGAGCCGCTTGTGCTCCTAGCATTGCAACACGAGCTTTTTCTGCCATTATTCGTACTGATTGCGGAGTTGGTCGCTGGTTTAGTTCGTCGATAATCCCCGTTAAATTTTCAAAAAGGGTTTTAATTTTGCGACCCAGAAAAAGATCTGCAGGAGTAATTTTAGTAGATTCATGAACAGACGAGTGGAGGGCGAACGAAAAAAGCTCAAGATGTTCATCCCATCGCTCGTGATGATCCATGACAAATGTAGCAATCATTTTAACAAGCGTACGGTTTACTCGTTCCGCGGGATTACTCTGGGGATGATATGGGGAAATGAATTTATGCTTAATGTGTAGTCTCGCACACATTCTTTCAAAAATGTCAGAAATAAATTGGGGACCATTATCCAAAACTACTTTATTAGGTGCACCATATCTAGAGAATACTTCATTAATTAATACATTACAAATAACTTCTGCCGCAGCGGCTTTAATGGGAAAAACTTCAACCCATTTAGAAAAATTATCAGTTAATACTAAAACGTAACGAGATTTGTTTTTAACAGATAAAGGATAAGGTCCCAATAAATCTATTGAAATAATGTCAAAAACATGAGAACTTGAACTAGATTTCAAGTGACCGGCCGGTCTTACATTACGGTAATTATCATTCTGACACAAGTGACATGATTGAACGTATGCGAGCACACTTTGGTACATGCCAGGCCAATAGGCAACATCCCGCAATTTACAACGGGTCTTGCGAATACCTAAATGGCCTGCAAGAGGTTTGTCATGAAATTCGTTTAAAAGGGCCATTCTAAGAGTTCGCGGAATACATGGAAACTCTGCCCTAGTAGTCCTAGATTTTGTATTGTAAAGAAGACCCTCTATGACTTCAAAATGCTGTGACCTCCCAGCCAAAGAAGGATCACTTTGTAGGGGCGAACCCGCAAGCAAAAAATTATAGATATCCCTAAAATCTGGATCATTTATTAATTCTGCCATTATCTGCTCTCTGGTTATATCAGCTATTAAAAGTAAAGGCTGACATCCAGGAGTAGTTTCTGTGGGGACCCCACTAATCGGAACGCGAGACAATGCGTCCGGTAATTGATTCTTATGACCTGGCTGATACGAAATTGTGATATTGCTCTCTTGTAACTTCAGAGCCCACTTCATAAGTCTTTGAGATAGGTGCTTAGCAGAATTCAAATACTGAAGGGCAGAATGATCCGTAATTATGTTAACTGTCAATTCGTTAAGATAACATTGAAATTTGTCAAGAGCATACACTACAGCAAGACATTCCCGTTCCGTAGCTGAATAATTGCGTTCAGCTTTGACTAAAGTACGAGACGCAAAAGCTATTGGATGCCCAGCTTGTGACAAAACGCAACCAAGACCAACTCCGGATGCTTCAGTATAAATATCAAATTACTTAGTATGATCCGGGAAAGCCAACACAGGAGGCTGAGTCAAAGCAGACTTCAGTGTTTCAAATGCAGCGTTAGCCTCAGGTGTCCAAACAAACTTCTTGTATTTACGTTTGAAAGCATACAATGCCTCACAGATTGTAGCATAAGCGGGGACGAACTGCTGATACCATCCGGTCATTCCCAGAAAGCGTGATAGTTCTTTTGCTGTTTTAGGCCGAGTAAAGTCAACAATAGGCCTAATTTTGTCATTATCCGTAAATAAGCAGTGGGGAGTGATTTTCAACCCCAGATATACAATCTCGTTCCTCGCTATCTGGCTTTACTAGGTTTTAACGTCAAGCCAGCATTGTATATGAGTTGGAACACCTGTTTGAGCAGAGAAAGGTGCTCGTCAAAAGTCTCGGATGTAATAATAATGTCATCCAAATATACATGCACATGGGGACCCACAACAGGTCTGAAAACCGTATCCATAAGCTTTTGGAAAGTAGCAGGTGCAGAAGCTAGTCCAAAGGGCATACGTAGGTATTCATAAGCCCCAAAAGGAGTCACAAAGCCTGTTTTATCGACGGAGTCCGGATGTACCGCCACCTGCCAATATCCACTCGCGAAATCCAAAGTTGACATCCATTTAGTTGATGACAGGTCATGCAAGATATGCGACATGACAGGTAGTGGATAATTGATCGTTTTCGTGACTTGGTTGAGCTTGCGGAAATCTGTCACGAAACGAAATTCATTGGGTTGTTTCTTTGGAACCAAAAAGGCAGGAGCAGCCCAGGCGCTTGTTGATTCCCTTATTATGCCCTGTTTAATCATTTCAGAAATTTGACGTTGCATTTCCTGTTTCTTATGGGGAGCACAAGGGCAAGGTTTCGTCGCTATCGGTTTCGAACCCTCAGTGTCAATGACATGATAAACCACCTGTGTGAAACCAGGTTGATCAGAAAATAAACCAGGGCTTTCCTGCAAAAGTAGAGAAAGCTGGTTTCGTTGCCTCTCATTTAATTGGTTACTCAATAACAAACTCGTTATATCCATAGGAACCGTAGGAATCACTTCGATAGGTTCCGGAAAGGAAATCCCATGTTGTACGAAATTCAGAGTAACTTGAAACGTATTAATAAAGTCCATTCCCATTAGACATTTAACAGGTAGTTCGTCTATAAGCAGGAAAGAGTGCGTAAAACGAGCATTTCCCAGCCCTATAGATAATGTGACAGTTCCTGTGATACTGAATATTTCGTTATTTGCACCTCGCAAATACTGCGTCGCAGGCTGAACGTGTATTGCAGGAAAATTGTCAGCACAAAACTTCGTATTTAGGGCTGATATTTCCGAACCAGTGTCGAACTTTGTCTCGACAATAACATCTTCAATTGTCAAGAACACATCAGGCAACTGAGGAGTTTGGACAGTCACTAATACTGTTTTAGGGTCAGAATGCTTGGTATCAGGAAGCAGGACCGACCCTTGGTCTACTTCTTTTGGAAGTTTAAAGGATTCCTGGTTGGATTATCATGCTGTCTGAAACCTCGGCCCTGCCGGGTATCGGAAAAATTTTCACGATGAGGAAAACTGCGTGAAAACTGTTTCGGGAACTCCGAATTTGTGTTGACATTTTCATATCTATTACTTCTTCCCTCAGCACGGGCAGAAAAGTCATCATTGCCCTGAGCATGGAAACGTTCCGAATTCTGCGGATTGGAACGGGGTCGAGCATACTGTGCATTTGTATGGTATCCAGAAGATTGTTCAGAAACTCGCGGTTGGTTTGCCACTCTTCTATGTGGTGGAACGTATGAAGCTTGGGCGTGCACTTGTGTATGCTCGCGTTGAAAGTTATTAGGCCTATTATGCCGCTGAGGGTTTTCGTAATAAGCCTCGCGGGGTGCCCAAGCATGGTGAGTTGGACCATGTTTGCCGTGTCGCTCTTCATACGTTCGTATGAGGCGAAGGCATTCATGAATTGTAGCAGGGTGTCGAACCTCAAGAAAATCCTGTAAAAATGGGTCGAGCTGCTGCAAAAGGGTGTCCAACATGTCGACATGACTGGCATGTGGATCCCATAAGTTATACAAGCGTGTTGTTCCCAACGCTAATGCAACAGGGCTATCGTTGGGTCCTTGCTGACGAGAAAAAGTTGTTGTGCAAGGCTAGCTCGACTGAGGCCGAAAGGAAAGACCTCCAAAAATTCTGCTCGGAAATCCTCATAATGAGAATCCGGGTTCGACACTCTCCACTGCCGATACCAGGTCTTAGCGGTATCCTTCAAGCAAGTGCCTCCGATTTGTACTTTGCAGTCTTGAAGAATATTGTAGAGATCAAAATGATCTTCCAAATCATCTAAGAATTTTAAGGACCCCTCCAAACCATTGAAAAGAATTGTTCCTGCATGCGGCACGAAATGGGAAAGCATTCTGCTTCGCTGAGAGGATTGAACTCCCTCAGGTACGACCCGCGACTCAGAGTAACAGGAAGCTGGTGAATTACGAAATTGTGAAGAATGCCTGGGGACTTGTAAATCATTCATATCAAAGTGAGACTTACAGGCTTCTTGCAAATTGTCAAAAAAAAAACACCATCACCTTCGAAACTTGTCTTAATGTGAAACATTGAAGTTGTCTCAGGTAAGGAAGACATGGGTAATAATTGTCAAGATCTCGTGTTCGAGAAAAGTTCGGGCGCCAATTATAATGAATTCCCTTTCTTCTTAATTATAAATTATAATGAGTATAACTTCTTCTAATGCTTGTTGTTTGTTAATTATATCATGAATAAACTTTCCTGCTAGTAGTGTAGTAATAATAATGAACAAGCTTTTAACTGCTAGTAATGTTGTAGTAGTAATTAAGATGAATAAAGTCTTATGCTGGTTGTTAATAATAATCAACTAATGAAATAAACCTAACAGCCAGACAGAGGTCTGACAGTACTATGAACTGAGAAAAACGTACTTACTAAGACAATCTTTTATTAGGCAAACTTCAATTATTTATCCACACTCACTTCATCGGTCACACAACTACTCGATATCTGGCTCTCACATAAACGAAGATCTCTTTACACACGAAACAAAGCTCTCACGCACATAAACAACCGCTCTCTCGCACATAAACAACCGCTCTCCCTACGTATCGTTGAACGCGCCTATTTATACTTGCTACCACCACGTCATGACTTACACTCATTGCCAGATCTCATTCAGCGGGTGAAATAACATCTCGTTCAGTAAGAAGATAATTTACATAGTAAAATAAAATAACCAGAAATAGTAAAAATCAAAAGGAAAGTGAATCTAGTGTATACGTTACACAATGACTCCACACCTCTATATATACCACAAGCTTGGAAACGCCTATTGGATAAAACGAAAACGATGAGACAAATAATACACCACCAAATGTATAAAATCAACCAACAAAAATAATGACTTTGGTCCGCGACAAATGCGCAGAACATCGTTTCCTCCACACTTTACGCTTTTACGTCACAGTTTTTGAACTCTAATGCTTATATACATGAGCTTCGAACTGCGTTCCATAGTGTACTAACGTCTGATGATGGAGCCATAGTAGGTCTGAAGGTGCTCATGTTTTTAAGGCATTTTTTAACCTGTATATATTAAATGCTTTTAATTCGTGATACAATTTTAATTTGTGTTAATCGTGCTCAGACGGCGGAATAATACTATGTACATTTATAATTGTTTGGTATACAATCTGGATACACGAAAATTCTTTATTTCTTTGTGTAAGTGGGGCAGGCGGGCAAAATATGAACACTGGAAATAGAAGGCACATAGGTACCTAAATTCACTTCCACCTGAACCAGTATATGATCCATTTGTTGACACTTCGAATGTTTTGCTTCCTCTTTTGCACACAGCAAGTGGCATAATGGAGCAATTTGTGAAGGTCTTGAACAAGGATAGTGCATTATTAAAATACTATATATTTGCTGCAAGTTCATTTTCCGGAAAGAAAAAAAAAAAGTAAAATATTAAAACAAGCCAGAATTTATAAAGGAAGGCTGACAATTCAACTGATAGAAATACATTCCGCGGAGAATACAGGGTTTGTAGGAGCAGAAGAAAACCTTACCTTGTATGCCTGATTGTAAGGTGAGAAACCTGAAACGCACGAGTCAGAGAGTTGTGCTTAAGCGCAACGTTTTCAAAGCTTCATAGTAGAGTCTCAAGAAGTTGGGGTCCAGAAGCAAAGGCGGAGACGTGTTCAGATCAGGAATTGTACTGGCCTCAAATCCGAAAACTAATAATTTATTTTAGGTTTGAGAAAACCATGTATGAACATGAAAATCAAGCTTGGCTGAGCTTCAGAAATCTTGTATAAAACTTCTTGAGAGACACAATGGACTCGAATCATAAGGAAATAGTGCAAGATACTCTAAAAGTTCTTTTGAAATTTTGGGGGCAACACGATTGCGATAACGCAATTCTTGAATTCGTACTTTGATTATTTTCCCACAAACTAAAAAAGAGCAAACAAGAAGAGCAAATGTCGCCAAGATATTAAGGAATGGAAAAGTGGTATCAGAGACAGTGGAATGTAAATATGATGGCAGATGTCCATTGTATGCTGAATAGAAACAATTCCACTGGAAACAACGGCTACTTACCAAAAGCAGAAAAGAGAACATTTCATGCATCTTACAACTACATGTTACGGTACAGCGTGTAAATTTCAGGACAACTACCCAAGTTTATGTTATAAATGTGTTTTTAATAGCCACCGTAAAAAATTTACATAACATGTATTTATTTGCAAATGTTTCCTAAATTTTTGTGTTTCATGGTAAAACCATATTTTTACTGTATTTGTTTTTTCTGGTTTGTAACTTTCTGTTACGTGATATAGAAAAACTGATGTTATTTTTTAAATCAGCAGCACAAAAAGATTTAAAACCACCTATTTATTACACGGAATTTGAGTTCTAGGCTTAAAAGAATTACTGGCCAGTGTAATCCTTTACAATTTCTTAGCAAGCTGTGAACAATTTCTTTTGGTTTCTGATCTTTGAAGGTTATGAGATTCTTAAGAAAGCTAATAACCTAATCCAATTTTTTCCGAATCATTGGATTAAATGTTGCATGATATTGGGAATTTTTTTCTTTGATTTTTCACTGTACCTAGTGGAGAGGATTACACGTAGTCCTCGAATTCAAGAAATCAAGAAACATCAGGCGCAAAATGAGTTGGTGTTTCTATACAGTTGTCCCATTTTTCCTAATTAGGTGCCTAAATAACAAAGAGTGCAAAACACTCCTGATATATTTTTGAGCAAATTTATTCTTTATTCTGTGACGAATGCATACTAAGTACATATTAAGCGTGACTCGTATGGCCGATGATGTTCGGTGTCATACTCTTTAGACAAAAAAACTACTTCTTAGTATGTACTGAAGAAAATAGCAAAGAATTAAGCACCTCTCGAACAGTAATCGCAGAGGTAGTTCTTTTTCCAACCCTTTCCGCTATTATAGATCAAACTATTTCCTCATCCAGTGCGATCAAGAGAAATCGTCCAACGAATAATTTTTAGGAACATTAATATGAACGTGAATTGTTCGCTGATTTCTGCTACTATGCAAACCTAAACATATGGGTCAACCACATGTCATGAGTTTAAAGCAAAGAGCAAAAATGAACACCCAATAACAGTTATGTAAATCATACAAATATTTTTATTCAATTTCACCAAAAGCCATCAAATCTGCAGTGCCATTTACCACATTTGCTTGCCACTTGCCTCGCAAAACCGTCAGTACCAAGGGACTAGCTCACATTTCCTCCGTTGCAACACTGACTTGTTTTTCCAGTCATCATAAAACCATACAGTTTGTTAGTCCAATAACCGGAGTCACGGCAAATTACTTTAGTGAAAGTTTAATTGACAGGGTCACCTTTATGAAATACCAGTAATAAATTTGCATTTTTCGGGAGTGCATATATATGCTTATTATTTCAAAAAAATAGCATAATATTGAAATAAGATGTAGCATATATAAAACGTTTCACGTATGGGTCTTACATTCCAAAGAAGCATTTATCCCTAGCAGAATTCTTATTTCGAGATCCTCTCTGTTAAACATCAAATAAAATCGCTTTAGTATAAAAATCCCTAAAACATGATACTTAAGAAGTAAAACATGATACTTAAAAAGTTATTTGAATTTTAGGTTTGTTTGCTTGTTTTATTTCGTGGTTTGACGACCACAATTACAAACTCGTGAGCAAATCCTTGTGTAATTTAGGGCCACTGATTCCAGGTAGGGAAGAGAGCCAGTGCCGTTAAACAAACACACTATCCATGCTTTATCCGAGATTTGAAACCTGGCCTAGCTTGGACGACTGGTCAGAAACCAGCGCCACTGTCCACTCGGCAACAAATTTCTATCAACAATGAAAAACTGTCAAGAAATTGAAGTTGAGTACGCAACAAAAACTGCTAGAAGTTAAATAGCACTTTGCTACCGAACAAAAATAATGGTGAATAACTCATTCCTTAGGAGATAAATTCACTTTTAAAGAGTATCAAATTTAACGCCAAAAAGAGCAACAGAAATTCTAAGAATTTATTTGAAACCAGCTGAACATCTTGGCCGTCTGACTGAGCCCATAAGGTGAACGAGTATTTGAGATTAACGATCTAACTGTAAAGTAAATCTGTGATGAAATTCTTTGTTTGTTATTGTTCTTTTATATCAGAACAAAGGAAAAAAATGTCACGAGATTTACTTTAAACTGACAATATCGTGGAAGCGAGGAGAAATTTCTAAAAAGATTTAACAAAAATGAAGAGCATTTCTTTAAAGAAAACTCTGCAAGTGTGACAAATGGTACAAGAAAAGGAATGCACTGTTACGCTGAGAAAAAAGTGCCAAAAGTAAATAAAAGTTAAACATGTTTGAAAAAATAACATTTTATTGTACTGAAAAGTGAATATTAAGCTTTTAATTCTAAGCACATTTTCTGTCAAAAGAACAAAAAGAATATGGATACATACATTGCTTTTTAATGTTTTTTGGTTCAGCCATTTCCGGTTAGCATTTCTCTTGCAACTGAATTCATGAGTAATTACACCCAGAGGACTTCATTATTTTCACTGCTACGTCGTCTAATTAATTAATGTTAAACAACAATGGAAAAAACAAGAAAAAATGAAAAATATTAGAATGCATTATTTAAACATATATACGGACATTAGAGTAATGTCACTGTGAGTTCCACATCTTTGGTAAACTGAACACTTTGCAAATGAAAACGATAAAAAATGGTACATTTCTTACAGAAATTTGTCTTGCGTTATGGATTGGAAGAGCAGAAAATTTACATACAGAACTATGAAATAAAGAAATCGCCGATATATAAACATTGTCTTGAAAATAATCACAAATTTCTATTTGAAGAAGCTAAACTTATCGACAAACTGGGATTCAACTATAAAACTCAATATTTTGGAAACAATGCACATATATCAAAATTCTTCGCAGCTTGTCAACGACATGGCATCCATTCTATTTCTGTCAATCTCGTGAAAGCAACTGACAGAAAAAATTGTGACCGTCAACACCGTTGATGATGATACAGTGATTTGATTATTTACGTGCCATTTTTTCTAAGGAATCTGGGTTCAAAACACAGCGAAACCACAGTTCACAAAAATAATAAAATTAATTGTCACTAAACGTTGATTTATTTATAATCTGATATACTTCACAATGTTAGTAGTATAAGATTTATAACTTTTAATCTTAATGGTATATTTCATTGTTTCGTTAACGTGGACACAAATTGAATATACAACTGTGTTTGGTAACAGCCACAGAAAGTGCAATATTGTCCTCTGCCGGAAAAAATATATATAACGTACTGAAAATTGATTTGTATCAAAAAATGTATAAAATGAAGTTAACAGCAAAACACATAAAATGAAAACTAGTTTGTAAATTTTATTGGATTTCGTACTATGTGTCTTGAAGCTGTATTCTACAATTCCATCCACTTTCTGAATTTAAAAATATTATGATTTCTTAAACTTTTTCTAATAAGCAAAGGTTCTGTCATTTCATTCATTCGTAGAACAAATAATTTATTTAAACAGTTCTTGTGGGTTTCCTATCAATGTGTGAAGTTTCCTTTGCTCTTATGCGCCAGCACTGGTAAGACTTTATCGCCAAGAAAAGTAATAAATTGATCAGTCTCTGTTACATTCCATCATAAAAACATTCTGCCATATACATTTTTAACAATCTTTCATCATTGGTCATCAGCTTGCGAATTAAAACGACCAGCTTTTGAACACGTCTTCATCGTGCTTCTAGACCGCAACTCCTTGAGGTTACGCAATAAAACTTCGAAAACGACGCCTTAACGAACAACTGTACGACTCTTGTGTTCCAGATTTCACATTATTACAATCGGACGTACGGTAAGTTTTCTCTTCCGCTCTTACAAACACTGTATTCTCTGCTGAATGCAAAACAAATGAAATGTATTATTCATACATTACTCAGACTACAAACTCTATGCACATTTTTCACACGTGAGGAGCAAAGTTCCATTCTAACGGCGGTAACCAAAGCACGAGAATTCACACAAGATAGGAGGGTGGAAGTTATAAAATTGAAACACTTTGCAAGACAAACAGTATACATGCTAGAAAAGTACCTTAAGTCATGAAGGTAACACAGTTCTGTAAAGATGTAGCACAGTCCAACACAGTTCTGTATCACTTCAAAAGCCAAGGACTCGCAATTGCAAGTTTAAATATGCAGACAGTTTGATAGTTAAAATGTTTAAAAGATCACGTCTCAAAATACATTTGGTGCAGCAGTATAAAATAGATGAAAGATAAAAAAGAAAAATTCCCCACTTGGTTATAAAAGTCGGAACTCCACTTCTTCACAAAGCGCAACAAAACACCTGTGCGGTATTGAGGCACACGATATACATTTCGGTATATTCTCATGCCATTATAACCAAGTAGGAAATTTGTTTTTAATCTTTTATCTATTTTATACTGCTGCACGAAATGTATTTTGAGACGTGATCTTTTAAACATTTTAAATATCAAACTGTCTGCATATTTAAGCTTGCAATTGCGAGTCCTTGGCTTCTAAAGTAATACAGAACTGTGTTGAACTGTGCTATATCTATAAAGAACTGTGTTGCCTTCCTGATTTAAGGTACTTTTCTAGCATGTATACTGTTTGTCTCGCACAGTGCTTCAATTTTATAACTTCCGCCCTCCTATCTTGTGTTAATTCTCGTGCTTTGGTTATCGCCATCAGAATGAAACTATGCTCCTCTCGTGTGGAAAAATGTGCATAGGGTTTGTAACCTAAGTAATGTATAAATAATACCTCTCATTTGTTTAACAGTTTCAGCGCATTACAATTGACCATATTTTTATGGTTATAATACTGCTGAATGTATTTCTACTAATTGGCATTGGCGGTTGAAAGACTCCCTTCATAAATCCCGGCTAGTTTTTATTTTTATTTATTTATTTTTTTCGTGAAATGAAGTTGCGTGTTATTAGAGGAACTGTTCAATCTTCAAACACCTGCTACAGCTCCCATCACCACGGGCCAACATATAAACTTTTTATATAATGAATTTGCATTTATTCGTTCATCGTCACGGCCATTTCTCCAAAGTTTAAAATATGTTGCTTATACAATTTGTACTTGCAGCATATCTATCAGCAGTTCTTCAGCCCTGGATTTATTCTCCTTCTGGCGTTCTTTAATTATGAATTTTCTTTGCGTCATGAAGTCACTCTAGCAGGAGTAGAGGACTTTAGCACATATCAGTAGCCTTCGTGTATTCGTCACACTCTTACGTAAATCATCCTCTTATTTCTTTTCAGTATTCTCATTCTGTGCTCACCGATATCTTCCGCACAAAAATATGATATTCTGGCCGACCTCAAGTGCCATCTTCGTGTAAGTTTAATTTAATTCCAAAAATTAGCACCAAAGTACAACCAACACACTGTGTGTACCATGCGGTACATCAACAAAATGCTTCACTCCCAAGACATCACAATCATTCTGCTCATTTCCTGAACACGAGATTAGCTCGAGTAGACTGCCAAAGTTCTTCCTTCCATACCATTCTCTTAAGGACAGAATAATTCTTTATGAAAACCCACTCTTTGAGACAGTCTGAGGAAAGAGAAAGATTTTTTTTTGCTTGTTTGTTTCGTCTTTCGTGATTTTTTCTCTTTCTGTTAATCCTTTCACTGTTGTCATTATTCTGGTTCCAGCTGATCCTCTCAGGGTGCTTTCAACATATTTCCACTTCCTCTTAATTACTTGTTCTGGCGCATCAGATATCAAGCGCTTTTATCTTATTTTTGTGTCTCTCGTGAAAGCCGAAGTCTTTCACATATAGAGAAGGACACACAACATCTCAGAATTTTTGTTTTAAGATCTCTGGAGACATCTCAGAAGGTCTTTGTCTGCAGATCGCTGCTTTTAGCATTCCTATCACTGCTGTAACTCTTTTATCCGTTCAGATCTTGTTTTCTCTTAGTAATGACACCTAAATCTTTTTATTACTTCAAAAGGTTACTCTAATGTTTTTAATTTTTTACTCAGCGTTTTCATTTTCTCTGATGACCATTTGTTTCACTTCCGATACTCTCATTCATATGTAATGATTCAAGTCTGCAGTTCACCTTCTTCATAGCTCTCTCATTTTTTTCTACCCCTTGTCAATGTCATTCGTGCAATTTTCAGATCTTGTTCTTACACTTCTCGTGTGTTTCGTTCTACAGTCGGAACGTTTTATTAATTCAGGTTGAAATATGTGGAAAACGTCGAGAACAAAAGTGAATTAACAAACATTGTCATGCACTGGATATTTTAATTCATTTGCCACAGACTTGCGGCCTTCTTACACTTAAAAATATAATACAGCATGTTCACCACCACACGGGGTTTTTTTGTTTTTTTTTTTTTGCGTTATTACATCGGGTTTTGTTATATGATTTATGTTTGTTAGAAAATATAAAATCATAAAATCAAAAAACAGTGAATGATACATAAATAAAAACAAGTAAGAAAATACAAAATTGAAAGCTAGTAACTGATAAGAGCACCCATGCGCACTCATATAAATTCGTATTAGAAGACCAAATATTTTTAGCCGCCCCGGTGGCGCAGTGGTCTAAGCGCTGGCTTATGCCCATTCGTCCGAGAAGGGTCCGAGTTCGAATCCCAGTGAGGCATGAATGTTGTATTTATCTTACGGCAGTGGATCTCTCCCTTCCCTGGAACCAGTGACCCTAAATTAGGGACGGGTGACTGCTTACATCCCATTGAGTTGCTCACAGTGATCGTTAAACTTTCAATTAAAAAAATATGTTTTTTTAATTACGTGCATTCTTCCTGCGAGAATAAAAAGCTTTTCGTTGTACGTACAGGTAATAAACTAAATATTTTTCCAGGAACATTCCGTAATAATCTAGGGATTAGTACAAATATTACATGTGCTTACGTTTTTCTGTTTCCAACCGGATGTTGTAATATAAATATCAATTCTGAGAAAAAAAATCGTACCTCTATTCTTTTAAGCATATTTTTGTAACTTGAAAGAACAACAACTTGTAATAAAATTGGATGCTACAAATTGATTTTCATAAGCCAATGTTTACATACTAAACGTATGATTTTCTAATGAAAATGCTATTCTAAAAATTGTGCCTGCAATCTACAGCTTGCAAATGGTCTAACGTCATTACTGAAAAAAAAAGGAAATAAAGAAACGCCTTGTCAGTGTGGAGAAAATTAATAAGAACATCTGAATTCAAACGTATAGAGAAATTTCCTCAATGGAAGTACCTTTTCTGATTTCAAACAAAACCTATAAACCGTTTTAAATAACTTGTAATATTACGAAGATAAGTTTTAGACTACTGTTTAAAACCTGTTGTTCACATTATCTTAAAACGCATCGAAGTGATTTACCAGATTACCTGTGCGCTCATTTCAACTTTGGAATAATAATTCCGGAATTTCTTTTATGCAACAACCCATTTCCTTTGTGAACCACGTGTATATACAAGTATCACTATACGATGCAAACTCGATGTAATGATATACACTGCTGGCCACCCAAAATGCAACACCAAGAAGGACACGTGATAGCAAAGCCAGATTTACTGGGCACATAACAACATATACAAAGTTGAAACGATTGACTTACAAGCCCGTGCGACTTGCGGAACACGCAGACATCAGTAGTTCGAGTGGCACCCATGGCTGACAATAACGGCCGCTACACGCCGCGGCATCGAACGAAAGAGGCTTAGGATATATGGTCTTGGGGTATGTCGGTCCAGGCTGCTTCCACACGTTGCCACAGTTCATCAGGCGTAGCCGCGGATGGTGCTTGCCGGGCCACTCAGTTGCCGATCAGCGACCAGACGTGTTCGATGGGCGACATATCGGGAAAATAGGCGGGCCACGTCAGCAGTGACACCTGGTGACCCGTGAAGAATTGTTGCACGATGCGTGCCACGTGCGGGCGGCATTGTCCTGTTGAAACGTGACCACTGGCAGGTCCTGCAGGTAAGGGAGGACTACAGGCTCCAAAACGTCGGAGATGGTGCGGTGGCTGTTGAGTGTACCGGCGATGCGTACCAGAGGGGTGCGGGTGTCATATCCAATTGCGCCCCAAACCATAACGCCAGCCGACGGACCGGTATGGCGATGCATAATGCAGGCGTCATACAGTCTCTCTCCGCGGTGCCGCCACACGCGAATCCGACCAACGTGGTGCTGCAGGCAGAAGCGGGATTCGTCGGAGAAGACAATGTCGTGCCATTCCGTAGTTCAAGTGCGGCGTTCAATGGCTTACTGCCGCAGCACTCGCCGGTGGTGTAACGTCAATGGTAATCGGAGCAATGAGCGCCGTGAGACCATTCCCCGCTCCTGCAGACGACGTCGAAAGGTACGTGCTGACACAGGTTGTTGCGCAACACACCCTAATTCCTGCGCTAACGTTCGTGATGTGGCGGTGAGAACCGTCAATGCCCGCTGCACAACATGCCGGTCCTCTAGTTCGGTGGTGTGCCGCGGCTGCGGTAATCGCTCACGTCGTTTCGTCTGTCCCTCCTGCACCCACCGAATGCATACTCGCCTCACTGTGGCTGGATGTCGTCCCACACGGTTGCCGATGTATCGGTACGATAAACCGCTATCGCGATAAGCCACTATTCGTCCTCTGTCGAACTCCGAAACGTGCTAGAATGACTGCCGTATTCTGCAACGAGGCATTAGGAAGCTTCCTACGCACAGGTCCGGCAGCACAACACACTTCCACTACTAACACCCCGCCTTCTGTGCACCCTTCTTATAGTGCTTTTCGGTGGCGTGCTGGGCGCACATGATTTGCATATGTCCTGCAATGCTAATCGTTTGCATGTTCTCTCGCTGGCGATACATGCTGCGAATTTCAGGCCTATCGGATGCTTCCTTCTTGGTGTTGCATTTTGGGTGGCCAGCAGTGTATATAGTGTACCTCTGAAAATCCTGTAACAGTTGGAAACCATTTTATGAACTCTTTACATTCAAATGAAATTCATGTGTGCCCTGTTTTTTTTAGCTGACTAAGAATGAATTTCGGATTTGGGGGTTAACAACCACCTTGATTAACTGAAAGGGCATGCCCGTCTCTTACGGGGGCCACTGAACACAAGGTGGGACGAGAGAACTAATGGTGTGGGACAGACGCATCACCCATGCCTCATCAAGACTCGGGCTCGGGCGAACATTTAGGGGCCAGCGCCTTAGACCAAAAGTTCTTAAACCTCTCATTATAAATTATAAAATCATTGACATTATTATTTTTTACAGTAATGGATTGTTACCTTTCAATGTGTTTCACCCTGCGGTTGGTGTCACGCATATTTCGTTGCAATTAAGAAATATTTGATTTTACATCTCACTTTTTGCTTGTAGCTATATAATTTTTTGTGTTTTTTTACAGTAACTGATTGTTGCCTTTCAAGATGTTGTCCCATGTGGTTCATGTTATGCATATTTCGTAACAATTAAGATTAATTTTACTTTTATTACATTTTTGATTATTGCTGCCACAATTCTCGGTGTTTTTCACCCTGTTTCTTTGGATTGCCCTTTGTAATTCAAATAGCATTAGTTTTACTACACCACCCGTTATATTTAAATGGAACTCGCTTTCATGTACCCTGCACAATTAAGTTTTGTAAGTGCATGTGCTTATAGCTTGCTATTGGTGTATTAACGATATTTCCTTTTGTTTATTATATTGCGAGTAGCATTACACCATTTTACCTGTTTGTTAAATAGGGGTGTCACACACCCTGCACCTTATTCAAAGCCAGCGGAAATTTAAATATATATGAGTCAAAGGTGTGTGTGTACCAAAATCTCAGCCAATCGAAAATTTCTTTTGTTTGATTGGTTCATCTGTCTAAACACTGGTATTTTGCTAACCGGCTGTCGGCAATTGTTTGATATTCTCAGTAATTTCTATTTTTTTTTTACGGAATCTCTTAGATTTTTCGGAGTTTTAGCGCAAAAATGTGCAAGTTCACTAAAAATTTATTGTTCTTTAAAACTGTCTTGTCGAAATGGTTAAACATTTCTTTTAATATTAAAATTCCGTCATGAGCAATATAACCGACGGATCTTATGTCAGCAACTGTTTGATTTTTAATTTTTAACGAAATCACGTTGATTTTTCAAAGTATTTATACAAAAATTCCCATATCCTTTTAATGCCTTTTGGTTAATTTAACTGCTTTGTTGAACTTTAAAATAAAGCATTTCTGTTACTCAGAATTGGTTATTTTCTTAAAAGAGGCAGAGCTAAGGTTTTATCTCCCACACCCCTCACTTTGCCGGAATTTATCATATTTTCATTGACTCTGCATAGTTTACATAAGCTCAATCTTTCGGGTTTGTTCTCATAAACCCAGCTAAAATGAATCAAGCAGGTACTTTTATCTTTGCTAAGAAATCATAACAGAAAAGAAGGAAAGAGAGGGACAAGCGTGATGGTCCAAATTCTGCTGTCAAAAATTATTGGAAAAAGATGAGGCCACTCCTTCAGCTCTGGAAACATAAGAAATAGAGATGGACTCAACAAAGGAAGATAAACTTCTCGCTTCCCGTTGTAGGGAGGCCTATGCATCTTCGAACCAGGAGTCGAGCTCCAGCCAAACTGTATCAATGGCCACCGTCTCCAGTCAGCTGTCAGTATGGATTAAATAATCGGGAGAGTCTATAGCTTCCTTGGATTCGAGTCTATAGCTTCCTATTGATGCAGCAAAGTGTGCGCACGTGAGGATCGAGCTTTTGCGCGAACAAATTCTTACGCTAAAAGGCCTCCTTAGAACTCTCGTCAGTGCTACTCAAGTAGTACTGGCCGATCAGCAGAAAATGGCTATCGATCATCAATCTGAGGAATCCTTTGCTTCCTTCATTAATTATTGGCTATCTCAAGCTTAATCTGCTATCATGAAGGCCAGGGATGATGTCATTTCATCATTCCAGAAGGAAGCACAGCAAAAGCTGAATTCTCTTCTCAAGACTGAGTACTGATTTAAAATTCAGTGTGCAACCATGCCAAGGAAGCTCTGCCCCTAAAAAAATTAGTGGAGCTCTCCATTCTCACCCTGAGATTCTTTCTCCAGGTCCTAAAACATTATCTGAAGTTACTCAGGCTTCACTACCAGCATGGCCATTCATTTCTTCTTCGTCTTCTTTCAAGGCACCGGCATCTTCTATCAACACCAGGCCTATTCTGGAGAAAAAACAGCTTTCTTAGCCATCGGCTCCTTCCACATCTGTTGTCTCCAAGTTTCCACCACCAGAGTCTCGTTCTCCAGGACCTTCTACATATTCTGGGAAGTTCACTAAAGACAAGTTCTTGAAATTCGTCCTAAAAGGTTCCCATCTGTTGTAACAGATTCTGTGTGTCTTAGGTATCTCAAGGCTCTATGAGTTCTATGTATCCGGGCCTTCAGGATGCGCCATGAAATTAGCCGGAGTTTAACGGAGATTTTAATGACTTATATTACAACTCCCGCGACTCAACAAATTTCTAAACTCCTGATCACACCGTGGTGATTCAGAAATTCGTAAAGGCTATATGGGAGCGCAACTTTTCTGGAACCCCCAGAAACCAACAGCACTTATTGTCGAGCCGGTTGTCTCGAGAGCACCAAGAAAGAACCCTCCCAGGAGGAGAAGAAGATTGTCTTCTTGATCTTCAGACAAAAATACATTAGATGCGGCGCTTCTGATATTAAAAAAAAAAATTCTCTCCTAACAAGCGTAGGCGTTAGCCTCCTTGCTACCATTTTTCGCAGCACGTATCATTGCCCTGTGCTGCCTTTTATTGTTGCACCCTTTACCTTGCTTTCACGGCTGCTGAAAATTCCTTAGTACTCTTCTTTGAGAGAGGGAAGGAGCCACAGCTTTTAGGCATTTTTCTTTCTTCCCTAAAAATTGTTAGGTCCAAACTGTTAGGAATATATGTAGATTTAATTCCATTACTTTTGTTTGATTTTCTTAAGCTTTCTCTTTTTTTTTTTTTTTTTTTTTAATGAATTTCGTTTCCGGTGCTGCTGCGAGCGAATTTTGAAAATATAAATAACTAAAATTTAATTATTTATATTTTCTTTTGAGTGTTTTGCTAGTTGCTAGATTTTATTTTTGAGGAAATAGGGGTTCAGCATAATTTATTTTAATTTTCTCTATTTTATTTAAATACCCTTTAGATTTAAATTTAGACCACAGGGTGGGAAGAGAGAGTCAGTGGCATGGAAGAGGAACACCACTCATCCCTCATAGAGACTCGGGCTCAGGATGACTCCGCTTAGATCACTGGGCCACCGGAGAGACAAAGTTTTGCATAGAGTTAGCGAAGCGTTCATTATTCATTGGCAACGGTATTAAAATGTTTACTGGTGTGGGTTTCTGAAGGTTTTTATAAGTAATATACGCATTTATTTAGCTAGCAGGCATAGAAATTTTGAGGTGTGGAATAGACACTAGCCAATTAATTAATTTTTAAGGACTGAGATACAGACCGGAAAACGGAGCTCAGGTGCAGTAATTTCAACTCACCAAATTCTAATCTGATTATGAATTTGGATTCTTTGACAGATTCTGGCGAACTTAGTTTTTTTATGAGCTGCTTTATCATCGAAATTTCATTTCAAAGCATAATTTGTCATGTCAACTTGATTCTAGCGTCGAGGTAAAAAGAGTATGTTACCAGTTTTGTCTACGACCAGCATCGCGAGGCAGTAAAACAGCTGCTGCGTGCTTACGCTCTTTCGTGTAGAAAAGGCAAAAACATATTTTTTTTACTCATTTAACCCATAATGTGTGCGGTCGAAGACCTATCAGTTTCTTTCTTTCTTGTTCCTTCTTAATTGAGAAAATCTTACAAAAGACAACCCGCGATGGTAGGAAAGGAAACTGACCCTTCATCGATATTCTGAGTGTTGCTGAATCACTTTCTACTGAAATATTTACATATCTGCGTCCGTCCTCGGTTCGATTGCCTTTTTTGACGACAGAATCTGAATGAAAATCCAAGAACTGTTAATGAAAAGCCGAGAGCGTATTAGGCGCTTAATCATCGTTTGCGACAGATGCATCCGGCATGCAGCTGTAAACATTATCGCAGCGTAATCGCATTCATACTTAAAGAGGCCACGTCATTTTTATTTTATTTATTTTTTGTCTTTATGCTCGCTACGTGTTGGAGCAATGGGCGAAAGGTAGAGACAAATATTTCCCAGACCTTTCGGTTTATCAGCGTCGTAGAATACGGCGTGCTCGCGAAAGATAACGCAAAGTTTTCCCTCGGATTTCAGCAGACAAACACTGCTGGATATCGACCTCGGTTGAATGAAATGCCAGGCAGGAATTACCCGCTTGATTTCCTACCTTAAACATTCGTTCTTTTTGGAGCCCGGATTTATTTTTTATTCAGTTCTCTCGTGCATGAACTAACTTCCTAATTATGGTAAGTTTGCCTTTTTTGACAAAACCAATTTATTCGTACTGCTAATTTCTATGTTTACCTATTTGTGTACTTTTCGTTGATTACTTAGGAAACAGCAGCAGACAACAGGAATCTTTTTATGGTCCACACAAACACACTTATGTAAAATTGAACCTCGACAAAATTTCTGTAAACCACTTGATGTTTAAAAGGCATTCGAGAATTCCGTTCTAAATATTCTGCAAGAAACTGCCTTTTTTCGTAGAACACGATTTCACAAAAGCACGTCTTAGGAAACAATCCGAGGTTTTGATAAGGATAGTACTGATAAGGATAAACAATCCGAGGCTTTGATAAGGATAGTATTGTTTTCGTTCCTCATTTTTAGGACAATATCAATTTTACTTCTATTTCGTATAACAATTATTCATTTAATTATCTTCTTCTTTAGGATGGCCTTATTAAACTTCCCGGTCTTCAAACTATAAACGTTAAAACGATTAAACTAAATTATCGAGTTACACATGCTAAATATGACCTGCGAAGAAGCTTGTATAGTACATCGTACTTTGTTTTTTTTTATTGTCAGATTCATGAAACTGATTGAATTCAATTCAACCAATCCAAGGCACGCTCGTACAAATTCAGTCATCAAATCACGAAACTAATGGGAACTTAAATAATTAAACTCTTTTCGACAGGCATGCTTTTTAAGAGATAGTTTGCATAATGCTCAAAAAATAATAATGCAGCCACATTCATGAAATTCATGATCGTTTAAGAAAGCGTGCTCTTTATGCCTCGTTTTAACAAATACAGGTACATTATTAGTAAAATTCAGAACATTCCTTTAATTGCTCTCCTTTACCATTCCATATTCTTCTAATTTCTTTGCGGCTAATTTTTCTTAAAATTTCTTTGAAATTTCCGAAATTTTCTTGGTGGTGTCATAATCCAGAAATCTCATTGAAATTCTGCGTATTACCTTAATAGTCCGTTTTGTGATTTCTGTACCATGAAGTAAAATTTCCTTGGGGTTCCACATTCTTGAAATTGCGTTAAGTCTCTGTAGCACTGCAATTTCTGTGGGATTCTATGATATAAGGTGATTTCTTTTGAAGTTCTATATTCATGCAATTGTTCAGAAGTTTATTTCCCACTTTTTTTCATTTTTGATAAAAAAAACTATTACAAATTGGCCTGCCTCTGATAGGATCACCTTATTTTTGTACAGTTTAAGTGGAAATATTTGAAAAGTTATTCAGGTTTGTTCGTAACTTTTAAAAGATTGTCGCTCACGTTTCGACAAGCAATTCAGAGGAAGAAGCTCTGTGCCTGCACCCGACAACTCTTTATGAGAAAATCTAGGATTTCCCCTAACATGTTCAATGAGGAATGTTAATATTACACTGTGATTTTCAGTACCTTTTCTCTTTCAAGTAACATCATTATACGGAAGGGGAAAATGCTGATGAAGAAAAGCAATCTCTGAAAATGACAGTGATGAAAACATTAAATCCTCATTACTTGGCCATCAGGCTGTTATGTATAGCACAATTTTAAAACAGTTCACTGGCACTTCTTTTGAGCTAAATCGATTGGTTAAAATCACACATCTTTGATTTTTGAACATCGCAATGTTCTCTCATTCAGAAAATTTGTTTATTTTAAAGGAATTTAGAGTGAGGATTCCAAAAATCTCAGCATTTTATCTTCTCCATGTCACAATGAAAGATATACATGCAAGCTCAAGTAGCTGACTGCAGGACAATTTCACGCATTAGCATTCCATTTTCTTTTTCGCAGTAATCACAGACGTAATTTTTAAATTCGAATTTTGCGTTAATTTCGCTCATATATAATTACATTCCAGAATCATTTGTAATAGTTTCTTGATTTTTAAGAAATCAAAAGCAATAATCTCCGATTAGAACGGGATTCCAGCGACCTTGATTCGATTTATTATCGTGAATATAAGCTGATGAAAATGCCTTCATTACTAAAATCATTTCGGAATTAAGGAAGATATTCTTTAGATATATTCGGAACCGAAACCTTTACCGCTCTGCAGTAAAGTTTGTATAAAAGATTCTTCTTCGTTTTCCCTAGAAATTCATATAAGTATAACCCTTCAGCGATCACCAAACTACGAACTCATTATTCTGTAGCGTTGTTTCAGACACGTTATTACACATATAAGAAGCCAGATCTCTCTGTCATTCTCTTTCTCTGGAACGCTTGACGTCACAGCAACGTCTACATTGTGGCGCCATCTCTTCATGCTGCGAGGAAACGCAGTCATATACGCCACATTATCATACATTTTGCAAAATATTTCGCAACGGGCTTACTTACAAGTTGAATTTGAAATCACTCATGGAAGTTCAGGCGGTTCAGAGTGTTTTGAGAAAATCGACATCTTATATCTACACGATTGAGTTTCCAAAGCAAGGACAACCACATACTCACATTTTAATTGTTCTGCGAGCCAAAAATAAGTTTTTAACTACTAAACGTATCGATTAGTTCGTGCGTGCCGAGATCCCAGCAGCTGATTAAAATCTGCGCTTGCATGAAATCTTAACAAGATACATGATGCATGGACCACGTGGCATCAACAATCCTGGAGCACCTTGGATGAAATGCAGAAAGTGCAAGAAAATGGTAACCAAGCAATTTAAACCGGAAACGGCACAAAATGTAAATGGCTATCTGTTGTATTGTAGAAGCTTAGGTGTCACAGGTGAAGTACGAGGAACGACAATAGATTCGTGGTGCCCTACAATCCGCATCTGCTGCTAAAATACGATGCTCAGATTAACGTCGAATTTTGCACTTCTCAGCGTGCAGTTAAATATATTTGCAAATATATTTACAAGGGAACACAAGAACAACTGGACTACGAGGAAAATTATTAAACAACATTTTACACAGAATGTTATTATCGCAAGGTCTTCGAAAAACAGGAATAAATAGCATATATTTTCAGCTCTTACACAAATCAGTTTTTACTATATTTCCTTACAGAAATTCGGAGTCTGTTTGATTTGTTTTCAATGTGCTTCAATTAAAAATTTCACCCCGTCCTAGGTCGGGCAACATCCTCTATATATTAATACAAGTATTTATTTAAAACTTAAAAGCAGCTGTCCTAGGACGAGATGCAAGCTAGTCTTAGAGAAGTTTCCTCATTTAATGAACAGAAATCGCTTCCTTTAGTTTCGCTCTTGTTTAAAGGAGAACCACTTTCTTTTAGAACATGGATCCATTATTTTGATTATCTCTTGTCCTTGCAAAATTCTTCATTAATCCAATCTTCACATGTAAAGTCTGAAGAACTTCTTCAGTTGTACGTGCAGACTTAAGAACTACTTTTACAGATAACTTAAAGAATTGCTTTTAAACTTGGTTTTAAAGAATCCGTGAATAAACGTATTTTTCACGATTTTTGTTTGATACAAATCCCTTCTTTTCTACAATTGTAAAACAGGCCTTCTTTTGTACGGTCCCCACAAACGTCGGAAAGCAATATGTTTCGGATCCTTCCTCTCGACGGACCACTAATACAGTAGACATATGATCACCGGAGATATTTCAAGAACAGTCTCTGTAAATTACTACACTAAGAATCTTCAGTATAGTTTGACATGTTTCTTCCAAACGAAACAGCTTGGGGGAGAGCATATTCCGGAAATCACTTTCAGTGTGCAGAAGAATTGCTTTTAAACTTAATTTTGAAGAATCCGTGAATAAAGATCATATCAGGGTTGGATTCAAACTCCAGTTTACTTATGACAAATATATTGTATCTTTGCAGAACTATATATTTTCTTTCATAAAACAAATTGGTAGTTAAAAAAACCGTTATGTTATATTGGGTTGGAAAGAAAGCAATGTCTGCAAATGCACGGCAACAGAAAAGTGCTAATTACTGTAAATATAAGTATAAATCAGCCCCAAACGTAGTCGCCATCGTTTGCCGGGACCTGTCCCATTGTCTGGAAAGCTGTTGGATGCCGTTCCCGTAGAATTGTAGTGGCTTGGAAGCAATGAAGTGAGTAAGTGCGCGCGTTCGACATTGTCCCGGTTGGTGAACCGCTGTCCATCCAGAAAATGGCAACGACCGGAAAAGGTGGTAGTCAATCTGGCAATGTTCGGGGAATAGATTGGTAGCGGCAGCAGATTCCAGCCCAGGTCCTTGACCTTGTGACAGGTCAGCCGTCCTGCTGTGTGAGGTGTCGCTCAATTCTGCTGTAGGAGGATCTCTTACGGGTCAGCAGTGCTAGTCGTTTTGACGTGAGCGATGAGTGAAGAACGTCGACCTGACGGCAGTATACATCGGCGGCGAAGGTGGTGTAGTCCAGCAGCAGCTCAAAAACACGACAATCCGCATATCTCACAAAGCAGATAGTAGGCCTTTACGTGGGTATAAGCTGGCTTTACGGGTCGGCATGGGCTTCTGTTTGGATCCAACCAATTTCCGAGCGCTGACATGGTCATACAGGACCCATTTCTCGTCACTGGTCACAATACGGTCCAAGAATGGTTCAACTTGGTCACGTATAAACAGGAAAACGCATACACTCATGTGACTTGCTTTCTGCTCAGCTGTGAGCTGAATGGGTGCCCAAACTCCACTTTAGTGTACCTACCGATTGACGCAGGTGCGTGATAATGCTCGTGTGGGTAGTTCGCAGCTGTTTGGTCAACTCTCGCGTTAGTACATGTGGTTCGGTCTCCATTAAGGTCTTCAGCTTATCCATTTCTACTGTTGCCAGTCTTCTGATTTTGGGACAGTCTGACAAGTCAAAATTTCCCTCTCGAAACCGTTGGAACCAACGATAGCGCTGACGATGTGATATGTCATTAGGGTACATACTCGTAATGTTCCTTACAATACTTGCGGAGGTGCTACCATGACAAAACTCTTACAATATGCAATGGCAAATGTGCTTCTTGTCCATGTTGGCTGGCGCTTACACTCTTCAGTTTCTGACAGCTAACTGCCTCTGACTTAAGTCACCTACTTGCTGATATCATGCTGGTGTGTTGCGCAATCTCAGTGGCCAATTTGTGCCCTGGCCGTAGCTTCGACTTCGGGTACCTCGTCATCGGACATAACTTTCTTTCCAACTCAATGCTTACCAAACATCCATGTGAAATTTACATAACTGAACATTAGTTTCCAATGTAAACCCCCTGCAGTTACTCAGATTTTTGCAACGGTCCACAAGCTTCTTGATCCTATCGGAGAAGAAGGTTTTCGACTTCCCTAGGTCACGTGCATGAACCTCTCCCTTCCTTTTTTCACCTCTTCATCGATACCAAACCGCCGACCAAACCAAAAGCATGAAAATCGCCTGGTGCGAGTTCCACGCTGTGAGGTAGATGCTGAAAAATTTCAAACGTGAGATTTTTAATTGCTGCCACGGTTGAATTTGCTGTTTTGGCGGCAAAAGTTGTGCTTCAAAAGAAAAGCTTTTGGCAACAATCTTCTTTCGCTGCGAATTGTAGTTTGGGTTTCAGCTTGTCTTTACGCATTTGTTGCATATCTTGCACTGACAATATACCGACACCCCCCCCCCCCCAATGGCACGCCTGGAAGTATTCATCTGAGCGCCATGCAAATTGGTGGGTATGTGTTGACAGTCAGGTTATGTAAAAGGTTGCAGTTGAGAAGCATTCACGTAATAGTTGCGGGAGATAAAAAGCAAAATTGCTCAGCATAGTCAAGTTTGGTTGTCCTTTCACTGGGCGTGTGGACCACTGCGTCGGAGCCATCTCTGTGGCGAAAGCACATTAAAAAGTGAGAATGCGTGGGCGGAGTCATCTGGGATCCTATCATAACATGGGCATCTTTACCAGAGGCTTCGTCATAGGGCTACACACGGCTGATTGGTTCCTGCGGGGAAACGCATCGGGATGCAATAATTAACTGCCTGCCGAATGTGGGGACTGTGAAGGTAACATACGTTGCTATACTGGGGCTGGGGAATGCAGGCAGACATCAGAACGTACAGTGGGCGGTCCCGGTGGCGCAGTGGTCTAAGCGATAGCTTTTGATCATTCGTCCGAGATGGGTCCGGGTCAAATTTCGTTCAGTCATGGATGTTGTGTTTGTCTTACGGCGCTGGCTCTCTCCCTTCCCTGGAACCACTGGCCCTAAATTTAATTTGAGACGGGAGACAGACTATAGCCCATTGATTTGCTCACGGTGGTCGTTAAACCTCCAATAAAAAAGCCGCATAGTGGATACAATGATGGTACGACGATACGTCGATGAGGAGCTCAGCCCGTTTTCTTGTCCTATCTCCGCGGTATACCTGATGTCCATTTTCAGCAAGATAACGCTCACCAGTACACTGCCAATATCAGCGGACAGTCCTTACAAAGTGATCAGGTGCTGCACTGGCCAAGTTGATATTTAGACTTCTTCCCAGTACAGAACGTGCGGGACATCAATAGCAGGCGATTTAACCCTCTACACGACCCCCTCGCGATGTCGATAAATTGAGGACCTAGGTCAACGATGTATGGTCAGGTATACATTAGGACACTATCCGGGTACTGTTCCACTTCGGACACGTCCTGTTGCCGAATGCATAGCCCACCATTTAGGCATACAACCAACTCACTCAGGCCATATTATATTGTCTCCTCATCCGTCGCATTTATGCAGTCTCTCAGCAATTAAATCACTATATTTACACTTGTCTACATGTGTGGTAAGTTTCGACTAATTTCGTGCATTCCTTTGTGGTGTGACATTTTCTATGTCGAGCAGTGTAGTTTGACCATGTTTCTGAAAATGTTTCAAAATTGACCCACGCATATCCCAAAACAAAGTTACAAAGATTTTTTTTGGGGGGGGGGGGCGAAGAGATACTTTCGCACTTTTGTTTTCTGTGAATGGAATGTGTTCCCACTCCATACTTGATCTCTTGCGTTTAAGGTCAAAATGGCACATCCAGAACTCGTCCGCAGCCCAGTGCAAATTCTTTCCAGTAAACCTTGGTCTTCTTCATAACACTGAAAACTCTGGATGAAAATCACCATACGTGTTGTTCGTGCCGATCGCTCAGCTGTTTCGGAACTTGCCTGGTACAAACTTTCCGGCATCCAACGTCGTCATGTACCATTAGAAAACCATAACTTGTGCCTAACATATCAGCCACAACAAATTGTTATCCGTCGGTCTTCCTGCATGAAGGAATTCACACCATCGATATGGTGTACAGTCGATCGACATTAAGTGTAGCCCTCGTCAAATTTCATCAGACACACTTGTTCTGCCAGATTTAAACGTTTCTATCTCTTTGTATACTTTTCTCTGAGCCATATATTTATTATCATATTGTGCAACAATTCTGTAAATTTCAGATAGCTTCACCGCTTCTGCCCAAAGTAATCTTATCTCGCTCCGCTGTTCAACATCTTTGCAACCGGAAAGTGTAGGTTCCATGTTTATAGTCACTGCTGCAGGCAGACTGACGTGTAGCGTTGCGCAATGCAGGTGCCTCCTTGTGTAATTGTGGTTATAACATGTTGAAGTTACTCTGCTGCTGTTGCTTACGGCATCAGTTTAATTTACAAATTACTTTACTTTTTGATTTGCCCTCGTATATTCTGTATCACTATATCCTTTTCCTGCTGCAAGTAAATTCTAATGTCGTAATCTTAAATAAGGTAGCTCTTGAATAAGTTTATATCTGGAACTAAATATTCAGCTATTCCATCTTAAGTAAGAGCATCCCATTATTATTACCTAGTTGATAGTGGAAACGTTTTGATTTGATTATTCCGTGGAGTCTGCGATGTAAAAATCCACATAATCTTAATCACTACTTCTTTACCTCTCCACTGGTACTGAAAGATCTCCGCTATGTGAAACATACCAAAGTGTTGACCCAGGTAACTGGCGCTATTCTTTTTAGTTATATTTATTTTTGAAATGCTGACAGTTTTGTCATACAGATTTACATCTGTACATCTGCATCTCTCAGTCATTAAAGTGATTTATCGGGCCGCGCCATAAACGTATGAACGCAAAGGTAAAGTTCTAAGTTTTTCATTTGACCATATACTCAGATTTATGGTGCAAACAGTGCATGTGAAGCTCAAGTTTATTTTTGTGTCCAGTTCCGTAGACAAAGTAGAAGGAATACGCCGTTTTAATAATATTGTAGATTTTGTCCTTAGTCTTCACGTATTGTAGATCGTCCGCACCCGTAACAGAAATTATTTAGGTGAATGGGACAAGTCCTGTGCTTTCCCTTATCCAACGTAGAGATAAGTACGAGTCCAGTCAAAACTAACTACGAAAAAAGTACAACAGATAATCTTAGGAAGAAGCTGTACACATGCACCTTCTATAATTATGAGGATTTTAATGAACGAAAAGGGGTGACCTGAGCAGGTGGATGTTACCATATGTTCCGAAAGGAATTTTGACATACACCAACATTTGAAATCCTATATCTCGAAATTACATTAGGATTTTAAGGATAATTTTCGAAGTCTGCCAATAAAATTGGCTGAAAAGTGTTGTTACCATTTTCTCCATAGCAATCTTGCTACCTGATGCAATTAAAATAGTATCTGATATTTTATATCGATTGCTTTATTACACTGATAAATCAAAAATCCTCCTAAGATTTTTAATTTGAACGTATTTTGATATTACGAGCATATCAGGCTATGCACTTTGAAGGTGAAGTGTGTTTATGATAATATTTCTTGAAAGTGACGCTGTGGACTTCGTGTTATGGACATTCCAAGTGGGGTATCTCACTTCTTCGTATACACGTCGGTGGGACAGAAACGTGGCATTCATTTTGTGTAAATGAATAAAACACTCAGCGTCATTTACCCGGAAATCGCCTTGACCATCCTGGTACGGTATTCAGTGGCAACGAGATGTGTGCAAAACTTCGTTTCTCCATTGCAGCAAACATGACAAAAGGGTATCTGATCTGGAAAACCGCAACTGTAACTGTAGTGTTTCCACCTGCTAGGAAAGTAGTTTAAAACACATTTAAGTTTTGTCTTTTATTTGTACAATAATACATAACTGTAGTGTTTCCACCTGCTAGGAAAGTAGTTTAAAACACATTTAAGTTTTGTCTTTTATTTGTACAATAATACAGATGTCAAATTTAAAAACAAGTTCGTCAAGACATTGTGACATATACCTCTAATTTAATTCTCCTTTTAAGATTATGTGTTCTCATGTAAATTTAGTTTCTTCTCGTTAAATGTTTTCTCACTTAACGCCACAGAGTTACTCCCAACGAGCTTGTAAAAGTTGGTAGCTTGACAGTGTGTCATAGGGTAAGCAAGCGTAAATAAAAATATTCAATGTTCTGAGATGGTGCAGTGCTGAGATATCCGATAGACATATGTAAAGAGCGATATTCAATGCGCAGATTGTAAGACCGAATTACTGTATATGAGCAGAGCCATATTCGGTGAGCAGAGGGATTTTGTATGAGCCGTATATTCAGAGTTGAAAGCGATATTATATGTTGAAAACGATATTACAAAAGCTATCTAATGAGCGATGTTATGCAAAGTCATGTTCTGACTGATAAAATAACGAACGAAATTGGTTTTGCTAAGTGTTGTCTCATGACTTCCCTGGCCATTATTTTTGAAAAGTGCTTACTTAGAGATTCCTATGTTTAATTAAAATTTCAACTATAACGAACAAGTTGAAATAATCAGGGAAAGTGACATTTGGGTCACCAAGCTAAGTTAGGCCCTAAGTTGAAGTGAAGATTGAGTGATGTTTAACCCTTCCCCCCCCAACATAATAGAGCTACTGCAATTCATTCAAAAGCTTTTATATATCATAACTTTTTGATCACCTTGTGACAGCGGAAACCCTCTAGTAGGTGATGTTGGTTTTTAGCACGTCTTTTGTAAAAAAAGATCGTGCTTCTGTTATCGGTTTGTCCGTCCGTCCGTCGTCTGTACCCACGATATCTCTGCAACTATTAGTCCGATTTGAAAAATTCTTTTTGCATTGGGAAGATTAAAATATGCAAATGATGATCTTTTATTTCGTTTTTTTTACGATGCACAATCTTGCCGGTAGAGGGCGTAAATGCAGATGATGTCGAATTCAAAAATACGTTTCATTCCACATATTTGCTTCTAAACATCCGATTGAAATTTTTCTTTTATCTTTCGATTCCATTTATATCGAAGAGTAGTTTAGATATAGTTACTTTTTCAAATTACGCATAGATTTTCCGCTACGGGGCGTAAAAGTAAATTACCTTTTCCTCGATAACTCTTCTTCTAAAACTCCGATTTGAAAATCTTTTTCTTCAGCGGATACATCTCCTGATGGAAAATCTTTTGCATATAATTTCAAATTTTTGGTAAGGAATACTTTGGCCAACAGGGGGCGTAAGTGTTAATTTTTGCTTCTGATGTATTAGCCATAAAATCGGAGCTTCTAAAATATCGATTGAAAAAATTCTTTTTTGTACTGATGCCTCTCACATCGATTAACCTTTTCGGAATATTTTCTTCTTAAAATATTACACAGTTTCTCCGCCAGAGGGCGTAGATGTACATCTTATTTTTGTCAATATCTCTACTTCTAGGAGTCCGATTTGAAAACTTCCTTCTTTGTTGGATAGTGTTTTCCGTGTGACATGTTTTTCATGTAATTTCAAAATTTTCTAGTAATTCATAGACTTCCCGCTAGGGGGCGTAGCGGTAAATTGCGTTTCCCCTATATCTCTGCTTCTAAATCTCCAATTTGAAAAATTCTTTCTTCACCGGATACAGCTCCTGATAGGAATTCGTTTGCACATAATTTCTCATTTTTGTAAAAAAATAGTTTGGCCACCAGGGGGCGTAAATCTTAATTTCCGTTTCTGTTGTATTTGCAGCAAAATATGATGTTCTAAATTCTCGATCAAAAAAACCTCGTTTGTTGACCGATACTACTCATCTCGACAAACCTTTTAGAAACATTTTCTTCTTAAACTAGTGCATGGTTTCTAGGCCAGGGGGCGTAGATGTATATCCTATTTTTGCCAATATCTCTTCTTCTAGAAGTCCGATTTGAAAAATTCCTTCTTTGTTGGATAGTGTTTCTAGTGTGACATCTGGTTCATATAATTTTAAAATTTTCAAGTAATTCATAGACTTTCCGCTAGGGAGCGTTAATGTAAATTGCGTTTCCCAATATATCTCTGCTTCTAAATCTCCGATTTGAAAAGTTCTTTCTGCACCGCATACAGCTCCTGATAGGAAGTCGTTTGCACATATTTTCTAATTTTTGTAAGAAATGGTTTGGGCACCAGGTGGCGTAAGTCTTAATTCCCGCTTCTGCTGTATTTACAGCAAAATATGAGCTTCTAAAATCTCGATTGAAAAATAAGTCGTTTGTTGACCGATACTATATACTCCTCATGTCGACAAACCTCTTAGGAGAATGTTCTTCTTGAAAAAATGCATGGTTTCTACGCCAAGGGGCGTAGATGTATATCTTATTTTTGTCAATATCTCTACTTCTAAGGGTACGATATGAAAAATTCCTTATTTTTTGGATAGTGTTTCCGATGCGAAATGTTTTTCCTATAAATTCAAAATTTTCAAGTGAATCATAGACTTTCCGCTAAGGGGCGCAAAGGTAAATTGCGTTTTCTGCTTTATTTCTGCTCCTAAAGATCTGATTTGAAAAATTCTTCCTGTATCGCACACAAGACCTGATGGAAAATATTTTTCACATAATTTCTAATGTTTGGTAAAGAATGGTTTTGCCACCATTGGTCATAAGTGTTAATTTCTGCTTCTGAAGTATTTGTTGCAAAATCTGGGCTTCTGAAAACTCGACTAATTTTTTTTCTTCGACCGATACCGCTTATATGGATACACTTTTTGAGAATACTTTCTTCCTAAAATAATGCATGATTTTCCCACCAGAGGACGTAAAGTCACATCTTATTTTTGTCGATATCTCTGTTTCTAAGAATTCGTAAGCTCACGATTCCGTTTACAGCAATATCTGAGGGCTTAAAAACCCGATTGAAAATCTTCTTTCTTTCGTCAGATCTATTGTTTTCCATACCGGTTCCATTGACTTAGAATAGCTTTGATAAATTTAATTTGCGTCAGAACGGATTCAAAAGACGTATTACACCCGAAAATTCGGTGTCATCTTTCTTCTTTGTTTTTCTCACCAGTAAATTCCTTTAGGCATCCTTCACCCGTCTTCGATCATGTTTCTCTTTTCTATTTACCTCTTACTCGCTTATCTTCGGTCGAGAATTCTGTATGTCAAGAACGGTTTTTCCTTGATCATCCATTTGTTACCAAGTATCTCCGCTATGTTCAAGGAAAAATTTCCAGTCATGTGCTTCACAGTTTTTTGTTTATTTATTTATTTATTTATTTATGTATTTATTTATTTATTTTTGTAGAGGAGGTTTCCAAGTGTGAATGTATCTCCCCAAATAGATTTACTGTAAAAGCTCATATATGCTCAGCATGTGTAGAAACAGGTTAAATACTTCAGTCTGTTTTGCCCGTGTTCCTTCTATGCCTGAAGACCAAAGCAATTCTTATGCAACAACCCCGTGGTTCATTTGTTTTACGGTGACTTCTTGTCTTCGATAAACTGTTCTATCAAGCATTTCTTGACATTTTGCGATTTTTTTCTTTTAGATTTCACGCTCCACTTCGGAGTCAAACAAGCAAACTATTTGACCTGATATAAAAGATTCTTTTTCCGCCCTTGATCAGTAACAATCCAGTCATTTACAGAGATCGATACATCTGTGTCTCATAGAAAACGAGACACTAAAAGATATATTAAGATCCATTACAAGATCAAACCGAATGGGACGAGAAAGCAATTTTTTCATTCCAATAAGTGTTCGGCATGCTATCCTCAGAAGCCGTGTCTAAGCGATTCTTTTCAAACATTTCTTTCCACTCCCCTCAGCTTTGCAGAAGAAGAAATGACATCTTCGAAAGAGCTCTTCGAGCTGTTTCACCGCGTCATCCAGCAGTGTTCTACAGAAAATAACTGGACCATTCGGGAAATGGAAGCTCTTCGCTTACTCCCTTACAAAGGATGGAGTTTTATCGGTCGTATGAGAAAAGTGGCAGGATTTCATCGTCTTTGGAAAATAAGACTTTCTAGGAAATTCTGCCTCATAAAGAAGACGATTTTCGTTGAGAAAATGCTATGAAATTCCTGAAAGCAGTTTATGTCGCAAAGTCTTCCTGGATAAAATAAGACATATGGTTATATATGAGATATTTATACGTCAGGGGTGAAATGTGCCTGAAATATTTATTTGTACATCAGACAGACATTTATATCGCATGCACTTTTGTGAAAACAAAAGCAAGTTGTGGTATTAAAAAGAAATTTCACATCTAACGATATAAAATTATTACCATAGAAATCATCGCAAATATATCTCTCGTAAGGGGAAAACCTGTAAACCCGACTTGATGAAATCTTCAAATAACCCCACATATTGCCAATCAGCAAAGGTAATTGTCACACAGTCAATGCATTTCCAGCACCGTCGTATGCCTATCGCAGTCTTTAATAAGGTTAGTACTTCTAAAATATTGGCAAAATCGGAAACGTACAAATGGGATAGCCGATCTTGTTCCAATACATGCCGTCACAACGTTACAACTTATTCAATTATGACCACAAATTTAACATCAATTTTTAATCTGAAGTAGAACTCAGGTTTATCACACACATTCACGTTTGTCGTTCAGTCTCACAGAAATATGTTTCAAAGCTGAATAACCGCTCTTGTTTTAACAAAAGGCAAAATATGAGGGACCTTCAATAATTTCTAAGCCTGACCTTGAGAGTAGTGGTTGTTGGCTGACGTAAGTATTGCAAAGTACTGCATTATCCTTCAGCTGTATAACAGCCATAATATGCCGTTGTATCAGCATTTAAGACGGAGGCAAGGTGCACTGAACTCTATAAGGTGACAATGGATAAGTGACAGATTAAATTGTGGAACCGAGCGGTAATTGAATTTTTGATGAATGAAGGTGAAACGCCATACAGTAATAATGAGCAGATGGTCCGCGTGGACGCCGATGATATACTTTCATATACCACAGTCAAAAGATGGGCTGCTCTCTTTAAACAGGGAAAAGACTCTGTGCAAGACGACCCTCGGGAGGGACTCTCAGTGGAGGTGACCACAAATGAAATGTGCCAGAAAGTGGAGGACCTAGTGTGTCAAACCGGCGAATCCGTGTCGCACAGATTGTTGGGGAACTGGAGAACGAGAAATATTCTCAACAGTTTTCAGGCGTGACGGCAAATTTGCAGCGATACATTCTGTCCGCGTAGCTCAGTTGGGAGAGCGACTTACTCCGGAGTGAGGAAACACGGATTCGATGTCCGTCGCGGACAAACTTGTGTTTTTGCATAGGCGACCAACGTGGAAAAAATGGGTCTACTGGTCGTTGGGTTCTTCGAAAAATGTGTGATGTTTGTTCCACACGTAGTCTGGAATTAATGAAAAATTCCTGCTTTGCTTCAAAGACAAAAAAAGTTAAGAGGGAGATTATGTGACGTACTACAAAGGCGAAAACATGTGTCAAGACGACAAATCTGCAGCAAGACATTCTGTCCGCGTAGCTTAGTTCAGAGAACGATATACTTCGGAGTGAGGGGACACGGTTTTGATGTCCGTCGCGGACAAACTAGTGTTTTCACACGTTGGATTTCTTTTTCTTCCTCCCACTTCGGACAGTATTTTGCAGATGCAGAATGTGAACCCTTGCAGTTCACGCTGTACTTGGCCTCTGCCACACAGTCATGCAAATGATGTTCTGTGGCGCCACAGCGCACACGACGTGCAGTACTTCTGCAGGACCATTGAGAGTGACCATATTTCTGGCATTTAAAACATCTCAGAGTATTTGAGATGTACGATCGTACCTCAAGGTGAATATACCCTGCCTTAATGGACGTAGGCAAGAAAGGGGTGTCAAATGTCAAGATGATGTTGCGAGATGGGACAGACTGTCGATTCTGCCGTAAGAGAATACGCCGTACACCCGTAAGATGTTGACTCTTCAGTTCTTCGAGAAGTTCCTCCTCGCCACACTTGGTTAGGTCACGAAAGAAGACAACACTTCGACATGAGTTAAAGTATCCGTGGGGTGTTGCCTTTACAAGAATCTCCAGCAATAATGTCGTATTTAGAAGTACGGTACTGTGTGTCGAACTCGACATCTCCACAACAAGATCTCGAGATTGGAGTTTCTTCACGCTGTTGGAAGAGTCTGCAATAGACTGTAGGACTTTACTAATCTAAGAAATGGACTTTTTGTGCACTCAAAGCCTGAGAAGTGTCTGAACAGTGGAAGAAGAAGAAGAAGAATCGGGCGTTAGAAGTACCTGGTACATGTTTCTTTGTGGAAGGTATTGACCCTTCTTCATTACGCCGCTTTGACTTTGCTCCCTAGGAAGCAGTTATAGAAGCCATATACGAAACGAAATAATTAATCCGCCGACTTCCCTGCCTACTACCGAGCCTAACAGGGGAGAGCCGGAGATCCGGAAGCCCATTTGGACGAAGGACACGGCTCTAGGGTTCAGCGGCGGATGTAATCAGTTGATAGAGTAGACACATGCTTGGTTAGTACCTTGACTTTCCCGTGTCTCGGTAATACTCCTTTGGCAGGCCTGCACTATTCCCAGGCTCACCCAGTCGTACGCAACGACAAGCCGTTAAAAGCCTGGACTCCACACTTCCACAGACTTCATTGATTAGGAGTGGGTTTGTTACCAGATGTCCATTTAGCTTGAAGCAGGGGGTAAAGATGAGTGTTGGTAACTGGGGACAACTACACACCAGCCCCCAGAAACCTCAGGCTCCAGCATCCCCTTTTACCGGTTACCCCACATAGCCAACGTGTAGATAGGTCAAGCTAACACAGCCCGAGAAACCAAAGGTGAAATATAAAATGGAGAATAAAGGAAGTAGAACGAAAACCTAAACTCCGGTGCAGGAGCATAATCTCAACCGCATCAACCTACAACTAAGGCGGCTGAATGTCAAGAGAAAATGAAACTAAAAAAGGGGAAACGTCATATAATCGAATTAGGCTATGGTCATATGGTCACAACTTCTCGTCAGTTGGATGAACAGCTGTCCTTGTAGTGATGTAATCGTTCCAAAACGAGAAAACAAGATAATCCGTCACAAGGTCAGCTCGGGCCTAAATGGCACCATTTGCTAAATAAATGGAAAACCAGTTATCCCTGTGCGGTGTAATTTTTTATCAGAATCTAGAGCACATGATTCTACAGGCTGAAGATTTCCCCGTGGCTTCTTCTTCTTCGTGTATATCTCCAGAGACAAGGAGTCGTGATCCAACAACAGGGGTGACTCATAAAGCCGTGACTTACGAAAACGATCCAAACGAGTCATACGACAAACGTAACCAAATACAACTAAAGGTGATTGTTTATGAAAATCCCTCAAAGTGGCTGGGAATTCCCAAAATAACTGATAGTGTTCGTACACAGTTGGTTGACCACGGCCCTGAAACAGTCGATTTATCCAAATTTACATTTCTGACCTCAAATGATGGAAAACATCTTGACTCCAAATGGTTTTCAAGATTCTAAAAAACGAGGAACGTGTGAAAAGACAATGAAGGATGTATAGCCAATCTAAACATGCTCTTTTTTGTTTTCCATGTTTAATCTTTTGCAAGAGTTCAAAACTCACACCATTTTCTGACTCTGACAAAGGTTTTTAGGATTGGAAACACTTAAATCCCTTTATTCAAATCCATGAAAATTAATTTCATCACAGAGATTGCTACATCACGAGGAATGTCTTTGAAAAGAGATTTAGAATTGGTAAAACTGTGGATGCTGAAATATATTACATCCTTAAAAAAGAGACTGAGAAGTGGCAAAACATTCCAAAGGTTGTTGTCGATGTTATCATTTTTTGTGCCCAAAACGGCAGTTTGTGAAAGCAATCGGAGAGAAATCGCATGGAAGCCTGGATGCGGTATATTCCTCAGTGTCTTGGAATTGATAAACCATTATCACCCTCAGCTAGCAGTTCACAAGGCCTACGTGAAAGCAAATAAACAAGCTCTGAGTGCCCCCCCTCCCAATAATTCAAAATGAGTTAATTGTGTTTATAGCGGGAAAGTAAAATGGTAAATATTGGGAAACATTAAAGCAGCAAAATATGTTTCTGTCATCTTTGTCTGCTCCCCAGAAAGTGCTAGTAGCAGATGTGCCAAGTTGTAAAGTATGTGGACCTCTAAGATGGCCCTTGTTAAATGCAGGAAAGTTTCATTGATTTTATTAACACAAATAAAAGAGCAGGAAAGGGTTTTTCAAATAATATTTTGTTAAAACTGCAGACCGACGGTCTGAAAATCGATGACTGCCGTTGCCAGTATAATAACAGCAGCAACCTGGCTGGAAAATATAGCGGCGTACAATAGAATCGTCTGAGATTAATGATTTGGCGAGATACGTACCCTGTGCTGCCCACAGTTTAAGTCTTGTTGGCTTCCATGCTGCAAGTGTTTCACTTATGATTGCAACATTTTTTGGAACTGTACAACGCTTCAATTTTTTCAGATGTTCTACAGGAAGATCGCAAGTTTTAACGGACAAACTTGGAGTTACTTTAAAAGATCACAATGATACGAGGTGGTCATCCAGACAGAAAGAAATTGCCGCCTTAAAAGAAAGTCAGTAAATTCTGTTTATTCAGTATTGCATGGCATGACAGGTCGCAGACATTATAGTGACGAAACAACTTTCAGAACACAAGCTTTGATCAGGCAAATACACTTAAGATTTCTCTGCCTTTTTCAAATATTGGAAAGAATATTGAATTGCATCGACAAGGTCAGCCAGTCTCTTCAAGGTAAGAGTATTTCTCTAAATGTAGCAAACAAGATGATGATAAAGGTGTCTCGCAGGATAGTTGTAAATGCGATACGATGAAATGGAACCAGGCAGAAAGTTTGCTGAAGAAAATCCTCAGAAATGGGATTAGAGGGAGACTTCCTGACATGAGGCTAAAGAAAGTTAAAAGGTTTCATGAAAGTGCGCCCGACGAAGGCCCCATCTTTCTCCTAAAAAGAGTTTTAGAAGAGAAATAAGTACAGTTTATGAAAAAATTTAACAGAAATGAAGCCACGATATATGAAGTTTTGTACGCTATATCATCAGAATTCTCTTTTTTGTCTGGAGATAACTTGAACAATCTGTGTTTGCGTGAGCTGAAAATAAGTGCTTCGGACTTCTCTACACATCGGACGTAAACATTGTGGAGCTTGTGTTCGAATTAGAAGTGTTCAAAGCACAAGTGCAGGAGCTGAGCAAGGAATTAAAGTCAGCAACTTCTCTGGATTTATTAAAGTATTAAAATATATTCAAGGGTACCTTTTGGAGGATATTTATCAAACCATCAAGACTGCACTTCAAATTCATGATATTTAATCTTACCAGTAACTGTGGAGCCTTGCGATCACAGCTTTACCAACTCAAGTTGATAAAGAATTATCTCCATTCTACGATGAGCCAAGAAATATTGACTAGCCGTGCCCTATTAATTATCAGTCGAACATGAAGTGGTTTCAGAGATTAATGTAGACGCCATAGTAGTTGAATTCGCTTCAGCAAAAGCGAGAAAATGGAAATTTTGACTTATTTCAAGAACATAAATTTATAAATTTTGAAATACCGTTTAAACACATTAGGTCCAATGTTATTCTTCTTTTACACTGCGTCTCCATACTAAACTATCGTAGGCAAAAAGCAAAACAAAAAGTTACTCAAGACGAGTCTTAAAACTTATGATGGGTTAGTAACAACGTAAGTTTTAGACAGGATTAGAATTTACTGCTTACAGTGTATAATTGATTTATGTACTTTATTATTTACACTATTAAATTACATGGATCATTTAATCAGTGAAATTAAAGCATTCACAACTAAATTGACAGTAAATAATTTCATTTTAGCAGTAAGTTTTAGGTTAAGGCCACACGAGTGATAATTACTGCCGGATTTCTTCAGTAAACGAAGCTCTTACAAAAGTCGCAAATAAATGGCTAGACGGTAGCTGTGAAATGTTGCTCTCATCAGAAGTGCTGCCCAGCCAGATGAGCAGCATGTGCATCAGCCAGATTGCGTATTGAGTTGGGTGATGGTAGTATGATGAAACATGAATAAGCAGCGTAATGATAAGAAAATGTTGTTCTATTATTATTCTTAATAATAATTCGTCGTCGACGTCGGCGAATGCGGCAATACAGCAATGGTGGATTCATCATATTATCAGTGAAAGATTACACAATGGAAGATCTGCACTTCTTCAGTTCCCAAATAAGTGTTTTGAATATTATAGAATGTCTATAACGTCTTTTGACTTTCTTCTCTCCGTTATGAGTGACAGCCTTTAAAAATCTGATACTGTTATGCGGCATTGTACATGCGTGGAAGAAAAAGGAGATCGAACAGAACTGGATACTTTTGAACTTGAATCATTACATGTTCACTGTCAATATAATACATCGTGATTAAATCAAAAAACAGAATAGAAACAAATCACAGCACTCACTCGCTTCAAATGTCGCTCTGTGTGTCCAGCGTTCCGGCTGCAAATGAAAGGCGTAAAATGGATCCGGGAGATTCTTCTGGTGTCGCACTCCTCACTACCTGATTGGCAACATTTACTGCTGTGACTAGTCGCTATTGCTGCAGGCATTTGAGTGCATTTCTTATTCTTCAAAAGTAGCAGAAATCCGGCACTTATTATCGCTCATGTGATCCTTGTCTTAGACAAATAATGTGGCTCTTGTGGTAAAGTGATTTTCCTGGTGGGGATGCTCCAGTACAGCTGTTTGCCAACAGCACAAGGGATCCTAGGTACGCCTCTACACTGGTCCAAATAATTCATTCAGGAACTTCCGAGTTTCACTAGCTACGGCCTTGCCGAAAAAGTGCTTATGCGTCATTACCAGACAGCTGCGTAATTGGCAAAGGCAACATCACTATGACACTCATTACAAAATAGATGGGCTTCATTTAGATTACTGCTACAGTTACCACAGCCTTTCCTGATTTTACAATATAATTAGAAAATATGATAGCCAAACTGCTAAAGTTCTCCGTTCAACAAGAATTCAATCGCTCTCGTCTTTCTTTCTTTGTGTTTGATGTTTTCTACGAAAGATGGAATAGCAACGAAACGTTTTTGTGAGGAAAATTATGTTGAAAATTAGATGAACTTCCAAAAAAAAGAGGTTAGTGACCTTCATCGCCGACGTTCACACCCCCAATTATATTGAGCACAGTTTCTTATAATTAAGTCTGAATGTACAGAAGACAATTTAACAACACACCAAATAGAATAAATTTTGCTGTGTAATTTTACATATTCATCGGTTAGGAGAAAAATATTTCGTAATTTTTTATATTTATAAAATTCAAAATATTTTGCAACTATTGGTAATATGAACGGTTTTATAATTAATTATACTGCACGTAATTAAAATTAAAAGCGTAGGTATTCACTGAATCAATTTCTTGCAGCAATAAAACCTGGTTGAAACGTTAATTCTGGAGAACAGAATCATTTCTCGAACCATTTAAAAGAGGAGAGTTAATTAGCATGTTTACACAAACAAAAAGAATAAGTATCGGAACGAAACGTACCACTAAAAGAATGGGCATTGGACTTGTTGTTCCATTTGGATGAATCGGTATTGAACCTGTTGATATCCTACGAATCGTCGGGGACTGATTCGCCTGCTTCTGTTAATCAGTATTTTTAGTCCTTCCTGTCGTTTCTCTGCTCGACTTCAATTCATTACCGTTTCATTACCAGGGGTTTAGAATGTCTGAAGTGTACTCCGGACTTCAGAATGCCCCAAACCTCAGCTGTCTCATTCACCTGTATTTTACCTACAATGCATCTAAATAAGTAACCCCGCCATTACACCTCTGTCGTCAGAACTCATGTATTCCTTGTATGATGTAGTTTTCTACCCTCAGCATACTTATTTATTTGAGAGTCGGCCCTCGTGTAGTTCTACATTCGGACTTCGCATGTCGGCAGTAGCTCTGGATGCGAGACTCGACTTGTCATTGACTCGAGAGACCAGGGGCTTTGAGGAACTCTCCGCCGCACTCTTGGTGTCATGGCTGATACTAGTTTCACTTAATAAGATGAAACCTCTGCATCGGTATATCAGCAACTCTTTGCATGAGCACGGGTTCCTGAACTCAGACTGAGTTCCTATTTTCGCACCGATGAATCAAAGATAGGAGGAGTCGTGGGATCCGCTGTCATGTGTAATGGCGATGTTTTTGTCTAGCGTATTATAGATCAGGTAAGATCACATGTAGAAGATTTTAGGAAGGAAGTGTCTGACCCCAGGTCTTAAACAACCCTTAGAAATAGGAAGCTAGGAGATTTGCGCTATAGTGCCCGATAAGAAAGTGACAAGAAAGTGAGGTAGAAAGGGGAAGAAAGACGCCCTTATTTATTACCGGGGTGTCAGTACCCGTGGTCCAACGGCTTGACGTGCCCATCCGACGCACTGCGGATATTTAGTGGTTGGAGCGTTCGTACCTGCCTGGGATCGAACCTGAAGTTTTCTCCATGGCTGTTACGAAAATTGACCACTAGGCCACCCGCGGTACCTAGCGTATGATATCTGAGGGCACGGTGTTTTTAAAAGCATGCTGTCTACCTTGCACTCCGTCACTTACAGTCGAGTTCTCATCGGCGTGTTATGGTCTCTTCGGATCATTTAAGTGTCTTGAAGTCTTGCACATTGGTTGATTGTGGTTACCGTCCTTATCTACAATGCTTCAGATGAGACGTTTATTTCATTCTTTGCATAAAATTTTTGATCCGATTCTGCTGGATACCAAACTATGTTGGAATCCAGAGTAACGAGTCAGCTGATGTTGCTGCCAGGTCCGTTTCCTCCTTGGAGACCACAGCTTTACCACTGTACTACCGAAACTTACGTTTTCTTGTTCGGGAGCATATCAATCGTACATGGCAGGTAGGGAAAAAACTGCATGGTATCGTGTCAGTTCTTGGAGTCTGGATTTTGTCTTTTCGCTGGAGCCGTAGGGAAGAAATCATACTGGCACGTGTGGTCATTGCCGTTTCTCGCACCACTATTTGCTGTGTGGAGACAGTGCTCTAATGTGTGAGACGTGTAATGTACCTCTGATTTATGTGCATGGTTTATGTTCATGTCCTCGTTTTGTTCCTAAATGTTCTAGTTTTCTGACTTAATCCACTCTTCCAGACGATCCGGAAACCCTGATTCGGCTTTTAAAGTATCGATGGGATGTTTCTTCCGTGTTTTCTTTTTCACGTTGTGCCGATGTTTTTCGTTTTTTCTTTAGTCCGTTTTCTCTTTGTCGGCCATTTACTCCGTTTCTGGTGTTACTACTTTTTTACATACTTACCTGTTATATTTTGATGTTTTCGTTGTTTCTGTTTGGCTCATTGAAGCCCTTCTGCCAATAAATGCGAATCAACCAATCAGACGTTATGCTGGGACCCATCGTTCGGCCATGAAGCTGACCCACGAACAACTCTCCGCCAACTTTATGAACCACGTCTGAGCCATTCCGTTGGCCCACAAAATTATCTTCAGTGGAGTCTCGTTACTTTTGATGGGACAACGTGCATTGTATTAGAAATGTAAAAGCAGCAATATTTGTTTGAAAGAAGCTTATTGAAATTGAGCGCAAAAAATAAAAGGCTATATTTCTACTCTGTCCACCAGTGCAGCTATAATATTAAATTCCCTTAAGTCGTATTTGTAAAATTATTTTTAAGCCGGATAACGTATACCATGTTGATAATAAATAACGCACGTTCGAATATTTATAATGAAGAGTTTTTCCGCTTTTTCTCTCTGTGCGGCGTAAAATTATTTTTATATTTGACGTGGTATATATATTGACCAAAACTCGGATGGGAAAACCTTTTCCTGAATTGAGTAAACGAAACTGTGTGCAAAACTGTCCCTGTATTGTTTCCCTGCATAATGCAAACTTCAGCACGGTATGATGAAAGATGTATTATATTAATGCAATGAAAAGTGTATTACTGCGAAAAAGGATGAAAAGCGTATTAATGCGAATAACGCAAGTTAATTTTGTAAATGAACATCATATCTCCGCTTCTAAAAGCTCCATTTGAAAGCTTATTTTTGCGTATAATAACTGTAGTTAAGTTTAAACTTTTTCACGTAATTTTGAAACTTTTTGCGATGTAAAATACACCCATCAGGTGGTGCAAGTTTAGATTGCTTCCGCTTCACACTTTCGGACTGGAAACATTTATTTAGTACCGGCTGGTTCTGATTGCAAAAATTCCTTTGTCACCATAATCAACATATAATTAATTTTTACACATGTAATACATATTTTCCTGTTGCATAATGATGTATTTTGAAATGAAAAATATATCCGCGATTGCAAAGTGACGTCTGAAAAAGCTGGTTTTCGATCAAGTTTAGCCATGGTCGTAACGTCGTGCCTTTTCCAGTTTTTCATGTGAAAAATTGTTTTACTAAGAAGTTTTATATGTTCGAATGTATCTCGGCTTCCAGAAGACCGATAAGTAAAATTGATTGGTCGTTCTGACTACTGTCGGTGTCATTGACATGTCTACTTATTTTCTGTATACATTATTTTCTCCCAACGGGTGAAATTTTATATTCGCATTTGTTTCTATATCTAAGGTACTAAAAATCATGCTTTTAAAAACATTTCCCATATTAGATTTCTGGTAGCACAACCAGGGTTTTCCATGCGTTTTTCAACTTTTATGATGCAAAATTCCACCAAATAGGGAAAAACTCCATTGAAATATTAAGAAAATTCTGCTCACAAAGCCTAAAACGAAATAAAAAAATAACTGAAAATACATTTCAGCATGCTAGATTTCAGACTTTTTTGAAAGACGTACTCATCACTCCCGAGAATTTGATGCATTCTTTTTGTTAACTTTATTTTGATATTTTTGTTCGTTTTGATTCTGACTGGCAGCAAAAACTCTGTTACCGAGTGGCGCATGTACATTAATTTTCGTTGTATGTATGTTATTGGTTTATATGCATTCACTTTATAACGCATTTGAAAATAGGCAGTCATTTGCGTTCTGTAAAACACTGGAAACTTTCTAAAGAAAATGAACAGCGGCTAAGACAACGCAAATACCGTGCCTTCCCCATATGTTGCAAGTTGCGATGTCATTCCTTCCTATTCTGTCCTTCTTCACTTAACTTCTGTGTGTATTGTTTCAGTAGAGATCGTTTGAACCTTTGCCTTCAGTTTTCCTGTTGTGATGCTGATGTAACCTGTACTGTGTATTTACTGTTTAGCATGCTCTTACTATCTTGATCCCTTCGCGTTACTTGATAGAATCATTTCTTACTGGAACTGTCACTGGTATTAACGTATAGGTACATGCTGTCATGTCGTACAGTATTTATCTCATCGCATGTAGTGTTAGGGAATCACAAGAAACAAGCCCACTCAGTATTCATATTCTGCTAAGTTGTGTAAACCTCGATCTGTACGACGTTTTCCAGCTCGTTTTTTCCCGTAAAGGAAAAACACGGAATTCCCAATCATGGTTACCTCTGAAAATTTTCAATTTTGAACTGTTTAAGTCATGGAACTAAATAACTGCAATCGAGCAGTTCCACAGTCCAAACATTAGTCATATCCATATACACTACAGATTTTAAAGTCAAATGAAAGAAATTTAGAAATTACTTTCTCGCGAACGAAATACTGCACTACACAAAAGACATGCAGTTCCACAAAATCTAATTGAAAGGATCAGAATTTAAATAAGTTCTGATTTTTTCATAAGATTTTTTTGATTGGAGGTTTAACAACCGCCCTGAGCAACTCAATGGGCTATAAGCAGTCGCCCGTCCCTAATTTAGGGTCAATGGTTCCAGGGAAGGGAGAGAGCCAGTGCCGTAAGACAAACACAACATCCATGCCTGACCGGCATTCGAACCCGGACCCCTTACGGACGAATGATCAGAGGCCAGCGCCTTAGACCACTGCGCCACCAGGGCGGCCCATAAGATTTTGATACTGATACTTTCAAAAGTGTCGGAGCTTCAGGTATGAAATGCAGGTGGTTCGTTGTCATGAGATGCAGATATTTGTTATTAAGATATAGAGATGTATCTCATGTGGTATGTTGAAGCATTTCCACAAAACACTTCGGTGTGTTTCATGAGATTATATTTCAGTAGACTTTGACGGCCTCCGTACGCCTGTCAAAGAATTTTTCCGTGAGCAAAAATACTTAAGATATTGTTGCAGTTAAAGTGTGTTTTTCTACGATAGTCACCTTTTTTGCGCTGGCAAGACACTAGAAATTAGCAGTTACAGAGGGTGAGTCGAAAGTTTCGCAATATTTGCATAAACACATGTGCTGCGGCGGGTACGCCACGTGTTTAAACTAGTTCAAGTCACGCACTGAAGTCAGTCGAAAGAGAAATAAAGTCGTAGTCGTTGCTCTGAAAACAGTATTGCATATCGTTGTTCTGCTGTGTTTGGCAGCCTAAAACATGAACAGTCACAACCGGCTAATTAGGGAACTTTTGCTTTATAAGTTTGAACTCGGCCATAACGGTGCTCAAGCAAAACGGAACATTTGTCATGCGAAAGGGGAAGGTACCGTGGACACAGCACCACAACCAGATGGTTAAAGAAATTTCGCTCAGGTGACAGAAACCTCGACGATCACCCAAGGTCAGGTAGGCCGCGAACCGTTGATTTGGAGGCTGTGCGCCAGGCCGTAGAAGCGAATCCGACAACCAACACTGAGAGATTATCAGGCGAGCTGGGCATATCACAGTCCACCACGGTTCGTCCCCTGCAGGACCTCGGCAAGGTATACAGGAGCTTTTGCATTGTCCCTCACGAACTGACGCCAGCTGAAGCAAACCGCCGGGTGGAAATGTGCACGAAACTCTTAGAATACCCGCGCGATGTACGTGTCATCAAAAGAATTGTTACGTGCGAAGAAAAGTAGGTCTACTTCCGTAATCCTAACACACAAGGGCGGTGGTTGAGCCTGGGCCAGCTTCCTGAACCTGTTGTCAAACGTGGGCACTTTGAGCACAAGGTGATGCCCTGCGTGTAGTTGAATTCCGAGGGGATAACCCATTACGAATTTGTTCCAGACGGTCGGACCATCAACGCCAACCTCTACTCTGAACAGCTGGAGCAGATGTATGCCGTTTTGGAGGAGAAGTACCCGGCCCTGGTGAACAGAAAGCGCGCTCTCTTACAAATGTACAACGCTTCGCCTCATATCGCGCGAACGACCAGGGCAAAATTCTAAGAATTTGAGGGCATGGAACTGATGCCACACCCAGCATATAGTCCGGACCTTGCCCCGTCAGATTATTTACTTGCTCCGGTCCATGGCCCACTTCCTTCGCGGACGGCACTTCAACAACCAGGAAAAGGTGGCAGATGGGACGAAAAAGTTCTTCACCTCGAAGGACAAGAACTGGTACCGCCGCGGAATCGAAGAACTGGCAGACAGATGGCTAAAGACGGTGCAACACGATTGCCTATACTTTGAATGCTAGTTAGCTTTTTTCGTAATGGTACTTATGAAGACATAAAGTAATTCAAATATTGCAAAACTTTCTACTCACCCTCTGTATTACGGCATCGGGCAAACCTGTGCCAAAATGCTCTTTCTCTGCGTTCCACGTTGTCAGTAATGTGGATGTGTTATTGACGTTATTACTTAAGCAGTGGCGAAGGTCAAAAGGTGCAAATGTTTATGTATCCGCTCTAAGTAATGTTCATTTTACACGAGCAACAAATTTGTAGCAAACTCTAGGCAGCAGGAGGACGAAATGCTTGTCAGTGTCACATGGACTACGCGAAGCATGTGGTGATTGTGTGTGCACCTTCAACTGTGTGTGTCATTGGACGATAGCTGATAGTGAAGACGTTTCTAGGGAAAGTGGAGATGAAAACCCTCAGAACAGCCATCATATTCACGGGACATGAGTCTGTGCGAGATTTACTTATTACGGAAAATAACAGAAAGTGTTAGAAGCAGACGCCTGAAAACCATCGATAGCATGACTTCTGCGTTAGAGCGTTCTCCGATGACATTGATCCAAAACGACGCTGCCTCCAGAATTTCAACGCCTTCCAAACGTTTAGCAACGGGTCATCTACAAAGGCGGCGAACATGTCAAGAGACTGTCACTGTTACTGGTATGGTCCTTTTCAATACGCACTAATTACCTCAATGTTTATATAACAAGAAAATGAACCTCGTAGATTCGTCTCACACAAGTTCCACCCAAAGTCGTGGTTATCCGAGATGCTTTAACAAGTAAGTTTCACACTGGATACTACTGGGGCTGGTGTGGCAATATAGTTTGGTCCAGGTATTCGTCTGGGTAAAAACGGTGACGTTACATTACGCAGTAGTCGAACTATCGCACGCTTTGGCAGCAGCACTGTGCGCATATGCACGATGATAAAGCAGGAAATTATTATCATATTTCAAGTTGGACGTCGCAGTACTTGTAGGAAGAATGTTGCGTAGCGATCAAACTTCTCGCCATTTCGCGGCAATATATGTCAACTACGAACTTGAGGGTACCGCCGTTTTCAAGTAAACAAATGACATTGTATGGGGAACATAAGAATGCTGTGAAGAATGTGTATACGCTGAGCTGAGGAGACGCGGATACACGGGTGATGACGCTGTGAGAAATCTAAGTGCCACGATGGGTGCAATGGGTGTTTTAGAGCTTGTCACTGTTTTCCACTCGTGTGTGTACGTCGTTCGTTTAAAGAATGACTGGTTTCATCGATCTAGAATTTGCTTGGATAATAATAGTAATGCGTTGTTTGCAGAGAAATTCTCGAACGTTTAGCAGCTCAAAGCTCCCGATGACACGCCCTCCACAGAGCAGCCAAGTGTAAAATGCTTTTCTGTAGATTGTTAATATTCTCAAATTGCATTCTAAGAAAAACAACCAATGTTTGATTTTGGAAAAAGTCTTGTGACGTATATTCTAAATTAACTTTCCTTTTTGGTTTCTTTCCCTATGTAAATCTTGAGTTTATTCTCAGTTATACTTCACTCTTAACGTGATATCTTTTCTCTCAAACGAATACTCTTGGCAACATAATTGAGGTTGAATGAACGTGACGTATACCTGATATAAGATAAGAACGAGAGATAAAAACGACGACTAAACTGTTGCTTGGCGAGCGTTGTTAAAGAGAGCGTTGCTTGGAGAAGTGTTGCAAGTTGAGCGTTGTGTTGTAGAGCGTTGTGTTAAGAGCTGTGTAGAGCTGTGTGGTGTGTGGAGTACTATGTGATGTTATGATTTGTTATGGAAGTGCTACATCCTGAATAAAGCATATTTTCCGTAAGTTTGACTTCTGTTCATGAAATAAATACGGTATTACGCCATATAATACAAATTTTGAAGATGACAATCCGATTTTTGGCGTAAATGTGACAAGGATGGTAAGTCAGATGATATCCAAAAACTTGGAAATTTTTCATTATTATTTACGCAAAAAATCGGATTGTCATCTTCAAAATTTTTATTATATGGCGTAATCCCGTATTTCTTTCATGATTTATCTGCTTCTCCGGGCAAACACGGAATAAGATTCTTAACCTCCAGATTCGCTAAACATGAATGCCGGTTGCTTCGACTAGCGAATCCTGTGATGGTTATATTCAAATTGATCGGAAACTTGAAACTTGGTCGTGGTGTAGTGGTTAGCATATCCTGGCGTTTTCTGGGAGACGCTGGTTCGAATCCCGCTCCAGGACGATGAAAGTTTTCGGATGTTATCTGACTTACCATCCTTGTCCCATTTACGCCAAAAATCGGATTATCATCTTCAAAATTTGTATTGACTTCTGTTGTTTACATGTTTCGTCTGGCCGTTAAGGTTTAATTTAGGAACTATTTCATCTTATGGTTATGTTTTTAAAATAACGTAGAAGTACGAAAAGACTTCACGTCATAGTCTCATTTCAGTGTCGTCACGTAACTTCATCGGTCTTTCTCCTGTTTATCAAGATGTTATAAAACTCTTCTATACTGCACTGCACGAGCTGGAATTGTAACATTCTAATCTTCGAAGATAAATCTTCCTTGCCCAAAGCGGAATCATTCATTATTTTATATTGTGTTACACGACAAGACGGTATTTCCGAGCTAGAAAAATAACTGATTACGTCTGCTAGAAGCTTCACGTACGAAGACAAGTGTGCTGATGGGACAGCGTGAGACTTTTTCTGCTCTTTGACTTTCGGTATCTTCCATTTTCTCTATCTATCTTCAGATAATAAGATTACCTGTTACTCCCTTCTGTAACTAATAAGCGTCGATGGAAGATCAGATTATGAACGACTAGCATGGCATTCAACTAATCATGGTGAAGACACACCGACTCGTCTTTCGAGCTCCAAGACAGTTCCAAGGAAGTAAATGGATTCATCAGTGAATGTCGGAACAAAACGGCGGGCGGGGAATGCGAATTTCTGGGCTAAATGTAATAACGAATCCCTTTACTCACAAAAATAATTATCCTCCCTCCAGGCACGTTTTCCTGAGCGTTCGTACACCAAATGAAGATAACAGAATTTTTTTCTGGTAGGAGACGGAATTTAGGCAACTATGCTACTGAATTAAAGCTTTATATTGCGAATAAAAGTTGCTCAATTTAAAGAAACACAACTGATTTTGATTACGGAAAATGGGAATCATGAATTAAAAAAATATGGGAAATGGTCACGGACGAAGACAGGTTCGGGAAAAAACAGAGACTGAAGTCATATGTACAAAAAATAAAACTACAATAGAAAGTGGCTTCTCCCGCACGTCCGGGGATATTTATAATTCATTCTTTTGTTTCAAGTGCTTGAAGTGCGCTTTTGTATGCAGAAAGCTTTTGTCACATGGTTGTTTAAAATAAATCCGAGGGTAAGATATGTGTAATCATGTATTAATCCTTAATTACCTGTTGATGTTAACAGTATCTGAAGATAGTTCAATGAGCCTTGCATGACTTTTGAACATCTGATACGTTTGAAAGAAGGTCAGTAAAAGAGATTCCACGTGGATAGAGAAACGATCAGCAGCTCCATTTCTTAATTAATTTAGAGTCAAATGATTGAAGGTTCATTTTTGAGATCACCAAAATGCAGGATTTTTTGAAAGGTATAATGCCGTTTTATTAGAAGATTTACAAATGAGCGGCATCTCACTAAATGCGGCTAATTTTGTTCCACCACTGATGAGAAAGAAGAAGTAATAATGTTCTTCTTTATGATTTGTTGACTTTACGAAAGTAAAAGTATGAAAAGGACTTAAAAATATCAGAACAGGAGTGTAAATGGAATCATCTGTTCTGTAGCTTTTATCACATCCCTATGTTTAAAACTTCTATGATGTGGAAAAAATCAAATATTTTTCATCAGTGCATTTATTGAACTTCAAAGGCACTTTACTGGGTAAAAAATAAGACTTACAAAATACAAAGACCATAAAAAAGTTATATGCATACACAACGTTAAATAAAGAGGAGAAAGAAACCAGATAATGTAATTACAAGATCTCTCGATCTATGGAGATTAAACAATGCGAACATAACAAAGTCAACCAAGACAAAGGAAAAAGCAGTCATGTGTCCAACATTTCAAACATGTCCCAATAAAGTAGGATCTAGTAGAATCTCATTGTCTACTATTGAAAATACGAACTGTTGATTCCTTTGTTAGCAGAATGCTAAGTGGACTACTCAAAAAAAACGGTGTTACCTTGCTTGTCAGGACAACATCTTCAGTTTTACACATTCCGCTTCGATTGTTTTTTTTATTTTAGCCAGAATCCGTATGATTTGCATCACATGATGAAGTTGCTTTCTAATTGCAATGTAAGATAGATAGCGTTAAACTCGAAATTACATTCTCATCTCGGGTCTGAAGGCAAATGAAAAAACTGTTTCTCATAATGTGTTGATTAGCAGACATGAATTCGGAAGCGTTGTTTACTTTCTTCGGAAAGTAGTGTATGGGAACACAAAAAAACGGTATTGAAGGAGATCAGTGATAGATCTGACTCTTGAGTAATGCTGAAAGTGTCGACACCGATGTCCGGAAAACCTTTAGATGACATTTAAAATTAGATAATGTCTTTCACACGCTGAGAATGCAAACTGGTACAACGTTCATCATAATTTTACCTTGAAAACGTTTGTAAATTCGTAGGTTGATTTTAGTTGCAAACACAATAAAGATCTAGATGGCAGCAATTTCTGTATTATCCCACATTTAGAAAAAATGCGTATGCTACTGTACTGTCTCGTGTAACAAACATATAGGTATCCTTAAAATGAAAGTAAATGGAAGCCAATTAAATATTGGTCACAAAAAAATTCTTGGAGTTTGACAGCGGAATACACTCTCTCAGAAGTCACTCGGAAGAAACATGAAATCAAGGAGCTGTACTATTAATGTTTTGCAGAAATTATTTAATGCACCTCTTGGCCATGAAAGACTACTAGAGGCTGGCCATCCCTTACTTGGAGTTGCCGGTTTCATGGAATGGAGCGAACCAGAACTAAAGAAATGAACAACATGCATGTCTGTTCTACACTGGCGTGCAAAAATTAAGGACGAGACTTTTTTTTAATGTAACGTCGTGCAGAAGTGCTCCACATCGACTCAAATCATACCATAAGATCCCCAAGATATAAGAATATGAGACAAGTGAGCAAAACCGTCCAAACAAGAAATCCAAAGAATACAAAGGCATTTTATTGAAAACGTAGCTTCGAGCATAAATGGACAGAAGACAGAAACGTCCATGTGACAGGTAGCTGCCAAGAACAATCCAGTCTTTAGTAGGGGATATGATCACCCCTAACTGCGTTGCAGGATTTGCAACGTCTGTCCATGCTCAGGATGAGGTTGTCAAGGAGCTGTTGAGGCATCGCGGCCCATTCCTCTTGTAGCGCCAATCGCAGCTGCGAACTCGTTGCTGGCGGCTGGTGACGTTCTGCCAAGCGTCTCCCGAGAATGCCCCACACGTGTTCGATTGGATTTAGGTCCGGGAACCATGAGGGACAATCCACGCGTGGAATATCTTCACTCTGCAACAGCTCTGCGACAGCCACTGTACGTTGAGGTGTAGCGTTGTCGTTCATGAAGAGAAACTCAGGACCCACAGCACCACTAAACAGGCGCACGTGAGGCAGGAGAATCTCGGTACAATAGCGGACACCAATCACTGTACCTCCTTGGAAGATGTGGAGGTCAGTACGGCTACCAAGCATGATACCGACCCAAACGAGAACTTCGCCACCTCCAAACCAGTCCTTTTCGATGATGTTGGAGGTGTGATTGGGTGTTCCCTGCTCTCTCCAGATGTGTATATGTCCAGAATCGCTGGTCAGACTAAATCGGCTCTCATCCGTAAAGAGAACTCGACCCCGTTGCTGATGTGTCCAGTTATTGTGTTCCTGGCACCACAGAAACCACCGTCTCCGATGAGCTGGCGTTAATGGCACACACCGTACTGGTCGTCGTGGAAATAGACCACCTTTGTGCAGCCTCCTGGCCACGTTAAAACGTGATAACGGACGTCTAGTTGTCTGTTGCATGTGCCTTGCGATTTCTCCCGCTGTTTTCGGTCTGTCCATTCTCGCCTGTAGGACAATATAACGGTCGTCCGCCGCCGTGGTTGCTCGTGGACGACCATTGCTAAACTCTCGGAAAGCTGTTCCTGTCGTTTGAAATGCTCTCCAAGCTCGTGAAACGATGCTGTGAGCGATCCCGAACTCCTCGGCCACACTAGTCCCACTTCGACCTTCTTCCGACTTCCCAATGACGCGACCTCGGGCAAAGTCATACAGATGTCGTTCACTGGATTGTCTGTTGGCCATATCACACGGTGGCAGCAACTCAACGTCGTTCAAACCGATGTACACCGTGCAATAACTTTCACCGAATTGCTGAGCGTATACCGCCCGTGTGCTTTATACCCCCACCGCCACCCCACCTACGTCATGCTGCATATATGTGCATGCCCTACCGTACCGGACCCTAGACTATCTCCTGAGTGGTCATTCAGTCCGTTCTGCCTGCTGGTTCCGCTGTTATGCTAATTTCTCCTCTTCGTCCTTAATTTTTGCACACCAGTGTACTACTGCGAGACTACTATTTAACAGAATAGCTGGTGGGGAAGCAGATCCTCATACATCCACATATAGAAGCTCAAAGGACTATGCCAAAAACGTAGGATAATGCTAGATATGGTAACATAGCCACCTTGAATTATAAGTTCGACCCTACTCAAACAGCTTTCAACAAGTATTCAATATCACCATGAGAACAAAATTATTATGTCATTCGTTTTGAGAGCGTGTGGTCAATCAGCGTGAAAATTGGTCAAAATAGCAATTTTTCTTTCCTTGAACTTTTGCTCCATATGTTCCTAAAAATCTTCGTCAATGGAATATGTCAGTCAGCAATACTCAATACGTTTCCTGTCTCTCGAACTACGTATGTTCTAAGGTAAAAACGGATATCCATGGAGATGGTACCAAAACTGTTATTATCTTTAGGTGTTCCGGCCTTCAAGCAGAGCTCAAGAAACGGGATATGTGCCGGTAAACTCAACACATTTCCACTGAAGAGCAATTGAATTAGACACAGCCGGCGTTATGCAAATGTGGCGCTGTGGGCGGCCCTGTAAACGGAAACGACATGACGTATGCAGAGATCCGTCAATATAAGGAGTGATGCGACGGGAATCAGTAAGAGTTGGACACAGTATGGGTAAGACGAAGGATCTAAGCGCATTTGATCGTGGGCAAATTGTCCGGGCCCGACGAATGGGTCACTCCATCTCGGAAGTCGTGCAGGCACTGGGTTTTTCACGAGCCACTGTGAAAAACCCAGTGCCTGCACATCGAATTCGGTAAAACCATCTTTGCGAGGGCCAACTGCGTGTGGATGAGAGGGGTCATCGTCGGCTAGCTCGCATTGTAACCGCGGATAAACGAGCCACAGTGTAAAAAATCACTCGACAATTTAACTCTGGTGCACAAAAACGTGTAAGCAGCCGCACCATCTAGAACCATCTCCTCGCTATGGGGTACAGAGCCATCGTCCCACGAGAGTACCGCTGCTGGCCGCACATCACAGGGTGCAAAGATTAGCATGGGCGCGGGAACATCGCCCCTGGACCCTAGACATGTGGGAAAATGTTGCCTGGACTGATGAGTCAAGATTCACGTTGGTGCATGCGGATGGCAAGATACGAGTACGGCGCAAACCACATGAAGCGATAGATCCTTCTTGCCAGCAGGGTACTCTTCAAGCTGGTGGGGGTGGCATTCTTGTCTGGGGACTGCTTACGTGGACTGAAATGGGACCCCTGGTACGTGTGACATCGTCCCTCACAGGTCAACGTTACCGGGATATCCTGGACGACCATTTGCTCCCTTTTGTGCGTCTTCAACATTCCACTGGAAACCTCATCCTGGAACAAGACAATGCACCGTGCCATCTCTCCCGAATCGTATCCGAATGGTTGGATGAACACTCCACCGACGTTATCTCGCTTCCTTGGCCAGCTAGGTCACCTGACATCAATCCCATCGAGCACATCTGGGATACCATCGAGAGAGATGTTTGGGGCTCTGACCCACTCCATCAAATCTTCGTGAACTGTGGGAGCTTGTTCAAGGGTTGTGGATCCGTATGGCTTTCCAACGCTTCAGGTGTTTTGTCAAGTCCATGCCGAGACGAATCGCCGCCGTCGTCAGGGAGAAAGGTGGTGCTACACGTTACTAGACAGGTATCTCTAATTCAATTGCTCTTCAGTGTATTGCAATGAGTCACAGTTTTTCCCCTTATTTTATTTCATCAGTACATTTTCACTTTTCAAAGTCTGATATAAAACTATCAAAATTTCAGTATTAGGTAAATTACTGACTCTTAGATTCCTGTGCCTTTTTAAATCCCTGGTTTGGCGAACCAAAATCCATTCATAATATTTCCGGCGGGTCTCTCACTGAGTGATCTCCTTAAGACCTCCATAATCTCCGTACCACGCAGCAGTTCAACACTGATGTTTGAAGACAATGAAAAAATAAACGTTCATGTAAACTGACGTTTTCCTGACAATGAAAAAATAAACGTGACAAGACAATGAAAAAATAAGCGTTAATGTAAACTGCAGTTTTTCTGACAATTTGATGTCCTAAAAGTTTTTTATTGTTTATTTGCTACAGCACTTTAAAAAAAACTATCAAAGTGCACAAATATTCGTTGAAGATGTCACGAGTATTTATTTCCTAGCCTGTTCTTGTTTGGAGGAGATGATGTGAAAGAACTGCCCACTTCAGAGTGATTTGTATTGACTGAGCAGAGCGTTCTAAGAAAAAACTTTTCTTTTTCTCTTTTTTAGAGATTTCTTGAAAGCCTGTTTTTCACAAGTTATAAACCTTAAAGGAGATCTCATGAAAACCTAAGAAATTGATTTCTTGATCAGTTCGTCATTACTTATTTTACAGAAGTGTTTTCCTTATTTCGAAAACCACCTGCTCTTATTTCGCTCGATTGTTGCCTTCTATCTATATACTTTAATGCTATTCTGCTTAAACCGACTCTGTAAATTTACCGTGAAAGAATTTTTTTTTCTTTTTGCAGATTGCTAAACATGTGCGTCAGAATAATGAAAAAACACCCCAAATACCTATTGTGTAGGAATCTTCCTGACAAAAAAATATAATAATGAAAAATATCGAAGGTCAAGTTGCGCATGTTTGTCTCTCAGTCCCGCAAAGTCATGCTGTGAAATTTGATTTCACAAAAACTTGAATATGGTGGAGAATAACTTATTGTAACTAAATTGCAAGACTGTTTAATATCAGAAAGTAAGTAAACATATTCTTCAAGATATGAGTCCTTGAGGAAAGCGCTTGTTTGCCTTCTCGGATAAACCTTCTACATCAAAATACTGTCTTACATGCGTTGTTTTACAATAATAAACACATCGTTTGAAAGTTGGTGTTAAAGAGAAGTAAGGCAGATTTATTCCATGGTGTGATTTTGGTCGTTTAGCAATAAATGTTACTTAATTAAATAAATAAATCCATCGCTTTTTCCACGTTAAGTAACGCACAGCAACCGAAAAATTGTTACTCGGCCGCCGTCGGGGAATCGAATCCCGAATCTCTCGATATCTAGCCGAGCGCGTTAGCCTTACACCACAGCGGCCAACAATTCACGGCTCTATGTGTGTTTTTGTTTTTCAGCCAGCATCTGACATCATAAATCCGTAAGATGGGCTCAGCTACTGAGACGTCTCCATCTGGTGGGCATTAACGGCACTGGCTATTATATAATTATAGCAATAATCCAAAGGGCGAGATCCAAGGTGTAAAGTTGGATTTTCACCTTTGATCTCATACAGCTGACGACCTTATTTACTAGGGCACTTTTCGGGTCAAACCACGCTAAGGGTAAGCAGAAATATTAAAATGAAAAGAAAAGCGTTCGTAAACTCAAAACGTACGATGAAATAATGGTTGGTAAGACAGTGCATGAAGTACAAACATTATGAACAACACGCAACTTAATAAAACCGTATACTGATTAAGATAATCAGCATAATTTCCCAAGAATGTACAGTATATTTTTATTTATATTCCTACAAAACAGAAGGGTGTGAAGCCCGATTGTGAATCCCATGTAGTCAGACGAATTTGCAATGTACCTTCTCACTACAGTCACAATAGATAGCTTCCAGAGAAAAAAATGTGAATCACTAAACTTATTTATTTAACATCCAACGTATTATGGGAACTCACTTTGTAGATTTCGTAAATGGGAATACAGTAAAACCTCTGAATAGCGGACACGCTGGGACTTCAACTTTTGTCCACTGTTGGGAGGTGTCTGCCAATCGGGAGGTTGACTTCTGAGTCCAACTAGGCTCACAATGTGATCATATGTAGAGGATTTTAGGAAGGGAGAGTCTAACCCCAGGTGTTAAACAACCCTTAGAAATTGTGACGTACCTGCCAGCAGGACGCACACGACATAAAGGCAGATAGCAATCAGAATGAACGGCTGCGTAGCTCAGTTGATAGAGCGACTTGTTCCGGAATAAGCGGATCCGGGTTCGAATCCTGGCGTGGGCAGAAATGACAGAGAAATTTACTTCGTTATAATGGCGCCCGAACTATCCGATTGACCTGACCGTTCAAAATCTCGCAATGGTGGGATGTTATTTCCACACCGCGAGATAGGAAAAATCAGAGAATCTCTTCTCCAGCGCTTCGAAAAATAAATGTGTGTGACGTTGCATTCCACACACCGGATTGACTGGGAGTTCTCAAGTGCACGTTCTACAGTGGATGGCTGCCTGCAACGATTCATGGTCACGGCTGACCCGTGGGCCACGCCCCCGGCCCTCTTTCGGGGGGGTGAGATGTAACTACCTGCCAGCAGGATGCACACGACATAAAGACAGATAGCAATCAGAATGAACGTCTGCGTAGCTCAGTTGGTAGAGCGACTTTTTCCGGAATAAGCGGATCCAGGTTCGAATCTTGGCATGGACAGAAATTTACTTCGTTATAAAATATGAAACTAGGAGATTTGGGCTAGAGCGCCCGATAGGAAAGTGACACGGAAGCGAAGTAGAAAGTTGAGGAAGACGCCCTTATTTTTTACCGGGATGCCAGTACCCGGGGTCCGACGGCTTAACGTGCCCATCCGACGCACGGCGGATATTTAGTGGATCTAGCGTTCGTACCTGCCTGGGATCGAACCTGAGGCCCTTACGTGGCAGTCACGAACGTTGCCCACTAGGCCACCCGCGGCCCGCTCATAATTTGAAACACTTTATAGTAAATATGTAAGCAAAATATACTGGAAACTATTAAATATGCATCCAAATATATTTATTATACGAATAATTTTTAATTGTTTTAATATATTATGTATTTACGTATATATTCTAATATATTAAATATGTATGCAAATATATTTTAATTAAAATAATGTTTTTGGATTAAATTGTTTATTTTTTGCTGCTGTTTCACTGTGAATAACAATGCAATACGTTGTAACATCACAGACACTCGATCACAACACAAAACATTTATTACTTTACTCAAAAACATAAATTGGAATACACTTCGCGTTACAAACTGAACTTGTTGTCTTAGCCAAAGTTCGCCATGTCCTCCTCCTTCGATATCTCTCTCGCAACTCTCCTCATCACTCACCACACGCTCAAGTCATTAAATGTCAATGTATCCTTCCGCGCTTCTGTGCGTGGAAGTTGTACTTTACAACCCCTCCTCACTCCAGAGGAACTTTTTCCAGTGGTAAAAAGTTCTTGTCATTTTACAATACCATAGTCATAGTTCACATAATGAGTCATAATCCATTTACAAAGAGAAATATATGAGTTAATTTAACAATCATCTTTACGTGTTTTCCAACAATTTCAATGTAGTATATATCACAACCAAAAAAAAAAAAAAAAAAAAAAAAATGTTTTCACTAGCAGGCACATAGCATGATCAAGGTGGATCATCTAAAGTTGGAACTCTGCTCAGTCCATCTGCATTTTTGTGCATAGTTCCCGATCGATGAATTATAACAAAATCATATGCTTGTAAAGCAAGGGCCCATCTCATCAGACGAGCATTTGAACTTGCGTTGGTGCGTAACCAAACGAGAGGGTTATGATCAGTTTGTATGAGGAATTTTTGACCATCCAGGTAGCATTTCAGTTTCTGTACCGCAAATATAATGGCGGCACATTCTTTTTCACTGGTACTGTATGTCTTCTCTGCTGTCGAAAGTTTTCTGCTTAGATAGAGTACAGGATGTTCAGCGCCATCTTCTTGTTCTTGCGAGAGGACGACTCCCATTCCTTGATCTGAAGCATCAGTTTGTAGAATAAATCTACGTTCATAGTCAGGGGCATACAGAACAGGAAAACTAGATAAAGATTTTTTTAGTTCCACAAAAGCTTTCTCACTGTTCTGACCATATAATTTCCTCTTTACGATTTTTACATTTCAAAATGTCTGTCAAGGGAGCTGCTATCGAAGAAAACATTGGAATATATCTGCTGTAATATCCCGCCAGGCCTAAGAAAGATCTTACTTGCGTATTGTTCTTTGGCGTAGGAAAATTTTGTATGGCTTGAACCTTTCGTTCCGCTGGTTTTCGATATCCTTGTCCAACAATATGACCCAAATACAAGACGTGATCTTGAGCAAACTTACATTTGGAAGGTTTTATGGTCAAGGAAGCCCTCTGCAACCTCTGTAGCACTTCTTCAAGATGTATCAAATGATCCCCCCAGTTTTCGGAAAAAATGGCAACATCATCTAGATATGGTACGGCAAACTCTTCGCAGCCTCTCAAAAGTTCCGACATCATTTTGCTAAAGAAATAAGGTGCGTTCTTAAGGCCAAATGGCATCTTTAAGGGCCGATACGTTCCAAAAGTAGTCACAAACGCTGCCAATCGTTGAGCTCTAGCACTTAATGGAATTTGCCAGTACCCTTTTGTTAAATCTAATACTGTAATATACTTCGCTCCAGAAACCTTTTCGACTCTTTCTTCTATGTTGGGCAATGGATAGAACTGGGTCCTTGTCACTTCATTTAATCGCCTGTAGTCAATACATGGGCGTGGATCTCTTCCGGGTACTTCTACCAAAATCATGGGTGATGTATAGTCTGATTCACCAACTTCTATAATCTTGTACTGCAGCATTTTATCTATCTCGGCTTTAAGAATATTTATCTGCCTGGGCGACATTCTATAAGGCTTAACTCTTACAATAGCATTACTAGCTAGCTCGATATCATGTTCGACCAAATGAGTCTTTCCTGGAATATTAGAAAACATTTTCAAGTAATGACGTAATAGTTTTTTCAGATCCTGAATTTGTTGGCCACTTAGGCGCTCTCGAAGTTTACTGTTCTCCTCGATATCAGAGAAGTTAAATATATTGGGATTTTTTCAACTTGCGGAAATTTAATCTCTAAATCCATTTCACTATTTTCACAACCGGGTAATAAGTTCACAAATTCGGGTCGTTTTTGGTATGGTTTCAGCATGTTAATGTGATATACTTGATGCTTTACATTTTTACCTTCAAAGCTTACTACATAATTAGTCTCAGAAATTTTTTTCTCAATTTTCCCTGGTCCTTTCCACTGTTCCGCTAACTTATTTGGCCTGCAGGTAACAAAAACCAATACTAAATCTCCTTCTTGAAATTCACGTTTTACCGCATTTCTGTCATACCAATATTTTCTTTTCAATTGAGCCACTTCCATGTTTTTAATGGCAAGTTCTTGACATCTTTTCATCCTATTTATTAACTCAAATACATATTCTGTGACATAGTTTTCTTCTTCAGGATGACCCATCCATTTTTCATACAATAGTGTCATTGGCGTCCTCAAATTTTTTCCATGCACCAATTCAGCAGGCTTAAACCCTGTGATCTCATGTGTCACAGTTCTCAAAGCAAACAGCGCCGCCGGTAACTGTTTCTCCCAATCCGGAGCAGACTCAAGACATAAAACTCTCAACATCCTTTTAATAGTTCGATGGAATCGTTCTACCGGATTACTTTGGGGATGATATACAGAACTATGAGTAACTTTTATTCCAAACTGCTCCAGAAATTCTAGTGTCAAAATGCTTACAAAACTGGCTCCTTGATCAGCTTGAATTTCTTTCGGAAATCCCATGAGGCTAAAAATGTGTAACAAAGCGTCAACTACCGACTTGGATTCTATGTCTGGATATTTGAACGACAAACACATAGCTGTAATTATGTATCTATTTCAGCTTGAAGTCTCGGGCAAAGGCCCACAGGCATCAACGTTGATTTTTGTAAAAATTTCAGGAATAATTGGAACTATTTTTAAAGGTGCTTTATTTTTGTCCCCAGCTTTTCCAGCACGTTGGCATGAATCACAAGATTTTACAAATTCTTCAATGTCTTTATAACAGTTAGGCCAATAAAAATACTTCGCTAGTCTGTCTTTGGTTTTGGTCACTCCTAAATGCCCCGAAGTTCCCTCATGACACATGTTTTTTATTTGTTCTCTATATTGTTCTGGAACAACAATAAGATCTTCCTCTTCGCCAATCTTGTTGATCTTCTTCTTCACCAACATCCCATTTCTTAGCACAGCATAACCATTTGCCTTTTTAAAATCTGTTTTCTCTATTTCTTTGAGAAATTTTTTCAATTCCAAACTTTGCCGTTGATCTTCTATGAAACTTTTTGAATCCATTTTTACCAACTCTAACATGGCTTTATCTTTATCATGCCTCAATGGCAGAATTTCTTCTTCTAATTCATCTGATTCTTCGGAACCCACAGCCTGTCCTTCAAGGGCTTGTTTTTCTTTCTTCCCTGAATCATTATTTACTGAATTTCTCTCTTCGTTGTTTCGTTTTTGTTTTTCTTGATACCGAGTAATCACAACATTTACCTGTTCTGAATTAAGTGGCCACTCCATATCAATTTTTTTAATAAAGCGGCAGTATTATTTCCAAGTAAATATCAACCTTGATCTAGCGACTTTCTAATCACTGCAGCCTAATTCACATTCTAGTTCAACTTCTGCCAATGGTAAACAAACCTTTTGTTCATCCAGAAGATGCTGTACCCACACATGTTCTCCAGTAAACTCACCTGGCGACACATACTCTTGACAAATGATATCAACTGATGAACCTGTATCCCGAAGAATAGGCATGATAACTCCATTTATTTTTCCTTCAAAGGTATAGGGTGCCAAGAGATCCCCTTCAGTTTCCTCTCTGATTCTATTTACGCTTCCTGAGTTTCTGTGATTTTAGCTTAGGACACTGAGGTCGAATGTGATTATAAGATGCACACTCGTAACATTGAATCTTCCGTCTGCGATCATACTTTTCTTCATTCTGAGATACATTCCGTTTTGACCACCCTTGTCCTACATCTGACTTAACATAATTTTTGTTATAAAATCCATTTTTCATAAAATTTCTGCGATCATAGTTATCTCTAGTTTTTTTCTCACTGCCTTGCATTTTCTTTGAAGCACAAAATTCATTCGACGAATTTTTCTTGATTCCTCCTCTTACACTTTCATAATTGTCCACCATATCAGCCAAATCTGAAGGTGAGACAATATTTGACCATTTATCAATAAAATGCTCCCTTATTTCTATAGACACTCTCCGCTTCAATTGATCTGTGATCATTAATTTTTTAAGCCCTTCAAAATCGCCTATTTTAAGTCCTGAAATCCATTCATTAAAATAATTTTCTAACTCGAAGGCGAAATCTCTCCAGGTCTTCTCTGATGTACGCATGTGTTGTACAAATTTCAATCTAAATTTCTCTGGACTTAACTTATATCTTTTAAGAAGTAACCTTTTAACATATTCATAGTTTTCAGCATCTTCCACATTTTCTCTGGCAATCAATTGCGATATTTCGTAGGGCAAAAGTCCTATCAAATGCGTGACCCAATCTTCCCTTTTTATTTCTGCTTGTTGTGCTTGCCTTTCAAATAAAACTAAGTAAATACTTATATCACTGTCTTTTGGGTCAAATGTTTTCATCAAATGACGAAGTTCTAATTTAGGTTTATGAAAATTTCCATTTTGCTCCAAACTACCTCCCAGCGGCTGACGTCCAGCTTCTATTTTGAGTTTTTCAAGCTCCAATTCCATTTGTCTTTCTGTTTCTCTACGCTCTTTTATACCTGCCAAAAGTTCTTTCACGAAATCCTCTTCATATCCTTCAAAGTTGACAATTTTATTTTTTAATTCCAGAATTTTGAGATTTGGCATAACTTCTATACCCAATTCTTCCGCCAACTGCAGAAGTTCTTCTTTTCGAGCTCTTCCTAAGAAAGCCATTTCAACAAGCTCTACGTGTACCCAATGTTTATTTATTATCGTATATGTGTATACGTTCACAGAAATTGTTTACAACAATATTCTACATTTACCTATAATCTAGGCTCAAACAGTTGATCTGAATGTACTATTTCTTGACAGAAATTATTTCCTTCTATTTTCGTATATGTGTATACGTTCACAGAAATTGTTTACAACAATATTCTACATTTACCTATAATCTAGGCTCAAACAGTTGATCTGAATGTACTATTTCTTGACAGAAATTATTTCCTTCTATTTTCGTATATGTGTATACGTTCACAGAAATTGTTTACAACAATATTCTACATTTACCTATACTCTAGCCTCAAACAGTTGATCTGAATGTACTATTTCTTGATAGAAATTATTTCCTTCTATTTAATTCCGTGCCCAGAAACTTCTAAAAAACTTGCTTTGATATTTCATTCCTTTGGATAATTCTCTAAGAACAACAACAAAACAGCACTTACATAAACATCCAATGTGGTGTAAATCCGATACGGAACAAATAATTTCGAAAAAAACAAACTACAGTCACCATCCTTTGTTCTTCCCAACACAAAGAGGAAAAAAATATCCCTGTCGCGTTGGTTCTTTCGCACGCTTGAAGAACTTTCAACTCATCGATTCCCACGGTCATAAAGAACGCCGCTGAAGTTGTTCTGTCTTTCGCAGTTCGAATCTCACCGGTGCCTCCAATTCTATCTTTCGTCTGTAACATCACAGACACTCGATCACAACACAAAACATTTATTACTTTACTCAAAAACATAAATTGGAATACACTTCGCGTTACAAACTGAACTTGTTGTCTTAGCCAAAGTTCGCCATGTCCTCCTCCTTCGATATCTCTCTCGCAACTCTCCTCATCACTCACCACACGCTCAAGTCATTAAATGTCAATGTATCCTTCCGCGCTTCTGTGCGTGGAAGTCGTACTTTACAACGTGAGGACAATTACAGTACATGTGCAGTATTTTCACTTTAAAATACAGTACATACAATGTATGTATTCCAGTGAATGTTTAAACATACACTGCCGGACAATTGCTAAGGACGGATGACAATAGCAACGATAGCAACCATAAAATGGAAGGCAGGAAAATGTGGAAATTAGCATAAGATAAGTACGGGATACAGTAAGAAGTGTAACGTACCAGGAGATGTGACGTACCTGCCAGAAGGACGCACACGACATAAAGGCAGATAGCAATTAGAATCAATGTCTGCGTAGCTCAGTTGGTAGAGCAACTTATTCCGGAATGCGTGGACCCGGGTTCGAACCCCGGCGCGGATAAAAATGACAGAGAAATTCACTTCGTTATAATGGCGCCCGAACTATCCGGATGACCCGACCGTTCAAAATCTCGCATTGGTGTGATGTTATTTCCACACCGCGAGATAGGAAAAATGTGAGCAGCACTTCGAAAGAAAAAAAGAAAAATAAGGGGGAGATGATGTAACGTACCAGGAGATGTGACGTACCTGCCAGAAGGACGCACACGACATAAAGGCAGATAGCAATTAGAATCAATGTCTGCGTAGCTCAGTTGGTAGAGCAACTTATTCCGGAATGAGTGGACCCGGGTTCGAACCCCGGCGCGGATAAAAATGACGGAGAAATTCACTTCGTTATAGAAGTGTTGTGCGTATGCAAATTTTGGATTGCCGAGCTTGTTCGTGACATCATAGCGCTGATAAGAGATATAAAGGATTTGACGCGTATTAACCGTTGTTGTTCAAACGCAAAGTTGAAAGGGAAAGAATCAATTGACGAACTTGCATTTTCAGTATGTCTTCCCGACATCACCTAGATGATTTTACGCGTTGCCGTATTATTGGCAAGATTGAAGAAGGGCGAAAAATAACAGATGTTGCCAGGGAGTTCGACGTCAGCCACAGTGTTGTTTCAAGGCGTTGGAAATTATTTCAAACAAATGGAGAGTGTAGCAAACATCACGGGGGAGGTCGTGTTCGCAGTACGACACCTGCAGAAGATCGGTACATAGTGCTATCAACAAAAAGACACCGGCGCAGCACAGCTAGTGAGGTAGCAAATCAGTTTATGGCTGCTACTGGCAGGCGGATCTCCCGAAAAACTGTCGCCAGACGTTTGCATGAAGGAGAACTATACGCCCGCCGTCCTGTTGTGTGCATCCCATTGTCCAGACGTCACCGTACCGCCCGTTTCCAATGTTGCCATCAACATCGCAATTGGACTGATAACGACTGGTCTGCTGTCCTCTTCTCAGATGAGAGTAGATACAGTCTATCGTCTGATTGTCGACGACAACTGATCTGGCGTGATAGTGGTACTGCATATTGTGCAGCAAACATATAGGAAATGGACCGATATCCGACATGTAGTGTCGTGGTATGGGCTGGCATCATGATCAATGGCCGTACGTCCCTCTATGTGCTTCCAACTGGGACTATGACTGACCAACGATACATTAATGATGTTCTGTTACCTCATGTTCGCATGTTCCGTGGTGCTGTCGGTGATAGATTCAATTTCATGGACGACAACGCAACATGTCATCGAACAGTCGCTGTCCAGGAGTGTCTTGAGAGCGAGGATATTCAACGCCTCGTATGGCCAGCACGTTCTCCAGATCTGAATCCCATTGAAAATGTGTGGGATGCTTTGGGGGAGGAGTCTTGCTGGTCGCCAATGCCCTCCAAAAAACAAGGACACCCTCATCCGTGCACTGACAGAGGAATGGGATAAATTACCCCAACAGCTGCTTGATAATGTTGTGCAAAGCATGACACGACGTGTGGAATCTTGCATCGTCCTCCATGGTGGCCATATCCCGTATTGACATCTTACGCCAGAACGGCTGCGGACGGTAATTGCATTTTTTTCACGTTTACGTATTCTGCACAAAATGGCCTGTTTGTCCCTTGAGCACGTTCCAAAGCCTTCTGGATTTCACAGCACAATAAATTGTCTTTCTTGTAATGTCCTGGCATTCTGACATTTTTTTATTTCACTTGGCATCCAACCACACTTACTTTTTTATGCGCTATATAGCCGTTTATGATCCGTCCTTAGCAATTGTCCAGCAGTGTATATATGAACGTTGCAATAAAATATGCTACACCAGAAATTTTGGCACACACGTACTTACCAATCATTACTTAATTAAATCAGTCAGCAATTGGCGGCTGCAAAATATCTGATACAAGCGGGGATAGGGGGTTGGTTAGAGGGGTTGGCATTTTGTAGTATGTTTTCAAATTTTACTTTTTAATTCTTCAATAGTGCTAATCCTCCCGTATTCCCTTTATTTCGAAAAAAGCTTTTGCAACTCCTTACTGCACTTCACAGCGTCTCTAAAAGAATAGCACACCTCTTCTACACCTGTATCAGGTGCTTCCTCAATCAAATTATTTTTTTTTTCATGTTTCCAAAGCAACAAACTTCCACACATTGTTCGTTGCCTCTTTGGCAACGGACAATGTCGATAAAGGTCTGTATGTACAGATCATCATTGCCTGTAATGAAATCTTTTTGTATTTTTTTCACTGTTTAGACGCATAATTAGTTCAAAAATGGCGTCTAAATTCTCTTCTTCTGAAATTACAACGAATACCAATTTTGTTTGAAAGAATCTGTTTTGCCCTTACTTCTAAGAAAAGATCGACCATATTGAAACCACAGAGCAGTAGTTTTTGTAATGGTGTTCTGGAGGACAAAAAGTACACTATTTCCGTCCAAAGAAGCTAAATGAATTCTTTGTGGAAAAAATACATCGATAATAATTTTTCCTTGAACGTTCATGTTTTTAACTATCTTATGACCAAGATCACTCTGCATTATTCCGAGGGTTCGCTATTTGGAGGTAAATATACAGAACTCCATATGCTTCGTAACTGGGAATCACAAAACTGTACGTCATATGGAAGTACCAGCGATTTGGAAGATCCCGTTTAGGAGGATTTAGTGTACTTAATAGTTATAAAAGCGCAATGTGAAAATCTAATAAACTGTATAAAACACAATGAAACGTTTCCGGTTCTTCGTTCACAATGCGTAAAAAAAAATTCTTTTTCTTTTCAGTTCCTATTCAAATACGTAATTATAGAAAACGTTGTTCATGGCCGGGGTTAAAACTTCTGAACTTCGTCATTTCAATCGAACTTATGGCTGGCAATAATGTAATTTTGTAATAAAATGTATTAAATCTTGACCTGGACTATGAAGATGCCATTTCCTATTACACATTGTGGAACAAAGCCGCAAATTTAGTTTATTCTCCATCCTTCAAAACTTCAGCTTTGCGTTTACGAAATCTTTCCAACCTACGCCCTCCCCACAAAAGCACATGTTGGTTTTGACACACTATTTATTGATGATTTATGCCATGTTTCTTGACAAACCAAAATGCCATTCACCTATTAATATCTTTGTGTACTTTAAATTATCATTCTGTAAACAGCTTATTAACAAATCTTTGTCAGGTCTTCGGATAAGATATTTTCTTGACCTGAGTGACCCCATTATAATGCATACTGTTTACCTTGAGATATCAGTCTCGACAGCGTTCGTTGCGTAATTTCCTAAGGACTTCATCACGCCCATTGAAACCGTTTGCAAAACTTCCATTACTATGCTGCTTATGAAGTCAATAAGGGTTGGAAAAGAAGATGCCATTCATACTGTAAATGCACAGCAGCTTAATGAGTTTTCCGTTGAAGCTTTGAATCATTGCGGCCTTCAGGGAAAAATAGATTTCTGTATAAGTTAGGAAATAAAACAATCCTCTGCTTGTCAGAAGGTAATGCAACAAAAATGATGTCCAAAACAAGATTATCATCACCAGGATCAATCTTCATTTTTGCTACTGCCACAACTGAGTTCACTGGCCTGATTTTTAAATAAATCTATACCATCGATTTTTACTGTCAAATGAATCTTCCGTAAAAATAGGTCAAGATTTTTCATATATAAACCAACAGAACACTGTAGAACTCGTAGAATATATTTATACATAAAGGCATTCACGGCAGAAACATACCAATATTTTTTAGTTTTCCTATCCCTTTCGTGTTTTAAACAGAGTTTACAATTAAAGAAGCTAATATCCAAATAGTTTTCCCTGGATCATTTCTTCGTTAACGCAGATATTTTCCAAACATTTTCCGAATTTCCAAAAATTCCTGAAAATTCTGCCCTCTGTATCGAATGTCCAAAAGTCCCGCCAGTGATTAACAGTAAGCACTACCGCTTTAGTTTCTTTCGATGCTACGTATGATGTTTAATATTAAAAACACGAAGATTCTCTGGCGTCTCTAATAATTTCACATCATGTATAATTGCCAGATTTTCATCTCAGTCTTCTTGAGCAATAACCCTCACTTTATTTACAGTTAGGTTAACTTTTACAGTTTCTAAATGTTTCTGGGTGTACTCTATGTAGGTCGTACGAAAAATAAATCTATTGGAACGTGTTGCAAAGAGTTTATCAGTGGAGGACTTTTCGAATTTAATTGAAAAAACTGCGAGGAGATTCCATGGTAATTTTATGGAAAACATTTTCAGAAAAGGAACAGATAGTGTTCTCTGCATTTCACAATAAGAAGTAGAAGATGTCGGAATAACGCGCGAAATGTGCTCCTCAAAGAAATGAATGTTGGCTGACAAATGTTTGAACTGGAAAATCACAGAAAGAGACGCACATTTCGCCAGCTTATTAAAAGAGTTGACATGGACGACTTAAAAGGTCCAGAAACCCCTATTTGGGGTGGAGTGACGGTTCCCTTTCGAGAAATAAATTCAATTTGAATTATGCTGCTTATTTTCAAAATAGGTATGTAATTTTATCAAGGAACCACTTAGGAAAAAAGAAAGGCTGCCGTCTGATCTCAGGCCCTGTGCTATTTTTGCCTTGAAGTTATAATCATGCATCGATTAGAGGTAACAGCAATTTTGCCATCAAGTTTGTTTCTAATCGATATTCTTCGAAGGAAAAATCACGAACTTACAGAAATTCGTGTTTCGTATTATTTGTAGAATATACTGAACTTCTTGCCAACGCGCAGTTAGAAAACTCTGCAGACCTAAAGGGAGCTCCCGATCACTTCGTTTCACAACAAAAGCAGTCCGTTTTTTAAAATGTATATAATTTTTCAATCACTGAAATTTTGTGCTCGTTTTATTTACTTGAGCAGTTTCAATTTTTTTACACATGCAGGTGAGGTAACTTTTTCACCGTTTAATGTATCTTTGCTGCAGAGTAATATTTTTTGCAGAATAAATTAAGAACTTTATTTCTACTGTTCTACTTATAAACAACCGATGGTATATCCTGAATTCACTTGAACCAGAACATTTCAATTTTAATAGTTAGCAGCATTCATGCTGTGTTAAATACGTCCTGAGAAAAATTACTGTGGTAACTTATTCATAGTTGAGAACTGCAATTATCATCAATAAGTAATGATGATGATTAAATTTTGTCTTCCTATCATCATGATTTCTTCTGTTCGTTTAACTCCATATAAAGACTTTCGTTATCATTTCAATTTGCTTGTATGTCATCACGACTGTTAAGAAGAAGTATCAAGACTATATTATTTTCACTTCCTGAAGACGTCGTAATGAATAAGATTTCAGTAAATTTCGATTAAATGAAATTTCAATTTCTTGTTAGATACAAAATTCTGCCGATTGAATATCCCTCTTTCTCTCCCTCCCTTCTCTCGCCCCCCTCCCTCTTTCTCTCTCTCTCCCTCCCTTCTCTCGCCCCCCCTCCCTCTTTCTCTCTCTCTCCCTCTCTCTGCTTACACACCACACAGATGCCCGCTCACAGATGGAGTCATTAAGTTCTAAGCTTGAGCATATTGCAACATCTAACTGATGTACTTTTAATTCAGCAATTTTTTGTGTTACGACAGTCAGGAGTTTCTTAGAAAACAATAAATGTGAAGCATTCGGTAGATCTTATGTCATGGTTTAGAAATGGTCAGGACTGTTTAAAAGTGGTAAGCTCCCACTGGAAAGTAATCATCTTGGTAAGTCAACAGGAACGACCACAGAGGAAATTTGCTGAACAGTCTAAGAATTCCTGTTATGAAAAATAGCCGTGGACTGGATGTGCACTGTACAGACTGATAAAGAAATAAAGTTGAGTAATGGAACAGTAAAAATAATTTTACATGAAGCTCAGCCAGTCTGAATTGAGTGTGCGCAAGGTGAGCTGAATGAATGTTGACAGCAGACGTGAAGAAAATCTGTGTGGTCGGAGTGCACTAAACTTTCAGAATTCCTTACTTTGTATACTCTACGTATCTCATCCCCAGTAAATTTGCACCTTCAACGAACACATCTCAGATATGGTAAGCCACAGTTACACAATGTTCATGGTTAAAAAGTCATGCCGAAATCTTTTATTACCAAGGACTAGCCAGATGGAACAAAGATGTAACAAGTGTACTTCAGTTACCTTAATTACATGGAAAACAAATGGTGTGGTATTGCCAGAATACAACACGCATATGCATTAGATACAGAATTTGTTCAACACCTTAAATTTTCCTACAGAAGAGTGTGAAAATATTTTTGCAAGCCATGTTGCTTCAAAAACCGTGGGAAGGGAAAAAAAGCAAAAATATCACAAGCACGTTTTACTTTTAACATCACTGAAATCTGCGTGGAGAAACTAGGAAAAAACATGTGCGTGGATGTCATTGGTTAAAACTTAAGGAAATGTGGCTTGGAAAAAAATTTTGCGGATGTGAGAAATGAAGTTACCCATCAGCAAAACAAATAAGAAATTCAGGAAAACCAGTAGGGATAAAAAAAAGGCATTATGTAACACAAAGTGAAATAATTCAGTTTGGCCGAGTTAGAAGTTCGACAGGTGAAAATAACGATGTCTTCTCACGCTTCTTGCCCTTATTGTCACGTATCCGGAAGAAGAGCTCTCGGGGCGATGATATAATATAGCACTTCCAGCTACCGCCATCTTTTATTTTACGTATACCCTCGTAAATTTTCATGCTGCTGCTGTCTTTACTCTATCTTCTTTTATCCAAAGACAGTATTCTAGTATTTTTTTTCTTCTGGAAGGTAAATCTGGCGCTGGGAAGAAATTTTATTGAAAGACACATACGCTCTAAATTGTATTTCTAACAAAACTTAAAAACCTAGTTTAAAAAGTTCATGAGTTGCCATTGACAAAAAAAGCTTCCCCTCTAGCTTTGCAAATTCATACACTGGCGTGCAAAAATTAAGGACGAAACGGTTTTTTTCGGATGTAACGTCGTGCAGAAGTGCTCCACATCGACTCTAATCATACCATAAGATCCCCAAGATGTAAGAATATGGGACAAGTGAGCAAACCCGTCCAAACAAGAAATCCAAAGAATACAAAGGCATTTTATTGAAAACGTAGCTTTGAGCATAAATGGACAGAAGACAGAAACGTCCATGTGACAGGTAGCTGCCAAGAACAATCCAGTCTTTAGTAGGGGATATGATCACCCCTAACTGCGTTGCAGGATTTACAACGTCTGTCCATGCTCAGGATGAGGTTGTCAAGGAGCTGTTGAGGCATCGCGGCCCATTCCTCTTGTAGCGCCAATCGCAGCTGCGAACTCGTTGCTCGCGGCTGGTGACGTGCTGCCAAGCGTCTCCCGAAAAGGTCCCACACGGGTCCGATTGGGTTTAGGTCCTGGGACCTTGCAGGCCAATCCATGCGTTGAATATCTTCACTCTCCAACAGCTCTGCGACAGCCACTGTACAATGAGGTGTAGCGTTGTCGTCCATGAAGAGGAACTCAGGACCCACAGCACCTCTAATCAGACGCACGTGAGGCAGGAGAACCTCGGTACAATAGCGGACACCAGTGACTGAACCTCCTTGGAAGATGTGGAGGTCAATACTGCTACCAAGCATGATACCGCCCCAAACGAGAACTCCGCAACCTCCACACCGGTCCCTTTCGATTATGTTGGAGGTGTGATTGCGTGTTCCTGGCTCTCTCCAGATGTGTATACTTCCAGAATCGCTCGTCAGACTAAATCGGCTCTCATCCGTAAAGAGAACTCAACCCCATTGCTGATGTGTCCAGTTCTTGTGTTCCTGGCACAACAGAAACTGCCATCTCCGATGACAGGTGTTAATGGCACACACCGTACTGGTCGTCGTAGAAATAGACCACCTTTGTGCAGCCTCCTGGCCACGGTAAAACGCGATAACGGACGTTCAGTTGTCTGTTGCATGTGCCTTGCGATTTCTTTCGCTGTCTGTCGTCTGTCTCTTCTCTCCTGTAGGAAAATATACCGGTCGTCCGCCGCCGTGGGTGCTCGTGGAAGACCACTGCTAAACTCTCATACAGCTGTTCCTGTCGTGTGAAATGCACTCCAAGCTCGTGAAACGATGATGTGAGCGATCCTGAACTCCTCGGCCACACTAGTCACACTTCGACCTTCTTCCAACTTCCCAATGACGCAACCTCTGGTAAAGTCATCCAGATGTCGTCTACTGGATTGCCTGTTGGCCATATCACACGGTGGCAGCAACTCGACGTCGTTCAAACCGATGTACACCGTGCAATAGCTTTCACCGAATTGCTGAGGGTACACCGTCCGTGTGCTTTATACCCTTCCGAGAATCCCCCCGTCATGCTGAATATATGCGCATGCCCTACCGTACGGGCCCCTAGTCTATCTCCTGAGTGGTCTTTCGGTCCGTTCTGCCTGCTCGTTCCGCTGTTATGCTAATATCTCCTCTTCGTCCCTAATTTTTGCACACCAGTGTAGTTCTAGCCCTTTAATATAAAATTCAAAATATTATTGTATTTTTAAGAAGATATGTCTTAAACAACACTTTTAGGATATAGAATTATGAAATTGATTGAGATAAAATTTTAATTTCCTGGCGTTACAAGCTTTAGAATCATTTTAATATGACAGTTGCAATTTGTTATTAAATTTAGGTCTATGTCCGTATTTTAAATATTTTGAGACCCTGAATAACAGGTATAGCTTATCAACAGGTATAGCTGAATCTGATTCAGCTATACCTGTTAATAAGGCTGCTATTCCATCTAGATAAAGGTTTATTTATTTGATCAATTGTCATAATACCTTTTGGAAAACTAAGTGTAGGGTTAAGCTCAATTCTCATAGTGTTCAAAGAACTTAGCACGATATCGTCATGTAGTTGGATTCTGTTGGGCTTGCAGCAGAGACATATCGAAAATTTATTATTCCATTCCTGAATAAATCAATAAACCTGCTTTAGAGCGCAAAGATGAGCTGCTAACAAAGTCGTGTGCGATGCATCAATATAGAGCTATGTAAAAGCTGTCAAATACACTACACGACAAAAACAATGCCTCACCGTGAAGGAATGCGCGAAATGAGACGAAACTTTCCACACATAGAAACAAGTAGGTGACTTACAAGTAGGTGATTGAATTTCGGAGGGATAACATGAAAGCAGTGAATGGGAGAGGCGACAGTGTAATGTTTTCTCAGTCCGTGGGACTTATTACCCCCATGTTGGACTATACATTTGGCAACACGAAATGCTTCGAGTGGGAAAGTACCCGGATGGTGTACTCGGATATCGCTGCCCATGTGTCGTTGACCTGTATCCACAGTTCTTCGACATTGCGAGGGTGTCGTGAAAAAGCGTTATGTCGACTGCCAGAACGTCTCACACGTTCTTCATTGGGAAATCCGGTGATCACGCACCTGGGTACTTGTCGGCACTGTCTGATGATGTTGGCAATGCATGGGCGGGAATTATCTGGTTGAAACTGGACAACAGAGATAATGCAGACATACAGAAATAAAACAGGCTGCAGAATCTCATCGATACATCGTCGTGCCTTCATAGTGCCATGTACGCGTACGAGCGGTAAACGGCCGTTGAAACTGATATCGCCGCAAAACATGACATTAGGCAGACGATTGAGGCTTACGGATGTCAGCAATACCAACTCGGTGTCTACGTCCTCTCTAGACTCAATCGGCGGTCGTTGGCGCTGGGAAAGAAAGGCTCGTTCCTAAATACGCCATATTTTCATTCCTCCAGCCACTCATGTCTGGTACGGAACCGCTGGAGTCTTGTGCGACGTTGAGCTGCGGTGAGTGGCATTCGTCGCAACTGCTAGCGAGAGCGCAAACCTGTCTCAGCTAGTCTGCGATTCACAGTCTGTGCCGATAAGGGGTACACCTCGTTCAGTGTCGTCCGCTGCATATTGTTGGGCTGTTATGGCTTGGGTTAGAACACGGCAATCGAGAAGTTAAGTCATCTACTTACGCTCATAGGATCTACTACGGCGACGCACCTTATCTGACTCCAACCACTGTTTCCACATTTGGTTGACGGTTTTTGCATCCCCATGAGCGACGGTAGCGCATTGATCAGACGTACACCAACCAGCCGTACATAGCCCTATCATGAAGCTTCTTTTAAAGGTGTCCGTGAGATCGTATTTTTCCCTATAACGCCGCCCAGTCATTCTCACTCCGAAAGTGGTCCATACAACCAGGTGAAAACGACTAAACTTAACTATGCCAAGCCGTTTTTTTTTTTTTTTTTTTTTTTTGATTGGAGGTTTAACGACCACCGTGAGCAACTCAATGGGCTATAAGCAGTCGCCCGTCCCTAATTTAGGGTCACTGGTTCCAGGGAAGGGAGAGAACCAGTGCCGTAAGACAAACACAACATCCATGCCTGACCGGGATTCGAACCCGGACCCCTTATGGACGAATGATCATAGGCCAACGCCTTAGACCACTGCGCCACCGGGGCGGCCCGAGCCGTTTTGCCCTTTTATCTCCCTCACGTATCACATGAGTGGTTCGCGACTACAATAATTTCGTAACCCTCAAGGTGCATGATGTTCAAACAAATTTGTCCTGGTGTGACATTTTCTATGTCGGGTAGTGTACTCCTTCCTATACTAATAGTACAGAAGCACAGAGGTGAAAGAGGTATATTGAAAGCGAAGGAAATACATGTACTCGCAATATAATCCATTTTAAATTTCTTGACGTACAAAACAGCAATTAATATTAATATAAATAGTGTATGTTAGTCGGCTAACGAGTTGTATGATGAGGATAAAAATAAATTTCTTCCTTAAACACACAATTACATTTTATTTTCTCGTGCGTTAAGAATGAATTCTTTGATTTTCTAAATTTTCCGAAGCTGTTCGAGCTGCAAATGATTTTTGCATAATTGAACGCTGTAATACACTGCTGGACAATTTCTAAGGACGGATGACAATAGCAACGATAGCAACCATAAAATGGAAGGCAGGAAAATGTGGAAATTAGCATAAGTGCGGGATACAGTAAGACGTGTTGTGCGTATGCAAATTTTGGATTGCCGAACTTGTTCGTGACGTCATAGCACTGATAGGAGATATAAAGGATTTGACGCGTATTGACCGTTGTTGTTCAAACGCAAAGTTGAAAGGGAAAGAATCAATTGACGAACTTGCAATTTTCAGTATGTCTTCCAGACATCACCTAGATGATTTTACGCGTGGCCGTGTTATTGGCAAGATTGAAGAAGGGCGAAAAATAACAGATGTTGCCAGGGAGTTCGACGTCAGCCACAGTGTTGTTTTAATGCTTTGTAAATCATTTCAAACAAATGGAGAGTGTAGCAAGCATCACGAGGGAGGTCGTTTTCGCAGTACGACACCTGCAGAAGATCGGTACATAGTGCTATCAACAAAAAGACACCGCCGCAGCACAGCTAGTGAGGTAGCAAATCAGTTTATGGCTGCTACTGGCAAGCGGATCTCCCGAAAAACTGTCGCCAGACGTTTGCATGAAGGAGAACTATACGCCCGCCGCCCTGTTGTGTGCATCCCATTGTCCAGACGTCACCGTACCGCCCGTTTGCAATGGTGCCATCAACATCGCAATTGGACTGCTAACGACTGGTCTGCTGTCTTCTTCTCAGATGAGAGTAGATACAGTCTATCGTCTGATTGTCGACGACAACTGATCTGGCGTGATAGTGGTACTGCATATTGTCCAGCAAACATAAAGGAAAGGAACCGATATCCGACATGTAGTGTCATGGTATGGGCTGGCATCATGATCAATGGCCGTACGTCCCTCTATGTGCTTCCAACTGGGACTATGACTGGCCAACGATACATTAATGATGTTCTGCTACCTCATGTTCGCATGTTCCGTGGTGCTGTCGGTGATAGATTCATTTTCATGGACGACAACGCAACATGTCATCAAACAGTCGCTGTCCAGGAGTGTCTTGAGAGCGAGGATATTCAACGCCTCGTATGGCCAGCACGTTCTCCAGATCTGAATCCCATTGAAAATGTGTGGGATGCTTTGGAGAGGAATCTTGCTGGTCGCCAATGCCCTCCAATAAACAAGGACACCCTCATCCGTGCACTGACAGAGGAATGGGATAAATTACCCCAACAGCTGCTTGATAATGTCGTGCAAAGCATGACACGACGTATGAAATCTTGCATCGCCCTCCATGGTGGCCATATCCCGTATTGACATCTTACGCCGGAACGCCTGCGGACGGTAATTGCATTTTTTTCACGTTTACGTATTCTGCACAAATTGCCCTTTTTGTCCCTTGAACACGTTCCAAAGCCTTCTGGATTTCACAGCACAATAAATTGTCCTTCTTGTAATGTCCTGGCATTCGGACATTATTTTTTTTCACTTGGCATCCAACCACACATACTTTTTATGCGCTATATAGCTGTTTATGATCCGTCCTTAGCAATTGTCCAGCAGTGTACAAACTTGTGAATGTACAATTGGCATTATAATCCTTACGTCCATCAACTTGAGTTCTGTTAGGTTTACTTTATAAACTCTAATCCCTGTTAAAGATCTCACTGCAAGAATGCTAGAAACGCGATGTACGCAGATAAATAATTATATATGGCATGTGTGTTTTGACGCGGTACTAGGCGAAATGCCGTTAATTAATTAGTAGTAAGCTACTGTGTACGCAGGCTGAATGTATGAGACGGGAATTAAAGCTGGTTTTCTGTGGGCGTAATTTATCAGTGGTTCATTTTAAATAACAAGTGACTTTATACATGCATGTAAGGCTCTAGTAAATTTATTTTGAACTTTTCTTTCCTACAAATTCAAAATGAGTAATTTTTTTTAATGTTCCTACTAGTTTGATAAGTTTTATCGTCATCGCTATGTGGATATTTTACATTTCAGGTTTTAATTACCACCATAAATTAGCAAGGAGATTGGAAGGAGTCTTTCGTCCTCTATTTAGGGCCGTGGTTGAGGGGAAGGGGAGAACTACAGTGTCACTGCTACAAGATTTCTTACCCTTCCCCACAGCACCAATTTTTCACTAGTGTTCGAACTGAAGTCCAACAGCCCAACGAGACTGAATTCTCGGAAAGAATCACGGGAAAATATTTGAATATCAGAATGTCGCCATGCAAGAACTTTTGTCTTACGTGTCATCGGCATAAATGCGAATTCATGAGGGTTCAAGTAGGACATATGTTGTGGCAGTTAACACAAAACAGGATAGTTAAAAATCTATTGAATGATTTGCAGCAGAAGTAAGAAAAACTGTTACAGGAAAGAAGACTTACGACTTTTAGTTTTTCAGCTGTATATCTCAAGCTAACTAGGAGTCTTCCAAAGGAGTTTGTATTCAGATAAAATGCTTCACTACGGACGGACGCTGCATTTAAAATGTGGGAAGATTTCAGGTCTTATTTGAAAGAAAATTTCCGGAATGACAGGAAAATACTTTGCCTTAAGAATGTCTGTGAAAGTGGGAAATCTTTGATTCAAGGTTTATTAGAGAAATATTATTAAAAAAAATGGAAAATACTTTGCCTTAAGAATATCTGTGAAAGTGGGAAATCTTTAATTCAAGGTTTATTAGAGAAATATTGTTAGCGTCTATTATCTCGGGAGGATATACTGAATTTGTAGAATGAAGACTGAATAACCGTAGAAACTCAAAAAGGCAGGAATGCCATTTTCTTCTGAAGACGGGTTAAACGGAAGTTTTATGAAACTAATCCCGAATTAACAGTGGGTGGAATATCAGGTATTTTGTAGTTACACGGGTTCATTTAAATGAATAACAGAAAATGATTGCAACAGTTTAAAAGAAAAGAAAAGAGAACTGTAACATCTTTGCAAAGTTAACTTAATTACACTCAGTGAGAAACTTCAAAGGTGGTGAAACTCAGATAAGTGAAGCATAGTGCCGCCTTGAACTTTATAAAAAATGTTAAGATACCATACTTCTGCTCTGAGAGCTTTCTGAAAGTTCATTGAGATTAAGTAAGATTTTTATGCGGTAATTCCTAGTGGTTGTTAACTTTGAAAAGGGCTTTTGATAAGGTTCTTAGAAATTATTGCTTAGCATGTTGGAAAGTACCTGGAGGGAAAAGTATGTTGATGATGCCCTTAAAGAGCCTTTACCTCCAAACTTTTGTGTCAGTCAGACAAAGTGAATGCTAGTAAGTAAGTGTTCTGAGAGTAGCACAAATATATGGAAATTGTGACACAGCGGGCGGTGGGTTTAGGCACTTCTGTTAGGCCCAAACCTTGCGGTTCTTTTTTAGGATGCATGCCCTTATTGAAGGTGTCTCATTATGACTTCGGAAACATTTATTAATAAATTGTGAACATATCTATTTACAATATACACTCACGGACAATGAAATTTGCGCATCTAGAACAAAATATGCTACAACCGCGAAATTTTACAAATAACTAGAGTGCGTACTGGTATGCATATGATCCACGTTTGGTGCGAGTGCGCATAACCGCACACCCTGTAGTGGCGCTGCAAGCACGAACCGGAAGTCTAATAAACCGGCGTGTAGTCGATGCCCCATGAAAGCGAAAAGCACCGGCCGACCCAAGCAAGAGTACAAAGTGATAAGAATGCCGAGTAGATGCCTGAGACGTCGATTTACGCAACGTACGGACTTTGAGAGAGGCCTAATCATCGGGCTGAAAACTGCAGTGTGGTCGGCGCACTGTATAGCCCGCCATGTGGATCATTTTGACCATACCGTCCGACTGTGTTGGGAGCAGTGGACACGTGACGGCACTGCCACACGGCGGAGCAGCTCCGGACGGACCGGAGGACCATCGGTAGAGAAGATCGACGGATCGTGCGGCAGGCACGAACGGCTTCCACGGGGACCCGGTCTACTATACAGACAGATGTAGCGGCTCCTGTGTGCCTACGAACCATTTCCCGACGCCTCGCGGAAGCAAATCTGCGATTCAAGTTCCCCTTTCGTGTGCTGCCATTAACATAGGAACATCGCGGTCGCCGGGTGTAGTGTTGCCTGGCCAGAGCAACGTAGAATGCCAGGTCATGGAAGTATCTCGACATGACGGACTACCTGCGTCATGTCCAGATACTTCCATGACCTGCCTGCTCCCCGAACATGTCCCCTATCGAGTATCTGTGGGACCAATTGAAACGCCAGCTGCCGCCGTGCCGCACTATCCGAGATTTGAGGCACACCGTACAACATGTGTGAGCCAGTCTGCCACAGGACAACATCAGGCGTCTGTGCCTGCCTGACCGTATTACAGCATGTATCGCCGCACGAGGCGGTGCGACGTGATATTGAAGATGACCGGACTGCGTGTCACAGAGCCCTCTGCAAATGTCTTGCAGCTCTGTTTTCGCCATCATGTGTATCATTACGTCCATAAAATTTCAGTCCAATCCGATGCTTCATTCTTGGTGCGCAAATCATTGTCTGTGAGTGTATTTACATATTTCATGAGCTATATCCTGTAGAGGTAAAGAGCAGCATCTTTCATTATCCCCTTGAAGACTCCGTCTGTCTGTGTCTCTCTCTTTTCCGCGAACCTCTCGTAGGTCCGTTCCCTTGAGAGTTCGTTAACTATTGTCGTTTGGCATAACCTTCATGCATGTGAAAGGCTAACGGAAGATATCTATTCAAGCGAAGACAAGTCTTTCCTAAAAGTACGATACAAATGGTTTTCTTTAGAACCGTCTTTCAAAGATGGTGAGAGTCTTTCAAAACTATAGAATTGTTCTTTCACATGCAAACAGAATTACTACTGTGACTTAAACATGAACAGAAAAAATTATATCTTCATTATTGTAACCTAAATTTGAATAATATATGAAATTAAAGCAATACATAAATACCATTTATTAGGGGTATGCAAACGTTTCCGACGCCCCCGCTAGCATGCGCTGTAGGGGTCTAACCGGCCGGAAACCCGTACTGTCAGTTCGTACATGAAGCCAAGCCTGGCGGTCGATAAAATTTATTTGCGGCACTGTTTGTTATTCATGTTTAATTTAGGAAGAAGTGCGAGTGAAGCATACGGTTCAATATGTCAGTCGTATAACGAAACGGTTAGGGATGAGCGTACGTGTGTCGTGAATGGTTTGCCAAGTTTAGGAAAGGTGATCTTAGCTTGAACGGTAGACCGCAGGAACTCGGAGACAAGGAGCTGGAATCGCTGTTGCAAGAGGATGCCACACAATCGACCACGCAACTGGAGAAACGTTTCAAAATGGCTCAATGGACAGTAGTACGGCTTCTACAGGCCTTGGAGAAGATCCAAAAGATTGGTAAGTGGGTTCCCCATATTTTAATGGAGCATAATATTGGTCAACGATTGGGCATCTGCATGTCGTTGCTGAAGAGGTTTCAATGGAAGAATTTCTTGTGGAAGGTTGTCACCGGGGATGAAAAATTGATCTATTGCGACAACCCCGTACGCAAGCGATCCTGGGTCGACTCATGCCAGCCATCGACATCCACTGTAAAACAGGATATCCACGGGGAAAAGGTGCTGTTGTGTGTCTGTGGTGGAATATGCATGGAGTGCTGTACTTCGAACTGTTGAAACCGGGCGAAACAATCACTGCACAACGATATAGCGATCAGTTGATGAAACTGTACGTAGCAATCGAGCAAAAACGCCCATGGGTAGGTAAAGGACTCAGCCCAGTGATCCTGTTACACGATAATGCCATATCACATGTCGGTGCCACCATGAAATAAACCCTTGAACAGTTACACTGGGAGGTTTTACCGCACGCGGCTTAATTCCAGGACATTGTACCCTCAGACTCTCATCTGTTTCAGTCTATGCAACATGCCCTAGCCCAACAGCGGTTCTCCACAGTTCCAGAAGTAAAAGGTTTCGTCACTGCGTTCTTCAGCTCAAAACCCGAGTGTTTGTATCACAGGGACATTCATTTGTTGCCTGAAAATGGGTCAGCGAACGTGTGTCGTAAATGGTTTGCCAGGCTTAAGAAAGGTGATCTAAGCTTGAAAAACAAGCCACGTGCAGGTTGACCGCAGGAACTCGCAGACAAGGAGCTGGAATCGTTTCCTGAATTCTTCCTTTCTCCTTAAAACGGCGGAAACTTTTGCATACCTCTAATAAATATTAAATGAGGTATCCCTTTCAATAAGATCCTCACAAAAGTAAACCACTTTTTAGTGATGTTTATTTTAATTTATGTAGTTAAGTACGTTAAAGCATTTTGTGACAAACGTTGTGTGAAGTAGGTAGTTGTAGTATCCACATAATTTCCTGGCCTGTTAGGTGCTCTAAATCAGCTGCAGCCTTGCCAAAAATTTGAAATGAGGATAAGTGTTGAGATACCTAAACTTTTCCAATAAAACAATAATTATTGAATCACAGCAAGCCGCTCTAACAGGTACCGGTTTTTAAACACATATGGTAATTATAAATGGGGCATGAAAAACTTTGCAAAATATTAGACAACCGAACTAACAGAGTGTGAAGGTGTCTTATAAGTTATGCATAACTATTTCCTCTTTAAGAAGAAAAGTGAACAAAGAGCCTATTTGATAAGTAAAATGCAGTATTTAGAACTACTGTTTTTTATTCCTTATGGCCTTGAAAATCTTGCGCGGAGTAAGAATGACACTAGTTCAAACAAGAAAGATGACACCGAATTTTCGGGTGTAATAAGCACGTTTTTTGAATCCGTTCTGACGCAAATGAAATTTATCAAAGCTATTCAAAGTCAATGGAGGCGGTATAGAAAACAATAGTATCTGACGGAAGAAATAAGTTTTTCAATCGGGTTTTTAATCCGTCAGATATTGCTGTAAACGCATCATGATCTTACGCCCTCTGGTTGCAGACTTGTGTGTTTAGAAAAACATGAATTTATATGAGAAACATTTCGCACCGGAAACGCTCTCCAACACAGAAAGAATTTTTCAAATCGGACTTTTAGAAACAGAGATATCGACAAAAATGAGATGTGACTTTACGTCCCCTGGTGGGAAAACCATACATTATTTTAGGAAGAAGGTATTCTCAAAAGGATTTTCCGTATGAGCGGTATCGATCCAAGAAAAAAATTTAGTCGAGTTTTCAGGAGCCCAGATTTTCCTACAAATACATCAGAAGCAGAAATTAACACTTATGCCCCCTGGTGGCCAAACCATTCTTTACCAAACATTAGAAATTACGTTAAAAATATTTTCCATCAGGTCTTGTATGAGATACAGGAAGACTTTTTTCAAATCGGAGTTTTAGAAACAGAAATAACGCATAAAACGAAATTTGCCTTTTTGCGCCCTAGCGGAAAGTCTATGAATTACTTGAAAATTTTGAATTTTTTGGAAAAACATTTCACATTGGAAACACCATCCAACAAAGAAGGAGTTTTCCAAATCGGGTTCCTAGAAGTAGAGATATTGACAAAAATAAGATACACATGGTTTCTACGCCCCTGGCGTAGAAACCATGCATTTTTTCAAGAAGAAAATGTTCCTAAACGTTTGCCGACATGAGTAGTATCGGTCAACAAATGACTTTTTCTTTCAATCTAGATTTTAGAAGCTCATGTTTTGCTGCAAGTACATTAGAAGCGAAAATTCAGACTTACGTCAACTGGTCGCCAAACCATTTTTTACAAAACTTTGAAATTATGTGCAAAGGATTTCCCATCAGAAGCTGTATCCGGTGCAGAAAGAATTTTTTAAATCGGAAATTCAGAAGCAGAGATATAGGGAGAAAGCAATTTATCTTTACGCCCCCCCCCCTAGAGGAAAATCTGTGAATTACTTGACAATTTTCAAATAATATGAAAAACATGTCACACTAGAAACACTATTCAACAAAGAAGGAATTTTTCAAATCGGACTCCTAGAAGTACAGATATTGACAAAAAAATTCCCATCAGGAGCTGTATCCGGTGCAGAAAGAATTTTTCAAATCTGAGATTTGGAAGCAGAGATATAGGGGGAAACGCAATTTACCTCTGCGCCCCCAAGCGAAAAGTGTATGAATTACTTGAAAATTTTGAAATTACATGAAAAACATGTCATACTGAAAACACTATCCAACAAAGAAGATTTTTTTCAAATCGGACCTCTAGAAGTAGAGATATTGACGAAAATAAGATATACATCTACGCTCCCTGGCGGAGAAACTGTGGAATATTTTAAGAAGAAAATATTCCGAAAAAGTTTATCGATGTCAGTAGCATCAATACACGAAATATTTTTTTCAATCGATATTTCAGAAGCTCAGATTTTACGGACGGTAAATATATCAGAAGCAAAAATTAACGCTTAACCCCCCCCCCCCCCCCCCCGGCGGCCAAAGTATTCCCTACCAAAAAATTTGACATTATATGCAAAAGATGTTCCATCAGGAGGTGTATCCGCGGTAGAAAACATTTTTCAAATCGAAGTTTCAGAAGAAGAGTTATCGGGGAAAATGTCATTTACTTTTACGCCCCCTAGGGGAAAATCTATGCATAATTTGAAAAAGTAACTATATCTAAAATACTCTTCGACATAAATGGAATGAAGTATAAAATAATTTTTTCAATCGGATATTTAGAAGCAAATATGTGGAATAAAACGTATTTTTGAATTCGACATCATCAGCATTTACGCCCCCTAGCGGCAAAATTGTACATCGTAAAGAAACGAAATAAAGGATCGTCATTCGCATATTTTAGGCTTCCCAACGCAAAAAGAATTTTTCAAATCGGACTAATAGTTGCAGAGATATTGTGGGTACAGACGGACGGACGGACGGACAAACCGATAAAATAAGCACGATCTTTTTTTACAAAAGACTTGCTAAAAATAAAGGATGTAGGAGTTGTTTAAAGAATTTCAGGAAAAATTGAAAGTGGTATGACAGGATACATGAACATACACTGAAGTGCCAGAAAAACTGGTACATTAATCTAATACTTGGTTGGTCCCCCACGGGGGCGCAGGACTGCAGAAATACGACGGGGCATTAGACTCCACTAGCTTCTGGAAATATGCTGTAGGTAATGCACACCATACTTCCTGCAGAGCGTTTCACAATTCGGGTGTATTCCGAGGTCTTGGATTCCTGTGTTCGAAAGCTCGTTGCATGGCATCCCAAATGTGTTTTATCACGTTCAGATCTGGGGACTTGGTGGGGAATGGAAACACCCCAAACTCAGATGAATGCTCCTCTAACCATAATGTGACGTCCCGACACTTGTGTGGAGGTGCATTGTTCTTTTGGAACAGGCCCAACCCATCAGCATGAATGCAGGACATGAACAGGTGTACCTCGTCAGAAAGGATGCGCACATAGCGTTGGCCTGTCACAGACGTTTGTAGACGTGTCCCAGTGACGTCCAGCTGAACACACCCCATACCATTATGGACCCCACAACAGCCGGTACAGTTCCCTGTTGACAGGTGAGATCTATGGCTTCATTGGGTTTGCGCCACACACGAATTCTTCCATCTGCCCGATACAGTTGGAAACGCGACTCGTCAGACCAGGCTACTTGTTTCCAGTCATCAAGCGTCTAGTGGCGGTGTTGCCGTGCCCAAGCGAGGCGCGTAGCTCTGTGTCGCGCCCCCATGAAGGGGATTCGAGTTGGACGTCATCTCCCAAAGCCCATATTGTGCAGGGTACGTTGCACAGTCCGAACGGTGATGCTTGTTGAGGGCCCAGCACTGAATTCCGATTATACCTGCGAGAGTTTTGCACGCTTATCGCGTGAAACGATTCTTGATAGCCGACGATGGTCACGTTCACCCAATGTCTTTTTACGGCCACACTACTTTCGTAAGCTGGAGGTTTTGCCGGAGTTCTTGTAGTCACGGTACACCCTTGCAATAGTCGTCCGTGAAAATCCGAACTTCGTTTCTACCTCCGAAATACTATGGCCCATCTCACGAGCGCCAACTATGACACCTCGTTGAAAATCGCTTAAATCGTTATTACTTGTCATTATCATGCCGAAAACAGCTATGACAGCTGGCAAGGATGTCTATCGCTTTATATACGCACTGGCGGACGCAACCAAGTACGCGGATAGGTGACGTTTCTATAAATTATGCATAAGCTCATCTGTACTGGCACTTCAGTGTATATGCATGTATTTGGTCTTGATTACGTGCAACTTCTGCATGAGCAAAAGTTTGTAAAAGCATAATGCAGAGGCTTGAAGATGGTGATTAGTTTAGGAAACTGAAAATTATGTCAATAGATAAAAATTCCATACAGCTTGAAAGAACAATTTTTATCAAATTGTGTAGTTTGGTCTGTATTAAGCGGAAACTAAAAAAAGTGAGGTAAAAACAAGCAGAAACAGATGCACAAAGTGTGTAAAAACCATGTTAAATTTTTATTAGCCTATTTGTTTCATCTCTCTTCATTAGTGTTTATATTTTGCATCATTTCTGTTTGAATACTTCTCTTTGTCGTCTGTCCACACTTTCGTATTCACTTTTGTGAAGTGAATGCAAAAGTGTGAACAGACGACAAAGAGAAGTATGTCACATAACTTGATAAAATCAAGTTCCGAACATGAAACGAGAGTGTATCGCATGTTGTGAAAATAAAACGAATGCACCTGCGCATGCCAGTTCTTAAAATATATTCCTCACTGTTGGTTTTCTGTATTATATTGTCCATATCCCATTGCGAAATAAAATATACACTTATAAGCTATAACATTTTGGCCACCTACCTAATAGCGTGTTGGCCGTCTTTCGACGCGATAAGAGTTTGATCCCGGATTAACGTCTGTTCCACTAGACAGCCGAATTTGTTCCCGTGTATTACGCACGTGCGAGACAGGACTTCCTAGACTTCAGCCATGAAGCGAGGTATTGGAGTGGACTGGTGAATGATGTGTTCCACTGCACCCACAAGTTTCTTATTAGGTTCCAGTCGGGAAAATTTGGAGGCCAAAGCAGCTCACGAAATGCTTGGGCATTATTCTTGAACCGTTCCCACAAAATTCCATCGTTGTGAGACCGGAAATTGCCTTTTTTGCTAGTCCCATAAATTCCGAATAGACCGTCAGCCACCATGTAGAGCAACATTGGCTCGAAATGATGGCTAGGTAGGATTTGATGACAAGTGTGTGTTCAACGGAGTAGAGGCCACCCAGAGATGTACGTGAGAATAATCTCCATGCCATGATATCACTGCCTCCGGCGTGTTTTCTTCCAACCGGGCAGTCTAGTTGAAACTATTCATCTCCGCGACATCCGATATGGATCTGCTTGTTGACATGCTGGGACTGGAACCTGGACTCATTGCACCAAAATACACTTTTAAAGTCTTTCAATATCCAGTCAGCGAGACCTCGTACCCACAACAGGTGGAGCTGCAGATGATGGTCGGCGGCCGACACCTTAGTCTCATTCGTTGGATTGTGTTTCTCAACGCTACCTAGATGTAGTCTGCTATTTAGTGGAGGATAGGGAACAATCTGTTTCCCTGACAGCACGTGGCAACCGGCGGCGTTTACCTCAACTATCAACTAATGTTGGTCTCCCTTTTCCCGCAGTCTGGGTGGATGTATGCATCCTTCTTCGGACCATTCCGGCTGAACATTTACTACAGCATCCCCAGAATACAGGACAATGCCTAAAGTTGCTGACATGCTGGCACCCATCTTACTCACGCTGGTAATCATTTCCCGTTTAAATTCCGATAATTCCTTCCATTTCCCATTGTACAGGCTTTATAATTACGAAGTTACACGCCCTGTCCGTGCGTTCTGTATATATTCTCCGCCAATAGGCGACGCACTTTCTACGTGCTATGGTGTGCTTTCACTGGTAGAAACAGGGGTAGTCATAGTGATCTGGTCCATGAGCGTAAATGCAAAATCCTGTCTCATTTTCTTTCTGAGCAATTTCTTTCTACAGAGGATTCATCATAATTTTCAGTGTGCGTCCGAATATTTTCCCTTAATACGGTTAAACTTACTTTTCCTGCCGTATCATCCATTTAAAACGCTATGAGTAGAGTTTACACATTCAGCTCTGCAATTTAATCCACTCCAACTACTTTAGTTGCAGATATTTTGGGGCTCTAGCAATCCACTGATACTATATTTTTGAGCTCAATTTCTCAATATATCAAAAGTAGCGTTAACGTTGTATGGCTTGCAATGTAATAATACTATTTATAGAGTTGTAATCAATGCGATTGGATTTAATTTATCGCTAGCAGTTTTTTCTTGAAAATACTCAATAAACAGAATTAGTATTTCATGAGATGCAATTTGCCTACAATAATAACCGACTCGTAACTTTTATTAGTAGCTTATTGATATTATATACTTCAATCTGGTTTAGCTGTGGTAGTTCGGGACACGATATGAAATTAGTAAAGCTAAACTTTTATGCGCGTTTACATACAGTACATGTTGGGAGCACGCCGTGACCGAGGCGAGTGGCGCCAGGTGTCAAGTAACACGTTATGTTCTGCCAACACACGAATGCATCAAACGATGTACAGGAGAAAGCGAGAAAGCAGATAACGAGACTTTTAGCAGTGCTGTGAGTGCAGCGGAACGTAACAGACTTCCTTTTGAGTTGTGTGACTGACACTGAAAAAGAATGAAACGACTAGATTTTTGTTTGTGTTAAAAGTTCATATTTGAATAAACGCGTTCCATGGACACACTTATAATCGTCGATCATCATTTGTATTGCTGTACTGATGGGATATTCTGACACCTGTATTTGCGAATAAAATATCAGTTTAGTTATACCGATATAAGGTGAGTGATTTCGAATTCTTATATTTATACCCTTTCCGGGATTATTTCTTTAACCCTCGCTATGGAAGACTGAAGTATACTGACAGTGCATAAGCGGTAAAAACCCGCTAGGTGACACAGTTTACACAGTCGTATCAGAATAATATGACCACCTACCTAATAATGGGCGTAAACACCCTTGGTCTGGATGACAGCGGCGAGACGGCGTGGCAGGGACGCAAAGGTTGCCAGAGCACAGGTGCCCATTCGGACTGCAGTACAGCACGGTGGTGCAGGAGATGACGTGGCTGTGCGTCTATGCGTCGAACCTGTCAATCCAAATAGTACCACAAGTGCTCTATGGAATTGAGGTCGAGCGATTTTGCCGGCCAAGGGAGAACGGCGACAACGCTCTCGTGTTCCTGGAATCAGATACGCTTAGCAACATGGTACGGCTCATTGTCTTGTTGGTAGACACCATCACCACCAGGGTAAACGTCCTACATGAAATGATGCATTTAGTCAGCGAGGATGGGGCACGTAGCCATTGGCGTTCAGGGACCCATCCAGTGGTACCAGCGGTCCCAGGTCATACCAGGAAAACATCCTCCAGACACGCGCATTGGCACCGCCGGACTTTACTTGACCGACAAGCGTGTCCGTGTGTTGGTTCTCGTGTGTCTGACTTCTTATCCGCCAACACCCGTCACTTCTGTGGAGTAGAAACCTCGATTCGGTGGAGAAGGCAACCTTTTTCCAAGCTTCCACTGTTCAATGACGGTAGTCCCATGCGAACTGCAGACGTAGCTGCCGATGGACCTGAGTTAACATGGGCACCTTGAAGCAGCGTCGAGTCCGGGGACCCATACGAAACAGGTCTCGTTGTATTGTTATCAAGAGCACGTACCTTGTTGCTCCAGCGTTCATTTGCGTGGCCGATTGCCGCACTGTTGCGCGTCGATTGCCCTTTATCAGTCGACTGAGGCGACGTTTTCCTCTGGGGTCTATAGCCTTTGGGGCTCCACAGTTATGAAGTCGGGAGGTACTCTGTGCGCCAGCGGTCCACTCTTGGTACACCCTTACTACAGCACCTCGCGAACAGCCCACGAAGTCTGTTGTTTCTAAGATGCTTCCACCCTCGGCGCGGTAGTCGATGATCCTTCCTTTTTCAACTTCCGTCAAATCCTCACCTCTGCCCATTGTGCTCACGTAACGCACTATGACTCATTTGTCCTCACCGGCAGCATATATCTCCGTGAGGTCGACCTTATCACGTGCACTCTGTGACGCGCCTGGCAGGGTACACTGTGATTCCGGGGGTGGTCGTATTATTCTTATACAACCGTGTAATATATTAAAATGTTCAGCCAACACATGGAACACTTCCTGAATGAAGTTTCGCTTTCAGCTAATCATAAACAATAGCTAGGCTTCTGGACTACGTGAAATAAATTTAGTGTTTAGATTCATTGCGTCAGCATTCCTCTGCCTTATCTTTTATCATGCAATATTTCTTACCTCACCCAAGGCAAAGGGAGAGGAAGAGAGGCTGCGGTGATGCTCCGAAGAGATCCGACGTCTGTGATACGACCAGCGGCGTGCCGTGAAAGTTGTTAAAAGCATGGAAAAAAACTCATTTGTGAGTGAATTCCGTCCTTCGATCTTTTTTCATTCTTCGGTGACTTTGCCTTGAAATACAGGATTTGGTATCAAAATCATCAGTGGAACTTTTTCAATAAAAAAAAAATATCATATATTTGTCCAAACCAACTTCGCGCGAAGCTTTGAACAATTTGATGAATGTTTTAGCGCTTAATCCAGGGGGAAGAGTAAAAAAATCACTTTTTAACTTAGGGAAGTGAAAGCGAGTGTGTGACGTAATACAGAGGTGAAAACATGTGTCAAGACCACAAATCTGCAGCGAGACATTCTGTCCGCATAGCTCAGTTGGGAGAGCGACTTACTCCGGAGTGAGGGGACACTGGAAAACTTGTGTTTTCACAAGTGACATACGTTTCTTTGAGTGAATTCAGGCTCTCTTCGGGGAACTCGGTGCTTTTTGCATCGTAATTTTTTGAGACCATTAGCTATCCATATTTGATATTTATAGAATATGATTATGAATTGGGAACTACCAGGGTGGGACCTTAACCCTCTAAAGGGGGTTAACAGAATACAAAATGCTGAAGTATACCTTAAGATAAGAGCAAGAAAATCAATTTTGACTATTTTTTTTATTTTACCTCTTTTTTCTTTAAAAAAGGTTAACAGTTTCATGACAAAATAAACACGGCTAACAAAACAGCTTTTGTAGATTTAAAACACTACAAATCCTATTTATCTGTAAATAGAAGCGTAGAAATATGCAATACATTCGTATGTTTATACCTGCATACTTAACGCGGAGGTGAAGCCACTCAGGTTCGAGGTTGATCTTTCGCTGCTTAGACATTCGTATTTTTCTGTAAAATTTAGGAAATCGAGACTTATTAATTTTGCATCATCTATTTCCTTATTTTACTTTCGTAATTTGATTAAATTACCTTGAAGCCTTATTGAGCTTCAAAAAGCCAAGAACTATACAAAAACGTAGCCTTGCATTTTTTCAACTTTATCGAAAAAATCCTCTGAAATTACGTAAATCCCAGGCAAGGTCACCGTTGAAAAAATTCTACTTTCCATTGGTTACTGCGATACGCTCATTCGCATTTTGGGGAGTTTTTCAACGGCACTTAACATGGGCGCGCATCGTACGTGGGAATAAACAGAGGGAAAGGACCTAATTGGTCGAAGCCCGAAAAGTAAATGCAACGAGAGACTTTGCATACAAAGCTTTCTTTCTTCGTGATGTTGATAGTTCGTTGCCTAGGATTCTCTTTCACACGGCACAATCTCCCATGACTACGGACTTAATAATGATGCGAAAGTAATTTTCCAATTAGCGCTGTATTCGTACATGCAAATAGGTGAATTTCGCTTTAAATAAAAATCTTCTAAAACCAGGTAAAAAACCGCCACACAAAGTTTTTCTTCGTGTAGTTCTTTCTTTTTTTCATTGGACAAATTTGTGAAGTATTTAGGGCATGCAAAGCATGCGAACCACCGCACGCTACTGGATACGACCATACAACTCAGTAACAGTTACAAGAAAAATAGCGAAGATAATATGTGCTTGAACGCTCAATAAAAGTTCCATATTTGGAAGAAATTTAAAAATAAATGTATAAATTTAATCGTAAACTCAAATTTATTTACGATTTTCCGAAATTTCCTAAACTATACTTCAGGAATATCCTTTTCGTTTTGATGTTGCGTAGTGATACATTGCTTATAGAAAAGCCGGTAAGCAGAATCTATTCTTTTGCCCTCGGCCTGCAGAGTGCTTAGAATTTTTAGTCCGCAACTTGTATTTCGAGTAGTGTTTCCTTTCGCAGCAATAACTTACGTACGTATAAAAAGAACTGTTTAGAATCAAGAACGGATAGCAAAATATTTGTTGTACTCAACGTTCTGAATAGGAGCTTCTCCAGCTACCGATTAATGTTGGCATTCATGTGTGTACATGTGCGAAGCTGGAAAGGCGCTCTATTGATGTGCTTTGAGGTAGCTGACAGGAAGATGTGAGACATAAAGGATTGATTGCGCAATCGAAAGACACTCCATTAGTCGCAGCTGTCTCATGAATGCGCGAAAGGACTTGTCCCTGAAAGGAGCAAACGCCTTTTTCCTTCAGCTTCAGTTTCTATTGATTTAAAAACAACAGCAGTCAGTTCGAAATTTCCCAGACTTTCTGCCATTAGAGAATCGTCCCTGGAGCTCGGAATGCTTTTATACAGCGCTGAAATCCATTCGTGCCTCACTCTTTTAAATTCGGATGCGATGTTTTATAATTCTTCACTTTTGAGCACTAGTAAATAACCGAGTTTGGAACATCCAATTTTAAAACAACAGTTGCTGCAGTGCAGTGGGGAAATGTAAAACACAAATAAATGTGAAGAGTTAATCCCATTAGATTATGCTGTACTATGCACATTCATTTTAAATTTGAAAATCTACATAATGCGGGAATGCACTTAATTCTTCTTTTCTATTTAATTCATAAATAATTGGACAAAAGGAGGCATCAGCACTTCAACGTCTTATGGTGTGTATGAATTTATCAAACGGGAAATTATTATTCGGAGACTTCGGTATGGTACTTTATTTCTCGTTACAGACAGCTGAAGGGAAGATACTCTCTCTACATCCGAGAATCGGTAACCTATTTACAATTACTCGAAAGACAGGCCTTGTAGAGGTCACAATCGAGACAGATACAGGTCACCAAGTGAACCCCCTAGGATACACTCCTCCATAAGGTTATCCTCAACGATGACCACCCAGTTTGTCAGAGAGTCTATAGAACCCTTTACTCCTTAAGGATAAGATGGATAGGCAGAGTATTTGTATACCACCTCAGTCTTTGCCTGAGGGTGGATACGGCCCTAAACACGGTTGTTACGTACACATCGCTTTTAAATGTTCCAGGATGTAGAACTTCAGGAGAGTATATTCTGTTGCAGCCAGCTTATTGTTCTGATAGAGGCTCAGCATGGGTTGATATGCCCATCAACACCATTTAAAATGATTCCCCCTTGGTCATTAATGCTTCATTTATGCTTGGGCTCTAACTTATATTCTACCAAGAAGATAGAAGTAGATTTAGTTGACACCTTTGCAACCACTACCACAGGAAAAAGGTCCATTCAAAAATATTAACTGCGCCCTGTCTCTAAGGTGGTATACATGTTCTCTAAAGAAAACACTGCCGAACAACTCTCAAGAATAACTCTATCTTTTAACAAAAAGTTCCAATTTTCCTGAATTTCAAAAATACTCTTATTAACAACCTTACTTAAGCTTTGAAATTATTTAAATATAAGCACTCTAGACACAAGTTACTATCATGCAGCAAAGTAAACTTTTAGAAGGCTTATGGGAAGCCAAAGTAACTTTCTGGACTGTTCTCCTTTCTCATCGCATTGCAATAGTGTCAGCAAGTTAGAGTTCTTTTTTTATTTCATTTGATATGTTCAGTTTTCAAAAGGGCAGCATTAGAATGTCTAAAATAAACCATAACTGTGCAGTGTCGAATTTCAGGGAAATTTCTTTCTGGATCAGAGGCGGGGAGCAAATAGTAGGTTAATTCGAACATAACAATTTGTCAATTCGTTTCAACAGTTACCTAGACATAATCAAATGCGATGAGAAATGGCATTCAGCCCAGCAAATAACTTTACACTGCATCCACTCATATATTCTAGATATATACAAAGGAAATATATTTCTTCTGGAGCCTAGAATCGGTAACCACTCAATCAAGGCGAAGTCTATTCATTACGTACATTTAAAAACCTTCCGATTAACCGATTAACTAAACCAATGTTCATTAAAAGAAGATCAGCGAATTAGGCCTAGAGAATCCTCAAATAGCTTCGTTTTTCTTTGCTCAGCCTTCAATGAAAACCCATTAATTTTACAGTATACCGTGGGATAGATATAACTAGTCAAGATACGTTCTCTCAGTATGTCTGAAAGTAACCAATGCTCTAAAGGACTTGTTCCATTTATAAAAGGAAGACAACAGTGGCGGCTTCTCAGGTGAAGTAGGTGAAGTGCCTCTTCACCTATTTTACTCAAAATAAAGTTTTATTCAGTATTTTTTTATAATATATTCTTTTTTACCTTTATTCAGTTCCAAAATACTCAAAATTTTGAATTGATATTAATCCACATGGCGCGCTCAATACGGAAAACAAATCCTTACACGCAAAACAGCGCAAGTGAAGAGCCAAAATGAGAATGCTTGGAAGTCTGCATTTTTCGGCCGAGTTACATGGTAACCGTGACGTCACCCTCCCCAATCTGCTCGCTCAAGTGAAGTGTTTCAGCTTCACGCGCCTTACCTCTGCATCCTTCAGTTTTTGAGCGTAAAGTCGTGAGAGATCACGGTGGAGTGGGTGTTAATTTTTTTTTTTTTTTTTTTTTGGACCTGCTTACTTTTTAGTAATAAACATTCGGCGTGGAATAAAGACGGATTCTCAGATTTATTAAGCGTAACACGGTCACTTCATAAACATTGGGATTCTAGCGAACACCTGAAATGCGGATTAATGTTAAGGAATTTTGAAAAAATTCAAAACACCATTGCCGATGCTCTGAAGGAAAATGCTAGGCTTTTGAAAACGCATTTTAACGAAACCGTTCTTTTAAATAGACTTTTCCTGCATACATTGATTGATGCAGTATTAGTCTGTACTGTATTTGAGCAAACAAGAACTAGCATTCCATGGCCATGACGAAAACATGGGCTCGATAAATCGGGGAAATTTCATTGAATTACTTTCATTGTTGATATGAAGAAGTTCTTTAGAAATTGAAAATCAATACGAAAGGATAAAAAACTATTCAAAATGAATTAATTGAATGTATTTCTGAATATACTGTATGAATGATTACGTCAAAAATGAAATAATATTTTATTGTTGATTCGGAAGGTGTATTGGTTGAGGGATTTTTGGGTTTCTATGATGTGAGTGAAGATAGAACGTCAGGAGCTTTATACAAAATGCTAGACAAAATTTTGGAACAGTCTGATTACCAACACAAATAAATAGGACAATGTTACGATGGGGCAAGTATAATGTCTGGACACTTAAATGGGCTACAGAAAAAAAGTCAAGGATAAAGCTTCTCAAGCTGCTTTTGTTCATTGCTTAAAACATCGTTTGAATCTTGTATTACACCAGAGTTTTTCTGAAATTTCTAAGTGTCGAATACTTTTTGCAAGCCTCAGTGGAATTGCTTCGTTTGTTCACCATTCTGCGAAGCGGTCTTATACACTTATATCAACAACCGCAAGATGATTGATTGATTGATTGGAGGTTTAACGACCACCGTGAGCAACTCAATGGGCTATAAGCAGTCGCCCGTCCCTAATTTAGGGTCACTGGTTCCAGGGAAGGGAGAGAGCCAGTGCCGTAAGACAAACACAACATCCATGCCTCACCGGAATTCGAACCCGGACCCCGTTCGGACGAATGATCAGAGGCCATCGCTTAGACCACTGCGCCACCGGGGCGACAAAACCGCAAGATGCAGACCAACCATTGCAGAAACTCGATGGTCCTCCACTTCGAAATTAGTAAGTGTAGTTGTTGAAGATTGGAATAAATTGAAGGAAGCATTCGGATTTCTGATGAATAGCGAATAATCAGACAAAAAATCAATTCATCTTGCCAAGGGGTTTTTGAATGATATTAACACTTTGGAATTTACATTTTTGGCTCCACCGATCTATTATTCAAACTTTTGAAGAAAAAATAACTAAACATAAACTACTGTGTAACTCAAATTAAAAAAAAACTCGTGAAATTTTGAGCCATAAAAAGAACGATGAGTTATTTGAAGCACAGTTTGGAAAAGCTAGCAAAATCACAGAAATAAGCACGGGAATATGCTGCTCTTACACAGGAAACAATTTTTCAAAATTATAAACAATTGTATTTTAAAATTTTGGACCACATTCTTATGGAAATGGATATAAGATTTCAAGACTGTAAGAAACTTCAATTTGTCTGACTTGCTGACACAACCAAATTCGAATAATTTAATGCATGCTTTCCCTCTCGCGCTCTTGAAAATCTACATTTTTACGGAAACATATTTACTAAACACAGCGCCTTAAAAATGAACTGAGTCTTGTATATGCCGATGAAATATTAGGAATATATTGACTCAAGAACTCCTTCGAGTGTTTCATGGAGACAAAGACATTTTACAGAAGATTATAAATTGGTTTTCTCAGTTTAACAATTCCATCTACAAGTGTGCCAGTGAAAATAAGTTTTGTTAAAAGAATACAAACTTGTTGAAGAAACACTAGTTCCCAGGATAGACTTGCTTCTCTGGCAAATATTTCTATTCAGGAAGACATTTTATTGATGCTCACGAAGAAACAACCATCTAACCATCTTATGACGACATAATCGACAAATCTGCAGCTTTAAAAGGAAGAAAAATTGATTTAATATAAAAAAATAAGTAAGTCCTCATTAAGGGATTTTCATTGTAGACAGTAGATATATTTTCATACTGCTCTTGTACCTCTTCACCTATTTTTCCAACCACGAGCCGCCACTGGAAGACAATCGTGGTTGTCAAAACAGATCTTATAAAACAAAATATTGAAAGCTTCTTCACGACACCAGAATGCATTTGAAACTAAAGTTTATTGGTTCGACATCCCTTCGTACATCTAACTGACATTCATTTACTATTTGTTGGAGGACGAACTTAACAATATGAACAGAGGTAGCTTCGTAGAAGCAAGGCGTGGGACAAAATCATTTCTGGAATTATGCCCCAGCTACACTTAACCGTTGCATGAAGTCTGCTGGATATAACGATTTTAATTTTGTTTTTTTATACTTCTTGCAGAGTAAATATTTAAAACAAATGCTTTGTTGAGAATTTCAGAATAAATAATGGGATTCAAATCCACTGTGAGTATCATTTACGATAAAGACTTTTTATACTAAATTCTGGTTTAGCAACAACCATGAGGAACTCAAACGGCTATATGTGGTTGCTAGCCCCTAATTTGACGCCATGGGTTCCAGGAAAGGGAGAGAGACAGCGCAATAGAACAAAATCAGCACTCTTGCCTTATCCGATATTCGAACCTAAGCTCATTCTGTACGACCAGCCGGAAACCAATGCCTCTGACCACTCAGCAGCGGGGAAGCAGTGAAGATTTTAACCATGTCACAGTGTTTTCGGCCAAAGTGACTTTATGGACTAAAAATGCTTATTGTAACGCATCCAAAATTAATAATTGTATCACTACTGGATTTCAAAATAGGGGAATGTTTAGGTCATCGTTGATTCGGTTACTACAGATGATCGTCCGATACCCATAACTATTGAATGGAATGTTGGAATGTTTGAACTCCGTCTGGCATTCTGCTACATCATCTGGCAATTGAGCATGTTGAAAGTCTGATTTTAATCAGAAAATGATCTTCGAATTCAGTTTGTGCAACGAAATGCTTCTGCTTGTTAAACAACATGGCGCTGGTGTCCTTGACTGCGGTTTGCTCAGTATTGATTTAGCGTTAAAAGAGACGACAGTTCAAAGTCATTCTTGCTATCTTTCGTCGCCAAATTGAAAAGTCAAACATTTCACCAGGTTGCCAAACCCTCCTGGAATCCTGTATATCATCATCAACAGTTATCAATCCACGGCTGGATGTATGTCTCCCAAATCCTGCTCTACAACTTTTTTGTTTGAGCCAGTCTCTTCCAAGTCACTCCAACATGCTTTCGAATTTCATCCACACATCTCCCACTTATCTTCTTCCGGATCTTTCCCTTCTTTTGGGTATTCAATCTACTATATCAATTATCCAACAGTGGTCAGTTCTTCTAGCAATACGTCCAACCCATTGCCACATAGAGATCCTCACATTGTATGCACTCATGATTAATAATAATGTTAAGACATTGCTACGACGTACGGCTGCAGAAATCAAGAATTTCCATCGAATCCAAAGGATACCATGGACAAGCAAACGATATCAGCAAAATTGACATAGAAAATTTTGTGTGCACATATTTGTGAAAGTTAGATTCAGTCGACAGCGTTTTTTTTTAATTTCCTCCAATGAAGACACAAATCCAGAGTTCATATGATATTTATTGCATAGATCTACAAAATGCTACATGTTGTTTGAGTCATTTAGCAGACAATTCTTTTGTAAAAGTTATTTGAGTTATTTTGGTAGACAGTGCACATACTTGCAATGCTGATTGCAAATATGATTTCAGTTTTAGACTGCTATATAAGGTTTTTTTCAAAAATGACGTAGAAATTTGGGGAAAGTAGGTTATAAAATAGGAAAAACGTTATACGTAAGCAGTATAACGAAGTAAATTTCTCCGTCATTTCTATCCGCGCCAGGATTCGAACCCGGTCCCCTCATTCCGGAATAAGTTGCTCTACCAATTGAGCTACGCGGACGTTTTATTCTGATTCCTATCTGCCTTTATGTCGTGTGCGTCCTTCTGGCAGGTACGTCACATCTCCTGGTACGTTACATCATCTCCCCCTTATTTTTTTTTCGAAGTGCTGGAGAAGGGATTCTCTTATTTTGCCTATCTCGCGGTGTGGAAATAACATCACACCAATGCGAGATTTTGAACGGTCGGGTCACCCGGATAGTTCGGGCGCCATTATAACGAAGTAAATTTCTCCTTCATTTCTATTCGCGGTAGGATTCGAACCCGGGTCCCCTCATTCCGGAATAAGTTGCTCTACCAATTGAGCTACGCGGACGTTTTATTCTGAATCCTATCTGCCTTTATGTCGTGTGCGTTCTTCTGGCAGGTACGTCACATCTCCTGGTACGTTACAGCAGCACTGACCTTATTTGGGGTCAATGATTTCACTTGATTTCCAAGTTTCACTCCAAAGTATGAATAGTAAACTTTTTTACATAGTTTATAATGTTCTCCTACTGCTTTTCAATGACAGGCTCCCTACAAATATACCAGAAACCATCTAGACAGTTAATACACGTTCATGTGGCCATTGGCACGATAACTGCAATTTACTACATTAAAACTATACACGAATAAAACAGACAGCTAATAGACAATTGTTCATTGCAGAGACGCAACTCCAACTGGAAGCACTCAGCCTTATGTACTGGGTTATAATGAATTAGGTTTTACTGCTAGTTATGTTGTTGTTGTAATTATTATATCATGAATAAAGTTTTACTGGTTGTTCTTGGAGACACTTAATGACAGAGACCCAACGGCCAGACAGAGGTCTGACAGTACTATGAACTGAGAAAAACGTACTTACTTAAAAACCTTTTATTAGGAAACTCCTGGTATCATCCAACACACACACACTACTAGTCACACTAATCGTATCACAATAATGAAGAAGAACCTAATCACATAGAACGAAGCTCTCGGCACAAAATAACGTAGCTCTTTTCACATTGAACAAAACCTCTCCACATATAAGCAAAAGCTCTCTCACGTAACACAAAAGCTCTCTCACGTAACACAAAAGCTCTCCTCGCACATAAACAAAAGCTATCCTAGGTATCGTTGAACGCGCCTATTTATACTGCCTACCACCACGTCATGACTACACTCGTTGCCACATATCATTCAGTGGGAGAAATAACATCTCGTTAAGTAAGAAAATAATTTACATAGGAAAATAAAATAACGAGAGATAGTAAAATGAAAAGGAAACTGAATCTAGGGTATACGTTACAGGGTCATAAACATTGTAACCTCGGTTTATTTCGTCAGCGGTTGGTCGTAGACACATACAGTATGTACTTTCAATTGGAAAAAGTATCAGAATGAAACGTGCAATTCTGTTTCATTACCGTGGGTGGTACCCCCCCAACCCCACCCCCAGAAGAACAAAATCCTTTCAGAAAAAGTTACCCGGCGTACTAATTAGTCTAACAAAGGCAATCCAATCTTTCTAGCTGCAAAAACCGGTGAGGTATAAGCGATATGAATTACGAACATGTATCGTGTGAATTCCTGGAGCCGCCCCGGTGGCGCAGTGGTCTAAGCGACGGCTTCTGATCACTCGTTCAAGATGGGGCGGGGTTCGAATCCCGATGAGGCATGGATGCTGTGTTTGTCTTACGGCGCTCGCTCTCTCCCTTCCCTGGAACCAGTGGCCTTACATCAGGGACGGGCGACTGCTTATAGCGCACTGAGTTGCTCACAATGGTCGTTAAACCTCCAATCAAAAAAAAAAAAGAATTCCTGGATTTACTTGAGTGATTATACGTATATAGCACGTTTATTTATTCGCTATGTGTATGATATTTGACCCTAGCTTCAGAGTTGCGGTTGCTCTCACATTAAATTCGGTGGGAATGAGTGCCCGTTAAATGTGCTCTTTCAGAAGTCAATGCAAATTTTGATAAAGCATCCACATCGTCTCATGCAAATCTGCAAAACGTCATACGATAATGTTGGTACTTAAACTTGCTTCCCTCCAGTTGCACAATATCAGCGGTAGCAGATGGTGGTCAGATAGAGTAACGCGGAGTACTTCGAGATGGTGGCTATTTACGGTAAGTGCAACCGCAACGCTGCAATCCAAACATATCTGAAAATTCATTGAAACGTCTTCGGTCCCTCCGTTGATTTTCATAAATTCCGTTTCACCCTAAAATATCAGACGACACATTCGAAATGATCTGTTCAGTATTTTACTGAAATTCAGTGCAGAATATAAAGAAATCGCTGAAGTGTAGGTACTTAGCGTTGGAATGCTGCAGAACTGCTGTTTTACGCACACAGGCCACTGAATTGGAAACTTTTATTCAGTACTGAGTCGGATGCTTGGATCTCCTCTAGCCCGAATTACAGCACGCATGCATTTTATCATAGATTCCACAAGATGTTAGAGTGCTCCCACATCTACAGCATACCACCAGACATTACTTTAACAGGCTCAGGTTTGATGGAAGAGGACTTTGCTCCCAGATCATTTTTCCAAATATGTCCCATACACTCTCAATGGAGTTCAGATCCTGGCTTTCTGGTGGCCAGAGATGATGTTGGAGTTCGCTGTCGTGCTCGCTGAACACATCTTCTGCGATGGACAGTAGCTTTTGCATCCATGAAACAGATGGCACCTGCTAGATAAAAAGTCAACACTTCAGAATGGACTCGATCGGCAACAATATTCAGGTAATCTTTGAAGGACACCCAACCTTCCAACAATATCAGTGTACCCGTGTTGTACCAATCGACCGTGGCCCACACCATGACCCCACCTCCAGAACCTTGAGTTGTGTGCAAGCTGGGTCCATTGCGTCATAGGGTCCCGCCAAACTGTCTGCCTACCGTCGGTAAGGAGCAAAGTGTACCGACCTGACCGCATGACTTTTATCCAGTGTACAGTCACTGTGTTTCTGACATCATTGTAGACGAAATTTCCTGTTTTTTGCAGAGATCAGTGGTTTCCGTATAGGCATACGACTGCCAATACCGATCCTCTTCAACTCCTTGCGCACAGTTCGCTGAGATGAGGGGTCGAGAACAGTGTTCTTTGAAAGCTTTGGTCAATTGCTGCACACAGGAATTCCTGTTTCTCCGTACGATCCCCATCAGATGATGGTGATCTCGTTCTTGACAGATTGTCGACGCGCCGCAGTTACGCCTTATGGACAAGCTGTGTTTGTTATTTATCCACTGATTAAAGATCCAGGATATCTCACCTGTGTGTGTGTGTGTGTGTGTGTGTGTGTGATCTAGATGTTTTAGAATTGATTTATAGGCAACAATACACAAGTAACGTCGCAAAGACCTAAGGATTTCAAATCAAAATCAAAGGAGCGAGTTGAAAATAAAATGCTTTTCAGATCGAAAATGGGTGCTAGGTTTTTAGGTTTTACGAAAAAGATGGGTAAAATAATTATATGAAATGACCTGCAGTAAAAGAAAATGCATTCCTTTTTGGCGGAACACCTTTGACAACACAATGAGTCTAAAAAAAAAACTTGTGGGAGTCTCTTACAATAGTTTAATATTACTGAATCCAGAGGAGCGAAATAATCAGAAAAAAAACAAAATGCTCACTATTACAAAAGTTAACTTGACTTTTCTGGGATCCGAACTCTATGTCTCAACTCACGAAATAAGAATTGTAATCACTGGATCAGCAGGTGAAATGAGAGAAGATTTCAATTTGCTAAAATTATCAAGATAATGTGGTAACCGTTCTTTTTGTTTTTACAGATTAGGTTGCCAAATCTCAATCAAGAAAAAAAGAAAGAAATATAACATCAGTGTCTAGATAGATTTGTTTCGTGTTTAGCACACGTGCGTTAGGTTGAACCAAAGGAAATCCTTCTGATGAACAGATCGTTCTAATGAAAGGAAAATGAGTCCTGAAAAAAATGGTACTGTACGAACTACTATTCTTGAGAGCTGGATCACACAAAACCTTGGGGTGGGGCACGAATTGCGGATCATAGTACTTTCATATTGCCACTTTTCAAGGAGAAATACAAAATGAAGGTGTATGAATGCCTCCTCACAAATCATTTATTTCTTTGTAATATTGCCGAGAAATTTCCCTTATTATAATTATTGAGGACTAGACAGTGGACGGCATTGCGAGTTTGCAGGATAAAGACTACATTTCCAGTTGATTTTAGAAATCACTGTCACAGCTTCTGAAATATGTGCTTGCTTTCCTTTACACAATTGTTTTGAATTACATTCTTTCTGCATTCAAAATTACATGAGTTCTTACCATAATTTTGCTTCTTCAAAAGCAGTTTGTCTCTTCGTATGCAGCACATTCACTCTTTTTTTACACAAATCACTTGTTGTCATCTGCTGGTGTTGTTGACATAGATAAGCAGAAGCTACATTGCTTCCTTCAGGTGCATGAGCACTCGTCTTCTGTAGCCATAGAAAAAAGCCTCTGCTTTGCTTGCCGGGGCTACGAATGTCTGGCATGAATGTCTACGAATGTCTCCCACTGATCATGTGTGCCTGAAGCACCAATTCTGCTGTATACCCTGGCTCCTCCCTATTCCGTTTAAGAATGTTATTTTGCTTTTTGCCACTTTTTCTGTCAGAAGTATGAGAACTTATAAACTATTATTGCATTTATTATTTTATTCAAGAAAGCTATTTGATATGCGTGAATAAAAATATACTTTCGCAATAAACTGTAATATTCGTTCTGCGTTGGCGTAATGTGTTTCAGTAACGTTGTATTTTTGCTTGAATAATACGTTTAATTAAAGTAAATGAAACAGAGTATTTCTTCCCATGTCTCGTTGTAACTGAGACAAAAATTTTGTGAATCTTGATGAATGCGACTTTGTGAATCTTGATGAATGCGACTACATTGTAATATTTCACTAGGAATTTTTCACATGTGCACATTGCGTCTAAAATAATCCCGGAATGATCTGTGGAAGTAATGAAAACGCGGGCAACGCTGAAACTAGTTAACATCAAACGTTGTGTGTTATGTGAGCAAGTTTTGCTCATTCCCATTCAGCAGAGGCTGAGATACCAATTGAAACCGGTCACTGTTTTGGAATAGTGTCCGAATTTCACGATGGAACAAAAAGCCCCCATTAAGTTTTGTTTTTAGAGGTAAAAAGTGCTACGGAAGCTCATAAAACGTAAAAAAAAATCGTACAGCGCTAAGTGTTTGTCGCGTTCAACACCGTTTGAGTGATCTAAGAGATTTCTGGAAGGCCAAGGACCCTTGCAAGACGCAGAATGGAGTGGATGGCCATCAACCAGTCAAAACGAACACAACTGAAGAATTTCGGCGATTGGTTTCACAGGACTGTCACATCATTTTGATAATGTTCATTGTAAAGCTGAAAATTAGCAAAGACATTATCCGAGCAATTTTCCACGACGAGTTAGGGGGACAAAAATATGTGCGAAATTGCTGGTTCTCTATTTCTAACACCACTCCTTGATGAAAACGAAGTTGTACTGAAAACAATTGTACCCCAAGACGAAAACTCAAAGCTCTCTGTAGCTGAGATACAAATATTCCTAGCTCAGCAAAGTTCGCGTGGAACAATCACGTGTGAAAAACATGCTTATCATTTCTTTTTCCAATGCTAAGGGTGATACATCGTGAATGTGCACCAGAAGGACAAACGGTGAACAGTAATAATTATTTGGTTGTAATGGATCTGCTATAAAAGCGAATTTGACGCGTTCGTCTGGAATTTTACAGGGCGAGAGATTGGTTTCACTTGCACGATAAAACGCCGTGTCACAATTCTAGTGTTGTTACGTGTTTTCTCACAAAAAAAGTATCTACGCTACACCACCCACCCTATTCGCCAGATTTAGCATCAGCAGACTTCTTCTTATTCCCTAAAATTAAATCTCCGCCGAAAGGGAAGCGCTTGTAAGATATTCGAACTATCCTGGCTAATATGTTGATATGTTGAAGCACATTAACGCGATTCCTTAAGAGGCGCAAAGAAATGCTTCCGGACTTTGAACAAGCTCGGTAAAACCTGAATTGAGCGTGAAGGGGGTTATGTGGAACACTAAACAGGTAAAGTTTTCTGATACACATCTGAAACTTTTTTATCATAGTCCAGGAACTTTTTAGATTCACTATGTGCGTGAGCTCATTTTGACTTAATTCCTGAGTAATTAAAAAATCTGTTTCTGTGATGGATCAATTGTTTAAAAGCATCATTTTAGCATGAAAGTTTCATAAATAAATAGCTGTGGTAATTTACAGTAAAAATGCTATAAATAAACAGGTTTTTGGCTACGGAATTTTAAAGAATACATAAATGCAAAAATTCATAAAATAAATATCGGAACTGCATACCCAGCTGCAAAGACGACAGCACGCCACTAGGCTTGGCTTTAAAGTTCCAAGCCCACCTCAGTTTCGGTGATGCTGCAATTTTTCATACTTTCATAATCAGAAAGCTGACGCTGAGTACATAAAAGAACATTCTGGTTAATCTTGAGTGCTTTACGAAGAATTTTTTCTAGTTCTCCAGCTTTTTATTCCGTGCTGCTTTTCCACAAAACTGTTGTAACAAAAGTTTCCTATCTTTGAAATTTGTTTCTGTATTCGGTCTGAACATAGCAGTGCTGTATATGTTTTGTCATCGTAAAACACGTTTTCTGGCAGCATCGTTTTGCAAAGATTAGGCTTAATTTCTTTCAGGTTCTCAGGCACACACTACTACGACCCACATTCGCCAAGGAAAGGAGCAATAAGGTCAAAATTATACATTTAATGACTATAAAGAACATTTGCACCTCAAAAGATGTCTAGCCCCTTCTGTTCTTCTTATACTCAGGAAGTAGAGAAAGATAGGGAAATAATATTTCCACTTTTATGAGCACTAATGACCAACACTAGCCCATCTGTTAAACAATGCTAGTTCGCATGAGTCAACCTCTAAATGAAATGTGGCGGACAGATGTCACCAGTTTTGGGAAGTAACACAATGCTAGTTGAATGTAATATTTAATGCGCAGCAATTAAGCTAAACTTAAACACACGCATGGTCGGTCGAATAGAGTGAATGGCAAACTTTTGTGATCAATGGTAACAAATAAAAAGTTTCACGAGAAATTCCAAAATATACTGCATGACACAGATTTGTGGTAAAATTTATGTTACTATTTGCAGTCTTAGTTGACGAGTTAATTTACAAATCCAATTTCTGAAAAGGCAGTAAGGAAAAATCCTAGATGAAGCAACTCATTCCATGCGTTTAAACTCTTAAATCACAATTAATGCTAAAATACAATGGATACTTAAAGACATTGTTAACATGCAAAAAGATATTTTTAACATATGAATCTATAAAGTACTTGGGTATAAGAAATTACAAACGAAGTCATACACATGGCTACATTAAGGAAGAAGGTACACTGGCGTGCAAAAATTAAGGACGAGACGGTTTTTCGAATCTAACTTCGTGCAGAAGTACTCCACATCGACTCAAATCATATCATAAGATCCCCAAGATGTAAGAATATGGTACAAGTTAGGAAAACCGTCCAACCAAGGAATCCAAAGGATACAAAGCTACTTTATTGAAAAGGTAGCTTCGAGCACAACTGGACAGAACACAGAAACGGCCATGTGACAGGCAGCTGCCAAGAAAAATCCAGCCTTTAGTAGGGAATATGATCACCCTTGACTGCATTGCAGGATTTACAACGTCTGTTCATGCTGAGGACGAGGTTGTCAAGGAGCTGTTGAGTCATCGCGGCCCATTCGTCTTGTAGCGCCAATCGCAGCTGCGGAATCGTTGCTGGCGGCTGGTGACGTGCTGCCAAGCGTCTCCCGAGAAGGTACCACACGTGTTCGATTGGATATAGGTCCGGGTACCATACGGGCCAATCCATGCGTAGAATATCTTCAATCTCCAACAGCTTTGCGACAGCCACTGTACGATGAGGTGTAGCGTTGTCATCCATGAAGAGGAGCCCATGACCCATAGCCCCTAAAAACAGATGTACGTGAGGCAGGAGAACCTCGGTACAATAGCTGACACCAGTGAATGAACCTCCTTGGAAGATGTGGAGGTCAGTACGGCTACCAAGCATGATATCGCCCCAAACGAGAACTCCGCAACCTCCACACCGGTCCCTTTCGATGATGTCGGAGGTGTGATTGCGTGTTCCCTGCTCTCTCCAGATGTGTATACGTCCAAAAATCGCTCGTCAGACTAAATCGGCTCTCATCCGTAAAGAGAACTCGACCCCATTGCTGATGTGTCCAGTTCTTGTGTTCCTGGCACCACAGAAACCGCCGTCCCCGATGAGCAGGCGTTAATGGCACACACCGTACTGGTCGTCGTGCAAATAGACCACCTTTGCATAGCATCCTGGCCACGGTAAAACGCGAAAACAGACGTCCAGTTCTCTGTTGCATGTGCCTTGCGATTTCTCCCGCTGTCTCTTCTCGCCTGTAGGACAATATACCGGTCGTCCGCCGCCGTGGTTGCTCGTGGACGACCACTGCTAAACTCTCGGACATCTGTTCTTTTCGTTTGAAATGCTCTCCAAGCTCGTGAAACGATGCTGTGAGCGATCCCGAACTCCTCGGCCACACTAGTCACACTTCGACCATCCCAATGACGCGACCTCGGGAAAAGTAATCCAGATGTCGTCTACTGGATTGCCTGTTGGCCATATCACACGGTGGCAGCAACTCGACGTTGTTCAAACCGATGTACACCGTACAATAGCTTTCACCGAATTGCTGAGCGTACACCACCCTTGTGCTTTATACACTTCCGATACTCCCCCCTATGTCATGCTGCATATATGCGCATGCCCTACCGTACCAGACCCTAGTCTATCTCCTGGGTGGTCTTTTGGTCCGTTCTGCCTGGTCGTTGCGCTGTTATGCTAATTTCTCCTCTTCGTCCTTAATTTTTGCACACCAGTGTATATGTGGTTCGTAGATGAGATTTTTTGTAGTATAAGAATTTTTAATGAAAATATCTATGGCCAAAAATTCAAAAGTGTGTAAAGTTGTACACTAAACGAAGATCATATTTACTTTAACAGGAATTTTATCAATTACTCAGAGTCACAAAACTGTGTGCAATATGCTCAAGACACTGACGTCCGTTGCTTTCTTGTTTAGTGTTGTGTGATGAATTTAAAACACGAAGCAATTTCCAGATTTGATAACTTAACCAGCAAAGAAGTTTTAGCCACTGTATAAAATGACCAATTCGACTAATACAAGACATTTGGCAGCTGAATATAGCAATAATTATCAGAGCCTGTATAAAATCCCAGCTCCAATGGATCAGTGCTTTAAATGCAACCAGGACCGGTTGTAACCAAAATGCCGCCCCGGTGGTGCAGTGTTTTAAGCGCTGGCTTTCCCCATTCTTCCGAGATGGGTTCGGGTTCGAATCTCGGTGGGGCACGGATGTTGTGTTTGTCTTACGGCACTGGCTCTGTCCCATCACTGGAACCAGTAGCCCTAAATTAGGGACTGGCAACTGCTTATAGCTCATTGAAAAAAACAAAGTAATTCAAATAGTTGGTGCCTTCGATGGGTAAAGTTTCAGAAATACGTCAGGCACCGTACGAGAGGTAAATACTCTGTTTTCTTTTTTTTTTTTTTATAGGAGGTTTAATGACCACCGCGAGCAACTCAATGGTCTATAAGCAGTCGCCCGTGCCTAATTTAGGACCACTGACTCCATGGAAGAGAAAGAGCCAGTGCCGTAAGACAAACACAACATCCATGCCTCACCGTGATTCGAATCCGGACGAATGGTCAGAAACCATCGCTTAGACCACTGCGCTATTGAAGCGGCATACTGTGTTTTCCCTATCGCCATTCGAGAACAGTCAAACACTCACGCTTAACAAGAAAAAATTCTAACATTTTGCGACTCGCCATCAAAATCACCAAATCTGACTGGTATGCGTAAGTTGTAATGATATGCAAATCTATGATTTTCGGGGGAATGTGAGGCGGGGGCTAACGACCACCGTGCTCAACTCGAAGGGCTATGAGCAGTCGCCCGTCCCTAACTTAGGGTCATTGGTTCCAGGGAAGGGATGCTTATATCTCGCCATGATACATATTATGGGCTTGTTTACTCCTTAGAACCGGAGCCTCGCTGCTGTGTGATTTGCATTCCGCTGGCGTCGGCATACCACGTACTGTGTGTATGACATACCCCCTACTCCCCCACCGCAAACAAAAAGGCTTTCAAAAGCAATGACTGTAATGACAAGTTCTGATTTTCCCTAAAGCACTTATCTCACTTTGTTCTGCCTTCTGCTACGCTTTTAATGTTTCCCATTTCAAAATAACTAGTCCCTAAATATTCGCGCCAATTTGTACAATTATTTACTAAATTATTTATATAATTTATTTACACATTAGCTCAGCCTCATGGCTGATTAATTAACCAGGGGGTAAATCACGCATCAATATTTTAATTTTGAGAAGCAGTGTGAGCGAACTGATATTCCATTAACATAGAAAAATGCATCCTGCAATTTCTTTTTGTGTGCTAATGCTACTGTTTTGTGCCGTTGATTTCGAAGTGATCTGCGACACCTGGCTTATTTTTTGTTTGGACTATGCAAATGATGGAAAGGAGACAGTAGACCCGATTGCAAGGTACGCTGCTTTCACTAAGAATGGGAGAAGTGGCCTTGGTGGACTCTCCTACTTCAACAAGTGATAAGGAATTTCTCCAAGGATGAGGCTTTGGGAAGAGGGTGAATCTCCTCTCATCTGCTTAGGCTGAATTCCCTTCCTATCAAAGAAAGAGAAGTCTTGGGTACGATCTTATTCTTGCTTTTGTTCTGTAAGCGTTTCAGTTTTACTTACACGCTTTTCGTGTTAAAGTGGGTCGTAAAATTCAGTAACCTTTTAGCTCAGAGAACATTTTGAACGAAGTAGAATATGGTATTGCATATAAAACTGCGGTTGCGGCAAAATTCTGCATCGCAAAAGATGCATTGTCAACCATTCTGAGAAACTGTGAGAAAATCAGAGCTACTTGTGCTTACAGTAACTTTGAATCTGCTCGGAAGCGTATTCAACCCACAAAAAAGAAGTCGAAAATACGGTAATAAGATGGACTAGTGGAGCACAAAGTGAAAATATTTCGTTAAGTGCTGCTATTTTGCAAGAACAAGAACGAGTTTTCGCTGATACTCTACATATAGGTAAATTCCAGTGTTTAAGTGGTTGGCTCCAAAGGCTCAAAAGACAAAAAGCATGTGATAGGGAAGAAGCTGTAAATATGGAAACCACGAACGATTTTCGTAGTGAAAGATTACCCTCATTTTCGAAAAGTTATGTGGCTTGTAATATTTTAATGCAGATGAAACAGGTCTGTTTGAGCGAGCTTACCATGTCCATAAATGGCATGAAATATACAGGTGGCAAATGTAGTGATGAGCAGTTGACAGTTTTAGTTGTGTGTAACATGGAAGGCTCAGAAAAGTTGCCTTGACTTGACACTGGTAAGTAGGCTAAACCTCGATTTTATTAGAGTGTTAAAACGTCGTTAGTGAAGTACGATTTCAGTAAACAGCCGTGGCAAAGAAAAAGCATATGTTTGATTTCGCAACTCTAATGCCCTCTGTAAAGTCAGTGATTCCAAAACAGTTAAGGTTGTATTACTTCCTCCAAATACAACAGCCAAGCTCCAGTCATGTTCCCAAGGAATAATTAGATGCATGAAAGCGCATTATAAAAATGATTTGTCGAGCTATTCAGTGTTTTGATCTAAAGCTTCCGTTCATTGTCACTCTGTCAGATGCTTTAACTTTGCTACGAACTGCTTGGAGATGTGGTTGCTGCCAAGGCGGCGAAGTGGTCTAAGTCCTGGCATCTGACCATTTGTCCGTGATGGGTCCGAGTTGAAATCCCGGTGAAGCATGGATGTTGCAATAGTCTTGCGGCGCTGTCTCTCTCTTTCCCTGGAACCAGTGGCCCTAACTTAGAGACGAGCAACTGCTTATATCCCATCGAGTTGCTCAAGGTGGTCCTTAAAACTCCAAGCAAAACCAAACAAACAAACAAAAGATGTGGTTCGTCAAAGACAGTTAAACAGGAACTTCTGTTGATGAAAAGTCAACTTTAGATGAAACAGTCCGTGATTAAATTCCGGGAGGTGTTGGCAAAAGAAACGTCAATGTGAAGTTCTCCCAGTATCTGCTAAAAATTCTAAGAGGTGTTGCGGAAAGAAACGTCTACGTGAAATACTCTCACCATGTGTAACGTTTCAGAAATATGTCTCCGTGGATGACGATATCATGACTTCCGATTTCTTGACTGATGTCGAAATTGTGGCCGACGTGGTTAAACAGCAGGAAGGTCGAGCTACAAAATTTATCTCATACTGATAAAGACAGTGACGTGAAATTTCTTGCCACAACTGTGGAATTTTCAGAAGCTTTCGCCGCATTGCAAAATATTTATGGTTTTGTGTGAAACAGACAGATACTTCGGCACCTTTACAGAACGTGGGCTAACTGAAAGAATCTTTGAGGCATTGTTCTGATAAGAAAAAAGAACAGTTTCCAATAACAATGTTGCAATCTATCTCTCACTAAATGTACTGTAAAAACTATTTGTGTTATATACGTACTGCAGTGTACATAGTACTGTATTACAGTATATAATGCATAATGTATAATTTCGTGTTCATTGTGTGAAGGTTTAGAAACCAAAAGGTATGTACGTACTTTTTCCTTTAATTGTACTGTATAATTTTATATATGTCAGTGCGTATTTAGCTGTTCAATTAATTACATACAAATAACACGAACTACTTTTAAAATGAACAAATTTTTGGGGTTCCTGAGATGTTCGGGTTCATGAGATTTGAATGCATACAGATTCAAGTACCTTATTACACTTTCAGTAACTTTATTGCATGAAAGATATTATTTTCTGTGATTTACGCATGCTTATATTAGCCTTTCCAGTGCCCGAGAGGTCAGAGGCCCAGGTTTTGGTCTAATCACCCGAGATGGGCCCAGCCAAAAGTCCCGGATGAGGCATGAGTGGTGTGTTTGCCTTACTGTGCTGGCCTTCATCCCACCCAAAAATCAGGAGCTACAAATTGGCGATGGGGGACTGCGTATATCCCTTACAGTTTCTTATGACAGTCGTTGAGTCCCCCCTTCCCATTCCTCCAAATATAAAAAAAATACATATATTAGGACATACATTTCTGGATTCTGGACTCTTGAGAAAAAAAATCTTGTCACTTACGTTATATCAATTTATGTAAACAAATAAATTACACAAAAGCATGTGCTTTTGTGCGGATTTAAGTGTTGCTATGGTGTTATTGACTTGTCAAGGCATCGATCAGTGCAGCAAAGAGAAACACATTTAATGCAATAATCAGATGAAAAAACCGAAATAATATTTATACATGTTTAAGAAAATATGAGTACATGATTTTCTTAACCAGATAAGGATGACTGTATTCATGTGGATAATAAAACCAGAGCAGATGGAATTTAATGCCAAGTACTCGAAATAAAAATATTTCCGTGAAGCCATCGGCAGTTATAATATATTTGAAATCTTTCAGTATTAAAGATGCATACATTAATATTATTAACTACATCTAAAGGTCAGGTGATGCGTAACATCACAGCCTCTCCTTGACAAATGTCAACCCCGCCTTCTCGTGGTGCATCCTGTTCCCACTAAAGGGGCTCTGACGACCGCAAATAGCGGTATAACTATACCATCGGGATCAGAGGAAATGCTATCCCACACTCACCAACCCGCTTGGCCAGCGTGGTGAGTTATGGCCAAACACCTCCAAAATGACTCTACAACTTAAATCTTGGCCCTCAGTCTCCGGCAGCTGGAATGTACCTGGCCAAGGCAGCGGCCAGTGCGACATGAAGGCAGAGGGTGCTAAGAATCCCCGGAGGACCGGACTAGGCTGCCGTTTGATGCTGACCTTGGCTACCTACAACGGACGCTCCCTATCTTCTGATTCAAGGCTTCTTGAATTGGAAGAGGAACTACAAAGGATCAAGTGGGACATCGTCGGGCTGAGTGAGGTAAGGAGAAAAGGAGAAGATCTCATTGAACTGAAAAGTGGACATCTCTTCTATTATCGTGGGACAGATACTGGCAGAACTAGTGGTGTTGGATTTATAATAAACAAGAAACTGAAGGATAAAGTGGTAGAAGTTGAAAGTTCCTCTGACAGAGCTGCACGACTCGTTATCCAACTATCGAGAAGATACCAGGCTCAGATTATTCAAACTTATGCACCCACCACAAGTCATCCTGAAGAAGAAATTGAAGAATTTTATGAGGAAATTCGTCATCTAAATAATAAAGGTAAGCAGCACTTGAAGATAATTATGGGAGATTTCAATGCAAAAATAGGGCACCGGCAACAGAATGAAACTTCAGTAGGTAAATTCGGTCACGGCAACAGAAACTAGCGTGGAAATACTCTCATTGAGTTTGCAGAGGCAGAAGGATTTTTCATCTTGAATTCCTTTTTCAAGAAAAAGCCACACAGGAAATGGACATGGAGACATCCAATTGGGACGACAAGTGAAATTGATTTTATTATGTGTAACAAAAAATTCGTCATCGAAGACTGCAGTGTGCTAAACAAGTTCAGCACAGGTAGTGACCATAGATTGGTGAGATGTAAGATGCACCTCAACACTAAACTGGAACGTGGCAAGCTCATAAGACAAACAAAATGTATTGACATAACCAACCTTAAAAAACACCATAATACTTTCAAGTTAGAACTTAAGAACAGATTCTCTGCTTTAGAAGGCCTAACATCGGAAGAAGTGGATATTTCTAAAGTTAACAGAAAATTAACCAAAGCTCTTATGGAAACAGCAACAAAATTAGCTGGGTCTAAGAACAAGTTGCATGTAAACAAATTATCAGGAAAAACGAAAATGTTGATGCAAAAAAGAAGAGAGATGAGGACAACTAAAGAAGATGTGACTTCCAAAGTGGAATATATAGAGCTATGCAAGACAGCACGAAAAAGTATCACTGAAGACGTAAGGAAATTCAACTGTGAGCTAGTGAGGAAAGCAATTGAAAACAACCAAAGCCTAAAGATAGCAAAGGGACATCTCAGTAAAGGGAAGAAAACAGATTATGGCTCTGAGAAAAGAAGATGGTTCTATAACAAGAAATAGAGGCGAAATTTTGACAAGAGTGAAAGATTTCTACTCCAAACTATATGAAAGGGATGATACATGTACTCCAGACATCATGAAAGGTACCAGAGTTCTTCCAGTCCTCCCAGCAGAAGTTGCTCATGCAATCAAGAACATGAAGCGGGGGAAAGCTCCAGGAGAAGATGGAATTACTATAGACATCATACAAGAAGCAAGTGGAGAAATTGAAACAGTACTCGCCCAAATTTTCACTCGATGCCTTAATGAAGGGAAGATTCCTGAGGATTGGAACAATGCTACAATGATCCTGCTACATAAAAAAGGAGACATTGAGGATCTCAGGAACTACAGACCTATCAGCCTCCTATCAGTGGTTTATAAAATCTTCACTAAAGTTCTTTCACACCGCTTGAAGGGTAACACTGGATATGGCTCAACCGAGAGAACAAGCTGGATTCAGGAGTGGCTACAGCACAATAGATCATATCCATGTACTGAGAGAACTAATTGAAAGAGCGAGGGAATATGAACTTCCATTGTGCATGGCTTTTATCGATTATGAAAAAGCCTTTGATTCGGTGAAACCATCAGCAGTTACCACGGCTCTGAAATCCTGCGGTATTGAAGATGCATACATTAATATTATTAATAACATCTATGAAAATGCAAGTGCAAAGATTCGGCTGTTTGAAAATACAACACACATAAAAATTGGAAAGGGAGTGAGACAAGGTGACACCATATCTCCGAAGCTCTTTAATGCGACATTGGAAAATGTCTTTCAATCACTGAACTGGGAAAACAAAGGGATAAAGATTAATGGAGATTATCTAACCCACCTTCGTTTTGCTGATGACGTAGTCATTTTTGCAACTACCCCATCAGAGCTGCAGAGTATGATCCAGGAACTTGCTGACAAGAGTAAAGAAGTGGGATTAAAAATGAACTTTCAGAAGACAAAAGTGATGTTCAATGCTTTTACAAGAAATGGAGATTTATCGATTGATGGAGAAAAACTGGAGATAACAGATACGTATGTTTATCTTGGACAGCAGATATCAAGTGAGGGTCACATTGATGAAGAAATTAATCGGCGTACAAAACTTGCCTGGAGAGCTTTTGGAAGAAACAGCATAATTTTCAAGAGCAATATGCCACTATGTCTTAAAAGAAAAGTGTTTGATCAATGCATCCTTCCAGTGCTTACGTATGGTGCAGAGACGTGGACCTTAACTAAAAGAGACATACAAAGGCTGCAGACAACTCAAAGAAGCATGGAGAGGTGCATGCTTGGTATAACCAGGAGAGATAAGAAGAGGAACTCGTGGATCCGAAAAATGACGAGAGTGGAAGACATCATGATCAGAGTTAAATCCCTGAAATGGCAATGGGCTGGACATACTGCCAGAAGGACAGACCATCGATGGACAGCCGAAATTTTAGATTGGATTCCAAGGGACAGGAAAAGACCCAGAAAAAGACCACATGGGAGATGGGTGGATGAAATTCGTAAATATGCGGGAGTGACATGGAGGAGACTGGCACAAGACAGACCGTTGTGGAGGAAACTTGGGGAGACCTTCGTCCAGCAGTGGATTGATAATGGTTGACAATGATGATGATGATGACATCTATGAAAACACAAGTATGAAAGTTCGACTGTTCGGAGAAACAGCACTTGTGTAAAGGAGGTTAGGAAGTGAGATAAGCTGACACCATATCCCTCAAGCTGGCAAATGCCACATTGCAGAATGTCTTTCAGTCATTGAACTGGAAAGATAACAATTAATGGAGATTATTTAAGGCACCTTTCTTTTGCTGACGATATGGTCAATTTTTCTAGCACTCCCTCAGCGTTTCAGAGTATGAGCCAGGAACTTACTGACAAGAGCGGAGAAATGGGATCAAAAAGGAATTTACGAAAAACAAAATCGATTTCAATGCTTTTACAAGAATTGATATTTAGAGGTCAATTGAGCACTAGAAGTAACTGATGCCTATATTTACCTTGGACAACAGCTGCAAACGAATGCCACATCGAAGAATAAATTAATATACGGATAAAACTTGATTGGAAAGCATTTCAAGAAACCGCATTTTTCAAGAGCCATCTGCCATTACGTCTTAAAAGAAAAGTGTTTAATCAATAATCCTTCGATTTCTTACGGACCGGATACATGAACTTTCACTAAATGAGACATACAGATGCTGCGGACAACTGAAAAAAGTATGGAAAGGTGTACTTTGTGTAACCAGAAAAGATGGGAAGAGCATCGCATGTGTTAAAAAAATACAAGAGCGGATGTCATCATGGCCAAATTAAAAATCTTGAAGTGTCAATGGGCTGAATATGTTGCTAAAGCTGACGATCCTGTGGACACCTGAAATATTAGACTGGATATCAAGAGACAGAAAAAGATTCAAAAGATATTGTACTCGTTAAAACTCCTAAACAAAATAAAAATAAAAATACTTCGGAACCCTGTAGAAAGTAGAAGCATATTAAAAATATGGTTAATGACCCAAACATAGTGTTTTACTTGATACGAGTCTAACTTGTTTCCACTTCCTGTATTCCAGATGCAAGAACACGAAGTACTAGCTATTTTTAGCGTCATTAATGCCACCTTTTCTGTAAACGATATGCATACGTCCTCAATCAGAAAAATGAGAATCTGGGGTTCTCACCATTCTCTCTAACCGTGTGGAAGACATCGCTATTATTCTCTCCATTGGGATTTTAACCCTTCTAGGTTCCTGGGACCTCCTCCTGTACAGGCGTTTTAGCAGAATTATTCAAAGAATAGTTACTAAGTGTTTGACTCCATAAAAGCCAACGTTCATACGACAGAGACCAGGAAAAAAGGATGAGCATAAAATCTTACTTGGGAACAGGAGCTCGTGATGGTGCAAGCCAAAGTTCAAAATTCGTTTCAATGCAAATCGATTAATAACAGCTATCATATTGTAAAAGAGATTTTCGTCCACACTTTTCATACCTGGTGGATATTAAAGAAACCAAACATTTGAATGTAATGAACTTTCAGTTCGCAACGAGAACAAGAAATTGTATCAGCCTGAATGTTATTTAAAAATTAATGCAAGTATTAAAGCAAAATTTTTAGCTTCATGGCATCCTATACGGGTTGCAAAAATACTGCAGGTGTTTTTCTTCATAGCAATCTTTCTATCTTCAGCGGCCTCCGCTGCCACCTCAGTTTAGAAGAAAAAGTTATCCATATAGAATTTCGCGGCAACGATATCGAGTCATCTTTTCCCTTTTCTATCTTGAAATATTTTCCCCTGAAACTCTTCTGTTTTAGTGCACGAAACAGCGATTTCTAAAGCTGCAGTTTACAAATATATTTGCGGATTTTTCGGTGCGATGGTCCAAAATCCTAAAATGGAAATATTTTAAACTGACATTGTGAGCTATCTATTCAAAGTGGAAGGAAAACCAAACTTTCAGAATTGGTTTTCCTGTTGCTTTCTCACAACCACATGTAGAAAACACGACAAATGCATTACTGAGGCCATGGAAAGTTGGCTGAATTCCCAGAGTTTTACCTGAATAAAAACTTGAAATTTTTGTCGTACATCAGCGAATCAATATCTTTTCTTAAGTATAAATTCTGTTGAAACTAGTAAAAACTCATATTACTCTTTGAAATGTGCCTTTGTCTTTTTTTTATGTTCGCATAAAATAATAATCAAAATTAACTCGCTTTATTTAATTTGGTGCTAAATCTGTTGCGCAATAGCCTATCCTGTTTTCTATTTCCGGTGGACATCAAGTGAAAATGTACCGCTATACTTGCAATGGTGAAAATTCAGTTACATAAATTCACATAGAAGAAATGCTTCCTGACTGGTGGAAATTGGCACACGGAGGAAGAAGACATTGAACTATAGGCAGTGGCTTGCAAATTTGCGAAAAAAGTTATAGGGAATATTTTAAAATTTAATTTCCGCATGTTGGAGTAGTGTTGCATATCGTTAATAGGTGGCGATCTATGTACGTTGAGTGCTGGAAACGTGGTACTTTCTTACCTTTTTTGAATATTAAAAGTTTTCATACAAACAGTAATAACTGAGCGGTTAGAGACAGGAGGACAGTAATTTTTGTTCAGAATGTCAGTAATTATTTAAATCTCTTACATTACAGTTTATTAGTTTTTCTACTCGTAAACTTATGCAAATCAGAAATCAGATGCTGGTAATCTAAGATGCTGACAGCTTTTTTTAGAAATCACCATCTGATAAGGGAAAGACTTCATTCACGAAATTCACTCACAAAACTGACACCCCCACTAGAAGGGCTCCTAAAAACAGGGCGATTTTCAGCGACATCTATAAGCAGAAGGCTGCATTGGGAATACCTTTGAAATGCGTATCATTTACAAACAGTTATTTACTTACCTCTGATTGTCTGAAGGAAGACTATAAGTCCAATGGGGTAAATCCAATTTTCTCTTTTTATTTAAATTTATTGCCACTCTATTTACTTTCGAATGTCATGTGCATTGTTTTTTCTCCCGGACAACAGTATTTGATATATGAGATGAATGTACTTCAATTAAAAAAAAGTACATGTAAAGGGCAATTTCGTAAAACAGAATCTTAGCTATGATGAAGATCTGTAATGTGCCCATCCGACTAAATTCTTATTCTCTATTTTCTCCCCATCTGGAAAAAATGCAGTGGAACAAACACAGTGTTCGACCCGAATCCAAGCTTTAGTAAACTGCTTTGAGCTCTGAATATCATTTTGCAAATACACTACGATGCCAGATTATTAGTGACACCTGCCCTCATCACACAAATGGCTCGCTGCAACAAGTGGTCTGCCAGTCCCGGCTCAGAATTTCCAGTTTACGGCCTAGCCCGGCCCAATCCGACTCGACCCGTTTTATACAGTGCTCAACATGGAAATTTCCCCACCGAGAAGGAGGTGTGCTACAGAAATGCAAATCGCAGGGCGGGTGCACCCACTCGAAATATGCAAATGATGTTAAACCGGAGCCGATGACGTCGCGCATTCATGAGATATAGGTGCCAGCAGCAAAAGCGATGGTAATGTGTGGTCGCTGGTGGAAGTGTCGCGGTCGTTTCAGATTTGTTTTCTCTGCTGATAAATTGCTCAGCAACGGCCGAAAATCCCGGGTACACGACCTCGGCAGGTTTATCACCATTTGGACGCGTTTCACACAGGAAGAATTGTAGGCCTGTGTGAGGCGGGCTGGTCTACTCGTTGTATCGCTGTGCATGAGCAACGGGATGCACGAACTGTAGGAGGCTGTTGGCACCAGTGACTACAGGAAGGCTCGTACGTGCGTCAGAGTGGCAGTGATGCCGTCCGACAGACATCATCACTCCTGGACCGGTGAATTGTTCGAAACGCTCGTTCGTGACCAGAAAGCACTGCAGCCGATATTCGACTTGCTATGTCATAGGCCATGGACGTCGCCATAACGACTCGAACTGTAAACCGAACGTTACATGTGGCAGACCTGCGCAGTAGGCAACCGTTGCGTCGACTGGCTTTGACGGGCAGCCATTGCAGCGCTCGTCTGGATTGGTACCGAAGTCATGCGAATGCAAACTGGGGTCACGAATGGACCACTGTGGTCTTCAGTGATGAATCCCGTTTTTGTTTGACGCCCGACGAATCCGTGTCGGCAGACACCCTGGTGAGCGGATGGATCTCGGTTTCGTTCGCGACCGCCACACCGCCCGTCAGGCACGCATCACGACATGGGGTGCCATTGCGCATGACAGCAGGTCACCTCTTGCCTGCATCACTGATACACTGACAGCTGCGACATGAGAGAGGTTCTGCAGTCCATTTTGATACCGTTCCTGAATGGCCGACTGCACCCCATTTTCCAGTAAGAGAAAGCCCGTGTACACAATACTCGGGTCTCCAGACAATGTTTGCAACATGTTCAAATACTGCCGTGACCAGCAAGATCGCCCGATTTATCCCCAATCGAAAACCTGTGGGACCACATTGGACGTCGTCTGCAATCGAATCGGCCTGCGCACGATCTCGATGAATTATGAGAGCAAGTCAACTGTGCTTGGTGTTCCGTTCCACAGGACGATATCCGTCAACTGTATGACTGATTGCCACGCCGCATTGCTGCCTGTATTGCCGTTCGCGGCAGTTCAACCACTTACTGCGGTGTACGCATTGTGTAGCATTATCTCACTGATAAACACTGCACGTGGCTAAAAATAATATCGAGGTAAACCCTTATGTATTCCTATTTGTATGCTCAATTTCACACTTCAATCCTCATTTTTTCTGGGTGGGGCAATTTCCATGTCGAGGAGTGTATTATTGGAAATGACGCAATTCTTCCTTTAGAGCAGGGGTTCTTCAATCAGAGGCCCGCGGAGCACTTTTCAGTGGCTCGCGAGACGTTATTCACAAAGGAAATTCTAAAATGGAAGAAAATGCACTTTTGAAATGGAAAAATGAATATCTATACACACAGAATTTTTTAAAGAGGACCGAAAAATGTCAGCGTATCAGGTACCTATTTCGGAACTCATCGTAACATAGATATCATGTTACTAACTGCATCGTTTCTTAACCGAAAGTCAAGTTTAGGATTCAAAACCAATCTCTACACTTAAGCACAAACAAGGTAGTTCTCAATTCCCAAATACAGTATAAAAATAAATACTTCGAACTTCTTCATCTCCGCTGATACAAGGAATGGCGCCAGAAGTTCGTTTTGGCATTGGTTTCGAGAAGCTGATAACTCTGTTCATGTAAACATTTCTCGGGGGGGGGGGAGCCACGTGTTTAAGTCGCTAAATCCAACGACATGGGAACGGAATGCGATTTAAACCTTAAGAGAAATAAATCGTCTCGTTTCAGATTCATCTTACAGCCCGACTTGTCGGTTTAGACTGCAATTAATCGGTGCATCCAGAGGCAGATTTGTTTTACTCAGTGAACTTCTCCATCTGATTATTTGGCAAGTCAGTCTTCGTTTTGTGAGACGAAAAAAATTTTTAATGCAAGAGCAAAATGTTAAAGGTTCCAGTACAGGCCCGGCCCGAGCACGGAATATTTTGCTGAACTGATGAAGAAAAGTCTGGCCCGAGAACCGAGTTTGGCTCGGGCTTTCAGGGCCGGTCCAGGCCCGTGCAGACCTCTAACTTCAACATATAAGAGGTCACGTGATCAGGCGTGCCAGCTTCTGGATCATCCGTTAGCGCTCGATTGATGGTCGAAATGGGCAAAACGAATTAGCTTGCCGTCTTTGTACGTAAAATGATGGTTGCCACCACACGTTGTCAGTTACAGCACCTCCCAACGGCCGTTTTCCTGGGCTTTTTATGCACCGCCGTAGCAAGAGATCATCATGAATTGTGTGATATGCAAAATACTTCCAGCAATCGGTGATCCTGTGCACAAAAACAGCTAGCAAATCAGAGAGGCCAAAGGAAGCTGGCGAAAACCGTGCAAATGAACACTCACGGCACAACCATCAAATCGCTGCACAACCATCAATTCAACATTGGAGTGCCGAGGGTCATTTGCGAAAGAATGCTACACGTAGTTCGAACGAACCACGTATGGCACCATGTCGAAAATGGACTACAGCAGCCGACAACCATGCCGCCAGCCTCTTTTGGCGCCTTTGATCCATCTGTTGCCGATTGTTGGAAGTGCTTTGCATGTCACACAATCAAAGCCTTGCTACGATTGTACGTGAAAAGTCCAAGAGGACTTTCACGTACAACCGTTTGGGAGATGCTCAAACTGGCACGCTTGGCAACAACTATCACGCTATGTTCAAAGTAGCTCAGATTACTCGTTTTCCTGTTTTGATCCTCTATCGGCTAACTAATGTTTGACGAGATGGTCTGCGTGATTTCTACCGGACACTGTACGTATGTGCCGTCTAACTTGTTGAAGTAAGCCATTTATGTGACACAGGCAGGTGTACTTAATTAACTGCCATCTCAATGGGAATGCCTTTGTAGCTTTGCATACTGACTTCTTTCATTGATCGCGATGGCAACGCACAAAAGACACCATATGCAAAATTTGACAAACAACGCAACAGATCAAGACTTCCAAGTAGAATGAAATGCAACATTCTTTACATAACCGAAACTTTGAATTTCACATCTTAGGTATTTGTTCTCCTTTAAAAGACTCTTAAACAGGTAGCAGCCATTTTACCATGATGACTGTGTAAGGCCAGTAAGAGCTGCGTGAAATGATAAATTCTATCCTTCATGATGTTTTCCGTCACTGCTCCAAGCGCACTGAAAGAGGTAATGGTTAAATTAAAAATAAGAACGTAACAAACATAGCGCATAATTGAAAACAGTTAATGACTTTCTGCCAACAAAAAGAAGTGAGGGCGCAAATTCTGCGGTAAACTTCATATTAAGGCTAGTCCAACAATACTTAAATATCCATGTTCTTTCTCTACCGCGATCAATCTACTTCGGGAAGAAGCTTTTCCCTAAAGATTTCTATGTTCTCATCCACTGCACTTCCGCCGTCATCATTCATTCCACCATCTTCTTCTATTCGGGTTTCCCCATCATGTGTTGCCATCAGATGGTTATCATTCGGCAACCATTTTTTTCCATCTCCTTTTTTGTATTTGGCAAAGTGACCACCCCACCTCTATTTCCACTAGTGGACAATATCTGTGAAATATTTTCTCGATCTGAACCATTTGTTTCGCGTTTGGTTGCCCATTGTAACAACCGGATACTTCTCTCCATTCTTGTTTGCGTAACTCTCAATTTATTTATCTTTTCTTTAATCACACTTCACGTCTCGCTTCTGCAAGTCATCACGGGGAATTATAAACTGGACAAATGTTTTTTCAAATTCCATTCCGAAAAGTTGCTTGCTTCTATTGATTATATACCTTTTGTACCATCCACATCAGTTTTAATAAAATTTTGAATAAATGTATGAATTTTCCATTGCAATCTCTTCTACTTCTAGTGTATGGATTTTGCTCTTCAGTATATTTTTTCTGTGTCTTTTTAATCCCGTCATTGAGAAGCTTGGCTTAAGTGATGCATTTCATTCCATAATTCTTGGAATTCTCAATCAAAAGAACCATGTAGACCGTAAAAGCCGTTTTCTCATTTGCCGGTGGCACAATCAAATCCGCATTCTTCTGCTCCGGATCGGATTGTTTTCTCAATTAAGTCACACTGACGGAGTTTATCACTGCAACTTTGCCGTCTTGATATGCGATTCACATCTGTAGTACATTACACATGTCATCAGCGAATTTATGTTTGTCAAATACTTGACATTAACTTTCTTCCTCTGCATTTTCTTTGTTCATTTCTTCCATTGTGATTGATAAAGTTGATTAATATGATAACGCTTTGTCTGACTCTTTTGTTTACTGGGTGTTTATTACAAATTTCTGTGCATTTCTATCATAGAAACGGCGTGATTGATTGCATAGGTATTTTAAGATTACAATGTATGTTGCACACACATATGTATATATATTATATACACATACAGTACGTGTGTGTAAACATATAAAAATATTTATAGTCTATATCATTCAATTTTCAATATGTAGAAAAGAAAGATTAAAAGACCTGAAAGATAAACGTAATTTCAAAAAAAGAAACAAAAATGTACTTACTGAAAAGGTTTCAACGAATTCGCGCGTGCTTAAAGGGAAGTAATTAAAATATTCATTTAGAATACACTAATAAAACCACGCTTGGACACAAACCAATAAAAACATGCAAGCAAAAACACATTAACATCAGTGCACTATATGTGTACTCAGAAAATACAAAACAGGTGTGATTTCCTTAAGAAATCAACCCACAAAAAATATTTGAAAGAGACCATATTTTTCTATATTTATTCTTAAAAGGAAAGAAGTTTCTTTTTTTTAAATAAAAAACTTTCTTAGTTCTCTGTTTTGATATTGTTACACGATCCTTAAAAGAATGATGTAAAATAAACGGCTCTAAAAACTACTGACAGAAACTAGGTCAAAAAACATCAAAAAGTAGTAAAAGATATTCATTTTGGAAAAATAACAAATAAGAATGTGTTTCTTGAAAAGAAGTAATCACAAATATTCAAAAAGACTAACAATGGCATATGTTTTTAAAAGTAATTGATAAGATGTATATACCTGAAACAAACAAGTAAAGATATTCACACATGGCAAAAGTAATATCATAATACAAAATTGTTAGTCTTATAAGAGCTCTTTGAAGAAACCAAAAACAAAAGGAAAAAGAAAAGAGAAAGAGGAAGACGGAAGTGAATCAACAAATATGCTTACGGTTCTTTCATTTTTCGTCTGCTTACTTCCCCTATTTTCTGCATTCTTTTTCCTAAACGAAACCTTCTAACATACCAAAAAAGAAAAAAAACTCCACTGATCGTGAGTATTTCATTAGTATATATGAGAAGACTGTAAGACCAAAGTCGTTATTTCGATCTGGACGATCTGAAACTTTACCCTGACAGATAATGGGGTCTAAGCCGTCGTTTTTGTTGTTTCTCCCTTTTCTTTTTTGTAGCTTTTCCTGCATGTGCTCAAGAGGAGAACGGAGAATGCAAGTCATGACTATCGATCTGTCAGAGTCAAGTATCCCAGTTAATGGGATGCAATTTTCGGTCAAAAGCTGTGATGGCCACTTGCAGTACTGTTGTAAAAAGTCGCCGACGTAAAACAGTGACGACAAAAAAATAAAAGGTCAATCTCTGCCGTGAAAAACATATGAAGAAATGTACAGGAAGAGCAATAATTTGCATTAGCACAAAATTGCGCTACAACTGTTGCAGTGTTACAGCTTGCAAATATATGATTATATGAATGGTACTTATGGTTATCTGGCAACTTAATAGTGTATCCTCACCTGTTGCCGTAGTCTTTTGCAACTCCAAAACGACTCACCTTTAGTCATCATGACACAGGAGAGAGCCAGTTCTGACGAAAGTGCAGATGATACAAGTTATTTTTCAATCTGAGAATGAATGACCCCAAAATGTGATTTCACGGAAGATCTACCACAGCATGTGTAGCTTTATGGTACCATTTACGGGAAAGTTTCTAAAACAATTTGTTCCTAAAACTTCATTATTACGGTTGAAGGATTCCAAATATTGTAAATATCTGTAAAATGAATAGGAACTGGTGCTGGTGTCAGGACTGCAAAAGAGCAGTAATCGAAGCAGTAGCTGAGGGAAAGATTACATGAACCTGTTGCCCCTAGGTTGGACATCCATGACAACAATAATAATGGAAGTAATCAAGCAAGAACATAGCGACAACCTGTTGATTACAATTTAAGCCACACTCACACGCGCGCACACTAATGTGTTTCTGTGTGTGTGTTGGATATATCCCTGTAACTTAATTTGAAATCAACAGGCTGGCGCTTTGTTCTTGCTTGATTACCTCCATTATTATTGTTGTCATGGATGTCCAACCTAGGGGCAATAGGTTCATGTAATATTTCCCTCAGCTACTGCTTCGATTATTGCTCTTTTGCAGTCCAGACACCAGCACCAGTTCCTGTTCATTTTACAGATATTTACAATATTTGGAATCCTTCAATCGTAATAATGAAGTTTTAGGAACAAATTTTTTTGCAAACCGTATATGTGTATGTGTGTGTGAACCACATAAAAATTTCATTTTTCTCTCGAAACCATAAAATGTAATAAGTATGTTTCGTTCAGAAGATATACTGTTTGTATGCCAAATAATCCTAGAAACGTTGTGTTATATGTATCTAAATTAACCTTCTTTTTTTATTTCCGTTTTTTATGCAAATTATATTACGTCTCCGTCGGATTTCTTTCGCCAAACAGCAAGTCGACTTCTCCGTATTTCCTTAGACTTTTTGGCAACAACTGACAGTGGGTCCAAAGTCATTAAAAAGTTACGCCAAGAGTAAATATGCATGCTGTGGTGATTCGAGGAAAGAAAATTTACTGTTTTAATTTGGAAAGTATATTCTCTCGATTGTCTGTACGCCAGATAACTTTAATTTACGAGATTGATGGTGTGATTAAGTCTACAGCCTCTTGTAAAGAGAAACTGAGATGTGTGACGTACCTGCCAGCAGGACGCACATGACATAAAGGCAGATAGGAATCTGAATACATGTCTGCGTAGCTCAGTTGGTAGAGCGACTTGTTCCGGAATAAGCGGCCTCGGGTTCGAATCCCGGCGTAGACCAAAAATGACTGAGAAATTTACTTCGTTATAATGGCGCCCGAACTATCCGGATGACCCGGCCGTTCAAAATCTCGCATTGGTGTGATGTTATTTCCACACCGCGAGACAGGAAAAATCAGAGAATTCCTTCTCCAGCGCTTCGAAAAATAAAAATGTGTGATGTTGCATTCCACACAGCAGATTGACTGGGAGTTCTCAAGTGCACGTTCTACAGTGGATGGCTGCCTGCAACGATTCATGGTCACGGCTGACCCGTGGGCCATGCCCCCGGCCCTCTTTCGGGGGGGGAGATGTGACGTACCTGCCAGCAGGACGCACATGACATAAAGGCAGATAGGAATCTGAATACATGTCTGCGTAGCTCAGTTGGTAGAGCGACTTGTTCCGAAATAAGCGGCCTCGGGTTCGAATCCCCGCGTAGACCAAAAATGACGGAGAAATTTACTTCGTTATAGATGTTTTTTTCCTGAAACTGTACTTCAATTGAAGGCAAGGAAATAAAAGGATAACAGGGAATCGAATTGCTATGTAAGTGTACTTTTTCAAACGACCTCTGGTTGTTTTAATTAAGTGATATGTTCAAGTGACTATTGTTCACGCAAACAATCTGGGAAACATGCAAACCAAAACATTAAAATCTTATAGCTGTTACAAAGTGAGAGATGATTTTGGTATTGCATTGGTTATAAAAACGACTAATACCCTAAGTTTACGAGGTTGTCCTAAGTACGAAGCAAATTTCACGAGAAAGTTATTCGTACTACCGTTCCGAAACTAAGCAAGTCTAGCTCGATCTCGCACTATTAGAGGCAGTGAGACGGCAAGCTTTGCAGTCATATACCGGATGATATCCGTTCATGCAATATGTATCTGTGATAGCAATTTAACGCACACACATCATCCTACTAGCATGTTATGATGTTTAACGATGCATGCTGAAGCATGTGTCTTGCATACATGCACATAGGCGTGATTTCGTCCGAAGCGCAACTCTTGAGTCATCGGTGAACACTATGGATCTTCAGGTCCTATGCCATTCTAGTATAACTGTTATTTCCTATCCCCTGTAGTACTAACACTGTTATTAAAGAGAGTGATATACGTTCCTAGGGATCAGGTTTCTGTTAACATGCTTGATTCGATAGTATGGGTAGGAAGTATTGCAATTCCAAGTCTTTCAACTGTCGTCTCGGAACAAAGCCATTACGAAGTGAAGTTGTGTGCTGTAGTTAAGTTCTAAACTACTTCAGTGTGCTGCAATCTAAGAACTTCAAATAGCTAGTGTAGTTCAGATACATTGGACGTCTTCTGTAGCAATGGCTCTCAAAGCCTTATCTTCTGGTATTGCAAGATTCTCATTGTTTGTAAATAGGCGGTAATATTGATATCATCGTCCCTAGACATGTTGCATTTTTCTTGCAGCCGCGAATACGTTGCGAAAGTTCTAAGCAAACTGTGTGATTGTTCTTTCTGCTGTGTAATCTGTCTCCTACCTAGGATCGCAGAGAAATCAGGTGAGTCCAGGGAAAGGATTTTAACAAGCGTCATTGATTGTCTTAAAAATGATGTCTTTTATCAAATATTTTAAAGGGTTCAAGGCATCGAATATAGTTTAATTATCAGATACGCAACTGAAAATATATTCATTTTTCGAATGGTTTAGTTTTTCATCTGAAAGACATTGACCACACCTCAGTTTGTCGAGATAAATTAGTCGTAATACCCAAAATTGACCAACTAACAAACCTTGTGGCATTGCTCATCGCAGGTAATTCTTGACCAGCTTTATTTTTCTGAACACTCTCTCAACTTCGGCAGTATTTAAAGGAATGCTGCAAAGAATTCTCAGAAAAACGGCACATTTAGAAATATTTTATAATGACTATTTCGCAAAGTTCGGTTCAATAAATCAACTGGTTCGCAAATTTTCTTTCTTAAACCTTATTGCACATGGCACTACTTAAACTTTTGCAAGCTTTCACAGCAGTGAAAAACTTCGACTGTGATATCACATATTAACTTCTGGGATTGATTGAAAAATTTAGTGCGTCTTTCCTCTCTATTTGTGCTACACATCAGTGGGATAATGACCTTATCAGAAACAGAAAGGAGAGAAGAAATGTCGAAACTCTTCTCTTAAAACAACAATAAAATAAACACAAACACTTGACGGAAATAAATATAAGAAAAATACATGAAGGAAGGCAAACAAAAGAAGAAAATTACAAAAAGAAACTGCAAAAAAAGCGCGAATCGTTATGATATAAAACAATTTGTTTCCTCAGAAACTTGGGCTTGTTTAATCTTGGGGTCTCAAGAATTTCCTCCGGTATTCCCACGTTTTCTGCAGCACTGCTGTCACATGATTATCTACAGCGGAATCTTAGTCGTCTTCATGCGCTAGCAACCATAATGCATACCTAGAATAATTTATTAGCTCTACTTCTTCTTGGTTGAGAAGCGGAAGAAAATTTACAGAGAGACAGGGCGAAAAATGCAAAATTCGAATTCATAAATTTTCACTTATTGTTATTTTTATTTATTCGTTCATTCAGCCAACCGTGGATTTATTTATTAATTTTTTTATTTATTTTTCACGAAAAATTAATTTATTTTACATTTTAAATTTCATTCCCTTTTTTAAATGTATCCTACAAATCATGGAATTTCATTTCTCATTTCGTATTTATGGCGTTTATTTATTGTTGTAAATAAAAGAGAATAATGAAGCATTTCGTGGAAGTTGGAAATATATTCGTGGTCAGGAAATTATTGGGCAACCATGAGACAAAACTTCGGCTTAACAACATTTTGTCATATTCGATGAAAACGAACAAAGAAGGAACTCAGAATGTGCAAAAGGATTTCCTTTGAGTAACATCCGCTTCAATATCCATCGGCACTCCCTTTCTTGAAGTTAGAACATTTTCACTCTTTATTTACAGCGCATTATGCCAAGATAATAATAACTGGTTACTTGGACCTTCAATGATTTTTTCCTGGCGCAAATTCAAAAGAAATGTAAGTGCCAAAAAATAATTATGATGTACACCAAGTGGAAAATGAGGAATTTGAAATGAAAAAGGGATGCAAACATCGTCAACAAATATCTTTATCTACCCGTTGAAGAGAAAAGCTTAACAAAAAATATTACAAATACTTATATCATAAGATGCAACTGAGTGTAAGACACGGCCGTAGCTAGTGGTACATTTTAAGAGAGGTTACTTGTAATGTAGAGAAGGCTAGAAAGCTTTTAGCTACTCTCCGGAATATATAAGTAAAATTAGGTACCTCGGACTTTTTTTGTTATATTTTTGAAAATGAAATGCCTCAAAACTCTTTAACCAACAAAGACGAAAATTTATATTTCCAAGCCATTTTTTTTAAAGTATAGTAGATTCCGTTGAAATTCGACAAAAATATCATTTATATTTTAAAGATATCGGTGCCTGCTTCCTCTAATCTAGGCGATTTAGAAAAAGTCGGATGAAATATTTTTTGCCAACTCGAAATGACAATCATTCAAGGTAGATAGAAGAAAACATACCGATTAATTTTTGTAAAATGAATAGTTAATTAACTATTAAAAACTGTAGTAACTGCCATCTCTACAGAATTATTATTAATTTTTGTAATTGTTATTATTGAATTGTTAATTATTATTATAATTATTTCGCGGAGAATCGTTTTTCTGAAATGATACAGGTGTCTGCAAAATCCACACGTGTCTAATGATTATATGTTTTGCATTACGTTTCTGCTGTGCTTAAACTTCTGAAATATGTAGATTATTCTCCTTTCACGACCAAACTATGTATATTTAAACCCAACTCACTGCATATATTTGTTATCCATTGTGTAGTGTAACACATTTGGAAGTTTTCACTTGCATTTCAGAGTTCCTTTGCTTTGACTTTAGAATCGATATTTTTTGTGCCTAAACTTCTAAAACGGACCTCACTAAATGCAAAGCATTTGAAAGACGAGGGATCGTCATATGCACGGGGAAATGGACGCGATGATTGCAACAATGTATCATGGAAGTCAGGGTGACAAACTGATCTGCAACTCAATTGCTGTGCTTTGGAAAACACTTCTGTAAAAATATTCCATAGTTTCAAAACTTCCAATTTCCATTCTGATGGCTCAACGGACATGATATCGAGTCAGCTTATATTTGGACTTTTCCTCTCAGATCGTTATGATATAAAAAACATGTTCTTTAATATTGTTTTTTCAAATATGGCATGTCCTAATTATTTTTTCGTTCGTTGAGTCTTTCGCAGGGGTTTTGAAGCTACTGCTCTATTGTAAGAGAGGTAAAACATAGTATGAAATTACGTGTAATCCTATTACTTTAGCGTATAGCCTTTAAGGTATCGTTACCCCTAACCTTTTCCTGAATGCACAATGCATTAACATAACAAAAGCATTCGCATGGCAACATCTCTTCCTGTAAAAGAAAACTGTTTAAAGCTTCTTGAAAATAAACACATGTAATTGGCATGGTGTTAAAAAATGAAAACGCTGTTTGTTCGTGATTGAATGACAGCACGAGGATCGATTGCTAAGAGTCGTTCACCCATGATTTAAAGTGACTGATTATAGAACAAAAAACAAGAGTAGAAATACAAACGCAGCAATCATACCTCATCTGGTTCTCGAACTCTACATTTTACTACGGAAAGTCATCATCACAACCATTCTACCAACCTGAAGCAAAGCCCATATTATTACCTATGGCTTCACGGATATTGCAATTTTTATTTGCAGCAACCTCTTGCGGGTGGGACGTTTGACCCCCTACACAAGCAACGAAGGCTCGCAGGATCCCAATCTTCAGGTTACAGTCTCCACAGAATGGTAAGAAACCAGAATCGGAGAGAAAGTGATGAATATCCCATCCGCGACTAAAATCACAAGCGTCAGCGTGAAAAGCTCACATCCTAACCATTCGGCTTCAGAGAAATCTGATAATCCTTCCATTTACTACTCGCAATTCGGCTGCTGTAAGATCATGTTTTTCTTGTATCAAAGAATAGTTTTAATTAAGTACGGCAACAAAGTAAAACTCGAAGTATTAAAGCATTAAAGGGAACCATAAAAAAATGAGGAAAAGCTCGTTTTCAGTGTGTTGTGTGTACTCTTATAACCAATTTCCAAAATGCTGATGATTATGCTGAACGTTAAGTTCTCTTAATTAATTTTCCTCTCTGTCCCTTTCATTAATTAATTATTCTTTTCTTTACACAAAACCAACCAAAAAAATTTATTTTATTTCATTAAAGAATTTTTTGCTGAGGAAAAAAACATAATGTAATTTTGCACAGTCTTCGAAAAGGGTGACTTAAAATCGTTCTCAGTTATATCAGTGCAGTATCGTTGACTTGTGTCGGGCAGCGCTTCTGAAAAAAAACTTCCAGATTGCCTCAACTCATTAGAAGTTGCTTCCGTTGTTTCCCATGGAAGATAATGCTGCGGTTCACAATTACCTCGGTTTATGAGACACAGTTCCGGCAGGAGTCAGTGTACGTAGCCAAAGGAATAGTTTAACCGAAATACGTCTGGAAATGAAAAGAATATCACTGCTCGAATCATTTGATACGGTGTTAAATCATTGTACGTAACGAACTACATGGGTGACAATGGAAAGAAAGAGATATAACTAAACAGGATGACACAGATTACTCGATTGTGATCACTATGTCTTTTAAAAAAAAGGTATACATACATACGTGTATGCGCACCTTTTGCATACATACATACGTGTATGCGCACCTTTTGCATACATACATACGTGTATGCGTACCTTTTGCATACATGCATACGTGTGTGTGTGTTGGAGACACACAGACATGGCCTTATCCAGCATATATGTCATCATCATCAACAACCCCAAACATTCTCTAGATCTCCCCAAGTCTGATCCACAACTCTCTGTCTTCAGCACTTCAGCAGTTCACTTCCATGTCACCCCGGCATGCTTTCGAATTTCACCCACTCATCTCCCAACATGTCTTCTTCTGGGTCTTTTTCTCTTCTTTGGTGTATATTCTAGTATTTTACTTGTCGAACTATAGTTAGTTCTTCTAACATTCTAACAAATGTCTAGCCTTTATTACCACTTCAGGCTTTTGTTTTTACTTTGATCATCTCCATATCTCTCTCTCTCTCTCTCTGAAATTGAAAAATTTGCCTGAATTTGTGGAATTTCTGTAATTTTGATTGTCATGCGCAAGCGGAAAATATTATCTTAATTCAAAATTTTTTTTACATTATATTAATACTACAGGCAACTTCTCCGAACTATAGCGATTCGATTATAATCTATTTGTACTTCGAAAAAATAAATAAAATTTCTATAATTTTGAGCGTCATGTGTGTACGGAAAATATTGTCTGGTTTAATTGTTTTACATTAGGTTTAGCTATGTCAGGGGCAACTTTTCCTTACTTATCGATTCGATCCAAAACATTTCGGTATTTTTGACACACCCTACTAATCAGATCAGAAGGATTAGCCAAAGCAGTCCCTCAGGTGTGGTAATCGCCCATTTCATCGAGCTTCTAAAATGTCCTAGAGTCTTAGAACTTTTGTTCACCTTGCTCCCTATTGTGTACAATATCAATAAACTGGAGGCACCTCCAACCGATCTCATTTTACAACACTACAAAAAGACATCCAGTCCGTTATTCCTCTCTCAGTCTGTGAGCAGAATCAGTTAGTCTTTCACTCAGCATTATTGTGTAAATTCAGTGGAGTTCAATTTATTATTCTCGAATCCTAAATGATAATCAATATGTACTGAAGTAACATAAAAAATAGTTTTCGATAACCTAGGGAGGTTTTGTCGCAAAAATGCTGATAGGTAGTCTCACCCTGTACATTCCTTCATTAAAAGTTATATAGTCTTGTCAATAAACATCTCAAAAAGTCCTATGTAAATCTTTAGTTCTCCAGACGATTTTGTAGTCACTTTCCTTCTGTTTTGTTTTAATAGAGGAGAACATCCATTGTGACGAAATTCATTTTAATTGTGAGAATCACGCAGCGATTCACCTACAAAATTGCCCTTCACATATAAATCGTGCTTCTTTTACATTCCCACTTGCATTGCAAATTTCTCAAAAGAACTATCTTCAGTACTTATCTACATTTATCGGTTAGAACTTAAGAAAATTTCTTCGAACTACACAAACACACACGCTTGAATAAGCACGCACCATGTAATGCAATTTGAAAGCATATTCATATCTCAAACAATCAAAATTGTGTTTTTAGGGGTAAATGATTTAACGCAAGCTGTCAATCTTTATAAAATACTTATTGTGGGAGAATTAATGGAGCATTGTAAATGCTACATATTGCACAGTGAATTTACCGCCAACTGAAGACATGGTTGAGTGATTTACATCTATTATTTATTATCCTTAAAAATCATAAAAACTTGTAAACATTGTGACGTGCCTACCCAGCAGGACGCACACGACATAAAGGCAAATAGCAGCGATAACGAACGCCCGCGTAGCTCAATTGGTAGAGCGACTTATTCCAGAATGAGGAGACCCGGGTTCGAGCCCCGACGTGGACAAAAATGTCGGAGAAATTTACTTCGTTATAATGGCGCTCGAACTTTCTGGATGACCCAGCCGTTCAAGATCTTGCAATGGTGTGATGTTCTTTCCACACCGCGAGAAAGGAAAAATAAGAGAATCGTTTCTTCTGCTTCGAAAATAAACGTGTGTGATGTTGCATTCCACACACTAGATTGACAGGGAGTTCTCAAGTGCACGTTCTACAGCGGATGGCTGCCTGCAACGATTCATGGTCACGGCTAACCGGTGGGTCATGTCCCCAGCCCCCTTTCGAGGTGGGAGGGGGTGACGTGCCTGCCTTAGCAGGACACACACGACATAAAGGCAAATAGCAGCGATAACGAACGCCCGCGTAGCTCAATTGGTAGAGCGACTTATTCCGGAATGAGGGGACCCGGGTTCTAGCCCCGACGTGGACAAAAATGACGGAGAAATTTACTTCGTTATAACATTTAAAAACAATAATAGAACACGGCTATGACTGCTGACTTTAACCTTACGCCATGAAGGCAAGAACAGCTCTGATAATACATTTTGCCCATAAAGGAAGGATCTATAGAGTGGAAACAGACATAGGAGCCCATGGAAACTCCTCCCATAGAAAGTGCCGCCCCCACAGACCTAAAACAGAAGCAAAATGTGAAGTAACTCCGTGACGTCGTCAATAGTTGCTACGGCTACCCAGCGCACCATCTTGGAAGACATGCCTTTACTTCAGAAATAACAAAAACATTACGAAGATGGAAAACAATTTTCACAAATGTTGGCCAATTATGGAAATACAGGCTACACAAATGCCGAGTAAAAAAGATAAGCCAAAAAGCTAAAGAAGCCAATAACGTAGATGTCGAAGCAGATGTCAATTGAATACAAATTAGAATTGAAAGTGAAGCAGAGTGGGTATGGAAGAAACAATCAAATGAACAACAGACACGTAAAAACCCAAAAGTTATGAATTCTGTAAGGAAAAGTATACGATCAGTAATAAACAAAATAATACCACTTATTACAACGCTAGAGGAAATGAAAACCAAAAAGAATCTTCAACACTGCCGGATAGCAAGCCAAAGTCAACAGTCAAAGTAAAAAACATGACATTAACGGACAAAAATCACTTGGTTTGTGGGTGTTACCTGGGAAACCAGCTGTCAATCAACTGTAGTTCTGTTTTAGGTCACTGGTGCGCTGCAGTCGACTTCATGACGTCATGAGTTTCAGCTTAATACAGCCAGTGTCTGCTCTATATATCCTTCCTTTATGATTTTGACGTTACAGCACGTACATTCAATAGTGTTTGTCACGAGAACAATGCGTGGCGTGATATATACACATTCCACTTGATTTGATTAAATAAACATAATAACATATGAACAATTACGTCATTACATGAGATTAAACAGCAAAGTAAGGGGTTGATTTCCTACACTTATGTTTAGCAACCGTAGTTTCTTTTTTCAGAAAAACGAAAGAGCTTGAAATAACATTTCGTCTTTTCACAAATTGCGCTTCTCGAGTTTGTCAAAATGGAATGAACGAGAAAAATTATTTTCTCTATGAATACATTTTGTATCCAGACGTGTATATACGCAATTTTTCATCCCCAGTTCGAAAGGAAATTCTTCGGCTCGGGAAATGATTTCATACATTTATACATCAGGGATCCAATAACGTGAATATCGCTGAAGTTGAATTTGCATGGCTAATGTACTATTAACACCTAATTCATATTTCCCAGAGTCCGAGCGGGCGGTGATCACAAAATTACAGATGGAATATGGCGTCATGCATTCGACACACCTTTTGAATACGTTGAGACTTGATTGTATGTCCAGTCATCCGGCGAATGAGCTTTCGTTTCAGGTTGAGAGGTTCCCACGGGTGTGGAGTCACGAATATCACATTTCATCTCATATCAATAGTTTTTGATACGATTAACGTTCCTCTACTGGACCATCTCGTGTTCCTCGAGCCAGACTCTGTTATATGATGAATAACAGGGTTTCTCATTTCGAGAACATGTCAACTTTGTTAGATGTCATCAGAGGAAACTGATTAACAAGAAATAATATGTATTTCCTGCAGTGGCGGCTCCTCTATTGGTGCACATGAGCACGTCAACCCCCAAAACAGAAGAAGAGAAAACGAAAGAAAGAAATTAAAATATTACAAGTTAAATAAAATAAACAGTAAACACATTTCCAAATTTTGCCAATTTCGAGACGAGCTCCGCCCCCCCCCCCCCAACCTCCCACTCTACATACCCTGGCAAGACGCGACTGTAATGGTATACACTGAGTGGCCACTTTATTATGACCACCCCCTCAGTACTTCATTGGGCGCCACCTTTTGCCTTTAATACTGCGTCGATTCTTCGTAGCATGGACTCCACGAGATGTTGGTAGGTGGTTTTGTGGAATCTGAGACCATGCTTGATGAATAGCACTTTCCAAGAGTGTGAGATTGTAGGGTTGTGGATCCAGCTGTCTTATGGCTCGTTCAACTTCATCCCACAAATTCTCAATGGGGTTGAAATCTGGAGATTGTGAGGGCCACCTAAGCAAAGTAAACTCACCGGCATGTTCCTGAAACCAATCCTGTACAATACGAGTACTATGGCAGGACGCATTATCTTGTTGAAAGTAGCCATCGCCATTGGGATAAACTATCCACATGACAGGATGCACTTGGTCCGCAACGATGTTTAGATATGATGTGCCAGTCAGACGTTGATCAACACAAATTAAAGGGTCCAAAGCATGCCAGGACAACATTTCCCCAAACCATAACGTTGCCTCTACCAGCTTGAAGGGTTGTAGCAATGCATTTGGGGTCCATGCTTTCGTGCTGTTTCCGCCAAGTTCTCACTCGGCCATCGGCATGGTGCAACTGAAAACGTGATTCATCGGACCACATAATTTGTTTTCAATTATCGACTATCCAATCCTTGTGCTCCTGTGCGAACTGGAGACGTTTTCTCTTGTTAACTGCAGATAGCAAAGGTGTTCGAACAGGCCTTCGGCTGCAATATCCCATCCGATGCAGTGTACAGTGAACAGTGCGTGCAGAGATCATTTGAGGGGATCCTTGATTAAGATGGTCCGTAATTTGCTGCACTGTTGACCTTCTGTTGTCTGTTACCAGTCTGGACACTCTCCGTTCCGCCCGAGCAGTCACTAGTTAATGACGACCACACGTTGCACGTAGAGACCCAGTTTTTTGGCTGACAATCCAGTCTTTAAACACTTTAACAGCAGCTGCTCTGGAACATTTCACGAATGCGGCGGTTTCGGTGATACTCGCTCCATGGCTCCGAGCTCCTACAATCATCCCACGTTGAAAGTCCGTCAAATCGCATTTTTTACCCATCTCGTCACCCAAAAATCACTTCTACTACTGTCACAAGCACTAAGCTTTCTCTTTTTATACTGGCCTCGCCCTCTGGTGGCAGCAGCGTGCAGCCACAGCTCGTTTGATTAAAACTGTCAGTTGGTCATAATAAAGTGGCCACTCAGTGTATAATTCGAAAGTTAGCAGCACAGATCTGCCGACCTTACGGTGATCGCACGTGCGGTAGAAGAAACTACTTGAAAACCAGTTTGTCCGGTGGGAAGAGGAGACACGTGTGTGAGGAATAAGCGCCGCTCATAAGCTTTCAATTCGCACAGTCTTCAGTATGCGTGAGCTCACGCAGATGGATTTGCAATTTGTTATTCGTCCGGATTCTCCCTTGGTTTGTGGCAACAAGTGGTTAGTGTAGTTGTTTATCAGTTATTAATCTCTTTATTAGTTTTTATAGGTTAGTTTTATTGTTGTGTGTAAGAACATGTGTAAACAGTTAAGATGGCACTTAGTAAAACCAGTGTTTCTGAGCTAAAGCAATTGCATTTTTCAACGTTGCCGCTGGAAAGAAAACTTGAAATTAAAAAGTTCAGGTCAACACCTAGGCTTAAGCTGATCCATGTGACAAAATGTAAAACTAGAGTTTTCAAAAGGGAATTCAAACCCGACTTATATGAGAAATATCCATGGATTTGTGGAAGCGAATTAACTAACAGGCTCTTTTGTTCTCACTGTCTCTTGTTTGCAAAACAAAGTGGTGATTCAAGTTGGGTGAGTTACGGTGTTGCAGATTTATCACATCTAACAAAAAATAAATAAACATCGCTGCTCCCAATCACATTTAAACTCCACATTAGAGTTTAGTTATCTGGGAAAGGTTGATATTCGCCAACAGCTTGACAGTGCATTTCGTTCGAATGTTAAAAAACACAATGAGCAAGTAAACAAAAATCGTTATGTTCTTTCCAAAATTATTGACTTTATTCTGTTTTGCGGCGCATTTGAGCACGCACTTCGAAGACATGATGAACGCGATGATTCATTAAATCCAGGCGTTTTCAGAGGTCTTATTAACTTCTCAGCATAACTAGATGCATCTCTAAAAGACCATATCACTAATGCCACTGTTTTTAAAGGAACTTCACAAGAAATTCAAAACGATTTATTAGACTGTATGCTCACTGTTTGCCAGAACCACATAACAAATGAAATCTCAAAAGCAAGTTTTGTAGCAGTGATAGCAGATGAAACTACTGATATTTCATCTGCTTCCCAATTGGTTGTCGTTTTCTGATACATTTTAGGTAATGGACAACCAGTTTAGAGATTCTGGGAATTCACTAATCCCTCTGGACATGATGCAGAATCTATCGCTGGATGTATTCAAGCTACTTTGGAAAAAGTTGTAGACAAAGCCGAGAAATTGATATCCCAGAGCTACGACAGTACAAACGTGATGAGTGGTCACCACGCAAGTGTTCAGGCTATTATTAAACGTACCTATAAGAATACACATTTTGTGCATTGCTGCGCACATCAGCTCAATTTGATTGTCGACCAAGCAACCAGTAAGAATCAACAAGTTCGAGTATTTTTTCCAACCAAAGTGACATTACTAACTTTTTCAGTAACTCTCCAGAGGGGATTGTTATTCTAGATGAAACTGTTAGAAAAAGGATACCTCATGGTTCAGCCACCAGGTGGAATTTCAAGAGTCGAACTATCAATACAGTGAATGAATACAGTGTTGTATTCATTCACTGTATTGATAGTTAACTGAATGCATGGAAAAAAATAGAGTCATCATCGAAACAAGCTGTAGCAATAAATCCAGCAGGGGCTATTCGGCGTATGTTGGAAGACTCGGTATTGGTGTTTTTGCTTCCAGTTTTTCACAATATTATGCCACATGTAGTTGTGTTATACAACCAGCATCAGAAAACAGTAACTGATGCAACCCTCATTCGAACGCATGTAAGCACTTTCCAGCAGCCAATGGAAAAAGAAAGGAAAAGAATGGACACAGTGTCCATGAAGATATCAGAAACAGAGGAAACATCAAAGAAAAGGAAGAGAGAAAATATTCACATAAATAAAACTGTGGCAGCTAAAGAGATATGTGATGTTATCACGAATCAAGTAAAAGATAGAATTTCTTTTATAACTCACTACTCTGCTGTTTCTATCCTAAAAGCTGAAAAATGTTAGGAGTACAAGAAAAACGTTTCCAAATCAGCTTGTTGAGCAAACAACAGATGTTTATCCCATGTAACAGAAGGATCGCCTGAAAACTGACCTAGGAGTAATTTACAGAAGACCAGATTTCCGAAATATAAATGTGCCATTAGTCTTCTACAGTTCGTTACAGAAATTAACTTGCACACTACGTTCTCGGAGACCTACAAACTGTTGCTAATTATTTCTACTATTCCAAAGACAAACTACGTTCTCGGAGACCTACAAACTGTTGCTAATCATTTCTACTATTCCAATAACAAACTACGTTCTCGGAGACCTATAAACTGTTGCTAATTATTTCTACTATTCCAATGACAAACTACGTTCTCGGAGACCTACAAACTGTTGCTAATTATTTCTACTATTCCAAAGACAAACTACGTTCTCGGAGACCTACAAACTGTTGCTAATTATTTCTACTATTCCAATAACAAACTACGTTCTCGGAGACCTATAAACTCTTGCTAATTATTTCTACTATTCCAATGACAAACTACGTTCTCGGAGACCTATAAACTGTTGCTAATTATTTCTACTATTCCAATGACAAACTACGTTCTCAGAGACCTATAAACTGTTGCTAATTATTTCTACTATTCCAATAACAAACTACGTTCTCGGAGACCTACAAACTGTTGCTAATTATTTCTACTATTCCAATAACAAACTACGTTCTCGGAGACCTATAAACTGTTGCTAATTATTTCTACTATTCCAATCACAAACTACGTTCTCGGAGACCTATAAACTGTTGCTAATTATTTCTACTATTCCGATGACAAACTACGTTCTCGGAGACCTACAAACTGTTGCTAATTATTTCTACTATTCCAATGACTAACTACGTTCTCGGAGACCTACAAACTGTTGCTAATTATTTCTACTATTCCAATAACAAACTACGTTCTCGGAGACCTATAAACTGTTGCTAATTATTTCTACTATTCCAATCACAAACTACGTTCTCGGAGACCTATAAACTGTTGCTAATTATTTCTACTATTCCAATGACAAACTACGTTCTCGGAGACCTACAAACTGTTGCTAATTATTTCTACTATTCCAAAGACAAACTACGTTCTCGGAGACCTACAAACTGTTGCTAATTATTTCTACTATTCCAATGACAAACTACGTTCTCGGAGACCTACAAACTGTTGCTAATTATTTCTACTATTCCAAAGACAAACTACGTTCTCGGAGACCTACAAACTGTAGCTAATTATTTCTACTATTCCAATAACAAACTACGTTCTCGGAGACCTATAAACTGTTGCTAATTATTTCTACTATTCCGAATGACAAACTACGTTCTCGGAGACCTACAAACTGTTGCTAATTATTTCTACTATTCCAATCACAAACTACGTTCTCGGAGACCTATAAACTGTTGCTAATTATTTCTACTATTCCGATGACAAACTACGTTCTCGGAGACCTACAAACTGTTGCTAATTATTTCTACTATTCCAATGACAAACTACGTTCTCGGAGACCTACAAACTGTTGCTAATTATTTCTACTATTCCAATAACAAACTACGTTCTCGGAGACCTATAAACTGTTGCTAATTATTTCTACTATTCCAATGACAAACTACGTTCTCGGAGACCTATAAACTGTTGCTAATTATTTCTACTATTCCAATGACGAACTACGTTCACGGAGACCTACAAACTGTTGCTAATTATTTCTACTATTCCAATGACAAACTACGTTCTCGGAGACCTACAAACTGTTGCTAATTATTTCTACTATTCCAATGACAAACTACGTTCTCGGAGACCTATAAACTGTTGCTAATTATTTCTACTATTCCAATCACAAACTACGTTCTCGGAGACCTATAAACTGTTGCTAATTATTTCTACTATTCCAATGACAAACTACGTTCTCGGAGACCTACAAACTGTTGCTAATTATTTCTACTATTCCAATGACAAACTGCGTTCTCGGAGACCTATAAACTGTTGCTAATTATTTCTACTATTCCAATGACAACTGCTGAGGCCGAGAGATGCTTCTGAACTTTAAAACGAGTTAAGACATTTTTAAGAAGCATCATGAGTAAGGACGGACTGAGCGCTCTAGCCTGCTCTCAATTGAAAAAAAAATGATAAATGACATACCTAAATTCAATGAAAATGTTATTGATTTGTTTGCCTCAAAAAGAGACAGGCGAATTGACTTAATTTACAGAAATTGCACTTGAGTAATCAGCATTCCCTTTGAATGCTTACCTTTGAAGTACATTGTAAGCACTATTGTAATATAATCTTAATTTGTGCAAAGTCGAATGTTACAGTTTTTCTACGTACGAGTGCTTGTTTTTTTCTTTTAGTTGCATTGGTTTTTTTTTTACTTGTAGAAACAGAAATGTATTTTAACCTGTATGGTATGTCGTAACTGAAAATTTAATTTTTACAATTTATGTATTGTGAACCCCATTTGAATAGCCCATGAGTCGCCACTGATTTTCTGGGAACTGAGGTATTCCTTGCAGAAACAAAAGAAAGTACAATTTATTCCATAAATACACTCCAGGCAAGCATTTTGTCTCCAGCACCTGACACAGTGAGCTACACAAGATGCGTCCATGGAATCTTGAGTTTGCCTATCACAATCTATGTCACACATCAAAGGTAGTCGGCATGGAACGCAGTTCGTTGTATCAGACGGAATGATTCCAGTTCTCTATACCGTAGGTTCGATTTTCTTAGCAACAATTTACGGAAAATAATAGGCTTATTCTAGTTGCTTAACGACTTATTAGCTATTTATGGGCTAATCTCTGGCTTATGTTCTGTTTGATATAAATGCACTGAGACACCCAGAAGTCATGTCCGCTGTTTTCTGAATTGCAAACATGTCATCATGAGCTTCAATGTATGTTCACCTTAGCTCCATTTATTTATTAAACTTACAAAAGTTGTCATTAATGCAGCTTCCCAATTGCATAACATCAGCGTTGTGTTTGAATTCTGATCGAATATTTATTGTAACATTGCTTTAGCTGATGTCACAGTGATAACGATATGTATTCTTCTTTTGACTCGTCATATCACTGTATTTGATCAAAGTTGGAAAGAGAACAGTTGCTACCAATAGGAAGATGAAGCACAAATAAAAGTTAGTAATAGGAGAAGAAAGAAGAAATACTTCAGAATGCACTGATGTTCGTGATCGCAACAAAATCGCAATATAAACTCCGTATGAGAACATATGTATTACGTTATTTCTGGCTTTATTCAAACTAAGGCAGGAAACTGCTGTGCGAGAGAAATTATCCCACGTGCAAGCAACTGAAGTAAAATTTTTGTGCTATATGTAGCACTGAAAAATGAAAATGCTCAAAGTTTACTAAAGCAATATAATAGCATTCCCTATTGATGTTGAGGCACTTACACTGCTGTGATTAAAGCAACTGAATATCTTCCTTTACAAAATTCCCTGAGCTTCTCGGTAAACTAATTCTGAATTTGATGCAGAACTTTGTCATCTACCATAAACTTCGTCCAAAGTTTCAGGCTGCTGATTTTGTTCAAAGTGATATTCAAGGGACTTCACTGTATTCCGTCAAGAGTATTCCAAATGAAAACTTCTAAAAAAAGAGAGTCACTTTCGACTACATGTGACTACAAAGAACAATTTTGGATGTCTCAAACTAATTTTTAAGTTCAGAAATTCGAATGGCACTAATTTGGTCATCTAAGGTTTCAACACGAAGCTAAACCGTCACAATCTTATGGTTACTTCAATATGTTTGATAAATACATTTAAATCAGTTGATTATTTTGTTTCTATGTACCTGAGCCCGTCATTTGACCCACTGTGGCTGGAAGGTTTTCTCACGTTCAACTTTTCTTTTCTTGTGTGAATATTAAGTGAACATTTTTTTTTCAAACTTCTTGAATGTGAAAGTAATTTTACTTAGATATAGTATCGGACTGTGGATGAATTATTTATATTAACACCCGAAGAGCTAAGCAATCATAACCAGAGTATCTTCATGCAAGACAAAGTAACTGCAGGTAAACGCTGGCCCGTCGTGTGAAGGTCGTGAAATGGTATAAATGACACCTTATACTGAGCTCTCATAATCAGTGTTATTCTTGTTTTTCAAATGGGAAAAGCGGCGGACTTAAGCTAGTTTGACAAAGGAAGAAATTGTAATGGCCAGGCGACTGGGTCAGAGCATTTCCGAGAGAGCAAAGCTTGTGTGGTGCTCACGGCCAAGCCGTAGTTAGTACCTTCAAAACGTGGGCCGAGGAGGGGAGACGCACTAACCACCGGCAAGTGGTGGGCCAACCACGGCTCATCAATGCTGGAGGTGAGCGAAAGCTAACCCGTATGGTACGAGCGAACAGAAGAGATACTGTGGCACAACTCGCCGGTAATTTGAATGCTGGTGATGGGAGTAATGTATCAAAACAAACAGTACATCAAACCCTGCTGAAAATGGGGCTGCATGGCTGCAGTCCTCTCCGAAGGACATGCTAACCTCGGTTCACGGTCGAAAGAGCATACAATAGGCGCACAAGCATTAAAACTCTATCTTAAAAGGTTAAAAGAAAGTCGTCTGGTCCGATGAATCTCGTTTCCTGTTGCATCATGTGGTCAGTTGGGTACGTGTGTTTCGCTTACCTGGGGAAGTATCGACACTAGAATGCACCGTGGGAAGAAAACAAGCCGATGGAAGAAGTGTAATGCTTTGGGCAATGATCGTCTGGGAAACCATGGGTCCAGTCGTTCATGTGCAGAAAAATATGACATCTACCACCTACCTAAACATTATTGCATGCCAGGAACATCCTTTCATGGCAACGGTATTCTCTTGTACTATTACTTCCTTCATTCAGTAGGTTAATGCTCCATGACACACTGCCCTGATTTTTCGAGAAAGGTTTGCAGAACATGAGAAAAATTTCCAGGTAGTGCTTTAGCCTCCAAATTCCCCAGACATCAATCCAAGCGTGCATCTATGGTTTGTGTTGGAACAGCAAATCCAATTTGCGATGGCTCAACTACGTAACTTAAAAGAATTAAAGGATCTTCTGGTAACGTGTTTGTTTCAGATACCACAAGACACCTTCAGAAATTTTGGAGCGTCTGTCTCTCCGGGTAGAAAGCAATTTGGCGGCACGTGGAGAGCCAACATTAGGTTAGGCAGGTGGTCACAATGCTTTGGCTCTTCGGTGTATTTGCTCTGACTTGATGATGTGACAAATTTCGGATCTGGTTAGAATTATTTATCCCTTTCTCCAGTATTTTAATTTGAAAAATTAATTTTGCATCAGGCATTCATCGAAATTAGTTCCTTTTTTTTATTTAGGACAAATCATTTCACGGGACAAATTTCAAATACGAAATTCATTTGAAATATTTGTTTCGTGGGCACTTTTCTTGACAAACACTATTAGACAAAGGAGCGGAAGAGAGTTTCCTTCTGTTGGAGACCTCAGATCTCTGAACGCTAAATATTTATTTAAGTCATGTTCTTCGCTAAACATACAGTGTTTATCTTTGCTTTCTCGCTGAAAGCCACTTTTTTTCTCACCAGTTCCAGAAACGAAATAACTGATCCTTTCGAACAAGGAGAGACTCCGTCTGTTCTAAGGAGCGATCAATGCCTTGCCCTGGATGCGTTACAGCGGCTGATTAAATTTCGATAAAGTGCCGCAGTGAACATTATCTTGTCCATACTGCAAAGTGCTTTTGGCATTAATTGGGCACAACTTCAGTGAAATCGATTTCTATCCAACAAACAAGAATTATGTATATATAGGTACGTCGTAATTTGTAACGTAACGAATGGATGACATTAGTAAGCTATTGATGTTGTTTGTGGTGAATACTTTTGAAAGGATATCATCAGCAATTTGTTAAAGCAAACAATAAAGTGCGCATTTCTGAACTAGTGGCCTGAGATTTATTTTTCTTTCCCACTCTCCCATCGGTAGATTCGGATAGTAAATTTTGCACTGGAACAGGAAACGGGAAATGATAAGTTTCATGATAAGTTTAATATAAGTTTAATGATCATTTTAATATAAGTTTAATGATAAGTTTAATGGTTGTAGAACTTCAAAAAACAACGCAATTTGGATGTGATGAGTACATCTTCTGACAGACAAAATTACCTTAAATTAGGGCCTTTGACAATTTCTCGGAACGAAGACTCATATCGACAACGAAGACTCATATCGACCTGTGGGCCTATGATTTTTTCCGTGATACTTTACTATAGCAAAGCGAATTTCTATTCCGAAACAATTTAAAATATTTTAATGCTAAGCTATAGCCGATTCACAAAAAAGAAAATAGTCCAGTGAACTTTTTAGAAACGTAATGTTGTGAGTACAAAAATGAAGTCATACCCTAGCTAGAAAATTGCCCATCTGGAAAAACCAGAAACTCATGAGTCTGCTTTTATTTATCAAAAGTAAAAATATGAAAACAGTTTACGCTAAGGTAAGTGATAAGAACAGATGTTGCCTAAAGAAATGCATTGGTTTCCATAAAATAAGGAAAACAGAAAATCCCGATAACACATCATAAAATGCTATGAAATTTAGTGAAAATCTGTATCATATCTCACATTTGATAGACCCTAAAACGTTTCGTAAAACAGTTCATTCCAACAAAAATGACCACATGTAGAACCAGAGGAAAAAATAAGGTGTCAAAATGAAATAGCCAAAGTACCTCAATATGGAGTGCAAACGCTGGCCACACAGCAATATTTCATGCAGTTGATTACGGTGGTGTATAGGAGATCAGTAGGTAGCAACGACCATTGTTCACGCAGTGCGTGTCTTGTCTAAGCCCCTATATGACTCGCAGAGGGGAATTTAGGGCAGCAATGCGTCTCCCTATAACATCCCAAACATGCTCGATTAGATTACTGTCGAGATACTTGGCTGACCAATTCATAAAGACAGTGGGCTTCTCTTGAAGATATTGTTCTGCCAGCCTGGCTCGGTGGGGACGCGCGTTATCGTCTTGTAGAAGAAATGTATTTCCTATTGGCACTTGCATAAATACGAATATAGTGTCCAGGACATCATCCGGATAGCACCAAGCATTCGTTGTTCCGCTTGGAAGAGCAAATTGGTCTATGCGTCCACCTAACGAAATGCCACCGCAAATGAGCATGCTACCATTTCCACCTCTCAAATGAGTCCAAAATCCAAATTACCATCCCTCGCTACCACCACCCGGTGAGACAAAAATCTGGACTCATCTGTCAAGAGTACTGACCTCCAGGTTTACAGCCCAATTGACGTAGAGTCTTGCACAACTCAAACGCTCCTCCCTGAAATAGTAAATGAGAGGCATTCACAGTACTGGTGGCCTAGGATAATGAGCTCCTTCCTGAAAGCCTTTTTCACCGGGTGGAAGCAGATTCCACTATTCCTGAAGCCGCATCAAGGGCTGATCGCAGCTATGACGGGGTAGCCGTGCTATTCCTCCGCGCTGTTAATCGGATATGTGGGTCATCTACGGATGATGTTGCCCTAGGATTTCCTTCGCAGAGTCTATGGGAAGCCGATTTCGTATTTTGAAATTGGTTCCAATGTCCATGCGCCACAGAAAGACTCACGTGCAGCCTCTTACAACTTCCACCTGACTTTAGCCTTCCTCTAGTCTTCCGATCGCTTTTCAGCTCAGCTCATCTGTTAAATGATGTCTCGCTGCCATTAGAATAAATCTATCTCAAAATCCTTTCTTTACACTCCGCAAACCATATAACGCACACCTCTAAAACGGCCCCTTTTAAGCTGCAGCTTAAAAGGGGCTATAACAAAGCACTGTGAATACACCGTAGATAAATACACTGCTGGCTACCCAAAATGCAACACCAAGAAGGACACGAGATAGCAAAGTCTTTTTACTGGACACATAACAACAGATACAAAGATGAAACGATTGAGCTTACAAGCCCGTGCGACTTGCGGAACACGCAGACATCAATAGTTCGTGTGGCCCTCATGGCTGGCAATAATGGCCTCTACACGCCACGGTATCGAACGAAAAGAGGCTTTGGATGTGGGCTTGGGGTATGTTGGTCCTGGCTGCTTCCACACGTTGCCACAGTTTATCAGGTGTAGCCGCGGGTAGTGCTTGACGGGCCTCTCGGTTGCCGATCAGCGACCAGGCGTGTTCAATGGGCGACATATCGGGAGAGCAGGCGCGCCACGGCAGAAGTGACACCTGGTGGGCCGTGAAGAATTGTTGCACGATGCGTGCCATGTGTGGGCGCGCTTTGTCTTGTTGAAACGTGGCTGCTGGCAGGTCCTGCAGGTAAGGAAGGACTACAGGCTCCAAAACGTCGGAAATGTAGCTGCGGCTGTTCAGTGTACCGGCGATGAGTACCAGAGGGGTGCGAAGAGGGGTGCAGGTGTCATATCAAATTGAGCCCCAAACCATAACGCTAGGCGACGGACCTGTATGGCGATGCATAATGCAGGCGTCATACAGTCTCTCGCCGCGGTGCCGCCACACGCGAATCCGACCATAGTGGTGTTGCAGGCAGAAGCGGGATTCGTCGGAGAAGACAATTTCGTGCCATTCCGTAGTCCAGGGGCGGCGTTCAACGGCCCACTGCCGCCGCACTCGCCGGTGGTGTAACGCCATTGGTAATCGGAGAAATGGCCGCCGTGCGACAAGTCCCCGCTCCTGCAGACGATGTCGAACGGTACGTGCTGACACAGGTTGTTGCGCAACACACCCTAATTCCTGCGCTAACGTTCGGGATGTGGCTGTACGAGCCGTCAATGCCCGCCGCACAACTTGCCGGTCCTCTTGTTTGGAGGTGTGCCGCTGCTGCCGCAATCGCTCACGTCAGTCCGTCCGTCCCTAATTCATCCACCGAATCCATACTCGCCTTACTGTGGCTGGATGTCGTCCCACACGGGCGCCGATATCTCGGTGCGATAAACCGCTGTCGCGATAAGCCGCTATTCGTCCTATGTCGAACCCCGAAACGTGTGCTGGAATGACTGCCGTATTCAGCGACGAGGCATCAGGAAGCTTCCCACGCACGGTCCGGTAGCACAACACACTTTCACTACTTACACCCCGCCTTCTGTGCACCCTTCTTATAGTGCTTCTCGGTAGCGTGCCGGGCGCACATGATTTGCATATGCTCTGCAATGCTAATCGTTTGCATATCCTATCGCGGGCGACGCATGCTGAGAATTTCAGGCCAATCGGATGCATCCTTCTTGGTGTTGCATTTTGGGTGGCCAGCATACAATATCTGCCGAGCTATCGCTCGCCAACCCGCGGCTTTTTCAAGGCACTAGAACGACATCAGACTTAAACTGTAAAACGTAATTAGAATAAGAGGTTAAAGAAATTAAATCAAATGAACAATGGCCACGTGAAATTACATCAACATAACGGCTGGCGATATACACATGATAAGCTGCTTTTTGGTTAGCTGTAAGAGAGCAATCCATGCACGTGGTATATTTTTCGATACCAAGTTATTACACGCGTCACTGTGAGATAGAATTTCTCTAGTCTCTTTAAGTACGGTTCCTTTTACTGTAATGTACTGAGAAATATACTTTATGTAGCACCACAATGTCGTTGCCTTATTATTTAGTACTGACCTAGACAGAGCAGTTGTGAGTTTCTCATGTTTGGCATAGCTCTTATGTTCTTCAAATCTTTTGGCATACAAATTATACAAATAAGCTGCAACTTATTTGTATAAATCGATGCCATGGTCATTGATTTGCATACGATATCCTAACTCCGCAGTACATTTCGCGTCATGCACCTAAGGAGGTGAGAATAAAATATCTGGAGATGCCCTTTTTAATGGAGCAGTACCACTTTGCGTGAAGCTTATAACCGCGAGCGACTGCCGTTAAAGTGTGGGAAAGCTGTTGGTTTTCAAGGCTATTGCTTTTAATTTTGTTTTCGCCGAATCACAATCTTTTGTCGCAAATGTTTCTAATTTTGCATCGTAAGTTGCTGCCAATGTGGGAGAAAATGCTAGATTTATAAAATTCGTAATTATTTTGAGGTTCTTTCCCATTTTTATTTTAAATTGAAATACATGAACATTAGTACGAATTCAAAACAAAACATAGCATCCTACGTTCCTGAGGACTTTTCAAGGATACCGTATGTATTAGGGGATTGCAAAAGTTTCCGCCGCCCCCGCTAGAGGGCGCTTTAGGGGTCTAACCAGCCGGCGACCCGTGCGGTCAGTTCGTACATGAAGCCAAGCATGGCGTCGATGAAGTTCATTTGTAGCATTGTTTGTTACTCGTGTTTAATTTAGCGAAAATTGCGAGTGAAGCAAACGGTTCAATATACCAGGCGTATGGCAAAACGGTTATGGGTGAGCGGACGTGTCGAGAATGGTTTCCCAGGTTTAAGAAAAAATATCTAAGCTTGGAAGATAAGCCACATGCAGGTAGACGGCAGAAACTCGCAGACAAGGAGCTGGAATCGCTGTTGCAAGAGGATGCCACACAATCGACCACGCAACTAGCGAAACGCTTGAAAGTAGCTCGATCGACGATGGTACGGCGTCTATAGGTCTTGAGGTTGATCCAGAAGATTAGCAAGTAGGTTCCGCATACTCTAAGGAAGCGTAATATTGGTCAACGATTAGACATTTGCATGTCGTTGCTGAAGAGGTTTCAAGAGAAGAATTTCTTGTGGAAGTTGTCACCGGGGATGAAAAATTGGCCTATTGCGACAACCCCGTACGCAAGCGATTCTGGGACGACCCAGGTCAGCCATCGACATCCACTGTAAAACCGGATATCCACGAGGGAAAGGTGCTGTTGTGTGCGTGGTGAGTTATGCATGGAGTGCTGTACTTCGAACTGTTGAAACAGGGCGAAACAACCACTGCACGACGATATAGAGATCAGTTGATGAGACTGAACGCCGGAATCCAGCAGAAACGCCCATGGAGAGGTAAAGGACTCCGCCCGGTCATCCGGTTACACGATAATGCCAGACCACATGTCGATGCCACCAAGAAATCAACCTTTGAACAGTTACACTGGGAGGTTTTACCGCGTCCGGCTTACTCCCCGGACATTGCACCCTCAGACTTTCATCTGTTTCGCTTTATGCAACATGCCCTAGCCCAACAGCTGTTCATCACAGTTCCAGAGGTGGAAAATTTCGTCACTGCGTTCTTCAGCTCAAAACCTGAGTCCTATCACAGGGGCATTCATTTGTTGCCTGATAAATGGCAAAAGGTCATTGATGCTAATGGCCAATATTTCGTCGAATAAATGTGTACTGGTCTGCTGATTTGTCCTGCCTCCTATCTCCTTAAAACGGCGAAAACTTTTGCATACCTCAAATATGTAGAAATTTAAGAACTTTTAGCAATGTGTATAATTACAACAGTATAAATAAACTTTTCAGTATTGAGTGACATGACCCTGACAATCTTCGGAGTGTTACCAGAACAAAACGATAAGGTAAAACGTACTGTTAAAGAACTTTGAAGAGTATTTTGGAGATATATATAGTAAGTGTAAGATATGAAATTATGTAAAATAAACATAGTGTTTAGAATATGACAATTTAAAAGCATGAATTTTTGAGTGAAGTGGCGGAGACCTTCAGAAATTTGGTCACACTTTAAAATGTTTGGTTTTTTGTTTGTGGGTGGGAGATTCTCGGTGAATGCACATAAGTCACTTGGTGCTTCTCTCGAACAAGAAATTATGTATTAACCTTATACAAGCGTGTTTAAGAGATTATATAACCCATACGATTATAATTTCAGATATTTAACAAAACATAATGTTAAAATTGAAAACTTCACTAGAGTATGAAGTATCATTCGTTCTGGCTTCATATTAGCACGATTTTTGCAATCCAAAACCACGCAATTCCAAAATACGCACGTCTGAAAGTACATGGGTGTCATGTAAAGAAACAACATCAAATTCTTACACTTTGCTGCTCCACGGTTAACAGACTCAGAGCATCTCAGGAAGTATTATTCTAACTTTCTGGCGTACACACAAGTTTCGTGCATTTCCAACAGTCTTCTTTAACAAAAATTTGTGACTTTTCTGTTTTTCCTTAATTTAGGGAAACCAGTCTATTTCTCTTGGACAGTATTGCATAGTTGAGAACGTAGCGCAACTTTTAAAGAGCATCATATCTAACAATAGATTCTATTGTTTCGGAAATTGGAATTCTTAGTAATTTCTAATTTTATGCTACGCAAGAATAATTTATTTAATCCGTTTTCTAGGAGCAGACGTATTGTCATAAATATAGATATGCATCTATACATTGAGAGAAGCTGTACTGCAGGAAAAGTCTAGAAAATGTGTCGAAAATCGTGGCGGCGCATAACTGATTCAGATCCATCAAAAAATATTTTTTAATCCTCCCTCAACAAACGAAAGTATCGTGGCAAATGTAAATGCAGGTTTATTCCACCAGGTGAAAAGTTAGTTAGTCAGAAAGAAAAAGTTTAAAACTCATAAAAAATCATAGACATGGGGCGTACTTTCCGCTGGCCGGAGTAGATTATAAACATACATTTCACGTTTTTGGACGATATTTCGATTTCCGAAATTTCGAGTTTTAAAACTATTTTTGCTCCCTATAAGTGTTACGACGGGAAAACTTCCATGTGTTCTCTAGTAAATCAAAATTTTGTGTCGCACTGTAAATATTTTTACTTTGAAGATGATTCCACTCTTAATTGCCAGATTGGAAGAGTAGTCTTTTTACATTTCCTATGTGATATCATTTTAATACCCAGAACCTCGTTATTCCTCAGGTAGACAGCTTTCCCGCTATGTGGCCTGGCAGTATGTCTGTGTTTGAAACTACACGGAAGTATTAAATTAGTAGGAACACCCAATAGCAATCAAACACGTGCCATCCTCACTTAACGTACACAACTACTGTGTTGAAATGGCTTTCTAAACAGCTCACTGCAAAGGATTCAATGCCGCCCCGGTGGCGCAGTGGTCTAAGCGATGACCTCTGATTATTCGTTCATAAGGGGCCCGGGTTCGAATCCCGGTGAGGCATGGATGTTGTGTTTGTCTTACGGCATTGGCTCTCTCACTTCCCTGGAACCAGTGACCCTAAATTAGGGACGGGGGACTGCTTATAGCCCATTGAGTTGCTCACGGTGGACGTTAAACCTCCAATCAAAAAAAAAAAAGGATTCAATGTGTACGAAGCGTAGATAGCGACAATGTGGGAAAGACTCGTGACTTCAGCTACTTCGAAAGAGACATGATAGTGGGAGCTAGACTCACAAGAGCAAACATCTGGAAAACGGTAATCCTTCTTGGTTGTGCAAGAACAGTTGTACGAGCGTGTACAATGCGTGGTGCACAAACAATAAGATAAGCAGTCAGCGATCTTCCAATGGGCGTAGACGACTGGTCGATGTTCAAGGGCAACGGCGACTGGAGACGATTCTACGAGGTAGGGGACAAGCTCCCTTGCGTCAAGTAACCACTCAATGCAACAGCGGTATCGAGAAGAGAATTTCAACACACACAGTCGGCCGTTCATAGATGCGAATGGGCTGTAACAGCAGACGTCCTTTTCCTGTACCAATCATCTCTACTAAAAGCCATCACATTCGTCTTCAGATGCATCAGCATTGCTAAAACTGGATCTTAGCCCTGGGAAAAGGTCACTTAGTCATACAAATCACGCTTTCTGTTAATACATGGCGACGGACGGACCAAAATATAGCGTCAACAGCACGAATCAATGGGTCCCAGCTGCCTAGCATTAATTGTACTAGGTGGTGGAGGCACAGTAATAGTCTGGAATCTGTTTTAATGGCGGGCACTGTGTTCCACAATATCTACCAAATAGTATTTCGATGAATGAGGTATCTTAACATCGTTGTAGACCAAGCACACGCATGCACGTGCATAGTGTTTCCTAATGGAGAGGGTTACTTCCCAAAGGATAATGCGCCATGTTACAAGGTTTGAATCGTCACACAGTGGTTTCAGGAGCACGGTAGTGATTTCAATGTGCTAAAAATGGCCCCCACAGTCCCCAGCACTCAACCTAATTGAATACCTACGGGGCTGAGATTGACAGAGCCATTTCGTAACACAGATCCTCTTCCAGAGAACATTCGGCAATACACGGACGCCATCACGTCTGCTTGGCTGAACATGCTTGTATTAATAGAATAACATCAGCACCTCATTGAATCCATGCTGTGATGCAATTCTGAAAGCCAAGAGCGGTCCAGCACGGTATTAGCTAGGTTACTTCAGTGCTCCTAATTGTCGGACTGGAAGAGTTGTCTTTACATTTGTAGCTGTACTCTGGCTAAATAATACCTAGATACTTCCTTATTTTTCAGTTATAAAACTTTCTTGTTATTAGGATTTGCAGTATATCTGTATTTTCAATTTGAAAGGTTCTTTTCGTATCCGATTACCGCAGCTACAATCGAAATTTTCGATTCGTTTCCCGCACTTTTTTCCCTAAGTCATCTTCACTGCGCCACAGAATTCGTGCACATTCACAGCGAACGACATACTTAGAAAATGCGTAAAGGTGTTACCATTGTCAATCGGAGCAGCCCAAGGTCCACGTACATGCTGTGTCACAAAGTCATTACTATTTTTAATGTCACTGATCGACATCACCCTTTGTTAACTAAGATGACCAGTTTTAACAATCGACTGGAAATATGAAGACTTTTGAAAATTATGTAAACCTCCTTTGTTTTGCGCGCTGGGGTCGCAATAGTGACGCGAGAGGCACTAGGTAGCGAAACGAAGTATGCATGTGCAGCGTTTACCCAGTTATAAGCTCACATCTCTTTGCTTGTCCTTCAGCAAAAAAAGAAAAAAAGAAAGAAAGAAAAAACAGAAAAGAAAAGGACGGGCTGTTTCACATACATCTGCAGACACCGAAAAAAGGGTGACCGGGAGGGAAATGTTCCCATTTCAAAAGGAAAATGTTTCCATTTCGAGTCAATAAGCTGTTATTTTTTTAAATAAAGTACTCCTACTATTTTAATTACATATCCTTAAGGGATTTATGTATATTAAAGATGTCTGCCTTAAATATATATTGTGTTTGCAAGAGGTCCACAGTTTATAGAAGGAAAAAGCTTCTGAAGATGCTAATTTCAACTTTTGGAAACATTAATTCCAAACTGATACCGTCTTTTACGCTTGCTTTAAAAAATCTGACTTCATTCGTATATAATAAAAATTTTACAAAAGAAACTTTTCCATCAGCAAAACACAGATTTTCCACCAGATTTAACAAAAAACTGAGTAATTATCGTAACTTTTTTTGCTTTCATGTGTGCGCTTTGTTGAAGATTTTCTGAGAGTAAATGGTAGGGGAAATTTTAATGCAACAACAAGCTGTAGGAACGGTTGCTAAAAATATGAATTCTACGACATCCTGAGTAAAAAACGTATGAATCGAAGCTTTCCCGATTCTTTATCCCGCTATCAGCTTTCTTAGCCTTTTATCTCATTCACAGTTCCTTTTACCTCCATCCTTAATGCGAAATCAATTGAAGTTTGAAATCTCTAATAGTTTCTTCTTTCGCAGCAACAAGCCCAACTTAAATAAGATTTCCTGAATATAAATGCTCCACGAAAATAAATCCCTGAAAAAAGGAGATCCCAAATCACCAAACTCTGAATAAAGACCTTTTAAGATTTTTTTTTTTCTGATTCGGACATCAACAGCAAGTGCTGAAGAATCGAAAGAATTGTATACTGTTTTGAAAACACAAGATGCCGAATCAAATCATCAAATGCATCTGTTTGATAAAACTTTGCAGTGTTTCATCCAATGTGTCGATGAAAGCAAATCATCGCGCAATTTATACGAAAAAAACTTGATTGCTCCTTAAACTGCATATTCGCAAAAGTAGCTTTCACAAAAAATGCATAACTGAAACTTTCCACACAGCAGTTCTCATCTACTGCACACTCAAGGTAATTAACTTTTATTTTTATAGTAAGCAATATTATAACCTTTGTAGTCACAGATCAACAAATATGGCACAACATTCGTGTACTTAACATGCTTTTCCTAAAATCAAATTTTGTGGGTTTGATTCTCTTTGAGGACTGTGTAAAATCACTTACTGGTAATATGTATAAGAAAATTATTATGGCCTGCAGAAAAAAAAACTTTAGAAGTATTATTTTAGCTTGCAGGTAAAAACATCCGTGCGAAGCATTATTGTGGTTTACATGAAAATAAACATCCCAGGGCTCTAAAATCAACAAATATATTAGTGTCCTTTAGTGTTACGCACAGTATTAGAGATTTCCTAAACTTGTTGCTACTAACGACAGTCCGCTGCTGTGTTAACACTGCATGTACAGTGAGGACAAACCAATTGGTGCACAGGCCTTGAGCCAACGAGGAAACAGAGTAATGCAAGTAGTGTTTCCTTGGCTGGATGTAAGCGTGGGTTTTACTATTAGAAAACCTCTTGCAATATTGAATTCTCTACTACGATTTTCCCCAGTTATGAAGTATCATCGCTCCAAAATGAACTACCATCAGCTCACTAAAAGGGAATCGTAGGGAAAAAAGGCAACAAATTTGTTCAATTATTTAAAACAGATAGATGGAAACTGAAAGTTAAATCGATAGATAGCCTGTCGGTTGTGACACGCGCACAGCCCTGACTGCTCGTTCGCCATCGAGACATTTCATCGTTGGGTTGACACAGATTTGTCTCCATTGTTTCAATATACCTGCGGTGCTACGAATTGAAATGAAAAAGGTTCTGTGATATCGTCACCTTTCCCACTCTCAGGTTTTCTACCACTTTGTGAGAGGCTCTCCTTGGCCCATCGAGTCACTTGCGCCAATAAACACTAATCAATCAACCACTATGCGAGTCTCTAATAAATATGAAGTAATTTCTTTAAATTTATAATTTCAGGAAAAACACTAGCATCCAAGCAAATTGTCTGTGTCGTCCAGCCAAACCTTTTTCTATGACGAAATTGTTCTATTTCCTGTTTACCAGCATCAGGATTGAACATTAGGTTAGTGGTTCCTGCCAGAATTTTCATGAATTTGCGCATTCTGATGTTCATTTATGACTACGTATTTTCTAAGAATAACTTCATTATTATTACAGTATTTTCCCGTACATTTAATGGAAACCAGAAAAACTAAGGCTCTTGAAAAAAATTGCCATCGCTCTCTCGAGCTTGAGGTTTTATTGATTTCCGTAAAAGCACGCCTTCAAGGATGCAGAAATTCATGTACAATGCTTCACTCCAGTATACCCTATTTTTAATCTTTTTCTGTCTATTTTGGGCGAGAAATTCCATAAATTGAGAGTGAATGTATGATGATAGTAGTGAATACTTTTTCTGATCAATAATAATAACTTCTGATGACCTTTGTCGGAGGATTAAGGATCTGTAAATAGGTATTTCCCAACGCCATATCAATCTTCTGACTAGAGAACGTTTTTTGGCACAGGAATTTAAATAAAAAGACAGTGTTCTGAAGTTCATATTGAAGTAAAATTGACGTCCGGCCTCGAAATATAGCCTCACTAGGCGGTACGTGAAATGATTAGGTTAAACTATGTGGCAGGCGGAACTGTAAAAAGAAACATTTGCGTTTGCAGCAAAGTAACCAGTCTATCTTCTTGAACCAGAGCCTCCACACATGCCACGTTGCTGTCTGTTGTTGATGGTGAAGGCCTGACACTACGCTTGTTATCCGTTAACGCACTGCGCCCGAGTTTAAATTTTGAATACCATTTTGACCCACTCCGAGCGCTCATGACATAAGAACGGTAGAGTTCTTGCTGATGATGATGGATCTTTGCCGGCATTTCCAGCGCACAGAGAAAAACTAATCACTGCGCCTACTTCCGAATGAGACCTATTTCCAGGAGGGTCCTCATCTTGTGTCTGTTCTCCAGTATGTTGCATTTTTATTTCAACTCCTGTGCTAACAATACTCTCTAGTCAGGGAGTGAAATGATGTTTCGAGACACCGACTTCATATACCTAATCAGTCGCCAAAGGCCATGGCGGAAGTTACTTATTGATCGCCTCTTGTATTCATCGATATAAATTTTTTTCATGTCTTTTTATTTACAAATTACTAATTAGCTGTTAGTTTGCGTTTGGTGGAAGAACAATCGGGGATAACCATGGACTGAAAAACACAAAACAAGTTGTGTTAGCAAAGAGCTAGAACACCCAAAGCGAAGCGTCTAGTCAGTTGGCTGGAAGAAAATTTCTTTTAAACTAAGACTGTGCTGAAAATTTTTATTTGTAGCTCAAGGATGATTTCTGAAATACTGTTTCCTTCCTCCTACTGAAATAGTGTTGTTTTGAAGCTTGCTTTTTGGTACCACAAAAACTATTATTTTCAGTAAACGGTGATTCTTTTAAGTCCACTGTAGCCTCTCGTTTTGCAGAAAAGGAGATGGAAAGGTAAAAGGTACTGGGGAGAACACATAATCTCGAAGCGATTAAATTGTATAATTGGCGTCGCAGATGTTTGAGATATCTTCTGCTTACTAATTAACGTGAAGATTACAAGTCACGATACATGCTTAATTAACTTCAAGCAATTAGACACGATCCTTTGGTTCCACTTAAAGAGCTTTGGTCCCAGAAGCAAAATAAGTCGTCATTGACGCACATGCCAAGTTTCACGCAGTCATGCGCATGAGAAGTAATTAAAAGGCATTTTCTTATTTTTCTTGAGCTGTACGGATAATGATTTCATGAGAACTGAGGCTGTGATCTTACGAAGTTGTAATTGATTGTTAGTGCTTTGAAAACTTTGATCTCTGAAACGAAATGAAACGATCAAAACGTGTTATCGAAACAGAATTATTCACCCCCAAAACGCAAATTGAGAAAGGAAATTGTATGACGAATACAGCTTGCTTTTGCAAGTTACTCGCCGAACATCCGTCTAGGGCATTCGCCAGCAGCCGCTTCACTGTGTATTTATCAATTTAATGAACCCTTTAGAAAAAAGAGGAGTAATTCATCCCTAACTTACGAGCGTTGTCTCCAGTGAAAAGGAGAACCAGGATTGAAAAACATAGACATTAACGGAACTCACCACTTACTTGGCATGATACGTTATCTTTATAACAATTTGGCCAAACTACCAGGTTTGTTTTTGTGTAGGGTAAGTTGCACTTATCTCAGAGCTCATAAGCTGAGAAGCCAAGTTCTTTTGTTAAGAAATGATCATCGTTTCTTGATCGTTTAATGACAATGAGGAACGAAAACAAATGCCTTTCTTATCGCAATGGTTTTTTTAGAAATGCTCTTGGGCACTAGTTTCAGAACAGATCCCAGTTTATCTTGCCTTTTTATACATGTAAAATAAGATTTATTCTTTCCATTAATCTAACAAAAGAAATGTCAGACTACATGGTTCACTTGTCAAAGCTGTGACCTCCAGTACCAAGCGCTGCCGGTTGCCTAAATCGAAGTAACGTAACATTGAAGGTCTCTAAGAGCTCTGATTAGCAAATATTGAAGCAGTATCATTTCAGCAGTAGTACCTGCTGTTTAATCCTTTTGTAATATACTGTTTCAGATGTGTTAAAAAACTATTATAATAAAACTGGAAACCTGCTGAATAAATTATTGATTCGTGGGTTTGAAGTTGAAGTAAGCAGGATATTCGGCATATTGGGACGATATTTACGTTTACATCAGAACATTTGGGTGAATTGGTGTACATGGAAGTTTGTGGGCATAGATGCCTGCAGAGCTGATGTGAGCCATCGTTGTTGGCCCTCAGGTAATTACGCCTCCAAAAATCAGTCCGTTTTGAGGCTGACTATGTCGTTGTTGGCCCTCAGGTAATTACGCTTCCAAAAATCAATCCGCTTTGAGGCTGACTATGTAGCTATTTCCGAAGTAAAGTTCTTAGTTACTTATTATTGCAATGCTTAAAGAACTTGGGTTTTTCATACATAGATATTGAATTCGAACAACCGTTAGTGGAAAGATCCGATACCAAGATAATCCATCTGCATGTTCCATAGAGCCGTCGAGGAAGAGATTTGTCCCAAATCCCTCTCCAGACAAGACCGAGTAAGCACCTATCACACTGCTAGAGCAGCAGAGTTCAGATTGAAGCTGACAAAAGCGTAAATGGGGGAGAATGTGCAATCTGGCTCCTCCCTATGTGCAAGAATGCAAAACGAACTTCAGACACTTGCATACGAACAGAATTTTGCTGTCATAAGCGACATTTTTTGTCCTTCTAGATAAAGTCAGGATCTGCGCTGGCACACACACAGTAACAAAAAGGTTCGTGTAATTATTTTATCCCAACAGAAGGTTCGTTTTGCCGAAGAATGCCATGAAAGTTTTTCTTTGGCGTATTATCTCTGAAGGACAAGTAGCGCACTCGAAAATTCCAGGGGAAACAAAGTCAATTCCGCCTCGTATCCAACAAACGTTTTGTTCCCTCTTCGAAGATCCCTGCTTTATGTTTTTGTATCTCAACACAAGTATATGAAGGGCATTAGGATACGATATGACCACACGTTACGGGCAATGCGAGTTCACATCCACATTCCGAGGTAAGAAATCAGAATACACCTGCTTCCCTCCAAGCATATTTACGTCCGCAACATGATGCGTCGCTAATACATTACTACTCGTTTGAAACAATGAAATGGGCCCTTCAAAATGACGGGAAATCCTCGCTCAGTTCAGGAAAGCATGCAAAATGGCGAGGAATCAGCACTTTAACTTCCATGTTCTCCGTAAAAGCTTTATATGTATAGTGGCAGCTGCGATATCAGTGAACAGTTCAACATCATCTAATCGAATAACACAGGAAGTGATGACACAGCATTTTAATCCGTTATAACCGATATAGCATACCGCACATAACACACTATCTCTATAATATTGTTATAGTGTGGCACATGCTTCATTTTTTCGGGGTTTAGCCACCACCATGGGCATCTGAGGGCTATAAATAAATGCCCACACCTAATTTAGGACCGCTGGTCTAGGAAAAAGGAAAGATACAGCGCCATGAGTCAGGAACAACACCCATGCCTCATCTGGCACTCGAACCTGGGACCATTTCGGACGAACGGTCAAAACCCAACGTCTCAGAATGCTCGGGCGCAGGGGCGGTTATGCTTCAATTGTAAACACATGATATTAACTTAAATCAGAAATCTTCATGTTCCCCCGGTCGGCGAGTTGTCCTGGGCGCTGCCACAGAACACTCGCCAACCGGGCTGATATGAAGATCTCTCTGATGACCGTTCGTCAGCGATGCGCCTGGTTAGAGTCCTGGATGGGGCAGGAGTATTATTTGAGTATAGCCCGCGGTGTTTTTCATGACGGTCGTAAACGTCTTAACAAAAAGAAAAAAAAAGAGATTTTTTTAAAGGAAGCTAGTTTAATGTTATGGACTCCTTTAGTGCACTGATGGAGATAAAATACAGAAAAATAACGCATTTTTGACAATGAAGTCATTGTTTCCTCGGTATAAGGAAAAGCCCTTCATTAAACATTTACATCATTTATTTATCAGCTATGACTGATCTGGAGCCAGTCACATGTTATGAGTTACAATTGAAGATTAAAACCAGATACAGCAACGGTCTGGCATGCTAGTTCATTTCCTTCAAATTTTGCTGCAACAAATACGAATTATTAGTTTCTTCTGCAACAAGTATTAAGAGTTGCAAGCGGTAAAAACACTGAACAGAAGTGTTTTTTTTCTTTCGAACTTGCACATACAAAATTATATCTACTGTAATTTAATCTAGGCAATGCAAAATACTTAGTGATTGAAAAAGCTGTCTGCCATCGGCAAAGGACAAGCCATAATTATTAATTTATCAAAGTCCTCCTCTCATTTCTTCCTCTCTCTCTAACTACCACAAACCCACACACACACACACACACAAATAATCGGATGTGGGGCTGCCACGTACAGTAAATTAATGCGAAAGAAATTTGCACAGCACGAAAGCCGCAGATGTCGTTTTCTTCGTATTGTGCGTTCCGTAGTTATTATGCACTGCATTGCCCTCGAAATGGTGCATTATCTCGTTGAAGTAGTTTCCAGTGTTCAATGATGCATGCGGAAGTTGCTTCTTTGATTAAAATAAGCGGCGATTCGGCCCGAGTTATGTAACGCTCTGTTATCATTCACACGCAGACAATCTTCAGATTGAATTCTGTTGAGAGTTTAATTTGTGTTTTTCTCTGAATAATCACTTAGCACTGTGATGTCACTTAATGATTGTTCATCCATAGGTTTGATTCCACTTTAACGGCCATCAGCACATGGCATTTAAGTATAAGGCCCCGTTTCAAAAAATGTTCTTCGGTGATTAAGAACAAAAGCATTTCTTCCCAAATTTTATAGGAGTATCATCGTATGTCTGATTTATTGCATTTCTACATTCACATCAACTGGGAGTTTCATCTTACGGGTGCATGCTTCTTCGAACACTCTTTCGCGTATTCTTATATCATCATACCTAATGAACTACCTGATACCTATCTCACTGTAACTGAAAAACTTCTATAACTTTTTGATGTTTTTAGCTTATTTTAAGTTCGTTACATTCGTGAGTTGTAATTGCACTAAATATTTAAATACATTACCTATGTTACTCCTATCAGTCTCGTGGATCAATGCAGCAAGAAAGGCAATAAATAAAAAATACAACTACTTGTTTTATTGGCATCCTGGTTGTTGAATGACATCTAGCTCGTAATCACAGTTCCTCTTTGAATACTAAAAGGTATCAGTGATTTATTCAGAGTATCACTCTTGGACTATTTCGTCATATAGATCATCAAGATAGAGTGCGTCAGAATGTAATCAGTAAATCGTCGTACCATCACCATACACATTCTTTTCACTCTCGATGTGGCACTTTTATTTACCTTCTGATTCTCTATAAGTTGTTACCAAAACGTAAAAGGACATTTGACGAAATGATAAACAGTTCAGGAGAGAAATCTAACGCGGATGTGGCATGATTCACTCAAAAAAGATGGTTAATTCTTTAAGCGGCCGGTGTAACCGAATGGTGGCAATGTTGTTGTTGTTGTTTTTTGCGCTCCCCAAAGAGAAATGTTCATATAGCGGCCGTGTTTTACTAAAGATTCAACGAAAACATTCCTTTCCCTAGCATCTCAGAAATACTGACCATAATCATATCATTGGTGATACCCGCTCTCTTCTAGTCCTTTATTATCAGCTCCATTACCTAAGACATGATGTAGAAGAACTAGTCTCCCTGACACTGACATTATGCCACTGGACAGAAACAAGGGACTCAACATCTTCTCTCTACTTTCTTAGGTTCTTCCCTATTGTTATAGCTCTTTTAGCTGGCAATAAGCAGTACCGACTATAAACCTACCACTGGTGATTAGCGCTCGCTTCTAGTTCTTTATTCTCTGCTATATAACACAAGGCGCCTATGGGGAAGTACTACTCTAGAAACAAGTGATTCAAACATCTGGTTTTCCCTTTCTTAGGTTTAGTCCTGCTACTAGTGATAAGCGCTCCCTTTTAGTGTTTTATTTTCTGCTCCATGACCCAAGGCATGCTGAAGGTTTTGTCCCCCTAAAAGGAAAGGAAGCTTCTTACTAGAACATGCTGTCATTCCATTGTTAGGTTGTTCGCAATTGCTGTAGCACTTTCAACAGGTAATCAGTCAGAAAGGATTAGTGCCAATCATCTCCCTGAATGACCACTTTGAATATTAAAACTAAGGGAAAAGTAAGGCTTCCTGATACACAGGTTGAAGCCACGTTCGGCCTATTTATTAGACAGCGAAAATATTCGTTGAAGCTGATTTCAGCTCGTTCTGTTAACCCCGAATTAATTCGTTCTAGCCGATTAAACGTCACACTTAATACTGGAGTGTTTCCAATAAATATGAGAGTCTACGTAGGGTTACGTTAAGATACCTGCCTTTACATATCCGCAATGCATATCAAAAGGAGGTTGAATATGTTCAGAAACGCATCTCACTAAGACATAGGGTTAATGAGATGCTTTACACTAAAACTACTGTGCGTATTAGCGAGATGATGAAATTTTTAGTGAGATATAACATCTCACTAAAGTAGTTATTTCAACCTGTAGAGTTTCACGAATACTGTTGTCAGGATGGCTAGCAAAAATGATTTTTTTCATCAGTTTTAAAATTATAAAGACTCAGGAGAATAAATTAAATAGTGTTTCCCAAAGTTTTTATTTGACATACTGCACTGTTTTGAACATTCCAAAGTACTGAAATGAAAGATTAGTGATTAATGCATTATATTTTACATTTTTTCTTGATATGTAGCGGCTGTGCAGAAACAAACAAATTCAGTGCAATGTGCCTCCTACTGTAGAAGAAAAAGTGATGAAAAGCTCTAAAGATTAATTTTCCATATTTTTATTCATTACAATGCCTATATAAAATGAAGAAAAGGTTGGAATACCTTTCAACTGAATCTTGTACATTAGTTCATAATGAATAGAAAAAACATTAACAAAGTCTGTTTGATTTGCCTTCAGAAATTGTCCCCCAACACCGAAACTTTTTAGATCAATTACATAAACGTTATTACTCTGAGTAGCCAAATTTTCTGCCCATTATTTTTTTAGTTATTTTCGATAACATATTCAGGGTATTTGAATAAGCTATCCAAAACTCTGTTAAATTGGAAATTGAGCGTACGTCTGGTCCGGTAAGTCAACGCTAGAGTTAGTTCAATTAAGGTACAAATTCTGTGTCACTCATTCCCGATAAGGGGCATTTCTCTTTTCGCTTTCTCTCACTACAGTTTTGCTTAACATTTTCTTTTTCCCATATAAGACATAGCTTTCAGTTACCAATAAGAGCCATTCCTCTTTTTGTTTATCAAAAACATTGATTTCATTTAAAGTTTTGATTACTTCCACAACGCAGCCGTTGCAAAAAAAAAACCAGAATTATTTTGCCACAGTGTTCCTCAGTGTTCAGGAAAATATTGTTTGCAGTTATTTTGCAATTGAATTATTTAATCTCACAACCGTTCTCAACACGAGAAATGTCCCTAGCCATTGCAAAAGACACGTTTCTTTACTTTTACTTTCCCCCCTAAGAAATTGCGCATATAATGGACGAAATACACTTTTCCGAGATATGTAAGGCAGACATAACTAACTCTTTAAGGTGCAAAAACTATGTAAAAAAAACAATCTGGAAAAAGCTTACATCACGTAAGCACCAAAAAATACTGTTTGTGACCTTGGAACCTTTCAAAATAAAATGGTGCTCCTAGTAAAACCACGGACGTTTCAAGCTGTTATTGCTCCCTTAAGTGTTTTCGCCATGAAGAATCATTTCATTTCAAAAGATCGGAACTCTACAAATGGTTAGTTCGACTGGTTTCCTTTTCAGGCTTCTTCTTTTATTAAAATCCATTTTCCACGTTCCTTTTTAATGCATTTCCTAAACAAGAAAGTAACGCTATGAAATAGCTTTATTTTTAACACATGCCAGCAGTTAAACCACAAATACCTCTAAAAAACGAGCTTCGACAGCTCAGTTATTCTTGCGTTTGTGGTCTTACCTATGTCACATAGAAACATATTATAAGAAAATATTTAATAGACAAACTGGAAAAACAGATGGCAACTTATGGTTAGCTATAGAAGGAACAAATCATTACTCCAGTAAATATGTTTTCAGAATTTGTGTTACACATTCCAGAATTTACTAAATCAAAGTATCTCCAAGACATAGCATTTATTAGAAAAGGAAAATAACATTTCTTTGCTATAAGCATAATTTACCTTTGCGTATTATAAACTATATACGAGCAAATCTAGCTTGGGCGAAGATTTATTCTTCATTGACATCTATGGTATAAATTGTTACGTTGGATTTCAAAAATTGAAAAACACCCTCTCATAATGCCTATTGAAGGAACTTATAACGTAGCATTGTCTTGAAAAATACTTGCACATGTAAAAATGTTAGTATTACGAAAAATTTATTAAATACTATCAAACGTAAAGTCGTTCGTTCATCGAATTGGATATATACATACTAGATCATGTACACTTCATTTCTGCCGCAGTGTGACGTTTCTTTTGTTCCTGACTAACATCATTAACTATAATATACGCACACGCCGGAACATTAATTGAATGCCTTGTAGCAATAGGTTTACCATTTTCTTGGCTTGCAACAAAGTCAGCATTAGAAGCTTTTGCAACAACACGAAATATTTTCAGTTTCTCTAACCTCCTTTATTTTCATGGATACAAATGCCGTTTGACTTATTCTACCTTATGAATATGTCTAGCTGTTTTGTGGGAAAGGCCCATATTTGATTCACCAATATATCCTACGTTGATAACCTTTCAGAAAAATTGACAGTAGATATTCTCATAAAGGAGGGCTGAAATTCTCCCACTTGGGAATCAAAGGTGTCATTAAGTTTCCAAAAAGGCCTTCAAGGGAGACTCCAAAGATTACAAATCGTCACTTATTTACCTATAAACGTAGGTCGATCGAAAATTAATCAAACGTAGGTCGATCAACAATTAAGGGTTCCAAGGCCTGGTAATTCATTTCATTATATTTAATGCCTCGAATGGTATGTATAAATTAAAATGTCCATTCATATTCTATTTTTTAATGTAGTCACCACACAAAAACAGTCAAGCGTTTGTTGGTTGAGCATCTTCGTTCTCTCCAGATAAAACTGTTGTCCCTATTACTGAGCTGTACTCTGATAGCAATATCACTTTTTATCCATAGTGGAGTCTTTCGACAGCGGGAAGAGATGAAAATCACTAAGAGCGAGAACTGGGCATTATGAGGGATGCTGGAAAACATCATATAGAGGCTGTGTCTGTAGCAAGTCTCGACTTCGGAGTGCCATATGCTGCCTGTTACTGTCGTGGTGGAACATAGACTTCTGGTAAAAAGATAAGATCGTTTTGCCCCAGTAGCACATCATACGTGAACTTCTCCTAGTAACTATCAGCAATGATCGAACGCCCGCAGGAATCCCAAACAGTTTTCTCGCCAACGGTTTTAGTTTAAATTTATTTGGTATGAGTGATGTGGTGTGTTTCCACTCCAATGAAGCTCGCTTAGTAATAGAAACTTAATGGTAAAACCGCTCCTCAAAATATCCCGGTGAACAAACTGGTATCCATTTGTTTCATCTGTTAATGCTCATGAAAAACACTTTGCAAACACTTTGTTTTGCTGTAAGACTTCACGAATATCATGCTGGACGTTTCATCTGGCATTCCAAGTTCAAATGCAATACATCACAAATTTACACACGTGTCGTTCTAAACCATTTCCTTAATTCGTGATGCGCTGATTTCTGGTCAGGTGTTCGTGGATGGCTATCAGCCGGTAAAATTTCCCTGCCCACAAATATCGAATTGTACCTCGCACTTCCTCAGGTGACAAAGTTCAGCCTAATCGTGAATTTGAATAGCCAGAACACAGCTGTAATGCTACATGCTTCTTCAGGCTGAAAAGTTTTACCAGTTGAGGACATTACAACCTATAATTTTGTTGAATTTTATTCACATTTTTTTGTCTATAATTTTATAATCTGTATTTTTATTCAGCCTAATTTTCAAGTTGAATTGCCAGAACACAGATGTAATGCGACATGCTTCTTCAAGCTGAGAGGTTTTGCCAGTTGAGTGCATTGCAATCTATAATTTTACTCAATTTTATTCATACTTTTTTCAATGTATTATTATATCACCTATATTTTAATTCAGCTTAATCGTCAAGTTGAATTGCCAGAACACAGATGCAATGCTGCATGCTTCTTCAGACTTAGAAGTTTTACCAGTTGAGCGCATTGTAACTTTCTACACGTGTACTTGGGGAGAAATAAGCGTTATAAACTAACTTTTATCAACCGTCCTAGATTTAGAGGAATTAGTATAACAGAATCGAAAGCTCTACTTTAGATATTACATTCCGGGTTAGAACAACGTATGCTTGGGTTAGACAAAAGTAAAAAAAGAAGTTCAGCGCTGATATTGGTAACCGGAAGTTGTCGAAACAACTGATATTATAACGGAAGGTTGTCGAAATCGCATACGTAAAGCATGTTATGAGAAACATTTTCAAAAGTTGGGCAGTCTGATCAGCGTGTAGAGACCGTATCGTAGAAAGAAACCTTCAAAGGTACTTTTCTGGCAACCAACGGAACAAAAGAGGGGAGATGTGGAGATTTTTCTTTTAAAATTTCTCCACGCCTTTCCTTTTCTTATAAATGGAGAAATTTTACAGATTACATACAGGGTGTTTCTAAAATGATTCGCTAAACTTTAGGAACTTGTTCTACCGCCGATTCTGATGAAAAAAAAGTCATTTAAACATAAGATTGGAGAAACTTTTCTAAAGAGATACAGCACGTCGTTGGAGCACGAAATTTGTGGCACGAAGCTGTCTTCTTTATGCACTGAAGACTGTGCCGCAGGTATTAAACTAGGGAAATGAACATAATGCTCATGTCCCTCGGCGTTGGGTATGAAAGCAAATGTGTGCACAATCACGAAACTCCAGGGTACGATAATGCTATTTAAAGTGAACCGACAGTCGGTTCGCTAAGTACTCGTATTATACGACGTTACGTAAAAGTGAAAGAGTAGCGTATCTGTTATTGCCGATTTATTTTGTGCACCCTTCAGCATACAGACTTCGTTTCCCAACGCAGAATGGGCAGTCATTCATCTGACGTACCGACAAGCGAGTGAAAATAGCAGAGATTTGATGGCTTTTCTGCATAGATTTCCGGTGAACGCTACCTTTGCAGCCTTCCATCAGCGTCTACGAGAAACGATATGAACGGCGTTTCGCGCAACAGCTCGGGAAAGACCCAGACACGTGCGTGCAGTTGCGTTAACACATATGCGGGACATGGTGGCAAGAAGCACGGGACTGGAAGCAACTGTCTCGTTATCACGCGGACAGGTACAGACACTCCATTAGCGGATTTTCCCCTCGTTTCAGCTTTTCTGAATGGCAATTGCAAAATCTGAACCAGATTTTCTCAATGGTGTACTTTTTACGGACTAATAGCAACTCACCCGAGATGGCATTGTACTGAACTTTTACAACATGAGTCACTGGGAGCGGGACATTCCGCATGAATTCAAGCAGTTTCGGATTTATCAAAGATTCCATGTGAATGTTTGGATGGACATCATCGGAAACCACCTCATCGGTCCGGTGTTTTTGCCACCGACGCTCAATAGCCAGTGGTACCAGCACTTCTTGGAGGAGAAACTACCGGTGATGTTGAAAGACCTACCATTTGCAACACGCTGACGCACGTGGTCCATGCAAAATGGAGTTTCGGCGTATTTCCTCGAACTGTTAGAGAACGTTTTGATCTTGCCTATCCGGGCCGTTGGATAGATACAAGTGTGCCGATTGTATGTCAACGACGATCTTCCCATATCAGGGGCGTATTTAAAGGAGGGGCCCATTGGGCCTTGCCCCCCGAAAGTGTTTAATTTTTTGTTAAAATGTGACTTACATTAGAAAAAAATTGCATCAACTTACATTAGAAAAAAATCTTTAATTTTTTCTTCTGTTTTTCACTAACTTTTATCTTGTCCTGGAGAATTTCAGAAATTCCATTTTTGTCGCCCCCTTCCGGAAAAAAAATCTATATATGTCCCTACCCCATATAAATGTTCTAGATTTCTATGCACGGGGTCAGCTGAATCCCGACGTTTATGCTACACACACACCTAATCAACAGGCTCTCCGCCAAGGAATCATGGGAATACCCGACTATGCGGAATACCCGGGACTTCTAGAACGTGTAATACATTTGCTCAGCCGACGCTGTACGGTATGTGTTACTGGTCATGGAGCCCATCCCGAACATTTATCGTGATTTAGCCACAAGTAGTTGTTCTCCTCGAACATTTCCTATGTACAATACTGAGTATTGTTCCCCTGTAAGTGCGTAGTCGTCCAGAAAGTAATACCCGTTTGCGCATAGAGGGCACGCGTGGCGGCGGTCTCTGATCGGTCAAGGTCGCCTATCCTCAGTCAGACGTTGGCGAGGGTAGTGGTAAGTTTCGTGTTAATGCAGTGATTGGAGCCGTTTTTGTGCTTGTTGGAAATGGCGAAGCCAATTAGAAATCCCGAAGGGCGTTCTGTGAATTTTTTTCTGAATGCTGAAAACGTTCCTTCGGAAGACAATTTGACGTCGTATTATAGCTGTTTAGGTGAATGGGTGTTGAACGAATCATCGGCACGGTGGTGGGTTCAGAAATTTACTGTGGGGAGAGCAAATGTGTGCTATGACCAGCGCTCCGACCGCCCATCGTTCGTTACGGCAGACCTCAAGAAACGTGTCGATGATGGCATCAGACATGAGCGTCGCATCAAATTCGAGGAATTGCATGCCCGTTTCCCGAAAGTTTCTTGCGCTGTGCTCCATGAAACCGTAACGGAGCACCTGGGCTACAAGAAAATTTGCGCGATGTAGGTACCACAAATGTTGACTGATGGCCACAAAGAGAACCGTATGGGTGCAGCTTTGAGTTTTTTAACACTTTTGCACAAACGGGCGATGAATTTCTTGACCACATAGTGATAGGAGATAAAACGTGGGTCAATCATTTTAGGTCTGAGAACAAATGCCAGTCGCTTGAGTGGTGCCATTCCCTGTCCCCGACAAAACCACACAAGTGCCAGCAAACGCTTTCGGTAAAGAGGGTCATGGCTTCAGTGCTTTGGGACCACCGAGGTCTCTTGCTGGTTGAGTTCATTCACAACCATCTATGCCGACGCCTATTGTGAAACACTGCAGAGGCTGCGTAGGGCCATCCGAAACAATCGGCGCGGCATGCTATCTAAGGGGTAGTGGTGTAGTGTTTCCCCACGACAATGCGACACCTCACGTGGCAAGTCAGGCCCAACACCTGCTTCAGGATTTCAAATGGGAGGTTCTGGATCATCCGCCCTACATTCTGGACTTTCCTTGCAGTGATTACCATTTGTTCACCAAATTGAAGGACTGCGCTTCTCTAGTGGCGATGATTTGAAAGACGGAGTGCAACCTTGGTTGCAGGGACTGGCGGCAGAGGCATATGATGAAGGTATTCAAACATTGATCACACGATATGACAAGTGCCTAAACACCGGCAGTGATTAGGTAGAAAATGAGTGATTATATGTAGTATTAATGTAAACACAGAGACTCCGACTACATCGGTTTCTCTTGTTTTTATTTCATAGCGGGTATCACTTTCTAGACGATCTTCGTTATTGTTTCTCCTCAGAAGAAAACCTTGTTACCTTCTTAGCGTGTATCATTTCAAGTAAGCACCTGCAATATACAGACTGTATCTCTGTAGGAAACCGTTTCTGTCTCTATGTTTATGTGATTTTTATCGAAATAGGCAGTAGAACAAGCTCTCAAAGTTTAACCAAACATTTTAGAAACACCCTGTATGAAAATTGCCAGTCGAGTGATGCCGAATCGTGCTTCTCAAAGCTTACCTTTTGATTACGATCATCTTTCTTTCATAATGAAACTGCTTGTTGGAGAGAATAGGAATGCAAAGAAAGGAGCTTTCATTTATCCGTCTGACTTAGCGATGGACACTGTACTTTGTCTGCCACGCGAAAAGCAATCTTCGTACTGAGGTCTCAAAGTCCTTCAACTCTTTAAACTTGTGCTACATTAAAAGAAATTATGTAATGCCTTCGTCCACTCAACTTTTCGTTCACGTAGTACTCTGGGGATACGTATAATTTAAAATAATCCGTGTATGTACCTTTATTGCGTTATCGTTCTCATGTGCACAGCTGTCGCACCTAATATGTAATTTTCCTCGGCTTTTGAGAAGTTTTAGTAATTAATATTACTAATTAGTCAAACTTCTCAAGACAGAAACATGTAGTTTAAATATGTTCCAACCTTAATGAACGGATGCGTCAGCAAAATCCTTAATACGCTGAATTTCAGACGATTATTTCTTACAAAACATATTTACACGTAGTCCTAGCGCTGCTGCTTTAAAGTCTAAAAGACGGCTAGATAATTATGGTTAAAGCAGCCTTGATTAAATAAATGCGGAGAAAATTACCTCTTGTATCATAACCAAGAAATGTTGCACCATCGTCTATTATGCATTTGTGGATTTGCGAAAGAGACATATTTCCCTGTTTTTCTGAAGTATTTCAAATATTTCTGTAAACTAAGGGTGTCGCTAGTAATTTGGGTGAACTTAAAACTACCCTCGGCATTGTCGCTTAAGCAATATTTCCTAAGTGATTCTTCGTTGTGATCCTGACGTTTATGATACATTCAGGCAGGGGGTAGACGACTTCCCTTTCTCTGTTCGCACATATGATGGGTTATGCAGCTCTTTTTTCTTCTCCCCGGGGTTCCAAATCCGATGGCTTCTACGCAATAATGCGGCAGAGGTTTTCCCGATACATCCATTTCGCATTTTTTCTTAAAATAAATCATTTTTCTTGCATGAAATGCCGCTTACAGCAGCTTTTTCTGTTTGCTTAGATGGAGTTTCGGATATTCTGTGGGCGGTCGGCGATTTAGAACCACCATAAATAACTACATCAGGCTTTCTACTCGTCTCATTTATTTAGTAAAAGCTCGCTTCGGATGTATCTATATATAAGTTCAAAACAGACTCCTGTTTTACTCAGTTAATAAAACAAAAGCACTAGAACCAAAAAAATATTTCCACCTTTGTTTACCTATTAATGCAGTTCATGTGAGGTTGCACTATACGTATGGTGAAAAAAAGCATTGATATGCAATGAATTAATATTTCTTGACACTTTAGGCAAAACAGATCCTGCTTGCAAAACTTGTGAGGATCACAAGAAAATACTGCGCAGAGTGAGAACTGAAAAAATATTGCATGGATACAGTGGAGGGACTTTGAAATTATCATGGGTGGTACCTTTTTTTTCTTCAAGAATGGTAATTTGTAGCTACAAAATGGATTTCGAAAGTGAATCTCAAAATTGCATACGCATTAAGACGTTTCCTAAAATCTTGGACTTCATTGAATTTCTCTCACTATAACATCCGCCATGTTTCCTAGCACGTAAACTGAACTACCTATGACAAATACTTCATTAATTGAAAATGCGAAATCACATTATGTAATTCTGCAAACAAACAAAAATGAGAAAAGATTTTAACGTTTAAAATGCTGTACGTCTGTGAAAAAGGCCAATTCCGTTCCCTTTCATGTAGGCAAGTTCAGCAATTTTGAGAGACCATTGTAAACATAACGAACTGAAACACCACAATATAATACATAAAACAAGTTATACGAACACTGCAACTGCTGTGTAATTCAACACCACAATTTAATACATGAAATAAATGGGGCGAATGCTGCAACGGCCGTGATACTCCACAGAGATCACTATTTTGAACGTTTTCAGGTATATTAAGTACATAACTGAAAACGTTTCGTAACAGGCTGTCTCCGAATAACAATCTCCTCTGTAACACTCTCTCTCTTGTTAGGCCAACGTACAAGAAATCATGTACGTACAACCAAAAAATGTTTTGATGATCACTTGGTTGTAAATATCAGTGGTTTGGAAATATAAACTATATTATCAAAAGTATTCGGACAATACAATGTTTGGGGGGAAAAAAGCTTTATTATGGCAATTAGTAGTTAGTCAGTCCACCTTTTGCCTTTTGGTTGTATGACAGCCGCAACACGTCGTGGCATACTGTCAACCACTTTCCGGTAGGTCTCGACAGGAATGGCTCGTCCTGTAAAGCTTCTGCCAGAGTGGAGAGCGAAGACGTTCCTTGTGGTCGATTTCGTATCCGTCGCTTCAGTTCATCCCAGAGGTGTTCTGTGAGATTAAGCTCAGGACTCTGAGCAGGCCAGTTTAATAATTCCAATTCATTTTCACGAAACCAGTCCTGCACGCGCCGTGCTGTGTGGTTGGGAGCTCGATCGTGTTGGAAGAGACAACGGTCATTTCCATAATACTGCTGCATGGTTGGCATGATAGAATTATCCAGAACTTCGAGCTACACTTTTGAATACATGGTTTGTGTTATAATAGCCAACGAGCAGAGTCGCATCCGAGAAAAACAACTCCATGCCATGATGGAACCTCCGCCGAACTTAGCAGTTGAAAGAACACAGTCCGATGAAAATCGTCGGAAGTGTTCTTCGAACTTAACAGTTGGAACAATACAGTAACCCAAACACGCCCGTATGATTGGAAGAGTGAAAAGCGTAACTCATCACTCCAAAGAATAGCTTTGCAGTCGCCCGAAATTCAGGAACGACGGGAGACACACGACTCCAAACCGCGGTTCGCATTCACGGTAGTGATATATGGCTTGTATGCCGCTGCTCTACCATAAGAAAACTCTGTGCATCTCTCTGCGGATTCTGCTAACCCAGCCACTACTAGAATTTTCTAGTTCAGAATAGTTTTGCAGTCGTCCACAGTCCAAGAACGACGGGAGACACACGACTGCAGACCGCGGTTCGCATTCACGGTAATGATATATGGCTTGTATGCCGCTGCTCTACCATAAGATGCATCTCTCTGCGGATACTACTAACCGACCCATTACAAGAATTTTTCAGTTCAGAATAGCTTTGCAGTCGTCCACAGTCCAGGAACGACGGGAGACACGACAGGAGACACACGACTCCAAACCGCGGTTCGCATTCACGGTAGTGATATATGGCTTGTATGCCGTTGCTCTACCATAAGAACACTCTGTGCATCTCTCTGCGGATACTGCTAACCGACCCATTACAAGAATTTTCTAGTTCATAATAGCTTTGCAGTCGTCCACAGTCCAGGAACGAAGGGAGACACACGACTTCAAACCGCGGTTCGCATTCACGGTAGTGATATATGGCTTGTATGCCGCTGCTCTACCATAAGAACACTCTGTGCATCTCTCTGCGGATACTGCTAACCGACCCATTACAAGAATTTTCTAGTTCATAATAGCTTTGCAGTCGTCCACAGTCCAGGAACGACGGGAGACACACGACTTCAAACCGCGGTTCGCATTCACGGTAGTGATATATGGCTTGTATGCCGTTGCTCTACCATAAGAACACTCTGTGCATCTCTCTGCGGATACTGCTAACCGACCCATTACAAGAATTTTCTAGTTCATAATAGCTTATAGCTTTGCAGTCGTCCACAGTCCAGGAACGACGGGAGACACACGACTCCAAACTGCGGTTCGCATTCACGGTAGTGATATATGGCTTGTATGCCGTTGCTCTACCATAAGAACACTCTGTGCATCTCTCTGCGGATACTGCTAACCGACCCATTACAAGAATTTTCTAGTTCATAATAGCTTATAGCTTTGCAGTCGTCCACAGTCCAGGAACGACGGGAGACACACGACTCCAAACCGCGGTTCGCATTCACGGTAGTGATATATGGCTTGTATACCGCTGCTCTACCATAAGAAAACTCTGTGCATCTCTCTGCGGATACTGCTAACCGAGCCACTACAAGAATTTTCTAGTTCAGAATAGTTTTGCAGTCGTCCACAGTCCAAGAACGACGGGAGACACACGACTGCAGACCGCGGTTCGCATTCACGGTAATGATATATGGCTTGTATGCCGCTGCTCTACCATAAGATGCATCTCTCTGCGGATACTACTAACCGACCCATTACAAGAATTTTTCAGTTCATAATAGCTTTGCAGTCGTCCACAGTCCAGGAACGACGGGAGACACACGACTTCAAACCGCGGTTCGCATTCACGGTAGTGATATATGGCTTGTATGTCGCTGCTCTACCATAAGAACACTCTGTGCATCTCTCTGCGGATACTGCTAACCGACCCATTACAAGAATTTTCTAGTTCATAATAGCTTTGCAGTCGTCCACAGTCCAGGAACGACGGGAGACACACGACTTCAAACCGCGGTTCGCATTCACGGTAGTGATATATGGCTTGTATGTCGCTGCTCTACCATAAGAACACTCTGTGTATCTCTCTGCGGATACTGCTAACCGACCCATTACAAGAATTTTCTAGTTCATAATAGCTTTGCAGTCGTCCACAGTCCAGGAACGACGGGAGACACACGACTTCAAACCGCGGTTCGCATTCACGGTAGTGATATATGGCTTGTATACCGCTGCTCTACCATAAAAACACTCTGTGCATGTCTCTGCGGATACTGCTAACCGAGCCATTACAAGAATTTTCTAGTTCAGCAGTAGAGGAAGAACGGTATATCATAACGTTTCTTACCATAGTTCTTCCGTCACGTTCCATCAGTTTATGCGGTCTTCCTGAACGTTTCTTCAATTACAGTGTCCTGCTGCCATCTCTTCACGACATCACTTACAGTCGATTTTGGTATGTTTAGTTTAGCTGCAATGCTCAGTATGGAAACGTTACTCAAATTATGTCCTATGATTAGCGCACGTTGGAAAGCAAAAAATTCACGTCCACGTGGAATATCCGCTACGAAGTTACCTACAACACGACAAAACACCTCAACTTTATATACGTACCTCCCCACTCACGGCGCACCTTCCTGCTCAACCGTTCTTTGCACTTATGCAAATATTTGGTAGTGTCCGAGTACTTTTGATAATATAGTGTAGTTCAGACCCAATCGTTAGGTTTGCAAACTGAACTGTTCACATAAAGCGTGGCAAGGAAAATCATGGACTAAGCCAGTATCGTGAGAACCATGGCGTCATTTAACAGAGTCCATACGAAACGAATTCAAGCAGTATTATCAGGTCATCCCAGAAGTAATGTCGTTTTGCGCAAGCCCAACATTAGTGATTCCCCTGGTGCCCAGACTATGACGTCGACCACAGTGAGTATACGAGGGATCACGCGAGCAGACCTTCAAATCACTTGAGACCGCAAACAGGAGTTCTATGTGCAGTCGTTGTATACTTAAGCCGCATAGGAAATGGAAGTGTCAGAACACCACATTAGGCACATTGTGCTGTAGGAGTTCCACTATCGACATTCAGCGACGGTAGCAACACGAAGCATCGATGCCGCATATGGGCCGGGGGTACCCTGGAAGTCAGGAAATGGCAACGCTCGTTCCAGAAATTTCAACGGGGAACACCAGCCTCAAGGATATGCAACGACCCGGACGGCCTGTTGAGCTGGATAACGACGTGCTGAAAGCTGCTGTTGAGGGAAATCCGCAGGCAACAGTCGAGGAATTGGCCACACTTGTTGATTCAACCCATTCCACTGTTCACCGGCATCTGCAGGACCTCGGTTATGTGTCGAAACTGGATAAGTGGGTACCCCATGATCTCACTTTACAACAGCTGCAACAGCGTGTGGACATTTGCACTTCTTTGCTCTCCCGTGAAAAAAGGGAGCCGTTTTTGTACAGGTTTGCCACGGGCGATGAAAAATGGATTGTTTATCACAACATTAAGCGTAAACGGCAGTGGCTTCCAAAATTAAATGTGCCTGCAGCAGTGGCGAAACCAGGACGTTTCCCACAAAAGGTTTTGATGTCTGGGTGGTGTGACATGAAAGGCATAATCCATTACGAGCTATTGCCACCCAACAAAACCATTACAAGGAAAGTCTACTTCAGCAGCTGCAGCGTATAAGCACTGCTTTGCAGGATAAACGTCCAACACTCGTGAATCGTAAAGGCGTGCTGTTACAGCCGGATAACGCAAAACCACACACAGAGAAAATGACCAGTGCCACGGTGCAGGACTTCGGATTGAAAAATCTTCCGCATCCAACATATTTCCCTGACATCGCTCCATCCGACTACCACCTCTTTCGCAGCCTGCAAAACCATATTGCTGGGACTACACTTCGAAATATGGAGGAAGTACGGGGAACCCTTTCTGCCTTTTTTGCATCGAAACCCATGGAATTCTACAAGTCTGGGATTCAAACCCTTGTCGATCGATGAGAGAAGGTTGTAACTATACCGGGCGCACTTATTATATGGATTAAAACATCTGCTCCAGGCACGTCTTTTCTTTTTTCACGCGTTGAAAAAAGACAGTATTTTTGGGATTACTTAATAAGTGCAAAAGGTGACCCAACAACGTACTAACCAGGTGATCATAATAATTTAGCCACTCAGTATTACATATAAAGTACTGGTAGGTACTCTTCTTACATTCTTCTTACCTGTAACTCGGTAACCCAGAATTTTATTGATGCAGAGGACAATTGCGTATTTATTAATCAATTTTTACTTGAGATCCACTTATATTAAACTTAATTACACGAATCTGTCCCACAAGCTAAGGTAAGATCTGAGATGAACCCACTGGCGGCATTAGGCAATTATTTGACCCGAAGCTCAAAAAAAGAAGAATTTTTAATCTATTCGCTGCACCTCCCCAAGGGAAATAAGAACTATGGCTCACTACCGCAAAATTTGCTAAAAAAACGTACGGACGTTTTTGAAGTTTTAGCTTATTCAAGCACATGTTCAATGAAAAGCACGTTTTATCCCTTGCATTCCGTGCTGCAGCACTTCCGTTACGGAAAACACGCTTTGTATGTTTTGTCCCTAAACTTGCATAACATGGACTACGACGTATACTGCGTAACGAAAGAAAATTATTTTACAATATAATAAGCGACAGAGAGATCATTCGAAGTCTTTCTTACTTGAAGCTGAGATAACATATTTCTTATACATATTTGCAAAATAATTTTTGAATACTTGTATATACTTTTGTCAAATATACTTGTAATAAGTCATTAATTTGGAAAAACAAAAAAATTAAGAATATTCTGGTGATGATGATCGATGATGTATCTGCTATTATTCTTTATCGCGCTCATCTGGAAGAGAACGTGTTCCTGTCTGTAGCAGGTGGCATTTTCGACGAAGTGTCTCAACACTGCGTGTTTTGGGTAAATGGTGAGGATTTTGTTCCATAACATTTTTTAACAGCTTTTGTTTTCCTCGGTGAAAGTATTAACTGGAAGGAGTAAGTTTTCTGCTTCGCAAGTAATCCTTCGAAGATCCAGCTGTCGCTAATTAATCATAAGAGCGCAGAAAACAATCATTTCTCCATAAGTAAAGTAAATGAAAACACGCAAACTGCACTGGAAAGATAAAAAATAAACGGTTGAAATAAACAGGATCTATGTTATTTCATTTCTAAAACAGAAAGTTCATTTCGCTTTAAATGCACAGGAGAGAATTAAGTTTGCGTTTTTTTGTCAATTTTTATATTTTTTATTTCCCCAGGCATTAGGACTCTTCAAGCATTGTATTCAGAAAAGAAAGACGCGAAATTAAAATCCCGCAAAAAATCCACTTTTTTCAATTTTTTTACATCTTGAGGTCGCCGTTTATGTCATGTGTGTTTGGTTACCCTATTTCTCAGTTATTTGTTCTTTTCATGTCTGTATGCACGAGTTTGCTTGCCTGTCTGTAAGTTCTCTTTCTCGTGAGGGCAATTATTTCTGCAAAACGGTAATTACTCAGATAGGTCAAGCTATGGAATTTGGAATCTTCGAAAACTTTTTCCAGATAATAAAATCTTGTTGACGTACTCTAGCAGCTCTCACGGAGTTGGTTTCTTTAATCGAGTCTTACAAAATAACACGGCAACCTTTTCTTTATATTTGCAGAGAAATGAAGGAATAAAAAGAGAAAGACAGCTGCTAAAGAAAGACTTGCCTGTGGCTTGGAACATGGTTGCCAGATAAAAATTTTGATTTAAAACCAAACAATGCTAGAAAAAAGCCAAACATTATTAAAACATATTTTTCATACTTGTATCACACGAAAAGCTCTAGATCCACTTTATTACTGCCATCCTCAATGGAACAAGTAGAACCTATAACATAAAACTTGTCAGATGTAAAGCCTTTTACAATTTTTGCAGATGGAATGAAGTCCTTAAAACATTTGTTTGAAAGCAACTGTTCCGCTCTGATTCTCACAACAGCATCAAGAAAATTCAGTTGCATTTTGTTTCTTGCTACTGAGGTAACAAGAGAGAATATATCCTTCCAATTATGACATTACTAACTGTGGTTATTACACAAGTAAAGGCAAAAGGGGAAAACTCTTTAAATGTCTGATTCTGAAGCACGCCAATCCAAAACTGTTTGCTGTCTGTACGGAGTCCATCTTTCTTAAATGGAGCTTCTTTTTTCCAATTGACAAAAAGTATTTTTCCGTATTGCTCTTCAATAGTGCTGATGTTGTCTTCTACAAGAAGTATAAAGGGTAAATCTGAAAACACGGTCCTTGAAACTTGATTTAAAATAACTTTACGGCTCAGTTTTAAAAAATACTTTTTTGAAATATGCACGCATTGTCATAAAAATCCGCGCACCAAGAAAAACCCGTGAGATTAACGCGAAACTCGGCGATTAGCTACGGGGAGGGCAGACATGCAAATAATTAAAGTTTCGTGCGATTCCGCATGACCGCGCGTCCAAGACCGGCGCTGCAATCTCAATCCTTGGAGCTTATAAGGCGCCGCGCAGGGGACTCCACATTCGTGCCGAAGTGCACGGTAAGAGTCAGGTGAGATCCCTGAGCGATAGACATGCCGAGGAACCGCCGTAGATGTGCGTACGGGCAACTGACGGAATTTGAACTAGGCCGTGTCGTCGGGATGACAGAGGCAGGGTGGCCGGCGTACCAAATTGGCAGCCATTTGGGCCGGTCGGACAGTACGGTGCGATCGTGTCTGGAGCAATGGACACGGTAAGGCACCCAGACACGGCGGACTGGCTCTGAACGACCCAGACACACCACCAGCAGAGAAGACCGTGGGATCGTGAGAGCGGCACGCACAGATGCAAAGGCGTCTTTGTTCAATATCCAGAGACATGTGGCAGCTGTACAAGGGATTTCTGTGTCCGCCAGAATCATTTCCAGAAGCCTGGCAGGGGCAAATCTGCACTCTCAACGGCCCTTACGTTTTCTGCTATTGACACCTTACCATCGTCGGCGTCGATTGCAGTGATGTCAGCAGCAAGCAACGTGGAATTCTACGGACTGGTGACGTAAAGTGTTCACGGACGAATCCCGCTTCTGTATGGGAACGGACGACCACCGTGTCAGAGTGTGGAGGACCGCAGGTGAGCGCTATAATCCCAACCTCACTGTACAGCGGCACACGTCCCGAACTGCATGCGTGATGGTCTGGAGAGCCATCGCATATGACAGCCGGATTTCCTCGCAGTGATCCGAGAAACGTTGACAGCCCAGCGCTAAGTACAGGAGACCCTGCGGCCTTGTGTGCTGCCTTTCCTGGCGGGCCAGCCCGGGGCTATTTTGCAACAAGATAACGCCCGTCCGCACACGGCAAGGGTTTCCCAGGACTGTCTACGTCATGCTTCGATGCTTCCGTGGCCTGCCAGATCGCCTGATCTCTCGCCCGTGGAGCACGTGTGGCACCAGATGGGACGCCAGCTTTCTCCATGTCCCAGTGTTCGTGATTTAGAGCGTCAGTTGCAAGAAGTGTGAACCAATCTGTTCCAGGATAACATACGGCGTCTCTGAGACTCCATGCCGGACCGTATCACCGCATGTATCATAGCACGAGGGGGTCTGACACGGTACTAAAGCTGACCGGAATGTGTACCGTATGTCCGCTGGAAATCATCCTGCTGCTGTGATATTGTAATCACTTCTGTCCTTGATATGTACCATCTCACTACTAAAATATCATTTCAATCCGACGCCTCCTTCTTGGTGCGCGGATTTTTATGACAGTGAGTGTATATCTCGCCGAGAAAAGTCTACATATAACTTGGCTGAGAGTTTCTTCTAGCATACACATACATCTTCCTTTGACATTTTTTATTTCTATATGAGCCTCTGTACTGTTGTTCTTCTGTAGGAACACTGCATTTTGTTAAAAATTTTATATTGAATTTGATACCAAAATCAACTTGATGTATATTTTTTTCTGCCCATTGACATCGTACAGTCTGCTCTGAAGACGTTTCTGATGTAAGAATAATTTCTGGTACAATTTATGAGGATCAGCTTTGGTTTTGTGAAAAAAGCTGTTTAGTCTTTCAAATTCCTGTAAAACAGGTGTCACAAACACAAAGAACAATTTTTGTAGTCTAAGATTATTTCCTTTAACCATCTTGCTTTGAATTTTGTGTTAAACTTTGATTCGGCTAATTCAGCGTTACTAAAATAAGCATTTAGCTCTTCCCAATTTATCAAAATATTAAACATAACATGGAACTTTGAGTCAACTGTCGATCAAAGTTTAAACTGCGTAGATTCCAATTTCTGGCCAGTCTGTCGTTAAGGTGTTGCCATTTTGGAGCAAAAATAACGTTTTAAAAGGAAAATTATTTTAAAAGCAAGTGGTATGTAATTTTCGTTCAAGTAATGTAAAAAGCCAGGGTAAAGCAGATCAATTCTCTGACGCCAAATAAACTTAAAAAACCCAAATTTCGGGAATTTACGTCAAAAAAGTTAATATGGCAACCCTGGCTTGGAAACACTGTCAAAATTCTGAGCATTCTTGTAAGATAAAGCACTGGTTTAAAGGGTTCACTACTTTGTACAACTTGCTTTTTAAGGCCAAGAATTAACAACATAAGTATGTTAGTTCTAATCTTATTGTACCACAAACTACATGAAACGCATTTATTCCATTCTGAAAATAATTAAAAGAAGTTTACAAAACAGTGAAAATGGGAAATATATATTGCTCTTTTGTCAGAGGTTGTTATGAATTCCTATGTACAGTATTTTTAATGCTAATTGTGTTATTTTATCCCCCAACGTCGAGGGCCCAGTCTCTAGTGGCGAAGTACGTCCTAACGGATATCCCCTCCCCCTTCCATAGATCCAGTAAATCTACTTATGAGATAGCTGATTTTTCCTGATTTTAATACTGAAATTGAGTGCTGAACTGGCTAAAAAAACACTCGCTATGGAGAATCATGCCTAAAATGAGGCCAGATATAAGGAATGGCTGTACGAAAACTATCAAATTCGTACGAAAGCCTTCACATTAATATTGCTGCTGCTACAATACAGTTACAAAGCACGATATTGAATCTTCAGCGCTCATATAAATTTTGTCCAGTGGTTTACTTCAATTTTCTTTTAAAAAATCATTTCAGAATTTACCGTGCTTTGAACGTCTTCTCGCGTATGAGAACCACAGAACAATAATTTACGTGTTTTTGAAGAAAATTCAGTTTTCGAGACTTCTTTTTTTCTGAAAGCTTGAAACCTTTCCTTTGAGTCAAATGAATTGCCTGATATCTTTCAATAAAGCTGCACTCTCATAAAAAGCGTGGGTTCAAGTAATAAAATTTGAGCTTTCATTAAAAATTTGAAACCTATTTCTCCTCTGTTTCCATCAACAACAGGTCTCCTACTATGACTACGAACGTATGCATGCAAAGCTTTCAACGTAATGGAAGTTTTACTATATTTCTAAAAGCAACATAAACAATACTTTTAAGCTCACCTTTGTCTCGGTTTTTGAATTATTTGGAGCAAGCCAAGCTTTATGACAAAATAAGGAAAGTGGAAGGCAATAAAGACGCACTGAACAGATGATTTATGCGAAAACAGCAGCATTGCATTTCTATGCTCGTTCCTTTTGAAGACTTTTATCGGCCCAGCAAATCTGAGTCATTCAGAGTCGCGACTGGGAATGCATCTGTAACTTTTCTGCTTTTAAGGTTTAACCTATACAAAATTTTAAACTGAGTGATACAAACCTGAAAACTTAAAAACAGTTTTGCAATTTTGCGTGTATCATAAAAATGCGGAGATTTCGAGTGTAATAAATATTTCAGAAGTAGTTCACAAAAAGGACAACATTGAGTATTTTTGAGGAGATTAGCGCATAAAGATCAGAAAAGGCTCCTATAAAAATGCATCTGTAAGTTTCATTTTTTGCGTTATTTCATATCACCTCAGCAGGAATACTATAGCTATTTGTGACAACAAAAACTTTTAACGTTAAAATTGTTACTTGTGTGACAAAGTGATGAAATGATTTAAGGAATTACTTAGATGCATTTGTCGCTTTGTAGATTTCGTGTTATTACCCAATGAATAGCATAATATTCATTATACTATGAAATGCAGTCATGCATGTAGTTCTCTTAAGTCAAAGTATATATGTTTTGACTAAATGGTGTAGTCCAGCCTGTAAAAAATATTCCAGTGAGTAATCAATGCTCATAAAAATAGCTGGCTAAATTTGGTAAATGTTTTCTTTCCTCTGTTTGTAAGAAAACAGAGTTCATTGTACTTTATTCATGACTGGAGGGCTAGAAGACTGAAATATTGCTACCTCCGAAAATGCATCTATCTGAGCAACATAAAACGTGCAACAGGAGGACTTTATTTGCACGGAAGCACCTGAAATGTACATTGATTAACATAGTCTATATTGCCCAGTGGCCTTAGCACAATTTATTATTTACATTATTGAAAATTGCTTCAATAACATTTTTTTAGGAAATCTCCATTTATTTCCATGAAATCATTCGTGTAACCAGATCCTAGTTATAACAATGTAGGTATGTATCAACGCATGTACATACATACATTGTTTTCGAAAAATATCCCATTGGGTCTTTTTTCTGCTGCTTGCACGAATAATGATGAAAACTGGGGAAACAAATCATTGTTGAAAAAAACAAATCCCTTATAAAACTGTACTGGGTACAAGCTGGTTGCTCTTGACGACATCAGTCAACTTTAGAATCAGTTCTGTATTTAAAAGCTATAAGTTTCTGAGCTGCTAGAGTGGTCTTTACGGTGGAATGAGTTTTTCTGAATGCTCGATTATTGAAAAAGTAATGCAAGATGAGTAGAAATAGCCTCGCAGTATTGTGCTCAAGCTTCCTTATCCTTTTAATTGCATAAAAAAATTGTGTGCTTTCGACAGATACCTTTGAGATTTTATAAAGCTTCTATTTCAGAAATTAATAGCTTTTGGAACTGCCCAATCGTAAAAGGTTGGTTGTTTTTTTATTTTCTGTGAGTCTTAAGGAATTTCACAAAATATCACAAAATGAAAAACAAAACATTAAATTTTTCCAACTTATTAAAATCCATAGCAACAAAGATCAACAAAAGCACTGGAAAAATCTGCAAAAGTGCTAAGGTTACAAGGAAAATTAAACGGTTGAGTAACAAAAGAAGTTTTTTATCTCAGAGTTGCGAACTTTTCATGACAGAATCGTTTTTTCTACATGAAAATTTTAAAAACTTAAAACATAACAATAAGCTAAATTCCGATTAAAGAAACCCATTGAATGTCTTTCTTTTTCTCAATTTAAAACTTCCTAATTTCATAATTTCGGAAAACTTTGTATCAGTACATCTTGCAATTTCCGTTAATAGTATCAGCATTTTTAACTAATTTATGTATTGAATCGGATCACAAATTATACTAGAAAGAAAGGAACTCAATGTCGAATTAAAGACATGCTTACAGCCCTATTTTCTTCAGTTAGCTCGTAAACATTTCATGAACAATGGATAAATGAGATTTCGATGTAACATGAACGGAACTATCGAATATGTAAATGAAATTGTTTCAATATCTGAAACGCGGAAAAGTATTTTCAACCATTCTACGGGTAATTTTAAATGCTCGCTCTAAGTTGATAAAAGTTATTCAACGGAAAAGAAGCTACAACTAATTTAAATATTAGTGCCTTTAGTGGGAATAAAAGGTCCTTTGAAAAGCAACGAGACTGTAGATGTTGTTAAGTTTTCGTCACAGACAGTAAACTCATTGCAGAGATTTCTTTGCAAATCGTTTCCTGTTCGATTGTGGGCTGTTTAACCTGCCTGAATAATGAAATTCCATCGGAAACGTTTGTTGTACCATTCTGAAAGGGCAGTTCCGAACCATTGCAAACACACACACACAGATGTGGGCTTTCAGCCTTCCCTTGGAAATTTAATTATGTAGTCCGAATTCTTTAGGACAGTTTAAAAAAATCTTACCAGCAAAAATAATGTTAAAAATCAGCATAACAGAAAGTCCCGCGCAAAATTTCCAACGCTTATTAGATACGTAGCGTTTATCTTGGACAGCAGATATCAAGTGAGGGTCACATTGATGAAGAAATTAATCGGCGTGCAAAACTTGCCTGGAGAGCTTTTTGGAAGAAACAGCATAATTTTCAAGAGCAATATGCCATTATGTCTTAAAAGAAAAGTGTTTGATCAATGCATCCTTCCAGTGCTTACGTATGGTGCAGAGACGTGGCTTCCTTAACTAAAAGAGACATACAAAGGCTGCAGACAACTCAAAGAAGCATGGAGAGGTGCATACTTGGTGTAACCAGGAGAGATAAGAAGAGGAACTCGTGGATCCGAAAAATGACAAGAGTGGAAGACATCATGATCAGAGTTAAATCCCTGAAATGGCAATGGGCTGGACATACTGCCAGAAGGACAGATCATCGATGGACAGCCGAAATTTTAGATTGGATTCCAAGGGACAGGAAAAGACCCAGAAGAAGACCACATGGGAGATGGGTGGATGAAATTCGAAAGTATGCAGGGGTGACATGGAGGAGACTGGCACAAGACAGACCGTTGTGGAGGAAACTTGGGGAGACCTTCATCCAGCAGTGGATTGATAATGGTTGACAATGATGATGATGATGATGATATAATCATCATTTCAACCATTATCAATCCGATGACGTATGGTCTTCTCAAGTTTTTTCTCCAACGCTCTGTCTTGAGCTAGTCTCCTCCATGTCACCCCGGCATGCTTTCGAATTTCATCCACCCATCACCCACGTAGTCTTCGTCGGGGTCATTTTCTGTCCCTTGGTATCTAGTCTGCAATTCCGGCTGTACATGGGTGATCCGTTCTGCAATATGTCCAGTTCATTGCCATGTCAGGGATTTTACCTTAATTCTAATGTCATCAGCTTCTGTCATTTTCCTGATCCTCGAGTTCCTCTTCGTATCTTCCCTGGTTACACCAAGCATGCATCTCTCCATGCTTGTTTCAGTTGTCTACTGACTTTTTATGTCTTATTTAGTTGAAGTCCAAGTCTCAGCTCCGTGCGTAAAAACTGAAAGGATGCATTGATTAAACACTTTTCTCTTAGGATATCAAAGTATATTGCTCTTGAAAATTGTACTGTTTCTTTCAAAAGCTCTCCAACCCAGTTTCATACCCCTATTAATTTCTTCATCAATATGACCTTCGCTTGATATCTGCTGCCGAAAGTAAACACAATAAGCGATATATCTTCATTTCTTGTAAAAGCATTGCAAATCAATTTTGTTTTCTGAAAGTTCGTTTTTAATTCTACTTCTTTGCTCTTGTCAGCAAGTTCCTGGATCATGCTCTGCCGTTCTGAAGCAGTATGACTATGACATCAGCAAAATGATGGTTAGTTAAATAATATCCACTTATCTTTATCCCCTTGTTTTCCCAGTGCAATGATTGAAAGACATTTTGCAACTGGCATTAAAGGATTTGGGAGATATGGTGTCAAATTGTCTCACTCTCTTTTCAATTTTTATTGCTGCTGTATCATCAAATAACCGAACCTTTGCACTTGGATTTTCATAGATGTTATTAATAATGCTAATGTATGCATCCCCAATACCGCCATCATAACTGCAATGCTGATGTATAAAATCCAACCTTCTTCGTCGTTGTTTCTCCAAATACGGAGTTATTATAAAATACAGAAAAATTTAACGTAATTTATATGCAACACAGATCTTACTGTTGTGAAGTCCTAGTTTGCAGATCACTTTTTTTCGGCAATGAAATTTTCTGCGCCTTCGTCAAAATGCTGAAGGACCTCAATTTACGAAAAAAAAAAAAAAAAAAAAAAACTCTGAGGCAAGGCTAAGAGTGCCTTGATCCTCTTTTTGTTTTCTGTGCAGTATTTTAGGAGACAGCTTTAATATTTTATAAAACTGACAAGGATAGTAAGCAGCAGTTGTTTCTCTTAAGCACAATTTTCGGTAAGAAGGGAAAAGCCGAATATATCTGCCATAATCAGAATCCCTAGCTGTATAATTCGGTATTGTACAGGCGTGCTGGACAGAGAATGAATTTTGTGGGTATGGATGATCACGTGTGCTGGCGTTCGTGTGTGTCTTACGGCAGTTCTTCATAATGCCGTCCCAGGTTTGTTCTTAATTTCATCTTCTTGTCTCGCCTTTAATCTCTTTATGACTCATTTCCTTCCTATTGATATCCAGTTAATTACAAAGAAGAGCCAAAAGTTCTTGAAAGATATTCCCACAACATTCAGGAGATTTTGTTCGAAAAATTCGTAATGATTTTCGGCATTGCCCTGAGAACGTTTTAATTTAAAACGGCACCTCTGTAATATTGAAGAAACGCTCCCAGTTGAAACGAACACTGTTTCAGGTACGTCGTTTTGTCAGAGAACATGAGTTGAGGAAGGCGGTACGTGTGTTATTTGTTGTCAACCTAGTGGTCAACGTTCGTGCCTACCACGGAGAGGACCTCGGGTTCGATCCCAGACAGGTGCGAACGCTCGAAATACTAAATATATGCCGTGCGTCGGATGGGCACGTTAAGTCGTCGGGCCCGGTTACTGGCCCCCGGTAATAAATAAAGGCGTCTTCCTCCCCCTTTCTACCTCGCTTCCGTGTGACTTTCCTATCGGGCACTCTAGCCCAAATCTCCTAGCTTCCTATTTCTAAGCCCCGCACGGGGATAACTGGTTTTCCAGTTATTTGGGGAGCGGCGCCCCCACGGCCCGAGCTGACCTTGTGACTGGTCAACATCTGATGTCATGCCACCGCTTGTTTTTTATTTTGGTGCTGTTGGTGTTTGCAGGGACGGCTGTTCATCCAGCTGTTGGGGAGTCGCGGCCCCACGATCCCGAGCTGGTCTTGTGTCTCGCTTTTTGTTTTTATTTATTTTCTCCACTGGCTAGTTGCCCGTGTTGTATTCTCTACCTAATCGCTACCACGTTATGTACTAACACCCCGGTCTTGTGGTTTTGTTACCCTCCACCACTAACTGTTTTATATTAACCGCTCAGTTCGTAGGTTGCTGAGATTCCGTTTAGGTTCCCTTCCAGGGTTTTGTCTTCCTTGGATTACTTTTTTCCTTTTAGCTGGTTTGGGTGCTAGACCTACCTGCTTGTTTGCCGCGTGCGGAGACCCGTGACGCGGAAATGGGATGTCTGGCGGCTGAGGTCGCAATAGACCGGTTAAGTGCCTCTTGTGTACCAACACTCCTCTTCGACCCCGGCTTCGCTGTAAACGGGAGGCTAGAGACTAACCCACCTCTAGTCAGAAGTCATGTACCAGGTTGTGTACAGGGCTTTAGGGGCTTTTTGTCGTATGGCACGGCAGGGTAAGCCCGGGGGCTGTGGGATCATGCCAAAGGCGTTGGCATGACGGTACCAGGAGGCCGAAGTGTCCGCCGAGTGCGTGTGATCACAGCCAACGGACTATATCTGCAACGTATAAGCTCCAGAACTGTGTCCAGCGTCATTTTCTTGGCTTGCAGACCTCCAGTTCTCCCTTGTTGGGCTCGGTGGTGGGTGGAGTAGTTTGCAGACGAATTTTCCTCCTTTTTTCCATGGGTAAAAACAAAAAACACAACTCCAAATTTAAGTCACCTGAGAAATTGATAGTTGACAACGACTCTCCTTCGTCTTCTCAACCTACCAAGTCTCATACCCTTAAACGTTCTTTCGACCTTGACCTGGACCAAGAATGTGGAACCTCTTCTTCGTCAGCTGTACCAGTCGCTCCGAAGCGTCGTCTCCCCTCGTTTGCTGTGACTACGCATGCTACACACTTAGTTGTGGAATCCATGGATCCGAATGAGAGACTGTCCACCAGATCTCCCTTTTTCATTTCTAAAGCTTTGGACGCTGCGGTTGGCCCCTTGAAGTCTGTGAGGAAGCTTCGCTCTGGGGACCTGCTTGTCCAAACTTGCAGTGTTTCTCAGAGTAACACTCTTATGCACCTCACTAGTCTTCAAGGCACTCCTGTCAAAGTGGCACCTCACCCGTTTCTCAACACCTCTCGGGGTGTTATTTCGGAGTTTGATCTCTTGCCATGCAGTGAAGAAGAATTGGTGACTGAACTTGCAGATCAAGGTGTTATTGCTGCACGTCGTATGATGTTCCGGCGCGATGGTTCTTTGATTAAGTCTAAAAATGTTATCTTGACTTTTAACTCCCCGAAAGTTCCGCCCGAAATCAAGGCTGGCTACTTGGTCTGTGGAGTTCGCCCGTACATTCCCAGTCCTCTGCGCTGTTTCAGGTGCCAGAGGTACGGACATTCACAACGTTTCTGTAAGAGTTCCGCTCGTTGCGCAAATTGTGACTCCAGTGAACATGACGGGGAGGTTGCACTTCTGCGGCCTGCTGTGTTAACTGTGGTGAGGCCCATGCAGCTTGCTCCCGCAACTGTATGAAATGGAAGGACGAGATGGCGATCCAGCGCCTCAAGACCCTGGAAGGCCTCTCGTACCCTGCTGCCAAGGCCAAGTTGGGTATCCCCACCAACCGAACTTTTGCCGCAGTAGTTCAGTCTCTGCCACAACCCGTGCAGCCCTTTGTTCCGCGCCCTGTAGCTCTCGCCGCACTTGCCAAGCGATCTACAGCTGAACAAGCGACACAGGTTTATTTCCCCGAGCTCCAGGTTTTTCGAATAGCTGCGTCTGCGCCTTCTCTTTTGAAGACGACCGACTCTTCCAGTTCCCAGCAGAATGCCTGCACGTGCGGAAGACCCGGCCCTCAATCCGCAAAGGTGTGCAGTGTCCATCCAACTGTCGCGGTCCAACTGACCAACATTGCAACTGTCTCGGACTCAGCGAGGTCCCCACCCTCAACCAACATTATAGAGGACCATAGGGGGGAGGAGAGTGACAGTTCGTCCCCACCCTCATCCAACATTGCAGAGGAACATGGGGGGAGGAGAGTGACGGTTCGTCCCCACCCTCAACCAACATTGCGGTGGAACGTGGGGGGAGGAGAGTGACAGTTCGTCCCCCTCCTGGTGACTCATCCTGTGCGTAGTTGTGTTCGATTTCGTGATGTGTTTTATCATTCTCATTCCTCTGTTTTACTTAATCGGCTTGTTTCTCACCATTGTACCATGTTTTTCATACTGTTTGTTTCATTGTCTTTTTTGGCCCTTCCTTCGTACTCATAGTTCGGTTTTACTTGGTCAGCCAGATTTGGGGATTTATGCCCCGATTTTTAATTCTGTCTGTTTGTCTTGTGTCTGGCGCTCTTTGGCCAACCATGGCCCTTGCGCCAATAAAATCTACTAACCAACCAACCAACCTATTTCTAAGGGTTGTTTAAGACCTGGGGTCAGACACTCCTTTCCTAATATCCTGTGCATGTGATCTGATCTGATATTTGTTGTTAAGGAGAAAACATGTTCTTGTGATCAGGGTAACTATAAAAAAGATAATGAGTGCGCATTAAACACCCTTTCATACATACGCACATGTTTCGGTCATCAGACAATGGTTTTTTTTCTTCTATCTTTCTTTCGGGTGTTTTCCGACACTTATGAGCATCTAGCGAATCGCTCAGCTCTGGTTTGAAGCCTTTGGTCCCGCAAGGGTCAGACGCGCCGCCCAATCATCAACAGGGGCTCGGCCCCTCTCGCGCCGTCCAAGCATCATCACCACTCGGCTCTCACTACTTCTAAAAGTTTTATAAGAGTGGTAATGTCTCTAAAAGTTTTATAAGAGTGGTAATGCTTGTTCCCAAACTCAATCTCTCCATGCCCCGTTCAGCTACATGAAAGCCCCTCTTATTCTTCCGGTTGGAGTCCGTATTCCTGCTCCAAAATTACAAAGTGTTATGCCGCACTTCTTAAAAACTGTAAGAGTTACGTAGAAATAAATTTTTAAAATAGGATGTGTGTTTCATATTTGATTAAACGACTATGAAATTCTGTCTGAAAAGACTTCCATAACCTGAGCACTATGTTTCAATTATTTTCAGCGCGTCTTTAGGCATAGGGAGTATGTCCAAATTTCATGCTAATATCTGTCCTTCCGTTAGCCCACACACACGAACGGAGCGGCACCAAAATTCCTGCTTTAGCATGTTCCCTCCATGTGTGTGTGGACACTCTGTCTCTAATTGAAAGAATCTGAAAAAATACTTTTCTTTTAAGTAACTTGAAGTGTGAGACGATGATTCATATCTCTTTTTCTTTTTCGATGCATATTCTTGAAGATGGTCGGAATAAATGGGCAAAGGTTGTTTACTTCATGCTTTATTTCATTTCATTTTACTGTTGTATACACTGAAGAGCAATTGAATTAGAGATGTCTGTCTAGTAACGTGTAGCACCACCTTTTGTCCTGATGACGGCGGCGATTCATCTCGACATGGACTCGACAAGACACCGGAAACGTTGGGAAGCCATACGGATCCACGAACCCTGAACAAGCTCCCACAGTTCACGAAGATTTGACGGAGGGGAGCAGAGCCTCGAACGTCTCGCTCGATGGCATCCCAGATGTGCTCGATGGGATTGAGGTCAGGGGACCTAGCTGGCAAAGGAAGCGACGTCACGTTGGTGGAGTGTTTATCCAACCATTCGGACTCAATTCAGGAGCGATGGCACGGTGCATTGTCTTGTTGCAGGATGAGGTCCCGGGTGGAATGTTGAAGACGCACAAACGGGAGCAAATGGTCGTCCAGGATATCCCGGTAACGTTGACCAGTGGGGGACGATGTCACACGTACCAGGGGTCCCATTTCAGTTCACGCAAACAGGCCCCAGATGAGAATGCCACCCCCACCAGCTTGAACAGTACCCTGCTGGCAAGAAGGATCCATCGCTTCATGTGGTTTGCACCGTACTCGTATCCTGCCATCCGCACGTACCAACGTGAATTTCGACTCATCAGTCCAGGCAACATTTCCCCACATGTCTAGGGTCCAGTGGCGATGTTCCCGCGCCCATGCTAATCTTTGCACCCTGTGATGTGCGGTCAGCAGCGGTACCCTCGTGGGACGATGGCTTCTGTACCCCATAGCGAAGAGATGGTTCTAGATGGTGTGGCTGCTTACACGTTTTTGTGCACCAGCATTAAATAACCGAGTGATTTCTTGCACTGTGGCCCGTCTATCCGCTGTTACAATGTGAGCTAGCCGACGATGATCCTGCTCATCCACACGTTGTTGTCCACGGCAGTTGGCCCTTGCAGGGATGGTTTTGCCTGATTCGATGTACTCACGGTGCACCCGTGACACAGTGGCTCGTGAAAATCCCAGTGCCAGTACGACTTCCGAGATGGAGTGACCCATTCGTCGGGCCCCGACGATTTGCCCACGATCAAATGCGCTTAGATCCTTCGTCTTACCCATACTACGTCCTACTCTTACTGATTCCCGTCGCATCTCTCCTTATATTATCGGATCGCTGCATACGTCATGTCGTTTCCGTTTGCATGGCCGCCCACAGCGTTACATTCGCATAACGCCAGCTGTCTCTAATTCAATTGCTCTTCAGTGTATATACACTTGGAAAAATATAATTTTCTTTGGATACTTTTTATTACAATAAAAGCTTCGCGTATGTTTTCTACTTCAAATATTCCACAGTTTTTTCACCTAAGTAGTTTAGCTGTATGTTTTACTTCCCTCCGTTTCTCTACCTCTTAAAGTCTCTTTTGAAAAATTTCTTTTCTAGTTCGATAGCTTCCCCCTTAAAAATAATTTTGTGTATGATTTCTGCTTTTTCATAAGGCACCGTTCTGCCGCTAGAAAGCGCAACTGTATATTTCAATTGGAAACACTCATAATATTCCAGCCTAACTTCTGCACTTCTAAAAACAGACTGATAAATGTCATTTTTGTGCCGGGTACTATTTACCTCGACGAATACTTTGCCTATATTCTCTACTTCAAATGGCCCACAGATTTATTTTTCTATCAGGACATAAATGTCCAATATGTCTGCGTCCCTAATATGTCCGCTTCTAAATGTCCAATTTGAGAAATTCTTTTTCTGCCCGAGTGCGAAAAATATTTCGTTCGCATTTATTATTTTTCAGTGCTGTGCAATTCTTCTGCTACGGAGCGTAACTCCAGATTTCTACTTGGAGTCATATCACCACTCCTAAAATCCAGATTTAAAAAAGTTTCGCTTCGAAACCGGTCACTACGACAGACATTTACGTACTTCTTTTTTATTTGCTGCGAAAGACGCACGGTTTTCTCAGTTGGGGTGTAAACGTATATTTTTATTATGTCTCCTCTTTAGAAAGTTTTTCTGGAAAAATGATTTTGCCTCGAACACCTTTCTTTTTGGCAAAACTCTTGCGTGAATTTTCTACTGAGAGAAGTCCACAATTTTCATCCATGTGGTAAAACTACATATTTGTATTTCTAACCGTATTTCTTCTTCTAAAATCAGACTGATATTTTTTCATAGGATTTTTTTATGACAAAACTGTTGCTTGCATTTTCCAGTTAAAATTATTTTTCTGCCAGTCATGGTTACAAAAAAAGAGAAAATAATTCATTTTTATCACCTACGACCACAATTTTTATGTATTATTCTTTAGCTGTTCTGATTCACAATTTTCCTTCTGGAAGTCCTACTTAGAAATATGTTTTTCGTAATACATTTGAGCTCTTGTCAAAACAGCTGTGCATTCCAATTGACAATTCGGCGCCATTCTTCTCGTTTAGTTAATAACCCAAAACACGTTAACTAATGCATTTGAATTAACACATTCAGAGAAAGATATGAGCGTATATTAGAAGTACGTTTTTGTTGTTGTTGTTGTTTTAGGTTTAACGACCACCCTGAACAACTCGATGGGCTAAAAGCAGTTGCTCGTCCCTAATTTAGGGTCGCTCGTTCCCTTGCCATAAGACAAACACGACATCCATGCCTCACCGGGATTCGAACTCAGACCCTTCTCGGACGAATGGTCATAAGCCAGCGTTTAGACCACTGCGCCAGGGGGCAGCAAAGTACATTTGTAATTTAATAGCTTTTCAAATAATGATTTCATGAAAAATGCCTGAAAGGAAAAGCGCGGTTCTAAAAATCTTTGGCTTTCCAGTTTAACTTCTGCTTAAACAGATATGTAGATCACAAGCTGTAAAGCAGAAGACCAGTTAAAAATCACTCAGTGAATTTATTTAAAGATCATTGTAATTTATAAATACTAATAAGGTTTGACATTTGGATAAATATTCTTGTCTCTGTTTCGAAGAAATTTATGTTTAAAACATATCTAAAATTCAAATGCTACAAAACATCGTTTCGTGCTTTTTTTATTCCATAAACTTGTAACTCCTGAACAACAATACGCTAAACTGCATCCTAGCGATCTAGTTTATATAATCTGCTTAAACCAGTGGGCTATGAGCTGATTCATTTTAGCACTGTAGCCAGACGTCAGGGAATTTTCAATTTTATTAGCCAAGATAACCGAGGGTAAACATCAGTGGAATTTCCTTATGAAACCATGATCCCTATTGTACGTCATTGTACACCAGACGCTGTATATTGTACATCAGGTGATATTTTCGCAGTGTAACTCATCTAATAAGTCGCATTAGTTGAATATATGATTTTGATGTAACTGACATGGCATTCTTTGACAGTAAGTACGTTACAAACTTCCGGAAAACTCCTGTTAGAGACTGCGCTGAAGTAACCATGTATTACTCTTTGTGCATTATCGCTAACAAAGCGTTTCAGGCTTATATGTTATAAATATAATGTAAATAAAATGATAATTTTTCAATTAAAGCATCAGTGGTCGAAACTGAAATGCCGCCTTGACCTCATGAGGACACAGAACGTGCAAACGTAAAGGAACGTAAGGAGACAACTCACAGTAAGGCTACCAAATATTCATAATAATGAAGCTGAAGAAATTCCTCGAAAAAAACTAGATAGACGAAATGCTATTTAACGAAACATGCTGATTATAAAAGCAGCAATGTTATTTATTCGAGTAGGAGTTTGCGTTCACCTACTAGAAGAGAAATTTTGATTTGGAATGAAATATAAAAGAATATGGCGACATAGCTTCTTTCTTTGACAGCCCACTCCTGCTATCGAAACGCAGTGCACTAAATCAAATATTTTTCTCATATTGCCAATTTTCCCCAAAAAGTATTTTTGTAGGATTTTTGCAATATTAGGAAATAATGGAATCTTTCTGCTGGAAAAGGAAAACTGTATTCTTACTTATGGCACATACATCGGCAAGTCCAATCACTTAAGCTCTTTTCCTGCCTTCCCAGTTAAAAGAATTTTCCTCTTTAATTCCTCTAATGATAGTCTGAAGTTACCCTTCACGCTGTCAGTGCTCTCAAAAATTTGCATGAGCAGGTACTTTCCCTCAAAATGGGGAACTTTAAGGTGGTATTGCTTCCGAGTTACACTGTGGTACAGACTTTGCGGAGGGAATTCTTTTATTTAGTATTTAGCGAGTTCCAAAACGAGTAATAATAATTACAGCACTGGCTGTAAACGTGAAGCATTTTTTCCAGTTACGCACTACTACCACCAGAGCGAAGGCACATTTACAGCCTTAAATAAACACTAACGTTCCTGGTATGGGCCAATTTCTAGATATGGAAATTTAAAGAACTTAGTGCCGATTTCTCTAAAACAAATGAGATATATTTGAATTGCAGCCATCTGTTTTGCTTAAAGTCCCAGTTGTATTACAGCTATTGGCCAACATGCTATAAAAATACGGTATTTTTTATTTCGTTTCGTCATAATTTTAGAGGCCATAGTAAAACTTCCCACTGTTCAAAAAACTGACGGACGCATGTTTTTCACAGCTCCACTTCCTTAGGGGTTTTTTACAATCTGTGGTACTCGAAATTTTGACGATTCACCGTATCTTAACGAAATAGCATCACTTTCTGTAGTTGTTCAAAACTGGATATCTGTTCCAGGTTGTGTAAGAGCTCTTTATTAGTGCGATTCTTTGGCTCTACATCTTCAAGAAATATTGCATTACGAATTAATAATTTTCTGCGTCTCTACGTAAGAGAGAATAACAAATATTATGCAGACTTCCAAAATTTATATACAGTATTTCCATACATGGTACATTTTCACAATCGTGTTAGTTCCACTATTTCCTATTTTTAAGAGGACATTAGATACATCCGCAGCCGCAACGAAATACCAGATTGCCAACTGCACGGAATGAATGGAGAAATAGCTACTTTTCTAAGATTGCTGCAACAAAATGTTCCACATGTTTTGTGGAATTATTCATTATTTTCCTTTTTTTTTAACGATATCGCGAGGTACTGTGTGTTTCCTACTTTTTGAAGGACAAGAAAAAGAATAAAGCTCAGCATAATTGCGTTCTTTCTTAAAACAGGTATTCCTCTAATCTCATTTTCTTAACTTGTATGATTATTGCAAGTGTGGAAATCATCAGTTTTTCTCATTACGTAAAAATGAAGAGCTTTATCGTTATATTCCACTTCTAATTAAAGTAGTTATCCATTAAAAAATAAACAAACATTTCCTGAACTAGTGTCCCCGATAGTTTTCGCGCTTTTCTTAACGAAACATAATCTGAAAGAAATCCATGAAATCTCTCTCGGGGAAGACATGTATGATCCAAAGGAATTCCTGGAAGTAAATTTTACGCTCCATAAAACGAGTGGAATTATTTCTCAGTTACTTCTCGGGAATTCCGAAGCACAAACAGAATATATTACAAATCTAAGAATGCGGATCAATACGATCACGTGATTCCATTTGACACTTGTAATGAATTGAGGAAATAACTTGATGCGTCATGTCCTTTTCCTTTTTATCTCTGAGATGACCAAAATGTTTTTCAGTTCTTTGTAAAAGCCTTCCATAAAAAAACTAAGACAAAGCCATTAAGCATCACCAGTAGAAGAGCCGAAACAGAAACAATAGAATGAGTGGCAGCAAATAAAAAAAGAGTGATAAATTGGCGCAGCAAACTGTTGTGGAGAGGGGTAATATTTTGTTTTTAGCGCTAATGATTCATTTTTACTGTCATAGTTAAGCGCTGACAAAAGCAGTTCACCACAATTTTATCGGAGGGAGTTGTGTTTTTTCACTCTTTAGAAGTAAATATACTGATAGTTTAAGTTATTTTGCATTATAATGACTATAACTTCCTCTGAAAAGTTAACAGCGCTTTTCCACGTACTAGCTCTTTTGGTTAGTTTCGATATCAAACGATGTAAAACAAAGCTTATGAAAAATCTACCCAAATTTATGATATAATTTAAATTGGCGGCCAAAACCTGAGGCGCGTTGTACGTTACATGTGCGGCAAAGTACATTCAAAGTCTAATAAATCGTGAGATATTTGTTTTTGGATTTACTGAAAAAACATAGTTATAAAAAATCTGGATATTCAATTAATTCTACCACGATAAATCAAATAGTTTTGCAAACGTATTTATTTAATATAGTACGCTGGTGTTCACAATTTCAGAGCGTGGAAATGATTTTTTATGTTGCTTCCACTATGTTTAACAGAAAGTGGTAAAACAGCGCATTGTACAGACATGTTTGGAAGCCTTAAGAGTAAATGCAGTGCTTCCACATATTCGTATTTGACAAAATAAATAATGAAAATTAAGTGTTCGTCTTTCGTTTGTAAGTTCTAAGGAAAAGACGCATCAAATAATTAAATTTTAAAATCTTTAGTACCCCCTGTTACGCGCGTATAGAGCATCAAAACTGACTAATAGTTTCTAATCATGCCAAGAGAGTGAGGAAGTAAACACATAAAACAGGGAGCAGGAGACATCAATTAACAATTATTGCACGATGGCGCACTTTAAACATACTCGTTTTTACAAACCTCAGAAGGGCATTCACCTCCAGAAAAATAAAATGGTTTTACCACGCTAATCTGAAAGTCACCAGCACAACATGAAAGCTTGCGGCCTAAACATCTCCAGCTGTCTTCAGAAAATAATGAGTCCAGGAATAGAATAGTGTGGTGATATGGTAGGATTCTTGGTAATTCTCCTGGGTAAACACAAAGAATCTGAGAAGTAAGGTAACTGGCAGGCATCAGGGATCTTGGGGAAGATTCTTCTGTAACGCAAGGACAGACGACTGAGAAAACCCGCGGAACCAAGGTCTAATCCTAGACAGACATCACATTCTGCAAGTAAAGGGCCGGAAAGGAAAACTTTAGAGAGAGAGAGAGAGAAACAACTTCCAGATTTAAGGAAACGAAATTCTGAATGCCGGAGTGGATGCTAATGTCTTCAAAAGAATCAATATGACAGAAATAAAACCTAGTGCAAAGCCTTCAAAACTAAGCACAAAGCTGAAGAACAGTAGAATAAATTTTAACCTAAAGGGCGTAAGAGGAAGAAGAAAAGGAGAAAGAGAGTAAAACTGATAGGTGGGTTGAACAGTACAGGTCTCTGGTTGAGAACGTAAAGCATGAAAAAAATGAAAATACAAAAAGACAAAAATCAAATTACAGAATCACATAAATGATGTCTGCAGGAAATGTCGGTTCAACTGAAAAAATAATATGAAACGGCATTCAGATTCCAGTAATCTCCATCGTTCCCTTCTTCAATAATTTACTTTTTAAGTATTATTTAAAGTGGAGCACAGCTGTACAGTAGTTTGATTGAATTCACACAGTTTTTCAAGCCTGTGTCGACGAATGATATTTTTAATATCTCTCAAATTCAAATTTTTTTTTTTATTTCTGTCAAATCCAAAACACAAAGTCCTTCGCAGGAAAAAACAGTAGCGGCTACTTAAGCCACCAAAAAACTAGCACCAAAGGTCAAATTTGCATGTTCGGATAGATATCATAGTTCATGTAATTCTGTGCATATTTAGCGAAAATGTTTTACAATTTATTGGCCTCCAAAGCGTATTTCCGCAAACGAAACTTCTGTTCAAGATGTATTAAATAAGTTTTGAAATTATACTAACATTTATCTATCAGTTTGACAAAATGAAGCATTTTCTGCTGTTCATTTATCTGCAGTTGGCGTCAGTTAGGGAATACTTGTATCAAAACCTTTTGTATGAAAATAATAAGTTTTTAAATAAAGGATTAAACAAGAAAGATGACACCGAATTTTCGGGTGTAATAAGCACGTCTTTTGAATCCGTTCTGACGCAAATTAAATTTATCAAAGCTATTCAAAGTCAATGGAGCCGGTATGGAAAACAATGGTATCTGACGGAAGAAAGAAGTTTTTAATCGGGTTTTTAATCCCTCAGATATTGCAGTAAACGGAATCCTAAGCTTACGCCCTCTAGTTGCAAACTTGTGTGTTAAGAAAAACATGAATTTATATGAGAAACATTTCGCATCGGTAACGCTCTCCAACACAGAAAGAACTGTTCAAATCGGACTCTTAGAAACAGAGATATCGACAAAAACAAGATGTGACTTTACGTCTCCTGGTGGGAAAACCATGCATTATTTTAGGAAGAAAGTATTCTCAAAAGGTTTTTCCATATGAGCGGTATCGATCCAAGAAAAAAAAATTTTGTCGAGTTTTCAGGAGCACAGATTTTGCTACAAATACATCAGAAGCAGAAATTAACACTTATGCCCCCTGGTGACCAAACCATTCTTTACCAAACATTAGAAATTAGGTGAAAAATATTTTCCATCAGGTCTTGTATGAGATATACGAAGAATTTTTCAAATCGGAGTTTTAGAAGCAGAAACAACGCAGAAAACGTAATTTGCCATTGTGACCCCTAGCGGAAAGTCTATGATTTACTTGAAAATTTTGAATTCTTAGGAAAACCATTTCGCATCAGAAACACTATCCAACAAAGAAGGAATTTTCCAAATCGGACTTCTAGAAGTAGAGATGTTGACAAAAATAAGATATAAATCTACGCCCCTGGCGTAGAAACCATGCATTATTTCAAAAAGAAAATGTTCCTAAAAGGTTTGTCAACATGAGTAGTATCGGTCAACAAATTACTTTTTTTCAATCGAGATTTTAGAAGCTCATATTTTGCTGCAAATACATCAGAAGCGGAAATTAAGATTTACGCTGCCTGGTGACCAAACAATTTTTTCACAAAAATCAGAAATCATGTGCAAATGATTTCCCATCAGGAGCTGTATCCGGTGCAGAAAGAATTTTTCAAATCGGAGATTTAGAAGCAGAGATATAGGGGAAAGCGCAATTTACCTCTACGCCCCCTAGCAGAAAGTTTATGAATTACTTGTAAATTTTGAAATTATAAGAAAAACATGTCGCACTGGAATTACTATCCAACAAAGAAGATATTTTTCAAATCGGACTTCTAGAAGTAGAGATATTGACGAAAATAAGATATATATCTACGCCCCTGGCGGAGAAACTGTGGAATATTTTAAGAAGAAAATATTCCGAAAAGGTTTATCGATGTGAGTGGCATCAGTCCACGAAAGAATTTTTAATCGATATTTCAGAAGCTCAGATTTTATGATAAATATATCAGAAGCAAAAATGAACACTTACGCCCCCTAGTGGCCAAAGTATTCTTTTCCAAAAATTTGAAATTATGTGCAAAAGATTTTCCATCAGGAGGTGTATCCGCTGAAGAATTTTTTATTTTCAAATCGGAGTTTCAGAAGAAGAGTTATCGCGAAAAATGTAATTTACTTTGACGCCCCCTAGCGGAAAATTTAAGCATAATTTGAAAAAGTAATTATATCTAAAATACTCTTCGACATAAATGGAATCGAAAGATAAAATATTTTTTTCAATCAGATGTTTAGAAGCAAATTTGTGGATTAAAACGTATTTTTGAATTCGACATCATCTGCATTTACACCCTCTAGCGGCAAAATTGTACATTATAAAAAACGAAATAAAGGATCATCATTCGCATATTTCAAGCTTCCCAACGCAAAAAGAATTTTTCAAATCGGAATAATAGTTGCAGAGATATGGTGTCTACAGGCGGATGAACGGAATGACAAACCGATAACATAAGCACGATCTTTTTTTACAAAAGACGTGCTAAAAAGGCATGTGACCTTGCCGCACAGTGAAAAAATTACGAACATAATATGAAGACAGAGAAAACCTGTGATACCGAGAGACCAATACCTAGAAAGACTAAAGAGAATACTAAATATTACAGTCTTTAAAACAAGATTCATTGATACGAGTAAAAGGTACATATACAATTGTATAAGTCAATGCGAGCAATATAGGATATTTTATCAATTACTCAAGGACATGGAGAAATTAACTTTTGCAACTCTAAAATTATATCATAAAATGTTAAATGGATAGTCCTACTTCTGTATCATTTTAAATAATAATTAAGCAAAGTATTATAGGTGACAGCAATCGTATGTGCTGTAAATATAGTTATTTAAAAGATGTCCACACCCAAACAACAGAAAAATATCAATCACGTAAAACTTTGTGGTTCAGGGTAGTAATTCTTGGAAAATGTATTGTTTAAACAACAAATAAGAAGTGGGTTTTTGCCTAACTTTTATAAAGGCATTTAAGTAATCTTAATTGAAATGATGAATGGAATTTTTAAGTACAGGAGTTATTGGAAAGTAGGTGCTTCTGAATTTTATTGGAGAAAGCAAATTATTCTAAATGGCACCAACGTTGCCTAGTTACCAACTTGTTAACAAAACTAATTTAGTTTCTTGGGCAACAGTTCTGGATTTAAAACTTTTATAGGGTATTGAAATTTTGTTTCCTATCTTGTTCTTCAAAATTAAATTTCAAAACTATGGCTGTTACGTCAGACAAAACCTGTTAGTTGCGTCTTTTTTTGTAAAGAATAGTTTTCCCCTATCTGTTTTGAGATTACGGATTGGTTCTCTGGTCGATATAATTTCAAATAAAACTTTCGGGTGCAGTCAAATCAATTAAAGTTGCCTCTTAATATAAACACTTAAGTGATGGAGGTTACTTTTACAAATCATTATTAAAAACAAACTTAAAGGGAAAGATACCAACGAGTGGTAGTTTTGATTAGCAGATTTTAACAGAAGTTCTTAGAATAGCAATTCGCTTCCCATTCCTTTAATACCATGGAGTTATGTAAGAACTTAGTACATTTTGCTTAGTTCCTCACGTAGTTTCTTTCTTTTTCTTATTTTTTGCCTCTTACGAAGGGATCTGTTTTCTGAGGGCATTCGATAAATCCCAGCTTTAGAGCTGATCCTTTCCGTAACCAAGATAGACCCTCGTGAGATTAGTGCAATTCCTTTTGGGGATATGATTTTTGGTATCTAAGATACTGATTAACTCTACGAATCTAAGTGCGGATGGGTTCAGACTTCTATAACCAAAACAAAAAATTCCATGTGCTCTAAATGGGGCAAGATACAAAACATTTGTTTTTTGTCGTTTGTTCATCCCGTTTTCTCGCGTTATCTGTTTTCTATGCATATTTGTAAATTTCTACCGAAAAACAAACCGTTCTGCAAATCTTCAAAGCAAATAATTTCTTTCTGTTTTTAAGTTTTGTCTGTTAATTGATTTTCTTTTTAACGTTGCAAGAAATTATGGCTAATTGTAATGGCTGAAAGACATGTTAAACGATGGTACAAGAAAGGTATTTATTTACACATCTCAACAGGCTACAACCCAATTATAGAGATGAAGTAATCATAGCAACGTAAAAATGAAATCAGCGCAAAAGACAATGTTGTTTGAGAGAGGAGGAACCCCGACAAACCAGAGTATTGATGCGAAATACACACATAATGACATGATTAAACAAGGAGAAGCTGTATAGCATCCAGCACACCGTGAGGTTGTGATAACAAACGGCTTTAAAATTTCTCATTTCCTACAAAAAAGTCTATGACTTCTACGCTTAACAAGCGACAAAATCTAACAACCGGTGGCTGACAAACATTTTTAGATCAGTGGGATGGCAATTCGAACACAGAATGGAACCCAAGATTAACAGGGAGCACCCTAAATCCGAGCAATTGAACAAGTTTGACAGCTTCATATTACTGTTAATGACCGTGTAGAAAAATGGCAGTAAGGCTCGTTTTAATGTCACACACCCAATCTTTTCTTGAAAGAGATGCAGAAATGTCTCCTCTCATGTGATTATCATATGTCTTAAAGCAGAGGTATGTCATGCCACTACCGGAGTCGTCAGAGATGATGATTTTGTGTCTTGTCGTACAAGCTGGGATGGGTTCGATCCACGGATAAATCACGTGCGATTAGTTTGTCATAATCCCTGTCCTCTCCCGAACCAGCTGCCCCAAATCAAAGTCGGACGACTGCTTATAACCCTAAAGGTTGCTCATGATGGTCTTTAAACAACAAAAGAAAGAAAGAAAAGTACAGATACTTTAGGAACTTTTTCGAAGTTGACTTCAATTTTTTCACAAGCATTACCTGGCAGCGATTCCAAATCGAACTGCCCGGAGGCGTAGTTGTCTTCTTGCCATTCGTCCGGGTTCGAATCCCTTCAGGCATAGATATTTTGTTTGCCTTACGGTCCTGGTTCTTTTCCTATCCTGGAACCAGTGATTCTAAATTGGAAACGGGCAACCGCTTATAGCCCATCGAGTTGCTCAAGATGGTGGTCAAACCCCCAAACGAATAAACAGAAATTCCAAATAGGTGAATACTATGATGAACTAGATCCTGCGTAAAAGTGTAATAGATGTTTTTCATAGTTGCTCAAGGTGGTGGTCAAACCCCCAAACGAATAAACAAAAGTTCAAAATAGGTGAATATTATGATGAACTAGATCCTACGTAAAAGTGTAATAGATGTTTTTCATAGTTGCTCAAGGTGGTGGTCAAACCCCCAAACGAATAAACAAAAATTCCAAATAGGTGAATATTATGATGAACTAGATCCTACGTAAAAGGGTAACAGATGTTTTTCATAGTTGCTCAAGGTGGTGGTCAAACCCCCAAACGAATAAACAAAAGTTCAAAATAGGTGAATATTATGATGAACTAGATCCTACGTAAAAGTGTAATAGATGTTTTTCATAGTTGCTCAAGGTGGTGGTCAAACCCCCAAACGAATAAACAAAAATTCCAAATAGGTGAATATTATGATGAACTAGATCCTACGTAAAAGGGTAACAGATGTTTTTCATAGTTGCTCAAGGTGGTGATCAAACCCCCAAACGAATAAACAAAAATTCCAAATAGGTGAATATTACGATGAACTAGATCCTACATAAAAGTGTAATAGATGTTACCAAAATTTCCGTGCTTTCGTATTATGAAACCAAAAGTAATTGCGCTGCCACACACATTAAATTTGAAGGACATATTAAGTAACACACTTGAGTTTCAAATCTAATTTTGATAGCACATATTCCTTACTCTTTTATGATGTACAGTAATAGTAGGATATTTTTTCTTCGTATAAGAAACAATAGTATACACTTCAAGTTATTTCAGAATAGTTCATTCTTGTTGCACTAATGAATTAGACTATATGAATTTAAAATACAAATCACACAGCTTCATTGAAAAACTGAAATCAGAAGCAAAGATTTTTTTTATGTTCTCTAGGAGACGTTTTGCCCTTTCTAATAGTATTATCCATTTCATGACACGTTTCTCAGGAGCGGGCTTGAAACTGCGAACAAAAGTATTGTTCCGATGAAGTATTTCTGTATAGAAGAACTTTTATGCAGATGTACGTAAACGTCACTTACTCAGCTTATATGAAAAATACGTGCTCAACGTGCCTCGTGATCGAGATAACTATTTAAGAGTGCTGCTTGTCAGTTGTCGTCAGTAGCGTTGATCACAACGAAAAAAAGGGTTTATTGCGGGTGCCCGTCTGAATGACGATTTTGAAAACCACAGGGTTGTCTTTTTTCTCTAAAGGTGAAAAATTCCAAGTCTTTAGTCAGTGGAAAAATAACAAACATTGCTTGTCTAAGAGGCGTAACTGTGGAACGACCACAGTCTGTCAGGAACGAGATCGCCGTCGTCTGAAATGGATCGCAGGGAGAAAAAGAACATCTTGCGTGCAGCAATTGACCGAAGCATTCAATGAAAGCTATTCTCGACCTACACTGAAGTGCCAGAAAAACTGGTACAGCAGTCTAAAACTTGGTAGGTCCCCCACGGGAGCGCAGGACTGCAGAAATACGACGGGGCATGGACTCCACTAGCTTCTGGAAATATACTGTAGACAATGCACACCATACTTCCTGCGTTCCACAATTCGGATGTTTTTTTGTTTTTGTTTTTGTTTTTTATTGGAGGTTTAACGACTACCGTGAGCAACTCAATGGGCTATAGGCAGTCGCCCGTCCCTAATTTAGGGTCACTGGTTCCAGGGAAGGGTGAGAGCCAGCGCCGTAAGACAAACACAACATCCATGCCTCACCACCGGGATTCGAACCCGGACCCCGTTCGGACGAATGATCAGAGGCCATCGCTTTGACCACTGCGCCAGTGGTCAAATACTTTTGACAGCGGGTGTATTCCGAGGTCTCGGATTCCTGTGTTCGATAACGCGTTGCATGGCATCCCAAATGTGTTCTATCACGTTCAGATCTGGGGACTTGAGTGGGAATGGCAACACCTTAAACTCAGATGAATGCTCCTCTAACCCTAATGTGACATCCCGACACTTGTGTGGAGGTGCATTGTCCTGTTGGAACAGGCCCAACCCATCAGCACGAATGCAGGACATGAACGGGTGTATCTCGTCAGACAAGATGCGCACATAAAGTTGGCCGGTCACAGACGTTTGTAGACGTACCAGGGGTCCGAGTGAAGTCCAGCTAAACACACACCATACCATTACGGATCCTCAGCAGCCGGTACAGTTCCTTGTTGACAGACGGGGTCCATGGCTACATGGGGTTTGCGCCACACACGAATCCTTCCATCTGCCCGATACAGTTGGAAACGCGACTCGTCAGACCAGGCTACTTGTTTCCAGTCATCAAGTGTCCAGTTGCGGTGTTCCCGTGCCCAAGCGAGGCGCATAGCTCTGTGTCGTGCACCCATCAAGGGAACTCGAGTTGGACGTCCGCTCCCAAAGCCCATATCGTGCAGGGCACGTTGCAGAGTCCGAACACTGATGCTCGTTGAGGCTCCAGCATCGAATTTCGATGATACCTTCGAGAGTGTTGCACGCCTATCGCGTGAAACGATTCTTGACAGCCGACGATGGTCACGTTCACCCAATGTCTTTTTACGGCCACACTGGTATCGTAGGTTGGAGGTTTTGCCGGAATTCTTGTAGTCACGGTACACCCTTGCAATGGTCGTCCATGAAAATCCGAACTTCGTTTCTACCTCCGAAATACTATGGCCCATCTCACGAGCGCCAACTATGACACCGCGTTGAAAATCGTTTAAATCGTTATTACTTGTCATTATCATGCCGAAAACAGCTCTGACAGCTGGAAAGGATGTCTATCGTTTTATATACGCACTGGCGAACGCAACCGAGTAGGCGCGTTGGGGACGTTGCTATGTATTTTGCATAAGCTCGTCTGTACCAGTTTTTCTGGCACTTCAGTGTATATCTCAGCGAAGTATGCACAGGAAACTGAAGATCAGTACTGGCAGCTACATGCTTGTATGGAAACCACTGATTTCTGCGAAAAACCGGAAAGTTCGTCTACAGTGATCTCAGAACCCCCGTGACTGGACACTGAAAAACAGTCATGTGGTCCAACGAGTCGTAGCCTTGTTCCGTACCGACGGTACGCAGAGAGTTTGGCGAGAGCCCCATGAAGCAATGTATCCAGCTTGACTTGCAAACATAACTCAGGGTTCTGGGGTGATGTCATGGTATGCGTCACGTTCTGTTGGCACGGAACGAGTTTTCTGATATTTCTGAAAGGTCGGGTGTTCTCTAAGGATTATCTAAACACTGGTACAGATCAAGTCCATCCTGAAATGTTGAGTGTTTATCCAGAAGGTGACGGCTGTTTCATTGACGACAATGCTGGTCTCCGTATCTCAAGATGTGTTCAGCAGTGGCTCAGTGAGCACCACAGCGACTTCAGCCATCTTCCCTGCAAAACACAAAGCGCGGCTCCGAACCTTATTGAGAAGGTATGGAACATGTTAGAAAAACAGATCCGCGAGCAAAGTTCTCATCCGTCAAATCTTGGGCGGTTAAAGGACTGTGTGCTGAACGCCTGGTATGCTGTAGACTTAGATGCACCCAAAGACCTGGTGGAATTTATACCAAACCGCATACGTGCTGTAATTTAGGCCAAAGGAGGTCCTACGTGATATTGAGGAAAAGTTTCTTATTCAATAACCTGGGTATGTATAATACAATGTTGTAGCTTTTGTTTGTTTACTTGTGGGTTTAACGACCTCAGTGAGGAACTAATTACGGACGAGCAACACAAGTAGCCCATCCCAAATTTGAGGCCATTTTCTTAAGGGTTAGAGTCAGTTCTGTGGAACAAATTCACCTCCCATGCTTCACCCGTGATTCGCTGATCCGGGCCCGTATCCATCTCGGGGGGATGATTTGAAGCCATCGTTTCGCACCATTCGACCACTGAGGGCGACTTGTTATACAATGTTGTAAGAAGGATTTTAACAAAGGTAGAAATTTCCAAACCTCTGAACAGTTACTTTATGACGTCGCATTTTTTCAAATTCTTCCTACGCGAACTGTATTTGTAGTTTGTTGTAAACAAGGAAAACCGAAAATCCTTAGATAATGTAAGCATATGGAAAGTAAAAATCCTTTGACAATGCAAACATGAGAAAAGTAAAAATCCTTGGATAATGTAAACATAAGAAAGGTAAAAATCCTCGATAATGTTGTAAACAACTGGATAGTTCGTTGGAAGCAACAGTAAGCGATGCCATCCTCGCTTATTTAGGAACTTCTGCCTAATGAAAACAGCATTATGTAAAGCAAAACTGAAGGCCATATTCAAAACGCTGCGTTCATTTAGGGCGTCGTGAACTCAGGTTGTCAATCTAAACCTCATTTTCAGGAATCTGATTTTTTTTTTCTCAAATGCTGCTATTTTTTCTTGCTTTGAAAAAATGCATGTTTCGTACAACTTGATTTTTTATACAACCGAAAACGCTTCGCCATATACGACATCTTAAAATTTTATGAAGTGTAATTGTCATCGTTTGAACACATTGGTATTTACCGTACATATCATTTTGCTTAGTTTACGTGTTGTCCATCTGTCCGTCAGATCGTCTGTGGGCATATCTCTGCATCTGTACGGTTGAATAAAGAGTTGTTATTGTTTTTTGCACAAACCCTGATGTCCCTTAGCGTAATGATCTAGAGTTCTCGAAATTCCCATACGCACAACTTTCCCACTACAAGTTAAAAAGTACACTTCCATTTGGCACTGTATTTTCGGTTTTAGAATTCGATCTGTAAAAATCATCTTTATGTTAAAAAATGTAACATTTTCACGTTTTTCGAATGCACCATTTTCCGGGAGCGTGACGTAAATATGATTTCGTTTGAAGCACAAAATATGTTTTTCCTTTGGATTTGTTAGATCGAAAGCATTCTTCTTTGATTTCTAAAGGACATTATCTCTAAGAATTTATGTTTTTCCTTTGCACAATTTTATCAATATGTGATAAAAGTGTATTTTAATTCGGAAAAAATCTTCTTTTGAATAAATTGTATTAAAAAGCATAGTACTAGCTATTTTGATGGCCGAAATATCGGCCGAATTTCTGATTATTCCGTTAAAATATTTCCGCTAGGTGTACTTCCCAATAACTCCCTCCCTTCTCCGCTTCTAGAAATTAAACTCGTATTCCTTTTTATTTTTGCATCAGGAACGGTTAATTGATTTGAAGCTTAGGAAAATATCTTTCAGATTTTCTCTCATAATTCTTTCGCTAGGAAGTATAGTGGTGTCCAAAATTAATTTGACAAGAACAAATTCGAGAATATGTCTGAAACGAAACAACCGATTGTAAAGAGTTTCCAACATTATGTGCAAGGGAAGACGCAAAGTCGAGGTACTAAAGGGACATTGTTCAAGCTCCTATGAAAATCTACAAATGACGAGCGTACGTTATCGAGGTGGAAGGCTCGTGCCCTAGATAAGCGTTCTGAAAGGAGCACGGCAACTGAATGTAACAAGTTGGCTGAATGTGCCAAGACAAGTGGTATCCACTCTCTGTGGACAGTTCCAGGAAACAGAAATAATAACCATAAGGCCAGGATAAGGACACCCACGAGCCACAAGTCAAGGTGACCAGTATTTGTATGTAACAGCTCGCTGCCATAGGCAGTCCACAGCCAGGCAGCTCTCGCAGAAGCTATCCCCTGCTACAGGAACAGCAATAGAGAGGTAAACAGTCCTCAGAAAACTCTACGAGAGAGGTCTGCATGCAAAAAGGGCAATGTCTGTATCCCACTCGACGCATCGTACAGAAGGGTGCGTATGAATAGGGCTCGACAATATCACCCATGATGAATGGGCCTGTGTGTTTTTTTTTTTTTTGTTTTGATTGGAGGTTTAACGACCACCGTGAGCAACTCAATGGGCTATAAGCAGTCGCCCGTCCCTAATTTAGGGTCACTGGTTCCAGGGAAGGGAGAGAGCCAGTGCCGTAAGACAAACACAACATCCATGCCTGACCGGGATTCGAACCCGGACCCCTTACGGGCGAATGATCAGAGGCCAACGCCTTAGACCACTGCGCCACCGGGGCGGCGGCCTGTGTTCTCTTTAGTTACAGCCTAACAGCGGATTCTCGACGTGTGTACATTTGGAAGGAGGCGAGAAGCCGAAATCTTCCCTCCAAGATTAAGGCAATTTACCACTACGGTGGTGGAGGACTCTTGGTTTGGGTTGGCATGATGTTGGATGGACGCACGACACTGCACTTTTTTCCCGAGAGGAACTCTGACGTCACTGGGATGACATCCTAGAGCCCTGTGTGAGGCTTTTCATATGAGCTGTTCGCCCACAGTTCATTTTTATAGACAATAACGCCCATTCTAATAGGGCTTGGGTAGTCAACGAATACGTGGATAGTGAGGATATTCACAGTTGGAGTGGTCCGCGATATTTACCTGAATCCAATAGAACCTGTATGTTTGCCGTGAGAACAGTAACTGCAAGCCGGCTGCCCCCTTTCCACAACTCCCCAGAGACTCCGATGCAAATTTGGGAAGCAGTGACCGTCATTGCCCCAAACTCTCATTCACAGCCTTGTAAACAGCATGAAAGCTTATTCATCGAGCTGTATCGCCGTTAGGATTAATCACACTCCCTATTAGCCTCTCGAAATCCGCACCACTTGCTGCATGCTTCCTCCTCATAGGGTGATGGCATTCCTTTTTCTTGTGTACTGTCGCGTTATCGATATATGTATATCCGTACAAAGTGTCATAAAATTCTGTCGTGTGAATTTTGCGTTATTCATTATTTTGTGATTGTCACGTTCGTTTTGGACACTAGTGTAGTTAAGTATGCATTTGCATTAGGCTGTCTAGAAAATTGTTTCTACGTAGAACATTTGTATCGTAAGTAAAGCTGTTCGTAATTTTCACAATACTCAGTTGCAGGCATATATCGCTAAATGAATAAAGCATGTAGCATAGAGTACGATAAAGTCTTAGAAAGCGAAATAAAAACCATTAATGGGGAAACAATTTGACTTTTTTTTTCTTTTTCTTCTTTTTTTAACAGACATTCTCATTGCAACTGGGAATGTGATGATATCGACCATGTTAAGTTCCTTCCTATTAGCAGAGTAATAGAATTGCATGTACAGCCCTGACAATTTGTGACATACAGATTTTGCAAAAGACGGCCTAGAAAAAAATTTCTACGTAGAGCATTTGTACAGTAAGTAAAACTGTTCATAATTTTAGACATCAATGTAGTTATGTATGTATTTTCATAAGGCGGTCTAGAAAATTTTTGTCATCATGGAAGTGGCGTACCTCTTCTGTTATAATGACACGCTGCAATGCGAAACAGTCACAGGCACTGTTTTCTCAAACATTATGAATCGTTGAGACTTTAAACTCGATGTACAGTGTATGTACAATATTACACTTCGGTTGCTTACATTAATCCTATCATTGTTCCAAATTTTGCCATTTTTTTCCTTTTTGTTTCGGGATTTAACTACCTCCGTAAGAAACTGTAGAGGCTGTAAACAGCTGCCTGTCCCCAATATAGGGCCTATGGTTTTAGGGAAGGGAGAGAGCCTGTTGCGCAAGACAAAACACAACACATTCCTTGTCCGGGAATCGAACTTGGGTAAACTCGTACAAACAGTCAAAAATTGTGGTCATCAAAGTGAGTTTTACAAATGTCTCCAAAACAACAAATTTGCGCCCTTAAAATTCTGTACAGCTAGACAGATAGCAGAACAGTTTCTTGGGATGTGTATGCCTTGGTCTTATAATTTTTTATCCCTCAAAGCTTGCATGGTACACATTTTTCGATTTCATAAATAAATTATTGTTAAAGCATATTTTATCTATAATTGTTCCAATTTTTATAAGCAATATTCGATGGTATTTTATTGAAATTAGATATATCTATGACTGTCAAAAATGACAAGGCTATTACACTTCTTTCTTGAAGGATGTATTTAATGATAAAATAGTGAACGAATGAATTCGAAATGAAGATATATTCTTTAGAACACTAGCTGATTTATTTTTGTTTAAAATGCATCGTTTCACAATTTCCTTGAATTGTTTGACCTTTTACGTTGGGTAAAGAAACGCAGACATTATCCTATTTTACGGAAAATAAATTCCCGTTATGTTTACACTGGCTACAGCAATTTATCTTCAGTTTCCCCATTTACTCCATTTTATTTCATTTATTCTGTTTAGACTCATATCAGTTCTCAGTATACTTTACTTCTTTCTGCTGCTGTTCTATGTGCAAAGCAATTCAATTTAGGTACAGTCCAGGATTTTTCAATTTAATGGCTTATTTTCTTGAACGAAAGCCTGAAAAAATTGTTACTCATTTTTATTTTTTATTTGGGATCCATACATAGATAAAATAAATCAACGTTTAGTACTTGCATGGCAGAAAGACGATTTAAAAGAAAGATGGTTTTCATATATAACCTGTAATTCGGACTGAAAGGAATATCAACTTTTGAACATTTTCTGCAGGACAAATATATTATAAATGCTTTACGAATTTACGATGTGTCGTATCAGTATTTGCTTAGGCAAATTCAGCCTTAGCGCTTTGTCATAAATATGCAAATTATTTCCTTTAAATTCCATCTAGATTCATCTTTAGATTTCTCATGATGGCGCCTGGGTTGCACTTTTTCGTTCACTTTGTTTTTTAATTTTTAATTTTGTTTTAGAACTGGAGATGAAAAATAAAGCGTTCCTGGCGTATTTCCATGAGTAATTTAATAATAAATGTTGCCTCAATGTAATTTGTTTCATTTCGATTTAAACAGCCAAAGGCTGTGAAGTTATTGTAACTTTGCGTAAACGGAATTCCAAAGGTTTGATCCGGTGGGAATGAATATACTAGTAAAAAATAAGTACGAGATTTTGCGAGTTCGCGTAACATAGGTGTTGGCTGACCATGTTTCATAATGTAGTACTAGGGATTGCTGAAAGTGAGACAAGTTCAAATAGCTTTAAATGGAAATGCATGTAAAGGTGCTGTAGCGTTTGTGTGTAGCTGACTTACTAAAACACTACATAGATCAAAAACGTCCCCTACAGTAAAATACGAGTCACTCAAATAAAGTCAGGAAGTTGTTACTTACAGCTAATCCTTTATTGCTTTCAAAAGGCACTTAATCATTTGCACTTCAACAAGGTGAGATCACGAAAACTTGAGTTAATATCCACAATCAATTAACTACGAAACATAACGCTGGAACTTGAATTAATTTCCACAAGAACACAACACTGTTATTAAAGTAGAACACGTAGCCTTCACAAATACTTAAACGGCAGTTAAGCAGTCGGGTATCCAAAAGAAGCATTAACGTTCACCATCCAACATTTCCTCCTCACGGTTACTGCGTCACCATTATATATATCGTCTTGTCCTTATCACATTCATACATCTCTTACATACGGACCTCATGGTGTTGCCAAACCTCAATTCGTGTGAGAGAGAAGATATCCCGTTAAGCTTGGAAAGTGCAAAAGAGAACATACTCAAATTCGCATAGGAAAAGGAACTAAAAATTAAAGTTAAATAGAATATACGTCCCAGTGCTTGTGAAATGTAACGGATATTACTTTGGATGCGGATAGGGAAAAAGTTGAAAAGGAATCAAATGCTATTGGGTTTCAAATCAGTCAAATTGTTCTTTTCTACACAGCGTTAAAAAGAACTTTTATGCATTGCTTTATATCCAAAGGCAATGATTTTCCTTGAGAGAATTAGTGATTTAGACAATCTCAAAAGTTATTCAGAATCTGGCGAAGATAATATGATAATCAAAAGAAAAATGGTAACTGGCGATAGTTGCATATAAGTGCGTACATGAATCAGTTTTGGAAAAGTTAAATAAAAAAAAATACATTTCGTAGTGAGGCTTATAAACTACTTGGACGCTGTGCGATTTAAAATTTATGCACCCTTAAACTGAAATAGTTAAGATGATATTGAACGCTTTTTTCCTGAAATACTGTGCGTCTTTCAATTTATGACATTCGAGTCGACTTACCACACATACTTCAGTCCTTTGGCAGATAGAGCTGAACATTTTCTATATAATACTGCTTTCTCTCACACACACATCTCTTTCTGTAGAAAATTTTCTACGATACTTGAAGTGGCAGCAGAAAATAATTTTGGCATCTGAGGAGAATTAAAACTTTGATAAGCTACCGCAAAAACTGCTTTCCAAAGGGATACCTCTATGTAAGGAGAGGGATGTTTTTCAGCATTTTAACTCTTTCTCTCTTTTTCTTTCTTAGTTTTCTAAATTCGTTTTTTCATTGTAAGATAGTTTCTTTTTTGAGAACTTTAAACTTGAATTCGTTGTTGCCCAACTCAGTGAAAGCTCTTGATGCAGAACTTTATCCAAAGCGCCTTATCTGACTCTTTTCTTAAACGTCTTTCACTATATTGCGTCATGAACTTCATTCTTGATGTCTCCCTTGAGTACTACAAGTCACCCTCATCCGTTTTCTTTCTTCTTCTTTCACTCTTTGTAGTCGTATCCTCGATTTATTCTCTCAAAATCGTTCTGAGGATTTCCACCGCCTATTTCTCCGATATTTTTCTACTTTTCTTGTTTCCTCGTCTTTTTATTTTTATAATGGTTGAGTAACACTTTCTTCTGCACACACTGATCGTTACAAACCTTTTACATTTCAAAGTATAGTGTTTAAATAAAACAAGGGAGAAAAATCTGTACTTTCCCTCTTCATTTCTCACCAATGGTTCGGAATACGTTGGATTAATTTATATCCGAAGAAATATATTGAATCATTTAGCTTAAAAACATAATGAAACAACAAGTAAGCTACGATGAGACATCGGCCTACTCCCTTCGATCGCGAACTCTGCAGGAAAAAATGGAACTCTCTCTTCACATTTATCGCCGTAAACTTTACGGTACCAATCCCGATCCAGGGACCGCAGATTCGAACACACCGACAGGTGGCGTGAACTGTTTAGGACGTACCCAATGGACCGTGTAGCCATTGGGCTTCCCTGATAGATCGTTTTGCCACGCGAATTTTTTCATGGGCTGCCTTTAATCCAATATTAGTTACAGAACACAGACAAAATTAACACACACACACATTAGAGCATTGACACATTACATTTCAGATCGATGGCATAGAGGAACGCACAATCCGAGTTAGTACAATTCAGTATTGGGAGCGCAGTCCCGCCGTCATTCGTCTGTTGCTGGTTTAGCCGTGGTCAACTCTGTTCCTCAGGATCTCGATTTCTCGCTTGAGACTCGGACGGGCAGAGTCCAGGCTGGAGTGGCTAGTGTCGAGTTTCAAGCGATATCTCTTGTTTGCACTCTGGCAGTTGGGGCACCATGAATCATTGGAACATCCCCAATGCTTGGGCCCAGCCTGCCTACTGCGGGCATAAGTCTCAAACACTGCGGGACACCGGGCTTTGTTGTGCCCAAACTCGTTGCATTTAAAGCACCGGGTCTCTCTCAAAAATTCTCAGCGGGAGAGAACTCGCCAGGCAAGGTTGGCCTTACCCCTCCTGATCAGGGCACGAAATTCTACTGGCGCAAGTTCAAGCACCCAGTGGATAGTTCTCTCTCTTCCCTTGATGGGAAAGAGAACCCTGCATTTGTCCGGTTCCCTTAGCACGTTCTAGCAAGGAAAGCCATCCTGCACCCATTCTATCTCAGTATCCGCGTTAGTCCTGCACACTATCAGGCTCGGCAGTCTCTTTACGAGGTTTTTAACCTTGTACGTTTCGACCAGGTCCACAGGTCTCTCTGAGCTTCTGCACCCCTTCCGCACTAGTGCATTAGATGAGAATACCCTTGTTCACTTTTTTCGCACCTCGTACGCCCGGGTCCACGTCCCGCTGGAACGTCTGCTTGACCTCGCTGGGAGACGTCTCTGGGTTCTTTGGATAAACCAGGAGAGCCAGCTTCGGTTGAGGACGTTTTAGCCCACTTGCCTTGAGCTTTTCGCTCGCTATATCTGCATAGGAACGTGGCTTTGGCTTCTCGACGGACTCTTCACTCTTCCGTTTCTTTAAACGTTCCTTTAAGTGTTCAATTTCCAGTAACTGTTTCACATGAGCCTCTTGAATCCTGTCTATTCTGCATTAAATAAATAGACAAAGTCATCGCTCTTTCCACGTTTTTCTTTAATTACACACAACAACCGAAAAATTGTATTTCGACACCCGTGGGATTGAATCTCAGATCTCTCGATAACTAGCCGAGTGCGTTCGCTTTATGCTACGGTGCCAACAATCCACGGCGCTATGTGTGTTTATCCATCAGCATCTGACCACAAATCCGTAGGGATTGACTCAGCAACTGATACATCTCCATCTGGTGGGGCTTAACTGCACAAGCTATTTTTATTATAGCTAATAAATCCAAAGGGCGAGAGAAATGGTGAAAATCTTCCAAATACGTGGAGACAATGTAAATAAACAAAGTCATCGCTCTTTCCACGTTTTTCTTTAATTAACAAAACACAGCAACCGAAAAATTGTATTACGACACCGCTGGGATTAATTGTATTATTGTATCACGACATCGCGTGGATTGTTGGCACCGTAGCGTAAAGCGAACGAACTCAGCTAGTTATCGAGATATCTGGGATTCGGTCCCAGCGGTGTCTTAGTCCAATTTTTCGGTTGCTGTGCGTTAATAAAAGAAAAATGTGGAAAGAGCGATGACTTTGTCTATTTGCATTGTCTCCACGTATTTGGAAGATTGTCACCTATTCTGAATTTTTAAAGGAAACTTGCATCACAATAATGGAATGCTGAACTGCAATGAACTCTCCTGACGGAAAGCGTCGACGCAGTTTTTACTATGCTACCTTCTCTTATTCCACTCTAGGAAAGAGAGCTAGGTGTGACACGAATTTTTTTAATTCGTTTCTTCATCACGGCGGCCAGAATGGGTAAGTAACTTACCCTAACTATCGGTACTGACTGAGGCGTTTCTGTTAGCAATGAATAATTAACTACACGTGTAGGATGCATCCTTTTGTTGTTTACTAACGTAAACGCTCTTCAACAAAAATGAACGTATTATACATAAAGAATAATGAAACATAACTACACCGTAAAGTCCATTACAATAAAGATCATTCTTAAAGAAAATTGAATTACTTTATCGCAATACGAAGGCTTTGCCTTTTTTTTCACCATTGATGTCTGCACTGTAAAAAATAAGTGATGTGAATTCACGGAAAAATCTTGACAAAAACGAGCAGCAAAGTTCCGTCTTTTAACGAAATTTTGTTTTTAAAAGCGCCCATTTCTTTATTAAAAGCGCCGTATTTTCACAGACTTTCCGTGGTCAGTAATTCCGTTTATTTCAGAAAATTCCGTTAAGGGTTTTCTTAATGGAATAAACGACCTCAGAACGAAAACCATCGGTGGGACTCGTTCCGAGATCGTTTGGGTTAGCTCACCAGAAACTACGCGTCTTAACTACTGAGCTAGAAAGACTCGGAAGCCAGAATCATGCAAGTTAAAATGAATTACGCGATGATGGAACTTTTTTTATTTGTAGTTAATGCGAGTGAATTATTCATTTTATTTTCTGTTGGAGTTTATTATTTTTTGAATAGATTTGTAACAATTGTATTAATATTTTTCTATAGCTGGACTTATCATAAATTAAGTACTTTTTTTATCGCGATTTTTCGAAGCAACAGATTGCTTTGGAACTTAAGTCTTTTTAAATTGGCAATGACTTGATTTTCAATTGTCTTCAAGAAAAGGTGAAATGTACTGTTTTATAGTACTATTTCACAAAACTCTTAAATATAAGATTTACTCTTGATAGCTATAGTAACTTTTGTCTTAAGGACTCTACAAACTGACACATACATATCATGCAATCACCTGTATAATAATTTAAATACCCGGTTTCTTACGGTAGCACATTGTACAATAGCTGATGCACAAAATGGGAGAGAGGAGAAGAAATCTCCTGTGCCACAATAAATAAAACTCATGCGATATTCTACTCACAATATCCAATCTCGCTACAGAACTTCAAAATTAAATTCCTTTGACAGACGATTGAAATTTAACAGTTAATCAAACCTTGTGTATTCCCACGAATCTTTCCTATTACCTGACCTTTTTCGTCATGTGAACATGGAAAAAGGAAAAACAGAATTTTTTCGTTACTATACGAAAGAAATTGGGGAAAGGTTTCTGAAAATTCAGAATTTTCTTGTCGAACGAAAAGTCCGTGAAATTCAGGTTTCTTTCCATCATTTCACGGAAAAGGTTGTATCAGAAGTAAGCTATGTTTTGATAATTCACGAAAGGAATCACGTAAAGTAGCTCGTGAATTTCAGAAAATTTGTAACAATGTGATGTCTTAGTGGTTTGGAAGAACAGCACGGCGTCATCCAGTCCGAGTGCTCCTGCGATTCCACAGAACTGTCACATACAACCCTGGAATTCAGCTATTTAGAAACACTGTTTTAATGCCCTTGACATCAGCTGTATAGAAGTCATATGTCACACGCTACCTTAATTGCTTGGACACTATATTCATGTACAGAGGACTGAGGTACACACTGCTGGTGACACGTAAATACCTTTTTTCTCGTTTCCGATTCTGTCATTTCCATATTTTCAGGAGGCCTGTAGCTTAAACCATTAAAGAGCTACTCATACTAGTCATAGGATCAGAAAACCATCACAAATGCATCAAAGAAGCTTCAGTTTAAAAGTGAAAATGTTTTTTCGTCCACGGTAATGCTTCTTTCACACACAGTAAGTTTGCGAGTAACTTCCGAAACGTATGCCCACTTTGGATCTTAATTTATCGTAGAAAGTAAGTTTTCACTTGAAAAAGAAAAAGGTTTGCAAGTTCCTGCGTAAAAGGAAAAGTTTCACTTGGGATCAATCTAACTCTAATTGTCATGTGCTTTGCTTGATGTTCGGATTTCAAAACGTTTCCACAATGATGAATCTATTAGGCAATAAAAAAGTATTTTTTTCTTCCTGTAGAGAGCATTCCTGTTATGTTTTCCGAAATTAAAGTAAATGTAAAGGGGAAAAAATCCAAAACAAACGGTGAAGCAACTATAAAATCACTAAAAATTTCAAAAAGTGTTTGAATGAAAGAACAAAATGGATAAAGAAAAAAACTGATGCAAAATAAAAAACTACATCTGCTTACAAATTGCTAACATGCAGACAAAATAACTACCAGCTGCTGAAAGTGAAGCTCGAAAGGGGGAAAGAAAAAGATGGATACAAGAGACGCATTAAAATATTCACAAGGAAAGACGAAGCAACCGAAATTTATTAAAAAGCTAAAACAAATTGACCCAATTACGAAGAAACACAATGCATAGAATGAAAACATATGAAATGAATGTGAAAGGAAGTATTTGTACAATACTGAAATAATGACAGATACGGAAAAGTAAGTATAATTATGCCTTTGCATTTTTAATACATGCTGTAGTTTGCACAACATGAAATCAACTCAATTTCCGACTTCTGAATTTTTTTGCGTAGAACTTTCGCTGAACTTTCCATTTTGGTGAACTTTACTTTTACTCCATTTTCTTTATTTTATACGTTTATTCCCGTGCCATTGATTTCTTACGTTACTGAGAACAATCATCCACAAATTTTATTTTGCGGATACGTTCAGTCAAAATCGGAATTCCTCCATTATTGTTTCAAACATTTTCCAAATATCACCATTCCTCATTATTCTTTTTATTTTTATTCTGACATTTTTTCATGTTGCTTTCCTTCGTCTTCTGTCATTTGATGTAACTTATTTTTTATTTTCTTTCGTCTTGAGATCCCTGAGCCTCACTCTTTCTTTTCTCTGTGAATGATGGGCAAACTTTCCATTTTACTGAATGCTTAAGTCATCTGTTTTCACTTCCTGAGTTAAGGTCTACCACCAGTCATTGTTTTTTGTTTCTGGTTCCGTACAGGCAAAATATTAAATGGCAGTCTTGTTGACAGTCATGAGCTGATAAATGAGATGAAAGCTTTTATCACATTAGTTCTTTCTTTGAAGTCCAATCGTTAATTTTATTTCGAGATGAAACTGGAAAGGTAAATACATATTACTCCTAGCAGTATCTAAATAACATTATAATAAAGCTGAAAAGAGCGGGAAATAATAATGAGATACATTAATCTCTTCTCCCACTTTTATCGTTCACCTGTCTTGTCACGTTGATGAAATTCCGTCTCGTTTGTGCCCAGCAAAGCCTCCTTTACAACCCAATTATTTTTGCCGCATTTATTTTCTGTGGTGTTTATGGACGTTAGAAAGATGACGGAATGGTTAACTAAGAAAGACAAGTAAAATATGATTACATTCAAACTTAAAAGTTGCTGGGAAAATGCATTAAGACAAGGAACAGCAAAAACATTGTCGAAAATGTAAGGAGAGCGTAGCAGTTTTAATAAATCTTTATGAAAGCAAATAAAACATCTGGAAGTGGCAATATGCCTCGACACTTTATTTGGTGTAGGATTTGCACTTGATTAATTTCGCAAGTTGATTACAGTGAATCGAATTTTAAAATAACATCAATGGCAGCCATTTGCGATGCATAATAAGATTTCTTCCTAGTTCTCGTAAATGTTTAAATAATGCAAATGTCGAGTATTTATGGGTAAAATGTTCGAAAATAACATGAACCCTTTTAAAATTTTGTTTATTTAAATTACTAGCAAAGAAGCCCGCCGTTACCGGGGTTTAACAAAAAATACATAAATCATCACCTGCGCCAGCTACATCAAAACTTTCCTGAAATTATAAATACTGTAAGGAAATATTTAGTTGAAATATGTTCCATTAATCAAAAAAATAGAATTAAAATCAGAATAAAATTCCCACCAATAATTTCTTCACAATTAGCTGAAATCAGCAGCATTTATGGACTTCGAGTGTACGAAATTTGAAATGTTTTAGACATTTGAGTATTTTATTAACGTATCGTGTCAGTTCAACGTACAGTTCTTCTAAAGCATATGTGTGTTTATACTTGAAAAGCCTTTGGGTAAATAATGTTGAGTTTTCTTGTGTGATGAAGATATTTCTGTTATTGCTAACTCCGGGGCAACCAACATAGAGCTGGTCATGAGGAAAGCATGGGTTTTGCAGATTGAATCCAACAAATGTTAAGGATTAACCCTGTGCCGTGTGATAAAATAAGCGCTAAGAAACACAAAAGTCATGATGTTAAATCACCACATACGACATGAAATGATACGACATGCCAATAATAAAGAGTTTTACATAAAATTCCTTGCCCTCTGCTTATTCTAATTTGTAGTTGGTGGCACAAGATTCGCACTTCTGTGGTTACCTACTTACTTAAAGCGATTTATGCCACTTTTATAACCATTGTGATATCCACGAACACACACACACACACACACACACACACACACACACACACACACACGTCGAAAAGGGCTATTTTGTGGAAGTAGGTGCATCAGCTTACCCTTTAGTCTCTCAATGGGGTAAAGGCTGTTTTTTACCCCTTCTCCTCCTTACTTACACCCGACTCCATGCACTAGCCTGAAGAAGAGAATTCTTAATGCGTCCTCGAATAGATGCCTATGCACGGCAGTTACTATAATGAATAAAATTCTCCGGCTGGACGTGTAGTGCAGGAAAGCTTACGTTAAGTCACGTTAGGGTTATTGAAAGGTTACTTGACGTAGCTAAAGTGTGCTTAATCTTCAAAGTGCTAGAGTTTGTTTAGGTAAGACACGCACGTGCAATAAATTCCTAGAATATGGAATTTATTTTTACTCAGTGTTCCTCATTATCTTGAATATCAGTAATATAACTTCGGTTTTAGTACATTAGTACCTTGAAGGCTCCTTATTAGAGTGGTAAACACAATATACCCTGAACTTAACGTAAACACTCAATGAAGTAGACTTAACGGCCAGACAGAGGTCTGACAATAAAATGAACTAAGAAAACGTACTCACTTTTAACCTTTTATTGGGGAGCTCCTGGTATTACTCAAATACACACTCCAAAATAACACAACTACTGATAGCCCGAACTTTCGTACTATCGTAATATCGTAGAAAAGTAGGTAAATCGCATATCAATAATCATTAAGAACCTATCACATATAAAAAAACGAAGCTCCTTGGTATACTTGAGCGCGCCTATATATACTGCATACCACCACGTCATGACTTACACTCGTTGCCATATATAATTCAGCAGGAGAAACAACATCTCGTTAAGTGAGAAGATAATTTGCATAGAAAAATAAAATAACAAGAGATAGTAAAATCAAAAAGAAACTGAATCTAGAGTATACGTTACATCATCTCCCCCTTATATATATATATTTTTTTTTTTTGAAAAACCTATCAAATTTTGAGTGTAGTCTTACATTTCGCTGACTGACGTTTATCGTCCTACTTTTTTTTGTGGCAGCCGTATTTACAACTTCAAGCTTGGCATAACAAATTCAGTAAACCTGTGTCCGCAGCTATTGTCGTCTGTGAAGTAGGAAACACTTTTTATACGTGTACAGAACAAACGTGCATCGGCATACCTTATTTTTATTCTGCCCAGCAGGAATCACTTTTTTGATTTCATTTTACTTCCTCATATTTTCAACTCTATATATATTTATCATTGATTACAAACAAACTGTATCAGCAGCGAAGATTGCCTGTAGTTGCCTAACAGTAACAATTTTCACTATTTTACCCCTAACACACATATATATATAAAAAAAAACATTCGGATTAGTAGACGGACATAGAATATATATATATAAAAAACTACATATATCACAAAAAAGAATGCGTAGGACCACACGGGAAAAAATATTCTGTCACGCCAACTGGTCGTGCAGGAAAAACAACATAATGAGAAAATAACCTGTCCACGAGAACTTACTTATCTCGAGGACGCATAAAAAACCCTAGTACGATATCTTTTTCCAGGCCTAATCGGACTGGTAAATTCTGGTGGCGCCGATCTTTTCTGCGACTTGAATGGATCTGGAACATCTGTAGTCTGTCGGTCAAGAAATTCTGAAGTCTGTCGGTCAAGAAATTCTGAAGTCTGTCGGTCAGGAATTCCCTGCGTCTGACAGGAACGGTTAGGAACGGCTGAAGTCTGTCGGTCAGGAATTCCCTGCGTCTGACAGGAACGGTGAGGAACGGCTGAAGTCTGTCGGTCAGGAATTCCCTGGGTCTGACAGGAACGGTCAGGAACGGCTGAAGTCTGTCGGTCAGGAATTCCCTGCGTCTGACAGGAACGGTCAGGAATTCCCTGCGTCTGACAGGAACGGTCAGGAATTCCCTGCGTCTGACAGGAACGGTCAGGAATTCCCTGCGTCTGACAGGAACGGTCAGGAATTCCCTGCGTCTGACAGGAACAGTCAGGAACGGCTGAAGTCTGTCGGTCAGGAATTCCCTGCGTCAGACAGGAGCGGGCTCCCCCAGGCTTTCAATATGTTGTCCCTTTGTGCTGGGGCCCGTGTTGTCCTTCCAGCATTCTTTTGAAGGGACGTGGCTCCGGCCACATCGCTTGTTTTCTTTTTCTACTTTTTGGCATGACAGTAGAAGCAGGCATCGGCCCTGTTTGCCCTGAAGTTCCAGGGGCGAAACCCGGGCGGATGCAAGGATCTCTGCCTTCGTCGCTGTTGCGGCGAAGCAGATTGGGGAGACAAGTTGCGTTTTCGACCAGCTTTTGGTGTTGCTGGACGGTTTGTAATATGTGTCTGACGTTTAGGAATCGTCAAACTATTGTCTATATCTGGTAAATCAGAAATATGTGATGACTCTGAGTCGCTGCTGTAAGTTAGTGGTCGTGCAGGGCGATGTTTATTTCTGCCTATTGGAATACTCTCTGACAAGGTACTCAAGGAAGTAGGAGCTTGTGTTGGTGCAGAGTTATTAGGGAATGGTGCAGCAATAGTCTCGGCAATGGTTGGAGGGAAGGGAATGATACTAGAATTTGGCCGCCCCGGTGGCGCAGTGGTCTAAGGCGTTGGCCTCTGATCATTCGTCCGTGAGGGGTCCGGGTTCGAATCCCGGTGAGGCATGGATGTTGTGTTTGTCTTACGGCACTGGCTCTCTCCCTTCCCTGGAACCAGTGACCCTAAATTAGGGACGGGCGACTGCTTATAGCCCATTGAGTTGCTCACGGTGGTCGTTAAACCTCCAATCAAAAAAAAAAAAAAAAAAAAAAAAAGGATACTAGAATTTGAAGAACTTGATTCGAGCCTTCGTCTTATGGTAGAATCAGGTTGCGTTCTTGGAAGCCAGTCTTGTGGAGGGGAGGGTGAAGAAAAAATCACTGGAGATTCTTCAAAAAGGTTTATCGGTTCGTCCAAAATTTCTGGAGGTTGATCGTGTGGTAAAGACTCTTGAGTCTGTGGAACAGAAGGTTGAGTAGGGTTGATTATAAAATCTATATTTCGTTCATGATACTTGCGACACTGAGCAACGTGTACGTATTGAAATTGATTGTCAGGTTTTTCAAGGATAATGTTATTTTCATACACATTTGCCACCCGATATGGGCCTTCGTAGCTATGTGCAAATTTCTTTACTAAAGTATGAGAAACAGAAGACTGGAAGTGTGTCTCCAAGAGAGTTAGATCTCCAACGACAAGATCTGGTTCCCTACGCCTAGTATTATAGTATCTTGCTTGAGCCGCTTGTGCTCCTATCATTGCAACACGAGCTTTCTCTGCCATGATTCGTACTGATTGCGGAGTTGGTCGCTAGTTTAGTTCGTCGATAATCCCCGTTAAATTTTCAAAAGGGGTCTTAATTTTTCGACCCAAAAAAAGTTCTGCGGGAGTAAACTTAGTAGATTCGTGAACAGACGAGCGGAGGGCGAACGAAAAAAGCTCAAGATGTTCGTCCCACCGCTCGTGATGATCCATGACAAATGTAGCGATCATTTTAACTAGCGTGCGGTTTACTCGTTCCGCGGGATTACTCTGGGGATGATATGGGGAAATGAATTTATGCTTTATGTGTAGTCTCGCACACATTCTTTCAAAAATGTCAGAAATAAATTGAGGACCATTATCCGAGACTACTTGATTAGGTGCACCATATCTAGAGAATACTTCATTAATTAATACATTACAAATAACTTCCGCCGTAGCGGCTTTAATGGGAAAGACCTCGATCCATTTAGAGAAATTATCGGTTAATACTAAAACGTAACGAGCTTTGTTTTTAACAGATAAAGGATAAGGTCCCAATAAATCTATTGAAATAATGTCAAAAACATGAGAACTTGAACTAGATTTCAAGTGACCGGCCGGTCTTACATTACGGTAACTATAAATCTGACACAAGTGACATGATTGAACGTATGCGAGCACACTTTGGTACATGCCAGGCCAATAGGCAGCATCCCGCAATTTACAACGGGTCTTGCGAATACCTTTAATGGCCTGCAATAGGTATGTGATGAAATTCGTTTAAAAAGGCCATACTAAGGGTTCGCGGAATACATGGGCGAAACTCTGCCCTAGTAGTCTTAGATTTCGTATAGTAAAGAAGACCCTCCATGACTTCAAAATGCTGTGGCCTCCCAGCCAGAGAAGGGTCACTTTGTTGTGGTGAACCCGCAAGCAAAAAATTATAGGTTTCCCCAAAATCTGGATCATTTACTAATTCTGCCATTATCTGCTCTCTGGATGTTATATCAGCTATTAAAAGTAAAGGCTGACATCCAGGAGTAGTTTCTGTGGGAACCCCACTAATCGGGACGCGAGATAATGCATCCGGTAATTGATTCTTATGACCTGGCTGGTACGAAATTTTGATATTACTCTCTTGTAACTTAAGAGCCCACTTCATAAGTCTGTTAGAGAGGTGCTTAGCAGAATTCAAATACTGAAGGGCAGAATGATCCGTAATTATATTAACTGTCAATTCGTTGAGATAACATTGAAATTTTTCAAGAGCATACACTACAGCAAGACATTCGCGTTCCGTAGCTGAATAATTGCGTTCAGCTTTGGCTAAAGTACGGGACCCAAAAGCTGTTGGATGCCCAGCTTGTGACAAAACGCAACCAAGACCAACTCCGGAAGCGTCAGTGTAAATATCAAATTCCTTAGTATGATCTGGGAAAGCTAATACAGGAGGCTGAGTCAACGCAGATTTTAGTGCTTTAAACGCTGCGTTAGCCTCAGGTGTCCAAACAAACTTCTTGTATTTACGTTTCAAAGCATACAATGGCTCACAGATTGTAGCATAAGCGGGGACGAACTGCTGATACCATCCGGTCATTCCCAGAAAGCGTGATAGTTCTTTGGCTGTTTTTGGCCGTGGAAAGTCAACTATAGGCCTGAGTTTTTCATCATCCGTAAATAAGCCGTGGGGAATGATTTTCAACCCCAGATATACAATCTCGTCCCTCGCTATCTGGCATTTACTAGGTTTTAACGTCAAGCCAGCATTGTATATGAGTTGGAACACCTGTTTGAGCAGAGAAAGGTGCTCGTCAAAAGTCTCGGATGTAATAATAATGTCATCCAAATATACATGCACATGGGGACCTAGAACAGGTCTGAGAACCGTATTCATAAGCTTTTGGAAAGTAGCATGTGCAGAGGCTAGTCCAAATGGCATACGCAGGTATTCATAAGCCCCAAAAGGAGTCACAAAGCCTGTTTTACCTACGGAGTCTGGATGTACCGCAACCTTCCAATATCCACTCGCCAAATCCAAGGTTGACATCCATTTAGTTGACGATAGGTCATGCAAAATATGCGACATGACAGGTAGTGGATAATTTATCGCTTTCGTGACTTGGTTGAGCTTGCGGAAATCTGTCACGAAACGAAATTCGTTGGGTTGTTTCTTTGGAACAAGAAAAGCAGGTGCGGCCCAGGCGCTTGTTGATTCCCTTATTATGCCCTGTTTAATCATCTCTGAAATTTGACTTTGTATTTCATTTTTTTATGGGGAGCACAAGGGTAAGATTTCGTCGCTATCGGTTTCGAACCATCAGTGTCAATGACGGGATAAACCACCTGTGTGAAACCAGGTTGGTCGGAAAATAAACCAGGTCTTTCATTCAAAAGTTGAGAAAGCTGGTTTCGTTGCTTCTCATTCAGTTGGTTACTTAGTAACAAATTCGTTATGTCTATAGGATCTTTAGGAATCACTTCGACAGGTTCCGGAAAGGAAATAACATGTTGGTCGAAATTCATGGTAACTTTAAAAGTATTGATAAAATCTATGCCCATTAGACATTTAACAGGTAGGGCGTCTATGAGCAGGAAAGAATGCGCAAAACGAGCCTTTCCCAGCCCTAGAGATAATGTGACAGTTCCTGTGATACTGAATATTTCGTTATTTGCACCTCACAAATACTGCGTCGCAGGCTGGACGTGTATTGCAGGAAAACTTTCAATGCAAAACTTCGTATTTAGGGCTGATATTTCAGAACCACTGTCGAACTTTGTCTCGACAATAATAACTTCAATTGTCAATAACACATCAGGCAACTGAGGAGTTTGGACAGTCAATAAATAATACTATATTAGGGTCAGAATTCTTGGTATCAGGAAGCAGTGCCGACTCCTTGGTCTACTTCCTTTGGAAGTTTAAAGGATTCTTGGTTGTATTTTCATGCGGTCTGAAACCTCGGCCCTGCCTGGTATCGGTAAAGTTCTCACGCTTAGAAAAACTTCGTGAAAACTGCTGCAGGAACTCCGCATTTCTGTTGAAATTTCCATTTCTATTATTTCTTTCCTCAGCACGGGCAGAAAAATCATTATTGCCCTTAGCATAAAAATGTTCCGAATTCTGCGGATTGGAACGGGGTTGAGCATACTGGGCATTTGTACTGTACCCAGAAAATTGTTTAGAAACTAGCGGTTGGTGTACCACTCTTCTATGCGGTGGTACGTATGATGCTTGGACTTGCACCTGTGTACGCTCGTGTTGAAAGTTATTAGCCTTATTATGCTGCTGAGGATTTTCGTGATAAGCCTCCCGGGGTTCCCGAGCATGTTTAGTTGGTCCATGTTTGCCGTGTCGCTCCTCATACGTTCGCATGAGGCGAAGGCATTCATGTATTGTAGCAGGGTGTCGGACCTCAATAAAATCCTGTAGAAATGGATCGAGCTGTTGCAATAGGGTGTCCAACATGTCGACATGACTGGCATGTGGATCCCATAATTTATACAAGCGTGTTGTTTCTAAAGCAAACGCAACAGGGCTATCGTTGGGTCCTTGCTTACGAGAAAAAAGTTGTTGTGCAAGGCCAGCTCGACTGAGGCCGAAAGGAAAGACTTTTAAAAATTCCGCTCGGAAATTCTCATAATGAGAATCCGGGTTCGATACTCTCCACTGCCGATACCAGGTCTTAGCGGCATCTTTCAAGCAAGTGCCTGCTATTTGCGCTTTGCAATCTTGAGGAATATTGTATAAGTCGAAATGATCCTCCAAATCCTCGAGAAATTTCAAGGACCCCTCCAAACCATTGAAAGTAATTGCTCCCTCATGCGGCACGATATGTGCAAGCATTTTGCCTCTGTGAGAGGATTGAAATACCTCAGGTACGACCCGCGACTCAGAGTGATATGAAGCTGGTGAATGACGAAATTGTGAGGAATGCCTGGGTACGTGCAAATCATTGATATCAAAGTTAGACCCACAGGCTTCCTGCAAATTGTCGAAAATAACCCCGCCTCCACCGAAACTTGATTCAGGTTGAAATAGTGAAGTTTTCTCAGGTAATGAAGACATAGTCAATAAGTGTCAATACCTCGTGTTTAAGAAATGTTCGGGCGCCAATTATAATGAATAAAATTCTCCGGCTGGACGTGTAGTGCAGGAAAGCTTACGTTAAGTCACGTTAGGGTTATTGAAAGGTTACTTTACGTAGCTAAAGTGTGCTTAATCTTCAAAGTGCTAGAGTTTGTTTAGGTAAGACACGCACGTGCAATAAATTCCAAGAATATGGAATTTATTTTTACTGAACGTTCCTCATTGTCTTGAATATCAGTAATATAACTTCGGTTTTAGTACATTAGTACCTTGAAGGCTCCTTATTAGAGCGGTAAACACAATATACCCTGAACTTAACGTAAACACTCAATGAAATGGACTTAACGGCCAGACAGAGGTCTGACAATAAAATGAACTAAGAAAACGTACTCACTTTTAACCTTTTATTGGGGAGCTCCTGGTATTACTCAAATACACACTCCATAATAACACAACTACTGATAGCCCGAACTTTCGTACTATCGTAATATCGTAGAAAAGTAGGTAAATCGCATATCAATAATCAGGAAGAACCTATCACATATAAAAAAACGAAGCTCCTTGGTATACTTGAGCGCGCCTATATATACTGCATACCACCACGTCATGATTTACACTCGTTTCCACATATAATTCAGCGGGAGAAAAACATCTCGTTAAGTGAGAAGATAATTTGCATAGGAAAATAAAATAACAAGAGATAGTAAAATCAAAAGAAACTGAATCTAGATTATACGTTACATTACTTTCGGGTTTCCAATTCGTTTTACCACTTCGCCTGTCTGCTGATCAACGTCACTCTTGTCTTAACTGTATTTAGCCACCTAGCGACGATTGCATATCGTCATATTCGGTAGAGTGGCTTTCGATCTCTCCAATTAATCCTCTGGCATGGAACAAGGCTTTTCTTTAAAACTCGGAGTGCACACTGGTTTCCATTTCAGAGTAAAAATTAAGGTTTTTATTTTCTCTAGATCCAGGGCAGATTTGCTTTTCTTGGCCTAAGCTGAATCGTTCTTCTTTCAGACAAACACGGCTTCAGGGAGAGTACTTTTAGCCATTTCTTGGGATTCTAACCAACTGCGCGGTACAACTGTAAAAACTTTTACAGAGAGCTTAGCTCTCCCCAACAAACTTTCTGCTGTCAAAGTGGCGACCGGACTGATTTCTTTTCTCAGCTTTTCTGTTACCATGGTCTGCCTTCCATCAATTGCCATTTTAGTAGCAGAAAGCTTTAGAAGCGCAAATGAGAGTGGCACACACTTACGTTCAGAATATTGCGGTAACCCTCTGTGTGATCCCTGCTTAAATCTCGGCCCTTTTTTCTTTGATCTGTCACTTTTGCTCCCGAAAACCGTCAAAAAGTCACCTCCAAACCCTTCGCACTAAACGATTTTAATGGCTTTCCCTATCTACAAAAGTGGGGTCCGGTTGATGTAGGTGGCCAAACGATGTGCTTATCGCACAAAGCCGTACCTTAGCCTTAGCTATGCACTACTGCGTTCACAACCTCCATAACAAAATCAACTCTTAAATTCGTTTCCCTTCTCTTATTAGCGCCCCTAAAACCTTCCAATTAGATGCAATATTAAACGGTAAGATCCAAATAAGGCTGACCCCGCCTCCTCCTAATCTAATTAACTGAGACACCTGAAATCAGGAACAATATCGTTGTTTCTATCACGTTTGGCGTGAGGTTCTAGTAGTTTAAGATTTCGCAAATCTGATTTTCAAAATAAAGAGCTCCGAAGTTCAAACAAGCATGTTCCTCGTCAGGTTTTGGCAAAATTTCAAACTTCTATGTTCAGCAGTTTTTTCTGTCGGCTACTGATAGACAGAGATTACAGAATAACTACCTAATACGCAATAATGACAGTATTACTGTATTAACTGAGATAAACAAAAGGAAAATTCTTCATATGAAAAAGATAGTTTTTATCATTTTGTGAGAAAGTAATTTTTAAAGAACTTTTTTTAAAGTAAACTGAAATCTTACTAAGAGCAGACAGAAATTAATTCAATAAGGATTTTTTTATTCTTTTTATTCTTTTTTTTTATCAAAATGAGATCATTCGAAAAACGGAAATTGATGTGATTCAATGTAGCTTTTCATTCTCTGCATAATCAGGCACTTATAAAAGCAGACCGAAATTTATCAAAATTCTGAAACTGCTGTTTCTTTTGGATATTACGTTCTAGTGCAAGATATACAATTTACTGAAATAATCGAGGGAAAACAACTGAAAGACTGATATTTTCCTTTGAATTAAACTTACTGCAGCTGAATAAATCAGTGAATTTTTCTTGCATAATGAATCTTTTAGAAAATATTTCTAGATCTAATTCTTGGCATTTCATGTATATTTTTATCCCGTATAGAATAATCTCTCTCTGTTTTTACCACAATTTAAGTATCTTAAGTTTCTTGGTTGATTCTTTAAGAAAACACTTCTATTTTATGAGAAGTTTTTGTTACATTAATCAGAGTACATTTTTCATTAGCTTGAATCTAAACATGCAGTCCTTGAGCAAGACTGGTTTGCATTATTATGTTCCAAATGTGAAATAGCGATTTAGTCTGTAGGATGACAAAACGTTTGAATCATCAGTTAAAGTGACATCCTGGTTCAATGAAAACAGTAGTAAAAAATTTTGAGTTGAACCAAGTTCAGATCTTCTTCACTTTCCTTGTGCTCAAATTACGGCTACTAAATACCATTTTGAGTACATTGTTTTTTTATTGGAGGTTTAATGACCATCGTGAGCAACTCAATGGGCTATAAGCAGTCGCCTTTCCCTAATTTAGGGTCACTGGTTCCAGGGAAGGGAGAGAGCCAGTGCCATAAGACAGACACAACATCCATGCCTCACCGGGATTCGAACTCGTACCCCTTTCGGACGAAGGATCAGAGGCCATCGCTTAGTTTCAATATTCGCTTTTATTCACTTAAAAGAATTACAACAGAACATCCCCAACCTCACACGCAGTGTGAGAGAAGGGGAGAAATAAAACAAAATGTAAATATTTCCAATGAAATGGTAATTGTACAAATAAGCAATGACAGGCATTGCATTATTTGCTGTAAACAGCAGTAGCTCTGGGATAATTGTTCATTGAATTCTTGGAACATCACTGGAGCGAAAAAGGTCGGAAACGGGTTTCCATAAAAAATCGGGGAGGACCAGTTGGGAAACGGAGACTACACCAGCGTGTACTCATGCGAGGAAAAAGAAAAAGTTGGCAGTAGGGGGATGGAGGACGGAGGAGAAAAAAGAGGCTCGGAAAGAAGATCAAGGGTGAAAGAAGGGGTTTGACGAATAAGCGGTAAAAAACGAAGGAACTGAACAGTCTCATGGTAGACTAGAGGAAAACGGGGAGGGGGAGTGGCAGTGTGAATATCCATCTTGAGAAGAAGATGGTTGCTGAGGCAAGGATTAAGGCGGGAAGTCAGGACGTTAAGCAGAAGAATGGAAGCGGAAGAGTCTGATTGAATTGTCAAACGGAGGAAATTGAAAATTCTTACAGCTTTATAACGTATGGGAATATCTGGCATATTGAGGCCACCACAAGTCGAAGGTAGAGATAATACTGAGGAAGATAACCAATGAGTGGATGACCAAACAATGCTGAGCATTGCTGATGTTGTTGCAGTTTGAACGTAGGCTGGTGGCGGTTGTGTAATCCAGGAATGATAAACTAAAGACAGGATGTGGGTGCCAGCAAGCTTTGCACAACTGTGGTAGGTCAAACAACATTTGAGCTTGAACCAGTAAGCAGCGGTGTGACGTAGTTTCGTAACGAAGGGCTTCATGTGGCCGCCACTGCTGAGACCCGGCTGCCAATGTGCACCCCAAGTATCTTTTGACTGGTGGAAGTCCAATGAGCGCACCACGGTGCATCGGGGCGATGTCTCCAGGAGCCACACCACAAGCCTGTATACTTTGAAAGGTTTAACGAAGCGCCGGAATCCGCAGCATACACTTGATACCATGTAAGAACAATTGTGAATTGCCATTCTTCTTGGATGAGAACTGTGAGATCATCGGCGTAGGTAGTAAGAACGATAGAATGGTGCCTGGTGCTATGCTGAATGGTGGAAAGGGGAGGTTGTAGAAGAGAACGGATAGGGCAAAGAAAAGGCTCAAAGACTAGAGAGAAAAGCTGTCCGGAAAGAGGACATCCTTGACGGATGCCCTTGCGAAACGGAATGGAGGCCGTAAGGAAAGAGGCAGTCCGGATATGGACAACTGAGTCCTGGTACAGGGCAATTAGGGCTGTGATGAAGACAGATGGGAAACCGAAGGCAGAGAGCACAGCGGCAAGCCACTGATGACTCACGTTACCAAAAGCCTGCCTCTGATCAAGATTGAGGAAGGCTAAGGGTGCGGAGGAAAGGTGGGCAAGGCAATATGAGTCACGGAGGAGATTTATATTAGTACGAATGCTTCGGCCAGGCATGGTGTACGTTTGATCGGGATGTATGACGGTGAGAAGGACATGGTTCAATCGAAGAGAGTGTATTTTAGTATAAATCTTGTAGTCAACATTAAGGATGGATATAGGACGCCAGTTATCCAACTCCAGCAGACACCCTTTCTTTGAAAGAAGAATTATGTGAGCCAGAGTAAAAGTGGGGGAAAAGCAGATAAGGAAAACGCAGCTGTAAAGCAAGGCAATAGGAGAGGGTGTAGGAAAGAGGAAAGCGTGCGAAAGAAATTAACTGTCAACCCGTCAGGACCAGATGACGAGTGACAGTTAAGTAAAGCAAGCGACTGTATTATTTATGCTGGGGTGATAGGCATAGAAAGAGATGCAACAAGATGCGATGGAATCTGTGGTAAGGCACGAAGAATCGAATCAGCATGCGGAGAACTTGACTGGAACTGAGCAAAACGTGACTGGAAATATGTTCTAACACCGGAGCAAATGAGAGTGGGGTCATGAGTAACAGTTCCATCGGGTAACTTCAGATTACGGAGGTGATGAACAGAACGTTTGTGGAATTCCAGTTGTTGAACCTGTTCACATAGATAGTCATTTGGCTGGAGATGAAAGAGCTTGAGGCGGTGAAGAGCTTGTTGGGAGACAGGAAGTAGCAAGGCACGAAGTTCAGCTTAGTAATGAGAAAACAGTGGAGAATCAAGATCTAGGGTGGAAAAATCGAGCGTGCAGCATCAATCTTCATAGATGCAGCAGTACGTTTTTCGTGGGAATATTGTTTGATATAAAGAAGAATCCGGGATTCGACATGTAACCAGTTTTGCAAGGGACAAGAAGCAAAAAGGGGCGTATATACGGCTTGTTGGAGCTGCGATTGAATGGAAGTGATGTAAGTTGGATCAAGTAAAAGATCATCATCAAGGGTTCAAGTACGGTAGTATTGCCAAGAGGATGGACCGGTGTGAAGACACATTACGACACAGCTGTGGTCGGAAGAAACTGTCGGTGTGTGAGAAAGGGAGAGAACTGAAGGAAGAAGAATTGAAGAAACATAAAACCGGTCAAGTCGGGCAGTTGTAGGGGAGGAAGTGGAGTGCGAGCGCCATGTGTACGAACGAAGAAATGGGTGCAGGTGTCGAAAAGAATCTTGGAGTTGTAGCTGGTTGATAGCTGTAGAAAGTGTTCGGGTAAGAAAATACCTGGTATCCGTGGATCCGTCCGATATGTCAAGGGATGGATCAAGGGTGTAGTTAAAATCACCATCTAAGATTATACACTGCCGGACAATTGCTAAGGACGGATGACAATAGCAACGATAGCAACCATAAAATGGAAGGCAGGAAAATGTAAAAATTAGCATAAGTGCGGGAAACAGTAAGACGTGTTGTGCGTATGCAAATTTTGGATTGCCGAACTTGTTCGTGACGTCATAGCGCTGATAAGAGATATAAAGGATTTGACGCGTATTGACCGTTGTTGTTCAAACGCAAAGTTGAAAGGGAAAGAATGAATTGACGAACTTGCAATTTTCAGTATGTCTTCCCGACATCACCTAGATGATTTTACTCGTGGCCGTATTATTGGCAAGATTGAAGAAGGGCGAAAAATAACAGATGTTGCCAGGGAGTTCGACGTCAGCCACAGTGTTGTTTCAAGGCTTTGGAAATCATTTCAAACAAATGGAGAGTGTGGCAAACGTCACGGGGGAGGTCGTGTTCGCAGTACGACACCTGCAGAAGATCGGTACATAGTGCTATCAACAAAAAGACACCGGCGCAGCACAGCTAGTGAGGTAGCAAATCAGTTTATGGCTGCTACTGGCAAGCGTATCTCCCAAAAATCTGTCGCCAGACGTTTGCATGAAGGAGGACTATACGCCCGCCGTCCCGTTGTGTGCATCTCATTGTTCAGACGTCACCGCACCGCCCGTTTGCAATGGTGCCATCAACATCGCAATTGGACTGATAACGACTGGTCTGCTGTCCTCTTCTCAGATGAGCGTAGATACAGTCTATCGTCTGATTGTCGACGACAACTGATCTGGCGTTATAGTGGTACTGCATATTGTCCAGCAAACATACAGGAAAGGGACCGATAACCGACATGTAGTGTGATGGTATGGGCTGGCATCATGATCAATGGCCGTACGTCCCTATATGTGCTTCCAACTGGGACTATGACTGGCCAACGATACATTAATGATGTTCTGCTACCTCATGTTCGCATGTTCCGTGGTGCTGTCGGTGATAGATTCATTTTCATGGACGACAACGCAACATGTCATCGAACAGTCGCTGTCCAGGAGTGTCTTGAAAGCAAGGATATTCAACGCCTCGTATGGCCAGCACGTTCTCCAGATCTGAATCCCATTGAAAATGTGTGCGATGCTTTGAGGAGGAGTCTTACTGGTCGCCAATGCCCTCCAATAAACAAGGACACCCTCATCTGTGCACTGACAGAGGAATGGGATAAATTACCCCAACAGCTGCTTAATAATGTTGTGCAAAGCGTGACACGACGTGTGGAATCTTGCATCGCCCTCCATGGTGGCCATATCCCATATTGACATCTTACGCCGGAACGCCTGTGGACGGTAATTGCATTTTTTTCACGTTTACATATTCTGCACAAAATGGCCTGTTTGTCCCTTGAACACGTTCCAAAGCCTTCTGGATTTTAGAGCACAATAAATTGTCTTTCTTGTAATGTCCTGGCATTCTGACATTATTTTATTTTACTTGCCATCCAAACACACTTACTTTTTTCTGCGCTTCATAGCCGTTTATGATCAGTCCTTAGCAATTGTCCAGCAGTGTAATATCAGCAGCCGGAAGACCTTGAACACAGGAAACAGAATGCTCAAAAAGGCAATCTGCATACTGTGGATTGCAGGAAACATAGATGTTGAAGATATGGTATCGGAAGTTGTGAAGGCGGAAGGACAGAAGCTGCAGGAGGGCACGATAAATCGGTTTGACCGTTATATCAGTGATGAAGGATTGAAGACGAAAATGGATGGCCACCGCAAGTCCTGCGTGAAGACTAAGTCAATGTACATGGTAGAATTGAAATGGCCAGGTTCGCCACCGGTGGTATGGGGTGTTGGGATGACAGTTAGTCTCCTGTAGCAATAATATATCCGCATCATGCGGTGAGATATCTTCAAACACTAACGCATTGGTAGGAGGGACGGAGCATCCCTTACAGTTGAAAGAAAGTAATTTTAACGTGAAAGAGGTTGTAGTGGTTGAATATTACTATCAGCACTTCTGTGAAGACTGGTCACACGTTTCCTTAAGTTAGATGCCTGCGCATTAGTGACTGTGTCAATTTTCGGCAAAAGAGCAAGTAGACTCTGAAGTTGGGTGATAATAGTAGGAACCTGAGCATTACGTGATTAAACGCAGTCTAGCTGCTTGAGAGGACGTGACGGTTGATTGGATATGATAAGAGCAAGATCAGACGGTGCCAGAGGCCCGTCTAATGCAGTGAAAGTTTCCAGATATTCTGCGAAAGCTTTTTGATCCAACAATTTTGGAACAGCTGGAAACTTAAGAGAAGTGGGAACTGCAGTTGGAGAGGAAGACTGTCGAATGGGAACGAGAGCATCGTGGGGAAGACGCCACCGGCGAGATTGAACTTTGTCTAGTGCGTTTCAACGTGGGAACGCCGGTAGAGGACGGTGGGTGTATGACGGTTAGATCTGACTCCATATTAGGGGATCTCAGGGAAGAAGATGAAGTAACACGACGGAGGGGTTGCCATTCCTTTTCGGAGATAATACCCTCCGAAGAACTTAGAAATACCACAGCAGCAAGTGGATCCAACGATGGAGAGGTAGCCAAAGTTCCCGTAGTAGAGATCGAAGACTTGGAGACTGCTGATGAATCATTATTTGCCGGGGGAGAAGCCTCTGAAACAACAGTTGCAGGGATCAAAGACGTCTGTGGAGCCGAACTTGGTGTGACCAAAGGAACTGGTGTTGAGGGTGGGGTGTTGACTTTAGGTGGTATGGAAATAGGTGGCTTGGAAGATGCATGTGGACAACGTGAGTGAATGTGGCCATATGCCTTGCGTTTAAAACAATGCAAGGCAGTAACGATATCGATCCGGAAAATCTGCTTTCCTACAACCACAGTGAGGTCAGTAGGGCAGTCAGCAATGGCATCTGCAGTAGGGAACAGGATCCTTGCTTGGCGACGCAGACCTAAGATGTCCCTGTCATCTAGGTCTGTTGGTGCGGAAGACAGAGTGGAAATGGAACCAACTACCTTTCCACAACGGGAAAGGGCCGCCATTAAGTAATGGTCCTTGATTTCTGGTGATACGGAGTAGCACGTAACAAGTGCGAGGCGCTGCGTGAGCGGGACTCCCAGTAAGGTATTATCCCCAACATGCAGTCCGTCAAATAAAACGCGCTCCACAAACTCTGGCTTCGCAAAATAGATGAGAACAGTCCTAGGTTTTCTTCTTAGCCGTTTCTGGCAAACGGCTAAGAAGTATTTCTTAAGGCTGGTGTCCGGGAGGGCATCAAAACATATGCCAAATTTCTGTGTGCGTAAAACCTCCTGCCCAGCAGCTGAAGTTTCCGGAATTTCGAAGCGTAATTTCTTGCTGTCTCTAGTGACAATCATATCAATAGGCATTGTACATGGATTCTTCGCTGTAGAGGAAGATGAACTGGTACATTTCACAACGGAAGCATAAGGAAAAGTTGCCGGAGGAATAGGCGGAGGTGGGGAAGGTCGAGACGCAGTGCTCGCAGGAGCAAATGAAGTACCAGAGGCAACTGATACTGAAGAAGTTAATGACGTCACTGTGGTAGATAACATCGGGAAATCAACATCCACAGAGTTGGAAGAAGAGGTGGTAACATCAGATGACGCGGCTTGGAAACCAGCTGCGTGAGGTAATGAGGAAGACCGAACGTGGCCAGGTGGGGGCGGAGCTTTGCTATCAAGCTTCAGACCTGGCCTATCAGATGCGATTGCCGCCATTTGTAATGGCTGGCCTGCTAAACCTGAACCTGTGCAAAGGCATAACGGAAAAAGAGTTAGAACAAGAAAAGTTTTACTCACATGACGTTAAGGTCGGACCCAATCGACACAGGAGATGTTCAAAATGCAGGAGATACACAAAATTACACTAACAATCGCAGGTCAAACACGGAGTACAGGTCAACACAACCTTTACAAAGCCATCGCTTAGACCACTGCGCCACCGGGGCGGCCCATCGAGTTGGTCATGGTGATAGTTAAACCTTCAGTCAAAAAGAAAACAAGTCAACTTCAATTTAGGCAAAAGGATTGCCCAGAATAAAAGTCATCATAAAGTTTGATTGATTGTAGAGGATTTTAGGAAGGGAGTGTCTGACCCCAGGTCTTAAACAACCCTTAGAAATAGGAAGCCAGGAGATTTGGGCTAGAGTGCCCGATAGGAAAGTGACACGGAAGCTTAGTAGAAAGGCGTAGGAAGACGGCCTTATTTACTACCGGGGGGCCAGTACCCGGGGTCCGACGGCTTAACGTGCCCATCGGACGCACGGCGGATATTTAGTGGAACGAGCGTTCGTACCTGCTGGGATCGAACCTGAGGTATTTTCCTTGGCAGTCACGAACGTTGCCCACTATGCCACCCGCGGCCCTAGTCGTCATGAAGCCTGTGCAGTGCAGCTTATGAACGCTCCTAGCAGGTCGTCCCCGTGTAGCGCAGTAGTCCAATCGCTGACGTCTGACAAAGCGTCCAAGATGAGCCCGGGCTCGAGTCACGAATAAAGAATGGTTGGCGTGCTTTTCTTACGGAACTGGTCTTCGCCCCTCTCCGGATCCAGTGGCCCCAAATTTGGAATGGTCAAATGCCTATTGCTCTTAGAGTTCCTCCCGGTGGTCGTTAAACCCCGAAACAAAACAAAAGAATACGTTCCTTCGAATCTGAATGCATATAACCCCAATCATGAACGCTGCTAAAAGTAATAGAGAGATAAAATTCCCAAACCATATTATGATTTCTTTCCTTCAAAAGCAGAAGATATGGGTAACTGCTTGAAAAAGTCTGCTAAATGTTGCTATGATTTTTTTCTAGAACTTCATAACGAGACAAAATTAAACGGCGGCTAGTTTGATTTCTTAAATCCGCGATTAAATAAAAAAGCAAGTCTCTGTAATCTGTAATAAAATCGGCAAGCCATTTTTTACAGAAATATCATTTCCTCAAAGATACTTAAAAAACATTCTTAATAAGCATTGAAATATTTCACATAATTATCAGCTTTGTTGTTGCGCTTCACAGAGCATATACAGTTATCATCTTAGCAACCATGTAATCATGTTAATATTTATTCAGTTGCTTACGACTAATGCGTAATACAACGACTTAATTCCATGTAAACTTTATCCCTAGTGTTAGGTTAGTTCATTGCAAAAACACTGTGCCCACACAACTAAGCTTAGACTACCTCTTTTTCCTAGTGGGCCTCCAGAAATGACAGCATAATCGGGTTGACATGATTTTTATCATCCTCCTTTCTTGAAATTCTTTCTATCGCTGCAACGCTTTTGTTGAGTAGAACGTAGCTCTTGAACTGCTGCTACAAAGGAACTGCATTGTGACTAACATAGACATGATCACAGTAACCAGATGTAGGTGAGATGCGTCATGCACTGACGCTTTGCCATGCTTTTCTTCTTCTCTAAAACTTTTAAACCAACAAGATGTTTCTTTCTCCTGTGAGAATTGTGAGAATTTGTGAGAATTTGAGTGTGAGAAGTACGCAACTTTCTAAATTAACGGTCTTAATGATACTTGAAGAATGCCGACCAGAGAAAGAAAAAACATCGACAGACTGAAAGTAATTCAAATGCAGAGGTAATGGTGATGCTCTAGATCCATCTGAACAAAGACGTAATTAACTTCAAGCTAGAAGATGAAAAAAATGGGCGACACGAATTTCTGAAATGACCGAAGAATCCTCAGACAGTCTTGTTCTTTACATTATGAACTTTTTAATTATAATCCAGGATTTAATCATGTACGTCATCCAGAATAATTTTCGAAAAAATCTGCATAAATTCAGCAAGGCTTACGAATGTTGTTGTTTTCTTCTTTTTTCTCTTGGGGATTGCTTTCATCGTAAAAGTTTTCAAAAATATTGAAATCTCTATCATGTTTGCTTGTAAAATATGTTGTTTTCTGTAATGGAGACATTGGTAATGGTGGAAGACCCTTAACGTATTCCTTTCAAAGACAAATTAATACTTTACGCGTCAATGTGTGTTAATAAACATTCATGTGCTATAACATTACTTTATTTGTATTTTTTTGTTTAAGGAGCACAAGTGCCTGCTACTTACTCGTCCAATCTGCAACTTCTAAATACATCTACAACAGTCAGGCTCTTTAAATCAAGGAAATTTATTCAAAAGAATTCTTGACTTTATTATGTTAAGAATTAATCAATTCACAGAAATTATTAATTTATAATTCGAAAATCGAATATTAAAATTGACATTTTAAGAATATAGAAAATATAAGCAAATGAATGAACTTTCAGTAAAATCCATTCATTTTATGTACAGATGCATTAGAAGGATATGTCAAATTAATATGATTGATCTGTTGCACAGATGGAATTATAAACATTTTGTAAAAAGTAGAAAGAGCTATAAAAGCTGCGATTTTTCAAGTACTCAAACGAATGAAATCAGAACGTTTTTAAAAGTTAATGATTCTTCTGAATAGAAATCATTGAAGCAATTATATTCGAATATTCTAATGATTCTTCTAAATATGATTCTTCTCTATTTACGTTTCATTTTACCTTCGCGAAAATTTACTTCGCACTCAGGCATTTTTTTACATTCGAGAAAAAGGCAGCTTCAAATCCCACCGTTTTGTCACATCATGTTTTTGTGATGTTTTTTTTTTTTGTGTGTGTTTAACTACGCGTCCTTAATTTGGAGGATAAAGAGATCTGATGCCGTAGATCTGTGCCTGGGTCTCATGGACTTGAGTCCGGGACCACTTGCATAAACGGTCTGAGGACTTGAGTCCGGGCCCACTTGCATAAACGGTCTGAAGACTTGAGTCCGGGCCCACTTGAATAAACGGTCGCTTAGATCAATGTTTCACTGGGGAGGCATATCATAGTTCATATGGAGTAAGAAATATTTCTTGTTTACCAAACCACATTACTATGTGTGACTAACAGATTCAGCAACAGAGGAAAAGTGAAATTTGGATTCAAATCGGTTTGCTCAGAAGAACGACAAATCTTAAAACTGTGATTTGGAAAACTGAGTTCAGAGTGCAACATTTTAGCAGCGGTAAGTAGAGAACTTTATAGACTAACACAATACATGTGTCAGAAAAAAACGTTCATCGCTCTCATCATTGAAAAAATATGACTGGAAATAAAATAGAAAACGATAGATGAAGTAAGAATAAGCCAGCCTCTGTCCGTGAACTCTATGTTTGGAACATCCTCCTTAATCTGTTGTGTATCTTCCATCCATGTTCCGTGGTTGTGCAGTGGAGTATGAAATAGCTCTTTAAAGACTGAAAAACATCGCTTGACGATGCAAGAAAAAAGGTCTTCGATATACTGTAATGTGACGATCGAGATAAAATTAATGTTGTGTTTACTAGAAGAGCAATAAAGCAATTATATCCATGTCTATGATAAAATGAGACGATGCACCAGTCTTATACGTGATCTTAAATTTCTTAATCCTAATAAAATTCAGTTTTATTAATATAATTTAATTATACTAAAAATCAAAAAGTTTGCCTTGGGTAATGTGGACACCTGCTAATAGATGGCGTGGCCTGTCCGTTGACGACGTCCGTAGACTAATATTTGACAGCTTATTTTGGAATTAGAAATTTGTGTGTCTTCTTATTAACATCAAAGAGAAATTTTGTCAGAATTTGATAAAAGACATATGAAGTTCCGAAATTTAAAATAAATCAATTATCAATTACAAGAATATTGAAGTTAATCCAGTCAAGACTTTTTTCCGAAAAGCGAAGGAAGTTTTTGGAACACAAAGCGATAACGGTCATAACCTAAACGATGCTTCCTATAGCAATTTAAGCATGCATAAAAAGCAGCTTTTAGATTTTGAATAAAATTAATAACCGAGAGCTCTTTCACATGTCAAAAATAGTATAAATTTAAAACAAAAGGTAATATCCCGCTGATGTGTTGAAAGTGCTTAGTTAGTGCCAAAAAGAAATCTCAGACATGTTTTAACTAAATTTTATGAAATACGTTAGGAGTAGATAGGATAACAAAAAAATATGATTTAAGATATTTATTGAAACTCAGAAGATCGAGATAAACAAATATCTGAATTTCTTATTTAAAACACAGAATCTAAACTTCCGTAGACCAAAATTTTAAAAAAATTATAAGTTGCATGAAACGCATAGAACACGTTGAAGAGCTTCAACAAAATTGTTAGCGCATCAAATAAGAGCTTTCTAGTTCTTCCTATCCAAATGTCATCACTCCCCTAACAAAATCAGAAAAGAAATGCATGCAGCTTTTTTTCTCAGCGTACCGTTTGTAATATAAATTAATGTGAAAAACCAATGTGAAATATAAGAGCACCTCCAAGAATAACGCTTCCGCAATTAAGGAAGAATGTGGTCGCCATCCTTCAAAATGAAAAACTCCGCTTTCTTTTCTGCTTCAACGGTTCTACACAAATACCTGCGACAGAAAACAACACTTGTAACGGCGTCTGGTTTCTTTCAACCACAAACTTGCAAAAGGCGCACTTGCTGCGAATCTCACCCTAAGACGCGGAAATGTGTAATTTTGGCAACATTGTGACCCAAGAATAACACTTGGGTGGCAACGCAGCTGCTGCATAAGTAACGTCGCTCCATGGATGAGGGAGTTTGGAGTCGCGCTGTGCAAAAGACATTTATTACTCAGCAGGATTGCGGAAATCGAGTTCTGTCTCAAACTCATTTTACCGAAGAAGGTATCTGGTTTGTTAGCGATGTTTATTTTTTCTGAGCCTGGAATATCAAAAGCGCCGCATTTGTCTCGAATTAAATTGTTCCCGCGACGTATCATTCATCACTTCTGTTTACGAAGAAGGACAACTACAAAAGAAATGAAAGATTCTTTGCTTCTTTCTATGAGGAAGTAAAATCGATGGACTTTAGAAACTGTTTGACATTGGCGGAATCGAGGTGTCGGAGTTTCAGCATCAAACGACATCCCATATTCTCCTAAGATCAAGTCCTTAATTGCTGAGAAAGGGAATCATACGAGTTTCGTGCTCAAATGTGGAATATTACATCTGATATATTAAGAAGTGGGTAATGCCGTATTGTTTTAAATAGAGTATATATGAAAAGTGTAATAATCAATATTTAACCAACGATCACGTGCAAATGAAGCGTAAAGAGTTAAGCAGTGTTTCACGACTTTCTCCGTACTGCCTCTAGTGGGTCTCCTCAAAATTGAAGAGGGCCACGTATAGGTCTGTACGGGTCTGGCTCGGATTTTAAAGCCTGGGTCAGCCCGACCCAACCTGGCCGGGATTTTGTTTTCACCTGGTAAGTGAAAAATTCCAGGCTCAGATTGGATCTGTACTGAAAGGTTTAGCATTTTGCTCCTGAATAAAGACAAACGCTTCAACTTACAAAACGAAAGCTAACTTGTAAATAAACAGATGGCGAAGGCTGATTTGTTAAATAAATCTAATGGCGAAGATCACTGAATGAAACAAAGGACATGGAAGTGAATCAGCTGCAGGATGTGTTGATTAATTACTGCTAAAATTGACAATCCGGACTGTAAGATGGGAGTCTGAAATGGACCAGCTTATTTTATGTTGAAATTCTGTTTTCATTTCGTTGGATTTAATTTCCTTTAAACACTATCACCACGGCAACGATCGAGATTTGAGTAAGTACCCTACGCGCAATTTTAACACACGAGGCAGTTACATCATGACTACGGGAGATGTTTTTGAAATTCCTATTTGGAAAGGAAACTCGTTCGTGACCATTTATACCTACAGCAGTGGCGCGGCACCGATCAGCTTGACTATCACATGGATTTCATCTAAACTGTGATAATTACTGTGGATTTCACATCAGTCAGGGTCTTTGGATTTCATTCAACACATGAGTGTCGTTCAGAACAATGTTTAATACGCAGAGTTAGCAACTAAAACACATCGTCTTTTTTTCTTTCCGAAATATGTTTACGTAAACAGATTTTTTAGTTTCACGAAACAACATGATCGAATTTCTCGCCATTCGTTGCCACAATGCAGATCAGAAAGTTCGGCACATTTCTTTGTAGACTTGGTATCAAGGTAAACTTGTTTATACTTTAGTGTGGAAGAGGAAATGTGTTTACATTTTTAACAGAAGTAGAAAGTCAGTTCTAAACCTCATCTGTGTGAGGAATTCCTACGTGAAATAGTACATCTCTCTGCGTTACATTCCGTTTACTACCGAGGTAGCCAACTCAGCAAAGCAGATTTGTTTCTCTATAGCAGTGCTGTCTCACTTCTGCAGAGCCGCAGACCAAAGTTTTTAAGAGAGTTAGATGGTAAGCCACTTTTTTTTTAAATGGACCCTACTGTTTGTAAAAATTTCAACACCATGAAGGACTGCTTGTATTAGCTTGAAACTTACAGGATATGTTCAACCGGTTAGGACATGCAAATTATTAAAATGTCAGTATACATGCGAATGCAGTTTTGGAGTAGCGCCCTCTGAACTGTCTAGTCTTGGATATAAAGAGATGGCTCAAGCTAGATGTTGCACTCAGTAAAAAGCCTACATTAAGTCGAAAGGATGTTCCTTGTGCTTCACTATGCGCCGTAGTCGAAGAAGGTCACATTATGAACACCTGACGGACTTTGAGTGAGGAAGGTTGTTGGAATGAGAGAAAATGGATTTTCCTACAGCGAAACTGCCACTTGTACAGTTCAAAACGCCAGTACAGTGATGTGAACGTGACGTCAGTGGACAAATGAGGCTCGGACGCACATAAATTCGGGAAATGGACCGCAAAATCTCTCGACTGCACGGGACAACAGTTACTTCTACCGCATGGCAGTGACTGATCGCACAGCGACATCCACGGTTTTAGAGCAGCAGTGGAGCACTGTCACAGGTCGGGCTTTGTCCTCCAGCACAGCTCGACATCGTCTGCTTGACAGAAGACTCGTCGCTAGCAACCCATTGCTACTCATTCCTTTTACCCTCAACCGCAGACGCTTCAGGCTGCAATGGAGTATCGAACACAGACACTGGCACACTGAATTGGCAACAGGTCGTGTTTTCTGAGAAGTTACGATTCAACTTGATGCACCATGATAGTCGCATACGTGCTGGAAGACATCGTGGTGAATAGCATTTTGTAACGTGCATTTTGCAGCACCATATTTCCTTTTCCGAGCGTCATGATTTGGGGCGCCATTGGGTTCGATTCGCGTGCTCTCCCGATACGAATTGTGGGAATCTTCAACAGCCAACAATTCATTGGAGATTTTTTGAGGCAGAGGTGATACTCTTCCTTCCAGCAGGATAGTGCTCGGCCATATGAAACTGGGAAATGTCTAAGACCTCTTCTATGCATGTAGGATGCTGCTTCTTTCCTGGCCTGCACGTTTGCCGGATATGTTCCCGACCAACCCTGTTTGGGACATGGTAACTAAGCGATTGACCCGTCAAGCGCCTCCGCCAGTCGCCACAAATGAACTTTAGTCTCGCGTAGAAGCAGCCTGACAGGTAATTTCCCAGGACGATATCAAAAGCGTCTTCCATTGAATACCACGCAGTGTAGATGCTGTTATTTTTGCTCGACGTAGGTTCACACGCTGAATTTTGAAGCAAAAACATCTTGTACAGCTCTACAAATGTAATAAATTATCTCCTGTAACATTAATAATATGTGATGTAAATTTCATTTGAATAGCGAGATTCTTTATTGGTGTTACAATTTTCACAAACAGTATTGTATTACAATACATTTGTGTATATATAATTTTCACAAATGTATTGTGATTTTCATTAACAGTATTCTATGTTTTATGGATGATGTAAAAAATAAATACAGAGGGTGAGTCGAAAGTTTTGCAATATTTGGATCACTTTGTTTTCATACATGCCTTTACGGCGAAAGCTGACTAGCATTCGAAAATATAGGCCGTCGTGTTGCACCATCTTTAGCCATCTGTCTGCCAGTTCTTTGATTTCGCGGCGGTGCCTGTTCTTGTCCTTCGAGGCGAAGAACTCCTTCACCCAGCTGCCACCTCCTGGCTGTTGAAGTGCCGCCCGCGAAGGAAGTTTTCCATGGACCGAAACAAGTAATAATCCGACAAGGGTAAGTTCCGGACTATATGCTGGTTGTGGTATCAGTTCGATGCCCTCAATTTTCCTGGAGTTTTGCCGGGGTCGATCGCACGGTATGAAGTCGAGCGTCATCTATGTGATCGAGCGTTGTCGGTATCAGGTCGAGCGTTATCTATGTGGTCAAGCGTTGTCGGTATGAGGTCGAACGTTGTCGGTATAAGGTCGAGCGCGATATGTGGTTGAGCGCTGTCGCGCTTTCTCTTCACCAGTACCGGGTACTTCTCCTCCAAAACGGCATATATCAGCTCCAGAGGTTCACAGCAGAAGTTGGCGTTGATGGTCTGACCGTCTGGAACAAATTCGTAATGGATTATCCCTTCGAAATTCCACCAGACGCAGAGTATCAGTTTGTGCTCGAAGTGACCGCATTTGGCAGCAGGTTCAGGGAGCTGACTCTGGCTCAACCACTACCGTTGTGTGTTAGGAAATACGGCAATAGACCCCACTTTTCATCGCACGTAACAATTCTCTTGATGAAACGTACATCGCGCGGGTATTCTAGGAGTTTCGTGCACACTTCCACTCGGCGGTTTCCTTCAGCTGGCGTCAGTTCGTGAGAGACAATGCGCAGCTCCTGTAGATCTTGCGGAGGTCCAAAATATAATGAACCACGGCCCAGCGAAAACATAAGTGCTGGGAAACTGCTGGCTACCAGCTGGCAGTGATGGGTCACTGCTGGCTGAAATCTGCCGCTCACGGTCCGGTAATGGTCCGTTGGTGGCAGCGCTATCAGTTGGCGAGCCATTGATGGCCCTTCAGCATCGCAGTGAATTGTGGGCCTCCAAGCAAGTGCCACTTGTGTCCCGTTGCTAGCAACCAATTCAACTCCAACAGCAGGTGGAAGCAAAGGGACTTCGCATGCGCAGAAGCAACTCATGGTACCAGTTATTTGAAGACAACGCTATCGCCATCGTGTTATTTTAGTGCATATTAAGAAAAAAAATCCATATGTAGAGAGGCGAATGAATTTCCTAATGAAATTCCACGTCGACGAATATATCAGATTAAGCCATGAAATACACCCATTCCATTCCCATGAATAACAATTCATGGAATAGAGTGGGTGAATAACAAGAAAAAATTTTAAACCGCTTGAAACAAATGTCCTGGAAAAACATTAAAAAAACGTTTGTTGGGAAAAAAAAAAAGAATTTTACGCGTACAAAATTTATTAGTTATTTGAAAAAAAAGCAACTCTATGTGGATATAATGTACTCATCCATGGGTTTGAATACACAAGACTGGGAAGAATTCACTTCTAAAAATAACGAGAAGTAAAATAAAATACATTTTCTCTTTAAAACAAATGTAGCTTCGGACAACAGAAATGAAAGATACAACGTTAAAAACGTAACAGAATGTGACATGAACCCGGGTAAATATATATTAATTCAGCAATCTCCTTTCAAGACGACAAGGACAGTACAAAACTTTGGAAAGCGGCTCTGAATATGAAAAAAAAAGCTGTTGCTTTGGGGAAACTGCGGTTATCCTTGATTTTTATTTTTTTATTTTTTATGGCTACTACTGGGAAAATTGGCGGACAAGATTCGACAAGCCACCAGTTACGTCACGTGGTTGCTGGCTGCCACTACCGGCAAATTAGCGGACCACATTAGGCTAGCCATCATTTCTGGCGCGTGCTTGCAGGACCGCTGAAGGGCCACTTATGGCAGCTACTGCCTGTGATGGACAACTAATGGCCCTGTTGTGGCATATGACAACTGATGGGGTGGCTTCTGTTGGCCAGCTGTTGGCCTGAACTGCTAGCCCTTCTGTTGTCCTCTCGGGCATTTTATTGACGGTTCGGCAGCGGCAACATAGTGCTGGGCCATTGCTGGCAGTGCTGGCCCAGCAAGACTGTTTTTCCTGGGGGTGATCTGTGATATCCCCAGCTCCCCTGATAATCTCCGAGTTCTGGTTGTCGGATTTGCCTCTACGGCCTGGCGCACAGCCTCCGAATCCACGGTTCACGGCCTACGTGACTTTGGCTGATCGGCGAGGTTTCTGTCACCTGAGCGAAATTCCTTGAGCCTTCTGGTTGCGATGCTGTGGTCCACGGAACCTTCCCCTATCGCATGACAAGTGTTTCGTGTTGCTTGAGCAGCGTTATGGCCGTGTTCAGACTCGTAAAGCAAAAGTTTCCTAATTAGCCAGTTGTGGCTGTTCATCTTTTAGACGTCCCAACCACAGACAGAACCACCACTTTATGTCCCTTTCGACTGACTGCAGTGGGCGGCTTGAACTAGTTTAAACACGGGACATACCCGCATCAGCACATGCGTTTATGCAAATATTGTAAATCTTTCGAGTCACCCTTTGTATGTCCTGCTTAGTTTATTAAACTCCTTAAGCCTTTTAGCTCTTTTAATTAATATCAGAAAAGTTGAAATTTAAAATGAAAAAAAAACTTAAATTTAATGAGCGCACTGTGGACGATTTAACTCCTCTAGAAGTTGTTGCTTATCCACTTCGATGCTTGTCGTTGCAAGTCGAAAAAACTGTTCAAGAGTAGAGTCATTCATACTGCTCCTGTGTTTTGATTTTACGTATTTCATATCTGCAAATGCCCTCTCACAAATGTCTCGCAAATGTCGCTTCCAAATAATTTTTAATCCCAAATCTATTCTGTTTAGCACTTTGAATTCCCTGTCGTGTTTCTGGAATAACTGTGTGGCAATCGGAGCCTTGTGGCATGATGCATTATCCAGCTGGAAGTAGCCCTCTCCATCAGGAAACGCCATGTATATCTGCTGTCTAAACCGCAGTGATGTTAGAATACCTCACGAAATTCAAATGCTGTTTCCATAGGTGTTAAAGAACCCGTGCCAGCCAGGACAACAGACCTCAGGCCATTATACCGATTCCACCAGCTTGTACAATTAACTAGGCAGCTTGGTTCAATAGATTCGTCCTGTTGACGCTGTATTCCGGCCCGTTCATTTTAGTGCATTAACTGAAAATGAGTTCATCGGACCAGCAAATCTTATTCCAGTCCTCAAGGCCCCAGCTTTGGTTATCCCGTACCCACTGCAGACGAATCTGCTGGTTTTTAGCAGAGACGAATGGTACACGAAGGCTTTGTCTGCTGTTATAGACCATTGGGGCCAATGTTCGGCGGGCTGTGTAGTGTAAGCTGAAATTCTTCTCTCCATACTGCCGTTACACTGCGCGGTTACTTTACATAATGGAGCTGGTCTGATTCCTCGTTCAATCCTCTCCAGCCGTCGTTGCTTTCGAACATCGACCTTTCGTTTCTGTACCCAGGATGATCGCTCACTGCTTGTTTTGTTGTTGTTGCCTCACTCACTGTACACTCTAGATAACGTTGTTGCATAGCCGATAAGGTTTATCGTTTGTGAGATGCTTGAACCTGCCCCACTAACTCCCACTATCATGCTCCTTTTAAAATAGCCAAAATCACGAGTCTTTTCTATTTTGCCCCTATCGATGCTTTGTGTCCGTCTGCGTCCTCTGCAGTGAGTTATTTATAAAGTCATCTCAACCTCGCAGTTGCGTACGTAAGGGAAGATTGCACGTGTGTGATTGCTGTTGGGTGTTCTTAATCATTTATTACTTCAGTGCATATATGCAAATACTAGATAGGAATAAAATGAAAGTTTTTATGGAATTATTCTCCGCGGACGGGCGTGGCGTGTGAGAGCAGAAAACGTACGGAAGACACCGTTACCAGAAATAATAAAATAGGGAAGAGAATTCAGAGATGAAATCTGATTTATTCTTCGTTTGCGGGCCGTAAATCTTCGTTCTGGGGTCTCATGCAGCCCGGATGGTGGACCCTAAAGAAAGCCTTGCGTTATTTGTAATAACTGGTGGAGAACGCGGGATGAAATTCTGAAATGAGTCGGGCTATAGACGGGGCCCCTGAAGTTCTGATCCAGGCTGTAGACGGGCCCCCTGAAGTTCTGATCTGGGCTGTAGACGGGCCCCCTAAAGTTCTGATCCGGGCTGTAGACGGGCCCCCTGAAGTTCTGATCCGGGCTGTAGATGGGCCCCCTAAAGTTCTGATCCGGGACGGAGACCACAGTGCTCTGCTTATGATATTTTGTTGTGCAGTGAGTAACTCTGATATTCTTTTCTCCGAGGTCGATGAGAAACATTGAATGTGTTTGCCACAATTGAGTTATAAACATCGTCCATTGAGCGTGCAAGCGCACCTGTACGTGCTTATCGATCAGCATTTCACGACCAGTGTAATACATAAAATCTTTTACATAAAGTCACTGCAGCAAGGTTGGTTCGAATGTCTTTTATTGAATACTGAACGGGTGAAAATCGTTTTTAATGAGTTATTAAAACCCAAATGGTCACAAACTGTTTTCCATTGATTTTTTCTTTGCTGAAATCGCAATTAAACTGGTGAGGTATATATATATATATATGTCTAAAAAAAGTGCATATGTTTTGTTGGTTTTTCAACCAAAATTAGCGTTTTTTGCCTTTCCAATCGCGCTTTGTACAGATTGATTTTTAATTTGTGTGATCTCATTTTAAAACATAATAGCAGGATTCACGATATGCACGATTAACACCATTTTTGTCCAAACGAGAGCCAGTCCAAAATTCTAAAGGGATGTTAATCTAAACTAAAAGAAGAGAAAGGTTGAGAAACCCTAGTCAAGAGCGTTTTTCAATAAATACAATGAAAATCATCTTTGTTTTCACTACATGTTTATACGAAACATAAACAATCATATTGCAGAGCGCTTTTTCAGGAAGCAAATGAACTCTTTACCTTTTGATTTATAACAAAAGTTTGATATGATAAATGATAAATAATTAAATTCGCTCCAAATAAAAAAGCCATCATATTTCATGATTTTCAAGACACCAATCGATTTAACAGCTATGACGATAAATTTGAAACGTCTCCTAAAAATTCATTATATGATTCTTCTTTTTTATTTTTTTATTTTTTGAGAAAGCGATTGCTTTCTTATTAAATCCAAACTTTAGTGATGTTGAAGCTAATAAATTTTGAATATATACTAATGTGCAAAGAGTGTTTTTTTAGATAAGATTATCTTTCTAAAAAACCGTTTCTTCACTTAATAACAGTATAATATACTACAAGAAATTCCAAAAACTTCTAAAGTAACCAAATATGCATGAACACTGATCTGCATGAATATAGATCTGTAAATGCATGAATATAGATCTGTAAATCCATCGCAATTGCAAAATAAAATTTGTTTGAAAGATTTTTTAAGGAAAGTTTTCTAAGCTTTTCAAAGTTATTTTAATAAAGTTTTTGGAGCACTAAAGCGCCCTAGAGAAGACTTTAAAGACAATTTGTTATCCAAGGTTATTTGTCGCAAGTAAAGCTAATCTGTTATCGACATAAATCACTTTCTTTTCTAATTTAAATTTTAACTTAATTTAAATAATATATTTCACGTGATTTTCTAGAAACTTCTGCATTTTTAAATGAAAAGCAAAACAAAATTAAATTAAAGGCTCTAAAAACTTTATTAAAATAACTGTTGTTGCTTTTCGCGGAAATCAAATGAAAAATCCCGTTTTAATAAGTTTGAAATGATTCTTCACTAGTTCAAAAGTTCAACACTAATTTTCCAAATAGTTCCGAACATGGGTAGCCGGATATTATAGGCACATTTTAGTATTTTTTTTTATAGCCACAATTTGGGCGTGGAAAAAATGCTACGCGTGAAAATAATAAGTTTTATTTCGTTGTTACGACAAAGTCGGTTCCCCTGCACGGGGATAATTTGTTTTCCAGTTATTTGGTGAGCGGCGCCCCCACGGCCCGAGCTCACCTTGTGACGGAGTACGTTTCGTTTACTCTTGTATGATATCATCACCGAAGGGACAGCTGTTCATCCAGCTGATGGGGGATGGCGTCCCCACGGCCCGAGCCGATTTTCTCTTATGATTTTGTTTTTTTCGTCTTTAGTTCGTATATTGATATGTACCCACCTCAGTTGTATGCTGCTGAGGTTGTGATGAGGCGCCAGCTCCGGGTTTTGTTCCTCGTTCCCTTCCCAGTCTTTTCTCTTTTATGTTACATTTTCTGTTTTTCCGGAGCTGGTTAGTTTAGACCTACCTGCACGTTTGCCGTCTGCGGTGACCCGTACAGGTGGAAAAGGGGATGCTGGCGGCTGCGGTATCTGGGGGCCGGGTTGTAGTTGTCTCCAGATGCCAACACTCCTCTTTGCCCTCTGCTTCACCCTAAATGGGAGGCTGGGAAGCTAACCCACTCCTAGTCAGGAAAGCTGTGGCCGAGTGGCGTCCAGACTTTGTCCAGTCATGTTTTGTGTACTTGTGTTCGGTTTTGTGATAATCGTTTTCGTCATTTTCACTCTCATTTGTTGGACGAAGGAGCAGCTACGCTGCAAACTATTATTGGCGAAGCCTGCAACATGAGAGCAGTGTTTTCGTTTTTACAAGAAATTGGCTTTTTTAAACTCATCTAGATTTCAACTTGTTCACTATCATATTTCATTTTTACCACATCAGCCTGTTTATAACCTTGTGTACGTTTTTTATTGATTATGTTTTGTTTTGATGTCTTTTGTGTGGCGCTCTTTGGCCAACCATGGACCTTGCGCCATTAAAATCTACCAACCAACCAACCAACCAACCAAAGTCGGTTCAATTGTTTTCCTCCTCTGATAAACGTTTAGCGTACTGAGACTCAGGCAACCGAATTAAATATTCAAAGAAAATTCTAAGTAATCAAAATTTTGAAAAGAAGGAGAAACTCCATAAATGTCAGTAAGACTTATCAGAAGTAAATAAATAATATGAATTCAAAGAGTGAAACATATCTTTTTGGAAGACATGTTAAAATTTTATGCTTTCATTCAGTATAGAAATTATCTTTCCTTATAAATTGAAAAACAAAAATGACTTATTATATTCTGAATGTATAATGTATCACCACAGTCCCTACTCTCATATCACTGACATCTCCTTCAACGCACATGTCGACAAGAATCACTACCCTCTACTGGAAATCATTTTAAGAAATCAAGATTAGGCCATTTCTCCATCCTCCCACTTTCATCTCCTTACAAAGTTCAAAAGATACTTTTTTTGTATCACAGTCCTATTCGTTTTACGTCATGCCTAAGGTTTTACGTGCCTGGCAGCCGAGTGGTCTGAGGCGCTGGTTTTTACCTCTTCTTCCGAGATGGCCTGGTTAGATTACCAATTAGGCATGGACGGTGGTGCGCCTGTCTGATGGCGCTGGCTCTCTCCTTTTTCCGGAATTAGTAGCCTAAAATTTGGGATGAGTGACTACTTATAGTCCCTAGATTTGCTCATGGTGGTCGTTAAACCCTGAAACAAAATATTAAAAATGGGTTTCCACAAATGCTCTGTTGGCAGGTTTATTTTGTTTGACTTGGGTTCAGACAAAGATCAACCAAGTATCAATGAAGCAAGACTTCTATCTGGAGTGAATTGTTAGATAGCCTATTTTCAATGCGATAAAATGTCTGTAGTAGAACGCGATTTCATTGAAAGCATTAGCTATTGCCAAATATGCTGGTGCGCTTATCTGCAGCATTTCCCAAGCGATGAGTAAACGCGAATCTATCAGTTATAATTCCTGAACCTAGCTTACTTTCCCATTGTGGAATCAGGAATTCATGTACATGTACATGAGAACGAATGGAGTTCCATTTCACAATGACGTCGAATTCTACTCATTTCTATTACATACAAGAGCAACTTTAAACCGGGTTTTTTTTAAGATTGCCTAACAGAACTCAAACATTTACTTGTCAGGACTACATTACAATGAAAACACCCATCATTTAAAGTTCAGTATTATTTCACGCAGAATCGAAACCTGCTTAAAGGGTGTTACAGTATTATGGCCTATGTAATTTATTTATCGTTATCATGTTCTGCCTATTATTATTTATCGCTATTGTAATATTATTTATTATTATTTATCATTGTAATTATTTATCATTGTAATTACATATTTAATAATATGTTCTATTCAAGGGTTCCTTCGTAGAAGGCGGAGCCTTGTAAAAAACATTCATGAGAAAGGTAAAATGATGAAAAGATGAACTAATCGAAATCAACGTAAACTAAAGTGAAAAGAACATGAAAGTTCAACCACGTAGGATAAATTTCCTAAACAAAATAATTTTTCTGGTTTTTAATCGAAATCCTGAAGTTATTTGCACTCTATAATCGGAAATGCAGTTTCATACAAACAGTAAACGTGCAGTTTCTTATTCCATTGAAGAAAACATTTTCGGATAATATTTGTATTTGAAAGTACACACTCCCTCAAATATGATAAAAATGTGAATTTAAACATCTGATTGCTTCAATTTAACATTTAGCACCATGAATTTCGTGAATTTTTCATAACTGTTTTTCATAAGCTAAAATCTGCCACAGCATAAGATTGCTAAGATATAACATGTGAGTAGTCACGCGTTTTCTCACGTGAAATCACAGCAAAGCTTATGATTTCTCGATCTGGAGTGAGAAATCTCTAGTTTCATGACTTAGTAAAAATCAAACAAAACTGTTAATTTTTGCATGATTTCACTTAGCTGTGAAAAGATTCACATTTTTATTCAGGAACATAAACTTATTAGGTAAGCATCATCATAATTTTTTATTGATTAATGCTTACTCTGATGCCTTTTGAACAGCTCCCACTTCTTGACACATCTTTTAACACAATGCACGCATACATGCATGCCTCAAAACACCAACAGCTTATGTTATCTCTCCTGTCCGTTTGTCTGTCGTTATGATCTAGGATTCTATAAGTCGGATGGAAAAAACCCTTTTCGAAACAGATAAAACTCAGTTTGGTCGTGTTTACCCACATATTTTCCAGTTTTACTGGAGCACAAAATTTTCTCACTAGTAAATGTTTACATATTTTACATATTGATGAATGGCATAAATATTTTCCATTTAAAGTTTTAGGAAGTTAGTAGCAAGTTATAAGAACTTCAAAATTAAGGGAAAACTTTTCTTGTTTTTCTCAAGGCCGTCAAACTATTGTTTCCTTATATTTCGTTCACTAAACTTTAATTGCTTCCACAATCAGATGAAATAATATTTTGCTCGAAAGATGCTTCTGAAACAGCAAAAACGTTTTTGGAACAGCATTTAAATGTTATTACCTCAGCTGTATAAAACATTTAAATGTCATTACCTCAGCTGTATAAAGCTGTATAAAACAAGGCCTTCTACAGATAAGCGTAAAAACAGCATTCTAAACCGCCCCCTCTTTTTTTATCACTGACTGCTTGTGCGTGTGCATACACAAAGAAGAAAAAGAGAGAAGGAGAAGCGTGAATGCTTTCTGACTGCTGATAGGAAGGAGAGATGGAAATTTTATGGACAGTGTAAAAGGGAACTACTGTAAAAGAAATACTGAGTGAATTAGCTTTTTTACAGTTTTTGAGCTTTTAAAATGCTGGGAAAGAATATAAACTTTGGTGATAAAACTCATTGATTGCGGGAACCGACACGTAGCTTTACGAATTTTCGGTTCTTGCTCCGGTAATTTAAAAATAAAAGTTAGTACCCTCCCGAAATGTTTGAAGGGTGGCGAAAACGCTGGCACTCGTATATAGCATATCAAGTACTTTAAAAGCAACGACATCTTTCGTCGACGATAAAGTACGTACCACCAACTTACCGTGTTGGGTAATTTAATTGTTAGGCCATGTACGTTATATTGGAATTTAAACTGACATTCTGTCTTACGCAGCGTATCGTATATTAATCATGCATATCATACATGTATCTTACTTTTTTTCTCTACTAATCATTTTCATGAACAATCCAACCCTTGTTACTGCTGTTTTGAAATTTTTCTGACTCAATATTATAAATGTGGAAGTCACATTCACTGCCTCCTTACTCCTTATACACGTACAGTCCATTGATTTAAAACGTAAAACATTAATTATGATGATTAGATACACAAAATGCAGTTAAACCGAACCCAAACTATCGTTATACCTTGTTGAATACATGGGAGGAATCAAGATGATTAGAGACCAATAAATGTGCTCCAAGACATTATTGAAAATAAGGGCGTACAGTGACAACCTACATTAATCTCCTTCTCTTTCTGCATGCATAACTTTATGCACCTGCGTCATGGAGTGCTTAATCGTCTAATTGTCCTGATCATAGCTATTCCGTTTTCTAAATTTTGCTGTTTAATATAGCTTATCCCAAACCGAAAATGTAAGCACCGCGTTCTTCTCTGGCCACGTAGTATCCATTTAAATATGCATATCAATTTGTTGCCACTGCTCCATTTTTCTGGCAATATTTGCAGTACACTGCTACTTGAGAGTGAATGGTGCAAAACAGAAAGAGCTAAGTGCTGGAAAGGACTTCTGTAGTAAAAAACGGAAGTAGATAAAACACGTATTCAGTCGGCCGCATTTCATGGACATACATTCAATAATGGTGTAAATGCAACTCAGTAAAAACATCGCTAAGGACTGCGGAAAATTTGTTTATCGCAAAAAAAGCTACGGAAGCCAGTTTAAAAACCTTCGATATGATGACTACCTCCCGTTACACCATCGGGACTCAATACGCTGTTAAACATGAAGAAAGGGAACGCATCGTATATGTTCAACTTGCATCGAATGATTCAGCCGTCGGTCGTCATCCTTTAGCGATAGGAAAAATGTCCAAATTCAGTCATCCTTTCCTGACAAAGCCAGTATCGTAATTGTGTACCGCATTGTTACGGGAGGACAAAACAATTGTTCCTTTACACCAGCGTTGGCATTACACCATTGCAATTCATGATACATAACCTCCAATATATACCGAAAATGGTTTGCAACCACGGCATGCGACGTTGAGCGCTTTGTGTAATACCAAAGTAACTGTGTGCTCCGAGTTTCCACCACAAAATATGTTTATTTTTAGTGTTATCTCTTATCATTAACTCGACTATCTGTCTGAAGACTGCTTTAATGCGTAATCATACAGAGATCGTCAATCGAAGGAAATATATGCTTTAACATGATAACTCTCGCCCTCATGCAACAAGAAAATCAGTCCAAAAAATTATGAACTCAGGAAACTAATGCTCTACCTATCACATTCGGCGGACTTACCCCATTGCACTTGTCACTTATTCGCGGTGTTGCAGTAACATCTCATCATCAGTTCGTTTTTAGCCCACACTGTGAACTTCTGTTAAAGGGAATTCAAAATGTATTGGCAGTTTGGCTATGTACCATACCGGTCATACATGCGTGCATTGGCAACGAAATATCAGCAGCGTTTGCTTTTTTATTCGTTTGTTTTTCATTTTATGTACACCTTACAGTTCAAGAAAGCAACTATTTAAGTGATGATGTTTGCAGCAACTCTGCTTTCTATTGTCCAAGCGTTTCTTGTCTGCATTTTCTGATTCACAATCCACTTCTCCATGCTTCTCAAAATTTCTTAAATCTCTGTATAGTTTATGTGCGTACGTGTGCATTCACTTGTGGAAAAGTAGAACTTATTTTGCTTTGAAAAGTGCATCATTCAAATCATCCCATTGAGCATCTGTCCTTTACCGAGCTGAAAAATATGGTAGGTCTGAGTTACAAACATTTTACATCTCAAGACAACGTGGTTAAACGACTCAAATGTAGAAAAAGGAGCAGCAAGAGTTACTTTGCAGAATTCATTCAGTGTACATGATTTCGGGTATAACGTAGAAGTCTTTTCGTACTTCTACGTTATTTCAAAAACATAACCATAAGTTTCTAAATTAAACCTTAACGGCCAGAAGAAACATGTAAACGACAGAAGTCAAACTTACGGAAAAGATGCTTTATTCAGGATGTAGAACTTCCGTAACAAAACGGTATCAACATTAAACACACCACACACCACACAGCTCTTAACACAACGCTCTCTTCACAACGCTCCCAAGCAACAGTTTACTCGTAGTTTATATCTCTCGTTCTTATCAAACCAGGCATACGTCACGTTCATTCAACCTCAATTATGTTGCCAACAGTATTCGTTTGAGAGAAAAGATATCACGTTAAGTGTGAAGTATAACTGAGAATAAACTCAAGATTTACATAGGGAAAGAAACAAAAAAGGAAAGTTAATTTAGAATATACGTCACACGGGTTTCATTCCAAATGACAACGGCAGTTGTTGTTTTTTTCATTGGAGAAATAACAGTGTATGCCTCTATTATACTTTTAATTTGATAAATTATTATTTTCGATCCAGGTCATGTTTTACCAGTTTTTCGTCTTCAAGACACAACTACACTGCTGGCTACCCAAAATGCAACACCAAGAAGGACACGAGATAGCAAATCCAGATTTACTGGACACATAACAACAGATACAAAGATGAAACGATTGAGCTTACAGGCCCGTGCGACTTGCGTAACACGCAGGCATCAATAGCTCGTGTGGCCCCCATGGCTGGCAATAACGGCTGCTACACGCCACGGCATCGAACGAAAGAGGCTTTGGATTTGGGCTTGGGGTATGTCGGTCCAGGCTGCTTCTGCACGTTGCCACAGTTCATCAGGTGTAGCCGTGGGTGGTGCTTGACGGGCCACTCGGTTGCCGATCAGCGACCAGACGTGTTCGATGGGAGACATATCGGGAGAACAGGCGAGCCACGGCAGCAGTGACACCTGGGGGGTCGTGAAGAATTGTTGCACGATGCGTGCCACGTGCGTGCGCGCATTGTCCTGTTGAAATGTGGCCGCTGGCAGGTCCTACAGGCTCCAGAACGTCGGAGATGTAGCGGTGGCTGTTGAGTGTACCGGCGATGCGTACCAGAGGCGTGCGAGTGTCATATACAATTGCGCCCCAAACCATAACGCCAGGCGCCGGACCGGTATGGCGATGCATAATGCAGACGTCATACAGTCTCTCGCCGCGGTGCCGCCACACGCGGATTCGACCATCGTGGTGTTTCAGGCAGAAGCGGGATTCGTCGGAGAAGACAATATTGTGTCATTCCGTAGTCCAGCCGCGGCGTTCAACCGCCCACTTCCACCGCCCACTTCCACCGCACTCGCCGGTGGTGTAACGCCAATGGTAATCGGAGCAATGGCCGCCGTGCTACAAGTCCCCGCTCCTGCAGACGACGTCGAATGGTACGTGCTGACACAGGTTGTTGCGCAACACACCCTAATTCCTGCGCTAACGTTCGTGATGTGGCGGTGCGAGCTGTCAATGCTCGCCGCGCAACATGCCGGTGCTCTCGTTCGGTGGTGTGCCGCGGCTGCGGCAATTGCTCACGTCGGTCCGTCCGTCCCTCTTGCACCCACCGAATCCATACTCGCCTCACTGTGGTTGGATGTCGTCACACACGGGCGCCGATGTCTTGGTACGATAAATCACTGTCGCGATAAGCCACTATTCGTCCTCTGTCGAACTCTAAATCGTGCTGGAATGGTTGCTGTATTCTGCGACGAGGCATCAGGAAGCTTCCCACGCCCAGGTCCGGCAGCACAACACACTTCCACTACTTACACCCCGCCTTCTGTGCACCCTTCTTATAGTGCTTCTCGGTAGCGTACCGGGCACACATTATTTGCATATGCCCTGTAATGCTAATCGTTTGCATGTCCTCTCGCGGGCGACGCATGCTGCGAATTTCAGGCCAATCGGATGCTTCCTTCTTGGTGTTGCATTTTGAGTGGCCAGCAGTGTATTTTCGAAATATTATTTTGTCAGTTGCATTTTTTCGTATGAGTGTAATACTGAAGTTTTATCCGATTCAGTATCGGAGGGGTTTATATGCTTATTAATAAGTTACTACGAACGCTCGCTGCAACTCTGTTACGATATTTTTATCTCTGTTTGGCTCCTTTAGTTCCTCCTTAATTTCATTATTTGTTTCCGTTTCAAAATTCTACCGATGTATCAATGAGTAAGTAATTTGTCACTTCTGTAGCAAGCTGTTCAATTAGCGTGCATGACTTCTAGCAGAACTCTTATTATTACTCTAAATAAGAATAAAATCTTTATCAATTGTACTGTGGAACAGAATGAATATTTCCTTTTCGTTGCCAAAGTGTTTTTTGCTTGACATTTATAATGAAAACTCGTTAAGCGCGAGAAACGTCTTCGTTTCTGCTTGAACTGCACTCTCATTGCATTTGGAGAGCTAATATTCTGGAGTTGCAATTTGTGGCCTGAAATAACGCACTTTGTCCGTTTAACAAAATTAATTAATTCTGTTTTCTTTGATAATCGATTGATAAAAGATTTTAGAAAAAGAAAATCTGATGATTTTTAAGTAAATGAAGCTCATAATTAATGCCGAAATTATTATTAAGCACTAAACTTTTTTACAAACTGCTTTGAAAACACATATTCTGTTTAACACGTTTGTTACGCTATCCTGAACCAGGAAAGGAGTTTCAGAAAAATACGGAGATTTATTTTGTAGATGAATTTACTAATTTGAGCAGAAAAATTCAGATCTCAATAAGAACATTTCCTCTTGACGTTGTTTAATGGTAATTCTTCCTTGTTTAACGTTTAATGGTTATTTTATTCTAATGCACTGAACGTTATCTGGTGTATGCACACAAGAATATGTATGTGTGTGATGACACAACACAAGGAAAGGCATTTGCTGAAACAATCCCGTATTTCTTTTCTGCTTCATGTGGGTGATTCAGTGCTGTGTTTTCCAATAATACCCGTAAGATTTATTATCTTCGTCTATTATGATTGAAATTACTTTTTTACAAAGAAATCCATCAGTGGTATTTAACTTGTCAACGGACGCATGACATGAGGACAACATTAATGGAAGCTTATCTCAGTTTCATTTTATCATCAAAATAATTGTTAAATGTGTTTACTAGACGTCGTTCTACGCGGCTTTAAAATCTATTATTATAACAATGAAATTCCACATTTCAATTAATCTGCGCATTTAACACATTTTCTTAATGTCATATGTATTTGTCCCGTTGTCTGACTGCAATTAATTCCCAAGTGTTGGGTTTTCTCTAATTCATTACCTAGGCTTGCCATATGCATTTTCCCTTCTATCATTCTAAAGATTCTCTGGAAATACTTTATCTCCGAATTTCGCAGAGTTTTCACAATTCTAGGCGTTTGAGAAGTAAGTAAGAAATGTATCTTCCCCGTTCGCAATATCAAGATTTGCGCCAATATTCAATCACTGGATTTTAGTAAATTCGGCAGGAAGCCTTTCGGTAAGATCGCACATGATTGGCTTGCATAACGCCGCCGAAATCACATGCTCCCCAAATTATTTTGAGCAGTGTATATATAATGTGCACTCTTCATTATGGTTTTTTTTTCATGTTAAAATACAGAAATTCGTCTAATTTATGTCATCATATAAGGTACTACGTACCTTCTCTGTCTTTAGAAAGTCTTGCCTCAGATAAGTAGTTTGTTTTACTTCTAGTTCGTTACGCGCTCCCTTTTAAGAAACCAACATTAATATCTCGTCATGGCAGTATCCCAGCGACCTTGGTTACGCTTTTACGTTCTTGATATGCCCGATGAGAGGGTTCCCCTGCTCATCACTAACAGCTCCCTAATTTTTAAGAAAAAATATCAGATGTGAATATAGGAAATAATTTTCAAAGATCTTTGACACCTCATATCTTTATAACATTTTAATACAGCTGATAACAGAAATTTGTAATTGTCTTCTTTCATGTTTCCAAAAAAGCCCATGAACAAGTGCTTTAAAAGAACCCCAAGCTGATTGCTAAATGCCTTGTAGCCTGGTCTCAAACACATAATCTTTCAGAAGTTTCTTTATTTGGTACATGGTGAAAATTTCCTAATTCAGTTTTGCATCTATTACACCCACGGACAATGAAATTTGCGCACCTAGAAGAAAACATGCTACAACCTCGAAACTTTGCAAATAGCTAAAGTGCGTACTGGTATGCAAATGATCCACGTTTGGTGGGAGTGCGCATGACCGCACACCCTGTGGTGGCGCTGCAAGCACGAACCGACAGCCTTATAAACCGGCGTGTAGTCGATGCTCCATTAAAGCAAAAATCACCGAACGACGCAAGCAAGAGTGCAGAGTGACAAGAATGCCGGGTAGATGCCAGAGACGTCGATATACGCAACTTGCGGACTTTGAGAGAGGCCTGATTATTGAGCTGAAAACCGTATAACGAAGTAAATTTTTCCGTCATTTCTGTCCACGCCAGGATTCGAACCCGGATCCCCTCATTCCGGAATAAGTTACTCTACCAATTGAGCTACGCGGACATTTGTTCTGACTACTATCTGCCTTTATGTCGTGTGCGTCCTGCTGGCAGGTACGTCACATCTCCCCCCACCCCTCGAAAGAGGGCCGGGGGCATGGCCCACGGGTCAGCCGTGACCATGAATCGTTGAAGGCAGAAAAAACTATCAGGATAGTCCGAATAACGTCCAACCCAAACCATCCACTGTAGAACGTGCACTTGAGAACTCCCAGTCAATCTGGTGTGTGGAATGCAACGTCACACACATTTATTTTTCGAAGCGCTGGAGAAGGGATTCTCTGATTTTTCCTATCTCGCGGTCGGAAATAACATCACACCAATGCGAGATTTTGAACGGTCGGGTCATCCGGATAGTTCGTGCGCCTTTATAACGAAGTAAATTTCTCCGTCATTTTTGGTCTACCCCGGGATTCGAACCCGAGTCCGCTTATTCCGGAACAAGTCGCTCTACCAACTGAGCTACGCAGACTTTCATTCTGATTCCTATCTGCCTTTATGTCGTGTGCGTCCTGCTGGCAGGTACGTCACATCTCCCCCCCCCCGAAAGAGGGCCGGGGCATGGCCCACGGGTCAGCCGTGACCATGAATCGTTGCAGGCAGCCATCCACTGTAGAACGTGCACTTGAGAACTCCCAGTCAATCTGGTGTGTGGAATGCAGCATCGCGCATTTTTATTTTTCGAAGCGCTGGAGAAGGGATTCTCTGATTTTTCCTATCTCGCGGTGTGGAAATAACATCACACCATTGCGAGATTTTGAACGGTTGGGTCATCCGGATAGTTCGGGCGCCATTATAACGAAGTAAATTTCTCCGTCATTTCTGTCCACGCCAGGATTCGAACCCGGATCCCCTCATTCCGGAATAAGTCACTCTACCAATTGAGCTACGCGGACGTTTGTTCTGACTACTATCTTCCTTTATGTCGTGTGCGTCCTGCTGGCAGGTACGTCACAACTGAAGGGTGGTCGGCACGCTGTATAGCCTGCCACGTGGATCGTCCTGACTATACCATCCGACTGTGTTGGGAGCAGTGGCATGTGACGGCACTGCCACATGGCGGAGCGGCTCCGGACGGACCAGGAGGACCACCGGTAGAGAGGATCGACGGATCGTGCGCCAGGCACGAACGGATCCCACGGGGACCCGGTCCACTATACAGGCAGATGTAGCGGCTTTTGTGTGCCCACGAACCACTTCCAGAAGCCTCGCGGAAGCGAGTCTCCGATCCCAGCGCCCTTTACGTGCGCTGCATTAACACCGGAACATTGTCGGCGCCGGGTGCAGTGGTGCCAGGCCATAGCGACGTGAAACGCCACAGACTGGCGACGTGTGGTGTTTAGCGATGAGTGCCGTTTCCTTTTGGGGACAGATGATCATCGTGTCCGGGTGTGGAGGTCCTCGGGTCAACGGAACAATCCCAAACATCTCTATCGAGCGCCACACCTCCCTCACTGCGGGCATTGCCTACGATAGCTGATCAGCTCTAGTAGTGGCACGCGGATCATTGACGATGCAGCAGCATGTGGGTGAGGTCCTACTGCTCCATGTGCTCTCATTCCTGGCTGGGATTCTAGGTACACTGTACCAGCAGGATAATGCCGGCCCGTACACGGCTCGGGTTGCCCAGGACTAACTACGTCATGTCCAGACACTTCCATTGCCTGCACTCTCCCCGGCGGACATGTCCTCTGTCGAGCACGTGTGGGACCAGTTGAAACGCCGGCTACCGCCGTGCCGTACTATCCTGGATTTCGAGCACACTGTCTAACACGTATGGGCCGGTTTGCCGCAAGACAACATCAGGTGCCTGTTCGCCTCCATGCCGGACCGTATTGCGCATGTATCACCGCACGAGGCGGTGCGACGTGCTATTGAAAATGACTGGACTGTGTACCACAGATATCTCTGTAATTGTCTTTCAGCTCTGTTTTACCATCATGTGTATCATTCATCTGTATCATTACGTCCATAAAATTTCAGTTCAATCCGATGCTTCCTGCTTGGTGCGCAATTTCATTGTTCGTGAGTGTATATTGGGGAAAACGTCTTCAAGGTAGGTGAACCCACTTTCTGTTTCATCTAAAGCCCTAACGAAATTCTTCATTAATCCATGCTCTGTAGTGTCAAGGTAGAAGGACTTCTACTGGTTCAACCAGGTGGAACATGTTGCATAATATGTCTTCCGGATAAATATTCGATTGTCTTTTCTCATTGCTGCTGTTGTGGCGGATATCTCAGCCACGTTATTATCATTGATAGCCAAAAGTAAACCTGAAGGGAAATTTTGAATTTAGACTAAAATTTAACTTTGTGAGATGGGTAGATGCATTTCGAAACAAAAATATTTTCTAAATATCTGAAGGCCATGAACATCCTTAACAAAAATGCATCTAAAAATTTACATTCCAAAAGCATTTATTGAAAAGTTTGCGTTGTTTGTGTTCACGCAGAGTTGAGTCATCTGAAAGTGCAAAAATAAGTGAATATTGTTGCATGTATATGAAAATGTGTCACTATAAGTCATAGGATAAAATGTACCCGTTCAATAACAACTTGTGGAGGCTGTGAAAGTCAATTTAAAAGGACAGGACAAAAATTGCAGTTATCAAATACCTTATAATACCAGGATTCGCATCTATAACCTTAGTCAAGCTAAGGTGAATACATGGTACCAAGTCATGGAAGACAACAGCACACAAAAGTTTTCACACTGCACTAATTTTGGACTTTTTTTAAAGGCTACTGCCTATATTTATTTTTTTCTTTAAACTTAACAAGGTAATTTAGTGGACAATCAGCTGTGGTATTTCTTTTTTTCTTGTTTGCTTACGCACCGCAGTATAAAAACAGAATCTCAATTTTTTTTTATTTGGCCACTGGCTTTATGAACAGAGCAACTTGACATATTTCAACACAGTTATTTTGAACACCAGACATTGACTTTATGCATCCAAAATTATACTATGATTCACATAATTTACACAAAAAAAATACTGGATTCTTTTAAATTCCACAAGGTGGACAAGTTCTGTTCTTTAGAAACGTACTCTCTTCTCCCTCACCTAATTAGCTCAATGACAAATTTACAATTGTACACTTATTGATTTAAATTTACAGCACCTGAACAACCTTAGCAAACTCTGTAATCTCCCCAAACCAGCTTCAAAGACTTCAATTAAATTTACAGTTATAATAAGAGCCACAAATTATACATTTACCAAATCTACCATCTGCAAGTAAACAAACCAAGTAAATTATCCTCAAAACAGAATTTACACTGAGCACAAGCATTAATTAACATTACATAACCTATAGAAACTACACTGAATGAACCTACTTCACTTATAAAGAAACCTCACTAACTAAAAAATTATCACTATTCATAACATCATCAACATAATTCAGAAATTCAAACAATCTTCCTGCACTAGCTTGCTCATAAAAATCACCTCACTCTGCACTTCAAATAATAGCTCAAGATACTTAATAACTCTATACTGTAAACAAAAGCTCAAAATACCAATTAACTAAATTTCCAAACTAAATATCATGTTCACTAACACTAACAACCAGAATTTAGAATTTACATCCCTAGCACTACAGCATATCATAAACAAATTAATTTAGATACTGTAAGTGACACCAAACAAAATTTAAATTTAACACCTGCAGTGAATTACTGAGGTAGCGGTGAGGCAAATCCTCTCAGTTCAGACACTACCCTGGGTTTTTAGAACCAACACAGAAGAAAATACCAGTCAGGCTGAAGGCGTGAAATTGGGTCGTGAATCCAATTTCAGCCTAGGCAAAGGGAAAGGGAAAAAATCCCCAAGTGCGACACATCATCAGGTACAGAATTTCCTCTAACATGATCTCGCAACATCCATTGAAGCAACGCTCGACCGACCCTCGCTGGCAGTACATATCTCCGTGGGCAGCGAAACTACTGGGGGGTTTGAAGACAAGTTTTCCCCCAAAAACCACGTCCTCAAGGCTCCCCCTTTTCGAACCAATGCACAATCCCACCTTGATCAACCACACCTGCAAAAGCCTGTCGTACTTCAACCCAAAATACTCCAGGCGCATCCGGCCCAGAACTAACACAACTATATCCCAGGAAAAAAATCACAAAGCTCATCCAACATATGCATCCCAGGAAAAATCACAAATCTCTCTATATCCCAAGAAATCCAGAATCACAATATCCACATATATCCCAAAAAAAAATCACTTATCTCTATATATCCCAAGAAATCCAGAAATCACAATATCCACATATATCCCAGGAAAAATCACAAATCTCTATATATCCCAGGAAAAATCACAAATCTCACACTACATCCAAACCCCAGGGAAAATCACTAAGCAAGGAAATTCTTCTGTACCGTGGCAATGAGCAGGTCGCACTGCAGATAATAACACTGACCATTTACATAACCTACTAAATATTTTCACCTTATTGAAAATTAAAATTACATTTAGACTCTTAACCTTTTAGTAAAAACAAGAAAATTTAGTCCAAAGAAAAGAACAATTAATACTGGAACTGGTCAGCAAAAGTGTGTCTTCTCAACCCATGATGTTCATTCTTTTTGTGAAATACTAAACTTGAGAACCCAAATACCTGAACTTCTATTTTGCACATATCGCATCCTGGTGAAAATTCCCTACTCAGAGCCCTCTGCCTTAGGACAAGTTCCCAGGTTTGCCCTAAGATCACCCCTTTCAAATGGGAGATTAACACTCATCTGGAGCATGCAAAATACTGGTCCTCAAAATAACACACCAACAATCTTAATTTCGACACTCAACACTCCAAGAATGTAAACAGCACTTTAGGTTTCCAATTTAATCACACTATACATATGCTCCCAAAATCCCAATATAAATCATCCCATAATTTATCTTCACTCAAAAAAAAAAATAACTCAACGCTGTAAAAGGCTAGAGAGAAATGTTTACAATTTTTTTTATCACACACTGAATCACAATAACACTGCTTTTCAATTATCACATGCCCAACTGGACTATAATCGATGCACCAAAATTCACTGTGTTCAAAAATTAAGCCAAATTTTTCGAATACATTAAAATTTACTGGCCTTGGGAGTCGCTAAGATACCAGACATGACAACAATATGGGGACATCTGTCCTACACCCAGCTAACCTCAAAAAAAGAAATTTTAGCAGAACCACAAATTCATTGCACAATGCTGATCCACTCGTTCAACAATTCCACAGCGGTCACAACATAATACAAAAAAAAATCAAGAAAGAATTTACCTTTTGGGCTGGGCAGGAACAACTCTTGACAAGCTAACCGACGATAACAAAAAAAAATATTTCACAGCCAAATGTAAAAATTAAGGAAAGTCCTCTCGTCACACTGTCCCGGTTGAATTGTTTTTCTTCCTGTTGACCCAGCGGGCATAGCCAAAAATCCAGGAAACAGAACAGCCCTTGGGAATTTCTCTCCCTGGGACGGCGGACCATTTTTTTGTTTTCTTTAGTCAGGCAGTGGGCCAGGCTCGACGATTCACAGCTACCGTAGTCGATGTTGTTCACACGGCTCCATAATGGCGTTGCCATAACTTCCAGTGCCAGGAGGAACTTGCCTGAGTCTCCTGTAGGTGTGTCTCTTCCTAGGGCATCAATCGAGGGAGCAATTTTTATCAATCTCCACTGCTAGGTTTTTTTTTCATTATTTTTCGACCAGGAGTCGTCTGATCCCCAAACGAAGAAAGTGGTGGTAAAAAAAAAACACTTCAGGTCCTCAAATTGTAGGTGGGCAGTAGCGTTGCCTTTTTCAGCTAAGCCCTCTCCTTTCTTTTTTTCCTGAAACTGGAGTGCATTAGAGAACATACATCTCCGGTAAATGAGATAATAAGGTTGGTCTCCACCCCTCCCGCCAAAAAGGCGACGGGAGAGTCAAATTTTCACTCCGTTCCTCAGAAATATCAAACCGTCTATGTGGGAAATCGCAACGGCTCTTAGCAAACTTTGACCTTTAGCCGTCTTCCCATTGGCCAAGACTCTCACCCTAGTAACCAACGGCATCCCAACAGAATTTCTCTCCCACGCCTCGAGTGACCTCTGACCTTCACTCGGGCAGCATCGTTGCAGCGTTCAGCACTCTCAACGAGAAAAAAAAATGTTACCAGGCACATGGCATCCTCGGTCAGCCGGGGGAGAGGAACTCTTGACCTTCACACGTAGGGACCAAGTAACTTCCTATGTACGGCTGTGACCTTGTCCCAGAAATAGAACAACGCCAACCCAAGAAGCACTACTGCAACATTTTCTGAGTGACTTTCTACAGGACCCTTAAAATGGCTGATCTGAAAGAAGATTCCCTTTTCTCACAACTTTTTTTTTTTCAGAAACGCTTTTTTTCCTCATTCCGTGATGTTAAAGTAAAATCAATTTTGATTCTCTGAGCTGCACATTTACTCGCCTTTTCCTATCGCGGTAAAAGAACACATAAATTAATTATTTCCAAAACCCCAAAGTCAGTTAAAATCAAATATTATTCTCTTTTTCTTTTTTTCTTTAACATAAAATTTTGTTTTCCTGGTTGTGATTAAGACAAGCGAATTTTGCGCACGAATTCCTTTGCCTTTCAACCAGGAATTTTCTTCTAACGTATGTCATGGCAGAAAATTTTGCATTCCCTAATCCCTGATTAACCAACAGAAAGATTGATCAGGTCCTTCTGAAATTCACCAGAGGTTAAAATTTTCGCCATGACACTGCACAGTATAAGGCTTTTATTTGGCCAGAGTGTCCAACAAATATAGAAAACAAAAGCATTTTGTGAAACCTCTTTGTAGATCTGTACAAGCACCACAGACATACCAAGCATATCCATGGTTCTTTACTTCAGTCAGAATCTTGGACATACTTTCACACGTTTCTTCCAAGCTAGTGGCATGAAGTAGAGGCACTGATGGATATTTATTTCCATTATGTAACAGAATTGCTTTCAACTTAATTTCGATGCATCAATGAACATGTGCTATTCATTAGGATTGTGCCCAATGCTTAGTTCTATCATAAGATCATTAATATCTTTACAAAAAAGTTATAACGTCGTCCATAATGAAATTCACTTCACTGCGTTTTCTATATACTATTATTTCAGTTCCATCTTCAAGTAATTTCCACCGATGCAACCTGGAACTAAGAAGTTCAGCTTGCTCTTTGATTAACTTTAAGTCATGAACTACACTATATTGACAAAAGTCGCCGGGCACCTAAAAGAGAAACACAACATAGCAATTATTGACATACATTAGTACAGTGTCGGTCCACCTTTGGCCTTAATGCATGCACTGACCCTTCGAGACATGCTTTCGACAAGTTTTTGCAACACGGCGATAGGTATGCGCTTCCATTCAGTACATAGTGCAGCCGCTAACTGTTGCTTAGTAATAGGCTTTGGTTCCAAACTTCTTATGAGGTGCTCTAATTCATCCCATAGGTGCTTTATGGGATTAAGATCAGGGCTATGTGCTGGCCAGTCCACACACGATACGGAAATATTGTCAAACCACGCCGAAACAGTCCTTGCTTTATAGCTCCATGCATTATCCTGCTGGTATCAACAAGGCTCGGTTCCATAGTATTGCCATAGAGTTGGTAAGGCATAATTGTCCAGAATATCAAGGTGGACGCGATGGTTAACAGGTTTGTCCCCGATAACCAATGGGCCGGGACCGTACCACAAAAAACACCCCCTCACGAGTACACTGCCAGCTCCAAACGTGACCGTAAGAACAGTACACTGTGGTAAATAGCGCTCCCTCGACTGCCGTCATTCTCACACACGGCCATCAGATTGATAGATCGTGTATCTGGATTAATCAGCCCATAGGACCCGTTTCCATTGATACGGTCCACGATAAATATTCTTCCTACCGTGCTAAACGACGAGTAGCATTCCGAGTGGAGATGAAACGCTTATGATCAGCCGCATAACCACGGTAACCCATGGAATGAAGTTCTCTGCGAATGATACATGTACATACCGAGGTTCCAGTATTATTACTCACCTGTACACTGAGGTCTTGTGCAGTACTTTGTCGATTAGCTGTAACGACTCTCCTGAGGCTTCGACGTCCTCTATCACTGATTTTCTTTTGTCTGCCGGTACGTTTTGGTACTTCAGGCACGCCATGTGTCTTCCACTTATTCAGTACATCCAAAACAGTTGACTTGGGTATGTTTAAACGCCTCTCGGTTTCTCTTATGGACAACCCACTAATATAACACCCAACAATCTTTCATTTCTCAAAGTCAGTTCTCTCCCGCCGCGACATTTTCACTCAACCTCACAGTACGATATGATCGCGGTCAGCTGCAGGCTTGTTTTTATGCCGTTTGCAGCTACACCGCGCATCTTAACAACGCAGCGTATCCGTTCATTTGTTCTTGAAGAGTTGGCCGGTGTCGTTTGTCAATATAGTGTATGTCATTCAAATCTTTATTCTTAATTAAGTATGGCGTGTTATCTGTTTCTGAATGATAGAAAGAATCCTTAGAAATGGAAGGTTCAGCAGAGTTCGCAACACAATCATCTGCTCTATCTTCTTCACTGGCTCCTTCATCCACTGATTTTGGGAAAACTAGTGCCAGCAGGCCTTCACTATGTGGAACAGGACTCATTGAAGATAACATTTTTGTATATTTGATAGTGTGCTTACTTTTTTATCACCTGATATTTCAGTCTTACGTGCACTGCCTGACAGAGAAAATGCCACACCACGAAGACGTGAACACAGCGCCATGCAAATTATTGCGCCAATCGCACAAACGGCGCGCGGGATATAAGTGGACCACCAGCCCGTGAGGCCATAAGTCGAGACGTCATCACGACCGCGAGAAGTGAGAGGTTCTGCTGTAACCGTGTCTGGAGAACAAACAAGGGCTTCCAGTGCCGTTATGACGCCGTAGTACGCGATTTCGTCAAACAGATGAGTTCACGAGAGGTGTCATCGTAGACGTTCGTACCGCAGGATGGTCCTTGCGTCATATTGCGGAAGAAACGCAATGTGATGCCACAAGCGTCGGTGCATTTGAAGTAAGTGGTCCCAAGAAGGATCTGTTCAACGTCGTAGGGGGATTGGAGCATGGAGACGGCCTTCCGAGAGCACAGATCTTTGCACCCGACGTCATGCCGTAGCGGATCTACAGGCCCCAACTGGCGACATTTTCCGGAGTGTACGAGGAGGCTTGGATGCTTCGATGTCGACGCGGACAGTGTCGTGTCGATTGGCTGCGTCTGGAGTTGCCGTCCAGCCGTCCGTTGCGAAGGCTACCCTTAACAGCAAGCCATGGTAGTCACCGCTTAGCATGGTGTCGCTCCAGAGCTGCGCAGGTGCCGAATGGAACAGTATGGTGTTCAGCGACGAATAGCGGTTCTGTCTCACCACGGATGATTGCCGTGTGAGAGTCGGGAGGCGACGTGGGCAACGGGCAGATTCCACCGCCATGTGGAACGCCACATGGTCCGGCAACGTGAAATCATGGCGTGGGGTGCTATCAGCGCCAACATCCGCTCACCGCAGGTACGCATAACGGGCACATTGACAGCACGCCGCTATGTGGACGAGGTGTTGCGGCCCGTAGCACTACCGTATTTACAGGGTATCACGAACGCCGTTCTTGAATAGGATAACTCCCGGCCTCATACCGCTCGGATCATCCTGAATTCTTTATACGTTGTGCCGATGCTTCCGTGGCCAGAACGATTCCCCGACCTCTCTCCCACCGAGCATCTGTGGGACACGATTGAACGTCAGTTGAGTATCCTCCCACCCCCGCAAAATGAGGATGAACTGTGGACTCGGGTCAACACCACATGGTCCACGATACCCTAGGACTCTATTCGGACTCTCAGTGCCTTGATGCCACGTCGGATTCAACGCTGTAACGCCCAAAATGGGAACCACACTCCTTATTGATCATCCTGTAGATTCGGCCACTGGAGCCTAGTTTGTATGTGAGAATTAAATCATTTGTTCAGGACCATCTTGGCTATCTGTGGGTGCAGTTTGGTCTGTTTTCGAACATTCTTTCATGGTGTGGCATTTTCTCTGTCAAGCAGTGTAGATACAATCATCAACGTAGTTGCCCTGTTCTTGACGCAACATAGGTACAGAAAAAGACGTACTTTTGATTTCCCCAGTCAGCCAAACGTCAAATTCATTCTGCAGGTAACACAGCACATACCTGGAGCCCACTTTTGGTCATAAAGAATTCTGCAACAAAAGTACAAAAAATATTCACACTTAGCAGTTCTGTATATTTTCTTCCCCTGAGTTTTTGTTGTAAACCTACGAAATGCAGCAGAAATTGTCCGTGTGATTCAGGCATTTCGTTTGCTTCCGCATTGTAACAATATATACAATGATAGGGAAAACACTATCCCAATAAACACAGATCAACCGAGCACGTGCTCACACTATAGCTGTCTCGCCATAACTTAAACAGCTGTTGTTTGAGCACATAAGCAGTTCAACAACAATAATATCCGAGACAATACTCCTATCTAATAGTAAATACCAACAACATTTTATTATGTAGCAGATCAGTGTCATACAAACATATTAATATTTATGTTTGCATATAATACCTATACTGCAGGTCATACAACAGATCAGTTGCGTATTTCCTTACCTAAATACTATACTGTGCAAATTAATTGGGACAAAGTAAAAAATCACTCTTTTTTCCTAAACTATGCCTTTATATCATTCTATACCTTCATATACACTGATAAATACCTGTAGTAGTATGAAGTATGTCCTCCTTTAGCAGAAATGACCTCTTGAATTCATTTTGGCATTGACTCCACTAATTGAGTGCACATATTTTTGACTTCAAAATCGCGGAACCACACTTTTATAGCATTCGTTATTATGCGTTCTTTGGTTGTACAGTCCATTTTACCTAAACGTCTCTTCAAAATATTCCACAAGTTTTCTATGGGATTTAAGTCTGGTGAATTTCCAGGCCAATCAAACCAATGAATTTGATTTTGCAGCATGAAATTCTTGACCAATTTCGAATTGTGACATGGGGCCAAGTCATATTGAAATGTCCCGTCAAAAGTTTGCAAGAATGGAACAATCCTACGTTGTAATATTTCTACGTATTTGGCTGAATTCATCATACCTTGAACAGGAACTAAGATTCCAATGCCATTTGATGTGAAAAAACCCCAAAACATCTGTTTCAGAGGGTGTTTTACAGTTTGTTTGACATGCTCTGGTCTTAAGGGTTCACAGTTGCTTCGTCTAACGACATTTGATTGGTAACCTTGCACAAATAAATGAGTTTCATCACTGAAAATTACCTTTTTCCAGTCATCAGCAGTCCATGGTTTATATTTTTTGGCCCATGCTAAACGTTTTATCTTCATTTTCGCATTCAAATATTGTTTTTCGTTGGTCTTCTTGCCTTACGGCCAACTTCCAGAAGCCTACGGCGTACAGTTGAATCACTAACATCGCAACCACTAGCCAATATATCTCTTTGAAGGTCGGTGCTTTTTTTTCTTTTTTTTTTTTTTATTCATTTTACTATTTCTGATTAGATATTTATCGGTTCGTGGAGTTGTTTTTCGTTTTCTTCCACATCTACCTCTCTTTTTTGGAGACGATGATCCAGATGCATTGAATCGCGTAGGCAGTCTTGATACAATTGATTTGCCTACACCAACTGCAGAAGCGATATATCTCACTGTCATAGAAGTGTGATCCTTCAGAGCAATTATTTTTGCACGCTTCCTTGCGGAAATATCCATTTTCAATACACGAAAGCAACACGTACTCACAGAGAGCAAAAACTAACATCCACCTGTCACACACGAAAGCTCACAACTGAAGCTGCTATCTTACTATATATATATAGTAAGATATACGTGATATGCTTAAACACGAAATCCTATACATGCAAAAATTTGTATCGTGGTGTAAATTTTTTATTATCATTTCCAAAATCTACATATTAAAATTGACGGGGGAAACCGAAAATATTGCTGGAGATAGAAATCATGTCGGCTAGTGGTGGTAAAAATCATGTTGGGGATTAATAATTATTAATCAATTGTATTCTGTTATTCTCAACTTCCAAACTTTTGCCCCATCTCTGATCTTTATACTCATAGTACCGTATAAGTGCATGTAAAAATGACCTACATAGTATTTTCAAAGTTTTCCCGTAAAGAAACAAACCACATAAAGCAAGATGTTCAATTGTATTTCTTCTGTGCATACCTTTAAGTGATATGGCATGCGGATCTCCTTCGATAATGAGTTTCCTGTGTTTATGTGTAATTTGCGGGCTTTACACTCTACAAAAAGAAAATCCCACATGTGTACGTCCAAGTAAATCTAAATTTAATCACCAGAAAAATCTTTCTTCCCCAGTTTCCCATTACTCGCAGACTTCATAGAACTACAGCAAGTTTTTGATCAGACACATTCGCGTCCAATATATCTCTTATCCCTTTGTTCAAGACTTTTTTCCGTTAAACGACATCAATTTATGGGTCCTTCCAATTAGTACTTATACCTCTATTTTTTATCTTCCTTCCAATTGGTATTTGCATTTGTATATTTTGTCTTTAAATAAAATTGAAATCTGAAGGATAAGCGAAGAAATTTGCCTTTCAAGTCCCAAGTAAAAAGTTCATTTTATCCTATTGAGCGAACATCGTAAGACTTTCTTATGGAGTTTAACGACTTCCATGGGCATAAAGCAGTCTCCCGTCCCTGATTTAAGGCCACTGATTCCAGGGAAGGAAGACAGCCAGTGCTGTAAGACAAACACAACATCCATGCCTTACCGGGATTTGATCCCGGACCCTTCTCGGACGAATGATGGTCAGAAGCCAACGCTTAGGCGACTACAGCACGGGAACGACTCCCAAGGCATTTTGAATATTGCTCCACGTAATTTTTCAAAATATAACTTCGTAATTCTCAGCTTTTTCGCCTGTTTTCGAGATATTTGGCCATACCGCAGGTAGATACATCACCGATCGGATATGTTATTGTAGCTTGCTGCTTTTCAGAACCTCTCGCTTTGAGCACTAAAAGTTAGACCGTCGTTTAGCATTTTCAAGGTAGCCATTCGGGAACAAGCGGTTAAAATACTAACTTTTCGAGTGAAACACTGGCACTGTTTTCCATTTCCTGCAGCCAGCAACTTTAATTTCGTATGAACAAGCCCGGGACTCTCTCCTAGATGTCAATTTTCATGGGAGGAAAAAAACTACAAAAAAATAGTATAAAAATGGTCTAGTATGCTGTCTGTTCTTACCAGGCCGCGGGTGGCCCAGTGGTCAGCGTTCGTGACTGCCACGGAGAAGTCTCGGGTTCGATCCTAAGCAGGTGCGAACGCTCGGACCACTAAACATCCGCCGTGCGTCGGATGGGCGCGTTAAGCCGTCGGACCCGAGGTACTGGCCCCCGGTAATAAATAAGGGCGTCTTCCTACCCCTTTCTACCTCGCTTCCGTATCACTTTCCTATCGGGCACTCTAGCCAAAATATCCTAGCTTCCTATTTCTAAGGGTTGTTTAAGACCTAGGGTCAGACGCTCCCTTCCTAAAATCCTCTACATATGATCTGATCTGATCTGTCTGTTCTTACCGCAGTAGTAGTGCAGTAATTTCTTACAGCAGTAGCGTCTCGCAGGTTAAAAGCCTGAATCGTTCTTCCAAAGTCTGGAAAATATTGATTTCTTCTCTCTGAAAGTAGAAAAAAAGACGATCGATTTTCAACTTACAGTATTTTACATTTCATTTGCACTGCTGCCTACTTTCAAAAACAATACATACCATTACCAAGCCAATACAGTGGAATAGCAGCGTCAGCAAGTGAGTGGGTGACAGCATACTATTCTATAATGATTCCCTGATTATGTTTCAAGTCAGAATGTCCTCCTAATACCACCCGTGGGCTTCAGCAATCAATGTGTTCCTCCGGAAGGCGACGTGTCCCTGATGCTGATGAGCATTCCGGGCTTCACAATGAGTCGCAAGCCGATCTTTCACCATCAACTGATTAGTTGAGTTCAACAAAGCTGATTATCCGTCAGCCATAAAGCGCATGGTTCTAGTGTGTAATTGACCTTTTGCTCTTGCTACAATTCCCTCTCCCCAAATAAAAGGAATTTTCCTTTATCAGCGTTCCTTTAAATGTGTGAATAATTTTACGAACAAGTGATTTCAGCGATATTTCCTTCAGCACGCATGTCTTTCTCTTCTCTTCCAGATATAAAAAAAGAATTTACTTTGGAAATATCGAGTTTAATGTGCTGGTACTTTGAAAAAAAAACCCTCAAAGCCAAAAACTTTTACATTCTATGTAAATGACACGCTCAGGGTGAATCACTAAGCTCAATTGAATGTATCATTAGTCGGCAGTATTTCAATTTCATGTGACATCGCACAACAGGACGTCTTATCCATACCTTATACTTTCTACGAAAATCCAGTGTACGAATGCACGTGCAAAGCAGTGAACGCCCATTTTGTATAAAAAAATGCTCAAAAGCTGAAACATCATCATCACTGTCAACCATTATTATCAATCCACTTCTGGACGAAGGTCTCTCCAAGCCTCTTCCACAACGGTTTGTCTTGTGCCAGTCTCCTCCATGTTACTCCCGCAAGCTTTCGAATTTCATCCAGCCATCTTCCATGTGGTCTTCTTCTGGGTCTTTTCCTGTCCCTTGGAATCCAGTCTAAAATTTCGGCTGGCCATCGATGGTCTGTCCTTCTGGCAGTATGCCCAGCCCATTGCAATTTCAGGGATTTTACTCTAATCATGATGTCTTCCACTCTTGTAATTTTTCTGATCCACAAGTTCCTCTTTTTATTTCTCCTGGTTACACCAAGGATGCACCTTTCCATATTTCTTCGAATTGTATGCAGCCTTTGTATGTCTCTTTTAGTTAAGGTCCACGTCTCTGCACCATACGTAAGCATTGGAAGGATACATTCATCACACACTTTTCTTTTAAGACATAATGGCATATTGCTCTTGAAAATTATGCTGTTTCTTCCAAAAGCTCTCCAGGCAAGTTTTGTACACCGATTAATTTCTTCATCAATGTGACCCTCGCTTTATATCTGCTGTCCAACATAAACGTAGGTATCTGTTATCACCAGCTTTTCTCCATCAATCAATAAATCTTCATTTCTTGTAAAAGCATTGGACATCACTTTTGTCTTCTGAAAGTTCATTATTAATCCCACTTCTTTACTTGTCAGCACGTTCCTATATCATACTCTGCAGCTCTGATGGGGTAGTTGCAAAAATAACTATGTCATCAGCAAAACGAAGGTGGGTTAGATAATCTCCATTAATCTTTATCCCTTTGTTTTACCAGTTCAGTGATTGAAAGACCTTTTCCAATGTGGCATTAAAAAGCTTGGGAGATATGGTGTTACCTTGTATCTCTCCCTTTTCCAATTTTTATGTGTGTTGTATTCTCAAACAGCCGAATCTTTGCACTTTCATTTTCATAGATGTTATTAATACTATTAATGTATGCATCTTCAACATCGCAGGATTTCAAAGCCATTGTAATTGCTGATGGTTTCACTGAATCAAAGGCATTTTCATAACCGATAAAAGCCACACTGTAAAACATTGACTGTGGATTTTACGGTTTTAAACGGTTTTCCATTATACCAACACAAAACCGTAAAATCTACAGTTTTATACAGTGTTGGAGCAAAGCTATAGCTTTGCTCCAACACTGCATAAAACTTTTGATTTTACAGTTTTGTGTTGGCACCCTGGAAAACGGTTTAAAACCGTAAAATCTACAGTCATTTTTTTACAGTGCATGCATAATGGAAGTTCATATTATCTCGCTCTTTCAATTAGTTCTCTCTGTAGCCACTCCTGAATCCAGCTTGTTCCCTCGGTTGATCCATGTCCAGTGTTACCTTCAAGCGGTGTGAAAGAACTTTAGTGAAGATTTTATAAACCACTGATAGGAGGCTGATAGGTCTGTAGTTCCTGAGATCCTCAATGTCGCCTGTTTTATGTAGCAGGATTATTGTGGCATTGTTCCAATCCTCAGGAATCTTCCCTTCATTAAGGCATCGAGTGAAAACTTAGGCGAGTACTGTTTCAATTTCTCCACTTGCTTCTTGTATGATGTCTACAGTAATTCCTTCTTCTCCTGGAGCTTTTCCCCGCTTCATGTTCTTGATTGCATGTGCAACTTCTGCTGGGAGGACTGGAAGAACTCTGGTACCGGTACCTTTCATGATGTCTGGAGTACATGTATCATCGCTTTCATATAATATGGAGTAGAAATCTTTCACTCTTGTCAAAATTTTGCCTCTATTTCTTGTAACAGAATCATTTTCTTTTCTCAGTGCCATAATCTGTTTTCTTCCCTTACTGAGATGTCCCTTTGCTATCTTTAGGCTTTGGTTGTTTTCAATTGCTTTCCTCACTAGTTCACAGTTGAATTTTCTTACGTCTTCAGTGATACTTTTTAGTACTGTCTTGCAAAGCTCTATATATTCCACTTTGGAAGTCACATCTCCTTTAGTTGTCCTCATCTCTCTTCTTTTTTGCATCCAAATTTTGGTTTTTCTTGATAATTTGTTCACATTCAACTTGTTCTTCGACCCAGCTAATTTTGTTGCTGTTTCCATAAGAACTTTGGTTACTTTTCTTTTAAAATCAGAGATGTCTACTTCCTCCGACGTTAGAACTTCTAGAATAGAGAACCTGTTCCTCAGTTCCAATTTCAAGGTATGAAGATTTTTAAGGTTGGTCATGTCAATACACTTTGTTTGTTTTATGAGCTTGCCACGCTCGAGTTTAGCATTGAGGTGCATCTTACATCTTACCATTCTATGGTCACTACCTGTGTTGAACTTGTTCAGCACACTGCAGTCTTCCATGACAAATTTCTTGTTACACATAATAAAAAATCAATTTCGCTTGTCATATCCATTGGGATGCCTCCATGTCCATTTCGTTTGCGGCTTTTTCTTGAAAAAGGAGTTCATGGCGAAAAACCCTTCTGCCTCTGCAAACTCTACGAGAGTATTTACACGCTGGTTTCTGTTGCCGTGACCGAATTTACCTACTGAAATTTCGTTATGTTGCCGTTGCCCGTTTTTTGCATTAAAATCTCCTATAATTATCTTCAAGTGCTGCTTCTTTATTATTTAGATGACGAATTTCCTCATAAAATTCTTCAATTTCGTTTTCAGGATGACTTGTGGTAGGTGCATAAGCTTGAATAATCTGAGCCTGGTATCTTCTCGAGATTCGGAAAACGAGTCGTGCAGCTCTGTCTGAGGAACTTTCAACTTCTACAACTTTATCCTTCAGTTTCTTGTTTATTATAAATCCAACACCACTAGTTCTGCCAGTATCTGCCCCACGATAGTAGAAGAGATGTCCACTTTTCAGTTCAATGAGATCTTCTCCTTTTCTCCTTACCTCACTTAGCCCGACGATGCCCCACTCGATCCTTGTTCCAATTCAAGAAGCCTTGAATCAGAAGATAGGGATCGCCCATTGTACGTTGCCAAAGTCAGCATCAAATGGCAGCCTAATCCGGTCCTCCGGTGATTCTTAGCCCCTCTGCCTTCATGTCGCACTAGCCGCTGCCTTGGCCAGGTACATTCCAGCTGCAGGAGACTGAGGGCCAAGATTTAAGTTGTGGAGTCATTTTGGAGGGGTTTGGCCATAACTCACCATGCTGGCCAAACGGGTTGGTGAATGTGGGATGGCATTTCGTCTAATCACGATGGTATAATTATATCGCTATTGGCTGTCGTCATAGCCCCTTTAGTGGGAACAGGATGCACCACGAGAAGGCGGGGTTGACATTTGTCAAGGAAAGGCTGTGGTATGTAGCGCATCACCTGACATTACATCCCCAAAAGCTGAATACAACACATTAAATAAATACATAAAACCATGCGAGAGTTTGTTTAGAAAAGCGCATATGCTATTTGAACCGCTGCTGATTGAAGTTAAACCATAAGCCAGAATTGCGAATGCCATATTAGAGAAAGTACTGTATTTTGTTTTCTGTGTTTTGCATCACTGAGAGACGGAACTCATATTTAAATCACTTCCTGAACAGGGACTTCCTTGTTTTGCAATACGCTGCCAAATCTATCATACAGAGCTCGAATATACGAAAGTCTTTTGAAACGTTCGTATTCTAACACACGTAAGAAAGATGTTTTATTACGATTCCTTTTTTATGTTTCAACATAGTCACCAGCCACTTCAACACACTTCTCCCACCAATGCTCTACTGCCTTAATCTCGGCTGAAAAAATCTTAATCTTGTCTTCCAATGACGCACCCACAGCTGCGACTGCATACAGTATACCAGTATTGCAAGTATATACTATAGTAAAAGTATTCATACCATACCAGTATTACAAGTCAGTGGGGCCTTTGTGTCCAGAAACAGAGTATGCAGTGAGCTGCTTTCAGCAATAGTAAGTATTATTCTAACATAATAAAACAATCTGCATAAACTAAAAAACTGAGAAATTCTGATAGTGCTTACCTGTGTCCGATAAAAATATGCTATGTCTTCTAGAAACAACTTATCATCCTCCTCCTCGTCCACCATTATCAAATCACTTCTGGATGGTCTTCCCAAATTTATTCTGCAAATTTCTGTCTTGATTCAGTCTCCTTCATGTAACTTCAATATGCTTTTGAATTTCATTCACCCATCTTCCTCATGATCCTCCTCTTGGTCATTTCCTGTCCTTTGGAATTCATTCCAGTGTTTCAATTGTCGAAGGATGGTCAGTTCTTTTAGCAATGTTTAGCCCAAACCATTTAAAAAACTTTACTTTAATCGTGATGTCAACAACTCCCGTCCCGTACTAGTTCTTGGACTGTAGTCCTATCCATAAGTATATCTCCCTATATTTTCTGATTATAGCAAACATGCAACTCTCCATGCTACTTTCAGTTATCTCCAGCCTCCGAATGTCTTCTATAGTTAAGATCATGTCTTTGATCCATTAGTAAAAACTGAAATGATGCATTGTTTAAACACTTTTCTTTTAAGACATAATGGTAATTTTTTCTTGATAATTGCACTGTCCCTTCCAAATGCTTTCCAACCAAGTTTTATACTCAACTTATTTTTTCTTTGATGATCGGTGTGGACGTTACTTGATATCTGTTTTCCGAGGTAAATGTAGGCACCGGTTACTTCCTGATTTACCCGGTCAACCTCTAAATACCAGCTCTTGTAAAAGCAATGTACATCGATTTTGTTTTCTGTAAGCTCATTTTTAAAACCACTTCTTTACTCTTGTCAGAAAGTTCTTGGACCGCACTTCTAAGCTATGATGGGGCACTTGCAAAATTGAATATGTCGTCAGCAAAACGCAGGTGGGTTTAACAATGTCTGCTAATTTTCATCCCCTTGTCTTTCCAGTTGAACGGTTGAAAAACCTTCAGTAACTGAAGAGCTTGGGAGATATGGCGTCACTTTGTCTCACTCCCTTTCGAATTTTTATGAGTGCTCTGTTCTCCAGCAGCCGAATCTTTGCACTTACATTTCCACAAATGTTACTAATAATATTAATGTACGTATCCGTCTTCAATGCCACAGGATTTCAAAATCATTTTAACGGCCGATGGTTTCATTAAATCAAAAGCGTTTTCATAATCAATAAAAGTCATTCATAATGATCTTAGTATCTTCGTTGTCATAATCTAGTAGCCTTTCCACAATCAATAAAAACATAATGATCTTTAGCGCATTTTGCTGAAATTGAATTTGTCTTTAAGAATAAGAGCAACAGCTTCCCGTCCTTCTGAAACGACTACAACCTTATTATTTCCTTGAATGGGGGAGTTTTCTAAAATACGCAACACAAGGTTCTAGCAAAACATAACGCCTACAGAATCACGTTATTTTCAATTCCAGAATTTTTTTACGGGGGTATAAGGGGTGAATCGTGGCAAGATTTTTCTTTATTTTTTTTTATTTCTCTGAATCTTTGACATTCTTTATGTTGGTGTGACACGTTATGAAACACTGCACTGCGGAGCAAATGGAGTCTGCGAAACTTATGTAAGGGCTTATGCTGATTGCGGCCGTCACATTGTTTTCTGCTTCTGTCCCTTTCTTTAATACGTTCCTCAAGCGGATAAAATAAACTGCATTATTACTTCATTAACTTGGATAAGTGGATAAAATAAACGTCATTTTGCAAGACTTCTTTGATTTCTGTTAAAGCAATAGTAAACAAAACATCTGTTGTAATGTCATCATGCTAAGCAGCTCACGTTTCTGTCGACAGTGGTCTGCATATCCACAAATCATCAGCCTAAGCTGGTAGCTCACAAATACTGCACACAGAATTTTTTTAACGAGGCATAGACTATGGTCTAAGTCCAAATCCTTCACACCCCTTTTTTCCAAACTGTAGAAAAGTTGTTGTTTTTGTCTAAGTCCTATGGTCTAAGTCCAAATCCTTCACACCCCTTTTTTCCAAACTGTAGAAAAGTTGTTGTTTTTGTCTAAGTCCTATGGTCTAAGTCCAAATCCTTCACAACCCTTTTTTCCAAACTGTAGAAAAGTTGTTGCTGTTTTTTAAGTAAAAGTGAGTGGCCTTCGTAGGTCCCTTGAATTCCGAACCAGCGCTCAGCAGACTGTACATTAAAGCTCACCCATAACACTAAGTCGTACCAGACTTCCACATAACAGAACTGCAATTCTAATCACAGGCAGAAAACTTTGAAGCGGTATCACAGAGATAGCTTTGCTTTCGCCTATGAAAAACAAAGGACGATTTAAGTTTACATGATACGAAAGCATTCCGTGAACCTAAATGCTGTCGATGGCGGGATTTCGCGTTCCGTTATGAGCTAACGAATTTTAGTGTACTGCGGTTATTTTTGCTGCTATTGTCGACTCGTTAAGTGGACTGATTATGACACCGAGTCACGCACACTAGGTTCTCGCAAGGTCCGCATACTGATCTATCATCTTCTCTGCTTCATAAAAAGAAGTCTGTATGAGTGCATTTTAATCCATTTATGTTCCATAAAAAGTTGTTTTAGCACAATGAAGGACGATTGAGTTGACTTCGATCTGAATCGCAAGTCTGAATTGCTGGCAATTTAATTGCAATAATATTTATGTCGTAAACAAATTGGTGTTTTTATATTTGGAGAAGGTACATCTATATGCATTTCTCTGTAACTTCCCTGTGCTGTTAACAACTGACAGCCGTGTACTAAATAAAAAGCTAAACAAAGATAATAACTCTTTCGCTCCCCAGAATAAATATTTCCACCTTCTGAGACATGTGACTGCCAAAACACTTCGTCCGACTTCCAGATTTCAATAGTATTGTAAAACAAATTGTTTATGTGTATGTCTCTCTGTGCTATATAATTTCTTCTCTTTTCCCTCAATTTCAGTATTGCATTTTTCTAAGTGATTACTCGACATATGTCACTGTAATCACCAAAAGAGTCACTACTTTGAGATTTTGGAGATTTTTACTTGAATTTCTTATTTTACAAAATTGATTCTGACTTATAAGTACTGCTATTAAGGACAGCAGCTACGCTTCCAATCGAAATGAAGCACTGCATGCAACGGTTTTTGTTTTTTTTTAACTAGAAGCATAATTGGAATTTTATCTTTATTTATTTACGTTCAGGCTTAAATGGTAAATAAGGGTTACACAACTTCCGCCACAAAAAAACTCGATGTAAAAGAATTTTAATAAAATTGGTCAAGTTTTTGATGCTATGCATCAATCTCAAGTAAAAAATTTCAATGTAACAAAAATGGGTAAAGGAAGTAGTCAAAACCATTTTTGAAATCTGATTTTTGCATGCTGTCCCCATGAAGTGAAGCAATAATAGTTAATATCATTGTTACTCACCCACCTATTTTACCAAGCTATCGTCGAACATTATTTCATCACGTTTTACATAAACGTAACGATATCTCATTGCAGTCTACGTAAATTACGAGAACCTGGTGCTAAACAGGATAAAAAGCCTTTACAAATATGCATTTTTGATGCTATGAAAACGATGCGCCATAGCAAAATTTGGATTCGTCTCGACCACCCAGGGGGTTACCTGCTATTGATGAGGGCTTTCAAGTGATGTATAACACGATGAGATGTAACCTCAATATATTCTAGTCCAAAGTTACCAATCCCCCTCACTAACGCACTGGCAATTCAGTATTTCTTTCAGGTCAGATTTGAGCTTGCGCGTGAGCAGATGAGCTTTTGGAGCTAAGTAGCATTGCATTGGTGTAAGGGTCGTTTCTTACGTTCGTCTAAAGATTAATAATATGTAATAACAAATATTATTTTTGAGAAACAAAACAGTCGAAATACTTACTATTGCCACCGCCATAGTTTAGTGAATATTTACTTTTATGACACACACATATACAATCGTATCACAATAATATGACAAACTACCTAATAATGGGAATAACCACCCTTGGCCCGGATGACAGCGGCGAGACGGCGTGGCATGGACACAATGAGGCCCTGGAAGGTTACCGGAGGCACAGGTGCACATTCGAACTGCAGTAGAGCACGAAGGTTCCGGAGATGACGTCGTTGTCTGTCGGCACGTCGAATCTGTCAATCCAAATAGTCCCATAAGTGCTCTATGGGATTGAGATCGGGCGATTTCGCGGGCCAAGAGAGAACGGAGACATCGCTGCCGTGTTCCTGGAACCAGTCACGCACCCACTTAGCAACGTGGCACGGCGCATTGTCTTGTTGGTAGGCACCATCACCACCAGGGTAAACGTCCAACATGAAGGAATACATGTGGTCAGCGAGGATGGACAAGTAGCCATTGGCGTTCAGCAGCCCATCCAGTGGTACCAGCGGTCCTATGTCATACCAAGAAAACGTCCCCCAGACATGCACACTGCCACCGCCGGCCTGTAGTTGACCGACAAACGTGTCCGGATGTTGGTTCTCGTGTGTCTGACACCGTATCCTTGTCACTTCTGTGGAGTAGAAATCTCGATTCGTCGGAGAAGGCAACCTTTTTCTACTCTTCCACTCCCCAATGACGGTAGTCCCATGCGAACTGCAGGCGTCGTTGCCGATGGACATGGGTTAACATGGGAGCCTTGACACAGCGTCGACTCCGGAGACCCATACGTAACAGGGTTCGCTCTACTGTAATCGGGGACACGTACCTGAATGCGCCAGCGTACATATGCGTGGTCATTTGCTGCACTGTTGCGCGTCGATTGCCTTTTACCAGTCGACGAAGGCGACGTTCTTCTCAGGGGTCGATGGCCTGTGAAACTCCACAGTTATGACTTAGGGAGGTACTCGGTGTGCCAGCGGTCCGTTCTTTGTACATCCTTATAACAGCACCTCGCGAACATCCCACGAAGTCTGCTGTTACTGAGATGCTTCCACCCTTGGCGCGGTAGCCGATGATCGTTCCTTTTTCAACGTCCGTCAAATCATTACCTCTGTCCGTTGTGCTTACGTTACACACTATGGCTCATCTGTCCTGGCCGGCCGCCTATATCTCCGTGTGGTTGACCTTGTCACGTGCACTCTCAAACGCGCCTGGGCGGGTACACTGTGATTCCGAGGGTGGTCATATTATTCTGATACGAACGTGTATCTTCTTTCATTGGTTTTACGACAATAACATTTGTTAATCCACCGAAATGCGATATGTTGCTTGTAAATAAATGTATACTCTCGTATCAGTCGTTCTATATCATACCCACAAAGATCTTGGCATGCGAAAGATGCACAGCAAAAATTATTTAGAAAGAGTGCCAGAATACTCTCTCGTTTTTTTTTTTTTTTTTTTTTTTTTTCTGCCACAGATGAACACAAATGCTTCATGCTTATCTTTTTCAATTAAAAAAATAGAAATGCAAATATCTTTCTGCTAGTTGAAAGTGTATTTTCACCTCAAAGCAAAAAAAAAAAAAAGCACAAAATAGACAGTATTGTACTGAATATGGCAGTTTGGGTGTGATGAATGCTGAAAACCTTGAAATATCTAAAAATACGCCGGTGCTGAGAATTTTACACTAAAAAATTGCAGCCCAACGTGAAAGAAACCTTAACCAATCAAGGGGAAGAAGTGTTTCTTCGTAGATCAACTTATAAGGTCATGGCGGAAATTAGTCACGTGACTTCAAGGAGCAGCCACTTCATAGAAACCACTTCATAGAAATACAGTATTCCGTACGACACTCTTTTGTGTGTTCTACGGGGGACAAGTGTGTCTGCTGAAAGCTCTGTAATGAAAAATGATCGCGAGATCCTTGCACAATTTTCTGCTCATGGTGTATTGGCTCTCGAAACATTCTTGGATATCGGATCAGGGATACAAAATCTGCAATATATTTCAGAATAACTGTGCAGCTTCTACGACACTGTGGGTATTTTTGAACTGTATGACGACTGGTATTTTCAACCGAAGAATCATCGTGAAGGAAAACGGGAAGAAATATGAATGACCTTGTCACATGTACTCTGTAAATGTCTCCTAACACCCCCATTTTGTAGGTCGTTGCCATTCTCACTTTGCTTTTGTTCTGAGATTTACCCTTCTACATGCTACGTAGTTAAGTACATATTAATTTTATCTATAATATGTTGCATTATACTGTTCAATTCGCCTCAGAACGTTTTCGACATATATGAAATAATAAGAATGAGTATCCTTTCTCGATCACATTTGTTTTTCACAAATTAGGATTCAATAAATAATTCAGTGTTATAAAGAACTATTCGTCAAAACAGATTTAAATTCTATCATTGTTAAAGTAACGCACATGTATTTTATTGCCATTGGTTTTGTCCTTCTCCTTTAAAATATTTACTACTTGTCAGATGAAGCAATTATTCACTTGTTCAGGAACTATTTATGGGATGAAACCTGTCCTGTTGCGGAAATTTCCTGCTTGTATAATAAAAATTCCCTTTCCCTTTGGGAAATTTAATTAACTGCATTCTCTTTGAAAAATTGCTTCTTTGAAAAAAACATAATAACTGTGAGATCATGCAATGAAATGTAATTGATCTTACTTTACATTATTTAATAAATGTAGATGGCTACCAACTAGCAAACTAATTATTTTAGAAGAAACCTTATTTCAGCATACTATAAAAAATGAATCAGTCTAAAAATCATCTTTCATGGGTGAGCTGGTAGATCATGAAAAGCGCAATTCAAACTACGCACAATAAACAAAATAAAAACCGTGTCCTCAGTATATATCCATCAGTTGCTGTTTCATCTTCTGTGTAACTCGAATTGAAGAATTCAAATGAGATTGCTACAGGTTTTCAGGACGCAGCATAACTATCGTTCAACACGTAACGTAGAACAAAGTTCTCGTCATGTTTTCTCCTTATGCGTTTCTATAAAAAATTACAGTTCGTACGCGTAATTTCTGGGAAATCGGATTTCGTTCTTTCAGTGTTTAAAACACATTGCATCTGCTAACGATTAATTATTCCTTTCGGAAATGATGACTGAGTTCTGTTGTATTCGCTACTACAGTGGTGTACAAAATTAAGGTGAACAACACTAAATCATGAATAAGACAAAACCCACATGACAGAGTTTAATGACAGTTGGTACAAACACTAAATCATGAATAAGACAAAACCCACATGACAGAGTTTAATGGCAGTTGGTACGAACATTGATATATCCATAATACAGCAATACAAAAACAGAAAAGAAATGCCATCATCTCATGAGAAGAAAGCATGCATATGATGGTTCATGGCAGTCCAAAAGTGGCGCGTATTTCGAGGGGCTAACAGTAGATGTAATTGCCCTGAACTGTTATACAGTTCTCACAACGAGCCGTCATGATGTTTACGAGACTGCGAATGAGAGTCTGGGGCAACGCAACGAGTGCTACTCCTCCATCAAGGCGCGTCGGAGCCTGGGAGAGTTCTGGAAGGAGGCTGCCGGCTTGCAATTGCTTTTCCCAGGGCATCCCACATATGCTCTACCGAGTTTAGGTCTGGAGATCTAGCCGGCCAATCTATCTAGCGAATATCCTCACTCTCCAGGTATTCATCGACTATCGAGCTCCCCTTAAAATCCCTACATAGAGCTGTACGATGTCATCCTTGTAGCAGTCCTCTACCATCGCAGTGGTCAATTTCTCTAATGTTGGAGTGAACATTTCAGCTTTCCGCCCCTCTCCAAATGTACTTACGCCGAGAAACCGTGTTTAGGCTGTACCGCGACGAGTGGGGTCCGCACTTCTTGCGTAGAGACCTCTCTCGTGGAGTTTTTTTGTAAACTGCGTGCCTCGATATCGCGGTTCCCGTAGCAGAGGAGAGCTCCTCTGACAGTTGCCTAGCTGTTGACTCCCTATGGTAGTGGACTGTCAGAAACAAATGCCAGTCGTCTTGACTTGTTGTGGCTCGGGAGTATCCCTGTCTTCTGGTTATCGTTCCGGTTTCGTGTAATTGTCTCCAGAGATCAGAAACCTCTCGCCTTGAAACATTCGTCCATCTTTCTACCTCAGCTTGCGTTTGCCCTGCTTCCAATCTGGTTATCGATCTCCCCCGTAAAGGGTCTTCTAAGTGGTGGATCGGTGCTATTCTTCCACTAACAGTCCACCCCAAGCTTCAATTGCCGTATTCCTCTCAGAACAACGTTTATCTAGGTCGCGTGTCTGTCAGCTCGATGACGTAGGTCTTTATTTGCATATTTCCATAGGAATTAGTATAATGTTGCTTGGGTACGTCGACTTTTTTTTTTTTTTTTTTTTTGATTGGAGGTTTAACGACCACCGTGAGCAACTCAATGGGCTATAAGCAGTCGCCCGTCCCTAATTCAGGGTCACTGGTTCCAGGGAAGGGAGAGAGCCAGTGCCGTAAGACAAACACAACATCCATGCCTCACCGGGATTCGAACCCGGACCCCTTCGGACGAATGATCATAGGCCAACGCCTTAGACCACTGCGCCACCGGGGCGGCATACGTCGACTTAACGCTTCCTTTTGCACATGTCTCTGAAATATCTTTAAAATCGGTCCTCTCGTTTTGGACATGTTCTGGAATTTGTGTTTGCCACATTAATTTTGGACACCAGTGTAATTTCTGCTTGGCAAACAGTAATTATGGAACGCTTCGGTTTGAATTGCGTATTTCTACTGCGATGAAAGTGCCATTATCAAGAACAGTTGAATTTCATTACCTGTCTGCGAGCCGCCTCGGTGTCGCAGTGGTCTAAGAGCTGGCTTCTGACCATTCGCCCGAAATGGGTCCGGGTTCGAATCCCGCTGAGACATGGATGTTGTGTTTGTCTTACGGAACTGGTTCTCTCCCTTCCCCGGAACCAGTGCTCCCAAATTAAGGACGGGCGACTGCTTATAGCCCATCGAGTTTCTCGCAAAAAGAAAAAAATGGCAAGATTAAACCCAGAGTCATATTTAAATAAAACTAAAACCAGTTCTGACAACTGGACAACAACTATGGTCGCCGAGGAGGACAGGCGTCTTCGTAGGAGCTCGACGTCTTGCAGTCGCCAGCCTATTTACTTACGTACTCAGATTTTGGACTGCACTGCAGGTAAAATGTTTCTTCTTCAGGATAGCTTAAAGACGTTTCTGGAACTACAAAAACAGCACGTATTAAAATTGGGACAGTAGTTCAGTCAACCCCGATCTTCTAGGAATTTACTAGGAGAGCAAATCAGCGAAACCCAGTCCTCAAGTTTTTTTCTCTGTGAGCTCAGTCCAGCCAACCCCAGCTTTGAAGGGATTATTTGGAAGATTTGGTCCCCAACTCCAATTTACTCAAGCACAGGCATCTATGTAGGCCTATATACATGCTGAGAAATTTCTTGGACGAAAAGCTCAAAATTAAAAGGGACCCGCTTCATAGCCAAGCAGCAGTAAATTCATCAAAAGAGGATTACAAGGAACATACTTATGAAATGAACTAAATGCAACAAATAAGAAGACGCTACTTACTCAACAAATAACATACAGCAGATTAACAACCAATCACAGCACAATTCAGAAATACTGAACAACACTATTAAATTTGCCCAAGCTCTGAGTATATAGATGCCAATAAAGGGAAAAAATATCTTAACAAAGTAGCACCTTTTAACTTATCTTACAAAATACTAAAACCACACCAAAATCTCTAACAACAGCAAAAAACGAACCTTTACTGAAACAAACACCACCATCTCTGCACCAAACAAACAAAAAAGAAAAAAGAACCCTCCAGACACTAATGACACACAAAAATCATTTTACACCCCTTTCTGGAATGCCAGGGTACTAACCTAGCAACATAAAGATATGACGTCGCTTTTAGAAGATACTCATACAAAACGCAGCTAAGATGAACGGAACAATAAAAGAGAATGCAATACTTTCATATATCTAGGAGTGTACACAACGACGCGCTAATAAAAGAGAAAAAGAGTTCATGTAAATAGACCCGCAAGATATGGTAAACGTACAAACTCTTCTCACCACACATAATTACAGGACCAATCAACAAGCCGAACAGCCATCAAGCAAACGCATGGCGCGCCCAAATCGCTTTCGAACAAAAGCCATTTAATAGAATGTAAGCTTTAACCACATAGGCTCTAGCCAAACACCAATCAATGTCCTCTACATCCCATCAACCAATAAAATATGCAATAGCAATATATATTACAATCTCAAAGAAGAGGCATAAAAGAAAAGACCCAACAAATCCTTCAAAGTTTGTAGTCAAGCGCCATTCTGGATATTTAATCATGGAAAAAGTCGCAGCTAAATATAAGGGGTAAGTTAGCCGGTACATTTCCCATGTGTACCTATTCAAGGACGTGATCTCATACAACAACCCGACTACTTCCACGGACGTCCAAGTCTTATGCATCGAAAACCTTTTAATCATGGCCAAATTCTTAGCCAAGACAATTGAATATCTGCATGAGAAATAAAAGACAGCCAAAGAAGACATTGAAAAAAATCATGGTGAAATCCATTACTGCACAAATAAAAGAAGAAGCTGAGGAGAATAACGGAAAGAAAGATAAGGAGTTTACACAGAAGTTAGCGGCAGCAGAAGAAACAACTCAATACCTGATCCGTGGCATCGCAGAAAAATACGAAAATGGTCGGGAAACCCTTACTCGCCAGCAATATTCCAGAATGCTCCAGCGAACAACAGGACTCCACAGGTATGAAATTTCTCATGAAAGGAGTGTCTATCTCTGCTGACTTACCGAGCACATCAGAAGCACTTAGCCTAAAAGGGATAGCCTCACAAAATCTTGAAAGCAGTCACTATACCACCATTGAACGGTCAAGGGAAATCATCATCTTCAATCCGAGGCAATCACAACAACTCCCAGCAAAATGCCCGTTGACGGCACTGAAGTCCCCATTAAAAAGTTCAACGACGCGGAAAAGTCACTTTGAGCAGAAGAAAGGCCAGGACGACCAGCCAGAGAGAGAAGTAGAAGTCCGAAAAGGCAAAGGAGCTGATCGTCCAGAAATAATAGTATTGATAGGAAGCTAGAACTCTTTAAAATGCTCTTAGAGTGAGAAGCATAACTTCATCAAATATGCATGCAGTAAAAAAAACAAAAACTTCCTTTTTAAGGGCTACGTCAAATTCTTCAAGGTTTACCGATCGTACGAACTTGCAAAAGAAAATGAAAACTCTCACAAACAAATCTCACTGAATAAAGACATAAAGATCGCAATAACACAGTTGCTGACCACGTATAATAACCACCTAGCATCATGCAGCACAGACAAAATGTCACAGAGTGCGGAGGAAGTAACAAAACATTTAGGTAAAAAGTCATTTCTTTGCTCCATCTCAAAATTTACTTAGGTTTCACCCCCAATAACATAATATACGAAACAAAAACTTATGACATAACTGATTAATCAAAGATATGCCAGGACTAGGCATGTGATGCAAATCATTAAAATAAATTAAGGTGTAAAATAATTTAATAAGTATTAAATGCTAATCTACAAAACTTTCCTCCTGTACAAAAATCAAATATATTTATCTACCCTCCAAAACCATCATAGAGAATGAGGAAGCTATCTCAACAAGACCTATGCCCCGCCCACACGCATACCTAAATCACAGAAGCTAACCAAATCACAATAATTACCGCTAAACAATAGCAAATTCGGTGCAAAGTAGCTATGAAATCTACAAAGCAAATTTTCTGTGGTTAAAATGCAGCAAAAGTCATTAATAAATTACAATTAAACAGCAAAAACAAATATTCGCCATGACGTTCGAAACTCCACAACACAGCAAATCTAATAAATAAACAGGTGAGCTCTTCCAGAGAACCTGCAGCTGGCAAGCATCTCTATGAGGAATTTACCAATAAAAGAAAACCCATAGTGAAAAAAAGTGAGAAAAAAGGTTAATGATAAAACCTCCAACACAAGAAAAAAAAGGAAAGAAGAAAGAGAAAGTTAAAAAAAACATGAGAGAGGTCAGTTAGCTCAGTGGCAGAAGTAATGGAGAAAAAATCCAACGTTGATAAAAAAAACTTGAAAACACCGTCCCCTTTAAAAGTCGAAAAACCAGATTTCGAAAACAAACTTCCAACAAAAGTAGAAGTTAAATTTCATATTAAGAACTTAAAAAACAAAAAGGCACCGCGTGAAGATGGAATTAATAACAAAATTGTGAAAAAGCTGCCGTTTGCATACGTGCAAACTCTTACAAAAATTTACAATGCAGCGTTACAGCTAAAATATATTTCTCTGATGAACTGAAATCAGCTGAAGTAATTCTACTTCCAAAACCAGAAGAAAACTTAGCTCTTCCTGAGAATCACAGAACAATTTCTCTATTTCTAACCACAGGCAAAATATTAGAGAAAATTATTCTTATCAAAATGCAACAATACTGTTATAAATTTCTAATTACGCCGTATGTACAAGGATGTTTCAAAGAAAACAAATCCACTTTACACCAGCTGTCCAGAGTAGCTGAAAAGAACTTTGAAAGCTTTATTAAAAAAGAAACATACGGCTGAAATTTTCCTAGATATTGCCATAACATTTCATAAATGCTCACATGAAGCAATAATTTTTACAGTTATTGCTCATGACTTTCTTCCATGGACTGTAGGAATAATTAAGTCATATCTAGAAAATAGAACTTTCTGTGTTAAGCTCAATGGGAAAAAATCCACTCTAAAAAATATAGAAGCGAGAGTGCCACAAAACAGTGTTCTGATGCCCACACTTTACTTTATTTTTACGTCAGACTTTCCTACTGTTAATAGAAATCTGACTGTATACAGCTTTGAATGCTGACGATACTGCAATAACGTACACGTCAAAAAACAAAACCAAAGCAACATTTATGCCGCAATACATGTACAAAAGCTTGAAAAATATTTCCTAGACTGGAAGGTCAAAATTAACATAGATAAAACGCAGGCTATTCCTTTCTCTAAGAGAACTGGAAACTATAGCACACACTTTGAAATTGAATTTTATAGAAAAATTCCCCTGGTTAAAAGACGTTAAATATCTCGGCCTAACTATGGGTCACAACTTGAATTGGAATAATCATATTTCAAAATCCCTAGCTAAAGCTCTAAGACTCAGAGGCTGCTTCGCATCAATTTTAAAAAATAAAATTCTGAGTCTAAAAAATAAAGCCTTGTTGTGAAAATCTGTTTCAGTCCTGTAATTACTACGGCTGTTCCATTTGTGGAGTGTGCACTGAAACGAAAAAAAAAAAAAAAAAAAAAGCTCACCTCGTTTCAAAATAAAACTCTCAGAATGATGACAGGAATTGATGGGGGTACCTCTATTCATAAAATTAGAAACAAGCTGAAGCTAAATTGAATTCATTATAATATTTAGGAGTGGGTTTGCCAAGTGGTACTATGAAAAAGTGAAGATCATCCAAACCCACTAGTTAGGGAGGTTCTTAATTATGACAGCAAGGACCATCATGAAAATAAAAAACACCACCCAGTAAAATACAAAGGGCCAAAATTTATTCTGGATAACATCCGAAAAAAACCCAGCAGAAATGGGTTTTCGAAATGTGCGAAGCGGTGAAATTTTTTTCTAAGTCCGAACTCTCAGAAACTTCTGGTGGCCCATTAACGTTCGCAACAATATTTTATGGTACAGAGTGAGCAAAGTTGAAAAAAATAAATAAACAAAGTGAAAGGTTGGTGAAAAACTAGTTGTTTTTCTCGTTGTATCTTTTCGGTGTGCTTTTTCTGCCATTGATTTTTTAGACTCCTTTTTTTCTGGCCCTTTCCCTCTTTCCTTCTTCCTGAGTTGTTGCTGTTCAGTAACAGGTAGGTAAGTATGTAGGGCAGCGTACAACTTCTTTTTTAATGGAAAACAGTATACTCCTAAGACACATATTCTCCACACTTCTTCTAGAAGGTCTTTCCTATCAGGGCACCCTGTTCCTGCTCCTAATTTTTCCATATTTTCCGTCCTACCAAGAGTCGCAGCGCTGCAGGTTGAACGGACACTAAACCTTGTTTAGGAATTTCATCGTTGGTTCGTTCTACCAACATAGCGAATGACTTTAAGTAGCAGTAGTCAAGTTTTGTGTTAAAATATCATATTTTTGTCAACATAATAAAACTCCTGATTGAACATCCCGTTTCGGTATCTAAAACGATTGTAAAACAAAGAGTCTTTCCCAGCATTTGTCTTTTGTCTTCTTTTCCTTTTTTTTTTCTTAGTTATTTTAGTGCTGTATTTTTCGAGTACTTCATAATTTTAAAAATAAATGAACGATCGATAATTTGTTATTATTTTCTGTAAAACATGAACGATCGATCTTTAACTTGTTCATTATTTTTTGTAAAAAATGAATGATCGATCCTTAAAGTGTTTATTATTTCTTGTCACGTTGTGGGTCTATGGTCTCCGTACCCGTCGTGCTTGTTATTACGCCATTTCAAACCGCGAAATCTTGCAATGCATTGCAGACTTTTTTGTGTTCAAATTAGGGAAACAACGAGAGAGTTGTCATGCAGAGGACTATTTGCAGGTACGTGACACGATAATGTGGTCTGAACAGCGTATGCCGCCCCGGTGGCGCAGTGGTCTAAGGCGCTGGCTTCTGATCATTCGTTCGTAAGGGGTCCGGGTTCGAATCCCGGTGAGGCATGGATGTTGTGTTTGTCTTACGGCACTGGCTCTCTCCCTTCCCTGGAACCAGTGACCCTAAATTAGGGACGGGCGACTGCTTATAGCCCATTGAGTTGCTCACGGTGGTCGTTAAACCTCCAATCAAAAAAAAAAAAAAAAAAAACAGCGTATCTATCTACTCTCTCTCTCTCTCTCTGTCTTTTTCACGTCTTTGTAATGACGTAATAAAAAATACATAGTCACTGCTTACTAGAAAAGATGTCGAAAAGTTCTTTCAACTGTTAATCAGGCCGATTTTCATATCGTATTTGCATAGCAGCAGTTTTTTGTACGGAGGCAAAAATTGCGGTTCAAGTAAAAATAAATCATTAAAATCATTAATTTCGAGCTCCCCGTTACCTTTTTTTAAACGTCATTAACATTTTGTCTATTGTGCGTTTTGTAGGCTTTTGTGGTCTAGTTAATTGAAAAATCATCGTGGCAGGCTCATATTGGAGCTCACATGAAAGAGGCTGCAGGAAATGCAAAAAAAAAAAAAAAAAAAAATATCGATTCATTCCCGTTGGATATGTGATGAGAGATCGAATTTCGCGGTGGTATGAGAGTATGAGTGTGATGAACATGAGACGCCAACAAAAGAACTCGACCGGAGCTGTAGAAGTGACATGGCAATCTCTGATCTACATTTGGTAACAGAAAAGTAGACTGACGCTTTTGAACCTTCTGTGAAGCAGAAAAATTGTCGTTTTTAATTAAACTGAGCAAGTAAGAACTTATTATTAACTAACTCATATTCGTCCTGTGAAAATGATGCTATCCTCCTACACTTAGACAAAGTATTTAAAAATGCTAAAAAACTGTAGCATACCATCCTAATTTTCTGCTTCGTATCACATGTGAAAAGTTTGGTTTAAAACATCAGTGTAATAGTTAAGTGCGGTTTTGAAAAATTCGACAGCTTTAGAAAATGCTCTGCATTCTCGTATTCTCAATTTAAGACCTCAGAAGATTAATTAAATTAGTTACTATTTGCGTCAGCCCCAACTCTGAGGCATACCGAACTTAAATGACAGGGATAAAACTCAATGGCGAAACTAGGGAAGAACTGGGGAATTTTAAGGAATTATTCATGTACATTTCAGGAGTTTTAAAACATTAGTTCCATCAAGGCTGAAAAATAGTTCATCTACATGTGTGTAAGTATAAATGCACTTCAGTCTTTATCTATACAAAATAGTCTGCAGCGAAACTGTGGTCTGTAGACTTGCTTTCCTCCTTTGTTTATCAAGTCCTTTCGAATGTTATAAGTAATAAATGCTCCATTTTGGTATTCTTTGTATATTTCGTTTCGTCGCTTTCAACATGTCCTCTGTAATGTAACGTGTTCTCCTCTCCTTTTCTTTTAATTTTTTTTTTTTGTTTATTTGTTTGTTTGTTTTTATATGGTTGCATTTATTTTGGAAGTTAGACTTTTAATACGTTCTTGCAGATGAACTGTGCATTGTGACATAAAGTGTTACATGTCATCGCAAAGCAAATAGGTGTGAAAATACGTAGATATCCAAAACTACCAAGGAATTGACCGAGACACTGAAAAATAAAGTAACGTTGTGATAGTGGAACCAGCGGCGTTGTCTAACTTATAGGAGATCGAAAAGCAACTGGACATAGAGATCAGATGACTGCGAAGCTAATGACACAGATATCAAGAATCGTACTTATGTGGAAACAGTGTTTGTGAAACAACCGAAACCACGGCTTTCCGAAAGCACAAGAACGACTTTAGTGGCCCAAGAGATTTTGAAAGTTCCATGAAAGTTCCCGAAGAAGCCATACGACAACTGACAGTGCCGCCCCGGTGGCGCAGTGGTCTAAGCGTTGGCTTCTGATCATTCGTCCAGAAGGGGTTCGATTCGAATCCCGAAGAGGCATGGATGTTGTGTTTGTCTTCCGGCACTGGCTCTCTCCCTTCCCAGGAACTAGTGGCCCTAAATTAGGGACGGCCGACTGCTTATAGCCCATTGAGGTGCTCAACGGTGGTCGACAAACCTCCAATAAAAAAAACGCACAAACAAACGTACCTGAACACTGTAATATTTGACCCCTACTAAAACCCCAGACTATCGTAGTGTGGGCTGCTCCAAAGTACTTAAATTTGTTTTGTGTGTGTTTAATATGTGTCCCGTTTCTTTATTTTCTATATGAATGTTAAATCAACTACATTTTACACTGCTGGCCACCCAAAATGCAACACCAAGAAGGAAACATCCGATTGGCTTGAAATTCGCAGCATGCGTCACCCGCGAGAGGGCATGCAAATGATTAGCATTGCAGGGCTTATGAAAATCATGTGCGAACTGCACGCCACCAAGAAGTACTACAAGAAGGGTGCACAGATGGTGGCGTATAAGTAGTGGAAGTGTGTTGTGCTTCCGGACATGTGCGTGGGAAGCTTCCTAATGCCTCGTCGCAGAATACGGCTGTCATTCCAGCACGTTTTGGAGTTCGACAGAGGACGAATAGTGGCCTTATCGCGATAGCAGTTCATCGTACCGAAACATCGGCGTCCGTGTGGGACGACATACAGCCACAGTGAGGCGAGTATGGATTCTGTGGGTGCCGTAGGGACGTACGGACCGACGTGAGCAATCGCTGCAGCCGCGGCACATCACCGAACGAGAGGACCGGCATGTTGTGCAGCGGGCATTGACGGCTCGCACCGCCACATCACGAACGTTAGCGCAGGAATTAGTGTGTGTTGCGCAACAACCTGTGTCAGCACGTACCGTTCGACGTCGTCTGCAGGAGCGAAGACTTATCGCACGGCGCCCATTGCTCCGATTACCATTGACGTTACACCACCGGCGAGTGAGGCGGCAGTGAGCCGTTAAACGCCGCACCTGTACTACGGAATGGCACGACATTGTCTTCTCCGACGAATCCCACTTCTGCCTGCAACACCACGATGGTCGGATCCGCGTGTGGCGTCACCGCGGCGAGAGACTGTATGACGCCTGCACTGTGCATCGCCATACCGGTCCGTCGCCTGGCGTTATGGTTTGGTGCGCAATTGGATATGACACCCGCACCCCTCTGGTACGCATCGCCGGTACACTCAACAGCCACCGCTACATCTCCAACGTTTTGGAGCCTGTAGTCCTCCCTTACCTGCAGGACCAGCCAGCAGCCACGTTTCAACAGGACAATGCGCACCCGCACGTGGCACGCATCGTGCAACAATTCTTCAGATCCCACCAGGTGTCACTGCTGCCGTGGACCGCCTGTTCTCCCGAAATGTCGTCCATCGAACATGTCTGGTCGCTGATCGGCAACCGAGTGGCCCGGCAAGCACCACCCGCGGCTACGCCTGATGAACTGTGGCAACGTGTGAAAGTAGCCTGGACCGACATACCCCAAAGCCCACAGCCAAAGCCTCTTTCGTTCGATGCCGCAGCGTGTAGCGGCCGTTATTGCCAGCCATGGGGGCCCCACGAACTATTGATGTTTGCGTGTTCCGCAAGTCGCACGGGCCTGTAAGCTCAATCGTTTCGTCTTAGTATCTGTTGTTATGTGTCCAGTAAATTTGGCTTTGCTATCTCGTGTCCTTCTTGGTGTTGCATTTTGGGTGGCCAGCAGTGTAGATGGTTGTCACTACAAGTTTAGTTTCCTTACTTTTGTAAGTTCCGAAACAACCTGAGAATTATTTAAATTGCATATACAATTCGTCTCATACACCTTGCCATATTCTATAACCGGTTCTATGTCCATTTTCTTCGAAATTGCTACTTGAAAAGTTAAGACCTTTTTGAGTTTAGCTTACCTACTTATATTACTCTATCCCTTAACATTGTGGTGGAAGTTTGCATGTTACATTCAAGATCTTCTCCTTAGAACTAAAGAGCTTCTCGGTGTAATAACGAACTTTTTTTTAATAAATAATGTTTTCCTGGAAAATGATGAGCTTCTTCACAAAACCTGAAGTTAAGTTCAGGGGACCTACTAAAACGCTTCTTGCTCTCGTGATCCAGAAGTATTGCTTCTTTCCAAAATGCAGTCGCAGTTCTTCAGGATCAGAGTGTCCGAAAGAAGATAAATAAAACAAATTTATGTTCATTTATGTATAGAGGACATTTGCTACTAAACAACTTGTTCAAAAATAACCGATGGAAACAAACAAATATGAAACGTGGTCATTCAAAGTTGCTATACAAGTGCATCCATATTAATTTTAAATGAAACTGGTTAGGTGCAGGAGTCAAATAGTGTACATAATTTAAGTAATTTCGATTCAAAATATCAAGCTTTTCAGCCATTTTTGAAAAGTTCGGGTATGTGAAATCGGATTAGTTACCGATTTTAACTTCGTGCAATTATGTTATTAATTTTTGACCAAATATCTTTATGCAACGCTGAACGAAGCTCTTTTAAAATGTTTTGATGAAAATGAAGTAAAATGAGAAATAAAAAAAATAGTACTGAAATACGAAAATAACAGCATGACGTTTTTTACGCTTTCCAACCGTAGATTGAAGAAGCGTATATGCTCCAGCTATGTCCGTCCGTCCGTCCGTCCGCACGATAACTGGCGTAAAAATGGTTCGATTTCGATGAAATTTTAGTATGTGGTAGGGGACCACCTGGGGACGAACCCTATTGAAAATGGGACAAATGGGGTCAAAGGTCACGACGTAGGAGCGGGATCATTCCATTGCCCTTATGCGTCACAACTTGCGTAAATATGGTTCGATTTCAATGAAATTTTACTATGTGGTAAGAGACCGCCTGGGGACAAACCCTATTCAAAATGGGTGAAGTGGGGTCAAAGGTCAGGACATAATATCGGGATGCATTCCATTGCCCTTGTGCGTCATAACGTGCGTAAAACGGTTCGCTTTCGATGAAATTTCCGTATGTAGTAGGGGACCATCTGGAGACGAACCCTATTGAAAATGGAAGAAATGTGGTCAAAGGTCAGGACATAGGATTGCGATCCATTCCATCGCTCTTATCCAATACTATTAAGGTGGACGTCAAGTAATTTTGCTTCCTATACTTCCAATGGAAAACCGTTTGTTCACATTTCCTTCACAATTAATGTGTTCCCAAGGATGAAATTTAAACATCGATTAAAATAACTTCATATTAAAACTTGGAAAACTTAATATTTCCTAAAACATAACCATGATTATATTAAAAATTAATAACTTTTCCTTTGGTGGTGTTGAAACCAGAGAAAAGATGGCGCGACCTGTACTTTGATGACGTCAGTGGACAAATAAATGTTGGAATGCATAATTACGGTTATGGTTTAGAACATATTAAGTATTCCAAGTTATGAAATGAAGCTATTTTAATCGATGTTCAAATTTTCATCCTTGGGAACGCATTAATTCTGAAGAAAATGTGTACAGAAGTTTTTCCATTGGAAGTATAGGAAGCAAAATTACTTGACGTCCACTTTAAAGTAGCAATTCTTGTATGGTTTTGTGAAGAAGATGTATGTGTATACATTTTATTTTGAAAACGGCTCTAAGAATTTTGATGAAAGACGTTAACCTACCGTTTTCTGGTACTAGAAATCGATTTAGCTTGATCTCGACTCTAGGAGAATTCGTTTAGTGGGTTAAATAACCACCCCGAATTATAACGTTTTCAGTGTCATGGCGTTGTTCCATTAATGTTACCAATGCTTAGAAATCTTATGACGTCACAATCTCGCGTTTGAGAATGTTGGCGCGCGGTCACACCATCTGTCTCATTACGTCACGCGTTGTGTGCGTATGTCCGTCCGCACGATAACTCGCGTAACAATCGTTCGATTTCGATGAAATTTTAGTATGTGGTAGGGGACCACCTGGCGACAAACCCTATTGAAAATGGGCGAAATGGGGTCAAAGGTTAGGACACAGGAACAGGATCTATTCCATAGCCCTTATGCATCATAACTTACGTAAAAATGCTTCGATTGCGACAAAACTTTATCATGTTATTTCGGATGTATACCGAACCGGTTCTGTTGAATACCATCGATATGGGATCAAGGGTCAGTGCACAGGACCGAGATTTATTCCACAGCCATTATTCTTATAACTTGAGTGATAACTTGAGTAATGATTTCTGGTATGTTGGAAAGCGTATTGTAATCAATGCATTGCATGATTTTACAAACTTGTTATCTCATTCAAACTGCTTATTGGTTCTGCTGTTTCAAAGTATGCTCTGTCCCACACTAGTTCACACGTTAACCTACGTGAATTTTGTCCAATTTCGATGAAACCTATAAAGCTTGTTCAAATCAAGGTGAGAATATTGCCGGAGAGAAGTTTGGTGCTATATCATTCTAGTGTGAGTGAGGTATAAAAGAAAGCAAAAGCTCGTGGTCAAACATTTGTAGGGCAGTGTGCAAAGTGATTGCAAGCTCGGACATTGAGCAAACGAAATATGGATTCGTTCAAAGAAACTCAGAAAGCAGTAACTCAGTTTGCGTCGAAGGAAAACTCACAGGCTGCCCACACCTCCATGTCAACACTGCAGCATTTTCGATGGCAAGTTCTTTATCGTTCATCACACAGTCTTGATTTGTTGTGATGTGTCTACCATATTTTTGATCTCCTTAAAAAGGATCTGAAAGGAAGATTTATGTCGGACAATGAAATGAAGAATTTTGTCACATACTGGTTTTCTCAACAGCCTATATTGCTTTTTGAGAAAGGATCTGATAATAGGTGGGACTGATGTCTGAATGCTTACGCAGATTTTTTGTGAATTAACTCACCATTACCCCAGTTACTCCAGTGTACAATTCTCACTTTCATTTGGATAACCGTTACAGGTAGATTATCCTTGTTCTCCTCGAAAGCAAACTCTGTTTAAAATTGCAGGCCGAATGGCACACACAAAATAACAAAAACACGGCGACATGATGTTTTGACAACTTAACTGTTATTTTGAATTCTTTTTAACAGATTTTTTTTTTAAAAATGATGAACATATAAAGTGAATTTAACTTGCAGTTGCAATTCCTTGAATCTTTTTTCTTCAAAATGACAATGGTTAAATCTAAAAATTAACTATAATTAGCCTGCATAAAAATCTAGGTTATGAACTCTTTTTTCCCAGTTAAAAAGAGCGTTAATATAAATGAATATGATAAATGTTTTAGTTTGTAATCTAAGTATATGGAGAAGTGAAAAATGTTCCTATGTTTAATATAAAAATAAATATTGTTACACTCCGGGGTGCCAGACTAATACGAAAAACAACAGTAATAATTAATTTGGAAAGCTGGTCGCTCATTCGCTGATGACAAGGAGGTAAACATTACAATTAATAATAAAAGCGCGGGGTTCTTGAACTACCGAAATCTCTTTTAGTGGATGAGAGAGCTTTCCCTAAAAATTTAGTTAATAGACCAAGTTCTTCTGACTCTCGAAAATGACTCAATGTCAGGACTGACACAAGACAATAGACATTTAATTAATAGAAAAATCATGAAGATGTCACTTTAGAGTACACAAAAGAGACAGACACTGAACTCTTATTCGACTTTTCAGACTCAGTTCATTGGACCCCAGTGGTTTAAAACTGTTTATTTATGAAATGACCGCATGGTAAAATTCTTATTCGGTACCGTTGGGTCAATAAGTATTCATAGTTGAGTCCTACTGAGTTTGTGTTCTTTACCCTAACAGGTAAAATAGTTATGCCAACAATAAGGTTTTTACTTACATGTTCTTGTACTCAGGTTAATCCCTTTTTTATTGTTGGTAGCTGAAAACCCGTACTTGGAAGATTACCTGCTTTTCTTGAAGCGCACGCTAGCTCCAAATACGGTCTTCATGAAACAACTGCTTTGTCTCATGAAAATGGGAGTACTAGTTAACTCTTCGGCGCCCGCTATGGGGGCGAAATGCTGTAACCTAATCCCTACCTCTTCTCTGTGTTTTGGCACCTTGGTATGGACGAAAAGGGGTGTCTCTCGAAGACGGACTGATAACGTTGACCGGACGACGCTATTCTTAGCGCACCTTCATCCAGTAGTTACTATCGGGTCTCCATTTCCTCTTGCCGATTGCTGTCCCTCGTAAGATAAATTAATTTTGCGACTTAGTGACAGTTGCATATTCGTTAAAACCGCTCCCGATCTCCGACTTTAAGACTTTGTGACGTACCTGCCAGCAGGTCGCACACGACATAAAGGCAGATTGCAATCAGAATGAACGTCTGCGTAGCTCAGTTGGTAGAGCGACTTGTTCCGGAATAAGCGGACTCGGGTTCGAATCCCCGGCGTAGACCAAAAATGACGGAGAAATTTACTTCGTTATAATGGCGCCCGAACTATCCGGATGACCCGACCGTTCAAAATCTCGCAATGGTGTGATGTTATTTCCACACCGCGGGATAGGAAAAATCAGAGAATCTCTTCCCCAGCGCTTCGAAAAATAAATGTGTGTGACGTTGCATTCCACACACCGGATTGACTGGGAGTTCTCAAGTGCACGTTCTACAGCGGATGGCTGCCTGCAACGATTCATGGTCACGGCTGGCCCGTGGGCCATGCCCCCGGCCCTCTTTCGGGGGGGGGAGATGTGACGTACCTGCCAGCAGGACGCACACGACATAAAGACAGATTGCAATCAGAATGAACGTCTGCGTAGCTCAGTTGGTAGAGCGACTTGTTCCGGAATAAGCGGACTCTGGTTCGAATCCCGGCGTAGACCAAAAATGACGGAGAAATTTACTTCGTTTTAACTTTCTTTCTTTAAGGCGAGACTTTCCTTATAACCCGTGGAGCCCGCTGGTCCTCCTATTCAGAGCAAAAATTCCATATTGTCTACAGTCTGTAAACACCAACCACCTAAAATAATCTTCTACGGAGAGAATTATACCTCATCACTCTCCAGTTCTTGCGTACTTGACGTCAGACTATTGGTTCTCACCTAGTATTGCCACCGAGTTCCCAACTCGAATTTCGAACTCTGGACCATTTAATTCGGACCAACCTTTCGGCAAAACCTGTCACGTTCAAAGCTTTACATGACTATCTCTCTCTCTCTCTCTCTCTGTCTTTGTTGTTGGATATTCAATTTTTTAAGAGCTCTGTTTTCCTTCAATTGTCATTTTAATAACGGAAAGCTCTGAAACGTAAGATATGAATGCACACACTTTTTTCAAAATCCCACTTTTGTGATCCCTTTTAATGACGCGCACTTAAATCTTATTCTCACTTCTTTTCAAATAGCACGTTTGCTGTAGAACAACGGCGTAAAGTCCAATTAGTTAATTAGGTGAGATTCCGAGCACTTCTCTGGCAGGCCACCCACCTGCTTGCCGCTGAAGCGCGTTGTTCCAGACCCAGCCATATCCTAACTGTGTTCACAGACCCGTATAGCAACAAGTTCTTTTCGGGTTTAGTTCTCTTTGCTCGGGGATGCTATGAGCCATCGATTGTTTATAAAATCAACGCTGTCCCCACATCTTGAAAGACACCCAATATCCGTATCAATATCTTTAATTTATTCATCAAAGGAACATTTTCTAGCGGTGAATAATTGCGGGTTTCTGTTTCTTCAGATTTCACAGATGACCGTAAATTGTGGCGTTATTATAAGAAAATTTCCTTACGTAATTTCCATATTCTTCAACCTATGGATAGTAAAGATTACACTAGCTTGATGTTTATTATTCTTCAAACACCAATCAAAGAATGAAATATGCAAAGAGGTAGTGAAAACACTGAGCAATTTGAAAATCGAGCCTTTAGAAAATAGAACTTAAAATGAACGTATTATATCAAACAAAATGAGCATTGCATCTGGAATAACGTCACCTTCGGATTGATTTCTTGGTACCGATAGTCGTCAATTTGTATAGACAATCTGACTTTGAGATTGGCGTTTAATTTCCTTAAACTCTTTACTTTCGATGTCGCTCGTTCTAAACGCAACATTACTGAACTGAAGAATATTTTTTGTACATTGGAAGCGCTTCATATATATTGACAAAAGTCACCGGACACCCCTTCAAAAGCAAATGAACGGATCCGCTGTGCTGTTAAGATGTGCGGTACAGCTGCAAAGAGTATAAAAACAAGCCTGCAGCTGACCGTGACCATATCGCACTGTGAGGTTGAATGAAAATGTCGCGGCGGGAGAGAACTGACTTTGAGAAAAGAAAGATTGTTGGGTGTTACATTAGTGGGTTGTCCATAAGTGAAACCGAGAGGCGTTCAAACATACTCAAGTCAACTGTTTTGGATGTACTGAATAGGTGAAAAACACATGGCGTGCCTGAAATAGCAAAACGTACCGGCAGACCAAAGAAAATCAGTGATAGAGGATGTCGAAGCCTCAGGAGAGTCGTTACAGCTAATCGACAGAGTACTGCACAAGACCTCAGTGTACAGGTGAGTAAAAATGCTGGAACCTCGGTATGTACACGTACCATTCGCAGAGAACGTCATTCCATGGATTACCGTGATCGTGCGGCTGCTCATAAGCCTTTCATCTCAACTCGGAATGCTACTCGTCGTTTAGAATGGTGTAAAAAACATCTATCGGGGACCGTAGATCGATGGAAACGTTTCGAAAGCTTGTCTCGAAGGCATCAGTCTGATGGCCGTGTGTGGGTATGGCGGCAGACGAGGAAACGTTATTTACCATAGTGTACTGTTCCTACGGTCAAGTTTGGAACTGGCATTGTACTCGTGTGGGGGTATTTTTCGTTCGGCTCAATGGTTACCGTGGACAAACCTGTTAACCAGCAGGTCTATCTCGATATTCTGGACAATTATGCCCTACCTACTCTGTGGCAATACTATGGAACCGAGCCTTGTTGGTACCTGCAGAATAATGCACCGAGCCATAATGCAAGGACTGTTACGGCGTGGTTTGACGATAATTCCGTATCGTGTGTGGACTGGCTAGCACAGAGCCCTGATCTTAATCCCATAGAGCACCTATGGGATGAATTAAAGCGCCGAAATAACAAGTTTGTAACCAATGCCTACTGCTAAGCAACAGTTGGCGGCAGCATTATGTACTGAATGGAAGCACATACCTATCGCTGTGTTCCAAAACTTTGTCGAAAGCCTATCTCGAAGGCTCAGTGCGTGCAGTAAGGCCAAAGGTGGTTTCAGAATCGCTTTAATGCAACAAAACAGAGGAGACGAGTAACATGGAATCGTCTCAAAGAAACAAAAACAGAACAGGAATGATACAAACTGATAAAAGCGATGATATGCTGTATACATTGAATGAGTAATGACAAATTTACAACGTGATGCAAACAGAGAAATGCCTGAGGAAGAACAAAATGATCACAGGCGGGTCACCGCAGTGCGAAAGAACATCAAAAAGTTAATGCAGAGTCTTAACTCACCTTGTGGTGTAACGGACTTGGTGTAACAGCGAACCACGGTGTCACTGGCGACCACGTAGCATAGAAGGAGCTTTCACGGCATGCGGAAATGGCAGACTGATTCTCCTGCTGCAAGCGGGAGAAGGCGATTGTGGAAATGTCCGAGTAGGGCAGCATTGGCTTGAATGGAAGACGCAGGAGGAGGTAGACTGCGAAGTTGTTGATAATACACAGAGATTACGTGTTTCACCAACACAAACACGTAAGAACACACTGGTGGAAGGAGCACAGGCGGATGAGCACAGAGGAGAAGATACTGGTATGCTGCGAAAGCGAGGTCGACGGTGCAGGAGCAACGAGCGATGGAGAACGCCAGTTGTAGTAGAGGTACTACCACAGGGCAGTAAAGGTAGACGTGCGGGACGTCCGCCTCCTGCGCGCAAAAGGAGAAAGGAGGAAGAGAGAAGTGTCATGCGGTCGAGAAGAGATGGAATGGGGAGCCGGTTATGAAGGAAGAGCCAGTGGGTATTGAGTTCAAGCGGGGACAAAGGAGGGGAGCGGGCAGCAGCCCAGACAGTAGAAACAGTAGCAGGAGGGACGACGTGGATAGGGAGAGGTGAAGGAGAAGCAGAGAAGGAGAGAAACCGATAGAGGGATTTAGTACAGAACGAGAACAGAGGAAGAGACAGGTCAGAGACACGCAGAAAGAAGAGTAGTGGTTGCGGAGCAGAAAGTACAGAGACAAGGCCAAGAGGAGTTGCGAGATCAGGAAACTGAGAAACGATAGCAGAGCAGAGAGAGTCATAGACGTACCGAGCTGAAGGAGAGGAGAGAATAGCAGGCGGAAAGCTAGGAAAGGAGCGCCAGGAGAGGTCAGGGTTAGTAAGGTCGTGGACCGTTATTACGCCAGCATGAAGCCAGGAGAAGAAAGCGAAGTAGGGAAGATGAGAGGGAGGGGAGCGAATAAGAGGGAGAGAACGCAGGAAAGTGAGGGCTTCAGAATAGGCAGGAGGTAGTTTGGAGGGAAGAGAAGTAAAGCAATCCATTAGTACGAGAGAGGAGAAAGGAAAATGAGGGTTGCGTGGGGGAGGTGAGGACGTCGCGCACAACTACGGCCGACGGAACAGGAGCAGTGAAAAGACAGAGGAACATGACGATGCGGCTGGCTCGACAGTAGAACTGAACATCAATGAGCCCAATTCCACCACGAGCTGGAAGAAGACAGAGCTTGGTGACAGCGACCCGGTGATGACGGGACCACACGGCTCGGAGGCAGTAAAATGGAGAAGATGAGGTAATCCAGGAGTGCTGACACAGAGAAATAAGATGGGTGCGTGCAAGGTTGGCTCGTTGATAAAACGACGTGCAGAATTGGGCACGGCGCCAATAAGCATCTGCTCGAATGAAACGTGGACGAAGCGCACTATGGGTGGTTGGAGAAGAATTATGAGGAGGCGAGCCGAGAAACACCCAGAGGAAGCGCTGAGCCAACGAGGACCAGGTGGCCCCCCACGGGGAGTCTGTACGTCCAGACCACGCACCGCACCACAGTCCAGTGCATTTGGCGGCATTGAGTTCTGCAGCAGAGCAAGAGGCATAGGTATCATAAAGATGACGGAGCTGGGAGAACTGAGAATCAGCACGGATGCGCACAGTGACATCATCAGCGTAAGCGGTGCAGTAGATAGAGTGGTGCCGAGTGCTTACTAGTGGTGGTAAAGATACCTGAATAGAGTGCTCCACGGAACGCAGGAACGGCTCCACTGCGATGGCGAAGAGTTGCCCTGATAATGGGCAGCCTTGTCGTACACACCACGGTAGAAGGGGATGGGCGCAATGAGAAAGGATCCCGTGTTAATGTGGAAAACGACGTCCCGGTAGAGAGCGAGAAGGAGAGAAACAAAGTAGGGAGGAAAACCAAAGCAGAGAAGACTGCTATAAAGATAAGTATGAGAAATATTATCGAAAGCCGAGCAAAGATCAAGAGAGAAAGGGCAAGAGGCTCAGAGCGTGTATTAGCAAGGTGAAGAAGGTCGCGGAGAAGCAGAACATTATGAGAGATAGAACGGCCGTGAACGGTGTAAGTCGGATTAGGAGAAAGAATGTACGGGAGAATAGAATTAAGCCAGCGGGAGAGAAGTTTTGTATAGAGGCCTCAGGAGAGTAGAACAGTGAAAAGCAGCAGTTAGAGCACAGAGGAGAAAAGGCAAGAGCGCGGAGAAGAAAGTACGGTAGAAGAGCAAAGGGATGACGTCCGGACCCGGAACAGCGTGATGGTTAAGAGTAGAAAAATAATCGGAGAGCTCACAAGAAGTAGAAGGGAGAAGAAGAGAGGTAGAAACATGAGGGGGAGGGGGGACTGAAGTGATTGGAGAGAAGATGATTAGAAGCACAGAATTTATCGGCGAAGAACCGGCGTACCTGTGAACAAATAATATCTGGATCGCAGGTGATGGTGCCAGAAGGAATCGAGTTTCGGCAATCAAAGGATCTTCGCTGTAAAGATAGCTGGCGGATGTGGAGAATGAGCTGTTGTTTGGTCTCCAACCAATGCAAAAGAGCACAGGAAGCAGATTGCATCCCCTCCCGACGGGCATCGAAGAAGGCATGGATGGAAGAACAGAACTCGGAATCACCAAGCAGGGTAGTATCAAAGGTCCATGGGAGGACTGTTCGAGAAGGCGGCGACGCTGCGAACACGGTCAGAGTCACCACGCAGTGGTCGGAGGACGCTGTGGGGTGATGGAGAGAATATGTCACTGCCGGAAGGAGCTATGGCGAAGCATAATAGCGATCCAAGTGAGCGGTCAGGGTAGCTCGCGTCCCAGACGAACGCAAGGAGTGCGAGGTGTCCGCAGGATGAAGATGCCGGTGGGCGTCAACTAGAGAAAAGTCCGAGACAAGGTCTTGGAAGAAGGCGACTAGGTCCATGCGGTGCTCACGAGACACTGGCAGGCAATCAAGAGACGGGTTAAGAGTGCAGTTGAAATCACCCCGAGAAGCACTCGATCAGGGGGAAGGAACCTGAGAGAGGACTGCCTGGAGGCTCGTGAACAGCAGGGATAGGTGCGTAGAGGAACATGGTACGTAGATGTTGAAGACATGAAAACGAATTCCAGCTAGGAGTGAAGGAGATTTGCTGTAAAAGATCTCGGCAGAGATTGCTGACGGAGAGTGCAGCCAGGGTGGTTCGAAACTGATGACGAACACCAATAGCGAGACCACCGTGTTTAGAGTAACGGAAAGCATGGTGAAATATGAAGTCCCAAGTTCGCCATCTATGAAAAAGTGTCAAAGAGTGGCAGTTCGTTTCTTGCAGAAGGAGTAAGTCGGCCCCAAGGGGCGAGAGATCTTCCAGAACAAGAGCGTTAGCGAGCGGGTTAACAAACTCCCTACAATTCAAAGTGGCGACTTTGAATGGGTAAGTCCGACGTCGGAAAAAGGGCAGCTATGGCAGCTTTCTAGAATGTGTCAAGGCGATTGATACTACAAGACGTAGTCGGGTTGCTTGGAATTATGCCGGAGGAATTTGAGGATGGAGGTTGCTTGGTCGAAGACCTCGGAAAGAACTGCTTCAAACTGCTGTAAAAAGATGAGAGAAGCCTACTGATTTGTTTTATGAATAAGAAACTCGTAAATATATTTAAAGGAGACAGGTTCTGAAGGTAGAGAGACATTGGTAAACAGAGTCGAGAAATCTTCAAACGTCGGCAGAGGACCCTTGGACTTTGAAGAAGAAGAGCTAGAACGTGACAGGGGAGACTTGGAGCCTGCTAGACAGGTGGAACGATGCAGGCGGCCAGTCGGAGAACGGGACTTCTTCTTTTTCCTCCGGCCTCGGTACTGGTAGTAGAGCAACGTTAGCTGTGGATCGATGACACACGAGATATGGAATCGGAGGAAAGGTCCACCTCATCGCCGGGAGCAAAAGTGCCGACGGTGAATGAAGCTTGAGGATCAGCCGTGTTGTCCTCTGACGGAGAGAGAACACGGAAAGGCAAGGAGAAGTCAAGCGGAGGAAATTCCCTCAGAGTGGAGAAAGCAACATCGGAAGACGCTTGTTGATCGAAGGCTTTAATCAGATTTTTGGCAGAACTGGGTCCAGGAGATGCAGACGCAGGAGGAGGCATGGCAGCAGAAACGGAGGAAGAGGTAGAATGTTGCAGTGGCTCTGCATGCTGCCCCCATGCAGAGCCACTGCAGGAATCAGTGGCTCTGCATGGGGCAATGAGCCTACTTATGGCCGTAAGCCTTGCATCGTGAGCAATGAGCAGAGGTGAGGAGCTCAATCCGGGAGCGCCTGTTACCGCAACGAACATCGAGGAACCGTGGAAACTTTATGACATGCTCTTCCGAAGGTAAGATGATGCGAGCAGTTCTACGGAAGCCACAAATGTGTTTATCATCTGGGTCAGAGGGTGAAGATGAGATAGTCTTCATTGAGCCGACTACCCTGCCTCATCGACTAAGTGCAGCACACAGCATATCATCAGAGATCTCCGGGGGTACCGGATGTAGAGAGACCAGAACAGGACGCTGGGCGATGGATTCTGCTAAGAGGTGACGATCGCCAATTGATAGACCTAGAGACAAGACAAGCTCGGCATATTCTTTCTTCGAAAAGCAAACAATCACAGTTCGTGGCTTTCGAGTGAGGTAGGTGATGGCACCAGAAGGAAGCACCTTCTTGAGAGCGGAGCTGTACTGCTTTAAAGGAGGGTTGGGCAGCGCATCAAAACAAACCCCCAACTCGAGGATCGAATGAAGACGTTGACCAGCAGGAGAGCTCTCGGAAATGTCTGATAAGATGGTGTCACCGTTGAGAGGAACGTAAGAATCCATAAGGGGCAGATGAGACGAGGGGGACGCCGGTGGAATACCAGACGCAGCCCCGCAGAATACGTGCGTGCAGAAGCGCCTCCTCTGGAAGGCATTGACGCAGCATGAGACAATGTACTGGAAGCAGAGGCAGTAGAAACTGTAGAGAACAGATTAGTGACGCCATCAGAGACGTCCATGAATTCATCATCGTCAGCAGAGGCCAGGGACGTCACATCCACGTTCTCAATGGTAGAGTCAGAGACCCGGTCAGGAGAACAGGTGCAAATGACAGGAGGAAGATTAAGAGGCTCTCCACTAGCAAGCGAAGATGATTAGTCGGTTACGACTGATGTTGAGGAGGCGACGCGAGGAGCTGTAGCGATATGGGCAAGAACAGCGCCCTCATCGGCAGATGCGGCGCTGTTTAAATGGCAATGGTTAACGAAGAAAACGACCAGCCCGGTGTAGAAATTAAAACACTGATAATGAAAAAAAAATGAGCACTCACCAACTCGTGAGGGATCTTAAGTGAAAGCACAGACCTTTAACTTCAGCACACACACAGAAGAACAATGATGAGACACACAAAACACGTATGTGAAGCACTCAAACACGGAGCTCGTAAATACACGTGTAGGCAAAAGGTGGACCGACACCGTACTAATGTATGTCAATAAATACAATGTTGTGTTTCTCTTGTAGGTGTCATGTGACTTTTGTCAATATAATGTATAAACCATGCACTCCATAAATGGCAGTATATGTGTGAAATATGATGTGAAGAAGCTCAGAAGGCATTAACAATTAAAAAGCTCATGGTTCTAAGCCATTTTGAATTATAGTTTTCATATCGTTGCATATGTCTTGATCTCTTTCCGTTATTTTTTGCTTTTGAATTCTCATGTATTAAAAGATGAATGACAGCCATATGTTCTTTGTCTTTTCAGCGTTAACAGTATGGGAGAATGCCCTTCTCCAATTGACGAATTCGCCAGTTTGAACAGCAGCAGCAACATCACCTTACCTACCGATGTGTCGCAAGTGCCTTCGGAACTCAATCAGCAGTTGACGAGATTGAAATTCATTTCCTATGCCGTCGTCAGCCCAGTCGTCATCGGCCTGGGGATACTGGGAAACGCCATCAACCTCGTTGTCCTCACGAGACCCAACCTCAAGGGAGTCACCTTCGTGTACCTCACATGGCTGGCGATATCCGACTTGCTTTCCCTTCTGGTCAGCATCAGCTCTATGTTCCGACTCCACGGCATGCAGTCACGCACCTACGCAGCAGCCGTTTATTATTCCCACGTGGAAATGCCTTTGGTGAATGCACTGATGGCCAGCAGCGTGTTCCTCGTGGTCGCCCTCACTGTGGACAGGTACTTTTCCGTCTGTCTGCCGACTAGATTCAAGGAAGTGCACAATGCGGAGCGAGCCAAGCGGTCCATTACTGTGGCTTACGTTCTAGCTTTTCTACTTTACATTCCTATCTGCTTTCAGAAAATCCCTGTTTCTGTCAAAACAACAGATGGAAGTGAAGAAGGGTACGTTGCTTGCGAAAACACTTCTATCGCCAAGACTGCTGGTTTTAAGATATATTTAATGATAAAAGAAGTGTTGGTCAGGTTGGGCCCGGTTCTTCTTCTGGCCATTCTAAACACCGCTATCATCGTCACATTTCGAAAAACTCTCCGAAAAAGAAGAGACCTTCTAAATCTTTCGAATCTGAGTACCACGTCTCAGCAACCGCAGCAGAGAGACAGCAACAAAAAGTATCGAGAAGAACAGAGACTTATTGTGCTTTTGGCTGGTATTGTGGTTCTGTTCTTTGTTTCCATGACTCCGGCTGCCATACTGACTATACTCAACAGCGATGACAAGGAACAACATTTTGGATTTCAGACATTTCGTGCCATAGCCAACATTCTGGAGCTATCTAATTATGCCATGAATTTCTATGTTTACTGTATGTGCAGCTCCGAGATTCGCAGAACCTTCGCATTTCTTATTACGTGTGGTAAGAAATCTCCGCAGTTAAGTTTCATGAGTAGTAAACAATCGTGCGAAAGTAATACTAAGATTTAAAACTATCTTATTCCTATCAGTAAAAGATCTAAAAGAAATAAAATTGCTGTGAGGAGAGTTTATGTTCTAACCACTCCCGGAACACATGATTGATATGTGCTCAGCAAGTCTGACAGTTTTCAGACCGATTTTATGACTAAAAACATTTCTAATCTAGTCTATGGATTAGGTGTGGATTGTGGAATTTTCTCCCACTCAAATATTAAGTGTGCTTAACGGCTAGATCAGATTAAAGTTGCCTATTACAGGATGTCTCATGAAGGGACTACCGTGCACAAAATATCATATGATTACTGATCTATTTTATGAAATATATTGAATGGACTTTATCTGAGATCGGACTCAATGTTGAGACCACTGATAAGCAAACTTGTACATTTGTGTGCATAAACCTGCGGTATTACGTGTTGAAATCATGTTTGGAGATGGCACAATCTTTGGGTTTAATTTCGAATAAGACAGATATCTGAAAACTTTTCTAATGTGGAGGCATCAAAACCGCATTGGATGAACGTTCATACTCGTATAGACTATTCCGCTCTATTTTGAGAGATTAAGATATCAAACCTGTAAAACAAGAAATGATTAAAAACGTTTACGAGATATTTTTTACTAATTTCAGAAAAAAAAGAATTTTAAATATATAGCATTAAATTATTAGTTATAGTTCCTTAACAGAAAGGTGGTCGTCAATTTTTGGCGTTACTACAGAATAAGTACTAAGAAGTGATGTGGCAATGCTTAAAGAAAAGTAATTTTTACCTTAGCCCTTCAACCGGGTAGAACGAGTTAACTCGAGGTTGGCAAAATGATCTGGAATCAGCCATTTGCTAACCTCGAGTTAATTCGTTCTACCCGGTTGAAGGGTTAAAAATGTATTCGCTATCTAAGAAGAGGGCCCGAACGCGGCTGGAAAGATTGGAACTGCGCATGAGAAAGCATTGTTTTCCCCTTAGCTGTGTTATTCAAAGTAGTTGTTTAGGGGATGCTTGACACTAATCCTTTCTGACTGACTGCTTGCTATTAGAGTTATAACAATGGCGATGAACCTAAGCAAGAAAGATGTTTAAAACACTCGTTTCTTCTGCCTGGTGGCATGGTGTTCTTGCCAGAGGGACTAGCATTTCTCCATCATGCCTTGGCTCATGGAGTAGATAATAAAGGACTGAAAGGGAACGATTTTCACCATTAACAGGTTTATAGTCCTCACTGCTGAGATAAGAGGGGGAAGGAATTATTTAGCAGTAGCTTTCATAAAACATGGCCGCTATGTGAATATTCTGTTTGGGGAGCGCCGAATATTTTGGGCACCATTAGGTTAAGGAACCTCGGCTGCTTAAAGGGTTAAGAAGAATATCATCATCATCATCATCATTGTCAACCATTATCAATCCACTGCTGGACGAAGGTCTCCCCAAGTTTCTTCCACAACGGTCTGTCTTGTGCCAGTCTCCTCCATGTCACCCCTGCATACTTTCGAATTTCATCCACCCATCTCCCATGTGGTCTTCTTCTGGGTCTTTTCCTGTCCCTTGGGATCCAATCTAAAATTTCGGCTGTCCATCGATGATCTGTCCTTCTGGCAGTATGTCCAGCCCATTGCCATTTCAGGGATTTAACTCTGATCATGATGTCTTCCACTCTTGTCATTTTTCGGATCCACGAGTTCCTCTTCTTATCTCTCCTGGTTACACCAAGTATGCACCTCTCCATGCTGCTTTGAGTTGTCTGCAGCCTTTGTATGTCTCTTTTAGTTAAGGTCCACGTCTCTGCACCATACGTAAGCACTGGAAGGATGCATTGACCAAACACTTTTCTTTTAAGACATAATGGCATATTGCTCTTGAAAATTATGCTGTTTCTTCCAAAAGCTCTCCAGGCAAGTTTTGTACGCCGATTAATTTCTTCATCAATGTGACCCTCACTTGATATCTGCTGTCCAAGATAAACGTACGTGTCTGTTATCTCCAGCTTTTCTCCATCAATCGATAAATCTTCATTTCTTGTAAAAGCATTGAACATCACTTTTGTCTTCTGAAAGTTCATTTTTAATCCCACTTCTTTACTCTTGTCAGCAAGTTCCTGGATCATACTCTGCAGCTCTGATGGGCTAGTTGCAAAAATGACTACGTCATCAGCAAAGCGAAGGTGGGTTAGATAATCTCCATTAATCTTTATCCCCTTGTTTTCCCAGCTCAGTGACTGAAAAACACCCTCCAATGTGGCATTAAAGAGCTTCGGAGATATGGTGTCACCTTGTCTCACTCCCTTTCTAATTTTTATGTGTGTTGTATTTTCAAACAGCCTAATCTTTGCACTTGCATTTTCATAGATGTTATTAATAATATTAATGTATGCATCTTCAATACCACAGGTTTTCAGAGCCATTGTAACTGCTGATGGTTTCACCGAATCAAAGGCTTTTTCATAATCGATAAAAGCCATGCACAATGGAAGTTCATATTCCCTCGCCCTTTCAATTAGTTCTCTCAGCACATGGATATGATCTATTGTGCTGTAGCCACTCCTGAATCCAGCTTGTTCTCTCGGTTGAGCCATGTCCAGTGTTACCTTCAAGCGGTGTGAAAGAACTTTAGTGAAGATTTTATAAACTACTGATAGGAGGCTGATAGGTCTGTAGTTTCCGAGATCCTCAATGTCACCTTTCTTATGTAGCAGGATCATTGTAGCGGTGTTCCAATCCTCAGGAATCTTTCCTTCATTAAGGCATCGAGTGAAAATTTGGGCGAGTACTGTTTCGATTTCTCCACTTGCTTCTTGTATGATGTCTACAGTAATTCCATCTTCTCCTGGAGCTTTTCCCCGCTTCATGTTCTTTATTGCATGTGCAACTTCTGCTGGAAGGACTGGAGGAACTCTGGTACTGGTATCTTTCATGATGTCTGGAGTGCATGTATCATCCCTTTCATATAATTTGGAGTAGAAATATTTCACTCTTGTCAAAATTTCGCCTCTATTTCTTGTTACAGAACCATCTTCTTTTCTCAGTGCCATAATCTGTTTTCTTCCCTTACTGAGATGTCCCTTTGCTATCTTTAGGCTTTGGTTGTTTTCAATTGCTTTCCTCACTAGTTCACAGTTGAATTTTCTTACGTCTTCAGTGATACTTTTTTCGTACTGTCTTGCATAGCTCTATATATTCCACTTTGGAAGTCACATCTTCTTTAGTTGTCCTCATCTCTCTTCTTTTTTGCATCAACATTTTCGTTTTTCCTGATAATTTATTTACATGCAACTTGTTCTTAGACCCAGCTAATTTTGTTGCTGTTTCCATAAGAGCTTTGGTTACTTTTCTGTTAACTTCAGAGATGTCCACTTCTTCCGATGTTAGGCCTTCTAAAGCAGAGAACCTGTTCTTCAGTTCCAACTTGAAGGTATTATGGTGTTTTTTAAGGTTGGTTATGTCAATAGATTTTGTTTGTCTTATGAGCTTGCCACGTTCAAGTTTAGTGTTGAGGTGCATCTTACATCTCACCAATCTATGATCACTACCTGTGTTGAACTTGTTTAGCACACTGCAGTCTTCTATGACGAATTTTTTGTTACACATAATAAAATCAATTTCACTTGTCGTCCCATTTGGATGTCTCCATGTCCATTTCCTGTGTGGCTTTTTCTTGAAGAAGGAGTTCAAGATGAAAAACCCTTCTGCCTCTGCAAACTCAACGAGAGTATTTCCACGCTGGTTTCTGTTGCCGTGACCGAATTTACCTACTGAAGTTTCATTCTGTTGCCGTTGCCCTATTTTTGCATTGAAATCTCCCATAATTATTTTCAAGTGCTGCTTACCTTTATTATTTAGATGACAAATTTCCTCATAAAATTCTTCAATTTCTTCTTCAGGATGACTTGTGGTGGGTGCATAAGTTTGAATAATCTGAGCCTGGTATCTTTTCGAGAGTTGGATAACAAGCCGTGCAGCTCTGTCAGAGGAACTTTCAACTTCTACAACTTTATCCTTCAGTTTCTTGTTTATTATAAATCCAACACCACTAGTTCTGCCAGTATCTGTCCCACGATAGTAGAAGAGATGTCCACTTTTCAGTTCGATGAGATCTTCTCCTTTTCTCCTTACCTCACTTAGCCCCACGATGTCCCACTTGATCCTTTGTAGTTTCTCTTCCAATTCAAGAAGCCTTGAATCAGAAGATAGGGAGCGTCCATTGTACGTTGCCAAGGTCAGCATCAGATGGCAGCCTAGTCCGGTCCTCCGGGGATTCTTAGCACCCTCTGCCTTCATGTCGCACTGGCCGCTGCCTTGGCCAGAGTACATTCCAGCTGCCGGAGACTGAGGGCCAAGATTTAAGTTGTGGAGTCATTTTGGAGGGGTTTGGCCATAACTCACCACGCTGGCCAAGCGGGTTGGTGAGTGTGGGATAGAATTTCCTCTAATCCCGATGGTATAGTTATACCGCTATTGGCGGTCGTCAGAGCCCCTTTAGTAGGAACAGGATGCACCACGAGAAGGCGGGGTTGACATTTGTCAAGGAGAGGCTGTGATGTTACGCATCACCTGACCTTACATAGAAGAATATATATATATAAATACACTATCTACCAACAAGTAATTGGACACCTGTGATAGCAAAGGAAAACGAAGTTTATTCACCTTCAATAGTTGGTGGAGCCTCCATGAGCTGCGATTACAGCTGCGACCCTCCGGGCCATACTCTCAAACAGGCGTTGTACGACGTCTAGCGGTATTTTCTTCCACTCGGCTTGGAGAAGACAGGTCAGTTCGTTCACCGATTTCGGACGGTAGGGGCACCCCTTACGTCGACGTTCCAACTCGACCCAGAGGTGCTCGATAGGGTTACGGTCCGGGCTCTGCGCAGGCCAGTCAATTCGATTAACCCCATTGCCACCATACCAAGCCATGGTGGATCTCGCAACATGACAGGTGGCATTGTCATCCTGAAAGTAACATGGGTCCACCCCGTAAAACTGCCACAACGTAGGAAGCACATGGTCATCCAAAATGGTGCAGTAGGTCTCGGCGTTGAGTCGACCAGGAATTGCGACCAAGGGTGCCGTGCCATATCAGGAGAAACACCCCCATAGCATACTTCCACCGCCGCCGAACTTCACAGTTGTCACAATACATTCCAGGCAGACGCCAAACCCAGACCCTGCCATCCGAACGGTAGAGGGTGAACCTTGATTCGTCGCTCCAGAGAACCTGTTTCCACTGTTCAACGGTCCACTGTCGACGTTCTTTGCACCACGTTAGCCGAGCAGCGCTATTGGACTTGGTGATCAAAGGCTTGTGGGCGGCAGCACGTCCATGGTAACCGAGCAGATGCGCTTCCTTACGGATGATATTCATCGAAAGAACACTCCCGGATGCCTGTTGAAACTCCTCGCGGATTTGGCCCATCGATTTGATGCGGTTCTTCCAAATTTCTCTGGCAGCACTCGTCGGTCTCTAACTCCCAGTTTTGTGGGTCTGCCGGGTCGGGGCACATTCCAACAGTCACCTCTCATCTTCCACTTGCCAATCACGCAGGCCACTGTCGATTTTGGATACTTCAACTCGCTGGATATGTCACGTACGTATGGATCGGCCATTTCTGTGATACCCGACGATTACACCTTTCTTCTAATCAGAGAGCTCTGAACTGCGTGGCATCTTGCATGCGATTGGTTGTGTTGTTGTTTCCCACACGATATTTAACTGCGGCGGCGGCCGTGACGTGTATCAGGACCGCAGATATCGTCGATTGCAGGGGTGTTCGATTATTTGTTTTATATATATATATATATATATATATATATATATATATATATATTACTGGAGGTTTAACGACCACCGTGAGCAATTCAATGGGCTATAAGCAGTCGCCCGTCCCTAATTTAGGGCCACTAGTTCCAGGAAGGGAGAGAGTCAGCGCCGTAAGACAAACACAACATCCATGCCTCACCGGGATTCTAACCCGGACCCCTTTCGGAAGAATGGTCAGAAGCCATCGCTTAGACCACTGCGCCACCGGGGCGGCATATACTTTATCACAGCAATATTTAATTTAAAGAAAAATAGTTTGGCATTCGTACCCCTTAATATTTCTTCAGGTTAATTCCATCTTCTCATTTGTCAAGTATTGAAGGTTCAAAGTCAACCAGGATTCTAATCCGAGTGAGAAATGGATGTCACCATTATTCTGCACCACTCCCGTCGACAATACCGACCACGTAATTTCAAACATGCAACATAATAACACTAGTTCTCCCTAGACACTATGTGATGTGTTTAACACACTTAACTCAGCCCTTTCTTCTGCTCTTCGGCAGATTCTAACCTGAAATGGAGGATCTGAAAAGCATTTCAGATGAAAAAGGTGAACGTAGACTCTCTCTCTCTCTCTCTCTCCATTCTTCTTAGTATCAGAAGAGTATGCCAATAAAATCATTATTTACATGGTAAATAAATAAATTGCTTGTCATATTCATTCGCTGTTACCAGTGCTTCAGTTAACGGTAACCTTCGGAGAATTCTCATACAAAACTTAGCGTCAGTAATCATGTTATCAAGGAGTGTGCAAAATAGCCTGAGGAAACCAGAGACAGGAAATGTCTTTCATAATTCTGGTTCTGTCTTTTTTCTGTCACCAGTAACCACAGCTTAAGAATGAATGATTCTCCAAAGATTGATCTCGCGGCCCGAAACCTACAGATGAACAAAAGGCCAAGTTTAAAACTCACATGTCAATTTCGTGACCCTGATAAGGCGTTCATGGTGCCATTATTTCGATTATGTTCCTTCTTCCAAGGTCCTAGAGTACTTCATGGGGTATCTTTAGGTAAGACAACCAAGCTACGAAAAGTCTCGGCATTCACTCTTTTTTTTTTTTTTTTTTTTTTTTTTTTGATTGGAAGTTTAACGATTACCATAAGCAACTCAATGGGCTATAAGCAGTCGTCCTTCCCTAATTGAGGGTCACTAGTTCCAGGGAAGTGAGAGAGAGCCAGTACGTAAAACAAACACAACACCCATGCCTGTCGGGATTCGAACCCGGACACCTTTTAAGTGAACGATCAGAAGCCATCGCTTCGACCACCGCGCCACTGGGGAGGCACTTACTTTTTGTCACTTAATCTCTTTTGAGGGGATTAAACGACCACCATGAGCAGCTGCAAGGTCTAGAAGTAAACCTGTCTTTAATTTAATTTAGGGCGACTGGTTCCAGCGAAGGAAGAAAGCCTGTGCCGTGCCTTTTTTTTTTTTTTTTTTTTTTAGTTGGAGGTTTAACGACCACCGTGAGCAACTCAATGGGCTATAAGCAGTCGCCCGTCCCTAATTTAGGGTCACTGGTTCCAGGGAAGGGAGAGAGCCAGTGTCGTAAGACGAACACAACATCCATGCCTCACCAGGATTCGAACCCGGACCCCGTTCGGACGAATGATCAGAGGCCATCGCTTAGACCACTGCGCCACCGGGGCGGCCATGCCGTGCCTTTAAGATGAAAACACTACCCATGCCTCATGCGGGGACTCGAACTCAAGATTACTTGAACGAAAGGTCAGAAGCCGCGACTGCACCACCGTGACGGCACATAACATTCTTCTGCAGTTACTCCTGAATTCGAAACAAGTTAACTACTTAAATCGGAATTTTACCCAGTCGTTCCTTATTCCTCACAGTTTTTGCACTTCATAACTTAAATGCGATCATACAGGAGGGATGGACTGATTTCATTGAAATGTGTTCATTCGTTTTTATGGCCACTAAACATTAGACATCTTTGTGTAATGGTATTCAAAATGTTATTCACAAATCCTTAGGGTTACTCTGATAAAGCTGGCTCATGATATGCAGGATAATATTAATTGATGTTTATCTAAATCTTAACATCCCCAACTAATTCATATTGCCAATTATGGAATCACAAATATTATCTAATATCTATTGGAGTGTAAATACATCTCGGCTCACTAATTTTCAGTTCAAAATATTTTATCTTGCATCAAATCTGATCACGTCTCACTGCACAAAATGCTATAGTTTTTCCGAGAAAACTGAAAAAGTAAAAATTATGGTTAGTGAAAACTATCAGCCTATTTAGGTAAAACAATTAGCCTCACATGTGGTTTTGAATGGTTTCGCCGTCTTAAAAGGGGAGGCAAATGTTTTTTAAATCGATAAGCTTCCAGAGAGCCGGTTCGGTAAACCATGATTCGGTCGCTCAAGTTTATACTTTGCGTAGAATGAAGGAATAACATTCACTCTTTTACGAAGGGACCGATAAGGATGGAGTTTTTTAATTAAACATTCGGGAACGAAACACACATCCTCAAAGTTCTTCTTATAACTAACGCTTCTAGTATTTTAAATGTCAAGCTAATGGACACGAAGTATTAGCCAAAATCGTAATGCCTAAATGAGGTGCCCTCCTTAGTTGGTGTAGAATTGATCCTCTTGCTAATACTGAAAGTTATAAGAACTTTTAAAGTACAGAAATCTGGTAGTATGGGAACAATTAAACAAAATCTGACCGCTGTTTCGGAAAAACAAATGGTCTCGAGAAATGCTACCGGTACTCTAACGGATGGTACCTTTACTATGTTGTGGTAAGTAGCGCATTGAAGGAGATTACCTTCAAATATTGATAAGAAAAGTTAAAATTGTCATGAAAACAGAGCTCTGTGATACTAAAAACTGAATTATATGCTCCCATGAAACTGAATGTAGCTTCATTTCACCGTTCTTTAGTCTGATTAAAATAGTTTGTTGAGAATGTTGTTAAAAGTTTCAGAACTAAATTAAACTTTTTTCTCGCATTCAACTCTTTACATACATATAAGCACGGATTCAGTGTCATGTAACAAACGTGACTGTCATTCATCTTGTAAGATTAAATAAAATTTAATTGAATGGAACCATTGCTTTACATTGCGAGTCTTTCGTTTCAAAGAGAAGTGCGTCAGAATTCATGAAAATTACCTCCTTTTTTTATTAAAGACAAGAATGAAACGGAAATAGATATCTCGAATTACTTTCTGAGCTTAATCTCGAATTACTTTCTGAGCTTAAAGTGGTTAAGTTTTCAACCTGACAAGGAAGGAAACTCTAAACTGTTGCCCAGCCACGAGAAATGCACGTTGCACAAGATTCGTTTGTTATCAGCTCAAAACGGAAGCTTTCAAGAATTTGCGAATTGCCAAGGAAGGACCCTTTTATCACCATGGGAGTTAAGAAGGAATAATAAATGTCAGGTTGAAGTCAGTGGGCAAACTCTGCCGGAAAAGAGATAATATTTATCAGCAGCTTTTGCTTTCCTTTTTTATTTCTTTTCCCGTTGCTGTACTTTAAATGCCGAACAAGTAAACTCAGTCGCTGTCAAATGTATCTCCACAGTGAGCTGTGAAGTCATTTTCAAATCCGTAAAGTCATTCTTTGATCAAATAAATTTTCTCAGAGCTTAGCCACACACAGCAGGTGAAAATTGAAGTAAACAGTGCTCTAAATCTTTTTTCTGAAAAAAGATGGTAAGCCCATATAATTCACGTGGTACTAATAAACTGATAATTTCATAGAGCAGTTTACATTAACCTTTTCAAAACGTGAGTATGTCATCTTGGAGTTTATGATCTATAGATAGTTTATCGGAGTTTCCACAATGTCACGTGTTACCAAAACCTGCGAATAATAAATTGTTGCTAGCCGTTGGTCTAGTCATTAGGACACTGGCATACCGACCCCTGGACTTGAATCCACGAAAGTGCCATACTGTTTTGTTTGTTCGCATGGCCGCGATCTTTTCCTTTCCTGAAAAGAGCAACACATAATCAGCTGTTGGCATACCCTTTGAATATAGAGAGCCTATAAATACCAAAAAAAAAAATAACGGGGAGTAGCACGTCGAAATGTTTCCTTTTTCTTGAAATAAAAAGCTCTAAATTATTTGGCATATCTTTTGGCATATGATTTAGGGTAATATTAAACTAACGTTTTTGCTATATATTTTTGTATTCATGTCTCTCTGTAGGTACCGATATCTCTGCGCCTGTTAGTCGCGTACGAAAATTTATTTTTCCGTTGGTCAGTTTGAAGTATGGAAAATGATTTCATAGCTTTTGCTCATTTAAGTCTTGCTGTTAGGGACCTAAGTACGCTTACATACTTATGTGGATGTTCATTTTATTCCACGTGATTGCTTCTGAAAGTACGAACGAAAAAATTACTTTTTCCACCAGAATTTACTCTGAAGAATATTTTATACACAGTTTGGCATTCAAATGTCCACAGTTTTTCCACTAGGAAGCACGGATGTGTATTCTCTTTCCTTCACTTTCTCTGCTTCCAAAAGCACTGATATGAGAAATACGACCGATAACTTCCATACCGGTCAATAACTTTCCTTCCTTAATTACTCGACCGATAACTTTCATTATGCGGAACATTTTCCGCATATTTTTTACCTTTTAACAACAAATAATTCTTTCGCAGATTTCTATTTGCAATCGTATCAATGCTTCTAGAAATCGACTGAAAAGTTATTTTTGCACCAGGTTTATGTTTCGGGCACATCTTCTCTTTCGGATAACACACAGTTTTTCCGCTAAGAAGAGTAAATTTATATAACCTTTCCGTGATTATCTCCGCTAAGAAGAGTAAATTTATATTACATTTCCGTGAATTTTTCCCCTAAGAAGAGTAAATTTATATTACATTTCCATGATTATCTCCGCTAAGAAGAGTAAATTTATATTACATTTCCGTGATTATCTACGCTTTTTTAGAAATATGATTCGAAACACTGCTTTTGTATCGAAAAGCGTTCACAATTAGGAAAGTTTCGCATGCATTTTCTGCTTATCTTTCATGCACAGTTCTGATGATTGGAGGCGTAAACTCATGTTTTCTGTTTGAGACAACATCTACGCTTTTAAAAGACCGACAAAGGAAAAATTTTTCACCTTATGATTCCACTGTTTTTGACAAACATTTTGAGAGTTATCATGAGTCCTACGGCATAAAGTTTTATATGAAAACAGATGCTGTTTAGTCACTACGACACTTTATATTGTTACACTTTCCTTTGGTTCAAGAGACTTGATCATAGCATAGGAAAACTCGATGGCATCCTGCTTGGTTGATCACCGGCGTATAAAACTTTCGGAAATATTAAAGCCATGCACGCGTACATACTTTCACGCATTTCGAAACCACGTACACGCACGCACACACGCACGCATACACGCCATCGCCATCGCCATCCAGTTTAACGTTTCTCAGGAAATCATAATTGTGAACGTAAATTCGTGTTTTGATGCCTATTTTAATATCTACAAGGCAATGTGAGCAAATACACGTTTCATATCGGCGTGTAAGGTTGCTGGTATGAGTCACTTGATTTAGTGTTTTACAAGAAGTAAAACCATCAGCTACGTAAAAAATTTTAAATGTTTTAGATTGTGCTATTGAATCTTATTAATTCATCATCGCACATGAAGCGGCATAATCTTCCTAGTTGTATTTTCTAAATATATCGTAAAGGACTGAATTGCCTTTTTGTAAAATATCTGATATGGAAAAATATTTGTCTTCGTTGTCGAAAATGAGGTTTTACGCCATCCACAGCATCTGTATGATACAGGAAGTATTCTGAATATTTTTAATGTAATTATTTCTGTTAAGAAACTTTCTGAACTAACCATCTCCATTCCCAGTTCTTTTTCATCGTTCGTATTAATAGTGAGATTTTGTTAATGCAAATCAGCGACTGCCGAAATATAATACGTTAATACGTTTATGAAGAGAAAGAAATATTACATTATTTCATGCAGAATGAATTATGTACCGTGTTCTTATTTCTTCACTTTGGACTAATTGATTTTGCTGAAGTAAAAGAATAAATAAGCCACAATAAAAAATAATTGCCAATAATACATTAATGAAAGATGCCCCACAAAGATGATGATTCATATTCATCCTGCTGAGAACACTTTTGGAGTTTTCTAAATTTTGAAGACATCTTACGTTACTTTCAAGTTCGATCTTTAGCCTTGAGATCTTCGAATTTTTTATTTTCTTTAATAACTGAGCTTATCAAAAAATGTAGACTAAACTGTTCAAGTGTCCAGTGACTGGGGGTAATTATAATTCTAGAAGATAAAACTTTTTAATTGTGCACCCAGAGGAATGCTAAATCAGGAGAATTTTTTTTCATTTGTTTTGTTGAAATGATGCACAAGAGCTAGGAAGAGGAAAAACATCACATGTGGAGAGGTCCAATCGGAAATTCACTGTAACCATAACGTTTGATCTACGAGTGGATTATATATTGGAAATCAGTTCATAGGGGGAAGATTCATAAATCGGTGATACATTTAACTTTACTTTAAATAGTGGCATTCAAGACTTCTTCAAGAGTCTACTCTGTAATGCAATTAAGGTTCTTTACGAATGAAATAAATTCTTAGTACTGTTCGTAAACAAATGTTTTACTGGAATTGTTTTTTTAATAGTGAAAAATATATAACTGTGTGAAAAATAAAACTTTTCACTACGTTTTCATTTCATTTGGTAACTCAGTTCGTTTCGGATGCCTCACACACAACTACCTTTCTTTTTCATTTATGTCAAATATCATAAGGTTTACCAGATTTTGTGCGTGCTGCGCGGAATGTAACAACCAGTTTATTTCTATGTTCGACATATTATTTATTTTAAACGATAAATAAATTATTGTGTAGATAATATAACGCTCTTTTTCTTTACTTCTCATATGTTGACCACATAATCTGCAAAAATATAGGCCCTTAATTAAACGCGCAACGTTACCGTCATTTCTTTTCTTGTAAGTCCTGTGTTATTATACGTATATAGCGTCTGATTAGGTAAATTTTAGTATTAATAAAATGGAAATTTATCCCTCACTTTCTAAAAGGTTCATAATTTGGCCAAAGCAACAATGAAAATTCTAAAGATTATGCCAGCAGACGGATAAATTTTTCAAACGATTTATTGTAAAACATCTGACATTGACGATGTGATCACTGTTGCAGAGCAAAACATTGATTTTGAAAACAAAATATGGTGAAAGATACGTACGGACATATGCCGAGATTTCGCTATAATGGAAACATTTGTGAAAACCGGGAAAAAATGAGAAAATATTTTATACGATGTACTAAAAATTCGTGAACTGATGAAAGAGTGGATAGCATTCTAAATGAAATCAGTAAAAATTCGATTATTTCGTTTCTCTTCGCAGCTGTGAGATTTCAAAGTTATTTTTCCCTTTTACATATATTTTAAAGCGAAGACGGTTTTGAATAAACTATAAAAACTCTTTCTTTTTACAAATGTCAGTTTTGCAAAGACAAAGAGTTTTCTAAGAGACAGTTGTACAAAACGAAAAACAAGTGGGGGAAGGAAAATCCCCGGAAATTTTTCAGTTTTATAATTGGAAACTCATTACAGCCCCCTTTAGTTCCAAACTAGGAAAGCTCTTACTCACTAACACAAAAATATCAATCTTTTCACTCATAATGCAGATCTCCAAATACGTGTACAGAAACACGTGCGCACTCAGACTTGCGATGTTGAAAGGCTAGACCTGGGAGTTTTGATCACAACACCAACATTCATGTGATTTCAAGACAAACGACAAACGAAGTTGACTCCACAAGTACCCCAAAAAACCTCTACTTTCTTTTTGAAGTTTTCCTTCACCGTCGCCCCTCCGCCCTTTTATTTTTCTGCCAATGAATTCCCTTTTTGAAGTACAGCATTACTTCTGACCCAAGAAAATGTCGGAATCTGAAGCAGTTCCGTTAAGGTGCACTTCACACTGAAACACACAACCAGTCTTGGAGTAAAAATCCGACTGTTGAGATTTGTCTTAATGATATGTCTGCGTCTGCTTATCTCTCCCCGTTGGGCGATAAACTTACAGCTCAACTACTTCACTTCACTTCACTTTTCTTGTCCGAAAAATCTAATTTCTTAGAGTGATCTCAGAATGCCTGGTTGTTACTTGACTCAGTAATACTGTATTTAAAGCCGCATCAACAACAAACATTTTTTTTTCTTTAAAATTCCTTAAACTATTGCTACAAATGTTTATCTAGCCATATAAATACAAAACATGATTAAAACATGGTAGAAGGAAAATTACGGAGGAAATTTGAAAAATATTTTTGGAAAAGGTTCAACTTATCCAGGTATTAGTTATTTTTATTCCCCAACTTCGTTTTTGTTCAAATTCCGTGTTTGTCATTTAACTTACACTTCCTGCGATATTGCTAAGTCCTTAGACATTTAAAAGCAATCATCCTTGAAAATGCAAAAAGGAATCAAAACGTGAAATAAAACTTTGCAATAAATACAAATTTCAAGAATGACATCATCCGTTTCATTTCTACTCAAACAAACTGCGAAAACATGTTCATGAGACCCATTCTTTCCTAATAATATTATGGAAACTGTCGTTAAATTTTTTCAAAGAAAGTTTGAGAAAAACTGCAGTAAAAATTTAGTTAAACTGAGCATAACAAGTATTTTAATATTTTCAATCAAGTAAACCTTCGTGCTAAATTGGCATAATTAATTCGATATAATTTCCAAAAATTAAAAATGAAAGCCGGTAAATCGGGAAAAAATCACATCCATCGAAACCAGTACCTTACAAAGGCTGTTTCTAACTATTTCTTAAAAGAAATGGTTTTTTCTAGAAGTTCATAACATTGTGGGAACTAATTGTTATCAGTGCAAGTAAATCAAATTGTATCCCATACTTTCGCTTGACTGTCGTTTTGAATAAAACATCTCGTCGATGGCTTTTAGCTTTCTTATGCCAAAAACTACTTCATGGCTTAATCATCAATAACATCATTTTACACGATTTGGTTTAATTAAAATCAAAAAACACATACATATACTCTAATATAAAAATGCATCAAATTTTAAATCAAACCAGCAGGTTTCAACTAAGATAAGAATGGTAAGTCTCAAACAAAACAAGAATACAGTTCTTTTTAGGGGTAGGTCCCTCTGTATCAGCTTTCAATATAAATACTGCATTTGGAGATTTCGGTGTGAATAGAATGAAACTGGCTTCATTATTCAACTTTTTCGGTTATATCATTATCATGTGACCAACAGCAATCATTCTCACTCCATTACAAGACGAAACTTTTCCCAAGTCTCTTCCACAACTCTCTACCTTGAGCAATTCTCTACCATGTCACTCTGGCATGATTTAGAATTTCATCTGTCCATCTCTCTCATGGTGTTCTACTGGGCCTTTTCCTGTCCCTTGGTATCCACCAAAATATTTCGATCATCCTGCTGCGGTCAGCTATTCTAGCATTATGTTTAGCCCCTTGCCACTTGAGAGGTCTTAACTTTGATCATGATATGATCAGCTCTTGTCATTTTGCTGATCCAAGAGCTCCTTTTCCTATCTCAAGTGGTTACACCACCCATGAGCATTAGATGGCTGCCTAGTCCAAACTTCTGGTGATTCTTAGTACCCCTCTACCTTTATGATGGGTTGTCCGTTTTTTTTTGTTTGTTTTTTTTTTTTTGTCGCTGCACAGTCTAGCCGATGGAGACCGAGGGCAAGTTTTGACTTGTGAAGTCGTTTGGAGAAGCCCATAACTTACTACCTTTGCCATGCGGATTGGTGAATGTGAGAAAGAATTTTTCCTAATCTTGATGGTATACTTATAATACTATTGGTCGGTCGTCAGAGTCCCTTCAATGGGAATAGGATGCTCCGCGAGAACGAAGGGTTGACTTTTGACTAAGTGTGACGGATCAACAGACTTTGAATTTTTTGGATATATAGTATGCCGAATAATAATTACGAAATGTATACAGCAAAAGCGAATAGTGTTGATAACTATCCAATATTATGAAAGTAAGAAAGTTAATAAAACTGTAAAACAATGCTTTCCTTACAAAAATTATCCATCGATTTAAATTCGAATCCATGATACTGTTTATTGTTTTAAAAATATAATATTGGTTCCATAACCGTTACAAAAAGTAACGGCAAAAGCTTTTGGTTGTGTGTACAAGTTACAAAAAGAAACGGCGGAAGCTTTTGTGAGTGTGTGAACGTGTTACACCATTGCAACACAACAAACTCTTATCAACATCAGTAACAACTGCTGACTGCGTGATTATTTCTTCTGAGAAGCAACGAGCCTATTCGAGTTATTTAGCCATCCGTGCATGGTGGGAACTCTACTGTGTTCCGTTCTTTCTCTTTTGAGGAAACATTCTAGCAAAGATTCCGTGATCTTCTTGATCGAAATATTTTAAGTTGTCACTCAATGGCGAATCCCAACAATTCTTGAGGTACAAAGGCAAAACTATTTGCCATATCCTGTGTTCTAACTCACTTGGTTGACACTCTGACAAAGATTCGTGAAATATCTGTACATATATAAATTTCATTCTTCATTTCTTTATGATTAATAAACTTTGAAACATGAAGTTTCTGTTTTCACTTCTGGATTTATCTTATCTTTTTTCCAACGTTTCTGCTATTGTCCAACATTGATGATTAAAGAAAGGCTCTCGGGCATACAGCAGTTATTCCGACGGACAACTGATGGAATTCGATCTCGGATAAATAAGTGTTTGGGAAAAATGAATAATTTTAATTCAAAACGTGCTTGTACATACAGTGTATTGGGAACACTGAGTATGCGCACCCGTTTGGGTCACACGCCATTGCAACACAACAAATACTCAGGATGAGATTCGAACAGAATTTGAGCTAAGAAAATCGCGGACCAAACCGTCGAGTCTCTGTAACAGTGCACGTTGTCTTCTATTTTTTTGCTTTACTTTTCGATATCCGGTACAAAGGTGTTTCTGATCCTATTTGGTATTCTGTTCTAATAAAAGGTTTCTGGCTTGTAATCCAGTACAGCATATCGAATGCGCATTTTCGTATAATAATAAATCATGGGTGCCATAAATTAATTGTGCAGAAGCAAGTAATGGAAAACTTAGTACCGACATCCTTGAAACAGCAGGTTTTTTCGTTCCTTCAAAGCTCCCAAAATTTACAGGAAACCAGTAAGTCAAAAAAGAAAAAATCTTCATTACTAAATTTCAAGGGGTGTTCAACATTTCTGTGCCTTCTGTTCCAGCTATATTGCACTTTGGCTTTTTGCAAAACAGCACAGGCCCCTTACTTACATTTAGCATATATTTATCCAGTTGTGTTAGTAATAAATGTATGTATCATCTCCTTCGCTTCCTCGATCTCCTCATGCCCCTGAAATGTGTTCCACGGAAGTGCTTTTACAAATTTCGAAAACGTCTAGGGGTAAGATCGACTCATAGACAGGCACAAACCCACACACAAACACACACACAAACAGACGCACACACAAACAAACACACACACACAAACAAACACACACACACAAACAAACAAACACAGAAGCACACATGGTTTTTGTTATCTTTAATACATGAAAAAAGCCGGCGACAGTCTACCACATGTTGTTGGGGTTTTTCAATTTCTGACGTCAACAATCTTGCAATCTGCCTTGCACATGCTTCGTACAAGCCGAGCTTTCGGTATACAATTGTTTGCATGGTCCCTGTACTCTTAGTAATCTGTGTAACGGTCAAACGGTGATTTTTTTGATAAAAATATAGTGATCTTTACTTCACATTTTTTCAGTGATCACTTTAGCTGATCTACCCTAGCGAAAATCATCTGCGAGTGTGATTCTTTATCGTACACATAGTGGTGGGCATCACATGACCTTGGTAAGAAATGGTACAGAATCTCTAAAATGCATACATTCGTAAATACTAAACAGAATAATTCCTTCTTCCTCCGAATTATTAGCATTTTTTTCCAAAATTACTTATTGACTAAACAAATTAACTTCATGAATTCCAACAACTAATATCCAGTGCACACTTCGTCATTTTTATACTTCCAACTGATAGTGGAAATACAGACAACGTTATTAACATCCAACATCACTGCATCGTACTCGGACTTAGAACCTACCGAATATGCTCCATATTTCTCCACCCTCTTACGCTACTTTTCGCTGTGTCATGTGAGTCGTGTTCACAAAAAATAAAACGATATCGAATTTCCAACAATAGCGCCAGACCCCTTTTTCATGAAACTCATAGGGCGCTTAACTTAATCTTGATCCAGTGAAGAAATCAATTATGAGCTCGTACCTTACAATGTCGCGAAAGAAGTTGAGTAACTGTATTGAGAACAAATGAAGCTATATCCTGCCAACAGAAACAATTTTTATTGTTCACGCTACTATCTAACCGAGATTGTGCTTTATCCGATCATACCATTCGCGGCAACATGTCGGTCGCCTACATCCTTGTTCGCTCACTTCCTAACAGTATGGGGATCTGACTACCACTACCATATAAATATAGCTTCCTTGCTATGGCTGTTTTCCACTAGTGGCAGAAAAAATAGACGCTGGCATCAAAAAAAGATTAATTTTTATAAGAGAGCGAACTAGTCAGCCGTCATACATCTACTCATCCCCTCAACTGAGAACATCCCTCAATCGTACTAAAGTCACGAATAAAACACCTGTGCACTGCTCTTTTGTGTAAACCATTTTCATTTTCATTAAGGGGATCCCATATGTCATTTCGCATGCCATTTTTTCCGAAGCTTAGCTAAGGAGTAACTCTTGTTGGACTATATGCTTCACAGAAAGCATGATCTTTCATGTCGATCACCGAGTTTTTTTGTTTTTTTTAGTTTTATTGCCGCACGACTGCCTAAGCGCCGCCTGTGTTTTACATGCTGATTCGCACAGCATCGAGTTCACGTTGGTGTCATTTGTTGAAACAATTTCTGCATGCTGCGTTTTTATTCCGCATGGTCCATTATTATATGATTTCAAACTGTATCTCTGTGCTTTTGACCAATCGTTTTGCACAATCCTCTTCATTCACTCATTTTAACTCCAGTTACCCGGTGTTCGAGCATCCCCTTAACCAGAATTGTTTACCGCGCGTAAAAATACTTGTAACGACATTTCTATGATAACGTAATGTATCTTCAAGAGGAATATTTGTACATTATTCAAATACTATTTATATGGTAATGTAATCCTCAATCCACAGACTATTAAATAATCACGAACTTTTGTACATAACTAGCTGGAAAAATGAGACTGTAACCCTTAATACACGTTTTAATTTTTTCTACTGGTAAAAACGTAAAAAAAGGTATTGTGATTTATGGAAATTGTCACATAAATCTTATATATGTTTACTTTTATGTAAATGTCGAACGTTTTACGAAAAGCGCTGCGTAATAAATTAGTATGACTTTTGAAAGATAGATTCATTCCTATTAGAGATTTTTCGGAAAAGTAGCGCAGTTCATATTAAAGAAATGACTTGAACAGTTTGGTGCTGGTTTTATACTTTCATCAGTTTTTACAGTTGAAGTTCTTAAGAGACTTTAAAAAGCATTGTCAAAGAGTGTTTGTAAAAAACGTTTGTAAATTACTGACATTGTAGAAATAAAAATGTTGAGTGATATTATGTCTTGAAATTTTTTAAACCACTTACCGACTGAATTATGCAGTAGAAATAATCTAAGAAGATGTGAACTGGTAATACTGCTTGTAAAACACATTTAAAATGCAATAGTTTTGAAAAACCTTTTTTTATTTAAAATATTCTGCTTTGAATAAAGCTGGCATGGAAGAAGTTGAGAAATCTGTCGAAGACATCTAAAATTTAACATCAGACATTTGATCGCGCTTTAAAATTCGAGTTGTCATATGAAAAATAAAATATTTATTCTACATCCGATAAATTACCTTCTTAAATTTTCCTGAAACGGGAAAAACGCAGTTTTTATTTGAATGCATTTCTTAATGTTCTTATCATCTAAAGATTTTTATGAGCTTATTGTTAACATTGTATTTAGCTCTCTCAAAAAGCGAACAATATGTACAGTTTCTTAAAACAAATTCTGGAGCCAGTTGCACTCATTTTACCACTTAAAAGCCAGCGGGTTTTTTCCGTCAGTGCACAACCACGCAAATCGCAAACAGGATAGTTTTTATTCATAAGGATTCGCAAAAGCTTTTAAGAATCCTTGTAAATGAAAAGTTTTTATTCGTAAAGTTTCATTGTTCATAAGAATCTATGCCGAAGCCAATCGCGCAGAGTAAGTTATTTCGGGCTTTTCATCCGAGAAGTAAAGATACCCCTTTCTCACGCTTGAAGGACTGGATTCAAGTCTGAGGTGGAAGTAAATGTGTCTACCTTTTAGCTTTTGTCTCTTTTTCCTCCGAGTCAGCAAGCCTAGATAAAAGATGGGCGACTACTTCCCGCCTTTCTTCCTTTTATGTTCGTGGAAGTTAGTTAGTTAGTTAGTCAGTTAATTGATTTTAGTGGCGCAAGGGCCAGGTTTGGCCAAAGAGCGCCAGACACAGAACTATCAGTTAAAGATTTTTAAAAGCGGGGTGAAATGATTAGGAGCAGACAGGCTTGGTAAAAGTTAGAAAAGAGAATGATGAAAGCTGTGAAGACTAGTTAGTTAATTAGGTTTATATATGAATTTATTAATTCACTGTTATAATCATTATATATTTTTTTAAATCAGTTTTAAAAAGTCAATCTGCTTTAAGAACGAAAATACTGCGAAAGTGTCGCAGTGGTCGCCCAAAAGCTTCTGCAGTGTAGCTGCGCCGTCATCCAGTAGATGAGACTGAAAATAGTGAAACCGGTGATTACGAAAACGAACACAACTACATAAAACATGAGAGATGGTGAGTAAACAGTCGCACGCCTCACACATTGGGGCAGTGTCGCCACACAGAAAATAGCTATGCGTGAAGCGACAATGCCCAATGCGGAGACCCGCAAGAACAACTTCTTCCCTACGGTTCCGGCCACACGATGATTTCCAAACTCCAAGGAAAGGTTTTATACGGTGCAGTTTATTCTCCATTTGTTGGTTCCACAGACCCTGCCACGTTCGCCTTATATGATCGTGAACAAGAAAGCGAAAATCACGGTGAAACAGTGGCAAGGGTGTGACGACCAAAGAGGAGGCAGATCTAGCAGCAGCATCGGCAGACTCGTTCCCTGGGATCCCAACATGCCCAGGAATCCAGCAGAACTGAATCTGGACATCAGCCTCGAGCAAAGAACCAAGAAGTCTCCGAACGGTAAAAAGAAGTGGGTGGCCAGTGAAATCCAAAGATGACAAAGATTGCACAACACTCAACGAATCAGTGTACACAATAGCACGCTGATGAGAGCTCGACTGCACGTGAACAAGTGCAAGATACACAGCATGCATCTCCGCCGAAAACACCGTGGCCTCAGTAGGAATGCGGGCAGCAGAAACTTCGTCAACGCAGACGGCGGCGGATTCAACAACACCAGCCGCCTTAGATCCATCGGTGAAAACAGGAATAAAGTCTGCATTGACGTAACGATGTTCAGCGAAGAGCTGCTGGTACACTGACGCAGGGGTTGAGGACTTGTCAAAAGATGTAAAGCTGGTATCAACCGTGACACCAAGAGGATGCCATGGGGATCATCAAAGCCCCTGGTCTCTCCAACGAGTGACAAGTCGAGCCCTGCATCACGGGCAACGGCCGCCATACGAAGATCGAAGGTTCGAATGCACGAGGGACGTATCTCGAACAAACGAGCATGCTGGGGATGAAAAACTGCATCGTATAAAGGATGGTCTGAGAGAGATTTAAGTTTCAGGTAAAATTGAAGAGACAGTTGCAGACGGCGTAAATGAAGCGACGGTTCGTTCGCATCGGCATGCCGACGCGAACGAACCGTCGCTTCCCAGCCTTATGCATACGAACCGTCCATTCCCAGAACCGTCCATTCCCAGCCTTTATGCATAAAGGCTGGGAATGGGTGACGTGCGAAATGCTCCCGTACAAAGAGGCAGCGCTTGATGGTGGATGGTATCCAACGGCCGGAGAACGGAAGGACGCGCAGAGCCATACACCATACAGCCATAATCCAGCTTAGACCGAATGAGAGAATGGTAAATACGGAACAAGGAAGTCCTGTCTGCACCCCAGGAGACAGAGGCAAGGATCTTAAGGATTGACAAGGCTCTCAGACAGGAAGTCCTTAGCCGTCGAACGTGCGAGCGAAAGGTTAGAGCACGGTCAACGGTCAAACCAAGGAACTTGGTTTCCGGCAAAACTGGAATGGCTGCACGGTCCAAATAGAGCTCTGGATCAGGATGGAGGCCACGCCTCCGGCAGAAATGGACACAGGCTGTCTTGTCGGGAGAAAGAACAAACCCATTATTGTTAGCCGCTTTAACAATCTGGGTAATTGCAGGCTGCAGCTGCCTTTCAACGAAATGCATGCTGGATGACAAACAGAAGATGTGAAGGTCGTCAACATAAATGGTAGTCGAAACCGCTGGAGGAAGATTTTTGAGCAGACAGTTTATGCGGAGGATGAATAGAGTCACCGAAAGAATGCTGCCTTGAGGGACACCTTGTTCTTGATGGGAAAAGGCAGAGAGCGTCGTACCCAGGCGCACCTGGAACACGCGGTTACGAAGGAAGCTGTCAATGAATGTTGGGAGGTTTCCACGCAAACCATTTTCGTGGAGGTCACGGAGGATACCGTGACGCCACGCTCTATCGTAAGCTTTTTCGATATCAAAAAATACAGACACCAAGTGCTGCCTACGTACGAACGCCTCACGAACAGACGTCTCAAGGAGCAGGAGATGGTCAGGAGCTGATCGATGACGGCGGAAGCCGCTTTGTGATGGAGACAGTATTCGATGTTCTTCTAGAAAATAAATTAGCCGGAAATTTACCATTAGTTCAAGGATTTTGCACAGACAGCTAATGAGAGCAATTGGCCGAACCTTAGGGGGAGACTTGGGGTCTTTGCCAGGCTTGGGAAAAGGTAAAACAAAAGCTCTCCGCCAAGAGTCCGGGAAACTGTGCTCCAACCAAATGCGGTTGAAAAGCACTAACAGATTCTCGAGAGACGACTGCGAGAGATGACGGATCATGTCATAGTGGATGCCGTCGGGACCGACAGATGTAGCACCGGACCGATGCAGAGCCACCCGTAGTTCAACCATGCTGAAGGGGGAGTTATACTCAGTGTTATAAAAAGGCGCAAAGGAGATTTTCTGGCGTTCCGCTGTTGTTTTAATCCTCTGAAAGGACGGGAGATACGCCTGAGAACTAGAAACTGAGGCAAACGCTTCGCCCAAGCAATCCACAATCTCCCCAACTTCAGCATACGTGCAGCCGTTATTCTCAAGAATTGAAATTTGGCGGGAACAATAGTCTCCCCGGATCTTAAGAATTTTTTCCCAAACAGTTTTTGAACTGGCACGTGAATTGTTAGATGAAACGTACTTCATCCAAGACTCCCTCTTGCTTCGTCGACGCACCAACCGAGCGTAAGATTTTGCTCTTTTAAATTTAACAAGATTAGCATCGGTTGGATAACGCCGAAAAGTACACTAATCCTTATGTTGAACTCTCCTAGCCGCTGCGCAATCAGGGTTCCACCAAGGCTTCGGACGTCTTGGGAGTGTCGTTGATGTTTTTAGGATAGAGAGATCTGCTGCCTGAATGATACACGTTGTGACATCAGTAACAGCTGCGTCAATTGACCCCCGGGTCACCATGGCAAAAGATATCACTGCGGACGATGTGAAGACCTCCCACTTGGCACGATCCATCTTCCAACGAGGAGGGCGGGAGGCAGAAGATGGCATGCTCACATTATACCTAAGTACAATTGGGAAGTGGTGGCTTCCATGGGGGTCGTTACACACCGTCCACGACCAGTCGGCCATAACCGATGGTTGACCCAAAGATAAATCGATTGCACTGAAACTTCGTGTAGGCTCGTGGAAGTAAGTGTCAGCACCGGTGTTAAACAGGCACAAAGAGGTCGAGGAAAGAAGAGATTCGATCCTACGGCCTCGTGTGTCTGTTCTGACACTATCCCACAATGGATTATGAGCATTGAAGTCACCCAGAAGAAGAGCAGGTGACGGCAGCTGCTCAACTAAGCTCTCAAGAATGGACACGCTCACGTCCTCATCCGGCGGCAGATAGACGCTGCAAACAGTTAGAGGCACAGGCATGGAGATACGCACCGCAACGGCTTGTAAAGATGTTGAGACCGCAACGGGAGAAACTGGAACACTGTGGGAGACAAGGATGGCAACTCCCCCGCAAGCTATATCTCCTGAAACATTATCTTTCCGAAATGCACTGTAGCCTCGAACTGAAAGGAGATCTGATGGTTTAAGTTTTGTCTCCTGGAGGCAAAGGCACACCGGAGAGTATGACGAAAGCAGATGTTTCACGTCGTCATGTCTTGTCCGAAAGCCTCGACAGTTCCACTGAACGATTTGACCCATGGTTTGAAGTGTGGTGAATGAGAACAAGAAAAAACGAAAAACAAAACCCAAAAAAGACTGGGACAACTAATAGTTGTCCGATTCCATCATTTCGTCAGCAATGTCCATTTGCGCTTGGGACTGTTTTGTCCGACGCCCTGTAGTCTCTGGTGGTAAAATGGGGCGGTATTTTGGTTCCTGTATCGCAGATGATTTTGCCCGATCCTGGTTCTTATGATGAGAGTTTGGAGATTTCTTCTCTTTTTCCTTTCTCTTTCCTCCCGGGGTTGTTGAAGTCCCGGTGGTGGTGGTGTTAGTTGCAACAGGTTTAAGCATAGTGGTTGTTGGAGCTTTCGCGTCCCTAGCTCGGGATTGCAGTGCTGCCAGACCAGTAGCTATGATGTCGTCTAGCTTGTAGGGATAATTCACTGGGATTTGGCTATCAGTCTGTGTACCGACTGTAGTCCTTGCAACAACCTCTGATGCATAGGATCGCCGATTTGAATGACTTGGAACGACCTCTCTTCTGGCCTCTGGGTAGGAGATTCCTTCAACGGTCTTAATGCGTTGGATCTCTTTTTCCTCTTTCCACTTTGGACAGTCTCTCGCTGATGCTGCATGAGATCCCTTGCAGTTGAAGCACAGCTCGGCTTCGGCATGGCAATCTTGCAAAGTATGGTCTGTTGCTGTACAACGCCCACACCGAACAGTGCTCCTGCAAGACTGCTGGGAGTGACCATATGCTTCGCATTTGAAGCATCGTCGAGGACTTGGTGTGAAGGGGCGCACTTCAAGGTGTAGATACCCTGCCTTGATTGATGTTGGCAGGGATGGGGTGTTAAAGGTCAGTATGATGTTTCGAGATGGGACAGATTGGCCATTTCGCCGAAATAGGATGCGCCGGACTCCACTCACTTGTTGGTCTTTCAGTTCCTCCAGAAGTTCTTGGTCACTGCACTCCAGAAGGTCTTGAGAAGAGATAACACCTCGTGAGGAATTGAGGTAGCCGTGAGGGGTAACTTTTACTGGACAATCTAAAAAAGAGGTAGTGTTTAAAAGTACTGTAGCATATCTGATACTTGACATCTTGACAAGAAGATCTCCAGATTGGAGCTTCTTAACGCTCTTAGGGGAGCTGGCAATTGGTTGCAATGCTTTATTTATCCAGAAGGGGCTTCTGGTGTTTAATGGGTTTGAAGCGTCCAAGGAGTGGAATAAAAAGAACCGAATATTGGCAGAATCAGGTGTAGGTTTCTTGTTGGGAGGGGGTGACCCTTCCTCAATGGGCCGCTTTGTTTGAAGTTCTTGGGAAATTTTTTGGTTAGCCATGAATAGAAGTGAAAAGTTCGTCCGCCGATTTTCCCGCCCACAACCGAGCCCAACAGTGGAGAGCCAGAGATCCGCAAGCCCAATTGGACGCAGGACACGACTCTAGGGTTAAGCAACGAATATAGCATGTTGATAGTGCAGACATGCGCACAGCGAGTACCGCGACTTTCCCAGGTCTTGGTAACACCCCTTTGGCATGCCCGCACTATCCCCAAACTCACCCTGTTGTACGTAACAACAAGCCGATTGACTAGGAGCGGGTTAGTTCCTAGCCGCCCGTTTAGGGTGAAGCAGGGGGCGAAGAGGAGTGTTGGCGACTGGCTACAACTACAACCTGGCCACCAGAAACCTCAGCCTCCAGCATCCCCTTTTCCACCTTACGGGTCACCGAACACGGCAAACGTGCAGGTAGGTCTAGCAAACCAGCCCGGAAAAACAAGAAAGGAACAGAAAATGGAGAAGCAAGTCGAGTAGAAAATGGAGAAGAAAAGAAGAACAGGTAGTGGAGAAGAAAGTAAAAACAGGAAAGGGAGAGGAAAGCGAGAGCAAAGGAAAGGGCTGACGCATAATCACAACCTCAGCAACCTACAACTGAGGCGGGTGCTGTCAAGGTGGTGGCAACACAAAGTTGAAATGGGAAGAACCAACCATAACATGTCGGCTGGGGCCGTGGGGTCGCTACTCCCCATCAGCTGGATGTACAGCTGTCCCTGCGGTGACGTGAAAGCACAAATACAAGAAACCGTCACAAGGTCAGCTTAGGCCGTGGAGGCGCCGCTCCCCAAATAACTGGAAAACCAGTTATCACCGTGCTGGGGTTCGTGGAAGTCCTCAAATCACAAAAGAAAACTTCATCGACGATAGGTCAGAGGCACAGTGTTCTGGCAAACACTCTCTTACTTAGGCCCAGTTTCGAGTTCCGTTTGAAAGATGTGCGGTGTGTTTGTTCTACGAAGTTGGTTCGGTTCCTTCTCAAGACCCAGTGAACCTAAATTAGGGTTGAACCATTCCACATAGCCTTAAATGCTCGTGAGAGAACGTAAGTCCCGAAGCAAAACGCAAAAAGAAGTAGAATATTCTGGGAATTGTAGCAGCTCGGTTAAATTTTCTGGGGACGGGATCGCATCTTCAGGACTTCAGAAATGGAAATTAATAATGGAACACGTACGGCGTCTGAAATATTAGAACTGTAGCTGCTGTGGTGTCATATCTTTTGGCTTGATCAGGGGTTAGAAAAGTAGAGTAGCATTATTCAAATAAACTGCCGATTAGTCGTAAGTTCATGTCATTTAGGCTATAAGTTGAAGTGGACGCAACAGAATAAGGTAGTTAACATAAACTTCTAATCTTTTACTGAAAGAAAATGCGTAGCGCTTGACATATACTGTCGTCAGGGCCGGCGCCAGCCAAAGTTCCACCCTGTGCGACTTTCCCTTTGCCGTCCCTTTCCTTTTGTAATTGCCGCAACATTGTCACGAATTCGTTGTTCTTATTCTTCCTTATAGCAAATATTTCTTAGCTCATAATTAACCATGGGTTTCACTCTTTTTACTTCCCTCTGTACTTCATATTTCAATACAAAATGTGTTAAATATTTTTCCTTCATAGATAAAGTTTACATTTCCCAAAAGATTTTTAATTAATATATCAAGCATCCGAAGTTTAAATGTTGGAGAAAAACACTGTCCCAACCCAAAATGCTATTGTATATAAACCGATGCGTCATTCATTATGACCACCTACCTAATAAACTGTACGTCTCCCTTTTGGCCGCAAAACAGCGGAGGTGGCGACAGGAATCCTGGTGTATGTAGTACCATAATGTCAACAGTAGGTCCTCCATCACTCCCCGTACATTTCGGGGTAGTTGTGATTCAGTGAGAACCCGCTTTTCCACGTCGAACCAGAAATGTTCGATTGGGTTCATGTCAGTGAATTTGGAGGCCAGGGCAGTAACAGAAAGTCACCAGCATGTTCCTCTAACCACTCCTTGACGATTCTGGCAGTGTGACATGGCGCATTATCCTGTTGGTAATGGCCATCGCCAGCAGGGAACACAGATGCCACAAATGGGTGAACTTGGTCCGCAACGATGTTCAGATACCTGACAGCTGTCAGGGATTGTGCCATTGGGTTAAATGGGCCTAAAGTATGCCAAGAAAATATCGCCCACAGCATAACACCGTCTCCGCCGGCCTGTTTCCCCCGAACAGTGCATTCAGGTGCAATAGCCTCCGTTGGTAATATTGACGTGTCCGTGCTCAGCCATCTACGTGATGCACCAGGAATATTGACTCGTCAGACTAGGCCACTTTCTTTTAATCATCCACTGTCCAATCTCGATTATCTTAGGTCCACTTCATGCGTTGTTGGCTATGACGTGCAGTGGGCATGAGGACCCGACTGGGTACGCGGCCTCATGCACAGAAGGCTGCAATGATCTGTGTGCTTTGATCACCACTGTTGTTGGTCCAGATAATTTGTCGCACTGTGACCCTGTGGTGTTTGTGAACAATGAGCGACACTCTCCGCTACCCTCTAGCATCAATAAGCTGCGGACGACACACGGCTGTACTACGGTTCGTTGCTTGGCCATCTCTGCACCACTTTTGATACGTACTCACTACAGCGGCACGTGAACAACCCACAAGCCGCACCGTTTCCGAGATCGTAGTTACGAGGTGCCTTGCCATCGCAATTTGTCCTTTATCAAACTTCTATAAATCGGCAGGTTTTACCAACCTGACTCGGAACACTGTACTAACCGAAAGACGGTCCTCAGGTTGTATATACGTATACTGCTCTTTGAACTTCACCTGCGCCACCGTTCGGTCTCCAGGTGCGCTCATTTCTCGATCGGTGTAAAGGTACTCTTGGATTAATAAGGAAGGCAATTAAACTTTTTCATTTCCATATTTATTGCTTTAGCTGGAAAAAAACCTGCTTGCCGAGTACTAAATGAGACACTTAGTACTCGACATGAAGCTTAATACTTGACAGAAGTTGGAATAAAATAGAGATTTATGAGCCCACTGGTTAATAAACGGATTTACTAAACTTTTAATACATTTCAAATTAAACGTACCAATAAAAGTATGTGATACAACGAAAAAAATCTGCATTTGCATTACATCACACAATTTCGTAAACAATAAATTACGTCAAAATAATTGGTAATTCTGTTTAAACAGGAAAAGAAGAAAATAATGTAAAGATAGTTCAAATACAAGGAACTTTTCTGGCTTTAGATCTTGCAAATTCTTTGACTGCTTTTGTGTACTCTAATTTTTTAGCCAATTGATGTTCAATTGAAATCACTGCCAGTCCACTCAAACGGCTCTTTGACATAGTTGACCGCAATTACAGGGTGATCGTAATTAAAGTATCCCTAGTCAACACTCTGTGGAGAGATATCTAGCAGTCCAAACGCAACCAAATTTGGTATGCTGGCAATTCACGACACGCGGAAGAAATTTACGAAAAAAAAAAAAAAAAAGAGTTCCAAAAGTCGCCACTAGGGGACTTCTGGCGCTGTTAGCTGCGATAATATAGACAATTTTCGTCTCTACGAAAGAAACGACACAAAAAACGAAGCAGAAACCATCACACGTGTTGCGTTGGTTTCTGCTTAAAACAGCTTCACAAGAAGAGGGCTTTCCGGCAAGGTCACTCATTGCGGTTGATGGAATACGAATTACATTCACCATGCCTAGGACAGTTTTATACCCACGAGTCGCCTGTAGCGTGAGTGCATTATGTAAATGATGCGCTTTCTTGTCGCTCGTAGCGCCACAAGGACTCATTTCCCTCGTACAGCCGAAAATTATCTATATTGTTGCAGCTTGCAGCGCCAGATGTCCCCTCTTTTGGAACTTTTTTTTTTTTTTTTTGCGGAAATCTCTTCCACATATCCTGAATTGTCAGCATACCTAATTTGGTTGCTTTTGAACTGCTATATATCTCTCCAGAGAACGTTAAATAGGGATACTTTAATTATGATCACCCGGCATGTCTTGATAAGCTTATGTTTGGAGGAAATTCTCTTCCCACCAGCTACAAAAAATTACAAATAAAGTACGTTACAGGTAGAGACAGTAAGTAACAGAGTGCGCCCTAACATTTGGGGCAAAATTATGTGAGTTGATGAATTTTAAAGTTTCTATCGGACGAACACCAGGCTCCACTAAAGTCCAGAGCACTTTCATCTCATCTTTTAACTCATCAAACTTTATGTCTTTGTTACATGGAAACATTCAAACTATATTTAAATCGCAACTTTTGTCATTTTGTGGGCCAACGACAGCAGTGAGAAATTTCCTCCCCAGTCAGAAAGGCGCCAAGCGCAGATCCATTTCGGAGAAAGGCCATTCCCTCGCCGGACCCCACCCACGGACAAAAGGATAGCCCCATTCTTTCCTCAGCTGTCGGCAAAATCTCTAGCCCACGGGTACAAAGGACCAAGCAATTAAGAATTTCTTCTTACGTCAAAGACAGAGCGTGTAAGGGAATGGGACAGAGAGGAGAGGTCTTCATGGCAATGTCGACGAAACAGTAGGAACGGCTTTTGCTCGAAGGCAGAGCAGGAAGACGACGAAGTAGAAAGAGATTTTCACGCGGGCTGGTAGCCACATAAGATAGGAACAGATTTGGCGGGAAAAGCGTAGAGAAGGCCATCCTTAACATCCAACTCCCGCTGGAAGTATTTACTGTCCGAACTGACCAACTGTTATTCCAATATTTCCACTTCCCCCATCTGATGAATAAAGATATGTGCAAAAGGAAACCTCTGGAATAATGTTCAATTTTTAACTACTTGTTTATTTGCTTCTCTGCTCCAACGACAGGAACCTGCAAACGATTCTTCTGATAAGTTGGCGTCTACTACAATATTTGAAATAAATCAAGCCAACATCTTTCGAATTTTTGTCCTGTAAAACACTGCTTAGAAATTTTTTCAGTGAGCAGATAAATGGCCATTTCTTGGAGCTTTCTTACATTATCGGGTTGGTGCGAATGAAATGTCCGGCAAAGGACCAGCACACGTGGACGGTGAGAACGGAAAAGTAGGACAACTTACCTAGGCAAAATAATCCTCTTCGACATCGACACATAGTTGCCATCTTTCCGGCATGGCCATGATCCCGGAACGAAAAAATTCTTGTGGCTGGGACCCGAAGAAATCATCAACTGCACATTGAACATCAATGTCTATCATGAATGGTTTCTCGGACAGGAAGTGATCCAGGCGACGAAACAGATGATAGTCTGTCGGAGACAAGTCCGAGCAATAGGCAGCATGAGACAGTGCTTCATAGCCCAAGGCCCTTAGTGTCAGCATCGTTCGTTGTCCGACATGAGGGCGAACGTTGTCCTGGAGCAGAAGAACACCATGTCTGTTGACCGAAGCAGGTTGTTTCTGCAGCATTTTCCGGTGCATCTGGTGTAATTCAGCACAATAACGTTCTGCAGGGATGGTTTGGCCTCTTGCCAAGAAACTCCGATTAATTATCCCGGCTGTGGATCACCAGACAAGGAGCAACGTCTTCTTGTTGTGTATGGGGTGGCTTAGGATGACGTCCAGTAGGCTGTTCCTTGCTTAACCAATTTGCGGATCGTTTCCGATTATCATAAGTTACCCACTTTTTGTCACAGGTGACGATTCGATGCAGTAGAGGTTCCTGTTTATTCCTGGCAAGCAGCGACGTGCAGACTTCTAAACGCCTCGTCTTGTTGGCAGACTTCCAAACGCCTAGTCTTGTTGGCCAAACGCCTAGTTTTGTTGGCAGTCATGCGGCAGCCACATGTCCAGATTTTAGACCTTACCCAGCACAACCAGACGCCGAACAACTGTCATGTGGTGGACACCCACCTCTGCCGCTTATTCACGAAACGTTTTTCGGGTCCGCTTCAACCACACGTAACAGAACATTGTCGTAAACAGCAACATGTCAGTGACCACGTACTTCGTTTTTCAGGTCCGTATTTCCGTTTTGAAAATTCACAAACCATCGCCGAGTGGTTCGTTCGTTGGATGTATTCTCCCCAAACGCTTTGTTAACGTTTCGAGCGGCAATTCCTGCAGAATGGCCCAGTTTAAATTCATACAGGAAGATGATTCTCAAATCCGGCGTCTGCATGCTTCCTTTGCAAACCACGTTTTGTTCAAACAAACCACGCCTGAGCCTTGTTCTTCACACATGAGCTAACTATTTATAGTAACTCTGTGACGTAACACCCCAACACCTGTAGGCGGTTCCATTCCGCTGTGGTGGGGGCCTGTCTCCACTGCTCGTTCGCACTTGACATTTTATACGCACCAACCCAATATAAAAACAAGTTAATAAAATCATGCAATGCATTGATTATGATACGCTTTCGAACATACTAGAAATCATTACTCAAATCATTACTCAAGTTATGAGGAAAATGGCTGTGGAATAAATCTTACTCCTGTGCCCTGACCTTTGAACCCATTTCGATGATATTCAACAGAACTGGTTCAATATACCTCCGAAATAACATGATAACGTTTTGTCGCAATCGAAGCAATTTTACGTAAGTTATGATGCATAAGGGCTATGGAATAGATCCCGCTTCTGTGTCCTAACCTTTCACCCCATTTCGCTCATTTTCAACAGGGTTTATCCCCAGGTGGTCCCTTACCACATACTAAAATTTAATCGAAATCGAACCTTTTTTACGTTAGTTATGACGCATAAGAGCAGTGGAATGGATCCCGCTCCTATGTCCTAACCTTTGACCCCATTTTGTTCAGTTTCAATAGGGTTCCTTCCCAGGTGTTCCCCTACCACATACTAAATTTCATCGAAATCGAACGATTTGTACGCGAGTTATCGTGCGGATGAATATACGCACACAACGCGTGACGTAATGAGGCAGATGGGAATCGCGACCATCTGCTCGAAAGAGTGTGACGTCTTTAAACTTTAATAGGATCCACAAACAACGCGTGATGTAATGAGACAGATGGCGTGACCGCGCATCAACATATAATGGGATGACGCTCTGACACTACACTAAAAACATGGTAATTAAGGGTGGTTATTTAATCCACTAAACGAATTCTCCTAAAGTCGAGATCAAGCTAAATCGATTTCTAGTACCAGAAAACGGTAGGTTAACGACTTTCATCAAAATCCTTAGAGCCGTTTTCAAAATAAAATTTACATACATACAAGAATTGCTCCTTTAAGGTGAACGTCAAGTAATTTTGCTTCCTGTACTTCGAATGGAAAAATTTCTGTGCACATTTTCTTTCCAATTAATGCGTTCCCAAAGATGAAAATTTGAACATCGATTAAAATATCTTCATTTTATAACTTGGAATACTTAATATTTTCTAAAACATAACCATAATTATGCAATCCAACATTTGTTTGTCTACTGACGTCATCAAAGTACAGGTCGCGCCATCCTTTTTCTGGTTTCAATACCACCAAAGGAAAAGTTATTGATTTTTAATATAATTATGGTTATGTTTTAGAAAATATTAAGTATTCCAAATCATAATATGAAGTTATTTTAGTCGATGTTGAAATTTTCATCCTTGGGAACACATTAATTGTGAAGGAAATGTGTAATAAATTTTTCCATTTTAAGTATAGGAAGCAAAATTACTTGACGTCCGCCTTAATAATATGGGATAAGGGCGATGGAATGGATCACAATCCTATGTCCGGACCTTTCACCCCATTTCGTCCATTTTTAATAGGGTTCGTCCCCAGGTGGTCCACTACCACATACTGAAATTTCGTCGAAATCAAACCATTTTTACGCACGTTATGACGCATAAAGGTAATGGAATGCATCCCGCTCTTATGTCCTGACCTTTGACCCCACTTCACCTATTTTAAATAGGGTTTGTACCCAGGCGGTCCCCTACCACATAGTAATATTTTATTGAAATCGAACCATATTTACGCAAGTTATGACACAAAAGGGCAATGGAATGATCCCGCTCCTACGTCGTGACCTTTGACCCCATTTGTCCCATTTTCAATAGTGTTCGTTCCCAGGTGGTCTCCTACCACATAGTAAACTTTCATTGAAATCGAATCATTTTTACACCAGTTATCGTGCGGATGGACAAAGCTGGAGCATATATATACGCTTCTTCAACCTACGGTTGGAAAGCGTAAAAAAGCAAAGGTATCACAGCGAGATTTCAATTGTATGAATATTTCTTGCAAAGATGTAATTATAATGTCTAAAAGGTGGAAGTGAAATTCAACTTTATAACGCATCGTTAGATCTTCAATAGGCGCATCATCTCTTTCATAAGTGGCCTGCTTGCTCCCCCCTTCCCCTTTCATCTCGTCCGCAACGGCACGAACGCACCTGCGTCTGCTGTGGACAAGCGCATATGATCCTAACGCTTCCTTTCATGTAAGCAACACTAAAAGGATAAACAACCCAACTTTTTTCTTTCTACATATTTTTAATATTGGATGAAAGAAGTCCTTTACAAATAGGATAGGCTGCTTTCTCTTTTTCACGCTTATCCGCTGTTAAAAAGAAAAGGTAAGTTTGACGCCCCCGGAGAACGCCGCCCTGTGTCACGTAAATGATGTGTGAACTGTGCGGTGGCACAGTTCACACATGCCTTATGCCGGCCCTGACTGTCGTCTCCTGGTTTGATAATACCAGATGCTTGTACCTGTCACAGAAACACTGCAATGTGTGCTCAAAACGCTCTGTTAAATTCCGTATTCGTTTCGTGCTGTCCAAAATTTTTGCCAGGTGGAAAAACTCAGTAGTGGAACCATTTTTTAAAAGTTCTTTCTGTTACACGGTTCCAAATGTTTTCAGCTTAAAGTGTTTTCAAAACATACGGAGCAAAATGAAATAAAAATATTTTCAAAATAAGCGAAGTAAGTTCACGTAAATGTAGTGGATGCTCTTACACACACTCTTCCACTTGTTCTTCTCTATCCAAAATAACTATGCAACAAGGCGCGCTGCCACATTTAACTGGCATGATATTCGTTAACCTGAGGTTCACCGATTTCCCTCTGCGACAGACAATTGTTTAGTTCAACGTTCCGGTAGTAATAAATTTAAAACTTTATCATTATCAGTTGCTTATGTTCATTTTGCTTGCTAACTCATTCTTCGAGTTTGCATAATTTCAGTTATATTTCTCACATTTCAATCTATTTTGATGATGTCGGGTACCGTCTCTCTCTTTTGTTCCTTTGTTCCTTGAAACTTTTTGCCCATAACAAATCCGTGATTTACACGTTTTCTCGTCTCCGTAAGAGCGCAGCGGTTTAGCAAGTCTTTTGAAAAACATTCCGTGCTTACAGTATCACTCTATCTGTCCTTCTGTTCTTCAGCATCATATCTCTATACGTATTAGTCTGATCTGTGCTACTGACCGAGAGAGAACTGACCATTCTACAGCGTAGAATCATTTTCTTTTTCTTTACACTATCCAGTCTTGATGAGAATTTCTTCGGCTATATGGAAGTTCTTTTTGATAGTATGCATCTTCATCGACATTAGTAAAATAAATACCAAGTAACAAAATTCGATGTAACGAAAATCTGTAACGGAGGTAGTCAAAACCATTGTTGAAATCTGATTTTTTAATGCTGCCTCAGAAGTGACGCAACAATAGTTAATTTCAAGGTCACTCAACCAACATATTTTACTAAACTACCGCCGAACATTATTTCATCACGTTTTACATAAACGCAACAATATCTCATGCAATGTGCGTTAATTACGAGAATCTTTTGGTAAATGTGATAAAAGCCATAACAAAAATGCATTTTTGATGCTATGAAAACGGTGCGTTGTAGTGAAAGTTGGCTTCGTCTCGACCACCCAGGGTGGGTTACCTGCTATACGACAGCTTTAAAGTGGTGTCTAACACAATGAGGTGTAGCCTGTAGATATCCTAGACAAGAAAAATTACCAATCTCCCTCACTAACATACTTGCGATTCAGCTTTTCTTTCTAACTTGAGGTCAGATTTTAGATTCCACATGCGCAAGTGGACTTTTGTAACTACACTTTTCATCGGTGTCAGGGTCGTTTTTTACTTTCGTCATAATATGTAATAAATGTTGTTTTTGAAAAACTAACCAGTGAAATGTTTACTTCAGTTTAGTAAATATTGTAGTATTCACATATCTTCTTTCATTGATTTTACGACAATAACATTCATTAGTCCATCTCCTGAATACCGCTCAATGTCAGGAATTAGTAAACCTTATTGTTTGTTGTTATGATTTAATTCCATTTTCTATGTACCGCACTGTGGCTGGGTGTTGTCGTGAGTGACGCGAATGAATGCAATGTGTTGTACTAAATAAATGTATTCTTCCGAATCAATCATTTTATTTCACACCCACAAAGATCTTAGCATGCAAAAGATGCATAGCATAAATTATCAACAAAGACTATCGGGTATCTCGCGCTTTTTTTTTAAGTGGTTGTAGCTCAACAGCTCCCCTGAGCAAAGAGGCTGAGAGCAGTCGTCCATCCCATCACTGGTTCCAAGAAAAGCGATTACTGGTTTCAAGAAAAGTGGGTGAACCAAATGAGAAACATAATACTTGTACATTGTGTGAACTGTTAATAAAACGCAACGAGCACATACACTTCGCCCGTGAAGAGAAAATGAAAATAAACCAGATTGCGTATAAAGACTATCCGACTCTTCATGCAAAACAGAAAGTCAGTCAATTTGTGCATGTTGGAGAAGAAGGAGTAAATAGAGAGAAAGCGTTGGGAACTGGTTACTGAGGCTTGGTCGCTGGTGCTCAGTCAGATCGATCTGTTGAAATAAAAAACCACTGGAAAGGGGGAAATAATTTGGAAATGGGTTTCACTAAAATGGACTGCATTCAAACTTCGGCCTGTAGTAAATATTTGCATTTTACTCTATTTCAAAAACCATTTTGCAGATTAATCAATTCTTTTGATAAGAAATGGTGCTTAATAGTAATAATGCTTACGACGTCGACAATGGCTTAGGTTTTACAGAATTAGAGGGACCGAAATCTCTGAAAGTTTTGTTGCTCGTTTGATGAAATGTATGGGGTGTAGTCCATTTCGAAGAGAGAAATCGGTTTAAAACAATCACAAATGATGTTTGTTGTCAAGAATTTCTTTGCCAGAAAGCTGCGTTGCGACAAACATGTCCGTCTTTAATCAATGGGAAATGTGTTGTTTGCTTCAAACATAACCGGTCAACGGCGTGAATGTTTGCTTCAATAAGAGGATGTTTATCATTCTTCCATTGACCAACCATAAAATGACGATAACCAGTGGTACTTAGATTCCAATAGTTCTTTCCTCTCGGAGGTTTATGACCACCGTGAGTAACTCAATGGGCTATAAGTAATCGCCTGTCCCTAATTTAGGGCCGCTGGTTCCAGGGAAGGGAAAGAGCCAGTAAACTAAGATAAACACAACATCCATGCCTCACCAGGATTCGAACCCCAACAAACGGTCATAAGCCAGCGCTAACACCACGGCGCCACCTTCGCCGCTTAGATTCCAATTGGTAGATCATTCAGCGCGATGAATAGCGGTACCAGTTTCACCTTCTCACTCGATGGCGAGAATTAAATCATTTCTGCCTCTCCATTGTACGTAAAAATTCTGGCAATAAAATCTTTGTTAACGTAGCCTTCTTAACAGCTACGTCACAGTCATCAAGAAGAACAACTGCTCACCATTTGACGTTATACTCATCGGAAACAGGAGCTTCTCTCCATTTAACGTTGTAAGCATCGAGAAAAATAGCTTGCTCACCATTTAAGGATTTTATTTTTGTACACTCCTAATTCGTCTTTTTCTGATGACGTGGCTTCACACACTTCTCTGCACATACTACAGTCGGCCATATGATTATTGAGACTTTTCTGATAGATTTTTTGTATCGAGGTTAACGACCACCGTAAGCAAGTGTCCATTTATGTGTTAATGTCACTGGTTTCAGGATAGGAACAGAACCAATGTCCTCAGAGAGACTCACCTCAGACTCAAACCAGGGCCCATCTCGGACAAATTACGTTAAATTTACTCTACTCGTCGGTATTGTGGTTGATGTCCACGAAATTGAAGAAGGCGTTCCCTTAGTAAGCAAAACGATAAGGATGTTTTGCTTACTAAGGCGTTCAATTAGTAAGCAAAACATCCTTTTCGAGGTCATCTGCCTTCTTTATTATTTCGTTTTATCTGAACCCTTTAACTACCACGACCCTAAAATGTTTTGTCGCTCAGAATACCATAACGCCCGAAAATGACTGCTGCTCTTTTCGTAATTTCATCCCCTTTCCCTTCTGCAATAACAAAAGAAGGATTAATGCTGGGTCACTACTCGAAACTTCCGATCTCTAGGCTTGGCATACACTGACCTTCGGACGTTTTCCTGAGCCACCCAGTGCATTCTTCTACTGAGGACCTTAGGCAGATAGGACTACTATTGGCACTTCTAGTATAGAGCCTTTGACAGATAACATAATGAAAATCTTGTTGTCTTTACTCTTTTCTTCTTCTTTCTCTCAATCTGTTTATTTGGATTGAGCAAAATGAAAGAATTTTAATGAAAAATATTCCCCCGTAAACTCTGCTTTTGAGGCAATACAAATAATCACAGACAAACGAAGCACGTGTCAACAAAGCAAGAGGTCTACTGAGCGATCAGAGGGCTGAATGATATAGCCCCGGGACAAATCAACTTCTGGTTCACTTCTTTCTTTAGCGGCAACAATGACGACTGAAGACGACTTCTGCTAATCCCTCGGGCGCCGTGGGAATTCAAATAACATGGGGGGAGAGGAAGTCCTATTCATGCTATCCGGGCAATTCGGGCGCTTGTGGTTGTTTGCATGTAAGGGCGCGTTGGGCGCTGTAGTCGCGAAAGGGTTATATGACGCTGCGCAGTCACCTCGGTAACGGGGACTGCGCAGCATCATTTAACATTTTCGCAACCCGAAACATGGTACGTTATGGCGGTATCTCTTGTCAAAATTACTTTCCTATAGAAATCCTTCATCAAGGCTGTAAAACATAAGGATCAGAATAGCTGTTTGGCAATAAAAACCCGGAAATTCCAGAAGTTAAGCTCGAAATTCGTGTACTAAGATGATAATACGTAACCCGCGCGTGAAGCTAGCACCTACCAAATAAATGCTTTTCTCCGTATATATAAGAAAATAACCACCCTCTAACTGTTGCTTGAAGGCAGAATTAGGAGCAGTTCGCTACAGATATTCCGATACACCGCAAGATATACTACCAGAACGAATCTTAGTGTAAGTGTATAAAATGTTAAAGATTGGATTTTAACTTGTGTAGCAGCCTCAGAACTCACTTTTCTTCAGAATCGAAAGTTGTCGTTCTGCTCGATTTCATTAGTACTTCAGATTAACGCTTCCGATGGATAATTGTGAAATTATTTAGGACATTCCACCAGCTCAATTCTTTGAAATTCTGCGTATTTTTTTTTCTACCAAGGGATTTCAAGAATACGCAACTGCCAAAAAACAATGAATAATGGCAGCACGAGTCAGCATCTCTGAACTCCCATTAACTTTTATATCTCTGCAAAAGTTTCTATTGATCACACATAATTTTTAGACATTGTTCACGTTAAATTTATATGAAGACATTTTGAGGGTTAAGGGGTTTCTGTATTACATGTAGCTTGTGGAAATATCTTCTGCATTTTATATCATCTCACCGCTTTTTTTCTTTTTTTTTTACTTCAATCATTTCTTACTCATAGTAATATTTTCAATGCATTTTCTGACATTTTTCCTACTTGTTATTTTTCTTATTGCTCTTTCATGTGTTTTCCTTTTATTTTTATCTCTTTCACTCAGCATAACGGCGAAACAGCGTCTTTGAAATAGCTATGTCTCCTTCAATTCTCAGAGAAAAGCATTTCATACTGCTCGCTATATTTTATTCTGTTTGAAGACCAGAGTTTATTTGATTTAAAAGCACTACATAACAGAAACTACTTATTCTTCATTTCTTCATATTGTTTCATTTTGTTTAGTTCGGCAAAGAAGTGGATCACATGGCAAGACGAAATTAAATCTAATTGTTTCTGTGATTCGTTCAACCTTTATGAAACAAACAGTGAATAATTTTGACGAGTAGCTACTGACATTAAATTTCCAAACATGTTGATGATAGCCTCAGCACGCTTCCAGGATGAAATTTATTTCTTCAAAAGCACCGATTTTTAATTTCCGGATCCGATTTATTTTTAGAAGTCCATTTTACTCCTACGAAAAGTAATTCAATTCAACGGCTGCTATAAGCTAAATAAAATTATTTCTCACTCTGATACATATTGTAGGGGAAGCATCTCTCTCTCGCTCTCTCTCATAGGAACAATTCGTGTTATTTAGGGTGACCAAATCTCTAATTCTAGAACTTATAGGTCTCGTAATAACAGTTATAAAGCAGAGTTATGATTGTTATTGCAAAATGTCTAAGTTTCCCTTTTCAATCAATGCCGCTAAGTATTGCATTCTTTACGAGAAGATCAAGATTTTGTAACTTTAATTTACTCAGTGTTTCTTATGCTTTCGAAAGCTCATAGCATACGTCTTTAACATTAGTGTACATAGCCGCAAATGACTTTCAAAAATGGCGTGCCTACCAGTTGTTATCAAAAAAGTAATTAAAATTACTTCGTTCAATAACAAGAAAACTGTCATTCACTTTAGAAAACTCTTGTCAAGTACAAAACAATCTTTCATTTCGTGTAATTCGCGACAAAAAAAGGCTTCCAGGCTTTTTGCGCTTTTCTTAACTATTTCTTTTAGCACTAAAATGAATTGCATATACGATGGGAAATTAAAATGTATTTAATGATGAAAAAAGAATTAGAAAATATTCATCCGATGAATATAAAAGAAAAGAAAAGGAACAAGCAAGATTAACACTTAAATGATATTATGTGTAACTCCTTTGAAAAATATCAATACGTATTACACCCGAAAGTTTTTTGTATATCAAGCGATAGTGTGTTATTAACATTTGAGCATCTCGTTTTCTTAGCTTTAATTATTAAGTGTTGTCTTTGTCTACTGCACACATGACATCAAATGTGTCATTCTGGTTCTTTCTGTTGAATGCCATTTTTCCCTCAGCACACAAGTGGCTTTTCTTTGTTCGCTGTGCTTGACTTTCCCCCGATTCCAGAGAACGGTCTGGAATATAAGTTAGTCTTGGTCATCACCGTAATTGTTTTTCTTAACTTGTAATTGTTCCTAATTCATAGTAATTGTCGTTCTTAAATTGCATGTTTCTGTAGAATACCTTCTGGTCACAATGAATTGGGCTTTAGGCTCGCTTCATTCCATGTATCTCCTTAACCGTTTTGATTGTAACCCAAGCTGCTGTTTATCTGGCCCCTTGGCCGAATGCTCTGACGCGAAGGCTTCTGATTAGTCATCCGAGCTGGACCATGGCTCGAATCCGACATGATGCATAGATGCTGCACTTGCCCAACGACGCTGGCTGGCTCTGTCCCATCCTTGGAGCCAGTGGCTCCAAATTAGGGACGGTAGACTGCTTGTAGCCCTCAGAGTTATGCTCATGGTGGTAGTTAAATCTCAAAGCAAACAAACAAGCTGCATGTCAATAATGCCAGCAGATTTGGGGGCACTTAACTCTTCGATTTCCAATGAATTTCGAAATTCAGCTACATTTTTTACTAATGTATTTGTTCAAAACATTATTTTGTAAGATGCCCAGTTGTCCTCCGGAGACTGAGAATTTCCTTTTCAAAACATATCATTCACTCCGACATTTGGAGGACTTTGTTGCTAGCGTTTTTACTTTCCTGGGCTATGATCTCATCCAGAGTGTTTTAGTGCTAGTTGCTTCAGCATAATCATAACACGAGAAGTTGCTCAAACTGATTGCAATTTTCATTAAGGTAGTGTAAAATACGTTCACCTTGGATAAGTCCACACAGAAAAAACAAAAGAATTAATCCGATAATGCTGAAACGTATCACACAGCACATGCAGTAACACTTCAAATTTAAAACTTTCGCTTTTTGGTTTTAAATAAACAAACGTTTTCTCTTCAGTTTTTCCGGTTTGCAGTTTACAGGGCAGGAGATTTCTACTACACCTAGTTGTACTTAGAAGACACACACGAGAAGAAAGACGTTGGCGTATGGTTACATAAAAGAGTATTACTGGAAGAAAAAAATAAATGCCCAATAGCTGCAACTTTTGCTGCTTGATTATATGTACAGCGCATGACTCTCTTTATCTCTGTCTTACACTTTGTGTAGATGATGGGGAAAATGCATTGATCTCTTTTCTCCGATGATGACCTAGATTTTAAGGTGGGAAAATTATTTATGCGTTTCAAAAGCATTTCGTTTAGACTATGAGGAAAAGCAGAAACACTTTCTCGCTTAGAAGTAGGCTCGGAGAGAAAATGAGTTATTGCTGTCACACATTAACTGTCCTTTACCTTTTTTATTTGTCCTTTGATTCTAGCAATCTCGATAGCAGAGAAAAGGCTGTTAGAGACAATGGCTTACCTGAAATCTCCTATGTTTTGTTCAATCACTCTCGTGTGTGGTCCTGGGTGTATATCCATAAATATACGATGATATTCTGATCTATAGCTTATCAATTCCATTTCCAAATTGGTACATCTTACACAGAACTGCATCATTTCACCAGTCCATTTGATGCGTTGTCGTGCAAATCCTGACTCAGTTGCCGATTGATTGCATTCAGTCAAAGCACTAGCAGCAGTGGCAACACGATGCTGTGGTTGCGTTTTTCCGGTAAGGCTCCTGTCCTGAGAACTGCGGAATATCATCAACCCAGTCTGAAGCTGTATATGATTATGAAAAGCAACAACCTCCATTTCGTTATTCTTCTTCGGGTGTGATTTGTTGTTTTTGTAATACACCGCTTTTCCATGAGTTGTCAGGGAAGTATTAATCTTCACAGTACAGCTTTGCATACCCTGAAAAGATTTCCAAACATCAGAGTTCGCCATTTTCTAGTGAGAACAGTCGTTCAGAACTTCTCACACTTGACGACACCCAATGATGTTATCTCTCGGCAGGGTTGCACACACTTTAGGCAGGGAGGGAGATTTCGTAGTTAACTCTCATAGATCTACTGCACTCTGTTTAAAAGCTTGGCCCTTTTTTACGCACGTACGGTCTTTGACAATGAGAGACCAAGTGTTCATGGAACATGTATTGAACTCCATTTGCTCACGGGTATGGTGAATACTGTTCGGCTATGGTGAAAGATACTACTTCTCCCAAATCTTATAGTCATTATTATTTGTAGTAGTAGTTGTTGTTACTTTTCTCATCTATAAAAATGGCACCTACGACATGATTCACTTGCCAGTAGAGACAGTGACGTGCCAACATTTCAGAAATTGGGGGGGGCAAAGTATTTTCCTATTTTCTAAATAAAGCTCTAAAACTATATTAGAACTTCGCGCTCATGCATATATACAGGGTGCATAGTAAAGTCCCTTTAGCCTGAAATAACTTGCAAACGGAGAGAGGTTCAGTTATGCAAGTGAGATAACGGTATAGTAAAGCGACTACGCCCGATCGAATGCAACCGATAGCAGCGCCCCCAGTTGCGAAATACGGAACTTAGCCATTGCAAATCGAAAACAAAAAGAGAGTGCAAAATTTCCAATTACAAAGTTGTAGAGCATCAATTAATTCGTACAAAACGACATTTGTTTCACACGGCTAAAATAAATTGTCGCCTGAATACCCTACAATGTCCGAAATCGATGCGCGACCTTTTGTGTGAACATTTGAAAGAAACAGGCACGGGTATCTGCAAATACACACAATTCATTGCATAAATTCGTACTTATGTCAATACAGTTTGATGACGTCAGACAAAACAAAAACAAAAAAGGCAAACCGGCGCACAGTGATAAAAATTTAATGTCAAGTATGTTCGAAGAGTTCGCCATTGCCCACGATACACATTTGTATTCGTGAAAGTAACGGTGGAACACTGCCTCGTCCGACCAAAGAATGTTGAATAAAAAGCCTGAGTCACCTTCAACATTAATCAACGCCCAGTTGCACCAATCAAATCGACGCTCATTGCCCCGTGGTAACAGTTCTTGCTGCAGAGTGTCAAAATAGGGATGTGCACCTTGAGCATGCAGTATTTGCCATATACGGCCCCGTGTTAAGCCACTCGCCCTGCTGATATCTCTTGTACTGCTTTGTGGATGGGCTAGTGCATATGCCAAAATATCCTCTGCCATTATACGCATACCTGAACCCACTGGTCTGCCAGTAGAAACGACTTTTAGTGCTTCCTGTCTCCCTGAGCCGTCTCACTACACTTGCAATGGTAGCCGCACTTGGATGTGGCCCAGCTGGAAAACGAACGGCATATTCCCGTGCAGCTAGCGCCGCGTTTTTTTTGGCATTCACCATAAATAAGCACCATCTCGCAATATTGGGAGTTAGTGAAGCTCGCCATTCTCACACAGCGTACGTAAACCTAAACTTCTGATCAGGGTACATAATGCTACTGGTTTTTATATCGTAGGTACGGTACAACGTCGCAATCAATATTTGCATACTGCTACATTTACGAAATGTGAATATGCAGATTCGAATCGTCGCGCATCGATTTCAGACATTTTAGGGTATTCAGGCGACAATTTCTCTTATCCGTGTAAAAAAAAAGTCGTTTTGCACTAATTAATTGATGCTCTACAACTTTGAAATTGGAAATTTTGCTCTGTCTCTTTTCGTTTTCGATTTGCAATGGCTAACTTCCGCATTTCGCCACTAGGGGCGCCGTTATTGATTGCATTAGATCGGGCGTAGTGGCTTTACTATACTGTTATCTCACTTGCATAACTGTACCTCTCTTCGTTCGCAAGTTATTTCAGGCTAAAGGGACTTTCCTATGCACCTTGTATATGTACAGGGTTACTATGATGCAGAGTTTAAAAAGAATCAGGCGTTTTATGAGTCCGATTTCAGGCTAAAGGGACTTTCCTATGCACCTTGTATATGTACAGGGTTACTATGATGCAGAGTTTAAAAAGAATCAGGCGTTTTATGAGTCTGATTAAAAGATTTCTGTTATCTTTATGAATATTGTAGTGAAGGCATTTGGCATTTCATAAGCAATACTAATACTATGAAATATATGCAGCAGATTATATTTGTAAGTGAAGGGGGGCATCAACGCCCAGTTACACCAATCAAATCGACGCTCATTGCCCCGTGGTAACAGTTCTTGCTGCAGAGTGTCAAAATAGGATTTCAGACATTTTAGGGTATTCAGGCGACAATTTCTCTTATCCGTGTAAAAAAAAGTCGTTTTGCACTAATTAATTGATGCTCTACAACTTTGAAATTGGAAATTTTGCTCTGTCTCTTTTCGTTTTCGATTTGCAATGGCTAACTTCCGCATTTCGCCACTAGGGGCGCCGTTATTGATTGCATTAGATCGGGCGTAGTGGCTTTACTATACTGTTATCTCACTTGCATAACTGTACCTCTCTTCGTTCGCAAGTTATTTCAGGCTAAAGGGACTTTCCTATGCACCTTGTATATGTACAGGGTTACTATGATGCAGAGTTTAAAAAGAATCAGGCGTTTTATGAGTCTGATTAAAAGATTTCTGTTATCTTTATGAATATTGTAGTGAAGGCATTTGGCATTTCATAAGCAATACTAATACTATGAAATATATGCAGCAGATTATATTTGTAAGTGAAGGGGGGCATATCCCAAAGTAAGCTCACTTAGGTACTTTTGTCATTATGAAGAAGTTCATTACGCTTGTATGACAATATGGTAAACGGTAAAAATACCCCCGGAGAAAATACCCCCGAAGACATAAAATCGGTAAAAATACCCCCGGAGGAAATACCCCCAGAACAAACGGTTCACTGTAAACTACCACGCAGGAACACTGATGTGTGGCAATTTATCGGCAACCCTGCCACACATCTTTAAGCAACTTGGCTACAAAAGTTCAAGGGAGGGGGCTATAAAGATTGCCGTTTCTGAGCTTATATTGAGAACTGAATTGGGAACTCCAAACGAATTTCGAGAAAACGTTCCATGTAAGCCAAGCGATAATTGTACTTGAATTTGAAGAAATAAATTGCCGAGGATCCGAGGTACACTTGGTTTGGGGGCCTCTACCCCGGACTTCCGTAATGTTATATTCTGGGCCGCTGGAGTCTGTCAGTGTATCCAATATGTTCCCCTTGAAGCGTCCGCGAAGTCCGTGAGCTTTGGGGAGGCTTTCCCCCAAAATTTTAAAATGGACGAGGAGCTGTAAACATTAGAACCATGCTTTATATAATGATTTTGTACACGGCCACGAATTTTCAGGAGGGTGGGGTGAATCCTCCCAGTTTTTAAGAGCCCTTCAGTGGTAACATCGATGATACACTGACCGACAAGAGGTCCAGAATATATAATTACGGAAGTTGGGGGTAGAGTCCTCCAAACCAAGCACCTCGTAAGTCTTTTGCAGACTTCACCAAATTTCTGGGAGAGAGGAAAAGGGCATACATAGTTTGCCACTAAACACAACATGAAGCATAGAAATTGCGAGCAAATCCCATACCTTGAACACTTGTCTGCGCTCTTAGAAACTTGGGGAAGGCTGAATTCACCCAACCCTCCTGAAAATTCGTGGTCGTGTACAAAATCATTATATAAAGCATGGTCCTAATGTTTACAGCTCTTCGTCCATTTTAACATTTTGGGGGAAAGCCCCCCCAGCTCACGGACGCTTCAAGGGGAACATATTGGATACACTGACAGACTCCAGCGGCCCAGAATATAATGTTACGGAAGTTGGGGGCAGAGGCCGCCCAAACCAAGTGTACCTCGGATCCTCGGCAATTTATTTCTTCAAATTAAAGTGCAATATTCGCTTGGCTTACATGGAACGTTTTCTCGAAATTCGTTTGGAATTCCCAATTCAGTTCTCGATATAAGCTCAAAAACGGCAATCTTTATGCCCCCCCCCCCTTGAAATTTTGCGCAAAGTTGCTTAAAGATGTGTGGCAGGGTTGCCGGTAAATTGCCACACCGGAACACTGCCACACATCAGTGTTCCTGTGAGGCAGTTTACAATGAACCGTTTGTTCTGGGGGTATTTTTACTGCTTTTCAGTTTTCGGGGGTAATTTCTCCGGGGGTATTTTTACCTACATCCCGTCAGTATGTAGGTTTTCATGGACTAAAAATAAGCGCAAAAACTACATTGCGGAAATCATTTCCTTAGAGAAAAGCAGATTATCAAATGTCTTTAAAATCAAATTATGAGGTAGGACGACAAAGTGTTAATATTAGCAATTTTTTTCATAGTTTTCCTGATGAAAGAAGACAAAGAGTTAATATTAGCAATTTTTTTATAGTTTTCCTCATTTAATGGTTTGGAACTAATCAGTAATCTGGGAGGATAATGATGTGTTATGTCTCAGGTTTTTTTTTTGTTTTTTTTTTTTTTGGAATACGTAAACATTGTGTGCGAAAATATCTTGTTTTAATGTTGTAGTGAATTAAAAACAGTTTTTAATTTCTAGCTAAATCCTTGAAACTAGCAGACCCAAATTTGCATATAATAGACATAAAACTATAAGAAGCAATAGGCAAAACAAATTGCCTACTCGAGATTCGAGATAAAAAGAAAATAGAGTTTAAGTTTTATAAATGTATTAGGAATGATTGCCGTATTCCTAATAAATTTATAATTAGTAGTATTTTAACTTAATCCTAATTATAAATTAGTAGTAGATTAAAACTTTTGGTGAAAACTCTTTATTAGACTTTTCACTTAAAGTTTTAAACTTGCTCTCAGATTTTCAACACAGGCAAAATATTGTCACACAGACCCACCCTTAAAAAAGTCTGAATAAGCACCAAGCGCCTGTTGGAATTTGCACCGTACCAGTGCGAATTCCTCACACAACTCACAATCAATATCACCAATTCACCATGATCTTACAACTGAATTCAAAATAATTTTATGTGAAACAAGCCAATGGCGTATTTCCCGCAAAATATAAAATATCTGTTAAAAAGGATTTTTAAAATAGACTTACATTTATTGATTCTGCACCCGTCTCGCGTTTCGTTTTGCTCGTAAGTTTCTCCATTCAGGCTTCAAAGATCTAAATCCTTCTCTGATCACGAAAACGATCTCGAAAACACTCCAAAAAAATTGCACTTTTGTAAGCACGCATAAAGCACGGAAGTAAAACTGGTGAAGTATCTGAACACCGGCTGCACAGTCACAGTACGAATAGGACGATGGACATGGAAGTGAAGATTGTAGTAAAGCATTTACACTCCTCCCGGCCACCTACAAACTACAATACAATGAAGATTGTTTCCTTCATGAATCCCAGCCTAGAGGATACGAAATCTAGATGGGGTAGGAAGCGGGCGCGGCAGTGATGAAAGGTCTTTACACTGAAAAAAACAGCTCAAGGCCCCACCCAAAGTCCCAAAAAGTGTTTCCAGTGATGCCACACTTCAGACTATTGCTTTCGGCGGTAAGCAATAGTCTGAAGTGTGGCATCATCTGCGGAGAATGTATAGTGTATCCTCCGCAGATGTGTTCGATGCGCATACCACATCTTCTACATTTGTCATTTTGCAGATACTCCGTCAAAATGTATTTTCTATAATTTTTGTTGGAAATCTTCCTATCTTGAATAGCCATAATAAATTCTACATTCCTACCATATACATAATTTTCCTCACTTTATTCACTCGTTTGAGGCTTTCTCGTCAAATTCTAGCCTATCTAACTGGTCTGGATGAACTCTATGAAGTTTCTTTTGCTTCCACTTTTATATCCAGTCTTCCATAGATGGGTCCTCTAATTTAGTATCTGTGGTTTACTTAACATTAGTATAGTGCTCTCTTTGTCTGCAGCACATAGGGCATCAAGCATGTTACTTTCATTGGCTTTGGTGCAAAAATATCTCGACAGTAAACAAATTTGAATACCGTGAATGAATTTCATATCAAAAATGCTCAATCCTCCTTCCTCTTGTGGGATCGTGATGAGTTCTACGGCTGCCCTTGAATTTTTCATTCGATGTTTGGTCATACTGTTCTGTTATTTTCCTCAAGATCTGTTTTCTGTTAATTTGAATTTCCTCAAGATCTGTTTTCGACCATCTGATAATACCAAAAGAATAGGTCAGAACATGGACTACAAAGTTTCTCACCTAATTTGCTTTTACTTTCACCTTATCAGTTGTATTCAGGTATTTCTTCAGAATCATTTTAAGTAGATGCTGGAATTTTTTCTTCTAAATTGTTCTTAACTCTACTATGTTTGATGTCACGTGCCTGTAAAAATCAGGTACTTGTATCCGTTTTCTGCATTCAAATCTTCAATTATTGTAGTGTTTCCTATCGAGAAAACTTCATATTTAATCAGCACTCCTTTTTTCATATGTATCACTTTACATTTGCCCAAGCCGTAGTCCTATGGAATGACCTGCTAAACGTGGCCGTAATCTACAGAAACTTTCTAAGTTCTGTTTTGGAATTGCTATATATCTGGAGGCCATTCATAGTATTATTATTATTATTATTATTATTATTATTGCTATTGCTATTATTATTATTTTACGTTAGAGCATTGAATTGTGCTGTGCTATTATGAAAACTTAACAACGATGTAAATAACGAACTGCATACTTGTAGCTATCCTTGGAGCACTAATAACCTGTGTTATTCAGCGATAATTAGGGTATAAATTTTATGAAGAACTTCAGATCTGAAACCGTCGTTGTAACGAAATTGTTTTGTCTTCCTTTTCTTTTGCATGTTAGTATCGAAAGCATAAATAAATGGACCTAACCCCCAGTTACTTCGGTTTTCTGCATCAGTGCATTTGAAACAGATTTGATATCCGAATTCATGTTCTTAAAAGCATATGAATAAAGCAGGCCATGAGGAAACGCAATGAAAAAATCTAATTTCTGTTAACAAGGAACATTAACAATGACACAGGCTTTCAAATTGCAAGGGGAAACCCCGGAGTAAATCTTTTCAGGAAATCCAAAATAAATAAGAGATAGGAAGTGAAAGGGAGAAATGAACTTGTTTGTAAGATTTATTTTCAATAAAATTGAAAAACAAAGAAGGAGCTTTAAGTAACTGCGGCTGAAAGGCTTCTAGTTCTCGGAAGCAATATTTCATGTTTGTCCTTCATTTGTGATAACCAAACTTTCGGAACTTTTGGAATTATAAAAAAGAAGTGTATTAATGCAACATGAAATACGAAACACAAATTTAAAAATATGCCTGAAAAAAATACGAAAAACAATCAGGTGATCATTAACAAAAGCCGTTTTTGTCGTCCCTCGGATGTAAGAAAAGCAGAGAAAGAGAAAAATCGAATAACTAATTCAAAAATTTCGAAACTTGAAGTTATTATTATTGTTTTATTCCCCGCTAGGTGTAATCTGTTTGGTTACAAACAACTGTGTTTACAAAATGAAGAGAATTTTTTATTGCTTGCAAGAAAGCTTACTTTAGAGTTTCTTAGAAATTCCTGGTGCCTGTTCTTCACATATTTTTGCAAACAAATTTCTTTTATGAGAAGTATTAAATGTTTATAGGAGAAAGTGGTACCTGTAATGAAGTCTTTATGAGCAGCAATATTGAGAACTCTCTTCTGAAAAAAACACTTTTCTGAAAACCAATGGTCTAAACAAAACTTAGGTTTTCCCATTAATTCAGTTGCGTTTTACACGACTTTTGTTAAAACATTTTCCAACAAAAACATCAGAGCATGAGTAAAAGTTGTCAGGCAGTCGAAACAATATTGTTTTGTACTGATTTTTTGTGATAAGTGCGTTTGCATGAATTTATTACTTATGCAGCATAAGAAGGAACTTAAGGGTGTGTTTTATCAGCAGTGAGGCCAAGCTATTGTATTTCTTAGCGTGTGCATGTTCGGAAGTAGGCCTACTTCGATGTTAAACTCGTCGTTTTTTACCTACGATTCTTTTTAGTGAATAGATTACAGTAGTTAATGTGCTTTAAGTTGTAGAAACAAAACTCAAGTCTTCAATGCATCGAAGAAGCATCTTAAGCCGATTATGCCAACCTGGAAGAGAAAAAATTACTTTCCTTCCATTTCCTCTTAGTCGTCATCATTTGCCATAAATATGGAACCTAAAAGCATTGACAAGCGGATAGAAATTTCGTAACTTTTTCCTGTTTACTTAATTAATTTCTCTATTAAAACGAAAAATCAATTATTAAATTAATTAATTAATTAATTTCTTAAGAAAAACGAGATCATGTAAAAGAAAATGCAGACCAGTAATTTCTGTTTCGCAGCAGTATCAAGAAACTACCGCACTTCTTATTGATTCTTTTTAATGTCGTTCTTGACAGGAAATTTGATTTCACTTACAGTGTTAAAAATTTTCAGTACAACATTGAAAGTTATTCGCTGCGATATAAAACAAGAACTATGACACCGAATTTTCAGTTGTGTCTTTTGAATCCTTTCCGAAACGAAAAATATATTTCAGTAAAGATTTTTAGAAAATCTAAAAATTCAGCAAAAAGAAACACACTTACACCACCTAGGGAGAAACTGCCCAGAATTTAAAATTCGTAATGAAAGCAGAGTTTTTTATAGTCAGTGGAATTGATTAAAAAAAGATCAATCAGATCTGTAATCAACAGATAATCCAGGAAGTGAAATAGCTACTTACACCCATTAGAGGCTGAAAAGTATGTTATGAAAATAAACAAATTGTGCACAAAAATTTTCTCATAGCGGAAGGGCGATGTCAAAGACAAGTGGTTATCAAATCGAACAGTTTGAAGAAAATATATAGAGGAAAACATGATATAACTTTACGCTCCCTAACAGAAATTTTTTGCGTTACTTCAAGAAGAAAATGGATTAAAATTCTCTTCAATGAAGAATATCTACCGAAAAAAGATTTCTATAAGAGATTCTTCGAATCCAGTTAACTCTTTCAAATAGAAATATACGCTGACACTCTCTGGCGGAAGAATTTTGAATAATGGAAAAGTAGAAAATATGCTAAAAGTATTTTCCTAAAAAAAATTATTTTTCAAATACGTCTCTTGGAACCAGAGATAGTGAAAAAAATTTCTGAAATGTAGGTACTCCATCGGACGAGAACTCTGTGCATTATTTAAACAGGATAATGTTCCAAATCCTTACTGTATTAAATAAAAAGGACAGTGTTCTAAATCTTTACTGTACCGAATAAAGAGAATAATGTTCCAAATCTTTACTGTACCGAGTAAAGAAGATAATATTCTTAATCTTTACTGTAGCAAATAGCATACAGTACAAAAAGAAATATTTCAATAGGATTTTTAGAAACGGAGATACGGTTTCAAACAAATACCCACTAACACCACCTAGCACCAGAACTGTGAACTGAAAAAAACAAGTAATGAAAGTGTTCCACGCCGTGAATGGTACGCGGCGTTAATTTTTTTTTTTTTTTTTTTTGAATCGAGAAAACAGGTTAAACATATGCGCCTCCTAGCATGGAAATTGCGTATTATTTTGGGCAGAAAATGTTTTCGTAGGTAGTAGTATCTGGCAGAAGAATTTTTTTTAAAATGGGTGTTTAGACGCGCAGATATTCCTGTCAATATGCTTTAAACGAAAACGTGACTCTCCTCTACCCAACTTTTGGGTAGAGGAAAGTTTGAGACTATATGTAAAACTTTTGGCATCAAAAACGCTCTCCGACAAAGAATTTTTCAGATCCGAAGATTAGGAGTTGAAATGTCGAGAAAAGTAATAAGCTTACATACAACCACGTCCCCTTGCTGAGAAACTATTCATTATTTTAAGCAGAAGGTATTCTCAAAAGGCTTTTCGTGGTGAGAAATATCTCATCACATAAGAATTTTTTCAGTCGATATTTTAGACGAGCAGATATTGCTGCAAACACAACAGAAATATAAATGCACGCTTACGCCCCTTCGTGGCATAACTGTTCTTCACAAAAATTAGAAACTGTATGCAGAACATTTTGCACCAGGATTTCTTTCTATCCGGTGCAATATTTTTTCAAATCGGACTTTTGGAAGCAGAGATCTCGGGAAAATCGCAATTTAACTTTACACCACTAGCGGAAAATCTGGGCAGTACTTAAAAGAGAAACTATTCCCAAAATAGTCTTCGTTATATATGATATCGAAGCGAAGAAATAATATTTTAATCTAATATTTAGAAGCAATGATATGGTGCAAAATGCATTTTGAATTCGATAACATCTGTATTTACGCCCTCTAGCGTCAAAGCTATGCATTGTAAAACAACTGGAATGCAAGGATCATCGTTCTCACATTACAGGCTTCTTAATGCAAAAAGAAATTTTCAAATCGAACTAATAGTTGCAGAGGTATGGTGTCCACAATCTGACGGACGGACGGACAAAGTGATAACATAAGAGTGTATCTTTTTTTACAAAATAAGTGCTGCAAATGATTGCAGTAAAGTAATTTCCGAGAGAACGTAGCCGAAGTCAAACAATGAAATAAAAAAACTGTCATTATTAGGCCAACTATTCAGATCCCCCCCCACCCCCAAGATTCCTTTACTCTGCCTCTGTTTACCCCCTTGACTCAATAATGCCCAAATCAGGCAGGAATGTGTCAACTATTGTATTGCACACGAAAAAAATTTCCTTAGAATAGAATGCATAACTATTAACAGAAAAATGTTAAAACCCCTAAATAAATTTTTTACCTTAAAACATATGAGCATTAATTTATGTTAGTTGTGCTTTGTGTGTCTTCAGATTTCTCAACTGAGGAATAATCACAGAATTCACAGGATAAAAAAAATGTAGTGAAAAAATAATAACTCCAAATATATGCAGGGAGGGAATTTTTCATGAATTTCGTCCCATATAGAATGAGTACCATACTACCATTTGCATTATTTGAAAGGTTTAACTTTTTTCTTTTAAAGAACTTGTGAAACCTAAAAACATATATGTACTCATGTGCAAATTATACTTACAGGTTTTCTCATTTATTTATTTATTTTTAACATAGAAAATCATCTTAGTTAAAACTGAAATTAGTTCTGCAAAGCGCTTTGTAAACTTCATACTCTTGGAAACTCAAATTCTTGGGCTGATAAGCACCGAGTTTTCTTAAGTGAAGCTTTTCGACTCAAATTCTTGGGCTGATGAGCACTGTGTTTTTTTTTAAGTGAAGCTCAAACTAAAATTTCTTAGGGTGATAAGCACAGAGTTTTTTAAGTGAAGCTTTTCTTTCAGATTTAAAGCAAAGAATGGAGATTTTAACAAAATATCCACTCCATTCATTGTACTCGACAAGCAAAAAAGTCACGACACAAACAAACAACACATCACCGAGAGAGACACACACAGAAAAAACAACTAACTGAACTTTGCTACGACCTTTGAAACCCTCCCGCCACCCTTGAGCTTGGTCGGGGTAAGCTTCTCTGTCAAATCACGGCGTTAAGGAAATGAACACTCTCCCGGCCAATAAAATTAGCGCGGGGCCAGATAGATCTGACCCCACAACTTTTTTTGCACACGCGGTTAAGGCAGTGTTGTATGTATGTCATCATAATGAATGAGATGGGGAGGAAATCGTCTCCTCTTCGCTTGCGTAATGGTATTACTGGGGCCTGTTGGAGCTGGCCCCAATAACCTCACACTCTGAACGTGATCTCTTTCCTCGGGGAATAGTTTTTCGTTTTTGAAGGAAACTTTTCCCTTAGGTAATGGTTTTTGAAGGGAAAGGTTTATCACCATGTAGTTAAGAGAGAGAATAAGAATCAGGGCAATATATATATATATATATATATATATATATATATATATTTCTAGAAATAGAAATTTTTAGGTGGGGCCCGGCCCCTCTGGCCACTAATGACGAACCTCCCCTGCTGTTTCGGATACTTTTGTTTTTGTAGTGTACAGTGAAACTAGTTGCCCACCCGGAAGTTTGAGTGCCGTCCGCAATGTTCTTTGGCTTGCTCGCTTAAAGCCAGCCACAGAGATTTGTCATCATTAGATAGGAAAGTCTACTTCTATTTTGGGTGCCTTTGGCGAAGCATTAGCTGCAGAAGAAGATAGAAATAAGTCACGTGTTTCCGAAGGTGATGCAAAACTTAAAATAAAAATTGATATAATTGTTTACTCGTTCGAATCACTCATTTCAAAAATTACACGCTTTGTGGTACACGTCAGCATTGTACATCGTTTGGAAATTATGTAACTGAGACAGTGTAAATGACCGAGAATACAGAAACTTATCTGCATATCCTGTGGAGGGAGAAAGGCAAAAAAAAAATTATTTCTAACACTGTTTTTCATATGCAGTCGCATCACTTCGAATACATTCTTTGTTTACTTAGCCCTGCACATTTTAAAATTTTTATTCTTATTCTTATATGGGGATTGGACATTATTTAGTGAGGATCGTACTGCAGAGACACGAGAGTCCTCCAAGAGAATCTAACGGGTGTTTCTTATGTAAATTACCTTCCCGAAGTACTCCTGAGTAGAATGGTTGAATCTTCACTCAAACGGCACATGCGCATTAGCGACGCAAACACACATCGTAGTTGGCAGGCAGTCTAAACCCATGTTTACGAAGTTCAAGCAGCGTTGTTGGCTAAAAGCAGAAACTGCTAGAGGTACCTGAAGGAATGTTAGGAAGCACTACAACAAGCTTGTAGAGCATCTTGTTTACCGTATAGTAAGGTGACCAGATATTATAACACTGATTTGAGGACAAAACGGTGTAGTGTCCCCAAATCATCAAGGACACATACATACTCAAAATAAATATGCAAATCTTTTTGTCACAGAACTGTATTGTTTCCATAAGTGTGAAATTACATACGAAAATTTATGTCTTAAGAGGATACATCTTGTAGAATGTTTGTAATTTGTTCTGACAAAGCAGAGCTATGATAGCGAGAACATTTTAGCAAAAGTGAAATGCTTTCTTTACCTTAGGTATACGTGCTGAATTAAAATCAAGCTTCACACTAATGAACAAACCGCATGGCGAATTTTTCATTTTGCCAAAGTTTTTGGAGGACCTCAGAACAAGTACAGTCAAAATCTTGACCGCAGTGCACTTAGTGCTGGCCACAGACCATTCGTACATGTTGATACGGGTTCGAGTTCTGAATTAGGCATGGATGGTATCAGGCAAACGTCTTACAGATCTTTCTCTCTTCCTTCCCTAGAACAAATGCCCCCAAATTAGGGACAGGTGGCTGCTATAGTCTTTAGAGTTGCACATGGTGGTCGTTTAACTCGGAAAAAGATAAAAAAAACACTGTTTTCACAAGAAGCATATTAGAAAATTAGTACAACGAAAACTATGTTTAATAACATTTCTCATTCGAAATCCAACGAGCTAATGAGGAAGTGTAAATTTGAGGACATTTGAGAACAAACATCAAAATTTGAGGGCAATTTACGTCCCCCAAAGGCATCAGATGTTTTTGTGGACAGTAAACTAAATTCGAGGACTGCCCTCAAAAATTCGGGATTTCTGGTCAGCTTATCGTATAGTGCATACCACGGTGGGTGATAGTCTTCAGAAAAAGATGGAGAAATGTGGCTTGTGCTTCTGGGCGCGGACGTCACCGGGTGAGTAAAACCAAGGCCGTCTTCAAAGTACAAGGCCAGTCGCTCAGGTGACGCAGGGTCTAAGCGATGGCTTCTGATCATTCGTCCGGGTTCGAATCCCGGTGAGGCATGGATTTTGTGTTTGTCTTAAGGCGCTGGTTTTCTCCCTTCCCTGGAACCAGTGGCCTTAAATTGGGGGCGGGCGAACTGCTTATTGCCCATTGAGTTGCTCACGGTAGTCGTTAAACCTTCAATCGAAAAAAAAAAGTACAAGGCCATGACATTAAAGAGAGATGTATCCCTCCATCTGTGAAATCACATTCATGTTACACGGCCTGATACGTCAGTGTCGTGTTCGACGTCATACACGACAGCTTTAGGATCAATCGGAAGCCTTAGTTTTCGCGTGACATTATTAAAAGAGGTAACTCATCTCCCTAAAGTCATAACCTTGTATTTTCTAGACGGCCTTGGTGAAACTCAAGTGCTCACTTTGTCTGCATTTTTGGAGTATTACAGGCGTTAGACAATTCGTGAATTCGCCCGGGAGAAGAGTAACCTTTCACATACGACTGTGCTGCATATTTTGAAAAAACGGCTAAACATGAGAAAAATCGTATTACGTTCTGTCCTTCATGCTTTAAGTGATGTTGAAAAATGGCAATGTTACAAGGCAGCTCGACTCAATTTAAAACGGTATGAGAGTGAAGAGGACACATTTCTACGGTGTATCCTTACGTTGGATGAAACATGGGCATTATGTTACGAGCCGGAACTCAAACACCAGTCTAATGAATGGAGGCATTTCGGCTCGCCGTGCCGAACAGAGTTCAGACAGAACCCCAGTAACGTTAAGGTAGTGATCATCGCCGTCTATAATAGGGATGGCATCCTACGACCACATAAGATACCTCCAGGACAAACGGAAAATGTATCGTATAATGCGCACTTCCTCGAACTTAACCTGTGTCCAGCTCTCCGGAAGAAGCGGCGTCATTTTCTGGCGCATACACTGATAATTTTGCAAGGCAACGCTTGCTGCCACGTTGCTAGCGTTGTTACCGACCTGTTCCGTCGATGGAGTTGGGAAGTGTTGTACCACTATCCCTATTCACCTAACTTAAGTCCCTGTGACTTCGATTTGTTTCCGAAGATGAAAGCACGGCTTCGGGCGATTCGTTTCAAGACCACCGATGCCATTGTAAGAGCCATAAACCTTACAATGGCGAAGATCAAAAACGTTTAGCCTTGATGACGGCATACAGAGACTTCCACGCATATGGCAGCCGGTTTTAGGTAATGCTGGAGACTATATCGAAGGGATATAGCGGACTAGAGTCGGATCCTGTGTTATATTCCAATGTACAGTACGTACTCGCTTCAGTACGTTCTTCAGGAAGTTAAATTGCCATGAATACTTTTTATACAACCCTCGCATGTTTTATTGCAGACATTTGAACTGACATTACGGAATTTATCCAAGTCGAAAATTGCTTTTTGCCATATCTTCAGATTAAAGTTACTCTCCCATATCATCTGTTTACAGCTATTTATTTACCTCCCTCCGCACTCCTCACACACACACAACGTACTGGAAAGCCCTCTAGTCCAGTCCTGGTGCATGTAATATTTTGTTTGCCAAGAACAAAATCCAGAAAATAAATTTATAAAGGTCATGCATACTACAACGATCTCGTATGTAGTCACGGCAATACACGTGCTTATGAATTCATTTGAATCATTTTTTTCTGTAAGGAATTAAGTTGTCTGGTCAATTTATTTTGAACACCTAATAATTTGTAGAATTCAAGCAGATGGAGAATATATCGGGATACCGAATGGCATACTTTCCGTGTACCTTCTCAACACGCGGATATGTCTTGTTCTCTCGCACACCACACAGCTTTCAGTTCACCTAGGCAAGTCAGCAAGTGTAAAAAAGTTTTCTCAGTTGATCTAACCTGTGGATTTAAGACAAAGCAGGAAGATGGTAGAAAGTTGACTCATTTCCTTCAAACTACATAATCCGAGAACATTTAATGATGTCTGTAGTGCAGACAAAAAGCTTTAAAGTCATTGTACGCCTACAAAATTGCTTATGGCTCACTTTCTTGTTCATAGCTCTCATTGACGCTAATGCCCAAAAAATCCGATACTTATCCATTGAAGCTTTTTAAATGTCCCAGCTCTATTCTGTCAGATAACCTTTGTCTCCTCTACTCTGCAGTAGTTTCTTTTGGTCACAGTTTCTCCTTCCGGTTTCTGTATTAGTTGCAATGGACATATCCCTTGGAAACTGTGGTCCTAGCTTTTCTTGCTGAGTTCCATGACCTTCGTTATGAAAGTCCCAGCCAATTGAGCTGAAATGATAAAACTTTTCAAATATTAGTCAGAGCTGCCATTTTCTCCATGTTGCCTTTTTTGTTGCATTTTGTACTTCATTGCATTTACAGTACCACGCAATCACGTGGTAAACGTCGTCTGCTGGTTTATGTTTTTTTTTTTTTAATTGGCCAGGTACTGTTTCGTTGGGATATTATGCACACTAGGTCTCAACATTTTACTAATAATAAATTGAGGGTGATTAGGAAAGGCGAAATTGCACACCAAAGCAGAATGCAAAGCCAAAGAATTGTGAATTACTTGTGACTTGTTAGTGACCGATTCAGACAACTCTCTATCTTCAAAAGCGACACATGCAAGCATTCAAAACTTTGCAGTGTGTAATACTTCTACTGAAAATGTGAATGCTGTATCAAACAAATTCATTGCTGTTTACAACCCTGCGAATTGCTCATGGTGGTCGTGAGACCCCGAAATATGAAAAGAAATTGAATGCAATTTTCCTATAAAACATGTCGAACCGTTTGGTTGATAATCGATGCAAATATAAATTTTCTTTATTATTCAAAGGTTTATTATTGTTGCCAGTTTTTCCATTTATTCCAATGCTTTTCATGATTTATGTTCACCTTTGATAATTTTCCCAACTTCAGAGGGCTCTCTTTAGAAAAAAAAAGCATGAAAATAAAAAAAAAATTTAATACATCGATAGTGAGATAAGAAAAACAAAGCTAAAGCGTTCATTAAGTAAATGCATATTTGCTTAAGAGCAAATGAAATGGATCTTACTTCAAAGAGCAAAATATAAATGCAAGAAAAAATACATAAAAATACCTCAAAATCGGAGCCGTGGAGACAGATGCAAGTGACAATTTTAGTATTTCTTTTCCTTTAGGGAAAGGTAGATTTTTGTATTCTTTTGACTAGTTTCTCTAGAGATTCCAAAGAGTTTGACAATTTTCCCAAATTGATAGTTTTTTTTTTTTTTTTTGCTGTATTGTACAAAAGTAAAGTATATGAATCTGTTTGACGCTTTGATAGTGAGATAACAAAAACAAAGCTGAAGAACAAGCAAGTGCTCATCATGTAAACGGGTATTTGCTTAAGAGAATACAAAATGGGATCTTCTCTCAAACGGCGAAAACACAAGAAATAACAACAGTACTAAAAAACAGAACCGCGAATTTAAGTTCAGTTAAATATTACAGTATTTCTTTCCTGTCAGGTCAATGCAAGATCTCATTAAATAGAAAGGATATCAGTTTTTATGCTCCAATGTATTGTCTGGTATCAGTTTCTATCATCTTTTGGAACAGCAACTTACATTTAGCGAACAATCGCACCATCCGTTTCCGTTTATGAAGTCAGTCAGTCAGTAACTAAAATTCTAGGCAGCATGAGCTCAGATTGATCCCAAATATCGGCAAACTGCTCCTTATTCGTGAATTATACTTTTATGAACAGAGTTTAGTTTATATTGGAGTCCTCCATAGCAGTTACAGGTCGCAAGAGCTTCCTATTTTTTATTTTCCATTACCCACACACTCGAACAAAGGTATTTACTTCACTTTCTATATCACATAAGAGTAAATAAAAACTGATGTTACTTATTTTGTTCAGTATACTCTATTATTACTGACATTTCTGACGACGTAAATGAAAGATGAAATATAAATGTGTTTTCCATCAATTTTTTTGAAAAGTAGCAACATTGCATTTGCCGTTACAACATTCAAAACATGAAGTTTCTCTTGTTCAAGAAGCCATCCTTCCATCAATGTCATTTATCGGGACATTCTGAAGCAGTAAAACTAACTAAACCCTTCGTTCTTCGAATGTGGGGATTTAGAAACGAGAGATGGTATGTTCGGAATGCTGCCAACATGACGCCTCTAAACACGGTACCCGTGCTTCGAATTTTCGCCAATGTTGCCAGTTGCCAAAAATAAACATTCAAAACACATAAAAGATATGTCTTTCACTTGCACTCTTTTTGAATGCTCAAAATAATGCAGCACATCTATTAAAAATGTTGTCAAAGATTTTTTGAATTTTTGTGTTCAAAAGTGCCGAAATGTTTATTTTCGCACACAATCTACGGTACTATATTCTTCAATAATTTTATAAAGTATGGCCAGAACCCGCACTCTAAAATTATTCGATAATATTCGAATAATTCTAGAGCATCAACATTGGCCTTACTCTGTGCAGAATACGGTTACGTATATCGCTCTTCAGGACATCACTTATACTAAGACAACTAGTAGTTTTCTTGAGCATCAGGATGACACCTGATGAGTTCAAATGTCGAATAACAGTGTTCTGAATGGGTAAACTTCTACACGGAACTTCAAAATAAAATACAACCTTTGAAACTGGTTTTTGATAAGTTTTCATGTAGTTCCTCCAGTACTCTTTACCAAACCGCTTGATATTTCTCAGATTGATTCGATTTGACATGATCGTGAGAATTTAATGCCTTCACTTTCCTTAAAAGCAGCTTTCGGAATTCGCAAACGCTGCTAATCGAAAATCATCGATTCCTTTGCTGATCTTGGAACTTTCTTCACTTTTCGATCTTTGATGATTATTTGGAGTAGCAGTAAACGCTTCCGCTGATTGCCTTAACTGGAAAACATTGACCAGACATTCTACTCATTTCGTTCGTAGCATAATTTTAAATAAGAGAGTCTCTATCAGAGAGAGCAAATCATTAAGTAAGTTAACATTAGCAAGAGCACCGAACAATGTGGAGTGTTTCATCACCTGTAAGGATCATTTTCTGAAATTTCTCTCTAAGATACAGTGGCGTAAGAATGTTATTATTTATGATCTGCCGTTATACAGCAGCATCAGCGAGTATGTCATAAATAACAGGCATGAGTTCTATCATATAATAATCTTTTCTAATCCTATAATTATTAGCTGAAATTAATGGGAAAGAAAATATAAATTAGCGGTACCTAGTGGAAAACTTATAGAACAATTTGGAAACACAATAGGAGATTTTGGTCATAATAAAAACTATCGGATGCAAAAGAATTTTTCATGTAGGACTTTTCGGAGTACTACCGTGAGAAATTAAATTCGTAATTTTAGCATTTAAATTATTGGAGCATCATTCAAAATTTAAAGATTTGTCTGATCTGTCCTATATTCTTCTCACCCTCAACGCTCAAACAAAGAATGAATTTGGGGAAGGGGAATAACTCATCTAAAACAATGTTACGCATCTGTTCACATGACAATTCGCACCGAAGCGTACTCAAAATAATAATATATGTTTCACATCACATTTCTTTACAGAAATGATTAAGGGTCGACCTTTTTCTTTGTAAGGTGACGGAGTCGGGCCTCCACTGATTATTTTCATGTAGTAATTTTTTCTGTAATTATTTCTCATTTCAAAGGCAATGTAATGTAAATTCAAACGCACGTGTTGACACGTGGCACATTTCCTTTGTATGCCGGATTATGTAAGGCCGAAAGAAGCATGTGACTAGCGGCATCCGTTGACCTCGACCTGGTCTGATGTATGGGTCAAAGGTCACCACTCCCAGAAAACGGATAACTCCACACCAATAGGGTTTCCGGAAAGGAGGGGGGGATAAGGATATAATAGGAAGCGACACTTTCGCTGGAGAGGCAGGGCCGCGGGTGGCCTAGTGGGCAACGTTCGTGACTGCCACGGAAAGGACCAAAGGTTCGATCCCAGGCAAGTACGAACGCTCGATCCACTAAATATCCGCCGTGCGTCGGATGGGCAAGTAAAGCCGTCGGACCCAGGGTACTGCCCCCCCCGGTAATAAATAAGGGCGTCTTCCTTGCCCTTTCTACGTCGCTTCCGTGTCACTTTCCTATGGGCACTCTAGCCCAAATCTCCTAGCTTCCTATTTCTAAAGGATCAGACGCTCCCTTCCTAAAATCCTCTACATATGATCTGATCGCTGGAGAGGCTTTTCGTGTTTCGCCTTCCACGGAGTAAGACGTCGTGGTTTAAAGCAGAGAGTGTCAGTGAAAACGTAAAACCCTCTCGGGGTTTTTACGTTTTCACTGACGGAATATTATAGGTTTTTCGGCGATAAGAGATCGGCCGGGTTTTAGACGAAACGACTCAAGCCAACGTGGCGGAGGGTCTTCCGGGATATCGGGGAGGTAGTGAAGTGTTCGCTAACTGGAAACCTGTTGGCACGTGGAGATAGCCAATCGAACGGAACTTATTCTTTTATCTATTAAATGTTGTTTCGTCTAACCAAGGACCTGTTATTGGTGTTATTCATTGTCGTGAGCTGAAGAAATCGCTGACTACACGTTCCAGTATTTCAACGATCGAGTTCAACTCGACCGCACTCAAAACAACTTACGTCAGGCCCGTTTGAGAGATTCGGATTCGGTAAGGCCTACTGGCAGATCGAACTCAGCGGGACCTGACAGTCTTTAAAAAAGTCGACCCTTCTTCATTCCTGTAAAGAAATGTCACAGTGATAAGAAACGAAGAAGAAGAAGCAGAACATTTCCCAAAACCTGACTGCAATCTTTCTTTTTTTTTCTTTCTTCATTTGGAAGTTTACCGACCACAGTGAACAACTCGATAGGCTATAAGCAGTAGCGCGTCCTTAATTTAACGCCACTAGTTCCAGGGAAGGGGAGACCAGTTTCGAAAGACAAATACAACACCATGCCACCCGGGATTCGAAACCGGACCCATCTCGGACGAATCCAGCGCTTAGACCACTGCGCCACCGAGACGGAGTCCTTCTTTTTGACTCAATAGATTCCTTCGCATTCATTAGTACGGATTTATACAAATGCACCATCTCAAGCAGAATTTAAATTATGCTGTGGATTTCAAATGCTTACAGCAAATGTTTCCTCTACTTTTTTTCATGTGACCGAATCAATAAAACGAAGGCCATGCTCTAGAGTTCTGCAATCCTCAAGTTAGCGACCCTTCGCTTAAATTTCATGTGCTTTCACATTGTTATGTATCTGCTTCCAGGAAACGACCAGGAAGAATTCTTACGTGCATGCAACGAACTCACGAGTTACGTACGCAAGTAGGGGGAAACGAGAGTTAAAGAACAATAGGACCTCTAGAGGGCCAAGGGTCGGAAGAGGCGTGGCCAAGTGGATTAGCCGAGGGCCGGGAGTTCCCCTACGGCTAATCCATTTGGCCACGCCCCTTGGCTCTCGATCCTCTAGAGGGCCTATTGTTCTTTAACTCTCGTTTCCCCCTACTCGTTTTCCTCCGGAGGACCAGGAATTTCCAGAACATTGGTTTAGGCAGAATGTTTTTGTGATGCTGCTGATGATGATGAAACAATGGATGCTTATGAGCCACGTGTTTGCTTTTTTCCGACATGTTGGCTTTGTGTGGCATATTGCGTAGAATGTTTTTGTGATGATGATGAAGCAATGGGTGTTGAGCCACGTGTTGGCTTTTTGTGTGACTCATCGCTCCATTCAAAATTACTATGAGGTAAATGAATTCTAATGAAATGTTAAATTTGCCTTTTAGAAGTTTTACGTTGAATGTTCACAGTATTTCTTCTCATGACCCACGTGTCTGAATCTGAGAGTTGTTCAATTCAGCGGTTTCGCTTATATTTTACATAGTCATTTTGCTAGGATGTAAAACTAAATCTAATGAAATGTTAAATTTGCCTTTAGAAGTTTTGTGCAAAATGTCTATAGTGTTTCTTCTCATGTCATGTGTCTAAACCTGAGGGTTGTTCAATTGAGCGATTTCGCTTATACAATTGAAGTTATTTAAAGTAAATTTTTAAACATTAGGCAGTCTATTAAATGTTTAATTTAGTATTTTTCTTTCTGTCCCAAGTGTTCGGTTCATGGTGGGAAGAAGACAGTAATCTGCTTTTGGGAAATCTTAAATTTTTCGAGGAATTTGGTGTTTTCCCAAACACCCAAGATCTTACGGAATCCTTTACCCCAGATAATCCAGTTTCAAATCACCAAGTGGGAACTATGAACTCCGATGTAGATTCTGTTGCTGGCACCAGTAATCAGTCCCAACTATCCATGTCGAAACCTCATCCTACGTGTTTAGAATGCGCCAAGACATTTTCAAAAGTGTTTCACCTAAATAGGCATATGTTGTACCACACAGGAGAGAAACCCTTTCCCTATGATATTTGTGGAAGGGATTTTAGGCAAAAATTGCACTTACAACAACATATGCGCCTTTGGTAATAATTAAAACACACAGAAAAAAAATCAGTTTTTCTTGACCTTTTTTCATATATTAGTGATCACGGATTGCATATAAAATACATTTTCACTAAAGGAATTATTTCATTACTAAAATTTTCATAGTCATAAGTTTGCAATGAATGAAAAATCTAATTCCTTAAATATGTCAATCGACATCTTTTGAAACGACGGCGATACTTCGTAATGGACCCTCAAACTAATCTTTCAAGTACAAGAACGATTTGTTCATAAGTACAGGAATCGTTCGGCTAACTATAAAGACACTATAACTTCAAGTGAAACTACGACAACAGTTTATAATTTCGATTATAGGAATGGTTTATCACTTCCAGTGAAATGACAGGGATGCCTTCATTAAGTTGACGAATCTGTGTTGCTTACCCTTTCAAGTCGAAATTATTGCTACGCTAAATTTTACGCTGTAATTTCTTTTTCTTCTGTATTTTAAAAGATTATTAAACAAACTTGTTAACTCTGCAGTTATTTGAAAACTAACACACAAGTTCTTATTTAAATGCAGTGAAACTCTAAAAGAACGCACGACCTGGTTAGTTGATGTACGTAAAGACGCGTTCGTTCGCACATCGCCTTAATGCCCCTCTCCGCGACTACGGACTACTCTAGTGACGTCACAAATCGGTGCGCGGGCCTGTTAAGCTATTAGGGGGTGATGACTAGGCGCTCTACTGCACAATGGATGCCTCTACTATTTGGATCAGGAGAGAAACGAAAGAATTATTTGAGGCCTGCCTCCCCAAACAAACGGCAGAATCACGGACCTTCAGTTTTCACCGGTGATGATGATGCAGTCGGTGAAACAAGTGGGGAAAATGGAAATTTCCCGTCTAATGTAGGTATGAGGAATCCCAAACCCACATTTTCCAACAGTGGTAATGTGCCCTCCCCCTCCTCCCTGAAACTAGTAGGGAAGATGGGAATAACCCCTGCAATGTGGCAATGAACGTGCTTTTGGAACATAAGTTATTTCCGACTTCTGAAACCGAAGCTGATCTCAACATTTTTTTACAAAGCCTTCGAAGTGATATTTATAGCACGTTGGAACAACAGATTTCATCAGTGGGGGCCATTAAATGGTAAGTAAAGTCCAGTTTGTCAGATCTGTCTCAAACCATGAACAGGAATATGCGAATAGCTTTTTTCGTTCAAAATGTGTATCAGCCCCTAATTTTTCATTCACGGGGTTTCTACGCGTAAAAGTTATTCCACAAACTCATGAAATCAGTATCAGTAAAGAAATTTATAGTTGGAAGTCTGCGAAAATGCATAAATCGAATATTCTTCTCTCTGAAAATCTGTGGAAAGAATTGGTTCATATTTCTTCCAGTGTATTACATCAAGTGGTAGTAGAATTTTACCGAAATATTTCTTTTCAAAGAATTTTCAAGCAGGAGATGCAATCAAATGGACAAATCCTGACTAGCAAGTTCACAACTCCAGAGCAAAGTCAAATTCTGAATAATGAACTGAAAATCGTTCTTAGAAATGCAGTAGTTGAGTATTTGAACGAAACGGCTGGATCCAAGTCTTTAGGATTATCTGAAGTGTATTGTGAGGACGAATATTTCTGCACAGCCCTTTTAGGAATAGAGTTTAGTAAAATCGTGGAAAAATATTTGGAATCTCTAGAAAGAAGAAACTTAATGTTGTCCGTAACGGATGCTTTTCTACAAGCAATAGATCTACAAAATATGTTTGGTATTTTCAAGGCTGAAATTCATGAAAGTGACTTTGAATAAGAAAAAACTAATTCTAATGAAATGTTAAATTTGCATTTAGAAGTTTTACGTAGAATGTTCACAGTATTTCTTCTCATGAACCACGTGTCTAAACCTGAGAGTTGTTCAATTGAGCGGTTTCGTTTATACAATTGAAGTTATTTAAAGTAATTTTTTTAAAACATTATGCGGTCTATTAAATGCTTAATTTAGAATTTTTTCTTTCTTTCCAAGTTGTTCGGTTCATGGTGAGAAGAAGACAGTACTGTAAATATTCTACGTAAAACTTCTAAAGGCAAATTTAACATTTCATTAGCATTAGTTTTACATCCTAACAAAATGACTGCGTAAAATTAAGCGAAACCGCTGAATTGAACAACACTCAGGTTAAGACACGTGGTTCATGAAAAGAAATACTGTGAAAATCTACGTAAAACTTCTAAATGCAAATTTAACATTTCATTAGAATTAATTTTTGTTTTCTTATTCAAAGTCGCTTTCATGAATTTCAGCCTTGATAATACCAAAAATATTTTGTAGATCTATTGCTTTTATAAAAGCATCCGTTACGAACGACATTAAGTTTCTTCTTTCTAGAGATTCCAAATATTTTTCCATGATTTTGCTAAACTCTATTCCTAAAAGGGCTATGCAGAAATATTCGTCCTCACAATACACTTCAGATAATCCTAAAGACTTGGATCCAGCCGTTTCGTTCCAATACTCAACTACTGCATTTTTAAGAACGTTTTTCCGTTCATTAATCAGCATTTCACTTTGCTTTGGAGTTGTGAACCTGTTAATCAGGATTTGTCCATTAGATTGCATCTCCTGCTTGAAAATACTTTGAAAAGAAATATTTCGGTAAAATTCTATTACCACCTGATGTAATTCACTGGAAGAAATACGAACCAATTCTTTCCACAGATTTTCAGAGAGAAGAATATTCGATTTATACATTTTCGCAATCTTCCAACCAAAAATTTCATGAGTTTGTGGGATAATCTTTACGCGTAGAAACCCCGTGAATGAGAAATTAGAGGCCGATACACATTTTGAGCGAAAAAAGCTATTCGCATATTCCCGTTCATGGTCTGAGACAGATCTGACAAACTGGACTTTACATACCATTTAATGGCCCCCACTGATGAAATCTGTTGTTCCAACGTGCTATAAATATTACTTCGAAAGCTTTGTAGAAAAATGTTGATATCAGCTTCGGTTTCAGAAGTCGGAAAGAACTTATGTTCAAAAACACGTTCATTGCCACATTGCAGGGGTTATTCCCATCTTCCCTACTAATTCAGGGGGGGTACATTACCACTGTTGGAAGTTGTGGGTTTGGGATTCCTCATACCTACATTAGACGGGAAATTTCCATTTTCCCCACTTGTTTCACCGACTGCACATCATCACCGGTTGAAACTGAAGGTCTGAGATTCTTCCGTTTGTTTGGGGAGGCAGGCCTCAAATAATTCTTTCGATTCTATCCTGACCCAAATTTTAGAGGTATCCCTTGTGCAGTAGAGTGCCTAGTGCGCATATGTTGTTGTAAGTGCGATTTTTGCCTAAAATCCCTTCAACAAATTTCATAGAGAAAGGGTTTCTCTCCTGTGTGGCACAACATATGCCTATTTAGGTGAAACACTTTTGAGAATGTCTTGGCGCATTCTAAACACGTAGGATGAGGTTTCGACATGGATAGTTGGGACTGATTACTGGTGTCAGCAACAGAATCTACATCGGAGTTCATAGTTCCCACTTGGTGATTTGAAACTGGATTATCTGGGGTAAAGGATTCCGTAAGATCTTGGGTGTTTGGGAAAACACCAAATTCCTCGAAAATTTTAAGATTTCCCAAAAGCAGATTACTTTCTTCTTCCCACCATGAACCGAACAACTGGGAAAGAAAGGAAAAATCCTAAATTAAACATTTAATAGACCGCCTAATGTTTTGAAAAGTTACTTATACTAACTTTAATTGTGTAAGCGAAATCGTTCAATTGAACAACTCTCAGGTTTAGACACATGACTCATGAGAAGAAACACTGTGAACATTCAACGTAAAACTTCTAAAAGGAAAATTTAACATTTCATTAGAATTTATTTACCTCATAGTAATTTTGAATGGAGCGATGAGTCACACAAAGCCAACATGTCGGAATTACGTCACACAAAAAGCCAACATGTCGGGAAAAAGCAAACACGTGGCTCAACACCCATTGCTTCATCATCATCACAAAAACCTTGTACGCAATATGTCACACAAAGCCTACATGTCAGAATATAAGTCACACAAAGCCAACATGTCGGAAAAAAGCAAACACGTGGCTCAACACCCATTGTTTCATCAGCAGCAGCAGCATCACAAAAACATTCTGCCCAAACTAATGTTCTGGAAATTCCTGGTCCTCCGGCGGAAAACGAGTAGGTGGAAACAAGAATTAAAGAACAATAGGCCCTCTAGAGGGTCGAGGGCCAAGGGTCTGAAGGGGTGTGGCCAAATGGATTAGCCGAGGGCTGGGAGTTCCCCTACCCTCGGTTAATCCATTTGGCCACGCCCTTTCCGACCCTTAGCCCTTGACCCTCTAGAGGGCCTATGTTCTTTAACTCTCGTTTCCCCCTACTTACGCAGGCGTAGAAATTATGATACAAAGCGAACTTACAAAAGACAAAACTCAAGCTTCTAGAATAATAGATTAAAATGCACAATGACTTGTATTACAGAGATATTCCACTTGATATTGTGTCTATAGAGGTATCCCACTTGAGATTGTGTCTATAGAGATATTCCTCTTGAGATTGTGTCTATAGAGATGTTCCACTTCAGATTGTGTCTATAAAGATATTCCTCTTGAGATTAAAATAAAGTACTGTGAGAAAGTATTATACATATAAGGAACATAGGAAATTGTGTAAGAATTGGGTGGTATGTATGCATCGAGTAACCGTAAAGAAATGAAAAAGTATCTATACTTAAGCAAAAGGGAAAGATTTTGAGACGTCACTGCATATGAAAAGGAGCATTAGATGGTATATAAGTAAAACATTTAGCCTTAGCCAACGTTCGATGGCAAGGATGTGACGTTAGTTATAAGGGGAAAGGAAAATATTCAACTAACGAACAAGTTGACGATGGTAGATGAAATTACAAAGCACACTAGAAAAACTACTCGATTTATGGAATTGTGCGCAATACTTTAGGAGAAATCTTTCTCCAGGCTCTGGATAAAAAATACTTGTTGGCTTTCTCTCTTTTTTTTTTTTTTTTTTTTTTATGTGTGGGTTTGACGACCACCGTGAGCAACTTGATGGGCTATGTATGTCTTGATCGGCTGTGTTACTGGCTCTCTCCAGGGAAGGGAGAAAGCCAGTGCCGTAAGACAAACACAACATCCATGCCTCACCGGATTCAAACCCTGACCCACCGGGATGCATAGGCGTTGGTGAGAGAGATGATGAATTTTTTCTGCATATTTTTTTACTTTCTTTTGTCAGAAACATTTTTCTTCATTTCATCTCAAAAAGGTCTGATAAAACAGTTTAGACCGCCAGATGTTGACAGATGTTTCATCTTTCCCGCTCAGGTGAGCCATTATGATAGGTATTAGGCATCAAACGCCATAACGAGCTCCACAGTGCTGGAATAAAAATATAATAGTGAAGTATTTCAGCAGCAGAAAACCTGTTATGCGAAATAAGATTTCCCTCGGTGTTCACTTGATAATTTGTTCAGCCGTGAATCAGGTGAAGCGTAATATCTGGAATCGAGTGACACGACTAACTATAAATATTTTTCAGCAGTTTATTAAAAACATGACGAATGGGTTTAAAAGCAAATTCCTCAACAAGGGAGCATGAACAAAATTTTGCAGCTTAACTTTACTTTATTGTCTTTTCGCTTCAGTTACCGTTAGCTTTCAACAATGTAATAGCGTTTCTGCATTGCGGTCCCCAGAAATTATTTAACTTCCCTCGCTTCATTTTGAGAGCTGCTCTCAGAATGTATACCATTCATCGATGGACTGTTCGAGCATTCGACCGAAGGTAAATACTGTAGACAGCTTAACGGTCAAAGAAAAATGTTAAGTCCATACATTCCTTTGAAGTATTTTTCTACAACAATTCACAGAAATTTCAAAGATCCGTAAGACAAAGCAGCCCCGTTTGCTTAGAACAGAATAAGATAATTCAGTCATCATTATAAGAGGATGATAAAAATCAACCATTAGTATAAGCGGTCTTATAAAGTAAAGTTCAAGCAATTACTCAGAATCAATATGAACAATGTAATCAATCTCCTGGAGCAACGAAAACACTAAAATTTAAAAAATGACGATGCTTTAGGTGAAAGTATCCTGACTTAGGAATGCAAGACATGGACGATATCTGAGACTACGAGATAAGATTAAAGTACTAGGGGATTTTGTTTAGGCCACTGGTTCCAGGGAAGGGAGAGAGCCAGCCCCGTAAGACAAACACAACATCCCTGTCTCACCGGGATTCGAATCCGGACCCATCTCGGACGAATGATCAGAAGCCATTGCTTAGACCACTGCGCCATCGGGGCGGCAAAGTACTGGGTATCCATGATTAAAGATCACATTTCCAAGGATTCTACAGGTACAACTATTGTTAGGAATGACTTCGTTTGATATGAGGACTCCTTAGTCGATGGAATTCTGTTTGACAGAAAAACAAATTTCAGTTCCGAAACTCGCCTCCATGGAGATCACGTGTAACCATGAGGAGATGCAGTTATACGCACTGCCAACGTCCAAACATGCATATAACAAGTGCCCGTAATACGGTATGCTTGGATAGAAGCTGCTACGAAAACGGACATCTGCAGAATGCGTCATTTCATTCCAGATGAGCACAATGGTACTCTCGCCAAAAAATCTTATGCTTCTCGTATAGTTGTTTTACCAGAATAACACCTGTGCCTTAACATCCCTGCACAAGGACAGGACGTTTAATGGCATGAAACTGGACCAATGACTGCAGATGGTTTACGTGAAATGATCCGGAAATTAGAAGACACAGGTTCCTTGGACGTTGAACCTTGTCGAAGACCGAAGCCAGTGCCCCCCCCCCCGGTGGCGCAATGGTCTAAGCGCTGGTTAATGACCATTCCTCCGAGAAAGTTTCGCGTTTGAATCCTAGTGAAACATGGATGTTGTGTTCGTCTCACAACACTGGCTCTCCCCCTTCCCTGGGCCCAGTGACCTTAAATTAGAGACGAGCGACTGATTATAGCCCATCGAGGTGTTCACGGTGGTCATTAAACTTTCAATTCAAAAAGAAAAAAAAACAGAAGCCAGTCAACTAGCATACTGTGGAGGGTGTAGCCACAGCGTTAGAGAAAGACAGGGTGTCAAATGTTGTGGGACGCAATAGCGCACGATTTATTAGTCATTGGCAAGCCTTCAAGCACGGTCCGCAAGTTCTAAGAGGAAAGTTTCTCTCATTCCTGCAAAATTTCCTAAGTTCGGTGCTTGCTTACCCCTTGAGCGGGGCTCTCGACGAGAATCATTTGCACTGGGGTTCCTTTTTCGGGATAAACTGGACAACGAATGGCCACGAACATTTTGTGGACACAGAGGAAGCCCATTTTCATCTGCATAGTTCTGTTAATGTACAATTCGAGCAACACAAAATCCACAGAACGTGCGCGAAGTTCTACTCTATTCTCCAAAAGTCACCGTTGGTGTGGTTTTATAGCGGAATTCTTTTTCAAGGTGCTCGGTCCTGCGGTTCTTGTTAAATGGTCTGTGAGAGGCCAGGGATATGCATGTCTTTTGAAAAACCAGGTGATTCCGACACACAGCAACGATTTTTAAGCACAACAATCAGCCGCCCGTTTCCTACAACTTGAATGACGCGGACACCTGATCTGAACCAGTGCAACTTTTGGCTCTGGTGACGTGTGAAGTCTTCTATGTGTCGCCTATCGTGGACACATAGAAGACTTGGTGGACCGCAAGACAAGTATTACGCTCCATATATTCACATTTCCAATAAAATACTTCGATCAGTAGTTAGGCCATGCTATCTTGCGATTTCAGCATGTTGCAAAAAACGCAGAACAGCATATCGAATATGTGAAACCACAAAATGTGCCTTCTGTACTGTAAGTTTTTTAAATTTTTCTCTACTGTAATAAAACTCCACTATCCCTCGTTTTGGTACTAATTTTTGTTTTTCTGTCAAACAAAATTCCGTCACTTTATATCAAATTTGACGTCGTTCAGAGCAGTAGTTTCACCTGCAGCGCCCTTGGAAATGTGAATTTTAATTATGGACACCTGGTGGTACATAAGTACGCTTTATGTAGGTAACTGTTAAAAGACGAGACTGAATGAAGCAATCAGTGTCATGATGAAGGAAACCGCGAATGAAAAGATTAAAATCTAAAAAATTATATGCTATTGTAATGTCCACATAATTTGGTAATTGCAATCTTCCATAGAGTAGAAAATATAAAACTGGACGAATGGTTGTATTAAAAGAATGAGTAGTGAGTGTCTTGTGGAAGAGAATCTTAGTGTCTTGTGGTCAGAGAAATGAAAAAGAATGGAGAAATATAAAATATCTAGATACAGACAATTATTTTGCTGGGGGGGGGGGGTCTAGTGACCACCATGAGAAACTCAATAGACTAGGCGGTCGCCCATCTCTGATTTGGAGTCACTAGTTTCAGAGGGATGACAGCATCGTCGTAGGATAAGCACACAATCCAAGCTTCGCCGGGGATCCGGGTGTGGGCTCATTTCGGAAGAATGATTAGGAGCCAATGCCAGGGACGATAAATCTTATTTATAAGGTATGTGATGTGGATGATGCAGTGCATATTCTGTCATTTGTTAATTATATAAGTTGCTTAAGAGAATAAAACCTTTTTAACGTCCTGGTGGTCTAGAGATACGCAAGCGTTGGCTTCTGATCATCCGTGCGAGATGGGTCCGGATTCAAATCCCGGTGAGGCATGGGTGGTGCGTTTGTTTTACGGCACTGACTCTCTGCCTTTCCTGGAATCAGAGGCTATGAAATAAATTAGGGGTGAGATACTGCTTATAGCCTATTGAGTTGCTCTCGGTGGTCGTAAACCTCCAATCAAAAAATAGGGTAAGTATTGGGTTGGTGCGAACGAATTGTCCGGCGCGAACGAGCAGTGGAGACAGGCCCCCACCACAGTGGAATGGAACCACCCACTGGTGTCGCGGGTATTACGTCACAGAGTTCTATAAATAGCTAGCACGTGTGTGAAGAACGAGGTTCAGGCGTGGTGTGTTTGGACGTAACGTGGCTTGCAAAGGAAACATGCAGTCGCATGATTTGAAAGCCATTTTCCTGTACGAATTTAAACTGAGAAATTCTGCAGAAATTGCCGCTCGAAGCGTTAACAAAGCGTTTGCGGAGAATACAGCCAACGAACGAACCATTCGGCGATGGTTTTTCGAAGCGGAAATGTGGACCTGCAAAACGAAGTACGTGGTCACCCACCTGTTGCTGTTTCTGACCACGTTCTGTTACGTGTGGTTGAAGCGGACCCCGAAAACCGTGTCGTGAGATAGCGGCAGAGGTAGGTGTCCACCACCCGGAAGTTTTTCGGCGTCTGGCTGTTCTGGGTAAAGTAAAAAAGCTGGACATGTGGCTGCCGCATGAGTTGACAACTGCCAACAAGACTATGCGTTTGGAAGTCTGCACGTCGCTGCTTGCCAGAAATAAACAGGAACATCTACTGCATCGAATCATCAGCTGCAACAAGAAGTGGGTCCTTTATGGTAATCGGAAACGATCTGCACAATGGTTAAGCAAGGCACAGCCTGCTGGACGGCTTCCTAAGCCACCCCTACATACCAAGAAGATGATGCTCCTTGTCTGGTGGTCCACAGCCAGGATAATTCATCGGAGTTTCCTGGAAAGAGGCCAAACCATCACTACAGAACGTCATTGTCCTGAATTACACCAGATGCATCGGAAATTTCTGCAGAAACCACCGGCTTTGGTCAACACATATGGTGCTCTTCCGCTCCAGGAAAACGCCCGCCCTCATGTCACACAACGAACGATGCTGACACTAAGTGCCTTGGACTATGAATCACTGCCTACTCTCCGGACTTGTCTCCGACAGAAAATCATCTGTTTCGTCGCCTGGATCACTTCTTGTCCGGGAAACAGTTCACAACATACAACGAGGTTCAACGTGCAGTTGATGACTTCTTCGGGTCCCAGCCACAAGACTTTTTTCGTTCCGGGATCATGGCCTTGCCGGACAGATGGCAACTATGTGTCGATGCCGAGGGGGATTATTTTGCCTACGTAAGTTGTATTACTTTTCCGTTCTCGCCGTCCACGTGTGCTGGTCCTTTGCCGGACATTTCATCGCACAAAGCCAATATTTTGAACTTAAGTTTTATTTGAACCCATGACAACGTAACTAACTGTTATTGAATGGTATTTTAGTTACTATCTCAGCAACGGTTGTCTTTCACATTATACTGTAACATAGGAAATGATTTTAATTAAATTTTCACTAATGTAGAGTTCGTGTTCTAAATTATTGGTTTTTCGATGGTGTAGCGACGCTCGTCTAACGCCATTACCTCGTAGCCAGTGCTTTCCATCGCAGTTAATCAGCAGACATATCTTCAAAAGATATTAATTGAGGGGCAGCTACAGGAAAGAGCATAGCACATCAGATTGTAGGAAACAGACGTGGACGCGGACGCGCGATGTCAAATTATCACCCGTAGGCTAACAATTGAGTCACAGTTAAGTAGGAGACAAATGGATCTTCAGATAGGTAAAGAGCATCGAAGGTAGCGGTGTGTAATTGGATATGCAGCCCCAGCAGACGTTGTTTTCACGTGCATCAGAGTCTGATTTTCCATCTAGAGTTCAGCTTGAGTGCTATGTTTGTTCTACGGTTGTGGTTCCCTATATTCAAAGAAATCAGCAGCAGGTGTGTGTGTGACATCTAGGCTTGTCTAAGTATTCCTGTTATCCCAACGTTAAGACTCTGCAAATTATTATTTCTTAGAACGGGTTTGCAACCACATTAAAACAAATACCATCTTTATATATGAGATCTGGACAAAATTGTATAATCCTAAGCCAACCAAACGTCATTCGGACTGAACTACCTTCACTATGTACATCATACGTGAACTCGGAAACTTGCATGTACTCAGACTTACTCTCTTATCCGATTAACCAGGCATAATAATCATATTACACATTAACATTATAATTTCAGAAACTCTTATTCTATAAAATGTGACAAATAACACGTAATGCTTGTATGTCAGTTCGTTTTTTTTTTTTTTTTTTTTTTCTGGATGCGCAACTACTGAAGGCATAATTATAAATGAATAAATGACACCAATTCACGTAAACAAATAAATAACGGAATACGTCAACACTCCATTAATATTGTTGCTACCCCCGGGTCGCCGGATTATCGAATAAAAATAAGCTTTAAGAATTTAGATGTCAGGATGTCAGGCAATGGCTGACAGCCCGGAGGTAGACAGTAGAATTTAGAATAAATATTTGTGAGCTCTTTTTATCGCCGAAATCTTATTTACTGGTGAAAAGAATTTATCCTGCAATTTAGCCAATTAAAACAAAGAAATTCTGACACTCATTAATTAGTCATGCAACTTCATGACTGGCACGAGACAACAGACATTTAATCAATTAACAACAAAATATGAGGATAATGATGAAGACGTCTATATACAGAGGATTGTGAAGGAGGGGCGTCAAGTAGACTCGCCCCTTTCGGGATAGCTCTGAGGCTGAATTTATCATTAAAGTCAATGATTATTTGGTGGCCTATACAGTCCAGCTTTAAAAACAGTTCTCAACCGACAAAAGTCTATTATCTGACCGGAGCCAATTTAATCACAACTGGCATGCATACATAAGTTCCGTACTTACAGATATGCTGTTTCCTCGGGTATCCATGTTTGATGTACTCACTTCGATATGCACTCACGTTGTTATGCACTCATTAACATTTTATGTGTTTTGGCTTTTAAGCGCATCTGTGTGATGACACGCCCATTTCAGAGCGCGCATTATAACCAATGGAGAGGGGAGTCGATCCCATCACCCACTTTCTCTCGTGCACGGCATTCACCTGCATGGAATCATGGACGCATTTATGTGCACCAATGTCGTGGTGGAACGAAGCCGCTGAGGTGTAGAAGGATCCGTTCGTCTCTCCAAAGGTGATTCTCGCATACATCACCGGTCGGCATCTCCGTCCTTCGGGGCTGTAATTCCATCACATCGTGTGACCTCCGGGATGCTGGCTTTCTCTTGCGTGCAATCTAGCACCAGGAAAAGAGGTATCGTCCTCTCTCTCCTATTTCCTCGCGGTAATATCAACCGCTCGGGCACTCTTTGGTTAGCTGGCCGGCATCTTCGGACAGAAGCTTTTCTATCCAGTAAAAGTACCGCCCCGCAGGATCTCCTCTGGTCCTGCTGTATCCGAGTTCAGTCCCTTCACGAGCTTCTTTCAGACTCTTCTTTTTCGCTTGTTTACATCGTTAACAGATCCCTTGCTCTCCTTCTTAGGGATCTGTTTAAACTCTCTTGTCAGCCTCAAAGCATTTGGCGCGGTGAAGTGGTATGAAATACATGCCTCTGCATTCGGAATATGTGGTGGGTCTCCTTCCCGGAAGTACAGAACACACATAACTTAACTAACACTCCTTTGTCCTGCCAAGGTTCGGAGTAGCAAACGCCATAAGTTTCCTGATCTGTTGACACTTAATGGCCACAAGACTTGACCGCCGCGCACTTAGGGGGCGACGCATCGCGTTCCCCACACCAGGCTAAGATTTCTCCCTTCCAAGAAAAAGGACTCTTATCTGTGTTCTCCTCTTTTGCAATGCGGGAAAACACTAGCTGTTAATTTTCACCCCATAATTAATGCTGTTCCCGCCTATTGCCAAACCTGCTAATCGAATTCATTTCCGTACCTAAAAGTCGTAACAATATTAAATGGACTTATTTTATTTATAATTCAAATCAACGATATACTAAGTATCAAATTGACCAGCGATGCATTTTTATGGTATTGTTATCAGCTGATGGAATTATAGAAGAGTCGTGTTTATTGGTGTGCCGAAAAGACAGAGCGGAGACCATCAGGAACAATACCGTATAAAATTCACGGAATTCTGCAACCAAAAGAGAATTCCAATTCAACTGGGAAATGAAGCACCAATAAGAGCAAATCAAAAGGCTGTTGGTCCAATACGCCTAAGTCGAAGCGAGACGTGCCGGTCGTCCGCTGTATTGACTTCCAATCCGTCGTGTAAAATGGTCTCAGGTTCCGATCTCGGGTGAAGCATGGGTGATGCTCCTGTCTGACGGCCGCAAAGGTATTGGAGAAGAATAAACTGGCAAAGAGCATGCTACTTCCTTCATACACAGAAAGCCGCCATTATAGAGTGTAACTAGTGGTTTGACATGTTTGCGCAAGTATTTCAATCCTAAATCTTTCAGATTTTGATATATCTTTAAGATTCAAGTGTATGTGACAAAAAATGTTCATGTTTAGTACTTTTCTTTCTTTTTTATTTTTGTACTCTGTGTATATGGCCGCCCGCGATATAACCTTCGTATTTTTCTTGTTTGTTTTTTCGCGGGTATGAGCACTTTCTAAATATAATTTGATCTAGAAAGTTCTCGGATCGTACGCGAACATTTTTTCTACGCAATTTATGCAGTACATTATGAATCGAATAAAATATTCTTGCTTTATTCTATAGTTCGCTACCAACTCCCTGTATTCATAGATGGCGTTGCACGTTCAAGTGGTATCTCTCATTTCAGAACCGCTAGCATTACATTTGCCAGTCTATGCCACTCCAATGTCTTTGGATGTTCCCTGGAGCTAGTACCTCCAAATTAGGTACAAGAGACTGCTCAAGCCCCAGAGTTACTCATGGTAATAATTAAGATCCGAAACAAACAAATTTTCTCAAAGCGAAAGCTTGGTCCTTTGACTTGTGACCTCTTCTTACATCTTTCGTTGGTGTTAGATTTTCGTCCACCGCCCCAGTGGCGCTCTGGTTTAAGCGCTGGCTTCTGACCATTCGCCCAAGATGGGTCCTGGTTCGAATCACAGTGAGACATGAATGTTGTGTTGTTTTACACAACTGGCACCTCTTCCTTCCCTGGAACCAGTGGCCCCAAATTTGGGAAGGGCGACTGTTTACAGCACATTGAGTTGCTCACAGTGGCCGGTAAACCTCCAAACCCAAAAGGGGAAAAAAAGAAAGAAAGAAAATTTAGTCTTACGGGCACTTTGACAGCCCAACGTTACGTTAATGAGCTCCTGCAAGCAGTGGTCCTACCTTTTCTGAACGCTCACTCCGGTGCGATTTTCCAACAGGACAACGCTCGTCCGCATGCTGCTGCAGTTTCGGGAGCTTGCCTTCAAGGCACTGACACTCTACCGTGGGCAGCCGCATTGCCAGACTTATCGCCGATTGAAATTTGTGGGATGCTATTGAACGTGTTATCCACACTTCACCCCTACGGCACAATCTGTAGAAACTGCGTGAGAAGGTTCAAGCTGCATGGGATGGCTTATCGCAGGACACTATTAGAAACCTGTACAACTGCCGACCCGTCTGACAGGCCGTGTGAGCAAACACGGCTGCTCGACGCCATACTGAGGGACACTGCTTATTGTCGTGTACTCAGTAAATATTGCTCATATCAGGCTCAAAGTTTAATCCTTTATTGTTCCTGGTAACCTTTACCTTCCTTAAGAATTGCATTGCAATCCGACACGTCCTTCTGGGTGCAATTATTTTTTTGACGATGAGTGTACTTTAGTTAGCCGCATACACAAATACGCGCAGCTAACCAGCGTATGGAATTTATACTCTGAGTTGTGGACCACCTCATACTGTTGCGTAGAATTGTCGGAAACAGTGGATGGAGATGTGTAAAACAATTAGTTATTTATGCTCTGTCACCGAAAGTTCCTTTGAGTATTTAACCTTGAACGGAATTTTTCCAAGCCCCACTCCGAAAGCGTTTTCCTAGTGTTACGTTTGCTATCTAATACAACATTCGTTCTGTGCTGGTTTATTTTCATCTGCACGTGTTGTGTTGTAGGTGTTCACATAACTTTTACGTTTCACTTATTATTTAAAACCGTTGGCTCTTGCGTATTCGCCTATTTTTTTTAATTTTTAGTAAAATTATGTCGAAAACTGGAAGTGAGATTTTTTAACGATCATGATGCTTTCCTATAACGAAGGTATGAGAAAGTAAGAACTGCTACTTTCTATTTGAGTGGAAGTAAGGAACTTTTGAACTGAAAGGGGCGTAATTTCAAGGCTCGCCCTCACAGAGAAGAAAAGCTTGCTACGTTCCTGCGCCTGATTCCAAATCAAAATGGTATTCAAATGTAGTTAGAAAACTTCTACAGGAGCCGAAAATAACTTCCTGATCATTAGTCATTAATCTCGATTTCAAACATCTCACCTATCAAGTATGCTGCGATGCATAGTCACAAAGCCATTTTTAATACTAGCCTATCAGATCTACAAAATCTTCCAAAAAAAAAACGATGGGGGGGGGGTACACCACGTCTCTAGGAAACTTTTTCTTCCGTGTAGAAAGAAGTCAAACTAGGTACTTAACGTGTCTCAATGCTTTTATAAAACTGCAAATTCATCCCCCAAAAGAAACTATTTCGAAAACAACATACACAAAACTTAAAAAAAATTGAAGAATATGAACTGCTGAAACAGAATATTTTTCCAGAAACAGAACAACCAATTCCATCTTCTGGTTCATACGAATAGATATACATAAATTAGAAAAACTACCATAATTCCTTTATATCTACACAGCGAAAGCTGGAACCAAACTAGTTACGCATGCTTTAAACACAGTAAGTTTGGTGCTTATTATAACTTTTTACTTCAGGCCACTTGCATTTTTTTCAGCATGTATACAGTGTAGCAAGTTCGGAAGTATAGTAATACTTCTGGTTACAGTATAAAAAGAGTAGCTCTAAAGATCGAAATGTTTTGATTAGGTTACACATCCTGGTTTTACTTTCTATCAGTTTCCACTATTCTGTTGGAAATCCTAGAACATTCCAGGAAAAGGACGGAATCAGTGTGTACGCGGGTTTGTGAGCGTGAAAGAAACGGAAATGACACATAACAAGGTGAGAGGAAAAAAACTAATTAACAATGTCTTATAGAAAATGTGAATCATCTGTCCGGCTGCGTATGTTTTGGGATTCTTTCACGATACGTATAAGAAAAAAATTAGACTTGATCAGAAATTCTTTAAAATGGAATTGAAATTTCGCGCTTTGTCCAGTCATTTTTTTTTATTTTTTACCTCTGCTTCAAATTTTCAGTGATGGCCTTCAGTGTGTGTAACTCACTTCACTTCCTGTCTATTCTATTTTTTTTTCTGAAACTCAAAATATTAAAATTAAATGTTCCTAATATTTTTGAAAAAACAGTATTTAAACTATTAAAAAATGTGGGGAGAGTTTAATTTTTATACCAGAAATTCCTGATGATACTAATGAATAGAAATATAGTTACGGACTTAGGCAAAATGTGTTAGTCGGCTGCTAATAGTTAAATCAAGAAACCGCTTTTTAAACTGCCAAGGAAAGTATAAACCACGTATTTATCAAAACAAGCAATTGTAGGAAACACAACGTCATCTGTTAACCAAACATGGAGGACTGGCGATCAAACTGAAATGTGTGGAAACAGGTATTTAATAATTATAGAGCTGTAACTATCACTGCAGACCACACTGCGTATTGAGCGCCAAAATTTTAAACGAATTTGAAAAACCATGTAGAAACATAATTTTTCTCTAAATAAATAATCGACGTGCTATTCTCCAATATTTTATGTTGCGCATTGAGGATCTTGTCGGCTGATTTCCGACATAGGAAATGCAAATTATCTGGGGGAACAGAAAGTAATGTCGTTTTTGGAAAAGAAGGGAAACGCTGTTTGTAACAGAAGAAATTTATTTCTTAATCAATTATATAATCGCCATTATTATCGATCACACTTGTCCATCGTGAAACTAAACTTTCAATGCCGTCTTTATAAAAGGACGTTGTCTATGATGCAAAGAAGTCTGAGGTCCCCGTTTTGACATCATCAATATTGTGGACTCTGTTTCCATTAAGAAAGTGCTGCAGAGACCTGAACAAATCGTAATCAGATGGCGCAATGTCAGGCGAATAAGGGGAATGGGACAGAACTTCCCAGCCAAAATCTTTTATCGTCTGCTGGGTCCGTCTCGCGTTGTCATGCTTGAGGATGACACCTTTTCTGTTGACCAGTGCTGGATTTTTTACAGTAAGAGCTTGCTTCAAACTGTCCAGTTTTACAGTAAGAGCTTGCTTCAAACTGTCCAGTTGTACAGTAAGAGCTTGCTTCAAACTGTCCAGTTGTACAGTAAGAGCTTGCTTCAAACTGTCCAGTTGTTGATAATAGAGATCTGCCGTTACGGTCTGCCCGGGTTCTAAGAGCTCAAAGTGAGCTGTGCCAGCGGTAGTCCACCAAACACAGAGCAAAACCTGTAGGCCTGGTTTGGTGCAGAGCAAAACCTGTAGGCCTGGGTTGGTGCAGAGCAAAACTTGTGAACCTGTAGGCCTGGTTTTGGCGTAGAAACTGGTGCCTGACCTGGAGAAAGCCACTAGGTTTTGCGTTTGTTGTTCACGTAAATAATCCACTTTTCATCTCCAGTAGCAGTTCGATGAATAAATGGATCCTCTTCCTGTCGGCTGAGCAAAGAGTTGCAGATGGTAGAACGCTGGTTTTGTTGTAAGTTCGTGTGCGACCCAAACTCCTTGTCTATAGACCTTCCCTATCTGTTGCAGATGCTCTTGAATAGTAGACCATGATGCATTAAGATGTTGGGATAATTCATCAATGGTTTGACGAGGATCTGCCCCAACGGCTTCACGCAGCAGGACCTTCCTGCCCGAGGAGCATCAGAGAGGTCAAAATTGCCCGATTGGAATTGGGCGAACCAACGCTGGCACTTGTGGACATTTAACGCATTCGAATAAACAGCACAAATGTTATTGGTGGGCACGGTTTCATTGTTCCCCTTGTGAAATTCATACAACATACAATGAAGAACATGGCTCTACTCGGGTTTTATGTCACTCATTTTGTTCTAGAAATCTGGAAGACAAAAACACCTACATAAGTTAAAGGCGAATAGTTCATTCACTTGTACATACATTTTCTTTACGTTGAACGCACATAAACACCTCACAACTGCTCCCCAAACTTATCCCCCCCAAAAAAACGACATTACTTTCCGGTCCTTCCAATATCATGACACAGGAGCAAAGGAACATTCGATTAGAGAGATTTGTTGGAAAAAGAAAAGAAAAGAGAGAGAGAGAGAGAGAGAGAGAGAGAGAGAGAGAGAGAGAGAGAGAGAGACAGAGAAAGAGAGCTACAGAAAACGTTTATATTCATATCCATTTGTGTCTGACTTACAACCGATAGTAAAGGTTATATACACTCAATTTTAAGGGAAGTATTAACAAATCGGAGGAATTTATTTTTAGGATTCACTTTTGCAAAATTGGTTTAGTCTCCAGAAGAATAAATAAACATTTGACACAATGCAAATTTGGAAAATGTGAATCCGTTTATTAGTGTAAATATGACATTGATGTTAAGTCAGATAACATCCGAAAACTTGAAAACTTCGTCGTCCTGGAGCGGAAATCGAATCCGTGTGTTCCGGATAGCGTCCGAGTATGCTAACCCTTACACACCCCAGAACGACGAAGTTTCAAGTTTCCGATTAATTTGAATAAAACCATCACAGGATTCGCTAATCGAAGTAACCGGCATTCATATATAGCAAACTGGAGGTTAAGAATTCAATCCCGTAATTGTCCGGAGGCGCAGAATATCAATAAATGAAATACGGGATTACACCATTGTACAATACAAATTTGGATGATATGAATCCGTTTATTGGTGTAAATATGGCACGGATGTTAAGTCAGATAATATTCACCATTACACCACGCAGAGCGACCAAGTTTCAATTTTCAAGTTTTCGGATATTATCTGACTCAACATTCATGTCATATTTACACCAATAAACGGATTCACATCGTCCAGATTTGTATTGTACAATGGTGTAATCCCGTATTTCATTCAGCTGACAAAGTGTTGATGTAGTTTTGACTTGTTCCAACTAGTAGCTGTTGCGACGGCAGAAAGAATTTTTCCCAAAAGGAAATTAGAAATAGAATATTTAGGAAATATTATGGTTCAAAGTAAACTATCAGATTTGGTCTTATATAAAATGAAAAACAAAAAATACAAGTATTGTCGAAGCTATAAATAACGCTCTAGGTTCACAAATTCAGAATCGACTGCGATTGAAATCATTTGATTTTCTCTTCCCATTAAATCTCAACTAGGTCGATAAAAAATGCAGATGTGAAGCTTATTATCAGAAGCGAGCACCAACGGTAGTGAATTTTTTAGCGCTGAACCGTTGCTGAGAAATGGTGAATGACTCTCATTAGACCTCCCAGTTCTTGTGGTGGAATAGAGGCGTGACTTGGAATTTGAATTTACATATATGTATGTACCCATTTTGTAGTGCCGCCCCGGTGGCGCAGTGGTCTAAGGCGCTGGCCTCTGATCATTCGTCCGTATGGGGGCCGGGTTCGAATCCCGGTCAGGCATGGATGTTGTGTTTGTCTTACGGCACTGGCTCTTTCCCTTCCCTGGAACCAGTGACCCAAAAATTAGGGACGGGCGACTGCTTATAGCCCATTTGAGTTGCTCACGGTGGTCGTTAAACCTCCCAAAAAAAAAAAAAAAATTTGTTGTTTCGTTTTTTTCTATCCAGGTTTAAGGACCGCTATGGGCGGCGCTCGTGCCTTATCTGAGTATCGAGTTCAGGTCCATCTCCGCCGAATAGACACAGGTTACCGCCTCAGACCGCTGGGCCACGGGGACGGCCACATACATTTCATAGGTAGTTTGTGTGCGTTGTGTGTGGGTGTGTGTGTGTGAGAGAGAGAGAGACAGAGTGAGGTAGGAGGAAAGATCCTATAGGGTTCAGTCCAGTTCAAAAATCTGCTGAGGGTCCCAAAATTTTCTTTTACAGCCCTGATAATAAAAATTAGTTCCGTCACCCTAATCTTTCGCCGTCGTAGTAGATAAACCCAAGTGAAGACTGTTTCCCAGCCAATATGGTATACAATGTAGTTTGTGAAATATCTATGTGCATGAAACCGTCCTATTTTTGCCAAAACAGCAAAATCGTTCTTGATCACGTGAGTTTCAGTTCAGTTTAAATGCAAGCAGATTGGTAAGGAAAGAAATGTTGCGCATTATTTTCTAAAAACTAATTTGCCAAAATTTTCAGTCTCCAACTTTGAAAACTCATATCCAACATCCAGTTCACATTTTCAAACTTATTAAGAACCAGATGTCACATTTAAAAGCTTATATTTTACCTTTATTTCATAGTAAGTTTTTTTCACATAATGGTTCATTGTTAAAAAAAAAAAGAAGTATAGTTTATTTATTTTCTTCCTTCATGATTAACATTTCAGTAAAATTTGATTTTACTCCTTTTTTCGTGCGGCCATCTCTACGCCTGACAGCAGGAGCCCAGAAACTCCAGCACATCCCACATGAAACTCGTTTGGCACAACCTGTGATGAAAAAAATCGTGTTCTTTGGTTCGTTTTATTTATGAGTTTCTTTATTTCTTCACTCAATTGGTATCTAATCATTCTCCAGTACTGTTGTTTTTTTTTGTTTTTTGTTTTTTTGAGAGTGAAATACAACAACAAAAATATGATAAATATGCACACTGTAATCAATGTATTTCTCACTCTCCTGAACAGAGGCGAAACTAACATCATGTAAAATTTTATTTTGTCAAGTGACAATTATCCCTATGTTTCTCCGAGTATGTTGCTAAACATTTGACAGCGTATCATATTTTTGAGGAAGGAAATTTCAATCACACGTTCTTTTGCTATAATAATAATTGTTGTTGTTGTTGTTAATTCTGTTATTACTGTTATTGATTGCCATTGTTACTATTGCTTAGGAATTGATAAAACAAATGTCGTTGACAGGCGTGGAGCAATTCGCATAGTTCAGTATGTAAAATGAATTGTTTCTTTTACGTTTCTGACTCAATTATTTTTTATATTAGGTTATAACAAGTGACGGATTAAGAATTTTGAGGTCCAAGCGCAACCTGATATTGAGCTCTAGCAATCCCCCCACCCCCCACCCCCACTAAAAATTTAAAGTAATGTGTGTATTAATGAAGTCATGGCAAAATCTTAGTGGTGAAATATCTTAAAAGTATAATTCTGCAATACGGGGATCAGGATGCCAAATATTACTGTTCGTCAAATTTTCGGGTTGCACACCAACCCGTCGTCGGGACTGACTCAAGAGAGTAGGTGCTGTCATTCAAGCGGTAATACCAGGGGCAGATTTCCAACTAGGCGCGCGCCTAGGGCCCCACAGCTCGAGGGGCCACGAAAACGTATGATTGGAATGCCAGTTTTGTTTTCGTTTTCACGGACAGAAGCAAATCAATCCTTAAAGCGGCCTCTTTGTTTGTATTGTCAATTGATACTTTACATATTAATAACATATTTTTCCTTGCTGTTGCTGATACTCCGAATTTTCGAGTTCTTATCGATGTACTTATTTTGAAAGGAACGGTTAAAATAATTTTGCCTTCCTTTTAGTGGTAGGTAAAGGAAGTATTAACGCTTCCCACACTTTTCATTGTTGTTTAAGGCGAATTCTTAACTGGCCTGCTGTGCTATAGATTGCTATCATGCTACTTCCAGCCATGGGAACACATCTGTATTGGAACCCCCCCCCCCCCCCCCGCATCCTCCCGAGTCGCGATGAGGAGTGCTTGTAAAAACCTTCCTAGTAATTGTGGGTGTTTGCTGTCAATTGTCGTTTTTTTCCTTCGTGGTAAGATAATCAAGTTTTTTCTCAGCCCTAATCCCTTAATCCCTTTAAACCAGCCTAACCTAAAAACAGTTAATATTTAGGCTGAAAATGTAAAGAAATTCGAGAATATCACACTATCTATCTTTTTCTTATTTAGTAGTATTAAAAGTAATTTATATCGCATTGCAAGAACAGTTTCTAATTACTATATCCTGCCTTGGTTTAATACTGATAATTATTAAGTATTCTCAACTTTTCTATTCCTTAAATCGACATTAAACTAACTTTGAAAAAGCAAAAAAAAGTTTCAATGATACTCTTACTCAAAAAAAACTATGGTTCTTACTTTTCCATTGTCAATACGGATCTTTTGCATTTAATTCTTATACTTCTGTTTCTGATAACTGCAACGCAGGTGCAAAAAATCTCATGCATCTTTTTGACAGAATAAAAAAATGCAGACCTTCTCAATTTTCCGATGAAAATAATAAGAAAAAATGCTTTCAAGAAACTCTTCACATTCTCGCTTTCCTGCACTAACTGATGAATTTCTTACTGTCCAGCTTTCTTCGTTCATGGCATTAGTCTTTATTATAGACGACTGAATCTCCTCGATTTAGGGAATTGTTCGTCACACGAAAACTCTTCCAAGAAAAGTCATCCATCCTTTTCAAGGGGAGTACTGCGCATAAATTGCATTTTATATGAATTTTCTAATGTGGAGGACTTTTGGGGTTGCCAATGTCTTCAAGTATTTTATTTTTGCTTGATACCAATCCCCCAGTTTTGGAATAGGTTATCGCCCTTCGCCGTACAAATACGGAGATCTGTATATTCAACCTAAGGGTTATGGAACAAAACCCAGTGAGTTGGGGTCTTTTCGCTAATGTCACGCATGTAGATTTCAAGTGAATATTATAACGACTTTGATATTTTCCGAATTCATGAAATCGAAAATTTAATTTCATCATTTTGTGGCCTTTGCTTTTATATATTTAACAATTTGCGTGCAAACCAGATACTTAAATTTAAATTGAATAAAAAGAACAATATCAAAGTTGGTTTCGGGCTACACACGGAGGCCATTTATTCAGTGACTTTAAATTATTGCTGGAATTTTTCTTTAAAAAATCCCATATGAGCGCGTATAAAAGTTTAGAAAGTCACTAATTTCTCAGTTACTCCATTTTGCATTAAAAGTCAATCAGTAAAATATGTATCAGGAGAAAAAAAACTATTTATACGAATTTATTATTTCTACACTGGAACATTCGCAATCCAAACATTTTCGCTACGCACGTAGCTTTTTGTCATTTTGTGAAGCAGTTTTTATACAATTAGTGAAAACACAACCTCAACTCCATCTCTTCGGAAAGAAAATCGTAGGTTTTAACAGTTTTTACTCTCTCTCTCTCTCTGAACTTTTAATGCATATTCTGGTCTTTTTCTTGAACTTAAAACAAATGCTTCTTTGCGATAATCATTTTGTCTTTACGATAGTTTTCGTTTTGAAGTACTACAGAGGTGAAGCACATGTCAAAAAAGAAAAGTTACAGAGATAAATTCCGTCGGTGTACCTTAATCGGTAAAGCATTCAGCTCCGGAGCGCAGAGGGATGCGAATTCGTCGCCGTCACAGGCAAATTTGTAGGTTTCTCACATCCTGTGTATTCTTTACGGACATCTTTCACGTAACGACTTTATTAAAATATGAGATTTATTTCCTAATGCAAGCAATGAAATTTTGCTCCGGGGCCTTGCAATGAAATTTCGCCCTGGGCCTCGCGAAAGCTCCATCTGGCCCTGACGCCTAGTGGCCCAAAACATCTAAAGTTGCCTCTGGGTAATACCCAGCCTTTATGTTTGCTAATCGTAGCACCTCTTCTTCTTTCGATTTGAAGACTTTCCTCCAATTTCCATTTTACACAGTGCTGTTGATGTGAGAGAATATTTAAAGAGTCTCAGTTAATTGAATGTCCGGTAGAAAATAATTTTCTACCGAATTAAAATAAGTATTATTAATAATAATTAAAAAATAATTTATTATTATTTTTACAAAATAATAATTAAAATAATTATTAATTTGTGTGACAGTGCCTGTCATACAAAATATTTTTTTAAGGATGTTAAGCTGAAATACGTGAATGAAAAATATATTTAACATATTTTTAATAAAACACAACCGCATACATTTAAGAAATCGTATACTCGTGCAATAGAAAAAATCGCATTGGGCATCCATTCTATTTAATATGAAATAAACACTCCATCCCTAGCCAGCCTGCTCCGAGTGAGGAAGAAGTAAGCGTTAAAGTGCTGCTATCTGTCGGCAGATGTGAAAGATGACAACACGTAAGTTGTGTATCCATCTCGTTATGTTACTGTTTCTACTGCTCCTTAAAAAAATCTACAGGTAAGTTAATTGCGTCTCTACACCGAATTATGTATTCCGAATGAAAACTTTTGTTTCCGCATGAATCGGAATCTGTCTATCTGGCAGAATAAATCAATTACATTGCCAGGAAACAGCTGCCTAATCATGCGAATCAACAACTCTAAATAGTATTCTAAGGAATGAGGACATTTCCGCCGGAATAAATTTCCCGGAATGTGGTCTGCCAAATGATTTTTTCGATTACCCTCTGTTAGCTTACATTTGAGTTGACATCAATTGCTCTCCAACAGTGGCATAGCCAGAAACTTTTTAAGGGGAGTGGGGGTAGGGGAGATTTGGTTGATTGGTGAAAACCTACTTTTTAGATTTGGTTCATTGGTGAAAGCCTCATATATGCATAACATCATTATCATCTTCATTGTAATTTATTATCAATCCATTGCTGGACGAAGGTCTCTCCACGTTTCTTCCACAACGGTCTGTCTTGTGCCAGTCTCCTCCACGTTACTCCTGCATACTTTCGAATTTCATCCACCCATCTCCTATGTGGTCTTCTTCTCGGTCTTTTCCTGTCCCTTGGAATACAATCTAAAATTTCGGCTGTCCATCGATGGTCGGTCCTTCTGGCAATATGTACAGCCCATTGCCATTTCAGAGATTTTACTCTGATCATGTTGTCTTCCACTCTGGTCATTTTTCTGATCCACGAGTTCCTTTTCTTATCTGTCCTGGTTATACCAAGCATGCACCTCTCCATGCTGCTTTGAGTTGTCTGCAGCCTTTGTATGTCTCTTTTAGTTAAGGTCAACGTCTCTGCACCATACGTAAGCACTGGAAGATGCATTGATTAAACACTTTTCTTTTAAGACACAATGGCATATTGCTCTTGAAAATTACAATATTTCTTCCAAAAGCTCTCCAGTCAAGTTTTATACGCCGATTAATTTCTTCATCAATGTGACCCTCACTTGATATCTGTTGTCCAAGATAAACGTAGGTATCGCTAATCTCCAGCTTTTCTCCATTAATCGGTAAATCATTTCCTGTAAAAACATTGTACATCACTTTTGCCTTCTGAAAGTTCATTTTTAATCCCACTTCTTTACTCTTGTCAGCAAGTTCCTGGATCATACTCTGCAGCTCTGATGGGGTAGTTGCAAAAATGACTACGTCATCAGCAAAACGAAGGTGGGTTAGATAATCTCCATTAATATTTATCCCTTTGTGTTTCCAGTTCAGTGATTGATGGGAGATCTGGTGTCACCTTGTCTCACCCCCTTTCCAAGTTTTATGTGTGCTGTATTCTCAAACAGTCGAATCTTTGCACTTGCATTTTCATAGATGTTATTGATAATATTAATGTATGCATCTTCAATACCGCAGGATTTCAAAGCCATTGTAACTGCTGATGGTTTCACCGAATCAAAGGCCTTTTCATAAACGATAAAAGCCATGCATAACGGAAGTTTATATTCCCTCACTCTTTCAATAAGTACTCTCAGTACGTGGATATGATCTATAGTGCTCTAGCCACTCCTGAATCCAACTTGTTCTCTCGACTGAGCCATGTCCAGTGTTACCTTCAAGCTGTGTGAAAGAACTTTAGTGGAGATTTTATAAACCACTGATAGGAGGCTGATAGGTCTGTAGTTCCTGAGATCCTCAGTGTCACCTTTTTTATGTAGCAGGACCATTGTAGCATTGTTCCAATCCTCGGGAGTCTTCTCTTCATTAAGGCATCGAGTGAAAACTTGAGCGAGTACTGTTTCGATTTCTCCACTTGCTTCTTGTATGATGTCTACGGTAATTCCATCTTCTGGAGCTTTTTCCTGCTTCATGTTCTTGGTTGCATGTGCAACTTCTGCTGGGTGGTCTGGAAGAACTCTGGTACTGGTAACTTTCATAATGTCTGGAGTACATGTATCATCCCTTTCATATAATTTGGAGTAGAAATCTTTCACTCTTGTCAAAATTTCAACTTTATTTCATGTTACAGAACCATCTTCTTTTCTCAGTGCCATAATCTGTTTTTTATATATATATCGCTTTAAATTCATACTCAATCCACCCTCAAGGGGGAAGGGGGTCCAGACCCGAAAACCTCCCCTTAGCTACGTCTCTGCTTTCCACATCATGACGATATCAAGAGGAACATGTGGATTATGGAAGCACGATGCAAGTGTACGGGGAAACATATCTATAAAAGGCTTGAAGCGTACTTCTCCCGACATCTTAATTGTCCAAGGCGAATAAACACTTGCAGCCCCGGTGGCTCAGTAGTCTAAGCGATGGCTTCTGATCATTCGTCCGAAAGGGGTCCGGGTTCGAATCCCGATGAGGCATGGATGTTGTGTTTGTTTTACGGCACTGGCTCTCTCCCTTCCCTGGAACCAGTGGCCCTAAATTATAAACGGGCGACTGCTTACAGCCCATTGAGTTGCTCACAATGGTCGTTAAACCTTCAATCAATAAAAAAAAAAAACTTTTAAAAGAAGGCGATACAAGTCCACCCGAAATGTCATTTTGTGAACTTCGGAATATCTTGATATCAGACGAAATTCCTGCCATTCATCACGAAATGCACGTGTGCTTCGTCGGGTGCAATTTCATCAAACAACCTCATCTAAAACAAAAGAACACTTGCAAACTGAGTAAAAAAAGGCTTCAAAACAACTAACAAGCGGGCTCCCGCTAGCTAACACACGCACAAAAAGGTGCTAAATAACACGCACTACAAACACACCGGGGTTAATAGGCAATAATTAGCGCTGACGTGCTGCCATCTGTCGGCCGTTCAGTAACTACTATATTTTTGAGTGCGGCTAGGTTTCGAAGTATAATCCACAAATGTTTTTTGTTTTGAACAAAAATAAATGAAATATTTGGTTACTTACTTATAAAAATCATGGGCAACAGGGAACATCAAAACACACATCCCTGTTCCAAACAAGGCAATGAAGAAAAATAACTGTGAAGAATCTTCACAGTTGAAGATAACATTTCACAATACCAATTCCATTGTCTCTAGCAGACGCTAATGGTGCACCTGGAATTTTTTATAAAAACGTTCTAAAACTTAAGAATTTTGTAAACATTACTAATATTTTAATGAAGTGATTTCAATTTAGCGAAGAGTTAAAGGTTGCTTTTGTTGAACACTTTGCAAAATTAATTTTAAAAAAGGTGATATCCACAAAGTCTTTGGCTTTAAAAAAAACCGTTGCCTTTGTTGAACGCTGCAGAAAAAATAATATTAAAAGAGATAAAAGGAGATAATACCAAAATATATGGCTTTGAGAAAAAAAAACAAAAAAAAACAGGAAAGATTAAAATTTGAATTTCCCTATAATGATACAATTATGTCTTTGCAATGGAACTCACATGGCAACAGGCAGAGACCATCTCGTGAGTTTTTCAAAAACACTATACGTTACTGTCACTGAGTGAAGGCTTGATCATGTGGAAAACTTGGAATAATAATTCATGCAAACGCTTTTCAACAACTTCAAGCAATTCAAGCTACAAATTTGCTCGCAATGGCAAAATGTAAATATTAATTTTCACAAAGCTTCAAAGGACGAAGGGAGCCTGATTCAGAGGCCTCGAAAACTAGACGGCTTGCACTCGCCCCTAATTATTTCTCAGTGGCGACGCCAACATCCCAGAAGTGAAAGGATTGAAGTGCTCTTAGTGGTAAGCTGACCAGATATCCCGAATTCTTGAGGAGAGTCCTCGAATTTAGTTTACTGTCCCCAAAAACGTCTTATGCCTTTGGGGACGAAAATTGTCCTTAAATTTTGATGCTTTTCCTCGAGTGTCCTCGAATTTACACTCCCTCATTAGCTCGTTAGATTTCTAATGAAGAATGTTCTTAAAAATAGTTTCGTTGTACTAATTTTCCAACATGCTTCTTGTGAAAACAAATTTTGACAATTTTTCCCCCTTTTTTCCGAGTTTAACGACCACCGTGAGCATCTCAAATTACTTAAGGTAAAGCATTTCACTTTTGATAATATGTTCTCGCCATCATAATTCTACTTTGTCAATACAAATTACCAACATTCTATAAGATATATCCTTTTAAAACATAAATTTTCATATGTAATAAATACCACACTTATTGAAGTAATGCAGTTTTGTGACAAAAAGATATGCATATTTATTTTGAGTACGTATTTGTACCCAAATGAACTGCCGATTTGGGGACGACACACCCTTTTGTCTTCAAATCAGTGTTCCAATATCTGGTCACCTTAATTAGTGGGCTAAATATCGTATGCAGGGCACACAATTTGAAGTGCTTGGCTGCAATTTTGCCAAAAGAATCCGTTTATATGGATTTCTCCTGATCTTGATGATGTTATTCCCATTAAAAAAAAAATATCAGGACTACTCTTCGTAGATAATTTATGCTATGCATCATTCGCATGTCAAGATCTTTGTGGGTGTGAAATAAAACGAGTTATTCGACAATTGTTTACGTGCACCTATTCGAGTCACTCATGACCACACCGAGCCACAATCCGGTACTACTAACCTCTCCACGGTAATCGTCAGTAAAATGCGAAAGACTATCTCCATTTTTGAAGGGATGCCTGAGCTTTCCTGTATATACTAAGTGGGATTAAATCATAACAACAATAAGATTTACTAATTCCTGACACTGAGCGATATTTTGGTAGGTAGATTATATAATGAATGTTATTGTCGTAAAACCAATGACAGAAACCATGAGTCATATAAGTAAATATTTGCTAATCTGTGGCGGCAATGGTAAGTATTTTGACCGTTTAGTTTTTCAAAAACAATATTTATTATTATTATATATTTTCCAGATTTAGGCGAACGTAAGAAACAACCCTGACACCGATGAAATGTGATGTAGCAACGAAAGTCCATCTGCGCATGCGCAAGGTAAAATCTGACCTAAAGATAGAAAGGAAAGCTGAACCGCAAGTGTGTAAGTGAGGAGTAGGATTGGTAACTTTTGGTCTAGGATATCTACAGGGTACATACACCCCATTGTGTTATATATCACTTCAAAATCCTCGTCAATAGCAGGTAACCTTCCTTGTGTGGTCGAGACGAAGCCAAATTTCACTACGATGCACCGTTTTCATAGCATCAAAAATGAATTTTTGTAATGGCTTTTGTCACATTTAGCATGCTGTTCTCGTAATTTACGCAGATTGCCATGAGTTATTGTTACATTTATATACAACGTGATGAAAAAATGTTCGGCGATAGTTCAGTAACATATGTTGTTGAATGACATTGAAATTAACTATTGCTGCATCACTTCATGGGACAGCATTCAAAAATCAGATTTCAACACTGGGCTTAAATACTTTCGTTACCCAATTTTGTTGCATCGAAATTGTTGCTTGAGGTTTGCTTTACTGCTGTTGAGAAAGATGCATAGCATATATACATACTATACCGTGCAAATTAATTGGGAGAAGCTATTTTATTCTCAGAATTGTAATGTGATCGCCAGTTGATGTTCGAAACCCACGTAAACCAGTTTTATCAGCTGTGAGGTGGTGTGACTGTTAGAACTTGATAGTAAGAATGTGGTTTGATCGGTTTTAAACAGGAAATAGGCACTTCAGCTTCAGTTGTGAGCTTTTGTGTGGGACAGGTGGATGTTAGTTTTTGCTCTCTGTGAATACGTGTTGCTTTCGTGTATTGAAAAATAGAAATTTCCCCAAGGAAGCGTGCAAAAATAATTTCTCTGAAGGATCACACTTCTATGACAGTGAGATATATCGCTTCTGCAGTTGGTGTAGGCAAATCAAGTGCATCAAGTCTGCTTACGCGATACAATGCATCTGGATCATCATCTCCAAAAAGGAGAGGTAAATGTGGAAGAAAACGAAAAACAACTCCACGAACCGATAAATCAGAAATAGTAAAATGAATCCAAAAAAACAACAACAAGCACCGACCTTCAAAGAGATTTATTGGCCAATGGTTGTGATGTTCCTGATTCAACTGTACGCAGTAGGCTTCTGGAAATTGACCGGAAGGCAAGCAGATCAACGAAAAAACAATATTTGAATGCGAAAATGAAGATAAAACGTTTAGCATGGGCCAAAAAATGTAAATCATGGACTACTGACGATTGGAAAAAGGTAATTTTCAGTGATGAAACTCATTTATTTGTGCAGGGTTACCAAGCAAATGTCGTTAGACGAAGCAACTGTGAACCCTTAAGACCTGAGCGTGTCAGGTCTTAAGGGTTCACAGAACTGTAAACAACAAAAAAAAAACTTAACAAGTACAAACAAGGTGTTCCACAAAGGAAATGGCATGTATGCGGAGTTAAAAGAAGTTTTTAAATTGGACCTTTAGAAGCAGAGATGTCGAGAAAAACATATTAAATATTTGTTCCCTTCAGCGGGGAAAATGTGCATTATTTTGGGAAGGAAATGTGTGCAAAATGTTTTCGTAGTTAGTAGTGTCTGACCGAAATTTTTTTTTCCATTAGGGTTTTTCGTCTCGCAGATATTGCTGCAAATGTGCCGTAAACTGAAACGTAAATTTACGCTCTGTAGTGGCACACTTGTGCGAGAAAAAAATTGAAATTTTATGCAAACCATTTTGCACCACAAATGCTCTCCTACAAAGAAAGTTTTCAAATTGAACCCTTAGGAGCAGAGATATTGCCAAGAGTAAGATATATATCTACGCCTCCGGTGGAAAATATGCACTATTTTAAGCAGTAGGTATTCTCAAAAGTTGTTTCGTAGTGAGAGGTATCGGTCCACGAAAGAATTTTGTACACCGAGTTTCCAGAAGCCCAGATTTTGCTGAAAATAAATCAGAAAGAGAAAAATACGCTAACGCCCCTGGTGGCCAAAACATTTTTTGCCAAAAATTATATGCAGAACGTTTCCCACCGGGAGATCTATTCGATGAAGATAGAATTTTTCAAATAGGACTTTTAGAAGCCTAGACATCGGGAAAATAGCAATTTACCTTTGCGCCCCCCCCCCCCCCCCCGCAGATAATCTACGCATTTCTTAAAAAAGCAACTGTACCCAAAATAGTCTTCGTTATAAATGGCATCGAAAGGAAAAAGTAAAATTTGTCAATCAGGCATTAGAAGAAAATATATGGAATAAAACGTATTTTCAATTAGATAGCATCTGCATTTACGCCCTGTAGCGGCAATTATGCATAAAGAAAAAACGGAAAGGAAGGATCATCGTTCTCACATTTCAAGCAGGAGGCCATGGTATTTGCGTTCTGTGTCCCATCCAGTGCTGGTGAGAAAGACTGTCTAACGGCGATATTACTTACACATTCCTCAGCGCTGGCAACCCGTCGTGCTGGTACCACATTTGTTAATTAAACAGCTGCAAAGGCAAATTTTCTAAGAAATCTGCTACATCCTATCTTAGCAGATGTAAATACCATTCAGCGTCCAGATGATCTTGATAACAACGGAAAAAAACGGGGGCTGGTTACCCTAGTGGCTACAATAAATGTTGGTGGACCATCTGACTTGATCTTCCAGTACAGATTGTCCTGTGGCCAAAGTGCTCATCATGTCTGTTCACGGCACCAACTTGTGTGAACTACGATTTCATAAAATATTAGACCAAAAAATGTGGTTCCTCTTCAAACGCATTCAACTCAAAATTAGAAAATTCCAGAAGTTTCTCTGGATCTTCAGGATGCAGTGCCTGCTGAAAATGGCACGAATAGAGATAGGAGTGCCGCCGTTGCAAAATTTACAACACTCGCTGGTGACCCAGTCCACTCTCCTCGCCAACTTTCCGAAACATGAAGCAGGAATGTGTAAGCACGTATACCAGAACTTCCGTATCGCCCCGTCGTGGCAACGTGTACTTCCAGTATAGCGCAATCGACAAAATGCATTTCTGATGGTCCTATGAACAGCTTGTTGCTGTTTCTCCAAAGCGAGAAGGATAGCCCCTATGTAAAAATGTAATTGACCTTGTTGCTGTTTCTCCAAAGTGAGAAAGATAGCACCTATGTAAAAATGTACTTGACCTTGTTGCTGTTTCTCCAAAGCGAGAAAGATAGCCTCTATGAAAAAATGTAATTGACCTTGTTGCTGTTTCTCCAAAGCGAGAAAGATAGCTCCTTTTTCCGCTAGACGAGCGTTCTAGTTGCTTTCACCATAAACCAAAATCATTTCCCAAAATTCCTCGTTCGTAAATGTAGACATTGTTCGTAAGGAAAATACGATCGCACAGGGCCTTCGTTAAACCTACGACCAGAACAGTGGTTCGGTCCTGAAAGAAGAAGTGGCTTGACACTCCGAAGATCGGCCAGGGGTTATCGACTCCACCAGGTGTGTGGGGTGGGGGGACGCCAACAAACCTTTGAAATCGAATATATATACCAGCAACCTGTATATATATATATATATATATATATATATATATGTGTGTGTGTATGTGTGTGTGTGTGTGTGTGTACTGTCAGATACCCACTTCACTGGCTATTTCTGAGGTGGTTTCGGTGAACAAAAGATCTACGGATTTGTGCATAGCTACCATGAAAAAATAAATAAATAAATAAATAGAGAGGGAAAAGAAGAAGACAGAGAAAAACGTAGTTTATATTATTATTTGTTTTAAAAAATGTCGATTTCGATTGATGACGATTGAATAAATAAATTTAAAAAAATCCGATTCAGTTAGGTAAAAAGTAGCCTTGCACGAGCCAGGCCTCGAGTGCACTCCTGAACCAGAAGCACAACTACAGAAAACAGCTGCTTTCGAGCACCAGGCACTGATTGACAAAACTGGGTACATCGCTTTTAAATACAGTAGATTCTGGTTAATTGGGGCAGCAGTTTATTTGAGTAAGTTCTTGAAGAACATTCCAATTTATCTCTTTGAGATAAAGCTTTACATAATTGGGACAGCCACTTAATTGGATCAACGTGTTCTTGCCCTAATGTGTCCCAATTAATCGGTATCTTGCTGAACGAGTAGGTCATGCGAAACCGGATATGTACATAAATTTGCTGAGAACAGAGGGAATCACTGGCTGCCTGGATGTGTAACTTTTGAAAAGTTACTTTTTATCCTCTGTTTCGGGACAAACATATGGCACACTATTTTTGCAACGTAAAAATAGACCTATGTAAAAATGTAACTGACCTAATTGCTGTTTCTCCAAAGCGAGAATGATAGCCCCCTTTTTCTCTCCCAATGAGGGCGAAGGTATACAACGTTTTTTCATCATGTAGCACCACAGGGGTTTCCTACACACCTACACAAAAAGTAGTAAGCCAACTATTATATACACTGGCGGAAAGTGAAAAAAGAACACCAAGAAGGAGACGTCTGATACCAACGAAATTTATACAGCATAATAACGGAATACAGAAGATAACGTGATCAAAACATTATGGCAAAATACAGCTGTATTTGCTGGTAAACTGTAAAACAACATTTCCATGTAACATGGTTAGTACGAGGTTGAACCGCCATGAACTGTGTCACACTGTGCAATTCCGGCATGGAATCTGTCGTACGGATGTTGGATGTAAGTTTGGGGTATTGAGTTCCAAGCATCCTCAACCTGGATGCGTAAATCGGGGATGGTCGTGGCTGGCAGTGGAGACCGGATAAGTCGTTGTCCCATAAAATTCCACACGTGCTCAATGGGGGACAAATACGGTGAACGTGCAGGCCATGGAAGTTGTCTCACACCCTGAAGTGCATGTTGCGTTGCACGTGCCGTGTGTGGGCGTGCGTTATCTTGCTGGAAAACACCACGATGGACCGACCTTACAAATGGCACAACAGCGGGCTGAATGATGTTGTTGATGTAGGAGGTGCTGTTTAACGTACCCGGTAAAAACACTAGTTGTGTACGGGAGTGATAGCTGATCGCTCCCCACACCAGGAGACCAGGTGTAGGCCCTGTGTGTCGCTGGCGGATGCAAGAAGGGTGGAGACGCTCCCCTGTGCGTCTGCGAACACGAATACGGCCATCGAAGGCTCCCAAACAGAATATGCTTTCATCGCTGAACACAACAGATCGCCATTGCGTTCTCCAGTGCAGACGTTGGCGACACCACTGCAGCCGTTCCTGACGGTGGCCTGGAGTCAGAGGTATACATGCCAGAGGCACACGTGCACGTAGTCCTGCATCCAGTAGACGGTTGCGGATTGCTCGCACAGTCACCTCAGGTGCAACGGCAGCTCGGATTTGCGTCGCAGTGAATGTTCTGCTTGACAACGCCACTCTTCTTATGCGTCGATCGGTCCGCTCATCATTCCGTCTGTGACTCCCGGTTCCACGTCTTCTCGTGTGGGAATGTTCCTCGGACCATCTACGCCACCATCGTACCACCACCGACACTTCCCGTCCAATTCGCTCTGCAATACGACGATACGACCAGCCGGCCTCGCGGAGTCCGACTAGACGACCTCGCTCAAAGTCCGATAACTGCTGAAATCGTACACGTCTTCCATGTCCAGGTATTGCAGCGTCTTCAGGGTCTTCGCACGTGTCCGTACGCCGACGACTGATTACATTCACTTTGCCGTACTCCTTAAATACCACCGACCATAATTTGCATATTATACCGTGCTGTGGCGTAAGCGCTCACCGGTTGGTCCCGAAATTAACATCACACCCACGTAAACTCGACCCCATTAACATATGTAAATTTCATTATCGTCCGCCAATTCCTTCTTGGTGTTCTTTTTTCACTTTCCGCCAGTGTAGTTCTAAAGATATTGGCCAGGTCCACGACTTTCCTTGCTACCCTATATAGCAGTAGCATTTGCGTTTTTAAAACGTTTCCAAGGAATCGTCCCGCCCCATTTACCCTTCGCAATAACAACAGTCCTGCAGAACTTCAAAGATTGCACGCGCATATCATGAGTGTTATTTAATGCTGCTCAAATTACGATGGTATCATTACAACTGGGACTCGTTTCAGGAGCGAGCACTGGGCAGAAAAGGTATATCTTTTATGTAACACCATTTTTTAGTTGTGCCTTTTCTGTTTCTTTCGGAATTCATTTCTCACTGCCGGAAAAAAAAAACAAGTTTTCATTTTAGTTCTAAAGATTTTTCAATACAAAGAAGAAATTTGACTCTCACAGCAACAAAGTGTACTCACAGATTACAAACACAAACAACTTAATTCACCAGCTTTCCATTAAAAGTAAACCGTAAGACACGCATCTGCAAACATTAGAATGTATAACCTTGGTGAGAGTGGCACGTGGGTGCCCAACCGTGTGAGGTATTCAAGAAAAAAATGAGGGATAGTCGCCAGAATTGTAAGAGCCCTCAGGCAACAAAATAATGAATCGGAAACAATGTTACATGAAAATTGCTCAACTGAGTTGGTTCACTGTACTCAAGAAAACTAACTGATTGACTTCGCCACTACTTAAAATCAAGGTGACATGGAATTCGAATATTTGAATAGCATCATATGGACTTTGCCAGCTCTGAGAAACTGCAGTTGATTTTCGTTGGGGGAAAAGGATTATATACAGATGTGCTTAATTCATATTCGAATTTGAATCTGGTTTGCAAAGTGAAAAAAAAAAAAAAAAAGATTCAATCATGATGTAGGAATCTGAACACTATGTGCGGTGTCCACGAGCTCGACTACTTCTGTGCTAACCAAACAGCCCATTCATGAATTTCAGACGGAAGAGACGAAAATGGAAGGCGTTTCTCTAGCTGCAGGTATTGGCATCATCTTGATACCTCCCGCTCTTCAGGGCACTTCCATATTCGTATCATTTAACAATTGTTCAACTGATATCCTTCCGCGTCGCATTTGAGATGTTTTTTAGTAGTAGACACTTCATCCTGCTTGTCGCAAAACGTTTTTTATCCCAGGCAAAGATTGTTATTGTCATTTTCACGACGAAACCTTACAAAAACCGAAACTGAATTCTTGAAACAATTCGTTTTAATTTTTCATCATCGGTTTCCCTTCCGGCCCGCAGGCAGCCGTTACTGATCTCTCTTCTGTTACAAAACGGTTTTGATGGGCAACCTGCTTTACCGAAAATTAAACAAAAACAAATCACATATCAGCTTGGTCCAATCACCAAACATAAAATGAATAGCGAGTAAAATGATCTTATAACGTACATTATGTAGTAGTAAGGCCGGAGAAGGTCAGGTGTTTATCCTGGAATTTCAAATTGGAGGGGTACTGAAAAAGTTTAAGGGTTCACAATTTCCCCCTATTGGCGCAAATGTTCATTTGCATTTCACATGATATCTCCGCCTGTAAATGTCCGGTCCAGAAAAACACTTTTTGCACCAAATAGCCGTAAATACTCGTTAGATTTAAATTCTTCCATGCATTTCAACTTTACTTGATGCATATTTTTCAGGCTAAATCTGACACTTATTGAAGTGATTTCAGATTGTAACGTCCTCTCTATCGTTATTAACTTATTGAGAGTTAGGGAGAGGTAGGAGGGGTGGTTTTCTGACAGTTGACTTTTCTTGGAGCAGTGAAGCGTCACTCTTTGAGCTTTCAAAAAGGCGTACTTTTGAAGTGTTGCCTTTGACGTCGCCTTTAAAACCGAGACGATATGAATTCTCGTAGGCGTGTTATATGATCATTTTGCGATATGAGGTATAGCTCTTTTTCTAGGGCTCCTTGCTCGAGTGTCTGGTGGGACGTCGCTATGGCCCGGCAATCTCTTCGGGTGATAAGTATAGGTAGTTCTACTCAGCGCTTCACTGCCTGCCGCTCATCTCTTTCCTGCTACTGTCCGTCCACCATTCAACTAGGTGCTTTCAAAATCCCGATAAAAAACGCTGCTTGCCTCTTATAGCTGCAATCACACCACGGTTTTCCGTGCATTTCCAGCCTAGTTGAGGCAAAACATTTCCGCTAGGTGTTGTCAACTTAACTTTTTTGATTTGATGATTTCTCAAATTCTACACGTCGGAATGGAAAAAATTCGTTCGATATCAGTTATCTGTAACCTAGATTAGTATTTTCCAGCTAAATTGCGGGGCAATATTTTTGCGTTTCGCACGACATCTCTATGCTTTTGGGGATCTTATTTGAAAAGTGTTTCTATTGAAAATACACTGCTGGCAACCCAATATCCAACAATAAAAGAAAGCATCCGATTGGCCTGAAATTCGCAGCATGCGTCGCCCGCGAGAGAACATGCAAACGATTGCGCCCGGCACGCCACCGAGAAGCACTATAAGAAGGGTGCACAGAAGGCGGGGTGTAAGTAGTGGAAGTGTGTTGTACTGCCGGACATGTGCGTGGGAAGCTTCCTGATGCCTCGTCGCAGAACACGGCAGTCATTCCAGCACGTTTCGGAGTTCGACAGAGGACGAATAGTGGCTTATCGCGACAGCGGTTTATCGTACCGAGACTTCGGCGCCCGTGTGGGACGACATCCTGCCACAGTGAGGCGAGCAGGGATTCGGTGGGTGTAGGAGGGACAGACGGACCGACGTGAGCGATTGCCGCAGCCGCGGCACACCACCGAAAGAGAGGACCGGCATGTTGTGCGGCGGGCATTGACGGCTCGCACCGCCACATCACGAACGTTAGGGCAGGAATTAAGGTGTGTTGCGCAACAACCTGTGTCAGCACGTACCATTCGACGTCGTCTGTAGGAGCGGGGATTTTTCGTACGGTGCCCATTGCTCCGATTACCATTGACGTTACACCACCGGCGAGTGCGGCCGCAATGGGCCGTTGAACGCCGCACCTGGACTATGGAACGGCAAGACATTGTCTTCTCCAACGAATCCCGCTTCTGCATGCAACACCACGATTGTAGGATCCGCGTGTGGCGGCACCACGGCGAGAGACTGTATGACGCCTGCATTATGCATCGAAATACCGGTCCTTCGCCAGGCGTTATGGTTTGGGGCACAATTGGCTATGACACCAGCACCCCTCTGGTACGCATCGCCAGTACACTCAACAGCCACCGCTACATCTCCGACGTTTTGGAGCCTGTAGTCCTCCCTTACCTGCAGAACCTGCCAGCGGCCACGTTTCAACAGGACAACGCGCGCTCGCACGTGGCACGCATCGTGCAACAATTCTTCACGGCCCACCAGGTGTCACTACTGCCGTGGCCCGCCTGTTCTCCCAACATGTCGCCCATCGAACATGTCTGGTCGCTGATCGGCAACCGAGTGGCCCGGCAAGCACCACCCGCGGCTACGCCTGATGAACTGTGGCAATGTGGAAGCAACCTGGACCGACATAACCCAAGCCCACATCCAAAGCCTTTTTCGTTCGATGCCGCGGCGTGTAGCGGTCGTTATTGCCAGCCATGGGGGCCACACGAACTATTGGTGTCTGCGTGTTCCGCAAGTCGCACGGGCCTGTAAGCTCAATCGTTTCATCTTTGAATCTGTTGTCATGTGTCCAGTAAATCTGGCTTTGCTATCTTGTGTCCTTCTTGGTGTTGCAGTTTGGGTGGCCAGCAGTGTAGTTTACACTGTGATCAAGATTATCCACAAATTTTCCAGCTTCTGAAAACACAAGCATTTCCCGCTAGGTGCCGTACATATGTTTGTTTGTATGACATAATAACACTCCTTGAAAAGATCACACTGCAGATTTTTTCTATCTTTTTTTTTTTTTTTTTTTTTACTTTGCGCAAATTTTCCCGCTTTGTGGGATGTGGGAATCTCAGCAGTTTTGGTCCTACATCTGAGCAGTTGCATCAACGGCATTGCAGTATATTTGCACTCAACATCATTTCCTTCCTTTATGTTGGATTAGAAATTATTTTTAAACGCATAGCTGACACCATGAATATTCGGGTATTTCTCATGGGTACTTGATGAGTCTTACTAGGTGGCGTAAACATACATTTGTATAGTGCAAAATATCTCCGCTGCACCTTGGATTGGAAAAGAATTTTCATACGAAAAGAATTTTTACTTATATTCCAGAATCTTCTGGAAAAAACATTTACTCCTGCCAAATACCTACGGCATATTTCGCTTAGCACGGTATTTCTCCTAATTCAAATAGGTTTGCGCGAATTGTTGTTTTTACAGACACAACAAAGAACATGCTTTCGCGAAAATATTGGGCTCTCACAAGACTGCTGGTTACACACTTTAAAATTTCTCCAGCTGACCAGGATGGAGATTTTTTAACAAAATCGTGAATTCGGAGGCATCTCTATTGTTAAAAAGTAGTTTAAGAAAAGCAGGTTCAAGATTTTTTTCACATCCTGAAAACTTCCTTTGATGCAAATTTCCCCGCTAGATGGCGGTTTTCATTTAAATTTTTCATATCATTCACGGTCAAAAGTAAGCAAGCCGGACAAAGCTTTCCAAATTTATATTCCGTACTTGCACAACAATTGTCTAGCGAATCAGTAGCACAGCCAGAATTTAGGCTTACAGAAGGATCCATGTCAGTTGGAATCAGTGCCGTATCCGGGTAGGAGCTAGGAAGGGGAGCTGAACAATATACACTGAAGTGCCAGAAAAACTGGTACAGACGAGCTTATGCAAAATACATAGCAACGTCACCTATGCGCATACTCGGTTGCGTCCGCCATTGTGTATATAAAGCGATAGACATCCTTGCTAGCTGTCAGAGTTGTTTTCGGCATGAGAATGACAAGTAATAACAATTTAAGCGATTTTCAACGCGGTGTCATAGTTGGCGCTCGTGAGATGGGCCATAGCATTTCGCAGGTAGAAACGAAGTTCGGATTTTCACGGACGACCATTGCAAATGTTTACCGTGACTACAAGAATTCCGGCAAAACCTCCAACCTACGATACCAGTGTGGCCGTAAAAAGGCATTGGGTGAACGTGGCCAATGTCGGCTGTCAAGAATCGTTTCACGCGATAGGCGTGCAACATTCTCGCAGGTATCATCGGAATTCAATGCTGGAGACTCAACAAGCATCAGCGTCCGGACTGTGCAACGTACCCTGCACGATGTGGGCTTTGGGAGCCGACGCCCAACTCGAGTGCCCTTGATGCGTGCACGACACAGCGCTATGCGCCTCGCTTGGGCACGGCAACACCGCCACTGGACACTTGATGACTGGAAACAAGTAGCCGGGTCTGACGAGTCGTATTTCTAACTGTATCGGACAGATGGAAGGATTCGTGTGTGGCACAAACTCCGTGAAGCCATGAATTCAGCCTGTCAACAGGGAACTGTACCGGATGGTGCGGTGGGGGTCCGTAATGGTATGGGGTGTGTTTAACTGGACTTCACTGGGACCCCTAGTACGTCTACAAACGTCTGTAACCGGCCAACGCTATGGGCACATCCTTTCTGACGAGGTACACCCGTTCATGTCCTGCATTCATGCTGATGGGTTGGGCCTGTTCCAACAGGACAATGCACTTCCACCCAAGTGTCGGGACGCCACATTATGGTTAAAGGAGAATTCACCTGAGTTTGGGGTGTTGCCATTCCCACCCAAGTCCCCAGAACTGAACGTGATAGAACACATTTGGGATGCCATGCAACGCGTTATTGAACACAGGAATCCGAGACCTCGGAATACACCCGAATTGTGGAACGCTCTGCAAGAAGTATGGTGTGCATTGCCTACAGCATATTTCCAGAAGCTAGTGGAGTCCATGCCCCGTCGTATTTCTGCAGTCCTGCGCTCCCTTGGGGAACCTACCAAGTATTAGACAGGTGCACCAGTTTTTCTGGCACTTCAGTGTATGTTCCATAAAACTCTCAGACAGATGATTGAGGACAAATAAAAAGAAGCATGTCATTTGTTCATTCATTCTAGGTTGCAAGAAAAAAACGCCTTACGTGATTAAGCAACATTTAAAAAAACCGCAAATGTGCGCAATATCTGTCAAAATAACCTAAACAACTTTTAATATATAACAACTTTTAATAATTCTGCAGAACTGTGTCACTATGCAGAAACGCACGTATTATTAGCACACAATTATAAACATTTAAAAAATGTATGGGGTTTTTTTCGGGGTTTAACGATAACCGTGAGCAACTATAAGGGCTACAAGCAGTTGCCCGTCCCTAAATTGGGGTGACAGGTTCCAGGGAAGGGAAAGAGCCAAAATCGTAAGACAAATTTTTTTCTAAACTTTTTCTAAATGTCTCATTCAGAACTCGAACCCGAGCCCACTTGGACGAAAGGTCAGAAGACAGCGCTTAGACCACCTGCACTCTCGGGGCGGCAGAGGTGTGATTTCACAGTGCTTATGAACAAGATCAATTCCTTAACAATGCAAACACTTTCCAAATTCAATACGTACCCTCTGTTTAAAATTTTTTCACAGTTGCTGTTTCGCAAGTTCCCACGACATGAAAGTATGGACGTATACAATTCAGTTTCTCAAAGAAAACATAAAGGTATCGCTGAATTCCTTTTAGTACTTTTAAACCGCTTGCTTCTATAACTGTGTGACCTTTTATTATACTGTTAACAATATATCAGTGTAATAAAGTTAAGTACATAAAACTAAGAATGAAAAGAAAGAGAACTTGGTGAAGCATGCCTATGTCTTCATCGCTATGGAATAGAACATGTAGCACTAAATTAGACGTGGGCACTTGACGTGATGGACTCAGCAATAGCTGATTTTGTTTGGAGGTTTAACGACGACTGTGAGCAACTCAGTGGGCTGTATAAGCAGTCGCACATCCCTAATTTAGGGCCACTGGTATTAATTTAGGGCCAGAAGGGAGAGAGCCAGGGCCGTAAGACAAATATTTTTTTTATTGGAAATTTAACGACCATCGTGAACAATTCAATGGGCTATAAGCAGTCGCCTGTCCTTAATTTAGGGCCACTGACTCCAGGTAAGGGAGAGAGCCAGGGCCGTAAGACAAATACAACATCCATACCTCACCGAGATTTGAACCCGAACCCATCTCGGACGAATGATCAGAAGCCATCGTTTAGACCACTGCGCCACTGGAGCGGCTAGGACAAACAACATCCATGCCTCACGGAATTCGAACCTGGGCCCTTCTCGGGCGAATGGTCAGAAGCCATCGTTTAGACCACTGCGCCACTGGAGCGGCTAGGACAAACAACATCCATGCCTCACGGAATTCGAACCTGGGCCTTTCTCGGGCGAATGGTCAGAAGCCATCGTTTAGACCACTGCGCCACTGGAGCGGCTAGGACAAACAACATCCATGCCTCACGGAATTCGAACCTGGACCCTTCTCGGGCGAATGGTCAGAAGCCGGCGTTTAGACCACTGCGCAACCGGGACGCCCAATTGCGGATGAACGGCGGAGAGAATAAACATTATGGTAAATATTCAATATTCACAGGAGCAGTTTCATGTTCGACAAGCAACAATACTGTTCTAAAACTGATGTTATCACTCAACTACAGGTAAATCAATTGGGCGTGTAAATCAATTTTAGTAGATTTCCTTCAGTAACCTGGAAATGCTTGTGCTCAGTCAATTCGGGTTAGCGGAAGAGGAAAATGCTTGTGCTCAATCAATTCGTTCGAACACCCAGCGCATAAGACGCATTTTGGAGCAGCAAGCGAATATCAAGTTCTGCTTCAATTCCGCAGAAAAGAGCAACAGAAATATAGGAAATGCTTGAAACGGTTTACAGGAAGGATGTGTTTAATTCGTAAGCGTGTCTCCAACTTTTTAAAAGATTCATCTTACGCAAATCGGCTAGAATTTATTATACACTGAGTGGCCACTTTATTATGACCACCCCCTCAGTACTTCGTTGGGCCACCTTTTGCCTTTATAATACTCTGTCGATTCTTCGTGGCATGGACTCCACGAGATGTTGATAGGTTGTTTCTGGAATCTGAGACCATGCTTGAAGAATAGCACTTTCCAGGAGTGTGAGATTGCAGGGTTGTGGATCCAACTGTCTGATGGCTCGTTCAACTTCATTCCACAAATTCTCAATGGGGTTGAAATCTGGAGATTGTGGGGGCCACCTAAGCAAAGTAAACTCACCGGCATGTTCCTGAAACCAATCCTGTACAATACGAGCACTATGGCAGGACGCATTATCTTACTGAAAGTACCCATCGCCATTGGGATAAACCATCCGCGACAGGATGCACTTGGTCCGCAACGATGTTTAGATATGATGTGCCAGTCAGACGTTCATCAACACGAATTAAAGGGCCCAAAGCATGCCAGGAAAACATTTCCCAAACCATAACGCTGCCTCCACCATCTTGAAGGGTTGTAGCAATGCATTTGGGGTCCATCCTTTCCTGCTGTTTCCGCCAAATTCTCACTTGGCTATCGGCATGGTGCAACTGAAAACGTGATTCATCGGACCACATAATTTGTTTCCAATTATCGACTGTCCAATCCTTGTGCTCCTGTGCTGGAGACGTTTTCTCTTGTTAACTGCAGACAGCAAAGGTGTTCGAACAGGCCTTCGGCTGCCATATCCCATCCGATACAGTGTACGGCTAACAGTGCGTGCAGAGATCATTTAAGGGGATCCTTGATTAAGATGGTCTGTTATTTGCTGCACTGTTGCCCTTCTGTTGTCTGTTACCAGTATGGACACCCTCCGTTCCGCCCGAGTAGTCACTAGTCGATGACGACCGCACGTTGCACGTAGACACCCAGTTTTTTGGCTGACAGTCCAGTCTTTAAACACTTTAACAACAGCTGCTCTGGAACATTTCACGAATGCGGCGGTTTCGGTGATACTCGCTCCATGCTCCTACAATCATCCCACGTTGGAAGTCCGTCAAATCGCAATTTTTACCCATCTCGTCACCCAAAAATCACTCCTACTACTGTCGCAAGCACTAAGCTTTCTCTTTTTATACTAGCCTCGCCCTATGGAGGCAACAGCGTGCAGCCATAGCTCATTTGCTTAAAACTGTCAGGTGGTCATAATAAAGTGGCCACTCAGTGTATAATCACTACCGCCCCCGGTGGTGCAGTACACTAAGCGATGGCTTCTGATCAATTGTCCGAGATGGGTCCGGGTTCCGAATCCAGTGAGGCATGGATGTTGTTTGTCTTACGGCACTGGCTCTCCCTCTCTCTCCATTCCCTGGAACCAGTGGCCCTAAATCAGGGACGGGCGACTGCTTATAGCCCATCGCGTTGCTCACGGTGATCATCAGACACCCAGTCAAAAGAAATGTTATGTAATCACTCATTATATACCATAAAATAATCCAAGGATTTATCAGCCGCCAAATGCACGAAATTGGAAACAGTCGCAAAACTTCGACTTACAGATTTCTAAATAATCTAAAAATAAATGTTGACTGTTGCCCATGATGATTTGGAAAGTGAATGATCGGTTGAATTTTGCTCCATGGTTTCACAAAAAAAAAGCTAGTTGAAGTTTTTATCCGCACGTATCATGCCAGCACACACGTAACCGATAGCACATATCTAATGAAAGATTACATATGCGTTTCAGGACGATCATGAAGTGAAATGTACAGCATGGACAAAAGACACTGTCATCAGTGAGGACCAAAATGTTTCACTTGTAAAAGTCATGTAAAAATGTTCGACAATGGAAAGTGGTTCTCAAAAAAAATTGCCTCTGGAGAGAGCACACTGAATTCTGCTTTCAAATGCATGATAGATTACTTTAACGGACTTAGAGTCCAGATGAGGTATGAGTAGTGTATATGTCCCATGGCGCCGGCTTTCAATGGCCCTTTTTTTTTTCTTGATTGCGGGTTTAACGACACCGTGAGCAACTCAATGGGCCATCAGCAGTAACCCGTCCCAAGTTTAGGGTCACTGGTTCCATGGAAGGGAGAGAACCAGTTCCGTAAGACAAACACAACATCCCTGCCTCACTAGGATTCGAACCCGAACCAATCTCGGACGAATTGTCATAAGCCAGCTAGACCACTGCGCCACCGGGGCGGCAATAGCCCTAAATTAGAGATAGGCGGCTTATAGCCCTTAGATTTGCTCATGGTGGTCGATAAACACGGAAAAAAAAACCGTAACACGAAAAGGCATTGCTTTGCGCATGATGATTTACACCTGCTCCTTCTGCTTTGATAAGTTCTTCGCGAACGCAGTGATGAGGGACTTGATCCTCTTCACGTAATTTCGCACGAGCAGAATTTTTCCTCTTCTCTCAAGTGAAAGCAGTTCTAAAAGCAGAATAAGGGTATCGAAAGTAATGTGATCATCAAACTAAATGCGGTTTCTTTGATACCTTTAATGAACGTTTTGTGTAATTTTTACAGATGCTAAAAGTGCATTGCAGTCAACGGATATTATTACTTTAAAGGAAATAGAAAGAACTTTGTTTCATTCTTATCCTTTTTTTAAATGCAGAGTCCTGGAACTTTCTTGTTACATTTTGCACTTCATAACGACTGAATTTTCTCGTATGAATGGGAGGTCCATAAATATCTTTAGTATCATGCACCTACATGATGCACCGAAAAGCGTGGTCTAGTATATTGCTCGTGTGACGCTAAGACAGCAGTCTTAAAGAGTTTGTATATACAGGGTAATTTCACCTAGTTTTCACCTCTTCTTCAACGCTAAAAATAGTGACTTACTCAGGTCAACAGAACAGAACAATTCCTTCACTCGGAGTGCAAGACGAACCACACTGTAAAAAAATGTGAATTCATTGAAAACAACGTGCAGCAAAGTGCCGGTAGGTGTCAGTCTTTTAACGAAATTTCCGTTTTTAAAAGTTCAAGGTTTTGTTTGTTTCTTTTCTTTTTTTTCTTTTTTAACTTTCCTGTTTTCACAGATTTTCCGAATTCGGCAATTCCCTTTAACTTCAGAAAACTCCGTTTAAAGTTTTTTTCTGTATTTATACAGAAATTTCGGAAAATCAAAGAAACTGAATTTTTCAGCCCTTACGCCAGAGAATCATTTCAGCACGGTGGAATTCGTTCCGAGGTCGTTTGGGTTGGTTCAGCAAAAGCCATGTGTTTTAACCACTGAGACAGACTCAGAAACAGTGGGTTATGAGCAGTCGTCAGTCCTTAATTTAGGGTTACTGGTTCCAGGGAAGAGAGAGAGCCAGTGCTGTATGACAAGCACAACATCCATGCCTCATGGGATTCGAACCTGGACCGAAAGCCAGCGATTAGACCACTGAGCCATCGCGCTTTGAAAAACATCTTTTTAAGTAACACACATTTGCATCGTGATCTCGAATCCTAATCCAAGAACCGCTAAAACTGAGATATAGCCAAAACTTCGAGATTGTGTACCCAATTCTACACAAATGTGAATTTTCGTCTTCTCGAATCAATGGATGTGAGCAGAAAACATAAACTGGTGGTAAACAAAAAGGTTCGGCCTTCAAAAGAAAAGTACCTCACAGCATAGTAGCGATGTACTGCTATTAAACAGGGAAGTAACAGACCGAACACATCGGTTACTTTGCCTGCTTGACGACAGGATGTGATGTCTCGCTTCATCCCCATATCTAAATTTATTGCTGAAAAAGTCATTGGACAATTTTAGTATGGGGACCAAAGCAAGACAATCTTCTGGGAAAACATAGTGAAGCAGGAAACCGATGAAAAGTTTCAACTCTGTTTGAATCAACCATCCCTTTGTGAATAAAAAGAACTGACTCTATGATTAGGCGAGAATATTACAGGGAAGATGGATGGAAAACACGTTCCCTACTGTGAGTCGGTGTGGGAAATATAGTGTAATGCAGATATTCTAAAGGACACAGATATCTAAAGGTGCCCGGCGAATGCCGAGTTCACCCATGCGATAAAACTTTACTGTCCACGTGCCTTCACAAAAACTTTTTGCTAATGACATCGAAAAAAAAAATAGAATTGCTATAAGTACGTTGTCAAACGCGTTACTCATGACAACAGATCCAAAACCGGTAAAAGAGAATTTTCAATTCTTATGCATGTTTAAGCAGTTTGCAAACGTATGAAGTAACTGCAAAAATCGGAATTTTTGTTTGTTTGTTTGTTTGTTTGGAGGTCTAACAACCACCGTGAGCAACTGAATGGGATGGAAAATATGCAGATTATATTAAGACATCACAATAGTTAAAGTTACAGAAGCGCCGCTTTGCTATTATGTGCTACTGAAATGAATTATCACAGATTTGCAGTAGTTAAATCAGAATTTCATTTGACGGAGTAAGGCGACAGTATAATATTACTTTGCGAACTTTAATGGCCGAAAACTTTTTCCAGTGCTTCTAACTTCCACCCCAAAACATACGTTTCCCAAACAGGTTGGATGTGGGAGGAAGGGGGATGGTTAAAGGGTTTTTTTGTTGTTGTTTTTTCTCATTTTCAAAGAGAACATATAATTAATTGTGCTCCTTTCTGAGCATTTATTCCCAGGTAAAAACTTTGTTCGATGGGTACTTAAGTTTCATCCACATTTTTGTCGTCTATAATTTAAATTGTCATTTTCCTGCCTTGCCGGTCGCAAACCTCCTGTGAATCTGTTCCCTTTTCTCCTCATCGTTGGGGACTCTGACATCAAAGACCCTTATGCGGGGAGTAGTGGTCATCAAACAATTTCTGAAGTGTGTAGCAGTATATCCAGGCTCTTAACAAAATAATTTAGTGAATATATTTTGAATGACCATTTCAATAATGAAACACGTAATGCTTCCTAGTCACGTGGCTACATCTTAATGGTATGACTAGATGTCACTCAAGTCCTACAATACCAGGGTTGCCAACTTTTCAAGAACAGCTTGAGGAGCATCCACAGAAATTTTGAGGAGCATTTTGCCTTACTTGAGGAGCAGTTATAAAAATCCGTGCAAGAAATATTCGAAATGTTTGGAATTAAAAATAATTTCTATTAAGTCAGTGTAATTTATTTTTCACTTACCTGTACATCATTTTAGAGATAAATATGTGGCTTGTTTTGCCTTCTGCAGTACTTCATTGGTGAACACAGTCTGATAACAGACACTTCCTTCGGCTTTAGCAGAACATTTTTCAATTAGCAATGCTATTAAAGCAGAAATTTCTAGGCTACTTTTAACAGCTGCATCCAGTTCTGCAAATTGTTTTTAAAGATATTTTGCTGGCTGATTAGCGACCGCTTCAGAGATTTAATTTTCTGCTCACGTTCCTGACTTTGCATGACGAAGTCCTTATACTGCATTTCTTGATGCCTCTTCATGTTGAATTTTTTCAGCATTGCTACTGAAGCATTGCACAAGAGACAAATAAGTAAATTGTTTTGTTGTACAAAACAGTATTTATATGTCCAAGCCTCTTGAAACTGACGATTTTTGGAATCCATCTTGTGTTTTTTATCAGGCGTCATGATTATTGTTTCCAAACTACAACGTGTTCCAGCACTCATTGCCGACGATATGTAAGCACGATAACGATATGTAAACACGATAACGATATCGTTATTTGCATACCGAAACAAAACAAAAAAAAAAGATTTTAAACATTTCCTCACAAATAATGTTTTAAATCTTTTTTTTTTCGGTACGGAAATATCCGACGCCACGTTGGAGATAGAGGTTTGCTCCGGCCGCCGATCTTTTTCACTGCGTCGCCGCCGCAGCTTTTGATCGGCGCTCCTATTCGCACAATGAAGTATTGGGGGAAATCCGACTTGATGCTTCAAATAACCGCTAATCAAAACTTGTACATCGATTTTTACACGAACACCGCTATCGATAATCGCTAGTCAAGGTCGCGCCGCGGCGCCGTCGACAAAATGTAGCCAGCACGCCGTCACCGAAAAAACCTAACCGGCACACCGCCGCCGAAAAAATCTAACCGGCACGCCGCCGCTGTTTTTTGCGTCGGCGCAGACCTTTAGTTGGAGATCATGACGCCATTTCGAAATACTTCTAAACTATCGGCGGGCCGGAGGTTGTGCATCCCTGGTAATAAGACGGGGGAAATTTCAGATTTTCTTTTTTTTTTTTTTTGCTTAATGCTCTATTAAGAGGATTTTGCATATTTTGTGGATTATGACTCAATTTCCGGAGCAAAAGAACAACTTCGCGGAGCTGCGGAGTTTTAATGTTTTTCCGGAGAAACTCCGCAAAATTTGGAGCAGTTGGCAACCCTGCATGCAATACCAACCAGTAGTGGCGGCTCCTCTATTGGTGCACATGAACCCCCAAAACAGAAAACGAAAGAAATATATATATATATATAACAAATTAAATAGAATAAAAAAATAAAACAGTAAACATGGGGCCACGGGTGGCCTAGTGGGCAACGTTCGTGACTGCCACGGAAAGAACCTCAGGTTCGATCCCATGCAGGTACGAACACTCGATCCACTAAATATCCGCCGTGCGTCGGATGGGCACGTTGAGCCGTCGGACCCCGGGTACTGGCCCCCCGATAATAAATAAAAGCGTCTTCCTCCTCCTTTCTACTTCGCTTTCGTGTCACTTTCCTATCAAGCACTCTACCCCAAATCTCCTAGCTTCCTATTTCTAAGGGTTGTTTAAGACCTGGGGTCAGACAATCCCTTCCTAAAATCCTCTACATATGATCATCAAAACAGTAAACACATTTCCAGGTTTTGCCAATTTCACAATATACGGGACAAGCTTTCCCCCTCCCTCTAAATACCCTGGCAAGACACGGCTGTAACGGTATGAAATTGAAAGTTAGCAGCACAGATCTGCCGGCCTTACGTCGATCGCACGTGCGATAGAAGAAACTACTTGAAAACCAGTTTGTCCGATGGGAAGAGGAGACACGTGTGTGAGGGATAAGTGCCGCTCATAAGCTTTCAATTCGCAGTGTGCGTGAGCTCACGCAGATGGATTGGCAATTTGTTATTCGTCCGAATTCTCCCTTGGTTTGTGGCAACAAGTGATTAGTGTAGTTGTTTATCAGTTATTTATTTGTTTATTAATTTTTATACGTTAGTTTTATTGTGTGTAAGAACATGTGTAAACAGTTAAGATGACACTTAGTAAAATCAGTGTTTCTGAGCTAAAGCAATTACATTCTTCAACGTTGCCGCTGGAAAGAAAAATTGAAATTAAAATGCTCAGGCCAACACCTAGGCTTAAGCTGATCCAGGTGACAAAATGTAAAACTAGAGATTTCAAAAGGGAATTCAAACCCGACTTATATGAGAAATATCCATGGATTTGTGGATGTGAATTAACTAACAGACTCTTTTTGTTCTCACTGTCTCCTGTTTGCAAAACAAAGTGGTGGTTCAAGTTGGGTGAGTTAAGGTGTTGCTGATTTATCACATCTAACAAAAAATAAATAAACATCGCTGCTCCCAATCACATTTAAACTCCACATTAGAGTTTAGTTGACTGGGAAAGGTTGATATTCGCCAACAGCTTGACAGTGCATTTCGTTCGAATGTTAAAAAACACAATGAGCAAGTAAACAAAAATCGTTATGTTCTTTCCAAAATTATTGACGTTATTCTGTTTTGCGGCGCATTTGAGCACGCACTTCGAAGACATGATGAACGCGAAGATTCATTAAGTCCATGCGTTTCAGAGGTCTTATAAACTTCTCAGCATAACTAGATGCATATCTAAAAGACCATCTCACTAATGCAACTGTTTTTAAAGGAACGTCAAAAGAAATTCAAAACGATTTATTAGACTGTATGCTTATTGTTTGCCAGAACCACATAAAAAATGAAATCTCAAAAGTAAGTTTTGTAGCAGTGATAGCAGATGAAACTACTAATGTTTCATCTGCTTCCCAATTGGTTGTCGTTTTTCGATACATTTTAGGTAACGGACAACCACGTGAGAGATCCTGAGAATTCACTAATCCCCCTGGACATGATGCAGAATCTATCGGAGGATGTATTCAAGCTAGTTTGGAAAAAGTTGTAGACAAAGCCGAGAAATTGATATCCCAGAGCTACGACAGTACAAACGTGATGAGTGGTCACCACGCAGGTGTTCAGGCTATTATTAAACGTACCTATAAGAATACACATTTTGTGCATTGCTGCGCACATCAGCTCAATTTGATTGTCGGCCAAGCAACCAATCAGAATCAACAAGTTGGAGTATTTTTACATTACTAACTTTTTCAGTAACTCTCCACAAAGAATTGCTATTCTAGATGAAACTGTTAGAAAAAGGATACCTCATGGTTCAGCCACCAAGTGGAATTTCAAGAGTCGAACTATCAATACAGTGAATGAATACAGGGAACAGTTAACTGAATGCATGGAAAAAATAGAGTCATCATCGAAACAAGCAGTAGCAAAAAATCCAGCAGGGGCTACTCGGCGTATGTTGGAAGACTCGGTATTGGGGTTTTTGCTTCCAGTTTTTCACAATATTATGCCACATGTGGATGTATTATACAACCATAGCTTCAGAAAACAGTAGCTGATGCAGCCCTCATTCGAAAGCATGTAAACACTTTCCAGCAGTCAATGAAAAAAGAAAGGGAAAAAATGGACACAGTGACCATGAAGATATCAGAAATAGAGGAAACATCAAAGAAAAGGAAGAGAGAAAATATTCACATAAATAAAATTGTGGCAGCTAAAGAGATATGTGATGTTATCACGAATTTAGTAAAAGATAGAATTTCTTTTATAACTCACTACTCTGCTGTTCCTCTCCTCCAAACTGAAAAATTTCAGGAGTATGGAAGAAAGTTTCCAAATCAGCTTGTTGAGCAAACAACAGATGTTCATCCCATGTGACAGAAGGATCGCCTGAAAACTGAACTAGATAATTTACAGAAGACCAGATTTCAGAAATATGAATGGGGCTATTAGTCTTCTTTTGTTCGTTACAGAAAATAACTTGCACACTACGTTCTCGGAGACCTACAAACTGTTGCTAATTATTTCTACTATTCCAATGACAAACTACGTTCTCGGGGACCTACAAACTGTTGCTAATTATTTCTACTATTCCAATGACAAACTACGTTCTCGGAGACCTACAAACTGTTGCTAATTATTTCTACTAAACTACGTTCTCGGAGACCTACAAACTGTTGCTAATTATTTCTACTATTCCAATGACAAACTACGTTTTCGGTTGCTAATTATTTCTACTATTCCAATGACAAACTACGTTCTCGGAGACCTACAAACTGTTGCTAATTATTTCTACTGTTTCAATGACAAACTACGTTCTCGGTTGCTAATTATTTCTACTATTCCAATGACAAACTACGTTTTCGGTTGCTAATTATTTCTACTATTCCAATGACAAACTACGTTCTCGGAGACCTACAAACTGTTGCTAATTATTTCTACTGTTTCAATGACAAACTACGTTCTCGGTTGCTAATTATTTCTACTATTCCAATGACAAACTACGTTCTCGGTTGCTAATTATTTCTACTATTCCAATGACAAACTACGTTCTCGGTTGCTAATTATTTCTACTATTCCAATGACAAACTACGTTCTCGGTTGCTAATTATTTCTACTATTCCAATGACAAACTACGTTCTCGGAGACCTACAAACTGTTGCTAATTATTTCTACTATTCCAATGACAAACTGTTGCTAATTATTTCTACTATTCCAATGACAAACTGCGTTCTCGGAGAAGTAATAATTGTTGCTAATTATTTCTACTATTCCAATGACAAACTACGTTCTCGGAGACCTACAAACTGTTGCTAATTATTTCTACTATTCCAATGACAAACTGTTGCTAATTATTTCTACTATTCCAATGACAAACTGCGTTCTCGGAGAAGTAATAATTGTTGCTAATTATTTCTACTATTCCAATGACAACTGCTGATCCTGAGAGATACTTCTCAACTTTAAAACGAGTTAAGACATTTTTAAGAAGCATCATGAGTGAGGACAGACTGAGCGCTCTATCCATGCTCTCAAATGAAAAAAACATGATAAATGACAAATGAAAAATTTTAAATCTAAATTCAACGAAAATGTTTATTGATTTGTTTGCCTCAAGTAGACAGGCGGATTGACTTAATTTACAAAAACTGCACTTGAGTAATTAGCATTCCCTTTGAATGTTTACCTTTGAAGTAAATTGTAAGCACTATTGTAATAGAATCTTCCTTTGTACAAAGTCGAATGTTACAGTTTTTCTACGTATGAGTGCTTGTTTTTTATTTTAGTTGCATTGCTTTTTTTTTAATTGTAGAAACAGAAATGTATTTTCACCTGTACGTTATGTTGTAACTGAAAATTTAATTTTTACAATTTATGTATTGTGAACACCCATTTGAATAACCTACGAGCCGCCACTGCCAACCAGCTTAAAAACTGTGTGACTAGAACATTAGTTCATGCAATATGAAGCCACATTTAAAAATACGCATTAGGTATTTAAAAATACACATTAAAGTACACTTAGCTGGATTTAGTGTACTGAGGTAGTACAAGTAACTTGTACAAAAATTAAAAAATAGAGAATTAATTTGGTTACTTGTTCAGACACTATTCATTTTACAATACGTTCAGCACTGAGCATATTATGTTTCTATTATGTTTTTGCAATAGTCACGAGAGGGGCTATAAGCAGTCACCTGTCACTAATTTAGGGTCTCTGGTTCCAGGAAAGGGAGAGAGCCAGTGCCATAAGACAAACACAACATCCGTGCCTCACCGGGATTCGAACCAGTACGGCCGCCCCGGTGGCGCAGTGGTCTAAGGCGCTGGCCTCTGATCATTCGTCTGTAAGGGGTCCGGGTTCGAATCCCGGTGAGGCATGGCTGTTGTGTTTGTCTTACGGCACTGGCTCTCTCGCTTCCCTGGAACCAGTGACCCTAAATTAGGGACGGGCGACTGCTTATAGCCCATTGAGTTGCTCACGGTGGAAACATACATTTCTTTTATTTTTTTTTTATACTTAACCCAGTATGATGTTTACTTGAATCAAGACAGCTTTTTTTTTCTTTTTCAGTCATGAAAAAATAGATGGTGAACCAATTAAAACTTTACTAAATATTGTTGTTCACCGTTCTCTGTTTTCTCCGATTTCGAGAAATTTGAAAACAGCCAAAGATTAGTGAATATTTACTCGGCACTAATGCTAAATCAACTCATAGACAAACTGCTTTGAAAAGATCAGTGTTTGTAAGTAAAGGATGTGTAATAGGGGTATAGAATATAAAACAAAATTGCATTCGGATTTACCACAATTTCAAAGTTGAGAGAGAGAGAATGTGTCATATGTGAAGATATTAAATCGTGCGTACAAAATTTCCTAATCTAGTTTTTATAATGGTATTAAAATAAGAACAAATTACTACAAAAGTCAAAATAGACATAGGCTTAAGGTAGCAAAGTATTCATGCATGTATGTCTTGTATAATAAATTAGCACAATCTGAAGTTATATATATATATATTTTGTTGTTGTTGTTGTTTTCTTCTTTTTGGTAGCATACAAAATTTCACAATAACATTTAACATTTAATATTTTGAAATTTACTTTGCACGCATTTTAAGGCCATCACCTAGAAAAACGTACAACCAAAGTTTCACTGTACTTGTGAGCAGCTGTGTTTATATTCCCTACTCTAATAGGAAAGGTAGGGGATGGAATATTTAACTGTAATGAGTTGTAAATCCATGCTGATAAGCTGGTGGTAACAGGGTATAAAAATTTGAATAAATTACTTTGTTGACCACATGCTTATTGTTTTAAAAATTTGATAATGCTTGGAGTTCAGAAAGTTTTCACAACTTCACCCTGCTTGTATACTTTTCAGGGACGAAAAACACAAATCCTCTTAAACACATTTGTAATACACACTGGATTTTCTACATCTTGGTCGCCACAAAATTGCCAAATCGCAGAAGGTCCACTTGACCATCAGATGAAATTTAACTCTTTTCAAATGCTTATCATCTGTACCCACCAAGTTATATTAACAAAGATCAAAAAAATTATTTAAAAAATCCAGATTTTTTAAAATTAAGAAGATATGGAGCAAACTCAATTTATGACAGCATTTTTTTAAATACTTACACATTACAAAGAAAAAAACTTCCTTTTAGCTTTCTTTTTTCTGATAAGAAACATTAAATATATGCATACACATACCTGCCAACCAATTTTAGCAAATATCTTGAAACCTATTTAAAAAAAAAAAAAAAAGATATTTCAAAGATCAAGAAAATATGGAGCAAAACTCAATTTATGATAGCATTCTTACAATTACTGCTAGCAGTTGCCCACTGACCATGCACTGTCAAATGTGACATGTGGTAACTGTATGGGAACTGCAATTTCAAATCTGGAATTGATAGTCTTGTCAGTCATTGATTAAAATGCATTGAATCACGTGTGGGGAGTATTTTGAATAAACTTCGCATTATGTAAAATGCAGTAGTTCAACTGTTTACTCAAAAATCTACAATTAATGGTACAACAAGCCAATCTGAGGACCAATGACAAAAGCATAAATTCTATGCTCTTAGCATGTACAGAACTATGTGCTCACCACATAGATTTGGAATCAATAATGACCCCCAGGGCACGAAATTTCCGGTCGCCAGCTCGCCATTGGCGAGTGAAGAATTGTCATTGGCGAGTAAAACTTTTCTCATTGAATTACCGCAATTTCGTTAACAGCCGCGGCTATTATAATGATAAAAGGTTTTGTTTTGTTTTTTAAATATGCGGCGTGCTGCTGATATGCTGAATTTGTTTTCTGTAATTACTTTTTTTTCCTCTCTGAAATTTCCACACTGGTGAGTAAACCTTTTCAAAGCATTTTTTTTTCTCTTCCATAAACTGCCGGGTTCTCGGTGCTCGTATTGCTCGTTTGAAGTCTAAAGATCACTCACTCTGCTGGCTTGTTTATGTGCCACTACTGTTAACTGACTCACTCGAATGAACTTCGACCGTGGGGTGGTGGGGGTGGGGTGAATCCCATCAAGAGATGCAGGCAGGCCACAGCAAAGACAATCCGTCAAAGAAAGAAAAAGAAGCAAAAATAAACAAGCTTCCCTCAGATTTATGACACCCGCAATTGAGCTACTAGAACAAACTTTGGCTAAACTTCCGTATTCGGCCCCCAAGTAGTTCCAGCTGCAGACAAAACAAGGGAGATGGAAAGCAAATATTTATATTTTCGGCTGCCTTGTTTAATCTTAATTGATATCTAATTGTTTATCTTAATTTTTCTAATTATCATAATTAATTTCCATTGTATTAAGCTAATATTTATATTTATTCAAACAAACGCTTAGGTAAACCCTTCGGATGGATACAAGTCGCACATCTTCAGCTGGAACTACTTGGGGGCCGAATACGGAAGTTTAACCCAAACTTTTAAGCAGTGCGCAAAAACACAAAACACCGGGTCTTCGGCACTGCATTTTTTTCTTTACTTTTGATAGCAAAGACAACAGAGAAACTTCGTTTACGGGGGAAAAATAAAAAGATGCACTATTTTAACCGCATTTTTAGAAACTGGGAAGAGCAGTGTTTTTTCTTTGCGAAAACAATTTTTGTAAGTATTTTACTGTTAAAAAAAAGTGTGAATCACTGTAGATACTAATTTTCTAAGAAAACTGCTCACTGTCAACGGTTGATCGGAGGATTTTCACCGTCATCGTTAAATTAATGAAATGTTTACCTAACAGAAAAAATATTTGGAAAACGCGAATGAATAATAAAAAATTATAGTAGGATAAAAATGTGAATTTAAACACAGTATTTCTATCCTATGTAACCAAATGGTTTAACTTTAGCGATCGGCTCATAAAATGACTGTTTTCTACGCGTTCCCAGTTTAGTAAGTCTACAGCTGTTAACGCGTGTGCAGCACATACGGCAACATTTGCACCCAAGGTGACTAAATTAACACTTCGGCAAAACCTTAAAATTTTATAATAAATACCATATATACTCGCGTAAAAGCCAAAAGTTTTTGGAAGAAATTCTTTTTTTTTAAGTGAAAGTGTCGGCTTATATGCAGGTCCCGATTTTTTTGCCAATTTCTAGCTGTTGAACTAGGGGTCTCGGTTTATACGCGAGTATATACGGTATGTAAAATGCTGTTGTTTTTTTCCTAGCAGCATTCTCCTTTCATGTGACGTCATGATCTTTGATCGGAGATCACAACCTTGGCAAAGCCTTCACGCATTGTGAGGTATCAAAGTTCTTTCTGAATTGGTGGAATCCTTAAAAAAATTAAATGCGATGTATATTATTGGATTTTTCTTATGAAACCATGCTTGTATAATTGCGTAAACCAATGCTAGCTGTCGTTTGGTGGACAACGGTTCGAAATGCTAAAATACCTGCCAGGTTTTGATTTACCTATAAAATTTACGGAAATGCAACTTGCTTTACCGGCGAAATGTTAATTTTACAGATTTGATTCTTCCAGATTTTTTTTTCTGATGGTTTTGCACCCAGCATTAAGACTTTTTATTTAACATTATCCATTTAAATGAAGCACCGATGTAAGTTACAAATAAACTTTTCAGTTACTTGGGAACATTTGTCTGCAGTTTTCCCACATGTTGTTTTGAGTTGTTTCAAACGTTAAAGAACTTACACCGCGCGTAAACGGTATGTAAACAGCTGCAGCTGGGCTTGTTTATCTCTCAGCGTGTTGACAGGCGGGCCGTGATGCGAATTCTGCGAAATTCCCGTGTATTGCAAAATCTTCAAAAAATGAAAATTACGCATTTTGCACTACGTGTCGATGTATTTTCAGCGTTTCGCGTGGTGGAATGATATTACTAATCATATTTCTAGTGCCAAGCATAAATCTAATGTCTACTGCGTGGGGAAAAATACGAAATTAATTTTCTTTGTTAAAAGTTATTATGAACTGGATACGATTCACGCAAAATGTTCACTTCGTTTTTACTTGAGCATAATTTACCAATTAGTGCCCCTCAGTCATTTATTTATTTCATTTGACTGTCTCATTGTCCGTCACTACGTAAGATAAACCTAGTATGAAAATGGTTCGTTTTTGAAAACATTTTAGTTTGTTCCGTGACAGCGTGGGATACAATCCTATTGGCTTTAGGGGTCAAAGGGTAGGACTTCCATAAAAATTAGTTTTTATCTCTTTATAGATCAAAATGATAGCATAGTAATGAGAAATTATGTATAGATTCTATTTTAATCGAATTAAACGTGCCGATAAATTCAAACATCTGTAGACGTATTATATCATTAACATATCGGTTTTTTAATTGATATGTTCGATATATTTAATCAATACGTGCGACGAGTAAGTTAATCGAATATATCGATTAAATTTTTTATGGATTTCGGTTTCTGAAAGTTCGCAGGTATGCGCAAAGGAGTTGCGAGTGGGGTTTTTTTTTTGGCGAGTGCATTTGATTTCAAAATTTCTCCCCCTGATGACCCTTTATCTTGGATAAAGTATGCCATTGGTTAACAACTTTGCTTTTACACTATGACCAAAATCTCCCCTAACACGGAAGTAGAAGACAGCTTACTGAAACCTGCCTCAAACATACTTAGTAAGAGAACATTGTTCTAGAATCTAGACTTTAGGAGAAAAACCTCCTAAACGTAAATAAAATTTTCTATCATAATCATATGCTGCACGCAGTAATGCTTAAATTACACTTATCTAGGTTTAGTTCATTGGTGTAGTACAAGCAGCTTGCACAAAAATTAAAAAATAAAGAATTAATTTGTTGTCCAGTCCATACAGTGTTCATTTTAGAAAATGTCCACACCCGTCACCGAGATAAAATTGCATATTTTGTTTCTGCATTGTTTACACGAGTGTTTTTACTCATACTTCAACTGAACAAGCAGACCTACCAACTTCCAGGAATTGAAATCCATGAAACATTTTCAGTGAAATTTTAATCGATTTGTTTGATTGACTGATATATTAAATGTATCGATTAAAAGCCGATTAATTATGCAAATGATCTCAATTTTAATCGATTTCATATGCTATGATTAAAATATTTGGCGTCATTGCCCGCTTACAGCAATTGAAAAATTTAATAAGGTCTTGACCTTATTGATGATCCAGAGACGAAACAACAGTCCCTGCAGTGGCGACACTCGGGTTCTCCACGGCCAAAGAAATTCCAAGACTCAACGGTCTGCAGGAAAGGTCATGTTTACGTTTTTGTGGGATTTGACAGGCATTTTACTGACTGACTATCTTCCAAAGGGTCAAACAATAAAAGCTGAATAGTATTACAACTTGCTGTGCTGATTAAAGGAGGTGTTGAAAAAAGGCGAGGAAAACTGTAGAAAGGTGTTCTCTTTTTGAAGGACAATGCGCTGGCTCACAAGGCTGGCAAGACAATGGATGTTTTGAGGGATCTGGGGTTTAAGTGCCTAGACCATCCACCCTACTCACCAGACCTTCCTCCATCAGACAACTTCCTGTTCCCAAACCTTAAAAAAAGTTTGAAGGGGATGCATTTTCTCAATGATTTGGAGGTGGTATCAGCAGCAGAGTAGTATTTGAGTTATCAGACTTCATAATTTATTTTTTGGAAGGGTTAAAGAAACTCCAGAAACACTGTGCCAAGTGTGTTGAACTTTGCGGTTAATATGTGGAAATAGTCTAAGTTTCATGGCTCTAGGCCTCTAGCCCATTTCCTTCTTGGTGAGGCCGAGAACTTATCAGCATCCGGTCATACATGAATGAATGGGGCACCAAATACTGCCTGAATTTAAAAAGTTGGGGAACTGGAATCATAATTGTAAAATATGGGAATATTGCAAAAGAGTAACCGTATTTTTAAATAAATTTTCTTAACGAATGCACATTTTCATCATTCCTATAGTCTTTTCTTGCTACATCAATTGCTGGAGCAAGCCCCCGCACCCCCACCCCTTTCTTCTTTTGTAGAGCAAAATTCAAGTTGAATATCAAATCACTACTTATCCTGTGCATACTAGAAAGAGTGCCATTTTTTCTATTATCCATACAGTAGTTTTCATGGCAGAAAAAGAAACGGCAATAGGGCGTTTCAAACTTTGATTTTGCTAGAAATTAATATTTTCTCATTCCTTTAGCCAGTTTGCTATACCAAGAAACAAGAGGAGTGAAAGATTTTCCTGTTGTCTGAAGAGAAATTAAGGTTCAAAATAGGAATTTAAACTGTCCATTGCTGTCTTTCGTGATATGAGAAATAATTTTCTCTGCTTGATGAGCAGGTAGTAGCATTTAAGAACTTTAATTTCATTAAGCAAATGGGAAAATGCCAACTCTGTTTTTTGATATAGCAAGAGGTGAGTAAGGAATGACAAAACATGTATTTTAAGCAAAATTAATTCCAAAAATTGGTACTGCTGTAGCTCACACTGTCATTAAAGCTATTTCACGGGTCACGGAAATTGCGCCGACTCCATCACGGACAAATTAAGCACCGAATTTGAAATATAATTTTGCTTTAAAGGGGAAGGGGGCGTAAAATACAATCTCCGCTGATTGATTTTGAAGGAGACACTAAGAAATAGTAAAACACACTTTTCATTAGGAAAAAAATGTTTTAAAAAATTTGAAGGCTGTCTTTTGCACCATTACAAAAAAAATGAAGACATGAAGAACATTATCAGAAAGCAATTAGAAATGAGGAATACAGTCAGGAAGAGAAATAAAAACTGAAAACATGGAAAATCACTCATTCTCATCTCTAGAACTGGTATTCCCACTGATTCCAAAATTTTTCAGTGGGCAGAAAAATTTGCTTGTACTACACGAACATCTCATGAGTTTCTGGAAATTCACTAAATCTAGAAAAAAAGCTTTTCCAGCCAGAAAACCAGAAGAAAACTTGGCAAGTACGTAGCATCTGTCATCCAAAAAAAAAAAAAAAAAAAAGACTTCATAAAGTGGAATATGAAATTTCACGGCAAGACCTTGTGTTGTTAGTGTATTGGACAAGACTTTTGGCATTCAAATGAGATTTCAGTTATTCATTGTTTTGAGTACACGAACAATGGCATAATTCAGAAATGATTCATCGGCTTTACTGACATTAGTATCAACAGAAGTTTTAATGTTCCATTTAATCATGTTAAAAATCTAACCATGTGGCTCAAATGTATGGCTGGGCATCTGTACTGAGTGGGCAACTGAATGGCATTCAGCGGTAAGGGTAAACAATGAAACTACAAGCGCCTCATGCACATTGACATTGTCAGGTACATAAACTGAATGCTGTTGTTTCCCAAAGCCTTAGGAACATTAAAGAGTACAGCATTCTTTTTATTTATTTATTGTTTTGGGTTTGTTTGTTTTTTTCACTTTAAAATTGGGTAAGAATGTCTGCATCAAATGCAACAAAAAGGACCAAGGATCTTAAAAGAAAAATTCCTTCCTTAGATGCCACAAGCTGGCCTTTCAGTTCTTGTTTAGTAAATGTAATTTAAGAGTACATAATCATGATTTATCCATACTTTCAGCAGCACTGAAGATCAGGAAAGCTGCAGTGCAAATGACAGAATAAACTCTACTGGATAAAAGAAATTCCTAACAAAATCAGAAACAGTTTTTCTGCTTAAAGCTTTTTTTCAGTACTTGCATATTCAGTTACATACTTTGTTCAGGATACTGCAAATCAAAGGGCTGGTGGATATCACATTCCGTGTCAATAAAATAATGGAATTTTAAAACTGCCTGCAAAATAAGTCAAACGCATAATTTCCACTTTTGCAGAAGTCAGCAAATGGATGTGACACAACCTAAAAAAATAATGAAGGCTAAATCCAATGGAGTAGATTCTGTAGAGGTGAAGTACAGATAACTTTTCTACAGAATTATGTGCAGTCTTGCCCTCACTTGTCAGCAGGTTTCTTGACTAACTAAAGAGTGAGAAATTTGATACATAAATTTAAAGCATGTTCTCTTCAAGATCTTTTAATAAAACTCATGGGTCCATATGAGTATATTTGACTGGGATTTTAGGTATCAAAGGAAAATGAATTAACAGTCCTTAATGGCAGAGGACTTCAAATAAAAATTCCATTAAATATTGCACTAGCTTCATGGCACAACATGGCTGCCATTTTTGAGGAAACATCAACTAGCTACTTTGGTTTCCATAACTCTAGCTACAACATCTTCAGCAGAGAAAAACAAAATGTTCTAAAGAGAATTAAGAATTACTTCCACTCTACTCAAAGTCAAGGAAGAGTAAGTCATATTTCTCTGTTACCCTTTTGATTGAAGACTTTGGAAAAAAAGTTTAATTTCTATGATTGCATCATTGAGAAGTTGCAGCAATTACTAAAAGACTGCAGCTGCATTTTAAATAACCATTTTAAATATTAAAAGAATTTCAAAATGATCTTTTTCCTTAAGCATATTGATATCCAGTTTAAATGGTTGCATTATTATTTACCTGTAACATAGTGAATGATAATATTATTAAGATCTCTTAGCATTATAGCAAGATGATATACATATTGGGTGGAGGCAATTTGCCCTTCTGCATGACTAATCTTCTAGAACAAAATTCGACACTGGACAGAATAGATGTATATTGTACACACAAATGAGAATGAACCAGTCTTAAAAATTATATTGCCCAACATGCTTGGGGCACGTAAAAATTCTATGAGGGCATGTAATCTTTTTCTTACATGCTCGACAGGACATGTAAACGATCTAGCTCTTTACAGAATAAAAAGTTTTAAAAAACATGATTTTTTTATTTCCCAGTTGATTTTCTTGCTAATCAGAGGCTACCTCCCTCTCCTGTTTTCAATATCAAAATAAAGCTCATGTATTGGGTTGGAAAGAAAGTAATGTCTTCAAATGCAAGGCAACAGAAACATGCCAATTACCTTATGTACAAATACAAATCAGTTTAAAATGTAGTCGCCATCGTTTGCCATGACCTGCTCCCATTGTCTGGGCAGCTGTTGGATACCATCCCTGTAGAATTGTGGAGGCTTACATGAAAAGAAATGAGTAAGTGCACATTCGACATTGTCCCGGTTAGGGAACCGCTGTCCATCCAGGAAATGCTGCAATGACTGGAAAAGGTATTGGGTTGTCGGAAAAGTCATGACGTATTTTGGCACCCGATGGTGGTTGGGCGGTTTTGGAAGTACTAGAGGCATGCGCAGCTCTGCTATCGCTATGGCATTTGACAGGTGCCAGTTCTAGCTGCAGTCTAAAAGGAATAGGGAGCGATTTGGTTGATTTGCGGAGATTTGACATCAAGTTGAAGATGGAAGACCAAACTGTGCATTTTCACCATATTTTACACTGTTTTACTTCCATAAAGGGAAGAACGCGCGTCAAGCTTGTGAAAATTTGCGTAAAGTGTACGGTGATAATGCTTTACAAGAACGTCAGTGCCAGCGGTGGTTCGCAAAATTCTATGCTGGTGATTTTGACCTCAACAATGCTCCTCGGTCGGAGAGGCCCACCGAGGTTGATGACGACCAAATTAGGTCATTGATCGAGTCAAACACAGGTTACACGACACGAGAGATTGCAGACACATTGCATATCCATCGTTCAAGCGTCCACGACCACCTGAAGAAGCTGAGATACGTAAGCAAGCTCGAAGTGTGGGTTCCTCATGAACTCAAAGAAGCTCAATTGACGGTGCGTATAAACATCTGCGATATGCTCATTAAACGTGAAGAAAACGATCCTTTTTGAAGCGACTGATAACTGGAGACGAAGAGTGGATTGTGTACAACAATGTGCTGCGCAAACGGTCTTGGTCCCGACGTGCTGCTTCGCCTCAAACAACATCCAAAGCAGACATTCATCAGCGGAAGGTTCTGGTCTCAGTGTGGTGGGATTTTAAAGGTGTCGTGTTTTTCGAGCTTCTACCACGGAATCAAACAATCAATTCGAATGTGTACTGTCTTCAATTGGACAGTTTGAGCGAATCCATCATCCAGAAACATCCAGAGCTCGTTCATCGCAAAGGTGTTGTGTTCCATAACGACAACGCGAGACCACACACAAGTTTGATCACCCGCCAAAAATTATTGGAGCTTGGGTGGGATGTGTTGCCACACCCAGCATACTCGCCTGACATGCGCCATCAGACTTCCACTTGTTTCGCTCTCTTCAACAGTCCTTGCGTGGTATAACGTTTAATTCAGATGAGGCTGTAAATCAGCACCTTGTACAGTTTTTCGCCAGGAAAGACAGGTCCTTCTATGAACAAGACATTCTGCAGCTCACTGAAAGATGACAAAAGGTTATCGAACAAAACGGGCATTATATCATTGATTGATCTTTGTTCTTTCTAACAATAAATGAGCTTTGCAAAACATTGTTAAAATACGTCATGACTTTTTCGACAACCCAATAGTAGTCAGTTGGGGCAATGTCCGGGAAATACGCTGGGTGTGGCAGTAGCTCACAGATCTTGTCATTTATCTGTGGTGTGTGAGGTCTTGCTCCATCCTGCTGTAAGAGGCTGCCGTTACCGTTCAGCAGTGTTAGTCGTTTCGACGTGAGCGATGCATGCATATCGTTGAGCTGACGGCAGTACACATCGATAGTGATAGTAGTGTTATGCGGCAATAGCTAAAAAAAATTACACAATGCATATCCCACCATCCGGCAGGACCTTACATGGGTGTCAGTCGGCTTTGGGGGTCTACACGGGCTTCTGTTTTGGGTCCAACCACTGTTTCTGGTGCTGGTGCTGTGATACAGGACTCATTTCTCATCACCTGTCACAATGCAGTCGAAGAATGGTTCAACTTGGTCACATGCAAGCAGGGAAATGCATGCACTCATGGATTTGCTTCCAGTTCTACTCAACTGTGAGTTGATGGGGTACACAAACTCCCCTGTTGTGCACCTTCCCAAGTTGACGCAAGTGCATGATAATGCTCGTGTAGGTAGTCCCCAGGAGTTCAGCCAACTCCCGCGTGGCCACACATGGGTCGGTTACTACTAAGGTCTTCAGCATGTCCATATCTATTGTTGCGGGTCTCTCTGCTTTGGGACAGTCCGACAGATCAAAATTTCCCTCTAAAAACCATTTGAACCAACAACAGCACTAACAATGTGATACGGCATTGGGGTACATGCAGGTAATATTCCTTACAGCACTTGTGGGGTGCTACTGCAATGAAACTCATACAGCATGCAACGGTGGATGTGCCCCTTATACACTTCCATGTTGGCAAGTGCTTGCACTCATTGCCTTCTCATGGCTAACTGCCACTGACTTACACCACCTACCTGCTGATGTTATGCCAGTGTGCTATGCAACCTCAATGGTCAATGTGCACCAAGGCCGGGGCTTCGACTTAGGAGACATTACTTCCTTTCCAACCCAATAATAAGCTTTCAAATGGGCCCAATATGAGCTGTGTGGACCAATCAGGTGTAGAGTTATTGTCATTTGTGATCAAAAGTCCAGTGGATATAGAAGTATTATATGTTGGAAATGAAATTTTGCACTGGTTAGTTTAGCTCTATAAAGCCAGGAAAGTTAATGAAATCAAAAGAAGGGTTCAGGTCAAAAATGTTACTTTTTTGTGCAGATTTGACATGGCATGGACCCATAGGCAAGTTCATATTTAACTACTGGGTATGATTTATAAAATGAAGTAAAAATACTTTGTTTTTTATACTGTTTTTGAGATGTTAGAAAATATACACTCATGTGCAAAGGTTAAGTTACAAATAATTTGTTCTTCGTAGTAAGAAATGCATGGTCTAAGACTTTACAGGGGTATGTAAAATAATGCATGACCACATGATGACACGTGCATGACATTCTAATGGGCGTTGCAGACTCAAGGAGCCAATGGTCATGAAGGGCAGACAGTAGTAAGAGTATAAAAGACCTTTACTGTTGACACACCGCAAGTAAATACGCGCTGAAGTGTGATGGCGGGCGATTGGAGGCTGGGCAATCCAAACAGATGTGGCAAGTTGGCATCGTGTGTCTTGAATGGTTGTCAACAGGCTCTGGAGAGGCAGTTCCAAAACACAGTAAGTGTTTGTAGATTACCTGTACAAGGTCATCTAAGGTCAACTTCCGTCCCCAATGACCATTTTCGTGCCTTAACAGCAAGACACAACAGAACTGTGACATCTTGTCAGCCTGCTTCAGAGCTGATGGCCGCAACTGGACAATCAGTATCTTGCTGGACAGTGACCAAAAGGCTTCAGGAAAGTGGCCTTTATGCCAGAAATGTGTCTTGTGCATGCAGATAACATCTTTCAACAGGAGAAAACTATTACGTTGAGCTTAGGAACATCTGAACTGGACACAAACAGTGGCCTAATGTTCTCTTCACAAATGAGTTGTGTTTCTCATTGCAAAACATCATATAATCATCTGGAGAGAATGTGTCATATGCTACCATCCTTCAAACACCCAAGAGAAGGATACATATGGAGGTGGTGGTTGTATGGTGTGGGGAAACATGATACATAAAGGACGAACCAACCTGCACCTGTTTTCTAGGGGTTCCATCAATGCTATCTGCTATTGAGATGAGACAGTAGCACCTTAGGTTTACTTGTTAGCAGCTGCCATCCGTCCAGAATTTGTTTTAATGCAGGATGATGCACGAATTCATACTGCCTGACTGGTGCTGGAGTACCTTGAAAGTGAAGGTGTTGCGGTCATGGAGTGGCCAGAAAGTTCTCTTGGACCTTAATTCTATAGTACACATATGGGACACTTTGGGAGTGGGTGGCTGCTTTAAGACCCCCTCCAAGAAACATGCAAGAGCTGCGAGGTGCTCTTGTACAGCAGTACGACACACTGCACTCAGAACTTATTGATTCTCTGTTGGACAGTATGCAGTGACGCTGTCAGTCATATGTCACAATGAGAGGCCAAAGTCATCATCATCAAATATTATCAATCCACTGCTGAATGAAGGTCTCTCCAAATTTCTTCCACAACAGTCTATCTTGCGTCAATTTCCTCCATGTCACTCCTGCTTCAGTGCATGCTTTCAAATTTCATCCACCCATCTCCCATGTGGTCTTCTTCTGGGACTTTTCCTGTCCCTTGGAATTCAGTCTAGAATTTCGGTTGTCCAGTGGTGATCAGTGTCTTCCACTCTTGTCATTTTTCCTTATCCACAAGTTCGTCTTCTTATCTCTCCTGGTCACACTAAGCATGGATCTCTCTAGGCTTTTTTCAGTTGTCTGCAGTCTTTGTATGTCTTTTTTACGCTTTCCAACCGTAGGTTGAAGAAGCGTATATGCTCCAGCTTTGTCCGTCCGTCCGTCCGTACGATAACTGGCGTAAAAATGGTTCGATTTCGATGAAATTTTAGTATGTGGTAGGGGACCACCTAGGGACGAACCCTATTGAAAATGGGACAAATGGGGTCAAAGGTCAAGTCGTAGGAGCGGGATCATTCCATTGCCCTTATGCGTCATAACTTGCGTAAATATGGTTCGATTTCAGTGAAAGTTGACTATGTGGTAGGAGACCGCCTGGGGACAAACCCTATTCAAAATGGGTGAAGTGGGGTCAACGGTCAGGACATAAGATCCGGATGCATTCCATTGCCCTTATGCGTCATAACTTGCATAAAAATGGTTCGATTTCGATGAAATTTTAGTATGTAGTAGGGGACCACCTGGAGGCGAACCCTATTGAAAATGGAAGAAATGTGGTCAAAGGTCAGGACATCGGATTGCGATCTTTTCCATTGCCCTTATCCCATATTATTAAAGTAGACGTCAAGTAATTTTACTTCCTACACTTCCAATGGAAAAAGTTTTGTAAACATTTCCTTCACAATTAATGTGTTCCCAAGGATGAAAATTTGAACATCAATTAAAATAACTTTATATTATAACTTGGAAAACTTAATATGTTCTAAAACATAACCATAATCATATTAAAAATCAATAGCTTTTTCTTTGGTTGTGTTGAAACCAAAGAAAAGATGGCGCGATCTGTACTTTGATGACGTCAGTGGGCAAAAAAATGTTGGATTGCATAATTACGGTTATGGTTTAGAAAATATTAAGTATTCCAAGTCATGAATTTTTTTTTTTTTTTTTTTTGATTGGAGGTTTAACGACCACCGTGAGCAACTCAATGGGCTATAAGCAGTCGCCCGTCCCTAATTTAGGGTCACTGGTTCCAGGGAAGGGAGAGAGCCAGTGCCGTAAGACAAACACAACATCCATGCCTGACCGTGATTAGAACCCGGACCCCTTACGGACGAATGATCAGAGGCCAACGCCTTAGACCACTGCGCCACCGGGGCGGCAAAAGTCATGAAATGAAGCTATTTTAATCAATGTTCAAATTTTCATCCTTGGGAACGCATTAATTGTCCAGAAAAAAGATGGCGCGATGTTTTCATGACGTCAGTTGACAAACAAATGTTGAATTGCATAATTATGGTTATGGTTTAGAAAATATTAAGTATTCCAAGTCATGAATTTTTTTTTTTTTTTTTTTGATTGGAGGTTTAACGACCACCGTGAGCAACTCAATGGGCTATAAGCAGTCGCCCGTCCCTAATTTAGGGTCACTGGTTCCAGGGAAGGGAGAGAGCCAGTGCCGTAAGACAAACACAACATCCATGCCTGACCGGGATTAGAACCCGGACCCCTTACGGACGAATGATCAGAGGCCAACGCCTTAGACCACTGCGCCACCGGGGCGGCAAAAGTCATGAAATGAAGCTATTTTAATCAATGTTCAAATTTTCATCCTTGGGAACGCATTAATTGTCCAGAAAAAAGATGGCGCGATGTTTTCATGACGTCAGTTGACAAACAAATGTTGAATTGCATAATTATGGTTATGTTTTAGAAAATATTAAGTATTGCAAGTTATAAAATGAAGATGTTTTAATCGATGTTCAAATTTTCATCCTTGGGAAGGCATTAATTTTGAAGAAAATGTGTACAGAAGTTTTTCCATTGAAAGTATAGGAAGCAAAATTACTTGACGTCCACCTTAAAGTAGCAATTCTTCTATATTCTTCTGTATGTACATTTTATTTTGAAAACAGCTCTAAGAATTTTGATGAAAGTCGTTAACCTACCGTTTTCTGGTACTAGAAATCGATTTAGCTTGATCTCGACTTTAGGAGAATTCGTTCAGTGGGTTAAATAACCACCCCGAATTATAATGTTTTTAGTGATGGCGTTGTTCCATTATTGTTACCAATGCTTAGAAATCTTATGACGTCACAATCTCGCCACGTTTGAGGTTGGCTCGCGGTCACGCCATCTGTCTCATTACGTCACGCGTTGTGTGTGGATCCTATTAAAGTTTTATGACGTCACACTTGCGGCGAGCGATGGTCGCGATTCCCATCTGCCTCATTACATCACGCGTTGTGTGATCGTGTCCGTCCGCACAATAACTCGCGTAACAATCGTTCGATTTCGATGAAATTTTAGTATCTGGTAGGGGATCACCTGGGAAAGTACCCTATTTAAAGTGAACGAAATTGGGTCTAAGGTCAGTACATAGGAGCGGGTTCCATTCCACTTCTGTTATGCGTCATAACTAATGTAAAAAAGGTTCGATTTCGATGAAATTTTAGTATGTGATAAAAAATTACCTGGCGACAAACCTTATTGAAAATGGGCGAAATGGGGTCAAAGGTCAGGACATAGAAGCGGAATCACTTCCATTGCCATTATGCGTCATAACTTACGTAAAAATTCTTCGATTTGGATGAAATGTTAGTATGTTGTAGAGTCTTGCCTGGGGACGAATTCTATTGAAAATGGGCGAAATGGGGTCAAAGGATAGGACACAGGAACGGGATCTATTCCATAGCCCTTATGCATCATAACTTACGTAAAAATGCTTCGATTGCGACAAAACTTTATCATGTTATTTCGGAGGTATACCAAACCGGCTCTGTTGAATATCATCGAAATGGGATCAAAGGTCAGGGCACAGGACCGAGATTTATTCCACAGCCATTATTCTCATAACTTGAGTAATGATTTCTGGTATGTTGGAAAGCGTATTATGATCAATGCACTGCATGATTTTACTAACTTGTTTAGTTAAGGTTCATGTCTCTGCACCGTATGTAAGCACTGGCAGGATGCATTGATTAAACACTTTTCTTTTAAAACATAATGGCATATTGCTCTTAAAAATTGTACTGTTTCTTCCAAAGCTCTCCAACCAAGTTTTATACGTTAATTTTTAAATTACCCCAGATCTAAGGTCTTAATACTTGTACTTTAACTGAATTCAGAAAATTTCCAAGTAATATTTTAACACAAAGTAACATTTGCATACACTTTTTTATTTTAAAATATTCAGATTTACAGGCAAACATGGTGTTATTGTATGTTATCTGTTCATATCCCTAATAAAATTTAAAACAACCATTTTCAGGAAAAGTAAGTTACTCTTTAGTTTGACAAAATTGCATTTTGCCTTCCAATATTTAGAAGAAATTCTGAATTTTAAATTTCATCATGAAAGATGAAAAGTTGCAAACAGCTGAGTCTTTTTAACTACCTTTTGGTTTTTTCTTTCTACTTCGAATATTTCATTATCAAAATTATTGCTGCAATTCAGTTTCTGAATTTCACTCTTAAAAAAATAATGCAACATCCTCATTCCTTTATGTTAGCAATCTCTGATAAAGCAATGCACAAATGAAGCCAAATTATGATTGCATTCATAAGGTGTAGTACAATTCATAGACTTTTGCCACTGAATAGTCATCCTGAGTCACTAATTTTTGCAAATTTCACTCAGGTGTCTTTACTACATAGTCAAGGAACTATGGTCTCTCCAGTTAATTACTTAAAATTAATTCAGTTATTATAAACATTTCCATTTAATTTCAATTAGAATGCAGAATTAAATGGAAAGTGGGTTTTCCACACAGACGAAAAAAAATGAGAAACTATTGAACAATAGCATATTGTAAAGCCTGTATGCTAACTTGCAGAGACAAATCTTAGTACTCGTTCGCAATAAGTGAGTTCATCTAGGTTTTATTTTTATAATACTCATGGTGTACTAAACTAAGTAGGTCTTTCATTCTTCCATTCATATAAGTATTGTGCGTATGGCATGCACAATCTTGTTCTTGTTTTTCTCAGATGATTTAGCACCATACTGTCCTCAACAGTTTCTTTTCTTTCAAACTACTGCTGAAGCCAATTTGTTTCTCTGAAACATATTCAAGTGTCTCAATTACAGTTCTTCTTTTCCATACCCCAATGCTTTTAGTTTCATTCACATGAAATAGATGCCAACTATTGAGCAAATCTTCTGGAGAAAGTCAAATTCCTATATTTGCAACAGAAAGTAATCTTGTCTTCATAAATTTTCAAACTAAACTATTTTACAGTCCTCTAAATTATACACAACTTGAAAATACATATAATTAATGAAAAACAATTAGTCATTAACATTATACCACAACCTTCACAACTAAGAAATTCCTCACAAATATTTTAACAGATATTCTACAAAAAAAAAAAAAAAAAAAACCGTGGTACACTTTTAAAACAATCAGTGGAAATGATTGTGCCTATTAATCCATATTTTTGGGGGGTTTCAACATAAAATATTCAGTACATTAAAGTATGACATTTTACAGAGATTTCCACCCACTGAATAAACTTGAATTCATTTTTTTTCAGTTATTTTAATGATAAATTTGCAGCAATAAATATAGTTTAAAAGACTTAACAATTATATATATATTTGTATTTAGTATGACTCATCACAATGACACTATGGATCTCAAACTTAACACACTACTTTAAAAAGATTAATTCAACATGGCATGTACTTCAGCTGGATACAACAATACAACAAGCATCATATTCTCCCATATCATGCAAACCATTACATTATATTTTCACCTCACGCATAGAGCAGAATATAATACTTGCAGTTCATTTTTTTTCATATACTGAAATAATGGATATCATAATGCTCTAAATACAAATGACTCTTAATAACACCCAATGTTAATACTATTAATAATAAGTGTGTGTCATTTTTCCTAACAAAAACACTGTAACTATCCAAAGTACTGTATTAAATAGATACCTTTCTCATTAATGATGAATGTATGCATTGGCTTCATATTTATTCATACTGAATTGGCATTTTTACACCATAAGAAATGTTATTCTAATGCAGAGGCTGCTTTAGGAGATACCACAAACAAAAAGCCAAAATCAAAATCTAAAGAAAGAAAAAGTATTTAAAACACTTCCCCTTCAAAGGTTCTTCATTATAGCAAATAAGTCCATCACCTGCATTTTGCATCTTACACTTGCAGAAAAAAAAAAGGCATACATATACAGAGGTCGAGCTGTCGATCGCATTCTTCACAATTTGCGGGGGTGAATCCTTTTGGCAACGGAAAAAAGTTTTGGTGAAAATATTGATTGCCTTTTTGTACTATCTTACTATCTTAACACTTTAGTGAAACAAAATTAAATTTGGCAAAAAATTTAAAGAAGCCAGAGCAGCCCACTGCATATATATATATTTAGCTTTACAATAACCCACTTCCTGTCTCTTGTTTATGAATTTTATGCAATTCTTCCATTTTCTCTATTTCTCTATCTACAAAAGCTACTCACATGTAATGGCCACAGCAGATTGGGAAAATCACACCCAGACAGTGTTTTTGCTATTTTTTTTAGCTGTACATAAAACATAAATGCTGAAAGCTCCAACTGGTCTCAATTTAAAGAACACAGGTCTATCTTTAAACAGAATACATAAATATTTACTAAAAATTAACGTAAGAAGGAGAAATCTTTAACTCAAATTCAAAATTGATTTTTTTTTTAGTTTTTGATCCATTACATTCCTTATAAGGGATCCAAAAAAAAAAAAAAATGGTATTTGGCCTGAAACAAATAACTGTCACTTTATACAATCCCTTCATGCTAAAAGAGGGGTCTGAAGTTGCTGATTTCTCAAAACTTGCAAAATTTGAAGCTTTGTACTTAAAAAGAGAAAGACACAAAAAATTAGAAACTTTCATAAAGTACTATTCTCTGTGTCTACTGAGAGATGTAGAAATATCGACTTGTTTTTCAAAGTACTTTGTAAGTTACAGAGAGTCAAAGTTGCAAAAATTTGCAATGTGTAATTCACTTTAAAGCGGGGTCAAGATTACATGTTTTTCAATTAAAAACAAACAATTATGGTACACGAAATAAATAAAAGCAAATTATAAAGGAAAATGGATAACAAATCTAGTATGTTCATGTTAAAATGACTGAAAAACTTTTAATTTGAACAGAAATTTTATTTCAACAACTGAACTACAAATGCTTGGGTAAGACAAGATGTTGATAAAGTGAAAAGTCGATATCTATCTCTGGTATTTTATACCAATATAACATCTGCAATATATCAGAGTACTGCTAAACGAAATATATGTTTAAAGATAGTAAAATCAAGTGAAAATACTAAAAGCTTGAAGACATATGGTCTGCATCATGTAACTTACTTATTTAATCTTATTCTATTACTTTCATATACGATAATTCTTGGCTTTTAATTGAAAAACGTATAATCATTACCCTTCTTTTAAGTGAATTACGATTTGCAAATTTCTGCAACTTTGACTATCTGTAATTAACAAAGTTCTTGAAAAAAAAAGTAGGGATTTCTACATCTCTCTGTAAACACACAGAACAGTATTTTGTGAACATTTCACATTCTTTACACCTTCCCCTATTTTGATACAAAGCTTCAAATTTTGCAATTTTCAAAAACTTGGCAACTTTAAACTCCTCTTTTAAAAGCGTGAAGAAATTGTATAAGCCAATTGTTATTTGTTTCAGCCTAAAGTACTCCTTGCAGGCTAAAAATAAGCCAAATACCATTTGTCTTTTCTATCCCTAATAATAAGAACAGTAATGGATGAAAAACTAAAAAGAAATCAATTTCAATCTTGAATTTGATTTAAGGATTTCTCCTCATTGCATTAGTTTTTAGTAATATTTATATATTCTCTTTAAAGATTGACCTGTGCTCTTTAAAAATGAGACCAGTTGAGACTCTGCTATTTAGTTTTTGTGCAGTTAAAAAAAGCAAAAAGGCTGTCTGGGTGTGAATTCCCCACTCTGCAGCAGCTAATTTGGCTTGTAATTCCAAAATGGCAGATGTTAAAAAATAAACCCCAGATTTGAACTCTCAAAATATGGCTTTCCAGATGAACAAAAAATAGAAGTTTTTAAAAATGCACCAGCATCTACCCCTGGGTGATTTTTCATGAAATGACACTGAAGAAAAAGCTTTGGAACTTTCTGATGTAACTGAATACAGACAAAATCTGCAAAGGGAAAATAAAAAAAAAAAAAATCTTTAAGGCATGACAAAAGTAGACATGGGGAAATAAATTTGTCAGGAAGAGATAAGTTTCATGTTCAAATATACTTAATCATAATACACTGAGGACAAAATGGAACACAGAATCAAATCTTACAATGTTTTATCATAGCGATTTTATTTTATTTTCAATTTAATGTAAATTCCTGCAGATTAGATGAGAAGTGCAACAGAAAACTTAGTGGCTGTATACAAAGTTGATTTAGAAGAAACATTTTTCAATGAATGTCTACACTTCAAACATTATTAACTATCACTCACAGAACAGAAAATATTGGCTTTGTGAATGTGCAAATTGTTAAGAAAGAAAGAAATGTATTTGATTTTTCCAAATATCAATGTGGCTCTTAGAATATTTCTTTGCATTCCCGTAACAAACTGCTCAGCCGAGTGATTTTTTTTCTGTTTTAAAGAGAATAAATAACTCCTTACAATTGCAGATGGAAGAGGGTGCACTCAATGCGTTTTCAATCATGACTGTAAAGAGCAAGTTGCTGATTTAATTTAGCTCATCAAAGTATTTGCAACAGAAAAGTCAAGATGAAAATTGTTGTAAAGAAGGTATTAATATATTTTTCAGAACTTTCTTAAAAACTTGGCAATTTTCAAAATTTTTATACTGTTAAAATTTTACATAATGTAGCACTTTTACAGGAATTCTAAAATTTGCTTTTATTTTAAATTTAAAATTTATTTATTACTTCACTACATTAAAACATAACACAACAAATTGTATATATTAAAATTGCAAAATTCGGTGTTCAAGATATAAAGCGTCAATTAGTTTTCAGACAACCAGTGTTCTTAGCTGATAAGTGAAAACTGCAGCGAAGCATTCCTGCCTGAAAGGCTCTGCAGCTATCACATATCAAAACTTTAAAAGTTGTTGTAAAACAAAAAAAGGGAAAGAAAGAATACAAACTTCTACCAATGCAACTGATTAAATATTTAACCAATTCAGGAATTGATGGCGAAATTCAAAAGTAAGTAATGTTTGTCTATGACAGACAAAAATTTTGTTATTAATTGTTATAAGAAAAATTCTTACTTTTAGTTTCACCACATTTATGCTTAAATTTATTATTTTTATTTGTACTAAGCTTTGGGTAAGCTACATTTCTCCCACATTTCCCTAACATTTTGTATTGCTCCTGGATCAGATCCAAATGAGTTACATGAAATTGTAGCCCTCAAATTCTTTATTTTAAAGGGGAGTATGGGGCAACAAATCTGTCTAGGACTATGAGTGGCAAAGCCCTAAATCTGTCTCTGATCAATGATCACATGAGCTGATTGCTACCACAGGAACTGTCTTAGTGATTGCCCATTATTACCAATATAATTACAGTGAACAGCATAATAATCCTTCAGAATTTAGATGCCATCATTTTTGATATTTTTTTTTTTTTTGATGAAATTCACAATTGATTTCACCATATTTTGGTGATTTTAAATATTTCCTACAATGTTTGCCGATTATGAGAACTTGGTTTCATAATCATTTGAACAAAATTCATCAGTGCATTTTTTCAAAATTAACAGAATCTATTTTTTTAAATATTAACAATGCCCCTCCCCCATCAGAAAAGTATTTTGTGCATGTCTCTCATTCCCAAAATTTGACACATCTGCAGAGCTCTGCAATAATGGCTCATCTTTCAAGCACACCTTTCTGCCAGAAGATATGGGAGCAAAGTAAGCCAAGCTTGAGAATATCTATCAGTTGATTGCAAAGTTCGTCAAATGCTCTGGCATCAGTTACCAGCAATTCGAATACAGTAGTTCATGGCAGGACCTGACCTACACATCACAATGTTCCAATTTGCTCTGCACAAATCTATGGCAAATGGTGACTATCGGTAATGCAACAGCTGCACTCAAACAGTAGGTATTGAAGATAAGCAACAGTGCAGTTTAAAAAATGGAGGGGGGTATTTTCCAATAACTACAATTTAATTTCCCAGAGTCAGTAATGCAGGCAATACCTAAATTACCAAAAGGAACAAAATTCATCAGTGAATTTCAACTTTGACAGCATATAACTTCTACATTTGCCTCCAAGGCGTACAAAATGAATGCTCCAGAGTTAACCATCTATGGAATCAATAAAAGGAATTGAAAGAGTAATTAGGGATGACAAAGCACGATCAGATTTTTCTAAATATAGAGCACAAACACCACACCTTCCAATCACTATCTAAAACCGTAGGTTAAAAAACGTCTTTATTTACAATTAAAAGGGTTAGTTTAAAAGCTCTAGGGAGCACTTACATGAACCACTATGGTCGCATAGTGAGGCTAAGGAGTGAAATCACTATGAAGCGGAACATGACTTATATAATAACAGGGATGAGCACAAGATTACAAATATGTAAATGAGATGAATAAAGAATATTAAATGTCAATCACTACAAAATATTTACAAAATTACCTAAATTATTTTGAGGGTTCCTCGCTTGGAAATTCCAACCTGAGATCTCTCCAGGCACTAGGAACGTAAACAGGTATATCCTCATTGCAGCACTTAGGTCCCAGTTTTATAATGTAAAGACTCTCAGTAAGCAACATAAAACTTTTTGTCGAGGCTGTTGATAACAAGTTTGAATTGTCCCAATCCGGTTTTAGGTCTCCCGTAATGACAGTTTTTGACAAAGTCGAAGTAACTGCTCCTTTACGAATTGCATATTTATGTTCAGCCCGCCTGATTCCCAGGCTTCTGTAGGTCTAACCCATATAGCAGAGATTTGCAGTTTGTCCATTAATGTCCAACAGTGGGATACTATAAACACCAAAGTGGGATAGAAGTGGCATTGTGTCTCTGTCGTGCCTAATCATAGAGAAAAGATTTTGGGTCTAGACACCAAATCCTAAAGAATATTTTTTGCAGATGTTTTTTAGCAAAGTAACAACTTGTTTTAGATAGGTTATACTTCCCACGTAGGTAGTTGTGGGTACACTTCTAGTGAGGGTAATAGAAGTCTTCCATTTATATTGTTGTATAAGTTTTTTAACACAATCTGTAGGGTACCCATGTGCTTTTGCAATCTCGGTAATCTTCATCAATTCCTGATCACAATAAATGGGATTTGAAGAATGGGTAAAGGCTCTATTAGCTAGGAATCTAAGTGCTGAATACTTATAGGGAGTTGGTGTACAAGAATTGAAGGGGATCAGAACCAGGATAGAGGTAGGCTTACGATATACACACAGAGAACTCAAAGTTTGTATGGTTAGGAGAGTGTGAAACCAAGAAGTCAAGGATGGGCAGTGACCCTTCTTTTTCTATTTCTATAGTAAACTTTTGCCAGGAACTATAGATGAAAAATTCCAACATGAAATCACTCCAGGCACTAAGAATGTAGCCTAAGTGCTGTAATGAGGATATGCCTGTTTATGTTCCTAGTGCCTGGAGAGATCTCAGGTTGGAATTTCCAAGCGAGGAACCCTCAAAATAATTTAGGTAATTTTGTAAATAGTTTGTAGTGATTGAAATTTAATATCCTTTACTTATCTCATTTACATATTTGTAATCTTGTGCTCATCCCTGTTACTATATAAGTCATGTTTCGCTTCACAGTGATTTCACTCCTTACCTGATGATGCGACCATAGTGGTTAGCGAAAGTGCTCTCTAGAGCTTTTAAACTACCCCTTTTAATTGTAAATAAAGACGTTTTTTAACCTACGTTTTTAGATAGTGATTGGAAGGTGTGGTGTTTGTGCTCTATATTTAGACGAATCTGATCATGCTTTGACAGCCTTATTACTCTTTGAATAGTAGCACGAAAGTAAAACCTCCGGTATTTTAAAAGGAATTAAATTTGTTGGAAAATTCTTTCAGCATGAAAGGTTTTCTACTTCTGAGAAATAGTGATAAAGGTCTGATGAAGGTGAATAATTTTACTTGAAAGTTTCATTATAAATAACTAGACTTTAGCATAAAATATACATGTGCAAGCACATTGCATACATGCATGTGAGTTAAAATCGCAAGATGGGAAAGGAAGCGTTGGAAAGAAAAACTTTTTTGTCTATATAAAATTTTGATTAAGGGGGCTCTGTGATCAGGTGGTTTATGAGTATTTTAAGCCCATAAATAGTTAAAGCCATTTTTAAAAAAAAAATTGGTTTTAAATGTATAGATTAAAAAATTTGGAATTAGTAAAGATAACTGAAGGTTAAGAACTAGAACACTATCAGGTTTTTCATGTGCTACAAATATGTATCTTTTTCACTTTGATGGGTAAAAACAATTTTTTAAACCTAACTTAAAGAAAAGGGCAAATTTTCTTCTTTTTTTTTTTTTTTTTTTATTAGAGGTTTAACGACTACCGTGAGCAAGTCAATGGGCTATAAGCAGTCGCACATCCCTAATTTAGGGCAACTGGTCACAGGAAAGGGGGAGAACCAGCACAGTAAGGCACACAAAACATCCGTGCCTCACCGGAATCTGAACCCGGACCCCATCTCGGACGAATGATCAGAAGCCATCGCTTAGACCACTGCGCCACTGGCTTTTCTTGTTTGTTTAATGACTTTAATGAACTTCATATGAATTTGAGGTAGGAATGTGTACCAAATTTAGGGTCACTGGCACCAGGAAAGGGAAGAGAACCAGTTCTGTAAAGAAAATCACAAGATCCACATCTTACCTGGGATTTGATCCCAAGCTTAGCAGCATAAGGAATCCTAATGCTTAAACCATTTAACTTTAGGGTGAGTCACACACTATTGAGTGATTGATTTTGGAATGCAACTTGACCATCTGCAGGTACATACTTGCCAAAACATCATGGATATTCAAAAAATATGCAAATTGCTGATTTCAAGTTAATACCTATTCCACAAATTGAAAGGAGGTAAATATTCAGCTGCAAGAAAAAGTTGGTTTCCATAATGTTCAAGTAAACATGCCTTGGAGTATTTTTAACTATCAGCTACATCAATCTTACCTGTTCAGCATTTCCAGTGAACAGACAGCTAAGAGGCAGTTGCACCTTTCTGTCTCATTTTACTACATCTCTGCTGGTTACTTGATTTTGGTGTTTCGTGGCATGAAAGCTGCACTCAGCCACTAAGCATTAGAAATACAAATCATTAAAATGAATGGTTTATAGGCAATAGCAATGCTATCCCCTGATCAAGCAGCAAAATTCAACAGCTAATCCTGTTACTGAACGTAAACGACTTGCATTTAGTGAACAATATATATATTTTTTCAATTTACTAGAACAATATATTGAAAAAATGTGTTGTTTTTTATCATTTCGATAACGCTTAATTAGAAGAAACAGTTTGCATAAACACAGCAGCTGTAAACAATATATTATTCCCTCACATCTGATTTCAGACATCATTTCATTCATTTTTAGTGTGAACATGAAATTAAGTGAAACAAATAGCGTTCAGTTATTCTTAGGCACTCATGATTTTTTTTTAAGTAGAAATCATAAAGACCTCTTCACATTACTCCACTATATTGCAATTGATGAACGTGGGTAAACGCAATGCTGCATTCAGTTTTTTTTCGGGGTGGGGGATACAATTTTTTTGAGGGGGCTATAACTTGTTAATTGATTATGTACATATAATCAGAATTTTGTTATTTACACATACATTAACATATATAAATTTGTTAGAGTATAAAAATTAGAGATGGCTCATTCACGACTGACCCAGTCGACAGAGCGAACAAAAAGATCCGTTTGGTTGCACCAACAGATCTCGTTAGTGGCGAACGATAAGCGAATGAAATCGTTCACCGTTCGCATCGGTCATGGAGCCGAGGATCCGAAATATCCGAAGATCCAAATCGTTCGCCGTTCGCTTCGGTCGTTTCGTTCGCTGTTCACTTCGGTCGTTGATCGGACCTGGTGGATCGAAAAAATTTTCGTGTTACTAGAACCATCTTATGACCATCTTATTTTAGGTTTTATCTAATAGTTTGCAGAGAAATGAAGATATATCGCTTTTTTTTTATTCTATGATTTTCATATTTTGATTTTTCATTACAATTTCATTCACAAGATGGGAACACCAGCTTAGAACTCTGACTGCACTTTGTAATATGTAGCTGGTATTCGTTGATATTTAACTTGGAAATGTATATTTAATATTAATAAATACAAAAGGCAGTATTTGTACTACCACAGAGTGAAACAATTAATTATAAAAATCGTCCACATCACTCTAAAACGTTTAATTTACAGACATTTTGGTTTTATATATTGCAAATAAAATGTATATATCTGTAGTTTTTGGATATATATGGGATATTGGAAATAAAATGCAATTATCTGTAATATTTGGATTTTTACATTGTAAATAAAATGCAAATATCTGTAATTCGTGGATATATATATTGTAAATAAAATGCAAACTTCTGTAATTTTTTTATATATATATTACAAAAATTGTAAATATCTGTAGTTTTTGGATATATATATTGTAAATGAAATGTAAATACATGTACTTGGAATTAATAAATACGAAATATCGTATTTTTTCTACCACATACTTTCAACCCTAGCTCGCTCTCCAAAATTCAGGCATCAACGCTTACGTGCTGCCATCTATTAGCCGATTTATATTCAAATGAACGAAATGAACAGGTCTTTTGAACGGATCATTTCAGTGACCTATCTGAAAGATCCGGATCTCGTAAATGACCGAATCTGCCCACCACTAATAAAAAATCCTCCTCCTCCACACCCCATACCCCCTACCACCAATGGTGCCCTCACCTTGTCGTGGGGGGGGGGGGGGAGGCTTGTGTACTACGATGAAGCTAGAATTTATTGACCAACAACTGATCCTTTTACCACGTGTCTCATTCCATGGCTGATGAAGGTAGAAGTCGCTACCGAAACATCGCGTTTATAATTTTCAACATAACTTATGCGTGTTATGATGATTTCAAGAATTCTTATATAATGTTTTGTGGGTTATGTGCCTTCCTGCCAATTTGTCTCACTATAATGAAATGCCATTAACCCTTTTACAAGAATCAATGTTTGTGATATGTTATAGTAATGTATAACACGTCACATACATTGATTCTTGTAAAAAAGCAATATGTTCTATCATCATGGATTGGAGTAATCGGCCCAGGAGGTCTTTTTCATTTGCCTTCCGTCTGTTCATTATTATCAGCTGTGTAACTAACAGCTTTTTGCTTCAAAAAAGTTGATATTTGGCTCTGCTTCATGACTGCTCCAAACGTGCAATTCAAATAACAAATATTACACTATAAACAAATCACATACAAAAATTATGTCAGATGGTATCACACGTGCAATTACTACAAACAGTCACACTTTCTCTCAGTTTCTTTATACATATACAGTTGGGGGAAAATGGAGTCTAACAGTTTTAGGAGCGATTTACATGGTAAAAAAAGACACAGATCTTCCAAACGGCTAAAGCAAAGATAGCACAGGGGGTCAAGATAGCTTGGAATTCTATACACAAGAGGATATTTTCTACAAGCGGCAGGGGAGAGTCCCCGAGAATTGTCAGCCGGGTCGGAGGGTAAGCGGTGAATTTATGGCACCCCATTAGTGCGCAGGGAAATACTGAAACGCAACAGATCTTTTGGTGACTTCGTTTCACATTAACACAGTGTATTGAGGTTAGATTTGTTCTGAGTACAGAGTTTTCTAGAAAAACCGAATCAGAATGGTTGGGGATAATGAATCATGTGACGGTGGAGAGAAATCCGAGACCGCAGAAGAGCATCTTTACAGTGTTTTCTCTCATTTTTTTCCTGTTTACCCATTCCTAAATTTATTTCCGGGGGGGGGGGGGGGTTATCCCCTTTATTCCCTCCCCCTACCTACACAACTGCTTTGGAAGCTAAATGGGTAACATGTACAGCAACACAAGCAACAAAGCTTATTTAGTTTTCTTCAAGCCAATTTTGCTGGAATTTGAGGGCATACATCTGCTCTTCCAAAAGATGATGCACACTTATGTACTTTGTCAGAACTGGAAAAAAAAAAAATGTATTGCTATGTTGAGGAGAGTAATTTTCTGCCAGCATGTTTCTATTGAAGTCAACCTTGATTTCAATTAAATTTACATATCCCTTGAAAGACGATTTTGGCTATGAATTTTTATTGGTGTTGGTGGATCTGATAAAAAAATCACAAACTGTCAGCTGAATTGGCTCAGAGCATCAGGTAAAGATGCCACTCTTTCTTGAAAAAGTGTGTGCACAAATAGTGTGGAAGAAATATTTTTCACATAATACATAGAAATACATCTGAATTATTAACACAGCAATCAGACATCTCCGATTTGTGTGCTATATACTGTTCTTCACGTCAAAAAACTTGAAAATTACATGTGTAATGTATAGAATGCTCGAACGGAAATCGGGAGATGCAGGTTCGGTTCCTTCTCTATGGCAATGTAATTTTCAAGTTTTCAGATGTGATTAATGTTACTTGAGAAACAGTATAAAACATGCAACTCAGAGATGTCTGATTGTTGTGTTAATAATTAGAGTGTGTGCACAGCTTCATATTCCTGTGAACATGAAAATACTAAGAAATATTTTTCTCCAACAGTTCTGTTTAAGTCAAATGTATCCACCTTTCTCCAATTTATCACTAGTTTGCAGATAAAAGTAAGTTATTACAAATAGAACCACAGTGGAGAAATTTTTATTTATCCTGGTTTGTTCAATTTGAAAATATTCCTAACAATGGGAAAGATTGGAATAAAGCTCTGGCCAAGTGCAATGCAGCTGATGTAACAGTGTTGAAACATCTGAGTTGGCCCTAAATGTGTACAACTTACCAATCAGTAATGTGGATGTTGAACAAGTATTTTCAAAAGTCAATGCCATTAAAACAAAAGTATGACACTATATGGGTCTAAAACTATTTACATCTTTACTAAGACCAAAAACAACTCTAGAAGTTACCAGGAAATGCTGATCCTATTTTGAGCCATTAAGCCAAATGCTGAAATCATTTAATTCATCTATGTACCTTAACACAAGTTCTTCACATGATGATGATACCATAACAGAGGACAACTGCACAGCAATTATCACTCTATTTATAGATGCAGCAGGTTTTTCTCAATGTCTATAAGTGAGTAAGAAAACTGATTTTCTTGTACAAAAGTATTTCTGTGTTGCAATTTAGGGTATTAGTTTCCTTTAGCAGCTTCATATAATTTACCCGAATTTCTTTATAAAATTCATGTTTTCCCATTATTTGCAGGCTTATGATTCCATATGTGTCTGCGAAGCACACACTTTTTGTGTTTAAATTGGTCAAAATGAAATTTGAAAATTGGTACCTACCTGCTGCGATGCTTTGGCAACCGCCATTTCCAATAGCACGTAAAGTTGTTTTCACTGCATAGGTGTCATCTGCTACGTGGAACTTCCAATTGCCAACTGACAAGCAGTGCATGGATAAAACTCAAAGCTCCATGCTGTTGCAGGAGTTTCCATGAACAACCCTGGTGAGATGGCATAATGAAGCAGAATTTCCAAAAGATGAAAACAAAATTTAGCTGAATATACAGCCCACAAAATATGAAGCTTTTTGGCGGGAAGTGAGAATTACCCGATCAAACTGCACAGTGCAATATCACAAAACAAAATAAGCGGGGCAACCAGAATTTCTGGCATTTCCTCTAATGCCTTTTCTGCAGTGGGAAGGAAATATTTACTGATTTTTAAAAGCACTGATCCTATCTTACATAATCTTCGCAAGATCTATTTGTAAAGTCGAACACACAGTCATGCGCGGCAAAAAAAAAAAAAAAAAAAAAGGAATATGTAGATTAACATTCAACAGGAAGAATCAGACTGTTTTCCTGTGTCATGTGACATTCAGTAGTTGAATACTCTTTCCCTGAGCTGAAATATGACCGCATGCAGCTCAGTTTCATGCATCCACAGCTTATTGGCTGGCGACCAGAAGTTCCACGTAGCATACGACACTTACGCTGTGAAACCAACTTTATGTGCTGTTGGAAATGGCGGTTGGCGAAGCATCGCAGCAGGTAGGTACCGATTTTCGAATTTTATTTTGGCCAATTTAAGCGCCAAGTTCATGTTTCGTAGACACATATGGTGTCATAAGCCCACAAATAATGGGAAAACATGAGCTTTAAAAGAAATTTGGGTAAATTGCATGAAGCCACTAAAGGAAACTAGTACCCAATTTAGCAACATTAAACTGCCAATTGATTTTTTAAGTTTTTTCCGAAGAATTGTATACACTAACCAACATGCTTAAATCTCAATTTCATTTATTTGCCGATTATATAATAAATTAATTATAATAAAAAAAATGTCTATTTGTTTCTTATTTTGAAATAGATTTTTACTTCATTTGCATATTTTTTTCTAATTTGACAGAGATTTTTACTGAACTGTGCCCCAAATATATATGAACATATTGGTAAATATATATGGATTACATGTACGTACTATATACAGTTTGGCAAAAATTAGTATTCCACAACAGGTAATTTTTACTACATTTATCCATTTTATTCACAAGCAATCATTTTTAAAAACTGACAAATTTTGATTTGTAATGAACAAAAGGAGCTTTGCATTTCTTGTTATTGAAGAAACAATAATAAAAATTGGGCTACTTTTGAATTGATTTGGCTACTTTTCAGAGGTAAGTCTATTGTTACTTTCTCATTGAACTGCCTGCCTGGCAACACTGAATAGAGCAACCTGGAAATTGGATCATTTGCAAATGAATCTTTTGCATGAATGAATTTCCATGAAGGAATGATTTATACCATCACTAGTAGATGGCCTTATCACAGGAATAGCTGTGGTGTCTTCTTCTCGTGCTAGAGGTAAGTCACAGCTTCGTGCATCTAAAATGAACAAGTGGAATCCAAAAGCTTAACCACAATTTTTTTTCTCCAAATATTCATGAGTTCTTAACACATATTTTTCTTTAGTACACAGTGATTCGTTAAGCTTACTTATAAAAACATTTGCAACAAATTTGAAACAGAGGCATTTTTTGATAAATGTTTCTTTCCTTTTGTCTTTCAAACATACACACATTTTTCACCTTGCAAATTTTTATCAAGGCATTATTCACCAGGGGTTGATCCAGGTTTTCACAGATCATACCCATTTTCATGAAATTCTGCCTATTTTTGTGAAATTTAACTAATTTTGTGAAATTTGCCTATTTTTGTATTTAGAGTAATTTTAATCATTTATAATTATTATTCTGACAGTAACTATTGTTTCATTTTTCAGTTATTTATTTATTTTAATTTATTCTTATTCAATTGCTGATCATGGTTCACGCTTTCTGAATTTGAAACAAGTTTTTTGTTTTGATGATTGTGTATGTAGACAGTTTTTTTCTTTTTATACAACTTTGATTATGCTCCAGCTGAGATCTTGGTAAATAATAATAGTAATAATAATAACATTCCAGGTTGTGTTAAACCAGGAAAGTCATCAAAAGTCAAAATTTTAAGTGCTGGAGTAAAAGAAATAACTAAAATAACATTAAAAAAGAAAGTTGCTCATATGTTACAACTCAATCCCCCATAAAGCGAACAGTCAGCACTTCTGCCATCGGGTGATTCCATGCCAAATCATCCAGTCACTCAACCTGACCATTTCAGATTTTAATGAAACCTTCAGGGATCATTCTCCCTAGTGATATAAATGAGAATATATTTTTAAAAAAATTTTATCTCATTGGGTTTTCATGTAATTAATTTTTAAAATTTTGAAAAATCATAGTTTTTTTGGCTTGCATACTTTTCCAATCTTGAATTTCCCAAGTTCTATAAGGCCTAGAGAGTTGTTTGACCCCTCATTTTAAAGAGAATTTCGTAAGTTTTAATTTGATATGTAAATTGACTATGCTTGGTGAAAAAAAATTAATTTAAAAAAAGATGAAAATTAAAACAAAAATTTAAGATAGTGTTTTTTAAAAAATTTGAAAAAATATGTTTTTTGTAATATTATAAGCTTCAAATCCTGAAACTTTTAGAGTGGGATCTCAATGGGATCAGGAGTTATGGTACCAATGGTATTGTTTTAAATACCAGTTAGGGCTACATTGCTACCTTTAACTTTTGTAAGGTAAAAAAAAAAATACATTGGCTATAAGGTAACCAATTTACATTAGAATCAATTACAGATAACGATTTACTAAACCTACAGACAAATTAGGGATCTAGCATGTGAGTAAATAGTCTACTAATCACAGGTGTTCTGGCACAAGCCTGTACAGACTTGTCCGATTCATGTTCTTGCAGGAGTGTGACTCATGCCCACTGTAGCTCAACTTTTGCTTAGTTTCCTCTAAGATCTCAGTGAGTGAACAGTTAGTTGTCGGAAGTGTTACTTAAAGTGTTTCCCATAAAAATATGATTTTTATAATTTAATAGTTTTTTTTTCAGTGGAAGTGAAGTAAGTGTTATGTGTTTGTTAAGTAATAAGTTTAACCATTTTTGACATCTCTGTTTGGAGCAACTAGGCCTCTCTCTAGTTCAAAAGTAGTCAGTTCTATTTAGTCTTAAAGGCCTATTATTACATAAGATATTTTTTTTTATTGTTTCAGACAATTTGACTTGTACTATTATTTATAATTTTAACTCTACTCTATTATTAGGACTCTGTACAATATGGGTGAACCCAGTACATCAAAGCATTTTTTGGTATATTGTAACCCATTTAAGAAACCTGGTCATAATTATTATAAGAAACAAATGAGATCTGTAAATGAAAATATTTTGAGACATAATAATGCCAATTTACATGAAGGTGACAAGATATGTGATAAAGCTTCCAGATTTTAACTGAGCAAGAAGGCTTGCATTCAGACAGCTCAGAATCACAAGACCATTTGAATGTTCCTGAAGTACTAGTTCAAAATACATTGTCAATTCCAGAGAAAAAAGAGGCAACTGAAGCTTTGAACAAAAGTCTGACTGCTATCGAAGAAACACCTATTAAAAGAAACTGTTTGATTGAAAAAAAATACCCAGAAGCAAAGATTAAAAAAGTGATGGAAGCTTTTCGAACAAAAGTACTTAATTTAAATCCAGGTAAAGATCCAGACTCACAAATTTTGCTAGTAGACATTGGCCACCAAGACCAAAATTGTTAGTGGCCATAAAAAAAAGTCAAATTGTATATTTCATACTATATTATTTTTATAAAATTGCTTAGTATAATATCAGTATGTTTTATTTTGCATATTTCAGTTATAGTATGCTTAAAAGTTGAAACTGAAGTAATAAAACAATGCAGGAGAGTGGGAACATCGTGCGGGGAGGGGAGTGCGATTGCGGGATAAACCTTTGCACTGTCCGACTTCCGGTTTTGGAAATTTTCTCACTATTTTCAAGCTGAAATACAAATATTTATGCAGTTAAATATTAATACTGGGCAGAGGCAGCATCGCAAGAAAAAAAAAGGAATTACGATTGCGGAAAAAATCTGTCGACCTTCCGTTTTCGAAATTTTTGTAAAGTTGGAATTCCGTCCTCTGACGAACATCCACTCCCCTCGCCAAATTATGTTCACTGGTGCATTGATCTCATGAATGATCAAAATAATAAGGAAAAAGGTGGAATTCCTCGATTTCGAGGAAGAATATGATGCCTGAAGATTACAGGAAATTTTTACGGCGTCTAACTTACGTTTTCGCAAATTGTTTCCTATAGTTTCAAGCTGAAATACTTTTATGCAATAAAATAATATTTAATAAAACTGGACACAAAGGCAACATAGGGAGAGAAAAATTATGATTAGGGCAACTTTTTCACTCCGTTCAACTACCGTTTTCGAAAGTTTTGAGACACAAAATACCCCGTCTCCAGACACCCCCCCTAAAAATTGTCTTCAGTTTCACATTGATCCTAAGAACGATGTAAAAGATAACAAAAAAATTCAAAATTCTGCGAATCCGCTTAAGAATCTCATGTGTACCATAAAACAATAACCAAAATTAAAACAAAAAAAAGTAAGCAAAATAAAAATTCATAGAATCCACAGTTTCGATAGCGAGATCCGTAGTTCCGTTGTCAGCCAACTAAATTCATAGAAACTACGGACATTCCGTAGCAGTTCGCAGGTATGGAAATACTATTACAGTACAACCTCGAAAATCCGGAATCGTCCAGAGATCCGGACTTTGCAGATTCCGGATTTTCCTATGGACTATGCAGGCTTTCAGCAAACAATTAAAAATAATAAAAAGAAAATGCCTAACTTCTAAAGTTTTAATCGGATTTTGACAAAATTTCACAAGGGAGTTTATTTTGACGTGCCTTGGTTACTGTAAAATTTGTAATCGGTTATTTAAAAAATTGGAGAATTTTTTTTCATAAAAATCTCTCCCAGTTGAGCTGTCCACCACCAGCAAGAAGCTTTTGTCCCCACCGCAACCTTGCTAACCTCGTTCCCCCACGAAGACCCATCAGTCTTGGGCCATTCTTTGTGATCAAAAACCGACGCCCTCGCCTTTTTTATAAACTTCTTTTTTTTTTTCTGCTGTTTAAGCAGAATATTAGAATGAAAAAGGTGATGGCCAACTTCCGTACAACTAACATTTTGTGTCATTTCGTGCGATTTCCGTACATTTGGAGTAAAATTTTTCTGAAACGTGCGAGTTCCGTTCAAGTTAAACAAAAATTCCGTACAGTACAAGTTAAATAAAATAATTGTTTTTCCCGTACAGGTCGCCAGAATTGGCGATTTAATCAAACATTTTTAGTCGCCACGACGATGAAGTTTATCGCCAGTGGCAACCTGGCGACCGTGAGTCTGGATCTTTAAATCTAGGCACCACTGAATCTGACGCTGAAAAAAATTATGACAATGAAATTATTAATCAATTGAAAGAAAAGTTCAATGCTAGTACAGACAAAAGTGTTAGAATGCAGTTTCTAACTATACTTCCCAAAGCTGGACTCGAAAAAAAATTTTAACTGAATTTGGAGTGTCTAACTTTACTGCTAGAAAGGCAAAAACAGTGTTAAATGAAAAAGGTATAATGTCATCCCCTGATCCAAAGCCTGGAAGAACATTGGACCCTGCAACGGTAGCCCTAGTCTACCATTGCAGGGTAAAAAAAACTTTAGCCCTAGTCTACAAATGCCTGGTAAAAAAAAAAAAACTTTGTTTCAGTCAAAAAAGATGGCAAATGTGTACATGTTCCAAAGTATTTAATTTTAAGTACATTAAAAGAATCACATGTACAGTACTATTTAAGGAGCATAACCCTGATCAGAGAATTGGAATTTCTAAATTTTGTGAGCTTCGTCCCAAGCATTGTGTTCTTCCTGGGTCCAGTGGGACACATTCTGTGTGTGTTTGCACAATACATCAGAATGCCAAATTAATGATGGCTCAGTGTAAAATACCTGAATTGAACAATGGGGAACTCCCGATTAAAACATACAAAGATGTAACAAGCAATATAATTTGCAAAATGCCAAAATCTAAATGTTACTTTGCAAATTGTGTTAATTGCCCAGGAAGTGATTATTTGAAGGCTCGGTTTGAAGAAGCTTTTGAGCTTGATAGCATTGAAAATGTGAGTTTCAAACAATGGATGCAGATTGATAACAAGTGTGTCCTGGAAACTATTATAAAACCGACAGAAGAGTTTTTGGATTATTTGTTTCAAAATTTGCCAAAACTTTTAAGACACTCTTTCATTGCTACTCAACAGTCTTCCTATTTGCGACACTTGAAAGAAAATCTACCTCAAAACCAGTGCATTGTACTTTGTGCTTTTGCTGAAAATTATGCATTTGTGCTTCAAGATTCAGCACAAGGTTTTTGTTGGAACAATGCTCATGCAACAATACATCTGTTAATACATCTATACTATGTACAATACATCTATACTATGTTGATGAGGAAACCAAAAAGTTGGCGCACCTGAGCTTAGTTATTCTTTCCGACTGTATGGTGCATGATACAGTTGCTGTTCATTTGTTTCAATGCCTCATGATTAATTTTCTTAAACAGAATCTGCCCCATAAACCCAAAAAGCTGAATTACTTTTCAGATGGAGCATCATCACAGTACAAAAACAAATCAAACTTTCTCAATCTCTGCCATCATGAGAAAGATTTTGATATCAAGGCAGAATGTAACTTCTTTGCATCGTCACATGAAAAAAATGCATGTGATGGTGTCTGAGGAACTGTTAAACGATTAGCGGCATTGGCCAGTCTATGAATGGTCTACAATGATCAAATTATGACCCCTCGCCAACTTTATGATTGGGCTAAAGACAATATTGTCAACATCAGTTTTTTGTATTCCACTACAGACGAATACAAGGCACAGGAAAAGACCTTGAAAAGTAGGTTTGAAGCAGCAACAACAATAAAGGGTACTCAACAATTTCACAGTTACAGTCCTGTGAATGCCTACAATTCTTGCATTGTCTTAACTTCTGCATTGCTTGGCATAACAGTCAGCAATATTGAGTATTTCAACAATTTGTGCTATGACCTTCATGTACTAAAAATTGCTTGTTTTTAGTTTCTCTAGCATTTTTTAGTGAGTTATTGATGGTCAAAAATGTTCAGACATTATGTTTCAAAGCTGCTTCCATTCTGCTAAATTTTTATTTCATTCCATTTATTTTTGGTTAGGTTCTTCTTGGTGTCAAAATGAAAACTGGCTGTATAGCTTTCAATTTCATATCTTATAGCAGAATCCTTTTGTAGTACAGCTGAGATTGGGAGAAATGTGATACCAACCTGGTCACTCTATATTACAGACTCGCAATGATTCCTGACCACTAACAGAAAATATTCAGTAATTTCCTGGGTTGTTCTAATAAATATCACATTAAAAACATTGATAAACCTTCACAGGTGTTGAAAAAATAGTCATGATGAAATAAGAATGCTTGCAGAGTATCCTGATGCCATCAGATTCTGTCCGGTTTTCGAACCCAGTGTCAGCTTTTTTTTTTTTTTTTCTCTCCGGAAAACGTTTAGTTTTGGTAGAATTTTAATAATTTGTCATTTTTCCTGTTTGCCCACCACAGACCTTCCAAATACTACGAATTCCCCATAGTCACTACAAAAATCGCCGATCGCTGCGGAGTACGGGAAACATCGAATATACTACAGAAATAAAAAATCTGGTTGTCAGGTTTTCCCCTTCACAAAACGTTGTTTTGGTAGAATTTTAATGATTTGTCCTTTTTTCCTGTTTGCCCACCTCAGATCTTCCAAATGCTACGAATTCACCAAAGTCACTACAGAAATCGTCGATCGCTACGGAATACGGGAAACATCAAAAATACTACGAACATAAAAAATCTATGAAACAATGTTATTCAATTATTTGTTCAAAGTTTATTTTCATGTTTTCAAAATTCTAACATTCATCAAACATTTTTGGGGCTGTTTATTGGATGTTTTTAATGTCACGACATTTGTCCGATATAATTTGAGCATCTTTCATGCCGCTCGTCGCCTGAAAATGATTATTTTGGCACGGATGAAAATGTTCCGTAGTTTTCTAAATTTCGTATTTTTCTTACCCCAAGATGCACTTTCCCTTCACTTTCTGGTTATATTCTTATGTTTTATTTTTTCTGATTATGCTTCTCGTTTTTAATAGCTTCAGTAATAGTGAAAATGAACAATTTCATATTTTAAGTTTTTTCTAGTGAAGCGCAGTTTTTGTTATTTCTAACCGCCTGTTCTTCGAAACCAATCAATACGGAAAGTGTTTTTTTCTTTTCCGCTTTTTTAAAGCTAAATTAAATTTCAAAATTGGTACTTATTCCGCCCATGATAGAATCGGTCTTTTCCGTGACCCGTAAAAATTACTATCACAGCAAAGTGAACAATACAGTACTGTTTTTTTATATATAATTTCGCTGAAAAACTTGTGTTTACCCATTCCTTAGTAACATTTTACTGTATTAAGGGGCAGACAAGAGTTTTTTTTTATTTTGTTTAAAGCTAACATCATACGTGCAAGGGAAACTCGACTCTGCGTGGATTGAAAGACGGCGCGGAAAGTGAAGTCCCGATTTTCTGCCTTTGATTTCTTTTTGTAAACAAAAGGGAAAATGCTTGCCCATTTTATTTGATGATAAGCAAGAAGTGCCTAAGCAATGGAAAATCGTGCATTTTTAGAGCAACCAAACTTTAAAAAACGAACTGCTGAAGACGAGTTGTGATGCCACAGTTCCATCTAAAGCCACAGGTGTCCATTCCCGATATGCTTACTTTTGTGCACAAACTTGAGAGGAAAAACAAACAGCCACCCCCGTTCTTGAAAAGTGAATCTATAAATAGATTGTACCCACTTATTTGCGGAGGAATGGGCTGTTTTTCACCGTGCGCGATTTGGATGATTTAAAAATACATTTCCTATAACAGGAGCATTTTAAAAATGCAAATTAATTCTTTAGCAATGAAAAAAAGCAAATTTTCGAGTGTGGCGACTAAAATCACTTTTTCTACTGGACATTTTATTTTATCCAGTCGCCATGTGGTGAGTGGCGACCGCTAATTTTAATCTTTACATTGTTGGCTTTGTTACATGCCAATACTCAGACAAGTGGTGGTTAGGTTGTGTGTTAGGAATAAAAGGAGATGAAGGTTTTTTGGTTTTTTGGACCCACATGTCCTTTCTCCATCTTTCAAATACCCACAATTTACTGACATACTAGTTGTGCATAAAAGTGAGGTTTTAACAAAAGTTGATCCTACAACAGCTACAGGACGAGTTTATCAACTTACAGACTCAGAAGACAAAAAGGCAAACAAGAAATTATTTCTTAAATTAAAGAACTAAGAGGTCGCTATTGTGGTGTAGCTACAACTCTGAGTGCTAACTAAAAAAACTTTTATTAATTTTACCAGATAAAACTTTTAGCCTGTTGGGACTATCCTTCCCTTGTTTTATGTTTGACTATGTATTCATCATCATCATCATTGTCAACCATTATCAATCCACTGCTGGACGAAGGTCTCCCCAAGTTTCCTCCACAACGGTCTGTCTTGTGCCAGTCTCCTCCATGTCACCCCTGCATACTTTCGAATTTCATCCACCCATCTCCCATGTGGTCTTCTTCTGGGTCTTTTCCTGTCCCTTGGAATCCAATCTAAAATTTCAGCTGTCCATCGATGATCTGTCCTTCTGGCAGTATGTCCAGCCCATTGCCATTTCAGGGATTTAACTCTGATCATGATGTCTTCCACTCTTGTCATTTTTCGGATCCACGAGTTCCTCTTCTTATCTCTCCTGGTTACACCAAGCATGCACCTCTCCATGCTTCTTTGAGTTGTCTGCAGCCTTTGTACGTCTCTTTTAGTTAAGGTCCACGTCTCCGCACCATACGTAAGCACTGGAAGGATGCATTGATCAAACACTTTTCTTTTAAGACATAATGGCATATTGCTCTTGAAAATTATGCTGTTTCTTCCAAAAGCTCTCCAGGCAAGTTTTGTACGCCGATTAATTTCTTCATCAATGTGACCCTCACTTGATATCTGCTGTCCAAGATAAACGTACGTGTCTGTTATCTCCAGCTTTTCTCCATCAATCGATAAATCTTCATTTCTTGTAAAAGCATTGAACATCACTTTTGTCTTCTGAAAGTTCATTTTTAATCCCACTTCTTTACTCTTGTCAGCAAGTTCCTGGATCATACTCTGCAGCTCTGATGGGGTAGTTGCAAAAATGACTACGTCATCAGCAAAACGAAGGTGGGTTAGATAATCTCCATTAATCTTTATCCCCTTGTTTTCCCAGCTCAGTGACTGAAAAACACCCTCCAATGTGGCATTAAAGAGCTTCGGAGATATGGTGTCACCTTGTCTCACTCCCTTTCCAATTTTTACGTGTGTTGTATTTTCAAACAGCCTAAACTTTGCACTTGCATTTTCATAGATGTTATTAATAATATTAATGTATGCATCTTCAATACCGCAGGTTTTCAGAGCCATTGTAACTGCTGATGGTTTCACCGAATCAAAGGCTTTTTCATAATCGATAAAAGCCATGCACAATGGAAGTTCATATTCCCTCGCTCTTTCAATTAGTTCTCTCAGCACGTGGATATGATCTATTGTGCTGTAGCCACTCCTGAATCCAGCTTGTTCTCTCGGTTGAGCCATGTCCAGTGTTACCTTCAAGCGGTGTGAAAGAACTTTAGTGAAGATTTTATAAACTACTGATAGGAGGCTGATAGGTCTGTAGTTTCCGAGATCCTCAATGTCACCTTTCTTATGTAGCAGGATCATTGTAGCGGTGTTCCAATCCTCAGGAATCTTTCCTTCATTAAGGCATCGAGTGAAAATTTGGGCGAGTACTGTTTCGATTTCTCCACTTGCTTCTTGTATGATGTCTACAGTAATTCCATCTTCTCCTGGAGCTTTTCCTCGCTTCATGTTCTTGATTGCATGTGCAACTTCTGCTGGAAGGACTGGAGGAACTCTGGTACTGGTATCTTTCATGATGTCTGAGTGCATATATCATCCCTTTCATATAATTTGGAGTAGAAATCTTTCACTCTTGTCAAAATTTCGCCTCTATTTCTTGTTACAGAACCATCTTCTTTTCTCAGTGCCATAATCTGTTTTCTTCCCTTACTGAGATGTCCCTTTGCTATCTTTAGGCTTTGGTTGTTTTCAATTGCTTTCCTCACTAGTTCACAGTTGAATTTCCTTACGTCTTCAGTGATACTTTTTCTTACTGTCTTGCATAGCTCTATATATTCCACTTTGCAAGTCACATCTTCTTTAGTTGTCCTCATCTCTCTTCTTTTTTGCATCAACATTTTGGTTTTTCCTGATAATTTGTTCACATGCAACTTGTTCTTAGACCCAGCTAATTTTGTTGCTGTTTCCATAAGAGCTTTGGTTACTTTTCTGTTAACTTCAGAGATGTCCACTTCTTCCGATGTTAGGCCTTCTAAAGCAGAGAACCTGTTCTTCAGTTCTAACTTGAAGGTATTATGGTGTTTTTTAAGGTTGGTTATGTCAATAGATTTTGTTTGTCCTATGAGCTTGCCACGTTCAAGTTTAGTGTTGAGGTGCATCTTACATCTCACCAATCTATGGTCACTACCTGTGTTGAACTTGTTTAGCACACTGCAGTCTTCTATGACGAATTTTTTGTTACACATAATAAAATCAATTTCACTTGTCGTCCCACTTGGATGTCTCCATGTCCATTTCCTGTGTGGCTTTTTCTTGAAGAAGGAGTTCAAGATGAAAAACCCTTCTGCCTCTGCAAACTCAACGAGAGTATTTCCACGCTGGTTTCTGTTGCCATGACCGAATTTACCTACCGAAGTTTCATTCTGTTGCCGTTGCCCTATTTTTGCATTGAAATCTCCCATAATTATTTTCAAGTGCTGCTTACCTTTATTATTTAGATGACAAATTTCCTCATAAAATTCTTCAATTTCTTCTTCAGGATGACTTGTGGTGGGTGCATAAGTTTGAATAATCTGAGCCTGGTATCTTTTCGAGAGTTGGATAACAAGTCGTGCAGCTCTGTCAGAGGAACTTTCAACTTCTACAACTTTATCCTTCAGTTTCTTGTTTATTATAAATCCAACACCACTAGTTCTGCCAGTATCTGTCCCACGATAGTAGAAGAGATGTCCACTTTTCAGTTCGATGAGATCTTCTCCTTTTCTCCTTACCTCACTTAGCCCCACGATGTCCCACTTGATCCTTTGTAGTTCCTCTTCCAATTCAAGAAGCCTTGAATCAGAAGATAGGGAGCGTCCATTGTAAGTAGCCAAGGTCAGCATCAGATGGCAGCCTAGTCCGGTCCTCCGGGGATTCTTAGCACCCTCTGCCTTCATGTCGCACTGGCCGCTGCCTTGGCCAGGTACATTCCAGCTGCCGGAGACTGAGGGCCAAGATTTATGTATTAGTATGATGTATTATGTAGATTTTAAAACTCAGTGTATGTTATCATGTAAACACACTAAAACCAGAATTATAATCCATTATTACTTGTACAGCAACAAGTTTTTTGCCACAGCTCTTGATCCCACTCTAAAAGTTTCAGTATTTAAAGCTATTATTACAAAAAACATATTTTTTCAAAATTTTTAAAAAACTTAAAAAAAATGTAATTAAAAAAAGTTTTTTCATCAAGCATAGTCAAGTTGCATATCAGATTAAAGCTTATGAAATTCTCTTTAAAATGAGGGGTCAAACAACTCTTTAGGCCTTATAGAACTTGAGAAATTCAAGATTGAAAACGTTTATGCAAGCCAAATGACATTTTTTTAAAATTTTAAAAATTAATAACATTAAAACCCAATGAGATAAAAAAATTTAAAAATATATTCTCATATATATCATTAGGGACAATGATCCCTGAAGGTTTCATTGAAATCTGAGATAGTCAGGCTGAATATTGAAACTTTTTGGTTGATTTGGCATGGAATAACCCCATGTCATGTTTCGTTTCTGCACATGTAAATACATTTCCCGGAAACCCGGCCAGTACAGCAAAGATTAATTGGAGTAGGGATGGGCAAAAAGAGCATCAATGTCTTTGCAAGTGATAACGATGCTTGAAATTGCAAAAGAATATTTTCTACATGAAGTAAATGGATTTATCTTTATTGCATTCATTTAAAGAGGACTTCAGGGAATGTAATCTTATCTCATGAATTAGCAATGTTTTTCACCATTTTGTTCAATGTTTCTTCGCCGAAAATAGAGTTCTTATCTTCGATGTTACAGAAGCTGATACATCGAGGTTTACGATACATCAAGCGTTTTAACAAATATGATAACTCAATGTTGAATTAGTGAGCTATCACCAATATATTGAATGGTGATTTATTCATCAACATACCCATAACCGCTGCAGATGGTAAAGATGCGAATTCTTCAGCTCTCTAGCAAAATATCGAGGTTTTTGCTGATACATCAAAAACTTCCATCAATACTACCGATGTGTGAATGTTTCAGGAATGAGTATCCACCGATGTGCCCATCCCTACATCTGAGTCAGCCCTGGAAAATGTATGCAGGGGGAAAAAAACGCTCTCACAATGCTCTGGAGTTCCTTCCAGAAAGATATGGCTTTCTTCTCGAGCAAAAATGCTGGACGATTAGACATGGAATGGCAATAATGCAATTTGGTTATAATTCATTTTCCATTCAATTTTAACACAGTTACTCAAATTACTCCATATTAATCCCATTTTTGCAATTCCTCAAACTTGCTCCCCTATGTATTTTGATACAATAATGTTCTCGCTTATACAGCAGAAGATATAAACAGTCTTATGCTTTTACATTGATCTGGCCTCTTGGCTATTTGCAGGAAAGGACTTTTTTTTTTTTTTTTTTTTTGGTTGGAGGTTTAATGACCATTGTGAGCAACTCAATGGGCTATAAGCAGTCACCCGTCCCTAATTTAGGGCTACTGGTTCCAGGGAAGGGAGAGAGCCAGTGCCGTAAGACAAACAAAACATCCATGCCTCACCGGGATTCGAACCCGGATCCCTTTCAGACGAGTGATCAGAGGCCATCGCTTAGACCACTGCGCCACCGGGGCGGCGGAAAGGACTTCAAACTACAAGTTAGTCAGTTTTGTGCCAAACAAAGATAAATTGACAACTCTTTTTTCAGCAATAGAATAAATCAAAATAAAGTCATTCTACTAAAAGATATGCCCAAGACCAATCTATAGTTTGTGATGAGCTGTTATTATCATTCATGTTAACAGTGGGCTAAAATCATTGAGTTCTGAGAAGTAAACTAACGTCTCTTCCACACTACTCTAATATATTTTAGTGCAACAGTACAGAACTTCAATTATGCATCTCCTCTGGACTATTCTGTAACTCCTCACCACCAAACTGAAATAATGAAATACACAATCAAACAGCTTCCCATTTTGGGTTTGGGGGTTGTCCTTACCCAGAGTGTCATGGCACAGAAATGGAAAATGAATAAAAACATATTTAATATATTTGCAACCTGGCAGTGACCATATGTGTTTCATAGAAAATATTAACAGAGTATATGGAGCCCTATGAAACATGGCCCAGAACATGCATGATTGAGCTTCATTGACGTAGTACAAAGGTATATTACAACAAACATATGTTCTTAAAAAATGCATAAAACTGGGAAGTAATTATTCATGTGGACAAAAAATCGTAAACAAGTATCATAAAAATGATTCATGTGGGTGAAAATTATTAATAAGTGTCATGAACTACTAAATTCAATCATTTATGGAAAATCACCAGGTAACTCTAATGTGGTACAAAACTGTTTTGCACTACCAGATTTGTTATAAAATGTATTTATCCACTGAAAAACTCAACACTTATTGTGTAAAGGGATCTGATTTTACAAAGTTGTATGTAATGCAGATGCATAGTGGCTTTGGTTTCTAAAAAATCTTTACTACAATTCAAGCTTTGTTTCTTAAAATATTCAGAATTATGATTATTTATGAAACTGAAATTTACCGTATACATGGAGATCTGCATTTTCACACACACACACACACACACACACAAACAAATTATTGCTAACAAGATTCAGCGGAGTTAAAATCACAATTAATTAAAAGGCTTTCACAGCTGCATAACTGGGGTTATTAATACCCAGAATATTTCGGTAGATATTCATGGACGGTTTAATCACTAAATTGGTCTGTAATGAGTAATTTTTTCTCTGCAAATAGGACACCTGTCGTCGATTCTGAGTAAGCAGTCTAGGCAATCAGTGCACAAGCAGACATGGGTACACGGCAAAACTTCTCGGGTAACCTTCTTTTCCAGACAGATCACACAATCGGCATCTGGATCAAATCGCCTCTTCCTCCTCCGAAAATCCTCATGGCTACCCACCGCTATAGGCCTGTTGAGGTATATTGTATACATCAAAATAAATGCCGCAACAGCAACTACTCCAAAGATAATATACTGCAGTGGGATCATTTTCAGACACTTGGTATCGCTTGTAAAACATGCGATGATCAACTCACGATATTTTATTCTTGAAGTTTCTCATATCAGTAATAAAAACAACAAATATACCGTCGCCCAAGAACATTAGCACTCTTTTATTGCTGTGATGATTCGCGTTTAGTAAGACAACGATCGTAATAAAATACTTGCATGGGCTCTTAAATAGCACACGTGAACGTACTGGAACCTGAGTAAATCCGATTCTCCAAAAACTGTTGTTCCACTATAAAACAAAACAAAAAAACAACCATCAATCCTGTTTCCTTTATGTGTTTACTATTTACTGGCTGGTGAACACCTGTTGCCAAACCGAGTTCATAAACTGAAACAGGACCTAATCTTATTCGCCGCGTTTTTTTTTGTTTGTTTTTTTTATTGGAAGTTTAACGACCACCGTGAGCAACTCAATGGGCTATAAGCAGTCGCCCGTCCCTAATTTAGGGTCACTGGTTCAAGGGAAGGGAGAGAGCCAGTGCCATAAGACAAACACAACATCCATGCCTCGCCGGGATTCGAACCCGGGCCCCTTTCGGACGAATGATCAGAAGCCATCGCCTACTGAGCCACCGAGGCAGCCATCTCGTATTGCATCAAGGGAAAGATTTTCCCCGGCCGCGGACCAACAATAGTTTGTTTACATGCTTTTTCCTATTACTTAACATGGCGTTACGTTGCAGAGTTTCAGGAAAATCGCGATTTTCATAAATTTATTAACGACATTTTTAACTTTTGCTGATCGTATGATTGTGCTAATAAAACCTGCCACCTAAATTGTATAGAGGAAGGAATAACTTTCCATAATTTTCCCATAAAAAAAAAAAAAAAAAAAGGACGAAATACTGCCCCAGTGGCGCAGTGGTCTAAGTGATGGCCTCTGATCATTCGTCCAAAATGGGTCCAGTTTCATATCCCAGTGAGGCATGGATGTTGTGTTTGTTTTACGAAGCTGGGTCTCTCTCTTCCCTGGAACCAGTGACCCTAAATTAAGGACAGGCGACTGCTTTTAGCCAAGGAGGTTAAAATAAAACTTCTGGAGATGCCCCGAGTCCCTTAACCGTGAACCCGCCAGGTATAGGAATTTGGCCGCCCCGGTGGCGCAGTGGTCTAAGCGATGGCTTCTGATCATTCGTCCATAAGGGGTCCGGGTTCGAATCCCGTGAGGCATGGATGTTGTGTTTGTCTTACGGCACAAACACTTCCCTGGAACCAGTGACCCAAAATTAGGGGCGGGCGACTGCTTATAGCCCATTGAGTTGCTCACGGTGGTCGTTAAACCTCCAATCAAAAACAAAAAAAAAAAAAAGGTATAGGAATTTGACGTTGTTTACATAACACCTACGTCATTTCAATGGGTGTAATTTTTTTTTTTTTTTTTTTTTGATTGGAGGTTTAACGACCACCGTGAGCAACTCAATGGGCTATAAGCAGTCGCCCGTCCCTAATTTAGGGTCACTGGTTCCAGGGAAGGGAGAGAACCAGTGCCGTAAGACAAACACAACATCCAGGGTGTAATTTGGAATTGCGTGGATTTGGGCTGCAGAAATTGTTTTAATATTAAACCAGAAGGAATTATGTTTCATAGACGAGTAAAGTTTTCAACTTTAATGTTATATTTTGTTTTTAATTCGCACTAACATTCGTGTATTTCAATTTAAAATAAAAATGGGAAGGGGCTTCAAAATAATTAAGAATTTTATGAATTTAGTATTTTCTCACATATCGGATGTAAGTTATGATGCGCAATTTGAAACATTTGCGACGAAAGAAGCCGATTTGGTCAACACACAATGCATTGCAATAGCATTGGAAACCATCAGCGCCGCCCCGGTGGCGCAGTGGTCTAAGGCGCTGGCCTCTGATCATTCGTCCGTAAGGGGTCCGAGTTCGAATCCCGGTCAGGCATGGATGTTGTGTTTGTCTTACGGCACTGGCTCTCTCCCTTCCCTGGAACCAGTGACCCTAAATTAGGGACGGGCGACTGCTTATAGCCCATTGAGTTGCTCACGGTGGTCGTTAAACCTCCAATCACACGAAACCATCAGCTTTCCCACACTTCGACGGCTGTCGCTCCCGGTTACAGGCTTCACACAAAGTGGTACTCTCCATTAACAAGGGCATCTCCAGATCAAGGAGGTCATATTACTAGAGACACCACTGGCTCTGCCACCATAGGTCACCGATAATCTTTGGTGTGACGTCATGGACAGGAAAAACAAACTCTTGACAGTAAACAGATAGGTGTGATTATGGTAACTTCATGTTCTGCTTAGCCGCCTCGGTGGCGCAGTGGTCTAGGGCGTTGGCCTCTGATCATTCGTCGGTAAGGGGTCCGGGTTCGAATCCCGGTCAGGCATGGATGTTGTGTTTGTCTTACGGCACTGGCTCTCTCCCTTCCCTGGAACCAGTGACCCTAAATTAGGGACGGGCGACTGCTTATAGCCCATTGAGTTGCTCACGGTGGTCGTTAAACCTCCAATCCAATCCAAATCCATGTTCTGCTTATGGTTATACCAACCGCAATACAAAAGAAAGTAATTTGACATTTTTTTTGTTGTTGATTGGAGGTTTAACGACCACCGTGAGCAACTCAATGGGCTATAAGCAGTCGCCCGTCCCTAATTTAGGGTCACTGGTTCCAGGGAAGGGAGAGAGCCAGTGCCGTAAGACAAACACAACATGTTATTTAATATATATTTAGCACGATGACCGCTCATTTTGACACCTCTTCAAAACTATATAGTTCAAGTAACAAATGGCCGCCCCGGTGGCGCAGTGGTCTAAGGCGCTGGCCTCTGATCATTCGTCCGTAAGGGGTCCGGGTTCGAATCCCGGTCAGGCATGGACGTTGTGTTTGTCTTACGGCACTGGCTCTCTCCCTTCCCTGGAACCAGTGACCCTAAATTAGGGACGGGCGACTGCTTATAGCCCATTGAGTTGCTCACGGTGGTCGTTAAACCTCCAATCAAAAAAAAAAAAAAAAGTAACAAATGGGGATTTTAAAAGTTTACTTTGAAATCGTACACTTTCAGAGCTTGTGTAAACTGTCAATAGTGTTTCATTTCTTAAATCAGTTGTCTTAAACCAAACCAGACGAAATCAAATGTATACACCAGTTGCATTTTGAAAGTTACAACACATATAATTTGCTTCTAGGTTGTGCTACCGGGAGGGAAAACATTTAATATTGCACTTGTTCACATGTTTTTGAGCAATACTTAACACAGAAAATTTATAAACTTGCATTTTTCTAAATAATTTTAACGTTCATTTGCTTTTCTGGGTTCTTTTTAAAGTTGAGTGCAGCCTATTGAAATATATATTTCTTAATATCTACAACACTCTTAACCAAATTTTTCATGTTACCTAATATGTTAGTCATTTCTGAAAGCTATACTTTCAATTTTTAGTTAAAGCACCAGATGATATTGGTTTCATCACATGTGTTGGCATTTAATCTCAAAACTGGGTATTTTTTGCTGTACTTGGAACTATATATAAATAAAGTCACTTTAGCCCACACTGGTATCAAACTTGCTAGGGTAAATGTAATCACAACCATTGCTTTAGTGAAGTAAATAGGTGAGACATTTATTTAGTAACTGGAATGGGGAGATTAGAAGAGCATGTCACCTGTGCATACCTGATGACCATCTTACATAGTGAGTTGTCTCGGCAGCCCATTCACCAGCTGGCAATAAACCTGTAAGGTGAGTGGGGAGAACCTTTCTTCCCATTTGTGGCACCTCAAAGACAGTAAACTTACAAGTGGGTAAATGCGAGAGGTTTATTAGGGAGTGACTGGAACCAATACCGTTGTTACATTTTCGCCCAGAGGCACTGTGATTTGGCTCTCCTACCTTTGACAGTAGTACGCAGTTAGTTTCAGTGGCGGCGGAACCGCCCAGGCCACCAGGGCCCGGGCCCGGTCAATAATTTCAGCCAAGATTTTTATTTTTATTATTTTTTTATTGGACACATGTGCGATTGTTGTGACGTGCCTTAAAAAGTTCCTCTAGGTAAGTGATTGGGTGGTCCTAATTCCCAACAAAGCTCCTTAAGCACAGTAGCCCACCCAGAATTTTTGCAAGGGAGGGTGACCCCCCCCCCCCCTTCCTAAATCTACCGGGGAAAATAGTCAAGTGCTGTAACAACTAAGGAGGTTGACTTTTATGCATTTATTCTTATCCAGTTACTACTTAAGGTTACAGTACAAGAAAGTTAAATGATTAGAAGAAGCAGTGAAATTGTTTTCTTTGTTAGATTTTTCTAAATTTATTTAACAGAACTACTCCCTTATAAATATTATATGTTATAATTATACGGTACATGATTAAGAAGTATATGTAGATCACGTATTGTGACTTTTTGTTTCAAACTTCGGCATAATAATTTTTTTTATTGGAGGTTTAACGACCACCGTGAGCAACTCAATGGGCTATAAGCAGTCGCCCGTCCCTAATTTAGGGTCACTGGTTCCAGAGAAGGGAGAGAGCCAGTGCCGTAAGACAAACACAACATCCAAGCCTCGCCGCCCCGGTGGCGCAGTGGTCTAAGGCGTTGGCCTCTGATCATTCGTCGGAAGGGGTCCGGGTTCGAATCCCGGTCAGGCATGGATGTTGTGTTTGTCTTACGGCACTGGCTCTCTCCCTTCCCTGGAACCAGTGACTCTAAATTAGGGACGGGCGACTGCTTATAGCCCATTGAGTTGCTCACGGTGGTCGTTAAACCTCAAAAAAAAAAAAAAAAAAAAAAAAAAACATCCAAGCCTCACCGGGATTCGAACCCGGACCCCTTACGGACGAATGATCAGAGGCCATCGCTTAGACCACTGCGCCACCGGAGCAGCCATAATAATTTTCCACTCTATCAGTCGGGGGAGGAGGGGCTCGTCCACTCCTGGGGGTGCGCCATGGCTTAGACATTGTTTTTCTTCTGTTTGTTCCGGGAAGGTAGAGGGCGTACCACGATTCGAAATTTCGGGCCCGGTCAACGAATTTCACTTTCCGCCGTCCCTGGTTAGTTTGACTTAGAGCGTAACAATGCTCGTATTCTGGCAATTCCAATGATGCTGCCATTGTGGTTTGGAAGTAATGGAGACAAAAATCAAGGGTCTATCCATTTTTCAGAATTTTTTCAGATATATGGAGGCTATAAAAGGCACCACTTCACAGTTAGCGAAACGTGTGCATATATAAATATTCTCAGTACGAATATTAGTCAAAAGTGTTTATGCTTGTAATTATATCATTTTAAACAGTAATTATCAGTAGAATCATTCTTATTTTCAGTATATATATTTTAGGTTTCCTCACAAAAATAAAACGCTGATGAAGATATGGCTACACAACGTGCGAAAAAAAGATTGGAAACCGTCAATTAGAAGCGTTCTTTGCTCTGCACATTTCACTGAATATTGTTTTCCCAAGAATCAGTCTATTTACAAAACCGTGTATCAAGGAAGCAACACCCGATTAAACGAGGATGCTGTGTCTACTGTGTTCACTTTTTCAAGTAAAAATCGTGATGCACCAAAAAGAAAACCACCAACTTATAGAGAAACCCCATCAGCAGAAGTAAATATGCCACTACCAAGCACCAGCAGCAAACAAGCTGAAAACAATTCTGATCGCATTTACTGTATTGCTGAAAGCCCTGGAAAACTAAAAAGAAAATTGGATTTAGCAACTGATCGTAATGATGCTTTATTTAAAATACTAAAAGTTCTCGACAACAACTACAGCTAAGCAAGTAGCGTAACGCTCATGCAAAATAAATCTTACAGTTCCTTCTTGAGCCAGTGTCGGCTTTTCAGGTGAAGTGCCCCTTCACCTATTTTACTCAAAATAAAGTTTTATTCAGTATTTTTTATAATATATTCTTTTTTGCTTTTATTCAGTTCCAAAATACCCAAAATTTTGAATAGGTATTAATTCACACGGCGCGCTCAATACGGAAAACAAATCCTTATACGCAAAACAGTGCAAGTGAAGAGCCGAAATGAGAATGCTTGAAAGTTTGCAGTTTTCCGCCAAGTTGCCATGGTAACCGTGACGTCACTCTCCCCAATTTGCTCGCCCGAATGAAGTGTTTCAGCTTCACGCGCCTTACCTCTGCTTCTTTCAGTTTTTGAGCGTAAAGTCGTGAGAGATCATAGTGGAATGGGCGGACTACCATGCAATCTGCTAGGGCATTTTCCTTGTAATACTGCGGTACATAATTTTCCGAAAGGAACTTGTTCTTTCGTGCTTTGTGATTATTTGTTGAAAGCTTTAACTGATATTTTAGGTTGGTGTACAATTTAACTGATAGTGATAGTTTGTAGTATGCATCCTGTGGACGACATTGTTTGTAATTTATTGCAAACTCCATTTACTCTGTGGAAAGATGAAGATGAAAGAGACATTTTGCTTCAAAGACGACCAACGGATTCACAGACAATTGTTGCCAAGAACGAAATCAAGAAGAGCGGTAAATCTAACAATATTAATTTTTAAAATTGTTGGTTTACTGAATATAAATGGATTTGCAGCACTTCTGTGTTAATTTTTTTGGGGGCCCTGCTTACTTTTTAGTAATAAACATTCGGCGTGGAATAAAGACGGATTCTTAGATTTATTCAGCGTAACACGGTCACTTCATAAGCATCGTGATTCTAGCGAACACCTGAAATGCGGATTAATGTTAAGGAATTTTGAAAAAATTCAAAACACCATTGTCGATTACTGAGAAAGAATGCTAGGCTTTTAAAAACGCATTTTAACGAAACGTTCTTTTAAATAGACTTTTCCTGCAGACAGTGATTGATGCAGTATTAATCTATACTGTATTTGAGCAAACAAGAACTAGCATTCCATGGCCATGACGAAAGCATGGGCTTGATAAATCGTGGAATTTCATTGAATTACTTTCATTGCTGATATGAAGAAGTTCTTTAGAAATTGAAAATCAATACGAAAGGATAAAAAACTATTCAAAATGAATTAATTGAATGTATTTCTGAATATACTGTATGAACAATCACGTCAAAAATTAAATAATTTTTGATTGTTGATTCGGAAGGTGCATTGGTTGAGGGATTTTTGGGCTTCCATGATGTGAATGAAGATAGAACGTCAGGAGCTTTATACAAAATGCTAGACAAAATTTTGGAACAGTTTGATTACCAACACAAATAAATAAGTCCATGTTACCATGGGGCAAGTATAATGTCTGGACACTTCAATGGGCTATAGAAAAAAGTCAAGCATGAAACTTCTCAAGCTGTTTTTGTTCAATGCTTAGTTCATCGTTTGAATATTGTATTACACCAGAGCTTTTCTAAGTGTCGAATACTTTTTGCAAACCTCAGTGGAATTGCTTCGTTTGTTCACCATTCTGCGAAGCGGTTTTATACACTTAATCAACAACCGCAAGATGCAGACAAACCATAACAGAAACTTGATGGTCCTCCACTTCGAAATTAGTAAGTGTAGTTGTTGAATATTGGGATAAATTGAAGGAAGTGTTCGGATTTCTGACGAATAGCGAATAATCAGACAAAAAATCAATTCATCTTGCCAAGGGGTTTTTGAATGCTGTGAACACTTTTAAATTTACATTTTTGGCTCCACCGATCTATTATTCGAACTTTTGAAGAAAAACTAACTAAACATAAACTACTGTGTAAATCAAATTAAAAAAAAAAAAAAAAAACCTCGTGAAATTTTGAGCCATAAAAGGAACGATGAGTTATTTGAAACACAGAATGAAAATGCTAGCAAAATCACAGAAATAAGCACGGGAATATGCTGCTCTTACACAGGAAACAATTTTTCAAAATTATAAACAATTGTATTTTGAAATGTTGGACCACATTCTTATAGAAATGGATATAAAATTTCAAGACTGTAAGAAACTTAAATTTGTCTGACTTGCTGACACAACCAAATTCGAATAATTTAATGCATGCTTTCCCACTCGCGCTCTTGAAAATCTACATTTTTACGGAAACATATTTACTAAACGCCAGCGCCTTAAAAATGAACTGAGTCTTGTATATGCCGATGAAAAATTAAGGAATATATTGACTCAAGAACTGCTTCGATTGTTTCACGGAGACAAAGACATTTTTACGGAAGATTATAAATTGGTTTTCCCCAGTTTAACAATTACACCTACAAGTGTGCCAGAGAAGTTTTTTTAAAAGAATACAAACTTGCTCAAGAAACACTAGTTCCCAAGACGGACTTGCTTCTCTGGCAAATATTTCTATTCAGGAAGACATTTAATTCAGGAACCATCTAACCATCTTATGACGACATAATCGACAAATTTGCAGCTTTAAGAGGAAAGAAATTTGATTTAATATACAAAAAATAAGTAAGTCTTCAATAAGGGATTTTCATTGTAGACAGTATATATCTTTTGATACTGCTCTTGTACCTCTTCACCTATTTTTCCAACCACGAGCCGCCACTGTCTTGAGCACAATTTTTTGAGGAAAGAAGAGTTCCATTTAGTAGAAGACACTCTTCCTGACACATCTATCGATTTGTTCAGAAATGCAATGAAGAATGCAAAACGAACAAACGGTAGAACCTACAATACTGAAATTAAAAGATTTGCCATGTCTTTGTACTTTTACTTGCCTAAAGCGTATGACTTTATACGTGACAGGCTGTATCTGCCTCACTCTTCAACATTCCATCGTTGGTGTCAATTGGTTGATGGAGCACCAGGTTTTACGGAAGAAGTGTTTGTAGCATTGCAGCGTATGAGTGAATCAGGAAAAAAGCGCTCCACATGCTCACTAATTCTTGACGTAATTTCCATTCGAAAGCAAATTCTGTTTGTTGAAGAGCCTCAAATAGGATTTGTAGACTATGGTGCTGGTGTCAGTAATGAAAATTGTTCTGTAGCATGAAGACAGCTGGAAAGTACCGATAGCCTACTTCCTCACAGCTGGTCTATCAGGGTCTCAAAAAGCAGCTTTCTTAAATGTGGCATTAAGGAAACTGCATGCTGTTGGCATTGATGTTGCTGCTGTAGTCTGCGATGGACTTAGAGCAAATTTTTCAAAGTTTAAAGAGTTGGGAGCTTCCTTTGATTCTGAGAACATCAATAATATTTTTAGTCATCCAGCAGACAGTGAGAAAAAGGTTGCAGTGACATTTGATGCATGCCACATGCTGAAAGTTCTCAGAAATGTACTTGGAGATCTTAAAGTCCTTTTGGATGGCAACAATAACAGAATATGCTGGTATTATATAAAGAAATTGTATGAAATTTAAGAAGAACAAATGATTCATGCTGCCAGCAAACTGAGGCGAAATTGTGTGGAATGGTACAAACAAAAAATGAAGGTCAAGTTGGCAGCCCAGACACTGAGCAGTTCTATTGCTACAGCATTGTTATTCATGAAATGCTTTAAAATTCCAGGTTTCCAAGACTGCGAAAGTACTGCCCAATTCATTTTCATCATTGACAAGCTTTTTGATATTTTGAATTCCAGGAATCCTTTTGGAAAGCAATTTAAAAGCCCACTAAAGCAGGAAACCAGAGCTATATGGGAAACTCACTTGCAAGTTGCTACTGATGTGCTCTTGAACCTGCGAAGAGTAGATGGTTCCAAACTTCTGAACACTAGCAGAAATACATGCATCCTGGGATTTTGTACCACAATAAAAAGCATGGCAGACACTTTGTTAACAGATAAGTTAAACTATATCTTAACTTACAAACTTAGTCAAGACCATTTAGAATTGTTTTTTGGCGCTATACGTTCTAAAGGGGGACACAATAATAACCTCAATGTAGCTCAGCTTAGAAGTGCATACCGTCAACTTATTTTGAATAGACTCACTGTATTGCAAAAGACTGGCTACTGTATTACAGTTGCTGAAATGAAAATTCTTAATGTTAATGCACTTTATGATAAAGATGGTATTGTAATTGATGATGTGCTGACCATTTCACAAAGGTGGCGTTGTTCACCTGAGGAATTCTTCTATTGGAGTCCTGGACCATGATTATGCAAACATCTTCAGCATACCAAATCTTTCACTTTATACTGACAATGTTGTTGTTTACATTGTAGGTTTTGTATGCAAAAAATATAAAAAAACATTTCTTGCATAGACTGCAGATTGGCACTGATTGATGTAGACTTCAAAGTGGCTAGAGCTTGCATATCTGTTCTTATAAATCTGAAGTCAGAAGGAGGGTTAACCATACCATCTCGGAGTGTATGCCCAATTTCGAAGATTACTGAACAATGCATTAGAAGTGGAATGTTCAGCGCTGGAAAAAGAAAAATTCCTCATCTTATGACCAAACGTCAGTGTGTTGTTTTAAGAAGATTGGCAGGTATGTCTGTATTTAAAACATTAGACTCTTATTTAGATGATAATGAGGTAGATATTACCCTAGATAATCATGTCACAACATTAAAAAAACTAATTATAAGGAAATATGCAACTATTAGATTGCACCATGCAGCTACACAGCAAATGATAGGAATGAATGCATGCTCAAACCTAACAAAACTGCACAAAAATCAGCAAATGTAGGAATGATCGGCGTGTTAATTTATATCAGATTTTTTCTTTTGTTAATGCTTCCTCCCCTATACGCATATAATTCATTAAACATTATCAGTCCACTGCGGGTGAAGCTCTCCCCAAGTTTCTACCACAATTTTCAGTCATAAGCTAGTCTTCTCCATGTTACTTAAGCAAGTTTTCAAATTTCATCCACCCAACTCCCACACGGTCTTCTTTTCTGTATTTTTCTGCTCCTTGGTATCCGGTGTAATATTTCAGTTGTTGAATGGTGGTCAATTCTAGGAATGTGTCCCATCCATTGCCACTTTATGGACTTATTTTGATGTAATCTTCTGTTGCCATTTTTCGGATTGATGAGTTCCTAATTTAGCCAAGCATGCATCTCTTCATGCTTCTTTGAGTTGTTCGCAGCATCTGCATGACCTTTTTAGTTGTCTTATCTCTGGTCCATAATGATGCATTGATTAAACATTTTTCTTTTAAGATATAATGGTAAATTGCTGTACACTATACTTTTTTTTTTTATCAATTTGAAGAACAACTTCAGGAAAAAGTCAGTTTGACTGATACGGGATTTTTTTTTACTAATTAGCAGGAGTGTATTCATGGAATAATAAGCAAAACCACTGGGGTGGGGGGGTCAGGACCCTCCAAGATTTTCAGAGTCGGCGATCTCTAATGTAAAGAACCCCCACCACCCCCTCCCCCAATTGTTTTGGGAAAATAATGATATAATATGACACTTTTTACATATGAACCAACTAAATTTGATATTGTAAGATTGTAATGTTTTGTAGAATGCAAACACATGTATAATGTATACTTAATCAAACAGCGATATCGATTCCTAATAAGCAAAGTCAGTTCTACAACTTTGTAATTTACATTTCTGCCCTGTCTATCATAATTTTACAGTTGTGTTCACTAAGTTCCACAATGCGCCAATAGAGGCATTCATGTCGTGGCCGTTAGATCGCGCCTTAGCACCTGCTTTGCTCCTGCGTGTGTGTAGGGGGTCCCAAACTCTATCTTATACAGTATGTATGGACATGTTGCCAGAAGAACGGACCACCGATGGACAACCGAAATTTTAGACCGTATCCTCGGGAGATGTTAACAATGAGTAGTAGTCTTAGTAGAAAGGGACTTACCTGCAGATGACGGAATAAATTCCCTAACAAAATTGTCATCAGTAATGCTCACTTACTGCAATGACTTCTTTACTAATGTTGTTAATACCATGATACCAAGCTGTATTAAATCTTAAAAAATTCCTGTTGGTTAAAGACCTCATGAAAAACATCCAAATGCTAAGTGAACTAACAGTGAATTTAATGTCAGATGACCTGTCATTAATTATGGTACATTTTATTAAGTATTTTATTTAGTGATTGTGAAATTTGCAGGAGGATATATCACTGTTTATGTGAGAATAATATGTTTGGCAAGGTTTTATAGTTAACAGTATTAACCTTCTGGTGTTTTATTTTAATTGTTGAATTAACAGAAAGTGCTGTTACATATGTATGTAATTATAATAGGAGTTACTTGGGCAAAGAATGTCCTTAATGCTATCTTGAATGAGATTTGTAAATATTTACCTTGGGGACAATTATATTGAATCGAACTCTTACAGGTTCCATAGTATGTCCCAACTATTGAACATACTTTCGTATAATAGTTATTAGTATTTGGTTTTCTTGTAAAGGGTAATTCTGGCTATGTTATTTTTTTTATTGTAATTGAACTGTGGTGGAATTTAATGTTATGTTTTTTGGATATATAATAACTATATCCTGTATGGGTACATATGCTCATTAAGCAGTGTGGGGTGACATGCATAATTTTGTTTTCTGTTAGGAGCTGTGTTTTGGATGGTTTTTTTTTGTGTGTGTGTGTGTGTGTGTGTGTGTGAAAACGTAGGGTTTATATTTATGTCACGTATGTATTCACAAAAGTGTTGAATCGTTTTGTTTTTTTAAAGCTGTTTTCCTTATTTATATTTATTGTAAGTATAGCAGTGGACATAAACAGATTTGTTTCTATGTTCGTAGATACTGAATGTAATTTAAAATGTAATGAAAAATAAGTGACCTGCTATGACACCTGTGCATTTTTTGTTATAAGGTAATATCTTCGAAAGCTGATGTGATATGAGCGTAAGAATGACCTTGGTATGGAGAATATATGTGCATGCGTTCTGGGTGGTTTCTCATTCGGAATTCCTTCCCCCACCTCACTCTCTAGTTTTTCTGTCATTTTTTTTGTTGGGCTTTTGGTCATCTTTCGCCTACTAAGGTAGGGGAAGTGTGTTTATGTGGAATTATGCAGTGCAGTCTGTGTCCTTTTTGTGCTGCATTTATTGTGTTATTTGTTTGCAAATGTCAGCTTGCCATTTGTATTTGTTTTGTTCTCTTGCATTTTGTGTTGTTCTTTTGCTTATTTTTATTTTTTTCATCCTCCTTCTTATCATCTTTTGGAGGATGCTTCTGTATTTTTCTGCATCATTGTGCGGTCTCATTGCTGTGTGACCATTTAGTTATTCTTGCACTGTATTTGCTCCAATTTTCTGTTGAAATTCCCTTTGTCTCATGTCAGATTTGCTATGTTTTTATGATGTTTCTTACTACACTTTACTCTTGACTGACCAACACTGCCTTGTGTGTTTGAACCATGTTTACTCCTGTTCAATGTGCTGTATATTTTTTCTATCTGCATTTTGTATTACATGTTTTGTTTTTGTTTCACCTCACTGTGCGAGTCATGTATATTGTTTTCTTACTATGCTATTTCAATTTTGTTTCTAAAAGTTTTACATACTATGCTCTTTTCGAACTTGTTATGCGTTTCACACAAAGCACTCTTCACTGTGATGTATATAGCTCATGTTCTGTAATCCTTGTGAGTCTTGTACTCTCAACTGAAATTTTCACGTATTGAGCAATTTTTGCATGTTTGTCTGCTAACTTTTGTTTTCTCCCACCGGAAAATCTGTGGAGCCTGTTATTTCTTAATTCGTGCTGAGTGGAGTTTTATCTTGTTTTTATTATATTTTTATATGTACCCTGCTTTTACAAGCTAATAAAAAATGTTTTGATCTCAAAAATATGACCTCTTAATAACGACCCTGCACTTACCGTAAAATTTAAAGTAAGGAAATATTTTTGACTTCAAAAACTTAAATTAGCGAGATTACTGAAATTATTAAATTATCTGCATATATCGGGTAAGTAATTTTATTCTTCCAGCACCTAACCTTCTGTGAAAAAATCGCATTCCGATTTTTGTTTCGTAACGTCTCCGAGTTTAGATTCCCGAAATGCTGGTTTTTTTCTTTTTCTTTTTTTTTTTTTTCTCTTTTTAGAAATCTTGTGAAATTAAGCAGAAAAAAACGTTTTTATTTACACCGTTGATTAAACAGTAAGGTTGTATAATTGATAATCATTAAATCCCTCATTTTATCTGCAAACGCCTCCTCGTAGCTTCAGGGGTTTCCGTAGTTTCAAAGCAGCTTTTTGCTTGTCCGTGACGTCAGATGCTGCTGGGGCAGTGACTTATGGCGACCAATGCTGCGTGGATGGGAGTGGTGTCTCCAGTAATATAACCTCCTTGCTCTAGATATCTTATTGTAACCCAATGAGGTTATAATAGGATATCTGGAGATGCCCTTGCTAATGGAGTAGTACCACTTTGCGTGAAGCCTATAACCGCGAGCGACACCTGCCAAAGTGTGGGGAAGCTGATCGGTTTTAATGCTATTGCAATGCATTTTGTGTTGGCCGAACTCCTTCTTTCGTTGCAAATGTTTCCAATTTCGCATCGTAAATTGCTGCCGATGTGTGACGAAATGCTGAATTTATAAAATTCGTAATTATTTTGAGACTCTTTCCCATTTTTATTTTAAATTGAAATACACAAATGTTAGTGCGAATTCTAAATAAAACATAACGTTAAAATTAAAAGCTTCACTCGTATAAGAAGTATAATTCATTCCTGTTTGATATTAACACTGTTTCTGCAACCAAAAGCCACGCTATTCTAAAATACACACAGTTGAAATTACATAGGTATCATGTAGACAATCGCAAATTCCCACAGTTGGCGGCTTTACGGCTAAGAGACTCAGGGCATTTCCAGAAGTATTATACTAACCTCCTTGCTTATAGCCCATAGAGTTGCTCACGGTGGTCGTTAAACCTCCAATCAAAAAAAAAAAAAAAGACGAAAAAATTAAAATAATAGCTGTGAAAAAGGAAACGTGATGATTTCCATCCCAAAGTTTGTTCTCCAATATGTTTTGCCTACTTTAACAAAAAAGATGTTGGATATTATGACACTACGAATAAAAGGCAGTTGAAACTTCGTAGCCTTCCTTTCAATTTAAAAAAAAAAAAAAAGAAAAAGAGAGAGAGGAAACTGATGGCATATTTGGATCAGTAAATTGAGCATTAAGTTCTACGTTCTTTCCCTAAAAAATGTAAAAAATGAAAAAAACATATCTATAATTCTTCTCTTTACTGTTACGCATTCATTTATTTTTTAAGCAGATTGCCTAGCGTAAGAACCCTGGTTTTTTTTCCTATTACCTATTTATGTGGGCTTCTAAGTGTTTTTTTTTTTGTAAAAAAAGGTTCGAAGTTTATGTTTCAGATATTTCGCCAATGTCTGACAGTAAGAATATGAAAAATTAATATACCGTGTACGAGAAATGCTCCATTAAAAACTTCACGATGACTAACGGCGATGTTTTATATTGTATGCAAAATAAACATCGAACACAAAATTGCCTTGGCATGTTTTTGCGACCTTGATCTGTTCTTCTGAGAAATTAATTTCTTCTTCTTTGCCCTGTAGCTCTATTAATTCGTTGGCACACTGCATGACGTGAAGACTGCAAAAATTAGCCAACAATACGGGATAATCAAGTTGCGGCAACATTGAATCAGCAGCCATGTTGGTTAGCAGAAATCCACTTCTGACGTCACATGAATAACGTCCATTAGGGGTCGGCAAGGAGGTTATATTACTGGAGACACCACTCCTATCCACGCAGCATTGGCCGCCATAAGTCACTGTTCGTGCTGCAAATGACGTCATCAACAGGCACGGCGCAGCCGCAGAAAAGAAGCTGCTTTGAAACCCATGGAACAAAAGCTTCTAAGCGTATAAACAGATAAAATGAGTAATTCAGTAATCTTTATCAATGATACACAAGCTTACTGCTTTATCAACGGTATAATTTAGTTTGTTTTTGCCTGCTTGTGTCGTCACACCACAGATTAGCTGTGACCTATGGCGGTAGAGTCAGTGGTGTCTCCAGTAATATAACCTCCTTGGGGGTAGGGCATGCGCATAGCACACACGTTCTGCTTACCACTTTTTCGTCCGGGTTGATTTGAGGGCAAAATGGCGTGGTGTCCAAAAATCAGCAGATCATTTGGGGACACATACATACTCAAAATAAAATGCAAATATTTTTGTCACAAAACTACATTGTTTCTATATGTGTGACACTACCAATTGGATACTAGATATGAAAATTTGTCTTAAACTGATATAACTTGTAGAATATTGGTCATTTGTACTAACAAAGCATAGATATGCTGCTGAAAACATATTAGCAAAAGTGGAATGCTTTACATTTGGTACATGTGCTGAATTAAAATCAAACTGCACACTAATGAACGAATTGCATGGCCGAATCCTTCATAAAGTTTCTGGGGGAACTCAGAACAGGTGCAGTTGAAATTTGGCCTCCCCAGTGGTGCAGTGCTGTTAGGGCTGGCCATTGACCATTCGTACAATTGGTACGGGTTCGAGTCCCAAATGAGGAATGGGTGGTGTCCTTGCCTTACAGCACTTGTTCTCTCCGTTCCCTAGAACGAATGTCCCCAAATTAGGGACAGAAGACTGCTTAGGTCTTTCCAGTTCTTCACGGTAGCCGTTAAGCTCAGAGAAAGGAAAAAACCAGTCAAAATTGGTTTTCGCAAGAAGCATGTTGGAAAATTAGTACAACGAAAACTTAATACAGACATTTGACGTAAGCTAGGAACATCAAACCATATTTGGTGAATCCCCAGCATTGTGCGGGGCTCCAAGAAGCAACCTGCCAAATTGACTTGACAGTTAGTGTGCGTGAGTCTAGAGGAATTCGAGGCCACTGTGGTGCAGTGGAAGCATATCCGGTGCGTAACTGGAAGACCCTGGGTTCAATTCCCGGTGGCGGCCAATGATAATTTTTACGTGACTCACTTAAAAAACGTGGAAAGAACGATGACCTCTGTTTGACAACGAAAACTATTTTTAAGAACATTTTTCATTAGAAATCTAACGAGATAAAGAGAAAGTGCAGATTCGAAGACAAACATCAAAATTAGAGGGCAATTTGCGTCCCCAAAGGCATCAGACGTTTTTGGGGACAGTAAACTAAATTCAAGGACTGTCCTCAAGAATTCGGTACTTCTGGACAGCTTATCTACGCATACACCATGGTCCGTGCAGTTCACCGTCTAAGTACGTATATACTGTATTTAGGGTACAATTTAATTAGCTTTGTACTAATTAATCATAGCTAGTATTACAGAATAAAATAACTCCAATCTAGGTAACACCGAAGTTTTAAGAAACTGAATGTAACACAATCGAAGTCTAAATCACATAAAAAAAATAAAAAAAAGCTTTTTTTATTGAAGGTTTAACGACTACCGTGAGCAACTCAGTGGGCTATAAGCAGTCGCCCGTCCCTAATTTGGGGTCACTGGTTCCACGGAAGGGAGAGAGCCAGTGCTGTAAGACAAACACAACATTCATGCCTCACCAGGATTCGAACCCGGACCCCTTTCGGACGAACACGGCCGGATCTAGGGGGGCGAAGGTGGGAAGCTGCCCCGGGTGGCACGGCAATTCGAGCCGATCGTAACTTTAACCAGGAAAGGTTTTAGGAATGTTAAATCGCCGAGTGGAATAAAAAAAAAGCCGAAATTAATCATCATCATTATCATCCTGCAAAAAATAGCTTCTACATCTAAATCCTCGTAAAAAAATTACCAAGGCCAATAATAAATTGGGTCTGGATTATAGGATTAAACAGCGGGCACTTCAGGACTTAACGAAACGAGTTATTATCCTCGGGAAACGAGGGGCGAGAAGCAGCGGGTAGCACGATAATCCGCACGCATTAACTACAGCTTGCCCTTCAAAAACACAAGGAAATTTCCTAAACCTGATATCACTTTTATCAAAGCACAACTCTACGTTACCAAATACATTGGAAAATTTGAAAAAGAGGCAAGTGAGTTAATTGTCCAGTACCATTCAAAATGAAATCATAGAATTCATGGCCGAAAAAGTACGTGAAGTAATAGTAAAAGATATATTATCTGCGAAATACTTCACTATTATGTTTGACGCCACACGTGATGTATCTCACTGTGAGTAGATGAAGGAGATCATTCGGTGCGTAAAAATTGACGAAAGTGTAAAATGCAAAGTAAAAGAAAGTTGTATTGGTTTCATAGACTTTCACAGTAAAACTGGAGAATATATATCTCATATAATTCTAAGTAAGTTAGAGAGATATCACCTTAAGACAGCCGATTGTCGACGGCACAACGGATCAAAGAAGTCCGGGTGAGGATGCAAGAAAAAAACAAATTTGCGGTGTTTGTGCCGTGCATAGCACACTCACTCAATCTGGTGGGTGTGCATGCTGCTTCCAGCTGTCGAGAAGCGTCGTATCTTTTTGGCATTGTGCAAAGGGTATTCTGTTTTTTTGCATCATCGACTGTACGATGGCATATCATGAAGAAATACACCGGAAGTAATTTAAAAGGAACTAGCCATACAAGATGGTCTGCTAAATGGGAATCTGTGCATGCTCTGAAAAGGAATTTGGCTAAAGTGGCTAAAGAACTTGAAGAAATAGAAAGCGAAGATTTTCCTCCAGATGTTAAGTCTGATGCAGGAAGTCTTTTTCACGCTATAACAGATTTTAGGTTCATCCTGAATCTTGTTATATAGAATTCTATGTTGAGCAGTGGCGGCCGGTAATCAGGTTGCAGTGTTGCGCAACAACCAGTTTCACTATAAAGAAAAATAATATTTAGTTAATAAAACACTAATTTTTTTTATGAGAAATTGGTTTATTTAGCTTGAAATCAGTCAAAAATAAATAGTGCAGTCAACTCAAACAATCCAATAACCGATGCGATGTTGAGAAGTAGTGTATGAGCTAGCCGTCGCTTGAGTAGGTGTTGCAGTCGAGCTGCAACCCCGACGCCGTAATGTCCTAGGTATGACTCGAAATGCTAGACCCAGTCGGTGCATTCCCAACCAGTAGATGTGTGGTTGTTGCAAACGCTTGGCAACCCCACTACCAATGACCTCGTTTCGCTTTTCTGCCACTAGAGCATGCGCAGTAACCCATTGCTCTCGAGATCACATGTAACCTGAAACGCGCAGATGAGCTCCGCGCTCTTGTCACCATGTGCAAACTTAATAGTCTGACAGCGGACGTTTGCGTCTCAGGAGACGTTATGTGTGTGCTGTGTAGTATTTGTTAATTTTCTAATTCGTTATTCTTTTATTGTGCCAATGAAGCATACGTTATTAGCTTTGTTGTTATTAATAAATTGGTTTTTTTTTGTAAATTTAAAATGAATAGTGTTGAAAATCTTTTATCAGATGCTTTTCTTGGACTTCCCTATGAAGAAAAGCAAAATGTACGAAGACTTGGACTGTCATTACCTGACTTGAATATTATCCAGAACATAACAACTGGTAGGCGACGATTTAAAAGATTTTATAAAACAGAATTCTACGTAAATAATGAGTGGTTGTATGGGTGTGATGTAAAAAATGCACTATTTTGTTTCCCATGTTTATTGTTTGGAGGCGAGGATTCGTGGACAAAATCATGCATGACAGATATTAATCATTTGACCACTCGCATTAAAAAACACGAATCTTCAGAGAAGCACATTAAAAATGTTTTAAAATTGTCACTTTTTGGTGCTGTCAATATAGCTGAACATATAGACGAAAAGTTTTAGAGGACAATGAAAAGGTTAGGCATAACAGATATGTTTTAAATATTTTAATAAATTGTGTTAGGTTTTGCGGGGTTTTCGAGTTAGCATTGAGAGGCCATGATGAAACTGAAACATCATCTAACATTGGAATATTTAAAGGTTTGGTTAATTTTTGTTCGGAACTAGATGCTGCATTAAAAACTCATTTAGAAAAGGCAACTGTCTTTAAAGGAACATCGAAAACAATTCAAAATGAAATTTTGCAAATAATGTTAGATGTGTGTCATGATGAAATAACAAAAGAAATTAAAGAAGCACAGTTTTTAGCCATCATTGCGGATGAAACAAGTGACATTTCAAATATATTTCAAATGGCCATTGTTGACCGGTACGTGGTAAAAGGAAAACCAGTTGAAAGGTTTTGGGATTTTATTTCTCCTTCACAACATGACGCACAAACCTTGGCTTCTTGTCTACAAGAAGAGCTGAAGAAACATAAAATTAATGAAAATCCCGAAAAATTAATTGCACAAACGAACGACGGAGCATCTGTTATGGCCGTTTCTTCCCACGGCGTGCAAGCAGTTGTGAAGGAATCTTATCCAGCTGACGAATACAAACATGGCTATGCTCATCAAATAAATTGATTTATGATGAAAGCTGCTTCTATAAATAGAAATATACAAATTTTTTTCTCTAGTTTGCAAGGCATGTGTACGTTTTTTCAAATAGCCCACAACGAACTGCAGTACTGGATTAATTTGTGAAAAAACGTTTACCCCGAGCTTCTCCTACAATATGGAATTTTCTCTCACGCAGTGTCAATACGGTTTTTGATAAAAAGAGAGATATTATCGAATCCCTGAAGACCATTCTTAAGTCTAATGACATTAAAAGTGAAGGTATTATTTGCCAATCTAATGGTCATTTAAAGGTTCCTACAAGTTACAGCGTCAGCTTTTGGTTTTAATTTTTCGCTAAAATCATGCCTCTTGTAGAAATTTTGTTCGGTCAACTTCAAAAAAGTGACCTTGATCCCTCTACAGCAAAGAAAGCTATTACTGTGTTTGAGACAAACGCAGTGACAATTAGGGAACAAACTGATGCAGTGGCGGCTTTTCAGGTGAAGTAGGTGAAGTGCCTCTTCACCTATTTTACTCAAAATAAAGTTTCATTCAGTATTTTTTTATAATATATTTTTTGCCTTTATTCAGTTCCAAAATACTCAAAATTTTGAATAGATATTAATTCACATGGCGCGCTCAATACGGAAAACACATCTTTATACGCAAAACAATGCAAGTGAAGAGCCGAAATGAGAATGCTTGGAAGTCTGCAGTTTTCCGCCGAGTTGCCATGGTAACCGTGACGTCACTCTCCCCAACCTGCTCGCCCAAGTGAAGTGTTTCAGCTTCACGCACCTTACCTCTGCATCCTTCAGTTTTTGAGCGTAAAGTCGTGAGAGATCACGGTGGAGTGGGCGGACTACCATGCAATCTGCTAGGGCATTTTCCTTGTAATACTGTGGTACATTATTTTCCGAAAGGAATTTGTTCTTTCGTGCTTTGTGATTATTTGTTGAAAGCTTTAACTGATATTTTAGGTTTGTGTACAATTTAACTAATAGTGATAGTTTTTAGTATGCATCCTGTGGACGACATTGTTTGTAATTTATTGCAAACTCCATTTACTCTGTGGAAAGATGAAGATAAAACAGACATTTTGCTTCAAGGACGACCGACGGATTCACTGACAATTGTTGCCAAGAACGAAATCAAGAAGAGCTGTAAATCTAGCACTACTAATTTTAAAAATTGTTGGTTTACTGAATATAAATAGATTTGCAGCACTTCTGTGTTAAATTTTTTTTTTTGGCCCTGCTTACTTTTTAGTAATAAGCGTTCGGCGTGGAATAAAGACGGATTCTCAGATTTATTAAGCGTAACACGGTCACTTCATAAACATCGTGATTCTAGCGAACACCTGAAATGCGGATTAATGTTAAGGAATTTTGAAAAAATTCAAAATACCATTGCCGATGCCTGAGGAAGAATGCTAGGCTTTTGAAAACGCATTTTAACGAAAACGTTCGTTTAAATAGACTTTTCCTGCAGACAGTGATTGATACAGTATTAATCTATACTGTATTTAAGCAAACAAGAACTAGCATTCCATGGCCATGACGAAAGCATGTGCTCGATAAATCGTGGAATTTCATTGAATTACTTTCATTGCTGATATGAAGAAGTTCTTTAGAAATTGAAAATCAATACGAAAGGATAAAAAACTATTCAAAATGAATTAATTGAATGTATTTCTGAATATACTGTACAAACGATCACGTCAAAAATTAAATAATTTTTTATTGTTGATTCGGAAGGTGTATTGGTTGAGGGATTTTTGGGTTTCCATGATATGAATGAAGATAGAACGTCAGGAGCTTTATACAAAATGCTAGACAAAAGTTTGGAACAGTTTGATTACCAACACAAATAAATAGGACCATGTTACCATGAGGCAAGTATAATGTCTGGACACTTCAATGGGCTATAGAAAAAAGTCAAGGATAAAGCTTCTCAAGCTGTTTTTGTTCAATGCTTAGTTCATCGTTTGAATCTTGTATTACACCAGAGCTTTTCTAAGTGTCGAATACTTTTTGCAAACCTCAGTGGAATTGCTTCGTTTGTTCACCATTCTGCGAAGCGGTTTTATACACTTAATCAACAAACGCAAGATGCAGACAAAAAAAACAGAAACTTGATGGTCCTCCACTTCGAAATTAGTAAGTGTAGTTGTTGAAGATTGGGATAAATTGAAGGAAGTGTTCGGATTTCTGACGAATAGCGAATTATCAGACAAAAAATCAATTCATCTTGCCAAGGGGTGTTTGAATGCTATGAACACTTTTAAATTTACATTTTTGGCTCCACCGATCTATTATTCGAACTTTTGAAGAAAAAATAACTAAACATAAACTACTGTGTAAATCAAATTAAAAAAAACAAAAACAAAACAAAAAAACCTCGTGAAATTTTGAGCCATAAAAGGAACGATGAGTTATTTGAAACACAGAATGAAAATGCTAGAAAAATCACAGAAATAAGCACGGGAATGTGCTGCTCTTACACAGGAAACAATTTTTCAAAATTATAAATAATTGTATTTTGAAATGTTGGACCACATTCTTATGGAAATGTATGTAAATTTTCAAGACTGTAAGAAACTTAAATTTGTCTGACTTGCTGACACAACCAAATTCGAATAATTTAATGCATGCTTTCCCACTCGCGCTCTTGAAAATCTACATTTTTACGGAAACATATTTACTAAACGCAATAGCTTTAAAAATGAACTGAGTCTTGTATATGCCGATGAAAAATTAGGAATATATTGACTCAACTCAACAACTGCTTCGAGTGTTTCACGGAGACAGAGACATTTTTACAGAAGATTATAAATTGGTTTTCCTCAGTTTAACAATTACACCTACAAGTGTGCCAGTGGAAAGAAGTTTTCTTAAAAGAATACAAACTTGCTCAAGAAACACTAGTTCCCGAGATAGTCTTGCTTCTCTGGCAAATATTTCTATTCAGGAAGACATTTTATAGATGCTCACGAAGAAACAACCATCTAACCATCTTATGACGACATAATCGACAAATTTGTAGCTTTAAGAGGAAGGAAATTTGATTTAATATACAAAAAATAAGTAAGTCCTCATTAAGGGATTTTCATTGTAGACAGTATATATCTCTTCATACTGCTCTTGTACCTCTTCACCTATTTTTCTAACCATGAGCCGCCACTGAACTGATGTTGATGAGAGTGCAACGACACAGAGTACATCTGCTTCTTTTAAAAAACGGAAAACTGACTACTTTGAGTAGATGAGAGAAGAAAAATAAGTCTGTGATGTCATTATTTCTCAGGCTAAGGAAAGGTTTACTTTCACAGGGCATCTAGTTGCAGTTTTGTTATATTTATCACAAATGTTCCCTCATTATGCCACTAAATTCCCAGCGGAGACATTGAAAACAGTATGTGCTGTGTATCGCATTAACTTTGGTCCATCTACTGTGCAGAAAAGTTCAGATCACTCTCAGGGGATGTTAGCTTATGCAAGTTCCTCATGAAGAACAATTTAGGAAAAACATTTAGTGAATGTTACACGTTACTGAAACTTATCCTAACAATTCCGATGACATCAGTTGAAGCAGAACGGTGTTTTTCCACTTTAAAACGAATAAAAACATTTTTGAGGAACCAAATGACACAGGAAAGGCTGTCAGCCTTGGCCATGCTTTCTATTGAAAAGCATCTTATCATAGATATTCCCGACTTCAATCAGAGAGTTATTGACAAATTCGCTAAGGAGAAAGCGAGAAGGATGGACTTTCTCTTCAAATAATTTATGGTAAGAACTAATTTCATGTTCTTATCCATTAATTGTTATTACGTAATTTGAAATTTTGGAATATGGTAATTATGTAGAAAGTATCTTGTTGCTACATTAAGTTGCTCTTAATAATGTTAAACTCTTGCGCAGCATCCTCCTCCTCCAAGTACACCACCACAAAAAAATCAGTGCTCGCGAGTAGTGTTTCTAAGGAAAACGATATATGTGCAACACCCTATTTTTGTTTAACATACGAGCCGCCACTGATACTGAGAGAAGTTAATCGTATAAATATAAGTTTGATCGCTACTTTGCAGAGTATACGAAATTCTGGCTTTGAAGGTTGGCTTGAAGACGCAACAAATATTGCAACTGTAATGTCTGCTGAGACAGCGTTTCAAGAATGAAGGAAATCTAAGACGAAGAAGATGGCCGGCGAAATTGGAAATGATGAATCCTGCAGGTTTTCATCAGAATAACTGTTCAAGCAAGACATAAATATTATTTTCGGCCGAATATGAACCGAATTGAAAGCTAGAACTGAAACCACCAAAACTCTAAACAGAGATTTCTCTTTTCTTTGCGGGGAGAAAATACCGAAAGTGAACAGTAGACTTTAAAATGTGCGCAGTACATCTGGCCAGGGCCCGACTAAGATGGTCGGGGGCACAGGGCCAGGTACGTGGTGAGGCCCTCCCATCAAAGCAAAAATTTTCATTAATACATAGCGCGGGAGATATGATAAACACACACCAAATATATATACAGTGGAACACCGTTTATATGTTTCTCATTTATAAGTATTTTCCATTTATATGCTGTTCGGCTTAGGTCCCGATGATCAACATGCTTTTTAATTTTCGTTTATACGACTTCTCGAGACGGTCTCTTGAAAGACGTGTATATGGTTTCGTTTCCGTTTATCTATGCAGGGTTTTTGGTTAAATTTTTTCCTCTGTTGTCGGAGGACGACACGATTTTTTAGTCGGTCTCTTGAAAGACGTGTATATGGTTTCGTTTCCATTTTATCTATGCAGGGTTTTTTGTTTATTTTTTTCTTTTGTTGTCGGAGGACGATACACAGGGCTTTTGGTTTAATTTTTTCCCTCTGTTGTAGGAAAGACGTGTATATGGTTTCATTTCCGTTTATCTATGCAGGGTTTTTGGTTTAATTTGTTTCCTCTATTGTCGGAAAGACGTGTATATGGTTTCATTTCTGTTTATGCCGCCCCGGTGGCGCAGTGGTCTAAGGCGCTGGCCATTGATCATTCTTCCGTAAGGGGTCCGGGTTCGAATCCCGGTGAGGCATGAATGTTGTGTTTGTCTTATGGCACTGGCTCTTTCCCTTCCCTGGAACCAGTGACCCTAAACTAGGGACGGACGACTGCTTATAGCCCATTGAGTTCCTCACGGTGGTCGTTAAACCTCCAATCAAAAAAAAATTCTGTTTATCTATGCAGGGTTTGGGGTTTAATTTTTTCCCTCTGTTTTCGGAGGACAGTATGCAGTGGCGGCTTTTCGGGTGAAGTAGGTGAAGTGCCTCTTCACCTATTTTACTCAAAATAAAGATTTATTCAGTATTTTTTTATAATATATTCTTTTTTGACTTTATTAAGTTCCGAATTACTAAAAAATTTGAATAGATATTCATTCACATGGTGCGCTCAATACGTAAAACAAATCCTTATACGCAAAACAGTGCAAGCGAAGAGCCGAAATGAGAATGCTTGGAAGTCTGCAGTTTTCGGCCGAGTTGTCATGATAACCGTGAAGTCACCCTCCTCAATCTGCTCGCTCAAGTGAAGTGTTTCAGCTTCGGCGCCTTAGCTCTGCATCTCTCAGTTTTTGAGCGTAAATTCGTCAAAGATCACGGTGGAGCGGACGGATTACCAGGGTACCTTGCAATCTACTAGGGCTTTTTCCTTGTGGTGCTGTGCTACATTATTTTCCGAAAGGAATTTGTTCTTTAGTGCTTTGTGATTATTTGTTTAAAGTTTTAACTGATATTTTAGGTTTGTGTACAATTTAACTGATAGTGATAGTTTTTAGTATGCATCCTGTGGACGACATTGTTTGTAATTTATTGCAAACTCCATTAACTCTGTAGAAATATAAAGATAAAACAGACATTTTGCTTCAAGGACGACCGACGGATTCACTGACAATTGTTGCCAAGAACGAAATCAAGAAGAGCTGTAAATCTAACACTACTAATTTTAAAAATTGTTGGTTTACTGAATATAAATAGATTTGCAGCACTTCTGTGTTAATTTTTTTTTTTGGCCCTGCTTACTTTTTAGTAATAAGCGTTCGGCGTGGAATAAAGACGGATTCTCAGATTTATTAAGCGTAACACGGTCACTTCATAAACATCGTGATTCTAGCGAACACCTGAAATGCGGATTAATGTTAAGGAATTTTGAAAAAATTCAAAACACCATTGCCGATGCCTGAGGAAGAATGCTAGGCTTTTGAAAACGCATTTTAACGAAAACGTTCGTTTAAATAGACTTTTCCTGCAGACAGTTATTGATGCAGTATTAGTCTATACTGTATTTGAGCAAACAAGAACTAGCATTCCATGGCCATGACAAAGGCATGGGCTCGATAAATCGTGGAAATTTCATTGAATTACTTTCATTGTTGATATGAACAAGTTCTTAAGAAACTGAAAATCAATACGAAAGGATAGAAAGCTATTCAAAATGAATTAATTGAATGTATTTCTGAATATACTGTATAAACGATCACGTCAAAAATTAAATAATATTTTATTGTTGATTCGGAAGGTGTATTGGTTGAGGGATTTTTGGGTTTCCATGATGTGAGTGAAGATAGAACGTCAGGAGCTTTATACAAAATGCTAGAAAAAATTTTGGAGCAGTCAGATTACAACACAAATAAATAGGACAATGTTACGATGGAGCAAGTATTAATGTCTGGACACTTAAATGGGCTACTGAAAAAAAGTCAAGAGTAAAGCTTCTCGAGCTGTTTTTGTTCATTGCTTAGTTCATCGTTTGAATCTTGTATTGCACCAGAGTTTTTCAAAAATTTCTAAGTGTCGAATACTTTTTGCAAGGCTCAGTGGAATTGGTTCGTTTGTTCACCATTCTGCGAAGTGGTCTTATACACTTATATCAACAACCGCAAGACGCAGACCAACCATAACAGAAACTTGATGGTCCTCCACTTCGAAATTAGTAAGTGTAGTTGTTGAAGATTGGGATAAATTGAAGGAAGTGTTCGGATTTCTGACGAATAGCGAATAATCAGACAAAAAATCAATTCATCTGGCCAAGGGGCTTTTGAATGATATGAACACTTTCGAATTTACATTTTTAGCTCCACCGATCTATTATTCGAACTTTTGAAGAAAAAATAACTAAACATAAACTACGGTGTAACTCAAACTAAAAAAAAAAAAAAAAAAAAAATCTCGTGAAATTTTGAGCCATAAAAGAAACGATGAGGTATTTGAAACACAGTTTGGAAAAACTAGCAAAATCACAGAAATAAGCACGGGGATATGCTGCTCTAACACAGGAAACAATTTTTCGAAATTATAAACAATTGTATTTTGAAATTTTGCACCACATTCTTATGGAAATGGATAAAAAATTTCAAGACTGTAAGAAACGTAAATTTGTCTGACTTGTTGACACAACCAAATTCGAATAATTTAATGCATGCTTTCCCTCTCACGCTCTTGAAAATCTACGTTTTTACGGAAACATATTTACTAAACACCAGCGCCTTAAAAATGAACTGAGTCTTGTATTTGCCGATGAAAAATTAAGGAATATATTGACTCAAGAACTGCTTCGAGTGTTTCACGGAGACAAAGACATTTTTACAGAAGATTATAAATCGGTTTTCCTCAGTTTAACAATTACATCTACAAGTGTGCCAGTGGAAAGAAGTTTTCTTAAAAGAATACAAACTTGCTCAAGAAACACTAGTTCCCAAGACAGACTTGCTTCTTTGGCAAATATTTCTATTCAGGAAGACATTTTATTGATGCTCACGAAGAAACAACCATCTAACTATCTTATGACGACTTAATCGACAAATTTGCAGCTTTGCAAGAAAGAAAAATTGATTTAATATACAAAAAATAGGAAAGTCCTCATTAAGGTATTTTCATTGTAGGCTGTAGATATCTTTTCTACTGCTCTTGTACCTCTTCACCTATTTTTTCAACCACGAGCCGCCACTGACAGCGTGTTGGCGAACTGACAACAATTTTCTAATTTTACTTAGCAGTGGAATTCTAAATATATCTTGGTGTTTCCCCTTTTCTTGTCCCTTTTTCATACTTATTCCCGCTGTTTCTATCAAGGGCAGCTCGATAGCTTTTTTTTAATCAAATTTTTCAAGGTCGAAGGCTAAAGTCAAACAGCTATTTTCTAAACAAATGCTGTGCCGGGGAATTTTCCAAGGCAGGTGATAACAAGGTTTTCGTTTACAAATATAATGGTTAAATATCGTTAAAGTAAGGCATTTGGGGAAAAAGAATTCTAAAGTGTCTCGGGGGAGAATATAAAAGTCAGGAAAGCTAAGCGTCAGGAGCGTTAAACCTAAAGTAAGCCGCCCCGGTGGCGCAGTGGTCTAAGCGATGGCCTCTGATCATTCGTCCGAAAGGGGTCCGGGTTCGAATCCCGGTGAGGCATGGATGTTGTGTTTGTCTTACGGCACTGGCTCTCTCCCTTCCCTGGAACCAGTGACCCTAAATTAGGGACGGGCGACTGCTTATAGCCCATTGAGTTGCTCACGGTGGTCGTTAAACCTCCAATCAAAAAAAAAAAAGTCCGAAATATGTTTTTTTTTCACCAAAAGAAACAATGGAAAATGGTAAAAGAAAGAGGGAAGTAAAAAAAACTTACCCATGTGAAACTGAATGTTTAGTTATCTGTGTCAATTGGAAATATCAGGTCTTCAGCTAGTGAAGTGTATCCATCATCAACAAATAGTCTGTTAAAAAGTCCCGACATTTAAAAAAACAAAAACTATCGAGCTGCGCCTGATATAGGAATAGCGGGATAAATATGGAATAGGGAAACACCAAGAAACATTTTGAATTACATTGCTAAGTAAAACTAGAATGCAACCGGCGAACCTCCAAAGGATGCAACAAAGCCTTCGAAAGTATAAACCGTTTAATTCCGTTAGCAATGGTGGACGCTTCTTCCTTGGATAGTTCAAGTGCAGTTGGGTGATTGTCGTTCCCATTTATCAATCTCAATATTTCCGCTTCCTTGGTTGGTCAACTTTGGGAAAGTAATACTTTCCCATGAAATTTCCCGAAAAACTGGCCCTGCACAACTAAACTGAAAAATTACCTATATACACATGTATAATGAATACAAATTATATTTGTTTACTATCAATTTCAGATGACTACAATGAAATGTTTCATTTGTGAAGTGGTTTCACTCTTAATAGTTCAGTCAAAATGGAGATTAGGTAAAGTCTGTCACAGCGCTTGCTTGGGTTGGAGTGGGCGGATACACACACAATTATATACGTCGCTTTCTTGCCTTTTGAGCTGCAAAACTAGTGATCACGTCATGAAAATCAAGTTTGCATGCAAGGTCACTTTCTATTGTTAAAATACTTAGCCCAGTCAATTTTTCTTGGGTTATTGTCGATCGCATCCTGTTTTTCACTCTTTTCAGAACGGAAAATGAGCGCTCAGTAGTACAGTTCGAGATAGGCATTGTTAACAAAATGTGTAAGGCAATGTCTACGTTGGGAAACGTATGAACAATTTGTTTTTCCCATAAGAATTTTAATTTTTCTTTTGGACACATTTCTTTTGGTAAAAAATAAAAAAACTGGTCTTCATCTTCAAATTCATCATCTATGTCATCACTATTTATCTTTCGAAAACAATTCGCTGCTTCTCGAAGTACTTCTTTAGAAGCATCTTTTTTCATTAAAAAGCTAAATCGATCATTAACGGTTACATATGCTTGTTTCCTCCTTTCAAGCTCTGAAATCAGTGAATCACATATGACATAGTGACACTGTGTAATAAAGTAATCTCTATCAGACTGCTGAAGTTTAATAGATGCACTATCATCAAGCATTCGACTTATTGGCACTTTACTTTTACGCTTAACTGAATACTTGTTTTCCACTAAATTTTTCGCCTGAAGCTCATACTTGTCAAACTCATCACGCACTGACTGTACAAATATAACTAATGAGGTATAAATTGGTACTAGGACTGATATATCATCAGTAACAGACTGGAGCGTCTTATTAACACTGTTCAAACGTTGCAAAATTGTACCCATTCAACTGTTAAAACAGCAGTCTCAAACTTCTCCATTTTGTGCAGAAGTACTTTTGCTTCGTGCTTTGTAGGCAATTTTTCACTGACATCATCGGTTACATTAAGCATGGCTTACATGATGTTTTGATAACCTTGCCGAAGAGCTTTAGATGCATCCACAGCGGCAGACCATCTCGTTTCAGATAATGTTTTTACACGAAGTCCACCAGCTAGTTCTGAAGAAAGAGTTTCCCACCTACGACGAGAACTGGAAAAAAAATTAAATATGCTCTGCAGTAATCCAAAGAAGGAATTAGCTTGTTGACAGCACTCAACTGCATGAACTCCAACTAAATTTAACGAGTGGCCTGCGCATGGCACATATTCAGCTAATGGGCACAGTTCCTTTACCTTGGCCTGTAACCCTGAGTATTTGCCAGACATGTTGCTGACATTGTCGTAGGACTGTCCTCCGCAATTAATTATATCTATGCCAAGTTGTTTAAGCAAGGATGTTACAGTATGAATTAGATGACTGGAATCATGGCCATAAATTGATACAAATTTCAAAAAACACTCAACAGGATCTCCGTTTTCAGTTACATAACGTACAGCTACTGCCAACTGGTCTACATATGCAACATCAGGAGTAGAATCCACAATTAAACCAAAATATCTGGCTTTCTGAATTTCTGCAACTACTGCATTCAATACTTTTTGTGCCATGATTTGAATTAATTCAGTCACAGTAGTAGAAGACAGATAATTTGCATTACCAGTAACAATATTTCCGTATTTTACTAAATGGTCTGCCAAGAATGGATCGAAAAGGCTTACTAGCTCCAAAGTTCTAAGGAATTACCGTTTCTGTATGGAATGGAGCGTTTCATTTTCCCCAAACAAAGCAAGTCCACGTAAAGCAAGAGACTTTATTACAGCCACAACTCTAGTCAAAACTTTTCTCCAACACTGACACTCCTGTTGATATTCCTCAATTAGCAAATTATCCACACGTGAAGAGAGTGTAACCCTCTGTGACAGACAGAGTACCTAATTTCTGTGAATGATGGAATTTTCATGTTCCTGAAGTCTCTTTGCAGTATTTTTCCAATAGGAAAATCCATCCTTACATAGAGCTTGATCACTGGAATTGAACAGTTTACACACATAACAAAAAAGTGCACGTTTAGCTGGAGAATATACTAACCACTCTCTGTTCACCAACTCATTATTTTTCTTCTTGCGATAAAAGTTTTGTTCTGTGAGCATGCGTTCTCTTTTCAAAATAACACGTTTTGAACTAGAAATTTGGCCAATATTCTGACTTGGTCTGTTACAAATGAAATGCTCACGAAACTCGTCTGTAATAAAATTAGGTCACAAACCGACATCTACAGGAAATAAATGTTGACATTTTGACTGATCATCATTATTACTACTGTGTTGGTTTTCAATACTTGGACTGCTGAATTCACCACGTGGTGGCAAACTTGCACTTTGCAAAGACGGACATTGTGAATCTGCTGTGTTCACATTTTCTGTGAACGGAGAACTATTGCAAAACACATCTTCAGGCTCTATGTTGCCCCTTTCTTGAGTCTGGGAAGAACTTATACATAACAGTTTGTTATTAAAATGATCTCCTACCTCGAGTTCAGCACTAGAAGAGTTATCCTGTTCATTCACGGGAACATCTTCTTCTGAACTTGTGATGAATTTCTCAATAGCCCCCTAATGAGATAGCAACTGAAGTCGAATATCGTTACTTTTTTTCTTATACAAGCACCTCAAAGATATTTTCGTGAAGACATTGTAATACTAATACCTCAAAATTCTCAACTGATAAATCCGTTTAGTTTAATTTACAACTCGGAATCCTCTACCACATACGAAATACGATTACCGTTGCGGTTTAACTTTAACAGAATTCAATTTGAAATCTGGCAACTACGGTTGTAGATGATAGTATGAAACAGTCATTACTCACAGGATCACGTGACTCGTCCTTAACGAATTTTCACCAATTGCAAGTCGTGATGCACTTGGTGATACATTTGCAAAGCAAAAATATATCTTATTTAACTGTTCATCATTGTTTGATTTGTTGACTGGCAAGAACATGTGACTGCGTTCAGAAGACCCACGATAAATTCCATACTGCTGAAAACCGATAGACGATAGTCTTACCTCAAACGATCAATGAAATCCCTTAAAATATTACTTTCACAGTAATGGTAAGTTCAACAATCATTATAAGTAATTTTTTCCAGAAACAATTTAACAGGGGCCCCATTAAACAGGGGGTCCCAGGGCCCGTGCCCTGCATCTGGCAACAAACTATTCCAAATATTTAAATGGGCTAGAATTTTCTTTGTAACTTGAATCATTTAAAGATCAAGCACAGTATTTTTGTAAAAATGTAGATCAGTTGAGTTGCACTGATTTACTATCTGCGATTCATACGTACGAATGGGTTACAAAATGCATTCCCTAACTTTTGTATTAGGTGTACAAACAAGTTTTAAAGCGTTTTAAGACAACGCAACATGTGATTTCAGAGATAACAACAATACCTTTGCAAATCAAATTATGCGCCGTCATTATCTATCACCTTCCGCCATCGGTCGGGCAGCTGACGGATTCCAGCCATGAAGAATACTTCGTCGTGTGACGCGATGAAGTCGTCAATCCATTTTTGCACTTCGTTACATGTCCGGAACCGTGCAGCAGACAAACCATGTTGCATCGATCGGAACAAATGATAGTTTAAGGGGATATGTGGAGACTATTCGCCGGGTGCTCCAAAACTTCCCAGCCAAGCGTCAATAACGTTTCCTTGACAGATTTCGCGACAGGGACTTTGTCATGCAGTAATTTCACGGGACGCAATCCTTTGCCTGTAAATGGACTTTTCCGACAAATTTCCTAGTTCAATCGCAGAAATTGTTGCTTGTAGCGATCAGCAGTAACAGTTCGACCCTGTTCCAATAATTCATAATAGAGCACACCCTTCGTATCCCAACAGATGCACAGCAGAACTTTCTTGCAGTGAATCTTGCGTTTTGGTGTCGAAGTCGTTGCTTCACCGGGGTATACCCAGTGTTTTTTGCGTTTGGGATTGTCGTACTATATCCACACTTCATCACCCGTAACGAATTTTCACAGGAAAGACTTTCTGTGTAGTTTATTCAACAGATTCAAACACTTCATGACACGCTCATCCTTGTTCCTCTGGCTCAGATCATGTGGTACCCGTTTTCCTTCCTTCTGAATCTTTCCGATTGGGTGTAAACGATTGGAAATGGTTTGTTGAGTTACCCCCAGTTGTTCAGCTAGTTCGTTTTGAGTTTGAGACGAATCATCATCCAGCAATGCTTGCAATTCCTGATGTGCAACCTTCTGCTGGGCGCCGCTACGTTTGCGATGGCTAACATCAAAATCACCTGCTTTAAAGCGTCTAAATCAAAACTGACACGTGTTTTTCGATACAATATTCTCCCCCACAACAGAACAGATCGATGCATATGCTTTTGCAGCTCTTTTTCTTTGATGAAATTCGTAACGAATGCAGTATCGAATAAATGCTGTATCGCTTGCCCGGTCACATGACAACAACGCGTAGGAATGTCGGATATGTAAGTTAGTGGTATACGTCACATAAAAAAAGCTTTCGAACTTATTTGTACACCTAATATAGCATTAAGGATATATGCTACTCTACCAACAACGTCAGCGACCTGTGAAAGGACGTGAAAGCAAAATGAAGCTTATAAAATCATATCTCAGATCAGCATTGCACCAAGATCGCCGATCAAGCCTAGCGATATTATCTAAAGAGAATCAGTTATGAGGATGCGGTAAAAACTTTTGCGGAAAAACTGGCTGGGAAAGTTAAATTTTGAAATCTGTGAAGATTTGCATCGCCAATCCAGTGCAAAATATATTTCAAGTTTTCGTACAAAAACATCATGGTTGCTTTCTTAAACTTTTCTTTCTGCCTAGTGCCTATATATTCGGATTATTTATTTTCAGTGATAAGTGAATTTATATTTACCACCAAAATCTACATATATATCTTTCCACTAAAATCCGCGTTTGCAGACCAAATTTATTGTTTCCCTGCTGATGTGTTTTTTGAACAATTCTTTCTGCTGATATATTCGGATTATTTATTTGTAATGGTAAGTACACTTCTATTTACCTTATTTACCCACCATCATATAACCACCAAATGTCGTTACTTTTTTTGCCTTTAAATGTTTATAATTTGAATAAGTTTAATATAAATTGCCAAAAAGGATTTTAAAGAAAGCGTAATTTTTATATCAGGATAATAATTAACTATTTCTGATCCTGAAAACATTCAAAACATTACGGTTATTATGCTATTTTTTTAAAAACTGAAAGCATTTATTTTATTTTTGCAAATAAAAATGTATATGCACATCATCATCATCATCATCATTGTCAACCATTATCAATCCACTGCTGGACGAAGGTCTCCCCAAGTTTCCTCCACAACGGTCTGTCTTGTGCCAGTCTCCTCCATGTCACTCCCGCATATTTACGAATTTCATCCACCCATCTCCCATGTGGTCTTCTTCTGGGTCTTTTCCTGTCCCTTGGAATCCAATCTAAAATTTCGGCTGTCCATCTATGGTCTGTCCTTACGCATGTATATTTATATTATTGTGCTAGTTTTTGTCAAAAATGTATGTGCATATAGTTTTAATGTGCTATTTTTGGTTAATAAATATCATCATCATCATCATCATCATCATTGTCAACCATTATCAATCCACTGCTGAACGAAGGTCTCCCCAAGTTTCCTCCACAACGGTCTGTCTTGTGCCAGTCTCCTCCATGTCACCCCTGCATACTTTCGAATTTCATCTACCCATCTCCCATGTGGTCTTCTTCTGGGTCTTTTCCTGTCCCTTGGAATCCAATCTAAAATTTCGGCTGTCCATCGATGATCTGTCCTTCCGGCAGTATGTCCAGCCCATTGCCATTTCAGGGATTTAACTCTGATCATGATGTCTTCCACTCTTGTCATTTTTCGGATCCACGAGTTCCTCTTCTTATCTCTCCTGGTTACACCAAGCATGCACCTCTCCATGCTGCTTTGAGTTGTCTGCAGCCTTTGTATGTCTCTTTTAGTTAAGGTCCACGTCTCTGCACCATACGTAAGCACTGGAAGAATGCATTGATCAAACACTTTTCTTTTAAGACATAATGGCATATTGCTCTTGAAAATTATGCTGTTTCTTCCAAAAGCTCTCCAGGCAAGTTTTGTACGCCGATTAATTTCTTCATCAATGTGACCCTCACTTGATATCTGCTGTCCAAGATAAACGTACGTGTCTGTTATCTCCAGCTTTTTTCCATCAATCGATAAATCTTCATTTCTTGTAAAAGCATTGAACATCACTTTTGTCTTCTGAAAGTTCATTTTTAATCCCACTTCTTTACTCTTGTCAGCAAGTTCCTGGATCATACTCTGCAGCTCTGATGGGCTAGTTGCAAAAATGACTACGTCATCAGCAAAACGAAGGTGGGTTAGATAATCTCCATTAATCTTTATCCCCTTGTTTTCCCAGCTCAGTGACTGAAAAACACCCTCCAATGTGGCATTAAAGAGCTTCGGAGATATGGTGTCACCTTGTCTCACTCCCTTTCCAATTTTTATGTGTGTTGTATTTTCAAACAGTCTAATCTTTGCCCTTGCATTTTCATAGATGTTATTAATAATATTAATGTATGCATCTTCAATACCGCAGGTTTTCAGAGCCATTGTAACTGCTGATGGTTTCACCGAATCAAAGGCTTTTTCATAATCGATAAAAGCCATGCACAATGGAAGTTCATATTCCCTCGCTCTTTCAATTAGTTCTCTCAGCACATGGATATGATCTATTGTGCTGTAGCCACTCCTGAATCCAGCTTGTTCTCTCGGTTGAGCCATGTCCAGTGTTACCTTCAAGCGGTGTGAAAGAACTTTAGTGAAGATTTTATAAACTACTGATAGGAGGCTGATAGGTCTGTAGTTTCCGAGATTCTCAATGTCACCTTTCTTATGTAGCAGGATCATTGTAGCGGTGTTCCAATCCTCAGGAATCTTTCCTTCATTAAAGCATCGAGTGAAAATTTGGGCAAGTACTGTTTCGATTTCTCCACTTGCTTCTTGTATGATGTCTACAGTAATTCCATCTTCTCCTGGAGCTTTTCCCCGCTTCATGTTCTTGATTGCATGTGCAACTTCTGCTGGAAGGACTGGAGGAACTCTGGTACTGGTATCTTTCATGATGTCTGGAGTGCATGTATCATCCCTTTCATATAATTTGGAGTAGAAATCTTTCACTCTTGTCAAAATTTCGCCTCTATTTCTTGTTACAGAACCATCTTCTTTTCTCAGTGCCATAATCTGTTTTCTTCCCTTACTGAGATGTCCCTTTGCTATCTTTAGGCTTTGGTTGTTTTCAATTGCTTTCCTCACTAGTTCACAGTTGAATTTTCTTACGTCTTCAGTGATACTTTTTCGTACTGTCTTGCATAGCTCTATATATTCCACTTTGGAAGTCACATCTTCTTTAGTTGTCCTCATCTCTCTTCTTTTTTTCATCAACATTTTCGTTTTTCCTGATAATTTATTTACATGCAACTTGTTCTTAGATCCAGCTAATTTTGTTGCTGTTTCCATAAGAGCTTTGGTTACTTTTCTGTTAACTTCAGAGATATCCACTTCTTCCGATGTTAGGCCTTCTAAAGCAGAGAACCTGTTCTTCAGTTCCAACTTGAAGGTATTATGGTGTTTTTTAAGGTTGGTTATGTCAATACATTTTGTTTGTCTTATGAGCTTGCCACGTTCAAGTTTAGTGTTGAGGTGCATCTTACATCTCACCAATCTATGGTCACTACCTGTGTTGAACTTGTTTAGCACACTGCAGTCTTCTATGACGAATTTTTTGTTACACATAATAAAATCAATTTCACTTGTCGTCCCATTTGGATGTCTCCATGTCCATTTCCTGTGTGGCTTTTTCTTGAAGAAGGAGTTCAAGATGTAAAACCCTTCTGCCTCTGCAAACTCAACGAGAGTATTTCCACGCTGGTTTCTGTTGCCGTGACCGAATTTACGTACTGAAGTTTTATTCTGTTGCCGTTGCCCTATTTTTGCATTGAAATCTCCCATAATTATTTTCAAGTGCTGCTTACCTTTATTATTTAGATGACAAATTTCCTCATAAAATTCTTCAATTTCTTCTTCAGGATGACTTGTGGTGGGTGCATAAGTTTGAATTATCTGAGCCTGGTATCTTTTCGAGAGTTGGATAACAAGTCGTGCAGCTCTGTCAGAGGAACTTTCAACTTCTACAACTTTATCCTTCAGTTTCTTGTTTATTATAAATCCAACACCACTAGTTCTGCCAGTATCTGTCCCACGATAGTAGAAGAGATGTCCACTTTTCAGTTCGATGAGATCTTCTCCTTTTCTCCTTACCTCACTTAGCCCCACGATGTCCCACTTGATCCTTTGTAGTTCCTCTTCCAATTCAAGAAGCCTTGAATCAGAAGATAGGGAGCGTCCATTGTACGTTGCCAAGGTCAGCATCAGATGGCAGCCTAGTCCGGTCCTCCGGGGATTCTTAGCACCCTCTGCCTTCATGTCGCACTGGCCGCTGCCTTGGCCAGGTACATTCCAGCTGCCGGAGACTGAGGGCCAAGGTTTAAGTTGTGGAGTCATTTTGGAGGGTTTGGCCATAACTCACCACGCTGGCCAAGCGGGTTGGTGAGTGTGGGATAGAATTTCCTCTAATCCCGATGGTATAGTTATACCGCTATTGGCGGTCGTCAGAGCCCCTTTAGTAGGAACAGGATGCACCACGAGAAGGCGGGGTTGACATTTGTCAAGGAGACGCTGTGATGTTACGCATCACCTGACCTTACATCCCTATATATTTATATATATATGGGGGCGGCATTTCTTCCGTTTGCCCCCCTTCAAAAATTGTCTAGATCCGGCACTGCGGACGAACGATCAGAAGCCATCGATCAGACCACTGCGCCATTAGGGATGCAAAAGACTTTTGAACTATGTCTATCATTTCAGAGATCAAGAACAATGGCACTTTTTTATTGCTGTGATGATTCGTGTTTAAGAAAACACAACGATCGTGATAAAATACTTGCATGGGCTCATAAATAGCACACTTGCACGTACTGGAACATAAGTAAACTCTATTCTCCAAAAACTGTCGTTCCACTACAAAGCAAAACAAAAACAATTAAGTCTTCAGTATTTTTTGGATTGTCAAATTGACAGTGACACTTTCTCTAAACTGTACTCATGTTCATGAAAACAGAACACATGAAAGTACTCTAGCTACGATGTTTATTTTTACAGGCATAGGCGTAACCACTGGGTGGGTCGGGGATCAAGACCCCCATATTTCCAGAGTTGGGGATTTTTTTTAGGGAATATAATGACATAATGCACACTTTTTCATGATGTGAACCAACTTGATTTAATAATATAAGATTGTAGTTCTTCGTAGAATGTAAACACATGTATAATGTGTACTTAATAAAACAGCGATGTCGATTCCTAATAAGCAAAGTCAGTTCTACAACTTTGTAATACGTCGTCGACGTCAGCTTCGGCCGTCAAAGTGTGACGTCACAAGATGGCGCTGGGCATAAACAAAAGTCTGTTCCTCCGCCATGATTCCCATAACGTTCCAACGTAATTGGTAAAATGTGCTCATATTTTGCAATTTCTTCGTTTTTTTCTGAAAATTTAAAGCTTATTCAACGCGGTGAAAATACTGTGAAGTCCTCTCACACCCAGTCATTTTATTATGAACCGCATAGCGAGAAAATACGTGGTCAAATTCATGCTTCTATGAAAGATAAGACTAAATGTGCAGTTTAGCATCCTAAATTATTTGGCTACATATTCCGAAAGGATGAGATATACATATGTTAAAGTATGTAATTACATGGCGAATGGTGAAAAAAAGTAATCTGTAAAATGCATTTTAAAGATTTTTACCATAAAACTGACCTCCGAGTACGACGACGTGAACACCGCTGCCGTAGGCCTAACACAACGCTACGGCGACCACGTCAAACTTGGCTCGGAGTATAACGATGGCTCCGCAAGAACGTATCCGGTTCCTTTTGTATTCTTACCCAGCGAAAATGCCGCTGGAACGAGACCATCATTTCAGCCGAGTCAATGAACGTGGTCGTCGTGTCGTTGTGTTAGGCCTGCCGTAGCGGTGTTCACGTTGTCGTACTTGGAGGTAAATTTTACGGTAAAAATCTTTAAAATGCATTTTAAAGATGAAAAATTTTCACCATTTGCCATCAAATCACATACTTCAGTGGCGTAGCCAGAGGGGGGGGCGAATTTAAAGCGATATATACGTATATACGAGGCTTTCATCAATGAAGCAAACTCATGGAACCTCCCCCCTTAAGAAATTTCTGGCTACGCCACTGACATACTTTACCACATGTATATCTCATTTTTTCCAAATACGTAGTCAAATAGTTTAGGACACTAAACTACACATTTGCCGACACTTTAGTCTATAGGTAAGGTGACCAGATATTGGAACACTGATTTGAGGACAAAAGGGCGTGGCGTCCCCAAATCGGCAGTTCATTTGGGGACACATACGTACTCAAAATAAATAAGCAAATCTTTGTGCCACAAAACTGCATTGCTTCAATACGTGTGATATTACATATGGAAATTTGTATCTTATAAGTATATATCTTGTAGAATGTTGGTAATTTGCATTGACAAAGTAGAGCTATGATGGCGAGAACATATTAGCAACAGTGAAATGCTTTACTTTAGGTATTGTGCCGAATTAAAATCAAGCTGCACACCAAAGTAATTGCATGGCGAATTTTTCATTTTGCCAAAGTTTCTGGAGAAACTTAGAACAAGTACAGTCGAAATTTGACCGAGCCAGTTGTTCAGTGTCCCAGTGCTGGCAACTGACCATTCGTACAAGTGGGTACGGGTTCGAATCCCGACTGAGACATGGTTGGTGTGTTTATCTTACAGCACTTGCTCTCTCCTTTCCCTAGAACGAATGTCTCCAAATTAGAGACAGGCGACTGCTTATAGTCCTTAGAGTTTATCACGGTGGTCGTTAAGCTCAGAAAGAAGAACAAAAAAACATTCAAAATTTGTTTTCACAAGCAGCATGTTGGAAAATTAGTACAACGAAGACTACTTTTAACGACATTTTTCATTAGAAATCTAAAGAGCTAACGAGGAAGTGTAAATTCGAGGACATTTGAGGGCAAATGTCCTCGAATTTACACTTCCTCATCAGCTCTTTAGATTTGTTTGTCTTACAGCACTTGCTCTCTCCTTTCCCTAGAACGAATGTCTCCAAATTAGAGACAGGCGACTGCTAATAGTCCTTAGAGTTGATCACGGTGGTCGTTAAGCTCAGAAAGAAGAACAAAAAAACATTCAAAATTTGTTTTCACAAGAAGCATGTTGGAAAATTAGTACAACGAAGACTACTTTTAAGAACATTTTTCATTAGAAATCTAAAGAGCTAACGAGGAAGTGTAAATTCGAGGACAATTTGCGTCCCCAAAGGCAACAGACATTTTTGGAGACAGTAAACTAAATTCGAGGACTGTCCTCATGAATTCGAAGCTTCTGGTCAGCCTATCCATAGGACATGTTTCCGTTTGTTTCTCGGAAATCTATAAAATGAACATTGATTTTTGACAGTCTGGTGATTACAGTACGCTACAAAACATAAAACTATTTCTAATATACTGAGTTTCACCTTAAAAAATAAATTTTACAGGACTGTCGACAGCCGCCAACTATAAAACTAGCAATAGCTAACATGTAAACAATGTGTTTATGCCCAGTCGCCATTCCGTGACGTCACGACTTCGACGACGTATTTGCACTTCTGCCCTATCTTCTATCATAGTTTTACAGTTGTGTTCGATAAGTTCCACAATTCGCCAACAGAGGCGCCTATGTCGTGCCCGTTAGATCGCGCCTCAGCAACTACTTTGCTCCTGCACGTGTGTAGGGGGCCCCAAACTCTATCTTATAAAGTGTGTACATAATATTGTATATATATATGTATATACACTGAGTAGCCACTTTATTATGACCACCCCCTCAGTACTTCACTGGGTCACCTTTTGCCTTTAATACTGCGTCGATTCTTCGTGGCATGGACTCCACGAGATATTGATAGGTGGTTTGTGGAATCTGAGACCATGATTGATGAATAGCACTTTCCAGGTGTATGAGATTGCAGGGTTGTGGATCCAGCTGTCTGATGGTTCGTTCAACTTCATCCTACAAATTCTCAATGGGGTTGAGATCTGGTGATTGTGGGGGCCACCTAAGCAAAGTAAACTCACCAGCATGTTCCTGAAACCAATTCTCTACAATACGAGCACTATGACAGGACGTATTATCTTGTTGAAAGTAGCCATCGCCATTGGGATAAACCATCCACATGATAGGATGCACTTGGTCCGCAACGATGTTTAGATATGATGTGCCAGTCAGACGTTGATCAACACGAATTAAAGGGCTCAAAGCATGCCAGGAAAACATTCCCCAAACCATAACGTTGCCTCTACCAGCTTGAAGGGTTGTAGCAATGCATTTGGGGTCCATGCCTTCGTGCTGTTTCCGCCAAATTCTCGCTCGGCCATCGGCATGGTGCAACTGAAAACGTGATTCATCGGACCGCATAATTTGTTTCCAATTATCGACTGTCCAATCCTTGTGCTCCTGTGTGAAGTGGAAACGTTTTCTTTTGTTAACTGCAGACAGCAAAGGTGTTCGAACAGGCCTTCGGCTGCCATATCCCATCCGATGCAGTGTACGGCGAACAGTGCGTGCAGAGATCATTTGAGGGGATCCTTGATTAAGATTGTCTGTAATTTGCTGCACTGTTGCCTTTCTGTTGTCTGTTACCAGTCTGGACACACTCCGTTCCGCCCGAGAACTCACTAGTCGATGACGACCACACGTTGCACGTAGAGACCCAGTTTTTTGGCTGACAGTCCAGGCTTTAAACACTTGAACAACAGCTGCTCTGGAACATTTCACGAATGCGGGGGTTTCGGTGATACTAGCTCCATGGCTCCAAGCTCCTACAATCATCCCACGTTGAAAGTCCGTCAAATCGCATTTGTTACCCATCTAGTCACCAAAAATCACTTCTACTACTGTCGCAAGCACTAAGCTTTCCATTTTTATACTAGCCTCGATCTCTAGCTGCAACAGCGTGCAGCCATAGCTCATTTGCTTAAAACTGTCAGGTGGTCATAATAAAGTGGCCACTCAGTGTATATAATGCACCTATATACATAATTAAGACAACGAAACATTGTGAAGAACAGCAACACTAAAAAACATCGGGAGAAAGAGCAAAGTTGCCTAAAAAGGCGACACAGGTCTCACGCAAAGACAAGAGATACGCAAAAAATATACAGCCCTAATAAACCTGACAAGCGATGCAAAAACATATCCGAAAAGCTCTATACGCCCACAATAATTGCTACAAAGTCGAACAAACCCAAGTAAATAATCAAAGTGTCAGAATGCCAAACTCGGAAAATAAAAGAGCAAATTCCATAGGGTTGTGCTCTTCAGGGAAACACCAACTCTAGGTGACCTTTCAAACCAGGCAACAGCTAGAAGTATTCAATCATGAATACTTCTAGTCATTGTTAATCTTGTGCTTTGGCCATTGGTTCCTTGGGGCTCGTTGAGTTGGCGTTGTCCTGGGCATGTGGATTGGTGTTGGTGGTACGGACCTTTATCTATAGTGTTCGAGTAAGTTTTCGGGATGTTGATTCTGGGTTCTGCCTTTATATTTTGTAATGTGTTTCATAATTTGGTGGACCTTGGGAACACATAGGCAGTGAATACTTCTAGCTTTTGCCTGGTTTGAAAGGGCACCTAGGGTTGGTGTTCTGCTGAAGAGAACAACCCTATGGAATTTGCTCTCTGATATTCCGAGTTTGGCATTCTGACACTTTGATTAGTTACTTGGTTTTGTTCGCCTTTGATGTCATTATTGTGTGCTTGTGGAGCTTTTCGGATGTTTTTGCATTGCTTGTTAGGTTTATTAGGGCTGTATATTTTTTGTGTACCTCTTGTCTTTGCGTGAGACCTGTGTCGCCCTTTTAGGCAACTTTGCTCTTTCTCCCGATGTTTTTTAGTGTTGCTGTTCTTCACAATGTTTCGTTGTCTTAATTATGTATATAGGTGCATTAAGTTGTTTCGTCTTGATATGCTGCTCCGGTTGTTTAATACTTTCTTCATTATTGTCTTTCTGTGAAGTTGTGCTGATTATAAATACAGTATACATATAATGTGTGTATGTGTGATCTGACACCCCCCCGATTTTGAAACATGGTTTCCCCACTGTTTGCAGGATACGCTAATCAGGCAATATCACAGAAATGATTAGCATTTCGGAGTCATAGGTACATGCGTACGTATCTATAGGCAAATCAGATCGCGCAACATCACAGACCGGAAAGCGGCCATTTTTCTGTTATAAGCGTTGCGTGGCTCGATCGGCATGTCAATGCTTGGTCAGCAGTGGGTAAGCATGCCTCGTCACTTCTAAAAACCTAATTGACAAATTGTTTCTTTACTGTATGCCATTCGCTACAATGGACATGGTTTTTTCTCCGATGTAGAGGATTTTGGGAAGGGAGTGTCTGACCCCAGGTCTTAAACAACCCTTTGAAACACACTTTGCTAAGAAATAGGAAGCTAGGAGATATGGGCTAGATGGCCCGATAGGAAACTGACACGGAAGTGAGGTAGAAAGAGGGAGAAAGACGCCCTTATTTATAATTAGGAGACCAGTACCCGGGGGCTTGTTTCACAAGTGAATATACAGAATTGCGAATAAGGCCATTTCCGCCACGCCATTGATTTAGAGTATGTCGCCACACTGAAATATATATAAGGATACTAAAAATTACCCTTTTAAAGGTCCTTTCTATTACCCTTAAAAGGGCCTTTAACAATGAAAAGTATGTCTCCACACCGAAATATTTATTCTGATGATTAAGTTCTTTTCCTCATGAATGTAAAGAGGTCTAGCTAGAAAAAAAATTCAGATACAGTGATTTTGTATTAGCAAGGAATTACCTAATGACACGAAGTAAGACCTCAAAACAGTTTTATGTTGAAACAAGACAATTCCGTTGGAAAATATACTCCAGAATGTTGCTTGCCCTATATTATGTCTGATAAAATTGTAAGTGATCTGTCATATATATATTTTTCTAATATTTAGGAAATTCCTCATATTTTTGTCCCTCCAAACTTCATCAAAAATGCCTTCAATTCCACATTTTAACCCCCCTTCTCCCCGAAAATTAAAAAAAAACGTTAAAGAACGCATGGGTTCCCCATACAAAACTCATCAGTATTATTCCTGAGCTAAAGGAGGAGTGAGCGCTGACTTGCTGACATCTCTCGGCTCTGTGAGAACTATATAGAGTATAGGTACTTCGGAAGATAAGTCACAAGTCCATGAAGTCATGTTGATATAAAAACTTAAATGTTCTACCAATAAAGTACACTCTCTATTTACCTCCTGTCGCATTCCGACTGTACGGGTAAAACAACACCCGAACATTAAAATGGCTTATGGCGAGTGCAGCAAAGCCTTACACGTCTCCGTCACATGACTCTCCTCATAGGCCCCGCCTACTCCCAATCTCCAAAGTAGCTCTGAACCAATCGCGCGGCGGAAATGGCCTTAACTGCAATTCCGTGTATTTTTTCTTTTTTTTTTTTTTTTATTGGAGGTTTAACGACCACCGTGAGCAACTCAATGGGCTATAAGCAGTCGCCCGTCCCTAATTTAGGGTCACTGGTTCCAGGGAAGGGAAAGAACCAGTGCCGTAAGACAAACACAACATCCATGCCTCACCGGGATTAGAACCCGGACCCCGTTCGGACGAATGATCAGAGGCCATCGCTTAGACCACTGCGCCACCGGGGCGGCATTCCGTGTATTCACTTGTGAAATATGCTACCCGGGCCTGCCGGCTTAACTTGCCCATCTGAAGCACGGCGGATATTTAGTGGTTCGAGCGTTCGTATCTTCTGGGATGGAACCTGAAATTTCTTTTTTTTTTTTTTTTTTTTTACTTATTGTTTAACTTTCGCGCCCAACAATGGACACGTGGACCATTATCCTCTATAAATAATGCAAAGATTCCCCGCTAGGGACGTAAAGGTCGAAACCTTTTTTCTATCTCTGCTTCCGGGAGATGCATTTGGAAAGTTCTTTATCCTTCCTTAGCCTAGCTTTCTCCAGGAAGAATATTTTCTCCCTATTTTCAACTTTCGCATCAGGCAAAATTCTTCCGCTAGCAGGCGTAGACTGATGCCATCTTTCCTTCTATATTTCTTCTTTCAATTGTTCGATTTGAAAATCTCTGTCTCATACCATTCTTGTGCTGACAGATGTTGCATTATCGCCAGTGGTGTATCTAGGATGGAACAAGTAGGGCACGCACCCTGAACGCCAATGTTAGGGGGCGTAAAAAAGCAGAAAAAAATTGTGTGTTTACTGTTCGTTTGTTGAAAAAAATTAATTTTGAGAAAACATGATAAGAAATTAATTTGAGAAACCCAAAGTCGTAATAAAAAGGAAAGAAAAGAGTCGTTCATTCTGAATGGCTGTCGTCAGCAGCACTGTGAATGCAGTGGCGTGCTTGGAGTACACAGAGACGCCGCGCTAGACCGACCGACTAGCGCGGCGTTTCTGTGTGCTCAGCTGTTCAGCCACACGTGGCGGTACCAAGTGTCTTTGTCTGCGGCCGTCGGCTTGGCACAGAGCCGCCCTTAGCAGCCGGGTGTGAACCTAGCCGCGGTGCCCTTGCTTCAACCCTCTCCCAGGGCCGTAGCTAGAGGTATTGGCGCCCGGGGGAGAAACAGTAAAATTGGCTCCCCCTGCCCCAGTCCAACTGGAACAGGCGATGGTGTAAGATTTTATTATATACCTGTTTGCAGATATAGTACAATACCTGTATAAAAAATATTGCGATTTTTATTGTTTTTTACAATTATTGTCCCGTATATAATTTGCTAATTGTATGAAATAGTAATAAAATGTAAATTTTTTGTATAAAATATTGCTCATAATATAATATTTAAAAAAAAATAACTTATATTGGTAATTCTATTCAATAGCCTGTGGTGACTATGTGAGCTTCAATAGGGATTGTTGAAGAAAGAAAAAACATTGAACATAGTTTGAATGAAGGATACTTTTTATTTATAATTAATTGCTACCTCAAGTGCTTATGAACAACTGAAAGAATAAGTACAAGTTGCATTTGTTTAAAATTATGCTTAAGCCTTAACAGAATGATTTTGTATTTACAAATGTACCTTTCGAGCTTTAACAGCAGCAAAATCATTAATTATTTGATCATAATTAATAGTTTTAGCAATATTTTTCTATTGACAGAATTGCCAGGTGCGTTAACCTCTCTTGTCCCATTGATAACCTTAAGTAATTTTTTATTATTTTCAGCTTATTAAAACCTCGTTCACTAGACGCATTAGTAATTGGTAATGTTAAGAATAATCTGAAAGCAATTACTAAGTTTGGATAAAATGTAGCAAGAGACATTTGGTGGATTAAATTTAATAGGTCAAGAGAGGTTGCTTTTGAAAAATCCTGATTTTTTTTAAATAAAGAAATGGCCTGAAACTTAAAACTAGCTATCCCCCCTATTTCAGTAGCATCCAGATCCTTATCATATTTATTTGCTAAGCGCATTGCACTAGCCTTTAACTCTTCTACGGTCATAGATTGCAAAGACTTGCCCGTTAAGAAATTAAAGTCATCTAACACTTCAATCAAACATTTATAACGCCATTCCATTTGTTCTAAGACTTTGTCCAAAACAGCATAAAAGTCCATACTGAACCTTTGTTTTCCTGTCACAACAGTGTCCTCACTTTCTTCCAATGTCAGTCGTTTCCTCTTCCTTGCCCTTTTCTCCTCGAAGAAGCCGTCAAGAGATGTTGCGGCACAGATGTCCGATGCTTCGCCCAGTATAACATCAATCCCTGTATCCCGGATGTCTTGTAAAGCAGCTTTCAATCCTGTCAAGTGACTAACTGCACAGTCCAGGGTCACATCTTTGCGCTGTAGTTGTTCATTCACGCGGGAGATCTGATTTAGTATTTTGTCCCACATAACAGAGTAACAAACAAACTTATAATTAATTTGTTTCAGAAGATTTTTAACCACTGATAAACAGTCATCATGGAATTGAGGGTTGTCAGAAATTTCCTCTAAGGCTTCGAGGACTTTATCAAGCTGTGAATAAAGTGCATGAACAGCAGAGTATTTTGATGCTCATCTTGTATCACAGTGACGCTTGAGAGTGGTAGAAAGTTTGTCGGATAATATTTCCCACATTTTGACATTGTGAGCAAATATTTTGTACAGTTCTTGCACTGTGCCAAAATATGTGCTAATATCTGAAGAGACTCCAGCAGCGTGAACACCAACCAAGTTCAACGAATGAGCAGCACATGGCATAAAACGTGCATGTCTGCAAATTGCTTGTATACGGGCCTGGACTCCTGAATACTTCTCCGCCATGTTTGAACCATTATCGTATGCTTGCCCTCGGCAATTACGAATGTCAAGCCCATCGGTTTCTATTTTTTGTAGAATTTTTTCGGTTAAACCAGCCCCAGTCGTTTCAGTAGTTTTTATGAAATCGATGAAACTTTCTTCAATAGAGCAAACATCCTCTGAAACTTTCACGTACCTAATAATCTGGCACATTTGTTCCTGATGGGCTACATCTGGTGTACAATCAAATGAAATTGAGAAATACTTTGCCTCTCTTATGTCTTTTAGTATTTCTTGGCGTACAGTGTCACCTATTAAATTGATGAACTCGTTTTGAATTGTCGGGGAAAGGTAATTTGGAATTCCTGGTTTTTCTTTGGCTATGGTAATATACTCTTTTAGCTGTTTATCATAATGAGAAATAAACTCTAGCAAATGTAAAAAAATTCCACATTTGTCTTCACCTATCTCTGTACTTGAACCTCGAAAGGCCAAGTTGTTGACTGAACAAAACAAAATGCAATCGACAATGATTCTGAGAATGTGCCGCCATTTCTCTTTTTCTTTTGTAATCATTTGCTGTAGTTCAGTATCAATTGCACAGCCCTCTTTAATCCTTTTTACAAAGCTTTTCCAGGAAACATAGCACTCACGGTGCTCTACAGAATTTTCATGCTCTGGAATTCGAGGGTGTAATTTTTTCCACTCAGAAAATCAAACTTTTGGATTTGCCAAACGTGATTTCAAATGCTTTCCAAATAGCATGCAAGGGAAACAATAAATAACTTTTGTTGCTTCACTGTAAATTAACCAATCCCGCTCTACATTTTCTCCATTCAAAAGTTTTTTGTGGAACCATTTTCCCGTAAAATGCCTTTTTACGGGATTAATTGATAAAAGAAAATTACCATTTTTATTTTGTTCTGGACCGTGTTCAACTAATAAGCTTCTCACCTGGTCATTCAAATCAGGCCATGTTGTGGGATCATTTAAATTAAGTTGAATTTTGGTTTGTTCATCTTCCAAATCCTGTTCCTGTACGCCTTCATAAGGACTTAATGTTGGAAAGGACGGGTTAAAATAAGGTGTAGAATCATCTGAATGCACACTAGCACTACCAGTTATATTCTCAGTTACTTCAGTAACGTTTTCATTTTCTAAAAGTGTTGATGTAGATGGCTTACTTTCAATCACTTGCTGTAGTGGGAGCGCAGCGGTTGAGGGATCCACCTTCTTTACCCATCCCGGTTTTTGCCACTGCTTGGCTTGGACTGCGTTATCCGCCTCTTGTTGTTTTTTTCGTTTCCTGCCTTGTGCTCCAGACAACTTTGTAGTTCCCGTTTCGACACACAAACGCACGTCACGTGGCACTGTGCACTAATTCAGCGCGCTACTCAATCAATCAAGCTATACAGACAACGTTAAGCAAACAAATGTCGTCACAGTGTCACGGCAAATACTGCATTTAAACTGTCGCAACCTTAACTGAGTAATGTTTGTTCCGCGCATGAGCACTGTAGGCTTCTTTGTCAACGAATCGTCGCCATCCGTCATTCGTTCTCAATACACGTAAGGAGTGATGGATCATGGACAGAGGAGGCAGTGAAGGTCACAGCACCCGTCGCCTACATTTCACCCCTGAGACATGCAGCCGTGTTCGATGACGTACCTGCACTGACCCAAAGCCTGGGAGCTTTCTGTCAGAGCACCACATGAAAGGCACTTTCAGTCAAAGTTACTACCGTATTTACCCGATTACAGTGTGTCATCTACTGCAAGGCGCACTCAAGTATCAAAAATTATTTTTTTGGAAAACAAAAGTTCATGATTTTAGGGGGCCTAAAAATCGGAAAACATTGATGTTATAGTATAAATTGGATAATTTTAAATGAACATTTTCTGTTATGCATGCTCTTTCTTTAAAAAGTATTTTGCTTAATATAGCAAATATACTTTTCTGATCTCAAAATCAAAAATCATATGATTTGAGGTAAAGTGCTGGAATTACAATGCATCTTGATATGTTTTCTGGTGTCCATTTTAAAATCTGTTTCTTCTCGCTAAGAGCATCAGTTTGGGTTTTCAGTGTACAACTTAAATAGAATAGAGCGTGAAACAAATATGATACACCAAGACAAAGTGATGGCGTAAAACACCGTCATAACAGAGGGAAGTTCTGTCCTGGAGGGAACTGAGCTGAGCCAGGAGGCCAGCGTGAGGACGTAGAAACAAGTACACTACCCATTTTTTACCCAACCTTTCAGACACGGGTCGGTGTTCAGCACTTCAAAGGAGCGTACCAGCCCTTCCCCTCTAAAGTCCTGGCCTACACTAGCCGCTGCGCGCGCATCTCAAATGTTTCATAAACATAGCAACTAAAATGTACTGCCACACCCAAGCCAAATCGATCCGAATATTTGGCGTTCGGACGATTGGAGTTCTCCTTTAATTTAGGTTTCATCTGGTCGCCATTTTGTTCTTAAAGCATAAAGAAGTTTAAATTTTATACATTTTTTAATTACGCGTATAAATTAATTTCACATTTTTTACATTTATATAACAAAAATCTACGTCTCGATGGTGCCCCCTCCAGTTCGGCTCCCAGGGCGACAGCCCCTGCTGCCCCCTCGCTACGGCTCTGCCTCCCCCCTACACAGACATAAAACATACACTAGACTTAAACACAGTTTATTACAGTTACTCGGTGTGCGAGTGGTCCGTCCTTAGTACACCCTTACTACAGCACCTAGCAAACAGTCCACGGAGTCTGATATTTCTGAGATGCTTTCACATTTGGCGCGGTAGCCGATGATCATTCCTTTTTGAACGTCCGTCAAATTACTACCTCTGCTCGTTGTGCTCACGTCACGCACTATGCATCCTATGTCCCGGCCGGCCGCTTATATCTCCTTGTGGTCGACCTTGTCCCGTGCATTCTTTGACGCGCCTCGGCTGGTACAATGTGTTTGCAGGGTGGTCATATTGTTCTGATATGACCGTGTATATACAATAAGTGATTACTGAATTATGACCACCCGTATCGAAAGTGGATGCTGTCCGTTGACCACATAATTTCTGAGAAGGCGCGATTAGTCGACCGACGTAACATATATAAGGTATGAGTGGAACAGCAGGGAGTAAAATTCAGAGCCTGATGTGTAAACGACAAGAGTTATCGGACTTTGAGAACGGTCAGATTGTGGGAGTTTGGAGAGCGGATGCCTAGGTTTCCCAAATGGCTGCACTAGTGGGCTGTTCCCGAGCCACCGTAATTAAAGTGAATCAGGACTGGCATGTAATGGTGAAACAGCGACAGGTCAGCGAAAGGATGCTGTGAGAGGTAATCGCCGGGCCCTACGAGTCGTACAGACCAACAGACGCAGTACCGTTCAACAGTTGGCTACCAGTACAACAGAGGTTAACTCGGAACAGTACCTGTCATGATCGCACGTCTCATGCCTGCACGCATAGGCTATAACAGGAGACGATCCCGACGACATCCTCAGCTAACCGTGGCTCATCGGCGCAAAAGACTCGCTTGGTGTAGAAATGATGCAAATTGGACGTCGGATGACTAGAAAAAAGTCTGCTGCTCTGACGTATACGATCATCGACTGCGCTCCGTCGACGATCGTGTACGTATTTAGCGCAATCAACACGAGGCACTCGATCCATCCTGCATGGTCTTCACACTGCAAGCCTGTGGAGGCGGTTGTATGGTGTGGGGCATGTTTACTTGACAGGAGCTTGGACCCCTGGTGCATGTGGAACAACGTATGACTGGAGCTCAGTATCATGAATTGTTTTCTGACTCTGTACACCCAGCAATGTTGCATTTCTTCCCTAATCGCGACGGTGTCTTCCAAGATGACACTGTGTACAAAGCCACGGGTCCAATGTTGTGCAGGAATGGTTTGAGAAACACAGTCTAGACTTCCAGCATATCGATTGGCCTCCGAACTCTCCCAATACCAATCCCATAGAGCACTTGTGGGACAGAGACACTAAGGAACGGCATATCAGGCGTCTGGATACACAATCACCTCCGTACCTGCGCTGAAGGCCGCACTACACACAGTTTGGTTGGCAATACCACCAACTGCTTCCGGCATCTTATTGAATCAATGACACCTCGGAAAGCTGCTGTACTGAGGGTTAAAGGAGGACCTACGAGGTACTTCTTTCACCTTCAGTACAGCAGCTATATAACATGAAACTATGCAAGGGTGCGAGGGTGGGACGGAAGGAGGGGGTGGGGGTCCACGACGCACCGCAGGCGTCAGAGGTTTTTAAGCGTCCTTGGAGACACTTCTGAAGGATATGAAGCTGAAGAAGTGCGAAATAAGGAAGAAGAAAGAGAAAGACAAATTGAGGCCAGTAAAGGTTCAACAGACCCTGATTTTCCCAATGATTTTGCACTGTGGCTATTGCATGTATCCGATAAGTATTATTGAATAAATAAACCAAGAAATACAGGCGATATTACAATTTTTAAAGTTGAACATACTGACAGAAATTGATTTTACTACAGAAATCTTTCTGAATCAAACTTTTATTGCCACAAAGCAAACGGCACAGAAGAATTCTGCGAATGGTTGCTATTTTCAGAAACAAACAAATGTGTGTACTGTTAAGCATGTAAACGTTTTTCCAAATCATACACAACATTGTAACATGATTTAATGACTGGAGAAATATTACACGATTTTTAATCTTCTCAATATCATTTCAGACTTATGTTAACACTCAAAAATCGATTCAATTACTGAACGTGTCGACACACACTTGGCATAACGAATTAATTCATAGTAGTAGTTTTGGCAAGAAGTTTTAAAGAGAATCATTGCAACAGTGAATTTATTGAGGAATTTGGAATAGCATTTCATGGACACACAGAAGGTATGGAGTCAAATCAAAGGGGAAATTTTTAAGTTGCATCTAGATTATCTTGGGAATTTTGACAATTTCTTAAGAAAACGATTTCGAAAAATTCAGTATCCCAGAAGCAACTTAAATTTCTTATCACATACTGTGTGTGACGAATTTATAAGTTTAATGGGAAGCGAAGGTAAGAAAATTTTAGTTTCTGAAGTTCAAAAGGCATTGTATTATTCAGTAATTGTAGACACGACTGCCGAAATCACATTAACTTTTTCACACGTTTATTGGATGTATGAAAGATTAACAACGAAATGTGAAAAAGATATTGACCTTAAATATTTTAAATAAAATTTAATATCAATGTATAATGAAGTTCATTTCATGAAATATGCCACAAAACGAAAAAGTCTGTTATCCTGTTGATATTAGCGTTATTAGCTGACATGCTGCATCTACATTTCCTAATGTAGAAATCATTTAAAATATTTTTAACAATACCTCCTTGTAATACTTGCGGTGAAAGATCATTTTCCGTACTTAAACGGGCTAAAAATTATTTACGTAATTTACTAAATCAGTTTTATTTAATCCAGTTGGCACTTGTATTTACTGAAAGTGATGTTCAATCGTTAGATTAAGAATCAATCATTAACAAATTCTCTAAACTAAAAGCGAGGAAAGTACGACTTTAGTATGACTTATGAATAAATGTATACATAATAACTAATGTATTTCATTAATTTTCGTTCAAAACAAAACATTTGTCTGTTTATACAGTGTTCAAAGGGAAGTCCTTATTCAGAGCAATAACTGCCGAAGAAGTGTCCGAGTAGTACGCAAGTTATGTATAGAAAAGGGACGATGGGCGATAGAATGAAGTAATTAGAGCGCCCCTATAGCGGCAAAGGTTAAAAGTAAAGAAACCTGAATCACCAACAACGCGAGATCGAAACCAAAGTCCAATTACAAAGTTGTAGCGAAGCGTTGAATCAGTAGGAAACGATATAGGGTACACACGAAATACGTACATGGACCGCTCGAAATGCTGTTAATTCGAAATCGGTAACGCGCGTACAAAAGGACCGATAGATAATGACACGAGACAGAAGCTGTCCAGGCTTATTCATAACACTGAAAAATTGTTAAAGGAGATATGCCTGCTTAGAGGCACACCACACATCTGTGCGAAGTTAATATAGAGCGTGCTCGAAGTGGACACCATCGGCTACAATGCACATTCCAAGGTGTGTAAGAATAGCTTCTCGTACACTATCTAGAATAGCAGGTGCCACTGCGTTTCAGGCGCACACACTGCGGTGTCGTAAATCTTCCACACTAGCAGGTTCTGTAGCATACACCTGTTCTTTCAAGTAGCACCACAGGATGAAGGCCAAATAAGTTAAGACCGGTGACCGCGGAGGACATTCCACCCCACCACCATAACCAGTTACCTGGTGTCGGAATGTTTTATCCAGGAATCTCCGTACGTTGTCTGCCTTGTGAGATGGTGCGCCATCATGTTGATGCCACATGCGCTACAGATCTCTGAGAGGTAGAACATCCAGAAAGTCAGATATCGGACCCCGTAAGAGCTGAAGATACAGCTGACCTATTAATGTCTCATCATAGAAAATGTGTTCATTTTGTGTGTTTCGCCAAATATCACACCAAACGTTAGTTGTCCAACGTACTTGACGTCGAGCAGATCTTCCAATGAATGGGTTGTTCAAAGCCCAGTAATGGGTGTTATGCCAATTGACTCTTCCGTCCCGTGCGAAATGGGAATCGACTGTCCACAGAATATCGGCCAAGACGGTTGGATTAACCTCCAAATGTGTTACGTACGAAGTTGTAGAAATCGAAACGCCTTCTCTGGTCTCCATCCATCAAACTTTGCATCAGCTGGACGCGGTACAGGTGAGCTCCATGCTCGTACAGGATTTGCCAAACACGTTGTCCTGTTAATCCGCATGCTCCGGCAACTACTGTGGTACTACTAATGCGGCGATTGTCGGGTACATGTACCAGGACAACCTCAAGATGCACTGTAACACCCGATTCCATACGTCTGACCGATAGCAGACTGCCGAAATCACATTAACTTTTTCACACGTCTCACGTCTCTCTAATACGCTTCCGATCTCTCGGAGGCATCGAACAGTTGTTAATAGTCGCTGCAGTTGAATGTTGACCAGTCGGAAAACGCTCGGCATACCGCCTTGCAGCTTCGTGGGAATTTCAATGACATTCGCCATAAAGTACGACCATTTCACAGTACTCAGCATTCGAGTAGCCCATCATAAGTGTTTGCAACGTTTACGACTGACGTTCAATTCCCCGGCCTCGATGCTTTATCTCACCGACCGCCTACTACGTCGCTACCAACATTTACATACGCATTTGAATCATCCTCCATCGTGAGCAGGTATTTTGCATTGCCTAACCATTCAGCGACCACATGCACTTTATTAGCATTTCGAACCGTCCATATACGTAATTTGTGCGCACCCTTTGTTGTTTCCTACTAATTCATGCACCCTATGTCGTTTCCTACTAATTCATGCACCCTATGTCGTTTCCTACTAATTCGTGCACCCTGTGTAGTTTCCTACTAATTCGTGCACCCTATGTCGTTTCCTATTAATTGGACTTTGGTTTCGATCTAGCGTTGTTGGCAAGTTTGGTTTCCTAACTTCTTACCTTTGCCGCTAGGGGCTCTCCGATAACTTTCATTCGATCGGCCATCGTCCCTTTCCCTATACATAGACCTAACCTGTGTAATACTCGAACCCTTCCTTCCGCAGTTATTGCCCTGAATAAGGACTTTCCTTCGAACCCTGCGTACAGTACGTGCTTATTATTCATACTGAATGGAATGTGTAGTCTCGATTCTTTTTTACTACTGCACGAGTATGCGATTTTTTTATGAATGCGTTTTTGTTTAATTGAAAATACAGCAGAAGGGGCATGAAAATCAGGTTGCGCTTGGGGCCTCCGAAACTCTCAATCCGCTACTGGCTGCAAATACATCTGAAGCAGAAATTAACACTTATGCTCCCTGGTGGCCAAACCATTCTTTACCAAATATTAGAAATATGTGAAAAACATTTTCCATCAGGAGCCGCATGCGATACAGGATGAATTTTTCAAATCGGAGTTTTAGAAGCACAAATAACGCAGAAATCGCAATTTACCTTTGCGCCTCCTAGCGGAAAATCTATGATTTACTTTTAAATTTTGAATTATATGAAAAACATTTCGCATCGGAAACACTATCCAACAAAGAAAGAATTTTTCAAATAGGACCCCCAGAAGTAGATATATTGACAAAAATAAGATATACATCTACGCACCCTGGCGTAGAAATCATGCATTATTTTAAGAAACATATATTCCAAAAAGGTTTGTCGACGTGCGTAGTATCGGTCCACAGACGATTTTTTTTCAGTTGTGGTTTTAGAAGCTCAGATTTTTCTGCAAATACATCAGAAGCGGAAATTAAGGCTTACACATCCTGGTGGCCAAAAAATCAGATGTTTAGAAGCAAATGCATGGAATAAATGTACTTTGAACTCGACATCTGCATTTACGCCCTCTAGCGGCGAAATTGTTCATCGTAAAAAAACCGAAATGAAGGATCATCATTCGCATATTTCAAGCTTAGCCTCCCAATGCAAAAATAATTTTTCAAATCGGACTAATACGTGTAGTTGCAGAGATATGGTATCTACAGACGGACGGACGGACAAACCGATAACCTAAGCACGATCTTTTTTTTACAAAAGACGTGCTAAAAATTAGAGCCGCCCCGGTGGCGCAGTGGTCTAAGGCGTTGGCCTCTGATCATTCGTCCGTAAGGGGTCCGGGTTCGAATCCCGGTGAGGCATGGATGTTGTGTTTGTCTTACGGCACTGGCTCTCTCCCTTCCCTGGAACCAGTGACCCTAAATTAGGGACGGGCGACTGCTTATAGCCCATTGAGTTGCTCACGGTGGTCGTTAAACCTCCAATCAAAAAAAAAAAAAAAATTAGAGGACAATTTGCGTCCCCAAAGGCATCAGACGTTTTTGGGGACAGTAAACTAAATTCGAGGACTGTCCTCAAGAATTCGGGACATTTGGCCAGCTTAATGTAGCTAATTAATCACTTGTGATGTGTTCAATGTTATAGTACAGGGTGTCTACAATGTCTTGTTACCCCCTGTAATAAGAAATGTAAGTGAGCTATGTATCTGTTGTATGATGTATATGTTGAGTTATGGTCTGTATTGTTATTTACGTATTAGGTGCCGGAAACATGTGTGATACCAGCGAATACACCCTGGAACAGCGGATTTTTGTCAGTGTCATGGGTACACGAACGTCCACACACAGGGAAGACAATGCGTGACGTATGTGCCGATTTCCAACAACGATTCGACAAAGAGGCCCCTGCAAAAAAGACTTGTGCGATGGGAACATAAACTCTTCAAAGCAGGCAACATCAAGGATAAACCACAAACGGGAAGATTATCAACCAGAGTGCAACAGTGTCAAGCGGTCGAGGAATCAGTTATCAGGTCACCGACGAAGTCGCTCCGCAAACGATCAGCGGAGCTTGGAATACCACGATCGACACGGCATAAGCACATGAAGAATGACCTGAATTTTCAAGCATATCGCCCGATGTTCGTTCAGGAGTTATCAGACATCGATTTAAACCGCAGACGGAATGCATGTGCAATGATGCTTCAGACATTTGCCACAATCCCAAAATGTGGAAAGGTCATTTTCAGTTATGAATGTGCGACATACCGCAGCTGTCGATCACGGAACGTTGTGTTCTGGTCCAAGGAAAACCCACATTATGTCGAAGAATTGGAACATCATCCTCCGCATGTCATGATATGGGCTGCAATGAATAGTCGGCATTTGTTTGGACCGTATTTCTTTGATGGTCCAGTGAATCAGACAACTTATCTGGACATGCTGCAAACCTGGTTTGTGCCACAACTTGGAAATCTTGGCATTCTGAATGAGGTATGATTCCAACAGGATGGAGCACCCACCCATTACGCAATCGCTGTTCGGGAATACCTTGGTGAGGTCTTTCGGGATCGTTGGATCGACCGAGGTTCGGCAGTGCTGCCCGCTCCACTTGAATGGCCACCTCGAAGTCCAGATCTCTCAACGTGTGATAATGCCCTTTGGGGTTTCATAAAGGAGGTTGTTGCACAGCAGCGCTACCAAACCACTGATGAACTTAAACAAGCAGTGAGACGTGCTTTCTCTCGTATCACCCAGCAACTGCTTCGGAAAATGTCCCACAGAACATGGCGTAAAATTATTCTCTGTCACGAGAATGACGGAGCCCAAACGGATCCACTGGATGTTTAAGGATGCCTCAACATATACATCATACAACAGATACATAGCTCACTTACATTTCTTCTTACAGGAGGGGGGTAACAAGACATTGTGGACACCCTGTAGAGTAATTCTATTTACAGAGGAATGATGCTTAGATTTGAACAAACATGCATAATGCTCACACTCATAAAAGCACGTTATTCATTCACTTAATTCAGACCCAAGTAATTTTATAATCTGATACTTTACTATATGAAATACTCAAAGCTTCTACAAAGTGCCTTATCAATGGAAAACCTCTCTCAAGAGGTGTATAGTATAGTATAAACAAAAATGCATTTATTTTTCTTTCATAATAATTAATTAATAAAAAAAGCATATTTTTTTACATTGTGATTCTGGGGGCCCCTACAATGTTGGGCCCTAGGCCTGGCTTTTGAAGGCCTAAAGGTAAATCATGCCATGGGTCTGCTATTTCTATTGTTTTGTATTTAGTGATCGTTTAGCGTTAAGCAAATGTTGTGAAGTTTTTGAAAGTGAAGTGAAGTTTGTTAAATTATATAGGATTCTACACTGCTGGCCACCCAACATGCAACATCAAGAAGGACACGAGATAGCAAAGCCAGATTTACTGGACACATAACAACACATACAAAGATGAAACGATTGAGCTTACAGGCCCGTGAAACTTGCGGAACACGCAGACATCAATAGTTTGTGTGGCCCCCATGGCTGGCAATAACGGCCGCTACACGCCGCGGCATGGAACGTAAGAGACTTTGGATGTGGGCTTGGGGTATGTCGGTCCAGGCTGCTTCCACACGTTGCCACAATTCATCAGGCGTAGCCGCGGGTGGTGCTCGCCGGGCCACTCGGTTGCCAATCAGCGACCAGACGTGTTCGATGGGCGACACATCGAGAGGACAGGCGGGTCACGGCAGCAGTGACACCGGGTGGGCCGTGAAGAATTGTTGCACGATGCGTGCCACGTGAGAGCGCGCATTGTTCTGTTGAAACGTGACCGCTGGCAGGTCCTGCAGGTAAGGGAGGACTACAGGATCCAAAACGTTGGAGATGTAGCGTTGGCTGTTGAGTGTACTGGCGATGCGTACCAAAGGGGTGCGGGTGTCATATCCAATTGCGCCCCAAACCATTACGCCAGACGACGAACTGGTATGGCGATGCGTAATGCAGGCGTCATACAGTCTCTCGCCGCGTTGCTGCCAAATGCGGATCAGACCATCGTGGTGTTACAGGCAGAAGCAGGATTAGTCGGAGAAGACAATGTCGTGCCATTCCGTAGTCCAGGTGCGGCGTTCAACGGCCCACTGCCGCCGCACTCGCCGGTGGTGTAACGTCAATGGTAATCGGAGCAATGGGCGCCGTGCGACAAGTCCCCGCTCCCGCAGACGACGTCGAACGGTACGTGCTGACACAGGTTGTTGTGTAACACACCCTAATTCCAGCGCCAACGTTCGTGATGTGGCGGTGCGAGCCGTCAATGCCCGCCGCACAACATGTCGGTCCTTCCGTTTGGTGGTGAGCCGCGGCTGCGACAGTTGCTCACGTCGGTCCGTCCGTCCCTCCTGCACCCACCGAATCCATACTCGCCTCACTGTGGCTGGATGTCGTCCCACGCGGGCGCCTATTTCTCGGTACGATAAACCGCTGTCGTTATAAGCCACTACTCGTCCTCTGTCGAACTCCGAAACGTGCTGGAATGACTGTCGTATTCTGCTACGAGGCATCAGGAAGCTTCTCACGCACAGGTCCGGCAGCACAACACACTTCCACTACTTACACCCAGACTTCTGTGCACCCTTCTTATAGTGCTTCTCGGGACGTGCCGGGCGCATATGTTTTGCATATGCCCTGCAATGCTAATCGTTTGCATGTTCTCTCGCGGGCGACGCATGCTGCGAGTTTCAGGCCAATCGGATGCTTCCTTCTTGGTGTTGCATTTTGGGTGGCCAGCAGTGTATTTTAAATTTAGAAACTTGTGCAAAAAATAATGAAACCTAAGAAGGAAAGTGGAGCTGAAGGACGGCAGAGACGAAAGTTGGAGGAAAATGAAGCCGAAAAGTCCAGCAAGTTTTTTCGAAACTTCTTTAAAGAGGCCGGAGCAAGGACGTCAAGTAGTACGACATGTTCGATGTGTCTCAACCTGCTACGTTGGATTACGATGGTGGATCAAGTTAAAATGCGTCACAGGAGGTCCAGTCAGTATAGTATGATGAGGTAAATGACTCGACAGAAGAACCAGACAGAGGTGGAAGTGGTGACCACTTCCACCTCTGTGACGCCAGAACACAGTGACGAGCCTGAAGTTAGTGAACTGGCACCTACAACTGTGATTCCAGAAGTGACTGAACAGCATGACATTGAACTTCTGAAATTCGACAAGAACAAAGGAAAAGCCCTATTGACTCGTTGAGGACAGAAATAATACGGCTGGGTGCGAAGTATTTCCAGAATAGCGAGGGACCTTTCGTACCGACAAATAATCGTTGTATGAACAAAAATTGGTTTAATAGGATATTGCCGCACCGGTGGCGCAGTGCTTGACCATTCATCCGTGACGGGGTCCGGGTTCGAATCCCAGTGAGGCATGGATGTCGTGTTTGTCTTACAGCACTGGTTCTCTCCCTTCCCTGGAACCAGTGACCCTAAATTAGGGACAGGCAACCCATTGAGTTGCTCACAGTAGTCGTTAAACCTTCAATCAGAAAAAAAAGTATATTAGCCGATGGTCGTGGTGAGGAAGTCATTCGCTCATGGCTGGGCCATTCTCCGTCTAAAAAGTCGGCATTTTATTTATGCTGCCTTCTTTTTTCACCGTCAAGATATCAGTCTGCATTAGAACAGAAAACAGGATTTAACAATTGGAAAACACCTGAAAGGATGAGCGTTCCTGAAAATGCAAAGACACACCGCGTTTCTTCACAAAATGGAAAGAAATCTAGTTGAAAATAGAGGAGTAATTGATGTAGAACTTCAGACACAGACTGCAAAGGAAAAGGAGAAGCAGCGTGAAATCTTGAGGAGAGTCTTTCATTGCGTAAAATTCCTTGCGACACAAAACCTACCTCTGCGGGGGCACTGAGAGTCACTTCAGACGACCGATTAAAACCGTGGGTAATTTCCTGGCCTTAGTGAAACTGCTTTGAATTTTTGATCCTGTTATGAAAGAGAACGTAGTTCAAGCAGAAAACATCTTGGATCAACATCTTATCTTTCACCAAGTGCTCAAAACGAATTCATCCACCTAATGGTATCCAGTGTTTGGCAGAGGTTGCTAAAAAGCATACGTAAAGCCAAGTATTATGGCTTAATACTTGACTAGACACCTGATCAGGCACACCAAGAGCAGATGTCTCTCAAGAAGTGAGATACGTGTAAGCTGGTTTTGAGAACAAAATAGTTCGTGTTAGGTAGTCTTTCCTTGGCTTTATTGAAATCAAGCAGAAGGATGCGGATATCTTGGTTGAAGTTATCTTGAAGCAACTAGAGGCGGACAAAATGGACATAAAAGATTGTAGGTCCCATTGCTACGAAAACCCTGCTGTGATGGCAGGACATAGAAATGGCGTTAGTCAGAGAATTAAAGAAAAAAAAATAACCTGGCAATTTTCGTAAATTGTGACAATCAATCATTCAACTTGGTCATGTATAATGTTGGACAGATGTAGGACACCCCTTGGTAATCGCATATACGGTTCTTTATGTGACGTCTCCCATTCCACCAATGAGAAGCGTTGTTCGGAAAGGTGTCTGTTCCGACTGTGATTTCTTGTATGTTTGACTCCTAAAGTTAGCTTTTTGTTCAAGGACGTTACCAAGGGGTGCGAGGGTGGGCTTCAGCCCATCCTGAAATTTGTCTTACCCACCCAGTTCAAAGTGTGCCATTTTTCAATATATTTAACTTTAAAATATAATCTGCACTTTAATAAGTTTTGTGTTTTATTTCATGTAACCCTAAGTATTTCCCCACAGGAAGCGCGTTGTTTACGTCTCAAAAAAAAAAGATTACCAAAATAGCATCGCAAGGCCGTGAAAATTTCCGTTGGCCGCCCCGGTGGCGCAGTGGTCTAAGCGATGGCCTCTGAACATTCGTCCAAAAGGGGTCCGGGTTCGAATTCCGGTGAGGCATGGATGTTGGGTTTGTTTTACGGCACTAGCTCTCTCCCTTCCCTGGAACCAGTGACCCTAAATTAAGGACGGGCGACTGCTTATAGCCCATTAAGTTGCTCACGGTGGTCGTTAAACCTCCAATCAAAAAAAAAAATCAGTTGTTCTCCACACTTGTAGTTCTTTTGTTTCAGCCTATTTTTCATGTACGTATAGCCAGGGGACTAATGAGGAGGGTGGATAGGAATTCACTGAGGGAGTCACTACAAATTGTTCTGTTTGTTTTCTTTACAAAATAGGAGATTCTAACACGAAAAGTGGAGTCTAAAGCTAAACTAGCGTCCTGAAGCAGAAAGTGGCTGACGACTGCTTTGTATGAGAGGAATGCAAAGCCAAGTCGCTGACTGGAAGGAAGTTAAGGAGAGGTGAGGCATTGTTTCTACGGGGAACAACCAGGGACGGATTTATGGGGTCGCGCAAAGTAGCAACCGAGCAGGGCCCCGATTCTCTGTGAAAAAGGAAATAAAGCGAGGAGGAAACAAAGAAATTGAAAAAATTATGTTGAATATAATATTTTGCGGATTCATAGAAAAGCAGTGGTGGTTCAAACCTTATATAGAGCTTGTCGTCTGTACTCCACTTAAGAAATGTAAAGTTTCCCTCGATCCCTAAACACGTAAATCCCGCTTGACAAGCGGGTAAAATTTTGCTAACTGTAGAGTAATTTTCTTTGCGCGTATTGGCAAAACTGACTACTGGTAGAGTGGCAACATAACTTAAAACATCGTCTGTAATCTGTATTTCTGCGTTACCATTCGACCTCCGCGTTGTGGTATTATATAGTGTTACTTACAGGGGGTGGACAACGAAACTTATACACATGGATTTAATACGCAACAATTTATTAGTACGGTGTAGGGCTTCCTTTGGAGGCCAATACAGCTGCAATTCGTCGTGGGAAGGACCGATACAAGTCCTGTACAGTGACCAGGGGGATTCGAAGCCATTCCTCTTGCAGAAAAGTGGCTAGTTTACGACGTGATGCTGGTGGAGGAACACATTTCCTGACTCGCTCCTCCAGAACACCCAAGAGTGGCTCAATAATTTTCAAGTCGGGTAACTGTGCAGGCCATAACAGATGTTCAACCTCACTTTTATGCTCAGCCTCCAGTTTGGTTCTGTGTATCGGTGTGTTATTATCCTGATACACACCACCGTCAGGGTACAATGTTTGAACCATTGGTTGCACCTCTACTTCCAGAATTGTCCAATAGTTCTAGGTAGCGATGTGTTTCAAGAACAATCAGCTGGCCGGCAGATTGCCACGATATTGCGGAACAAACCATCACCGATCCACTTCCATGCCCTGGAACCAGTGACCCTAAATTAGGGACGAGCGATTTCTTATAGCCCATTGAGTTGCTCACGGTGGTCGTTAAACCTCCAATCAAAAAAAAATCAGTTGTTCTCCACACTTTCAGATCTTTTGTTTCAGCCTATGTGGACAATAAAAAATCCGGGTGGTAAGCCTGTGAGGGATGTATCCACACGTAAACTCTCCTGATTGTGGAAAAGACAGTGAAGGACGATTCGTCGAAGAACAATACGCATTTCACGTTTTCCATCGTCCACGATTTGCGTTGCTGGCACCATTGCAATTGACGTTTGGGATTCACACTGATGATCCAGGGTTTGGCGATAACATGACCGTGAATATTGATCCGGTGAAGCTCCCGACGAACAGTTTTGATGTAAATAGGTGAGTCGCGGTGCGTATTCAACTCTGGGTTGAGTTCGACAGCTGTGGTTTTATGTTTTTGCTACTATCGGTGTTAGCACCCGAACGTCTCTGTCAGTTAGCTTCCTCTTACCTCGACAGTTACTCTTATTGGATGTGGTTCTTCCCTCTTGCTGTATGCCGACATGAGCCCGGATACCGTTAATGTATTCTATGTAACTCCGGATTACATTAGAAATGACTTGAAACACATATTCGCGGTTGCCAATAATTAATATAAGCAAAGTGTTCAGTCCTATTTAACATACCTGAATTCCACAGAGGATGCTCTCGAAGGAAATTGCAAACTTCTTGTGAAAATGTATTCTACGTATCTTACTGAAAACTGCTTTATTGAAATACTGCACCAGAGAAAAACCTTTCGATGCACATTAGAAAATAATTTTAAAGTTCACAATTCTGAACTACCACCACCAGTCATTCTTCTGAGAGAAATTTGCAAAAAAACACTGCAGTTAGTGTTTGGTGAAATGTGCATTGCTCTCAGCATAGACGTAGCGTTGGGGGAGGGAGGACGGGGCACGGGCCCCCTCAACTTAAAAATTGGACAAAAATACCAGTCGTTCATTTTTTAAATGTCATAAATTGTGGCATACAGCCAAGGAACAATTCTACGCAATAGCAAGCATTGCTACGACTGCTTTACAGCAGTCATCTGATGATGGTTTTCATCATCAGATGACTGTTTCGAAAGGCATGCCTTTTATCATCCTCATTAGGATGAATCAACAAAGCCTGGTACACCTCGTAGTTTTGGTTATATTAGGCATGTAAAAACCGAAGTAGTTATGGCAATTGAAAAGGAGCATTTTCAGATAAACTTCCGTGAATGCCCCCCCCCCCCCAGGAAAACATCAGTTTACACTTATTTGTGACCCCCAAAAATTTTGATCATGCATATGTCTGTTTCATGCTCAGCAAAAAGATCTGCTTCCATTTTTCAAAATGGCAGATAGCCTTATTGATTTATCCAACCACAGTTTTCCTTGAACGAAATGTTGTGCTGTTTTTACGAAACTGTTTTCATGTTTTTTGGTTACGTCTTTTGCTCGTGTTTGCAGCATACAGCCTGAACTTGGAAAATGTCTTGCCATTGCATTAACAAACCATTCTCAAACAATGTTATTCAACTCTTCATTCCCGGTTTTTTGTATTTTTCTCTTCGTTGAGCTTTATGCCACTGCTCTGTTATTTTTTAAAAAATTTTTTGTTGATTGGAGGTTTAACGACCACTGTGAACTAATTTAAGGTCACTGGTTCCAGGGAAGGGAAAGAGCCAGTGCCGTAAGACAAACACAACATCCATGCCTCACCGGGATTCGAACCCGGACCCCAGTTGAACGAATGATCAGAGGCCATCGCTTAGACCACGGCGCCACTGCTCTGTTATCTGGTCCTTTCACTTTAAAATATCAAAAGTTTGCATTTTTTCATCGCTGAACTTCTCCCCTAAATGCTCGACACTCTCACTTTCGTGCGTTTCAATAACTATTTTTTGTATCGAAATTGTGAATGTTCTTCTCTGGTGGCAAGGCAAAGCAAACAAAAGAATGCAACTCAAAACACGCAAAGGCTGTGAATGATCATATCAATGAATAAATGTTTGACACTTGAATTGGAGCGTCTCATTAAAATGCGCACGAAACAGCCAGCTGCGGAGATTTGGACTTTGCATCCAGCAAAAGAGAGCAACACTGGTCACATGACCTAAACCTCAGCTGTGCAATGTTTTTAAGGAAAATCCAGACAACAGATGGGCTTCTGTGTGTGTTTGTGTAAACAACCCAAAGGCAATCTCTGTTTAATTATGTTATTTTTCAATCCTGTTTAATTATGTTATTTTTCAATCCTGTTTAATTACGTTATTTTTCAATCTCAAGCAAATTTGTTCCATGGTAATTCATAATTACATTTTATCGTATAATGTTTTGTATTCAATTAAAATGATGACATGGAAACATCTGGGAACTTTCTGTTGCTATAAGGTTAATTCATTCTCTTGCCATATTTCCATTTCTGCTTCAGGCAGATTCTATCTTAGACAGGTACGTAATTTTCTATCTTTTAAGTTGGGGACCATAAAAAGTTCTGTTTTGGGCAAGTTTCCGTCTCAAATAGGTTTTACTGTATAAGTTAAATACTGTTTATATTTAAATATTTAGAAATAATACTTACATTGGAAATTTATGAATAAGGAAAATATAAATAGTTTGAACTTTTATAAAAGGACAAGGACTATTATTGCTTAAACAAATGTTCATATGAGCAAGGATTTGTGCTACGTTTTATTTATGGAAGAATTTTTTTACATATTTCCTTATATTAATGCTTTATATAGAAAACTATTAAATTTGTACCCAACAGCCAACAAACTATGTACGAAAATTCCCAAAATGAAACAAAACAGAATAATGAGGAAACCTTAAATCCAAAAATTTCCCATTTAAATTTTCTTTTTTTTTTTTTTTTTTTTATTGGAGGTTTAACGACCACCGTGAGCAACTCAATGGGCTATAAGCAGTCGCCCGTCCCTAATTTAGGGTCACTGGTTCCAGGGAAGGGAGAGAGCCAGTGCCGTAAGACAAACACAACATCCATGCCTGACGGGATTTGAACCCGGACCCCTTACGGACGAATGATCAGAGGCCAACGCCTTAGACCACTGCGCCACCGGGGCGGCAAATTTTCTTTTTCACAGCAATTAAAAAACAGGGACTGTCTGTTTCATTGCAAAAATTAAATAAACAAAAAGGTGTTCCAAGAGCATCCTTCTATGCATGGGGTGAGGAATGCCGAATAGGCATTAGAAAATGTATGACGGTGGTCACCCACTGTCTTCAATACCTACCCTGAAAGCTATGGTTATGAAACATACTTCTCCCCCACCTCAATCATTTGCTACTCCATTCACCACTAGTAATCAACAAATGGCGCACACTTTTTTACGCTTTCCAACAGTAGGTTGAAGAAGCGTATATGCTCCAGCTTTGTCCGTCCGTCTGCACGATAACTGGCGTAAAAATGGTTCGATTTCGATGAAATTTTAGTATGCGGTAGGCGACCACCTGGGGACGAACCCTATTGAAAATGGGACAAATGGGGTCAAAGGTCACGACGTAAGAGCGGGATCCTTCTACTGCCCTTATGCGTCATAACTTGCATAAATATGGTTCGATTTCAATGAAAGTTTACTATGTGGTAGGGGACGACCTGGGGACGAACCCTATTGAAAATGGGACAAATGGGGTCAAAGGTCACGACGTAGGAGCGGGATCATTCCAATGCCCTTATGCGTCATAACTTGCGTAAATATGGTTCGATTTCAATGAAATTTTACTATGTGTTAGGGAACTGCCTGGGACGAATCTTATTCAAAATGGGTGAAGTGGGGTCAAAGGTCAGGACATAAGAGCGGGATGCATTCCATTGCCCTTATGCGTCATAACGTGCGTAAAAATGGTTCGATTTCGGTGAAATTTCAGTATGTGGTAGGGGACCACCTGGGGACGAACCCTATTGAAAATGGACGAAATGGGTCAAAGGTCAGGACATAGAATTGCGATCCATTCCATCGCCCTTATCCCATATTATTAAGGTGGACGTCAAGTAATTTTGCTTCCTATACTTCCAATGGAAAAACTTTTGTACACATTTCCTTCACAATTAATGTTTTCCCAAGGATGAAAATTTGAACATCGATTAAAATAACTTTATTATAACTTGGAATACTTAATATTTTCTAAAACATAACCATAATTATATTAAAAATCAATAACTTTTCCTTTGGTGGTGTTCAAACCAGAAAAAGAATGGCGCGACCTGTACTTTGATGACGTCAGTAGACAAACAAATGTTGGATTGCATAATTATGGTTATGTTTTAGAAAATATTAAGTATTCCAAGTTATAAAATGAAGCTATTTTAATCGATGTTCAAATTTTCATCCTTGTGAACGTATTAATTGTCCAGAAAAAAGATGGCGCGACCTGTATTTTCATGACGTCAGTAGACAAACAAATGTTGGATTGCATAATTATGGTTATGTTTTAGAAAATATTAAGTATTCCAAGTTATAAAATGAAGATATATTAATCGATGTTCAAATTTTCATCCTTGGAAACGCATTAATTGGGAAGAAAATGTGCACAGAAATTTTTCCATTCGAAGTACAGGAAGCAAAATTACTTGACGTTCACCTTAAAGGAGCAATTCTTGTATGTATGTAAATTTTATTTTGAAAACGGCTCTAATGATTTTGATGAAAGTCGTTAACTTACCGTTTTCTGGTACTAGAAATCGATTTAGCTTGATCTCGACTTTAAGAAAATTTGTTTAGTGGGTTAAATAACCACCCCGAATTACCTAGTTTGTAGTGTGGTGTCATGGCGTCGCCCCATTGGATGTTGGCGCGCTGTCATGTCATTTATCTCATTACGTCACGCGTTGTTTGTGGATCCTATAAAAATTTTATGACGTCACACCTTGGTGGCAGATGGTCGCAATTCCCATCTGCCTCATTACGTCACGCGTTGTGTGCGTATGTTCGTCCGCACGATAACTTGCGTAAAAATCGTTCGATTTCGATGAAATTTTAGTATGTGGTAGGGGAACACCTGGGAAGGAACCCTATTGAAAGTGAACGAAATGGGGTTAAAGGTGAGGACATAGGAGCGGGATCCATTCCACTGTTCTTATGCGTCATAACTAACGTAAAAAAGGTTTGATTTCGATTAAATATTAGTATGTGGTAGGGGATCACCTGGGGACAAACCCTATTGAAAATTGGCGAAATGAGGGTCAAAGGTCAGGACATAGGAGCGGAATCACTTCCATCGCCATTATGCGTCAAAACTTGCGTAAAAATGTTTCGATTTGGATGAAATGTTAGTATGTTGTAGGGGCCTGTCTGGGGACGAATCCTATTGAAAATGGGCGAAATGGGTCAAAGGTTAGGACGCAGAAGCGGGGTCTATTCCATAGCCCTTATACATCATAACTTACGTAAAATTGCTTCGATTGCGACAAAACTTTATCATGTTATTTCGGAGATATACTGAACCAGTTCTGTTGAATATCATCTAAATGGATCAAAGGTCAAGGCACAGGGGTGAAATTTATTCCACAGCCATTTTCCTCATAACTTGAGTAATAGCTTGAGTAATGATTTCTAGTATATTGGAAAGCGTATCATAATCAATGCATTGCATGATTTTACTAACTTGTTAAAATAATGCATAGCTTTTTCGCCACGGGGATTAGAAGTATACCTCATTTTTCTTGCTATCTTTGCTTCTGTGACAGGAGGGGTGGCCAAATTGATTGGGACTAAAATATATTTTTTCCCACTCTACTTCGCAATTTCAAATTTCTTCCTCCAAAATTTGTCGCTTCCCGCTATACCTATATATCTTTGTTGCCCTGTAGGTATAACATCGATTTTATGCATGTATTTGAGGTAAATAAAACAATTTGAATTATGTTATGATTTTCATTCGATATTTATACATATGCCTTAGTACAAATTTAAATGTTATGAACAAATGTTCATTTTTATGGTGAATAAAAAATTAATGTGATTGCGCTTTCATTTCTTCCGCCAAGGCTAAATAACCTGGAGTATAATCGGATAACGCCAATCTCAAGCAATCTTCTATGTGCTGATCCTTCAAATTTGAGCGATGTTTATTTTTTGTTTGTTGTAAGTAAGAAAATGCTGATTCGCATAAATATGTCGACCCGAAGCAGGAATGTAAATGTTCAGTACATTTTCTCACATTGGGGTACTTTTCTTTGGAAGCAAAATTCCAGAAATTATCTTCGAAAAGATCTGGCTTTCAGAAATGTTACACCGCAGTGTTATTATTTCATTTTCCAGTGAAAATTTGTCCAGTTGAAACAGCTATGCAAATTTATTTGCGATCGGTTGTGGGTCAGTGTCCTCTTTGAATGGGTAAATAGCAAATTGAATAATATCTTCCATTTTTGTAAACTCACTGAATCGAGTTTCGAAGTCGTCAAGAAAAATTTGTATTTCGGTTACATATTTTTCTGAATTGAATACACACATGGATTTTTTTTTGTTTTTTTGTTTTTTGTTAAATCATCCTTGGTGTTTTTAAATTGATTAAAACGTTTATTTTCGAGATCCTTAATCATGGCCAGTGTTTGGCTCTTGGAAGAAGAAACGCTGCTCATCATATCGCCGATTGTTTTACTTTTTCCTTGTAATTCCAATTTCAATAAATTAAGTTTTCCCGTAAAATCTGTCAAAAATACCAGATCACATAGCCAGTCTAGATCACGTAACTGATGATAATTATCACCCCTTTCTTTAATAAAACATATAATATCGTCCAACAAGTCACGAAATCTTTGCAAAAAACTCTTAGCACCTGACGTCCGTGAGTAAAATCAAATCTAGCTGTATATCACAGAGTTTCATTTTAAGAAGTTGCCTTTGAAGAAATTTACCTTTGATGGAGTTAACGATTTTAAAAGCAATATCCATGACGCATTTAGTATTAAGCCTCTCGCTGGCTAAAACGTGATGATGGATGATACAATGATAGCTTAAGAAATCTGGGATATCTTCAATTATCTGACACAAGGCAATGAATCCATTGGATTTACCTGTCATCGCTGCAGCTCCGTCGGTGGGGATTGACACGAGCTTAAATAAAGGCACCTTAACCTTTTAAATATGTTCCTTGAATCCGTTGAAAATATCGAGACCCCGAGTTTTTCCTTTCAATGAAATCATGCCCAACAGTTCTTCTTTAGCAGAAAAGTCCGGGAAAACCATTCTGATAAAAATCAGCAGTTGAGAAGTGTCACCGACATCCGTTGATTCATCCAGTAGCAGGGAAAATGAAACACATTGATCAATATCGTTTAGCTGTTGCCCATTTACATTTTGGCTTAACTTTTCAGTACGTCTCATGAATGTATTCCGAGATAATTGCAGATATTAAAGGGATGTTTCTATTTCACGCTTATTCTTGAAATTTGCAAATAGAGAATCTGCTATGGTTCGATTTCGATGAAATTTTAGTATGTGGTAGGGGACCGCCTCGGGACGAACCCTATTTAAAATGGGTGAATTGGGGTCAAAGGTCAGGACATAAGAGCGGGATGCATTCCATTGCCTTTATGCTCCATAACGTGCGTAAAAATGGTTCGATTCCGATGAAATTTCTGTATGTGGTAGGGGACCACCTGGGAACGAACCCTATTGAAAATGGACGAAATGGGGTCAAAGGTCAGGACATAGGATTGCGATCCATTCCATCGCCCTTATCCCAAATTATTATGGTGGACGTCACGTAATTTTGCTTCCTATACTTCCAATGGAAAAACTTTTGTACACATTTCCTTCACAATTAATGTGTTCCCAAGGATGAAAATTTGAACATCGATTAAAATAACTTCTTAATATAACTTGGAATACTTAATATTTTCTAAAAGATAACCATAATTATATTAAAAATCAATAACTTTTCCTTTGGTGGTGTTCAAACCAGAAAAAGAATGGCGCGACCTGTACTTTGATGACGTCAGTAGACAAACAAATGTTGAATTGCATAATTATGGTTATGTTTTAGAAAATATTAGGTATTCCAAGTTATAAAATGAAGCTATTTTAATCGATGTTCAAATTTTTATCCTTGGGAACGCCTTAATTGGGAAGAAAAAAGATGGCGCGACCTGTATTTTCATGAAGTCAGCAGTCAAACAAATGTGCGGATCCTATTAAAATTTTATGACGTCACACTTTTGCTAGCAGATGGCGATTCCCATCTGCCTCATTACGTCACGCGTTGTGTGCGTATGTTCGTCTGCACGATAACTCGCGTAAAAATCGTTCGATTTCGATGAAATTTTAGTATGTGGAAGGGGATCACCTGGGAAGGAACCCTATTGAAAGTGAACGAAATGGGGTCAAAGGTGAGGACATAGGAGCGGGATCCATTCCACTGTTCTTATGCGTCATAACTAACGTAAAAAAGGTTTGATTTCGATTAAATATTAGTATGTGGTAGGGGATCACCTGGGGACAAACCCTATTGAAAATTGGCGAAATGAGGGTCAAAGGTCAGGACATAGGAGCGGAATCACTTCCATCGCCATTATGCGTCAAAACTTGCGTAAAAATGTTTCGATTTGGATGAAATGTTAGTATATTGTAGGGGCCTGTCTGGGGACGAATCGAATCCTATTGAAAATGGGCGAAATGGGTCAAAGGTTAGAACACAGAAGCGGGGTCTATTCCATAGCCCTTATGCATAATAACTTACGTAAAATTGCTTCGATTGCGACAAAACTTTATCATGTTATTTCGGAGGTATACTGAACCAGTTCTGTTGAATATCATCGAAATGGGATCAAAGGTCAGGGCGTAGGAGTGAGATTTATTCCACAGCCATTTTATGATTTCTAGTATGTTGGAAAGCGTATCATAATCAATGCATTGCAAGATTTTACTAACTTGCTTTTCTTTCCTCATACACCTGACTACTTTCAATGTTAAAAACAAATGGAAAAATATTTTTAAATTCCTTTGCATAGCACTGACAATTTGCCAGAACAACATTTTAATGACCAGGATACAGAAGCTGGTTTGAAAAAAAGGAAGGACTGAGCAGTATTTCTAACAGCCATGGTAATACTAAAACAAATCAGCTTTAGCATTGCTAGGACACAAGAAAACCAACAGCACCCCACCCACCTTCACATTTTGCAGAGAGGGGGGGGGATCGGTCAGACATAAGTTACAACACAACACAAGAAAGATGCCGAACTACAAAATATAATGTAGAGACAAAAAAACAGGATTGTACAAATTCCAGGAACTGTAACAATTTTCAGACATTTCCAGGAAACGTGTGAACACTATTAAAATCAAAATATAGCATCTTCTAGCAAGTAGTATAATTAAAAATCATACAAATAAAGTAAAGCTAAAATAAAAAAGAAACAGAACATCAAAAAACAGATTTATAAATAAAACTGAAAATTGTGCTTACTATACAATTAATTTCTTCTTCTTGGTTACTCAGTCTAAGGACTGGTTGTTCAGTAGATGTACTCTGTCTCTCCATTCCTCTCTATTCTCCGCCATTCTCTTCAAGTCATAGTATGTCCTAATATTAGTGTCTTGGAGTAACTGTGCCACGAAACTATTCCTTGGCCATCCTCTTTCTCTCTTGCCTTGCATTTTCCCTTCCAAAACTTTCAGAATCGGGCCTCCATGGTACAATATGTGTCCCATCCATAACATTCTTCTTCTCTTTAACATGTTGATCAGATTCCTGGGTTCTCCCACTCTCTCCAGGGCCTCCTCATTAGTCTTTCTATCGAACCAACTTATTCTCGCCGTTCTTTTATAGCTCCACATCTCAAATGCCTCCAAGCCTTTTCACTTCCTTCTTGGTCAATGTCCATGTCTCAGAATCGTAGAGAGCTACGGCCAAACATATGCCTTTAAAATTCTCTTCCTCAGTTTTAGATCTGTATATTTGGCTGTCAGTAGTCTTTGATTCTCCCTAAAAAACATTTTTTTCATCCCAATCTCATTCTAAACTCCTTTTCACATCTCACAATCCATTTAGAAAACAAAATAAAACTGAAGAGATCCTATAAAAAAAATCATGCTAAATTGTATAAAATATCAGAAACATGCAAACTGATATTACAAATGCTTAATTTCCTGCTGTTATTTGGTATTTGTTTAATTTTAATTTTTGGTATACTTTAACTTATAAGTAGGCTTTATTTCTCATTGATGCTTGATATTTGTTTGGTACTGTATGCATCACCAAACAAAATATAAAGCATCAATGAGAAAGCCTACTTATAAGTTAAAGTATACCAAAAATTAAAATTATGAACAATCATTGAAATAATAAGCTTATAATACCATTTGATTGAGAGAGACTAGGAAAATGAAATATGATTTATGAAAAATGCCAATAAAAGATGTAACATTATAAGTTATTAAATTATTATCACTGAAATGTAAAAGAGGGACAATATCGGAACACCAGAATTTAAATGTAAGCCATCTAGACCAATTGTAATATACCTACCTGTCTTGGTGTTTGGCAGGAGTTGTGACGCTACAATGTATTAGGTTTCCAAAAGCATGTTCATCCACTGTTTATTCAGAACATAAAAAAAGTATTCTAAATTTGAAATAACCAACCCAAAACATTTTTTATTCACACAACATGGAAGCTTTACAACTTGAAACAACTGTTTGTAGTACCAAAACATAAAATCAGCTATTTTACCTAACTGAACAATGACAAAAGCTTGGATATGAATTAATTTTTTCTGCAGCTGCAATTTTTCTTTAGTATTGTATTTAAACCTACAAAACCCTTACAAATGTATATTTGAACACACTGCTTTTATATTTTTTATTTCACTTCTTTCCCGAGAATTACATAAATTTTGGAACACAGAACTAATTTGATGACTCAAAGTTTTCATTGTTTTCTTAGTTTTACATTATATTTTATAGCCAATGCTTTGTCAAGCTTTGTAACCTTTCTTTCTGGCAGTTTCTGTACAATATAGTTTTAAAAGATATTATACTGTATAACAAACATACACAAGTTTTGAACTGCATAGACTGCTTCTACAGAAAATTCAAGCTAACTGCTTGAAGATATTTTAGACTTATGATTAATTTTTTTAAAAAATATGTTATGATACTTACAAAGTGAGGTCCTTCACTTGGATTAATTCACCAGCCATTCCAGGTTCATTAACTACTCAGACCAAAAAGTCTCCGAAAGGAGGGAGGGAATAATGATTGTGCCCATTTTATTTCTGCAAACGAATTATCTTCAGTAAAGTCTGATTTCCAAGAGAAATATTTTATTAAAAAAAGGGGGAGGGGGAGGGGAGCAGCACCAAGTTCACCTGTCTTACCCAAATGACCCACTAATCCACTAGTGTATATAGAAAAGGTAAAAACAAGGGGGGAGTAGTTTTGAGATAATGCACTTTTCTGATCAGCCTGCCAAGATCTACTCCACCAGATCTGCAGATTAACATAACTCTCGAGTCGGCTGAAGTTCTGTTGTATAGTTATGAGTACAGTAAAAAGTGTAACAGTCAGCACATCAATGAGTCTAGTACATAAATATTTCTGGTTAGCAAAATGCCTGTGACATACCATTTCCCAAAGATCTTCTATAGTGGGATTGGGTTGAGTTTTGGTTTACAGCAGTTAACCTGAAGACTTTTGAAATAAAAAAAAAAAAAAAGAAGTAGGAAGTGAATCCTTAACTGCCCACTTGGACAAGTCTTTATTGAGAGCGGAACGAAAAGAGTAGTCCATTTTTCTGTCTTTCATGTCAATGCAACATAATGGATAAGAAGCAGTACACATGTTGCATGGATTCACAATATATCTTTTGATATTGAGTTACTCGAAAAAACTCATATCATCTTGCACACCATATAATTATACTGTATTATTTGTCATAGAAGAAAAGGTCATGGTAAAAAACGTGACTTATGAACTTCATTGACATTCCCCATTTTCGGTATGGCCGTCTCGGGGGGGGGGGGGTCTTCTTAGTACGTTCTTCAGGGAACATTGTCTCTCTATATATCCTTATTTTCGCTATAAACCATACTAATTATTTTGCACTTAAGGTGGATGTCAAGTGAAAATGCACCGCTATACTTTCAATGGGAAAATTTTGTTACATAGATTCTCATACAAGAAATGCTTCCTGACTTGTGAAAATTCGCACACATACGATGAAGGCACTGAACTATAGGCAGTGGCAATCAAATTTGAGAAAAAATTATATTTAGGAAATATTTTAAAATAAAATTTTCTTGAGATGGAGTAGTGTAGCCTATCATTACTAGGTGGCGCTCTAGATACGTCAAGTACTGAAAATGTGGCATATCCTTGACATTTTTTCTTGAATATTTAAAGTTTCCATACACAGAATAATAACTGAGCAGTCGTAGACTTTAGTTTAGGATGTCAGCAATTATTTAAAGCACTTACATTACAGTTTATTGGCTTTTCTACCCTCAAACTTATGTAAAACCGAAATCACATGCTGGTACTCTAAGATGCTAACCGAAGCTTTTTCAGGATACGAATCATTACTATCTCCCCCGCAGAACAGGGGATGGGGGGATGAGATTTCCCCCCTCAGCGAAGGGGATCGACTGAGAGGTCACAACTGAGGGCATCAGGTTTCTGTAGTATTTGGGGAAAGAGTAACTACGTGTGAAACCTTTTGTGCTGAACCTTCTTCACGAATAATGTTTCAGAACAGAACAAACGTTTATCAGGACGGAGCAGGGCTATTGGAATGAGGAACAAATGTTTGGCCGCGACAGAACGAACGCATCTACATTAATTTTTCGTTTATTATTTTTTCCATAAAAGAAATGTAATTATGAAAAATGAAAAGAAAAACAATTATGGAAAAACGATGAATAGTAAAAGTTAGACACAGTGGCCCAAAATATTGAAGATGCAAATGAAAAATATCCCGAAAAAAACATCTCCCAAAATATTAGAAAGCGATAAAAAATATATCCCCCATACTAAAGGGCGCTTCTGATTATTCGTAAAATATATATTTAAAAACACGTACCAATATACTAAAAAAAACAGCCAGAGAACGAAGAACTAAGTGATACCTAATGGAGAGGGCCCGGGAACCTTGTCCATCCACACTGAATAGGTCACTGGTAAAACAAATGTATGATATAAAATTTTGGTACTTTATTTTTTTAATAAAGTTACATTGTATTCTAGTGTCCAAATAACAAAAGCTAGATATAAGCTCACAAATAGCAGCAACAGTCTTCGTTTCAGAATTCGTAATTTCAACTTGAAACTTTTTAAATTCGTTTTTCATCATATTTCATTCCCTGTCTAGGATAAATCAATCTTTTTTTTAATTTGAGAAAATAACCCGTAAACCATAAAAAAATTGTTATACATTTGTTGTAAATATAAGTACACTATATTTACACACAAAACATGGAAAAACAAAAGGTTTATCCAGAAATGAGAACTGACCAAAAGCGTAACAGCGTGAAAGAACACAAAATCATCCAGAGAGCGTAAATATTCATCATATTTCATCCCCTGTCTAGGATAAATCAATCTTTTTTAATTTGAGAAAATAACCCATAAACCATAAAAAAATTTGTTATGCATTTGTTGTAAATAAGTACGGAAAACATCGCTGAAAAAACATGTACCGTAATTTTCGTCGTATAATCCGCGGATAAACGCCAATTTAAAAATAAAAAGTTTTTGCGGCCGTTTGATTTAAAAAAAAAATCAGCAGGAGACGGGGTATGATTAGACAAGTTAGTAAAATCATGCAATGCATTGATTATGATACGCTTTCTAACATACTAGAAATCATAAAATGGCTGTGGAATAAATCTCACTCCTACGCCCTGACCTTTGATCCCATTTCGATGATATTCAACAGAACTGGTTCAGTATACCTCCGAAATAACATGAGAAAGTTTTGTTGCAATCGAAGCAATTTTACGTAAGTTATGATGTATAAGGGCTATGGAATAGACCCCGCTTCTGCGTCCGAACCTTTGACCCATTTCGCCCATTTTCAATAGGATTCGTCCCCAGACAGGCCCCTACAACATACTAACATTTCATTCAAATCGAAACATTTTTACGTAAGTTATGACGCATAATGGCGATGGAAGTGATTCCGCTCCTATGTTCTGACCTTTGACCCTCATTTCGCCAATTTTGAATTGAGTTTGTCCCCAGGTGATCCCCTACCACATACTAATATTCAATCGAAATCGAACCTTTTTTACGTTAGTTATGACGCATAAGAACAGTGGAATGGATCCCGCTCCTATGTCCTCACCTTTGACCCCATTTCGTTCACTTTCAATAGGGTTCCTTTCCAGGTGATTCCCTTCCACATACTAAAATTTCATCGAACTCGAACGATTTTTACGCGAGTTATCGTGCAGACGAACATACACACACAACGCGTGACGTAATGAGGCAGATGGGAATCGCCATCTGCTAGCAAAAGTGTGACGTCATAAAACTTTAATAGGATCCACACATTTGTTTGACTGCTGACGTCATGAAAATACAGGTCGCGCCATCTTTTTCTTCCCAATTAAGGCGTTCCCAAGGATGAAAATTTGAACATCGATTAAAATAGCTTCATTTTATAACTTGGAATGCCTAATATTTTCTAAAACATAACCATAATTATGCAATCCAACATTTGTTTGTCTACTGACGTCATCAAAGTACAGGTCGCGCCATTCTTTTTCTGGTTTCAACAGCACCAAAGGAAAAGTTATTGATTTTTAATATAATTATGGTTATGTTTTAGAAAATATTAAGTATTCCAAGTTATATAAGAAGTTATCTTAATCGATGTTCAAATTTTCATCCTTGGGAACACATTAATTGTGAAGGAAATGTGTACAAAAGTTTTTCCATTGGAAGTATAGGAAGCAAAATTACTTGACGTCCACCTTAATAATGTGCGATAAGGGCGATGGAATGGATCGCAATCCTATGTCCTGACCTTTGACCCATTTCGTCCATTTTCAATAGGGTTCGTCCCCAGGTGGTCCCCTACCACATACTGAAATTTCATCGAAATCGAACCATTTTTACGCACGTTATGACGCATAAAGGCAATGGAATGCATCCCGCTCTTATGTCCAGACCTTTAACCCCTCACCCATTTTGAATAGGGTTCGTCTCCAGGTGGTCCCTACCACATTGTAAAATTTCATTGAAATCGAACCATATTTACGTAAGTTATGACGTATAAGTGCAATGGAATGGATCCCGCTCCTACGTCCTGACCTTTGACCCCATTTGTAGCATTTTCAATAGGGTTCGTCCTTAGGTGGTCCCCTACCACATACTAAAATTTCATCGAAATCGAACCATTTTTACGCCAGTTATCGTGCGGACGGACGGACAAAGCTGGAGCATATACGCTTCTTCAACCTACGGTTGGAAAGCGTAAAAAGGAACTCTCTAGGGAAAATGTTTTCTCAGTCCAGGAGTTTGTACGAAGCGGAGAGCAAAAGGGTGTCGTAATGAAAGAGTATTGATGGTAAACACAAAACGTTGACTGTACTTTTGCCCTTTCTCTTCGTCAATCGGCCAATAAAAATGTACCACGGCGCGTGCTGCAGGAACCTCCACCTGCATGCCTCATTTCTTTTTTTTTTTTTTTGATTGGAGGTTTAACGACCACCGTGAGCGACTCAATGGGCTATAAGCAGTCGCCCGTCCCTAATTTAGGGTCACTGGTTCCAGGGAAGGGAGAGAGCCAGTGCCGTAAGACAAACACAACATCCATGCCTGACCGGGATTCGAACCCGGACTCCTTACGGACGAATGATCAGAGGCCAGCGCCTTAGACCACTGCGCCACCGGGGCGGCATATGCCTCATTTCAAAGTTCCATGTTCTGGATCTCATGTGCGCTGTGCCTTGTATTTTATCATCCTTTGCCATTTTGACCAAAGTCTTAGCTGCTGATATTTTCCTTCATTGCTATTTATGATGGTTTCGAAAAGGAAACGTTTCAGTTACACTGCCGATTTTTTTATTGGAGGTTTAACGACCACCGTGAGCAACTCAATGGGCTATAAGCAGTCGCCCGTCTCTAATTTAGGGTCACTGGTTCCAGGGAAGGCAGAGAGCCAGTGCGGTAAGACAAACACAACATCCATGCCTCACCGGGATTCGAACCCGGACCCCGTTCGGACGAATGATCAGAGGCCATCGCTTAGACCACTGCGCCACCGGGGCGGCACTGCGGAATTTAAAGTAAGGGCACAGCGGAAGATATGATCGTGTCACTAAGCGATAGTTTTCAAAAGGTCAGAAAACTAGCGCCAGTGACACGCGAAAAGCTGCAGTCTAAAACATAAACAAACCTGTCGGTAAATTCCGCAGGATAATTCGCTCAAGTCCAGCCGTTTTTTTTTTTTTTTTTTGACCTGTGTTTAAGCTAACACCCCTACTTTGAAAGCAGTATTTCTTCCAAAACCTTTTTCAACTTACACGCGAGTATGTACGGTATTTCTATGAATTGTACTGTATCAGCGTTTCATTATTGGCAATGTGTAATGCAATTAGAGCTGTTGCATCAGAGTGATTAAATTTTGCGCCCTATGGATGCCATGCCACTAAGCTTCTTTGTGTCCGAAGATAAAAATATATTAAACAAGTTAGTAAAATCATGCAATGCATTGATTGTGATACGCTTTCCAACATACCAGAAATTATTACTCAAGTTATGTGGATAATGGCTGTGGAATAAATCTCGCTCCTGTGTCCTGACCTTTGACTCCATTTCGATATATTCAACAGAACCGGTTCAGTATACCTCAGGAATAACATACTAAAGTTTTGTTGCAATAGAAGCAGTTTTACGCAAGTTATGAGAATAATGGCTGTGGAATAAATCTTGCTTTTGTGCAATGACCTTTGACCCCATTTCGTTGATATTCAACAGAACCGGTTCACTATACCTCCGGAACAACATGATAAAGTTTTGTAGCAATTCAAGCAGTTTAGGTAAGTTATGATGCACAAGGGAAATGGAATGGATCCCACGTGTCCTGACCTTTGACCCCATTTCGCCCATTTTCAATAGGGTTCGTCCCCAGTGGCTCCCTACCACATACTACAATTTCATCGAAATCGAACCATTTTTACGCAAGTTATGACGCATAAGGGCAATGGAATAAATCCCGCTCTTATGCCCTGCCTGACCTTTGACCCCATTTCCAATAGGGTTCGTGCCCAGGCGGTTCCCTACCACGTACTAAAACTTCATCGAAATCGAACCATATTTACGCATGTTATGACGCATAAAGGCAATGGAATGGATCCCACTTTAATGTCCTGGCCTTTGATCCTATTTCGCCCATTTTCAATAGGTTTCGTCTCCATGTGGTTCTTTACCACATACTAAAATTTCATCGAAATCGAACCATTTTTACGCATGTTATGACGCATAAAGGCAATGGAATGGATCCCGCTTTTATGTCTTGACCTTTGACCCCATTCCGCCCATTTTCAATAGGGTTTGTCCCCAGGTGGTTCCCTACCACATACTAGAATTTCATCGAAACCGAACAATGTTTACGCAAGTTATGACGCATAAGAGCAATGGAATGGATTCCGCTCCTATGTCCTGACCTTTGACCCTGTTTCGCCCATTTTCAATAGGGTTCGTCCCCAGGTGGTCCCCTACCAGATACTAAAATTTCGCCGAAATCGAACCATTTTCACGTGAGTTATCGTGCGGACGGACGGACAAAGCTGGAGCATATACGCATCTTCAACCTATGGTTGGAAAGCGTATAAAAAGTTTCCTTTAAAAATAAATGTTTTGATTTAATAAGATTTTTTATTTTTTTTATTTCTTTAGATTCCGAGTTATTTAACCGACTTTCTGTCGAAAATTCCGCTTCTAGATCAGCATTTTTGATGTGCGGATATCATACGGAGAATTTTTTTTCTGAATGTCACAATCTGCGAATTATACGCTGGCGCAGATTATACGAAGGTAGAAAAAAAATTGTGCGAATTGGAGGGTCTGGGGATAAACGACGAAAATTACGATAATTCAATTTTGCGAGCCCCGAAAAAAAAAAAGTACCTTTTTTTTTTTTTTTTACCAGGGGGAGATAAGCTGAGGGTAGAACATTTTTTGGACAGAAGTGTATATGACTTTGATATCATACACACTCCACCCTCCCCGCACGTGCCCAATGTCTGGCCACTAAAAAATCTAGTTGGCCACCAGATTTTAGAATATTTTTCCCCTGTATATATTATATTATGTAATCAAGTATTGTATCATACGTAATCAAGTTAATCAAGTAACGTATCATATATAATAAAGTTATGTGTGTGTATATATATCATCATCATTGTCAACAATCCACTACTGGATGAAAGTCTCCCCGCGTTTTTTCACAACGGTCTGTCTTGAGCCAGTATTTCCATGTCATTCCCGCATGCTTTGGTATTTCATGCACCCATCTTCCATGTGGTATTCTTCTAGATCTTTTCCTGCCCCTCGGAATCCAGTTTAAAATACCGGTTGTCTATCGGCGGTCCGCCCTTCCGGCAATGTGTCCATCCCATTGTCATTTCAGGAATTTTACTCTTATCATGATTTCTTTCCACTTTTGCCATTTTCCTTATCCACGAGTTCGCTTCTTCTTATCTTTCCTGGTTACACCAAACATGATCTCTCTATGCTACTTTCAGTTGTCTGAAGTCCTTGAACCAGTCACGCACCCCTTAGTGGCATGGTAGGGCGCATTGTTCTGTTGGTAGAACATCACCACCAGGGTAAATGTCCAACATGAATGGATGCATGTGGTCAGCGAAGATGCACAGGTAGCCATTGGTAACCCATCCAGTGGTACCAACTGTCCCAGGTCATACACACTGCCACCGCCAGCCGGTACTTGACTGACAAGCGTGTCTGGGTGTTGGTTCTCGTGTGTCTGACACCTTTTCCGCCACCGCCCATTACTTCTGTGGAGCAGAAACCTCGATTTGTCGGAGAAGGCAACCTTTTCCCACTCTTCCACTGTCCAATGACGGTTGTCCCATTCGAACTGCAGGTGTCGTTGCCGTTGGACCTGGGTTAACATGGATGCCCCCTTTTTTTTTTTTTTGATTGGAGGTTTAACGACCACCGTGAGCAACTCAATGGGCTATAAGCAGTCGCCCGTCCCTAATTTAGGGCCACTGGTTCCAGGGAAGGGAGAGAGCCAGTACCGTAAGACAAACACAACATCCATGCCTCACCGGGATTCGAACCCGGACCCCGGTCGGACGAACGATCAGAGGCCATCGCTTAGACCACTGCGCCACCGGGGCGGCCATGGATGCCTTGACGAGCGCCGTGTCGGCTCTGAAGACCTATGTTTAACAGTGTTCCTGCTACTGTTATCGGAAGCACGTACCTGGGTGCCCTAGCGTTCATTTGCGTGGTAAACTGCTGCACTTGGATTGCCCTTTACCAGTCAACGTTCTCCTCTGGGGTCGATGGCCTTTTGGGGCTCCACAGTTATGACGTCAGGAGGTACTCGGTGTTTTTTTTTTTTTTGGTTGGAGGTTTAACGACCACCGTGAGCAACTCAATGGGCTATAAGCAGTCGCCCGTCCCTAATTTAGGGTCACTGGTTCCAGGGAAGGGAGAGAACCAGTGCCGTAAGACAAACACAACATCCATGCCTGACCGGGATTCGAACCCGGACCCCTTACGGACGAATGATCAGAGGCCAACGCCTTAGACCACTGCGCCACCGGGGCGGCAGTACTCGGTGTGACAGCGGTCCATTCTTGATACACCTTTACTACAGCACCTTGCAAACTGCCCCCAAAGTCTGTCGTTTTTGAGATGCTTCCACCCTTGCTCGGTAGCCACTGATCATCTTTTTTTGAACGTTCATCAAATCACCATCTCTGTCCAATGTGCCCACACGTAACACACTACGGCTCACCTGTTCTGGCCGGCCGCTTCTATCTCTGTGTGGCAGACCTTGTCATGTGCACTCTGTGACACGCCTCGGCAGGTATACTAATTCCAGGGGTGGTAATATTCTTCTGATGCATACGACTGTGTATCTGTGTGTGCGTCAAATTGTGTGTATAAATATATTTTAGTATATGATACATATTGTGATTTTGTGTGTTGCTTGTATATTTGTAAGAGTTGCTATCATGTTATGCGCTTGGTTCTTCAGCGAATAACGAATAAACTCTATATATGTTAGTATGTACAAGGTTTGTCCGGAAAATAATGAGACCACTTTTCCTGGGCCAATCAGAAGGTGTGGAGTCTCCGGCGTAACAGGTGGCAGGGTATGTTAGGTAAACGATCGATGTCTCGTCAGCTGGCTCTGAGGTTTTACAGAGTGAGGATCGCTTGTGAAGTGGACAGCTGGGTGAGCGTCGCACAACGGTCAAAATGCAGAAGAGTGTCGAACAGCGATACGTGGAAGTTTTGTGTTAAACTTGAAAAATCTGCGACCGAGACTCTTGCTATGATACAGAAAGCCTACGAGGATGCTTTATCGAAAGCACAAGTGTTTCGGTGGCACAGAACGTTCACAGAGGGAAGAGAGTGTCCAGGATAAGCCACGCCCAGGGCGCCCTTCAACATCTCACACTTCGGACAATGCGGAAAAAGTGAAACCGGTTTTGGACTCTGACCGACGTCTGAGTGTTATATTGGTAGCAGAGCACGTGGGACTCGCGCAATCCATTGTGCATGAAATCATCACGCAAGAATTGCAGATGAGGAAAGTTTGTGCCAAATTGGTTCCTAAGGTTTTGACCCATGAACAGAGGAACAACCGTGTGTCAATATCTTGTGGACCGTGGGAGGAGTGAACCTGGTTTTTTGGAGAAAGTGATAACAGGTGATGAAACGTGGGTCTTTGAGTACGATCCGGAGACGAAAAGATAGAGCTCAGAGTGACACACTCCCGAGTCTCCTCGACCAAAGAAGGCTCGAATGTGCAAATCGAAGATGAAATCGATGCTCATTGTCTTCTTTGCCTGTAAAGGTGTTGTCCGTAAGGAGTTCGTACCACCCGGACAAATGGTCAACACTGCCTTTTACGTGGAAGTGCTTCAACGGCTGAAGAACAGTTGTGCGCGTCCACACAGAGATCACCACCACTTGAGTTCTTCACCACGATAATGTGCCGAGCCATGAGTCACTGAGAGTGAGAGAGTTTCTGGTGAAACACAACGTGGCAACGCTTCCCCAACCTCCCTACAGCCCGGACTTGGCCTCGGCTGACTTCTTTTGTTTCCCCGGCTCAAATCCAGTCTGAAAGGACACCATTTTGTGACTATTACAAACGTGCAAACTGCAGCAACGAGCGCTTTGAAAGCGAACCCTGTCGTGACCTTCGTCCCTGTTCCCGACTTCCAGGCAAGCTACGCGGCGTGGAAGAACCGCTGGCAGTGGTGTATTGATGTTCAAGTATGTTATTTCGAGGAATTTTAATGTTATGTAAGTATAACTTTAATTAAACATCTGTTATTAAATGAGTCTCGTTACTTTCCGGACAGACCTTGTATATATTCTAGTGTTTGAATTTATCTTTTAGGTATTACCACTTAGTACTAAACAATTATAGGTATTATGGTAATTGTCAGTTTTTCGTACCGCACTCATGCCATCAAATAATGTATAACTATACTCAATATATTAGAACATATAATGCTACATAGTACATATTGTGATTTTGTGCTGTTTTATTTTAATGTCAGTCAACAACGAATAAAGTCTATGTTGGCATATCTATTCTAGTGTTCGAATTTATCTTTTAGGTACTACTGCTTGGTTGTAAATGTGTTATGTTATGGTAATTGTCAGTTGTTACCGTAAGCACTCCATTAAATAATGTATAACCACACTTAATATATTAGGATTATCATGTATTATTTGATTGTGTGCAGCTTGTGTATTTCTAAATGTAGTTGGTATTCATGTTATATGCTTAGTTTTTTTTATGTTAGTGTATTACGAAAGAAGTCTATATGTTGGTATATATATCCTAGTGTTTGAACTGCGGTTATCTTTTATCTATTACCACTTAGTAGTAAAAATTATGTAATGATTACTTTCCTTACGGTTATCACACCATCAAATAATGTATAATCCAGCTCAATATGTTAGTATAATCATATATATTGTGATATTGCCTGCTTGTATTATTCTAAATGAAGTTGCCAGTATTCATGCTATATGTTGTTGTTATTTTGTTTTTTTCAACGTCAATCAATAACGGATCAAGTCAATGTTGGTATATCTATTTTAGTGTTCAAACTTCGTTTATTTTTTAGGTATTACCACTGGGTAGTAAACATTATATTATGGTAATTGTCAGTTTCTCTTATCACACTCACCATCAAATGATGTATAATCAAACTGAATATAAATCGTGTAATGGTATACAATTTGATTGTGTGGTGCTTGTATATTTCAGATAGTTGATATTCATTTAATATGCTTCTTTTTTTTACATCATTCTATTGCGAATAAAGTCTATGCTGGTATATATATTCTGGTGTTCGAACTTGATTTGTCTTTTAGCTATTGTTGCTTGGTTGCAAACATATAATGCTATGATATGATCAATTTCCCTTACTGTACTGATGCCATCATATAATGTATCATCAAACTGATAGTATCATGGTATATCTTACTATTGCGTCCTGCTTGTAGAATTGTAAAGGGATTGCAAATTGCTATTTAGGTATTTAGCATATAAGTGTTTGACGTTTGTACCATACATAAGAAATAAGAAATTTTCCCGATCACAACACTTTCACATCCCCAAGCCTCATGAGCAGTTAATTCAGTAAATTTTATCATTTCGTTTCGAATGTTAGAATTTGTTGGCACAAGATAGCAAACGATATAATACTACGAGTATCATGCCAAGAATTTGTTACATGCGACATCTGATTTGTGAGAAAAACACACAGAATATAATTTTGATGTTTAATATATTATCATCATCATCATAGTAAATAATCATGTTCAAGCCACAGTTGTAAAAAGTGAATCTGATGCGCATATTATATCTTTTTTTTTTCAGTATGAACAAAAAGATTGTAAGAAAGCAATTGGTGCAATGTTCACATTGCACCTTTTTTGTCCTCAAAGTTTGAGGTATCATGATGCATAAATTCCAGTACTTTGTAAACTTTTGACAGGCCAACTTGAAATGTAGTGAGAAATGTGAAAGAATTAAAAGAAAACCATTTTCCTCCCTATAACGAAATGAATGAACTACTAGCTAAATTGATGGTTGATTTAATTTTCCTTACCAGGTCGATTTAATTTTCCTAACTAGGATTGTTTTATAAGTTGATTGTCAAACAACGAAAGAACATCACAAACCCTGAACCCTGATGGATCCACTGGGGAACAATTAATCACATGTGTTATCCAGATATTGCACCCGAATAAATTTGCACACACCACAGGAAGGCAATTTTGTCAATGTGATCAAGTGTCTCACTGGCTGAAGGTCGGATGTGAAACTCCGGCTAACTGAAAAATCAGATGTGGTACTGTAACCCTCTGCCGATTCCACAAATATTTGTTGATGTCGATCGAGTTTTAATGGACAATGGAGATGTCACTGTCTTCAGGGCCGGATGGGATTTTTGCGAGGCCAGGGGAAATTTCATAGCAGGGCACGAAGCAAAATTTTATTCGGGCCCTAGGAAATAAATATCATAATTTAATAAAGTCTTTACGTGTGAAATGAAAACACACAAAAGCTATCATAAAGAACAATGATTATCTCAAATTGCTGTGAGCTTAACAAAAAGACCATAATATGGAATGAAAGTTCTGGGGGGGGGGGGAGGGAGTGAGTGAGTGTGTGTGTAAAAAGTGTTAAAATGTACGATTTTCTTTCTGGGGTGAAGGGTTTTTTGTTATTTAGGTTGCATTGTGATTTTTCTAAAAACTTTTTCACAAAACGATAAAAAGGTAGTTAATCTGCGTAGCGAATATTTTTTCACAGCAAACATTTTTGCGTAGCATATAATAAGGATCCTTCTTAAATAAATTCGTTTGTATATATATATATATATATATATATTCCTGGTACATGTTTTAGTGATGTTTCTTGATGCAAGGTGGAATAACTGACAAATTAGTAAATTTTTTTTATGTTTTATACGTCCACATGTGTGAATGCTTTCTTTTTAATTTCATGTGCCTTTTTAAAAGTCACTGAACAAGTGTTCTCCATATATAGCCCGAAAACAACTGATATTGTCCTTTTTATTTTTTAAATTTAAGTATCTGGTTTTCATACAGATTGTAGAACATATAGCAGTGAGTTACAAAATGATGTTTGCTATTTCATGAATGAGGAAGGTTGCCATAATAATAATAATAATAATAATAATAATGGTAATTTGAAATCTGCAAATCTAAGTGGCTGTACAATGAAGGGTGGTAACCTATTTGAAAGAGGGGGTGATCATAAACTAAAAAAAATATATTTAAAATATCTTTTTAAGGGCCTTAAGGGCCTCGCACCCTAAAATTTTAAACAATAAAAGAGCAAAAATTTTCAGCAAAAATAATTTGTTTTTATTTTTTCCAGCGAAGATGATTTTGTTTTATTTTTTAACCTGAGGAGCCCGGAGTGCCGCTCCCGGTTGCCCCTATGGTACTCACGGCACTTCTATCACAGTAACAAATATTGAACCTGAACTGATCGCTGAACTTCATTAGTTGTCACTGTGTACGTTCCCAGGACTCTCAATGACAATATTGTAATCGTACGTTGCATTCAGCAACAGATGCACTGCAGGGCAATAGGTTTGTAAAGAATCTGCGAGCAAGCTGTTGCTTAGAGAAGAGTGTCGGGTTTCCAAATGATGCCTCTTTTTGTAAACTGTAGTCTGGTAGAGTGTACAATTTGCTGCAGCATGCACGCGAGATGTCTGTACTTATTTCCGATCAACTTGTGCTGACGTCCAGAACTGTATCTGCACTGCTGTGCCAATCACGACACACCATGGGGTGCATAGTGTTGCACTCTGCTAGGTTGGCGTAACCTCAGGGTACTGCATCCCAGCTTTACAGATATCGATAATTCATATTTTCTCAGAGTTCAATAATTTCCTGTATGGATTGTAGTTTCCTTTCCCGGGCATATACAGATGTTCGGACATTGTGCTCGTCCTCTATACTCTTACTTTTTATATTATGTCCGCTATGACGAACCGAAATAACTCATTCTATGTGAATGCTTTTCATTTACAAGCCACAAAGCAGAAAAGAAATAAATTTTGTACTAGTACAAATATGTGTATATAATGGTTGATTGGAGTAACAAATAAACATATTAATAATCTTCCGCTTGGGAAAAAAGCATCACTCCTTTAGGTTGCAACCGTACTATTGTAATATCGTAAGTATTAACTTTGGGTGCATTAGACATATTTATTATACTCTAAAATTTGCATTCAAAGAAAAATTTGTGTATATATAAATGTTGAAAAGCTATTATGTGCGAAATAAAATTTTCACCAATGCATAATAACATAATACTATTTGCAAGCTACGTGTACAAATTCATTCGTACTTGTGGAATATCAGTCGAAGAACATCCGCTTCCCAACACAGAAAATATCTTCGAAACTCACTTTCTATCTTTAGGGTTAGACACATTTCATTGCTCTATGTTACTCTCATGGAGGGAAATTTTGGTACAAAAATGTTATTTGAAAAACCATTGCGTTTTGGAAAATGACCTAGCAAACGACTCTTCACTTATTTTGTGGGCAAGTGTTTTTCAGAAATATTATTTATTGAAAACAATATGTTACATCACTAACAGGTTTTTTATGCCACTAATGTATATATATTTTTATAAACCAATTAATTCTTTGCAGGGAAATATTAGCGATTCCTTAATTTTTCTTCTCTAATTTTCGCAACATCCGTAGATGCCGATACAAATTTGCAAAATGCCACTAGCGGACGAAATCGGCCCCAACTAATGCAACGGAAGAAAAGTGCACCGATATATTCGACCATTAGGCTCCCTGTATGAAATTAAAAATGTTAAAATTATGAACTTCATAATTATGTGCTTGGTTTATTCCTCTGTAGTACTGGAGAAATACGGATTAATGTGGGCCAGTGCTATGCCCATAGCACAGATACTTTATATTTCAAGTCACGTGTAATTTCTTGATTGCAAGCGCAATCGGAGCACAACATCCTATGTTCTAAAGAGGATTTACTCTCCACACAAGAGGCATAATAGCCATAAAAAAACAAGAAATTCAATCTAGGTTGAAGGAAATGGTTTATTGGTAAGGCACCTGCTGATGTCTTTTGGATGACATTCATATGGCTATCAGGCTTTACAGTAAGAAAGTGCAAGGATAGAGTGAAAATGAATATATAACTTTAAAAATATTGAAAAAAGATAAAATAGTAACGTAAATTTCCTGCTTCGCAGTTATCTGTTAAAATTTGAATTATTTATCAATTCCCCTGTGCTGTCATATATCACAAATTTTTGGATTATTTGTGCTAGCAGAAAAAAAGGCTTGCATTTTACTTGCCTAAAATGACGTAGTAAAGAGACTGTTGTGCTGAGCTTTCCCCTTGAGTAACAAGGAGGTGAGGAAGGAGGATAGGGGGCTGAAAACTGATCTTGCATCTGATAAGAGAAAGTGGTCATAACACTAAGACACCCACAAGAAGGGGGTAGGAAATAACTGCGCAATTTTCAGCACCATCTATGAGCAGAAGCTTTATGTTCGACATGCCTTTATATATCCACCTTAAAGGTCAAAATTTTTTTGGAAAAATTACAACATCATTAAAGTCAATTTTGTTATGAATTAAAATCATTTAAAATCTATTTTTACACCTAAAAACATCTATGAACAGTTTGAAGATACCAAAAGCATCTGTTCCTCAGTTTGAAGATGTCACAACTGTCAACAATCTCCGTAATGAATGGGAACTAAGGTACTCCAAGGCAGTTCTAATCGAGAAACAGAAAAATATTGCATGCAATATCCAAGAACCGTATAGTATGCCAGAGGTTTGGAGGACTTTGATCAAAATGGAGGTAAAACATAATAAGCATAAAAAGAAAACGCCATTTGAATATCTACCTGTCTCATAGATGGCAGCACAAGAACATGTGAAGAGCGGTTTTGTGCATGACGTAAGAGGCCAGCTGTTTTTCAGTATGTGGGGGAGAGCCTTGTAGTGAACCATTACTCAGTGCACATGTTGCCTGTGGTAGTTTTTTATTGACTTCTGAGGATGTATATGTTAGCATATGAAAAGCTTCAAGGCCAGATGTACTTATTAGGAGTTTTTCGAAGAACATATATATTAATAGTTTAGAAGTTAAAATGTAAGCAATTTTGTACACAGATGTTTTTAGATGTAAAAATAGATTTAAAATTATTTTAATTCATAACAAAATTTATTTTAATAATGTTGTTGTAATGCGCTTACATTTTGAACTTTAAATGCCAGATAATTAGTATGGTTTATAACGAAGATAAGGATATATAGATACAATGTTCCTCGAAGAACCTACTGAGAAGACCCCGGGGATAGTTACACAGAAAAAATGTGGAATGTTAATGAAGTTGATAAAGTATGTTTTTTACAGTAACCTTTCTTTACATGACAAATAATACATTATGATTCACAATGCTCATGAACCCAGAATTTTTGACCAATAGCAACTGCAAAGAGCTCATTAAGGGATTTAAGTATTCATTGAGGTGTAATCTGGAGAAATATTAGCATCACCACACATGAGCATCAGAGTAAAGGGAAATGTGGTCTTGCTCTTCTTTTACATGAATACAGAACAGCTTTCTTGAAAAAATGCAAGGTCAGTTTTTCTACACAACCAACTACAAAAAAAATGAAAAAACTGTGTGCTGTTAATACTTCTGTTTCACATAATGGGCTTCAGAAGAGCCAACCAAGGAAAAGACTAATGAATTTATGCCTTCCCCCTCCACTCAAATGAAAACCATTCATGTTAGTCTTCAGCAGAGTTGTATAAAAATAAAATGTGTCTGCGTACACAACCATTGAAGCAGAAAACTCGCTGCAAACCCGTGAATCATGACAACAGTTCAATGTAAACCCGTGAATCATGACAACAGTACAATGCAAACCCGTGAATCATGACAACAGTACAATAAGATAATTTTAAGAAAAATTAATAAAGCAATAAATAATTATTAGAACATTACAGATACCAATTATGACAAAATAAGTACATTACAATTGAATGTGCAGCAATGTGTGTGAAATGGACCTTTACGGTAAAATAATAAAATACTGGACTATGAACCTAGTAAAAAACAAGAGACTAACTACAGAAAAATTTAATATCCAGAAAAACAGTTCCACAATGAACTTCAAAAATTAGAATTAGCATTTTCAACAATTTAATTACAAATAGTAAACTTATAAAATACATAAGGAAAAGATTTTAGTTTAATAACTGGCAACTACAAGAGGAACCTGGCAATAAAATTTAAATTCTTTATGTGTAAATAAAACTTTTGATACAGTTCTAATACATTGAGAACAGGCCTTGATAAAATCTACAGAAATGTCTGCAAAAGCAAAAGAACTCAGAAGATGTGAAAATAATTGAACATTATTCAAGTTAAAATAGAATTAAGTATATCAATCTGAGTAAAGCCTTGAGTAAGTGTTTTAATTGCTGTAAATAACATTTTTTTTTAATCTACAAGCAAAAACTATCTGCAAAATTTGATAATAATTTGGAAACTATCCGCGTACGGCGTATGCGTGTACGTCTGCATTCTACTACTCTGGTATTCAGCTGGTGAATGACAATACTTTGACACACTACAATGAGTATTTGTTAAATACTTTTCCCTTTGTTTGTGGTCATGATTAGCACACCCTCCATATGCAAATTTGGTAAAACATGCTTGAGTCATAAGCATGTGTTAATCAAGAGCCCCACTGCATATTATCCTACTAAAGCTGAATTCATATAAACTACAAAAATCTGCTTGGATATTTGGTAATTAAAAAGACTGAAACTTCAGCTTCACATCATGATGCCAAACAAAGCATGTTTTGCCACATCATAGATCTTATTGAGTCCACATTAATTTAACTGGATGCCAAGTAAAGTACTGTTACAACCACATACAAATCATTTTCTGCTGATCTGTCCAAGTACAAAGCAATTTCTTTTTATTGATTTATATTAGACTAGGTGAAAAGCTTGTCAATAATGACAAAGAAAAATAAGATATGTAATTTTTTAATTACCAGGTATTTTTTTGTTTGTGATGTCCAAATGTGAAAGTATGTTTTATGAGCATTACAACAATAAAAAAAAAAGTACATTGGTGTTGAGGCAGTGATCCAATTCTGGCAAGTGTTCATTCCACTGTGCCATCAAAGTGGGACAACCATTCAGACAAAGGAAATCACATTGTTTGTGATAGGTAATGTACCCTACAAGAGTATGTAACAATATTCTTAATACAGAATTTAAAGTTCTTCTCACACAGTATTTCATATAAGAGTAAAAAGTTTTTATATGTTGGCATATAAATTTTCTTTCTATGTTGCTTTTACAGCTCATCTACTAACTCAGAAAAGTGTTCTTACAAAATTGCAAATAACTCTTTTACTTAGATAATAATGTACAGTTATGTAAAACGTTAAAGCACACTTTACCCTTTTGTAAACATTTGTGCATAATGAAAAAATATTTCTAAAACAGCAGAAAGAATAAAAAGTCAAAAGGTACTATAAAATAATCTGTTAAATTTTTTACTAAAAATAATCTCTGTAGCATGGTACTTGTATAACTTTCACACAAAAATTATGAAAAAAAAAAAAAAAAAAACTGACAGGATTTTACTTCCCATGAAATCTGTGACTCAAATAGTAAAGGACTTATTGCAGAGATGAGTCATCCTGCATTGAACTTAACTTCCAATCAGTATGTTCAGTAACACCATACATCTTCATAACTTTCAGACTAGTTCTTTAATTCTTCTTTAAAAATACGGGTTGTGATTGACTTGATTTGTTATACTGATGGGTGATCTTGACTATGAAATTAGTGTGCAAAACGAGCCTTCTCCATCCCTTACACTTGGAAAAACAAACTAGCATGACACAGCAAACAAATAAATCAAAATTAAACTTAGAAAAGGAAAGCCTGTAAAGAAGGCTGAAATCTTGCTTACTTGCAGCTAATTTCAACATTAAATTTGCTCAACCTCCTCCATAGATGAGCAAAACTGGACAAGTTTTACTTCTCTCTCTCTCTCTCTCTCTCTCTCTCTCTCTCTCTCTCTCTCTCTCACACACACACACACACACACACACACACACACACACACACACACACACACACACACACACACACACGAAGCACAATGGAAACTAGTTAATATGAAATACAGGGAACTAGAAAAAACATTTCTTATTATTCCGTTTAAAATTTTTATGGGATGGGAACAGCTCAGTAATTGATTATATCAATGGAATTTGCATAGTTTGTTCACCATATGATTACAGCAATGAATTTGCTTCTCTAAAATTTATAAAATTATTAAATAACAAATTAATCCTTAGTTTTAATATCTACTTGAAAAAAGTTTACCCTCAAATGTTTGTAATATTTTTTTTATCTCACAAAATTGTTAACCAACCCATACTTACTTGCCTATGTGCTGGTTTCTACAGATAATGGGTACTTCTATGCATCCATGAATATCCACAACATTCAATGTGAACAGTGCTCTGTCATAAAAAAAAAGCCAATGCTTTTATCTCTTTCACAGACTTTGTGCTTGTTTACTCAAACTCCTGGCACAAGTGCAATGTGTGGCCAAAGAGCACTATAACACAATATACAAAAAAAAGTTGACTCAGGCGGCAGGAACACCAATCCCCAAATCATCTACAAAACCAGCTGACACCTGTGGTTCCTTCACAAACTGTTTGAACATATGGTTTATCAATATCTGCAAAGCCACTTTACAAAATAAAAAATAAAAAAAGAGAAATGCAGAGGAAACAGATATCTACTACACACAGGGGTAGAACAGAATAATGTCAACACCTAGGAAAAGAAAGTTTTACGTATTTAATAGGATGTGGGACCACCTTTGGCATTCAAAACCGCCTGAATCCTTCTTGGAATGGACGCATACAAATCCTGGATGGTGGTTAGTGGAATGTTACACCATTCTTCATGAAAAAACTGCTCCAGGTCCTGGAGAGATGCACGAGGAGGATAACAGGATCCTCTGAAGTAGGTTACTGTGACATATAATTAATTTTGCAAAATAAGGAAAAGAATGAGGACATTCTTCATCTTTCTAAAATAAAGTACCAACTGAAATACAAGGGGGGTATCAATAAGCTTCTGGTCTAATATAGAAAGACTGGTGCCTCAGAAAAGGCACCATACCTTTATTTAACACAATTTCCTTTCAATTGTATCCAAACAGCACAACGCTCCTCCAACTGCTTCACACCCCTCCAATGAAACTCTGTCTGCAAAACCATGCACTCACAGCACACGTAACTTCCTCATTTGTCTCAAAATGGCATCCCTTTATAAGGCAGTGGCAGACTGGCCAGGGTGTCAGCTTGCCCAATGGCAAGTGAGCCCCTGATGATGTGGGCCATCTTAAACATCAGACAATATGTGCAAATCATTGCTGTATCTCCTAGCAAATCATCGCTGTATTTTTTAGCGAATGTGAAAGATGTTGCACTGAGATGAATTTCAGAACCACTTCAGTTAGGTCTTGTGTTTCAATCACAGCAATAACCTCATTACTATTCTTAATAATTGTTGGGCCTCCTCTAACCCAGTTTAGTCCTACAAAACACTCTTCTCTATCATGGCTCCTTCAAGGTCACCATTCGGTAGTAGATACAAAAAGCAAGGAGCGGACAAGAATGGTAGAAATATCTCAAGAGTTGAACACATTCTTAATATTATATAGAACATATTCTTCCTATCAGTTAATGTCAAACATAGATTACTAAAAATCAAAATTGATATATTCAAAACACAAAATGTTAATGACCTTTTAGTAGCTTGAAAATATAATACAAGTTCCAATAGTATTACTTTATGCAACTAAAATGTACATTGTATTACTATTTTTTAGCCCTGGAAGGGAAACGCAGGGCACCGAGTGCCCAACGTACATTAGTTTTCGGAATTTCTAGAAGAGGGCAGCACTTAGCGCTCCCACCTCTCTTGACTTTTCTATTGGGGTAGTTTTCTTATTAGTCATTCTTGCAATCTTCACCTAGGAAATTGCTTACTGTTCATAAAGTTGACCTAGGGGCACCGAGTGCCCCACATTTCCTTTTGCGTAACTTTGACTAATGAATGTTTCTTTCTCCCTTTTGAGTTTTTGTGAGAGCTAAAGACATCAAAACAACTGCCAGGTGTTGTGTGTGCAGTCAATTTCTTTGTACAAAGCATAAATTGGTAGCATGCGCTGATTGTAAATAGAGGTTTTAATGTGTTTTAAGAAACCTCGTGAAAACAAACTTTTTACATTGAATCACTTCTGTAGATATTGTACATGTTAATTTTTCCCACATTATTTTTAAATTAAGTTTTAATTTCAGGAACATCACCCTACCAGCACAGAAAAGAAAAAGTATAAATCTGGATCACTGAAATGCAAAGAGCGACAAGAAGCAGAAAGGCAGGAATCAGCCAGGCGATGCAGGTCTATTGCAGATTTTATAATACCACAACCACCATCCACATCAATGTACAGTTCCGCAACAAAGAAGCAAGAAACAATACTCATGGCGATGATGATTCAATGACTTGTGAGTTACAAGAACAGGAAAGAGCTACTTTTAATGTAGAGACAAATACAATAGTATCCTTTACTCACCAACCCAGGCCCAGTACCTTTTCTGGCTTTATTGTTCAGGTATCTTTACTACCTGTAGTTGCAACATCTGAACACATAGCTTCAACTAGTTACACGGAATCAGATATACCTTCAGGCAAAAGTGACTTGGTTTTTGAAGCACATCCTATAAATGAACCTACACAAGAAAATGAAAGATCAACTGCTGGAATCTTCCAATATCCATCACGAGCAAATCTGAAACAGTTTTTTGCTGAACATCCATTTTAGCCACTTGATGATCTGCCATTTGATGTTTGTTTGTATGAGAGGAAAATTATGAATGACTCAGTCTCAAGAAAATGACTAACATATAACAAAGAAAATAGGTGCTTATACTGTTCATATTGCTTGGACTTTGAGTCTCCCAACACTTGTAATACATCACCCTTTGTACATGGCTTTAGTGACTACACGTGTATTAGCCAGAGTTGGCTTTACATGAATCAACAACAACACATCAGAAATATTCAGCAATTTATCAGTGTGGTTAATTATGGTATCTTAGATGTTTTTTTTTTTTTTTTTTGCATCTTCACTAATTAAAAAGAAAGAAGAAGTGTTGAAGCAGAGGAGTATTGTCATGAGGATTCTAGACATCATAAAGATGTTAGGCAAGCAAGCACTTCCTTTTCAAGGTCACAGAAATGAATTGGCCTGCACTCTGGATAATGAGGTTATGAATCATGGCACTTTTTTTAACTACAGTGCAGTTGATGGCAAAATATGACCTTATTATGGCAGCTTACATTTATGCAGTACAAAACAAGTCTACACAAAGAATCAAACGATTAAAACAACAAAGAAAGGCTCGAAGTAAAGGCTGTGGTGGACTTGTTACATACCTGAGTAAAACAACTATTAACATGCTAATCCAAATTATGAAGAATATGATACAAGAAAGAATTAGTCATGAAGTTTCTCCAGCAAAATATTATTCTATTCAAGTTGATTCAACACAAGATAATTCATCCATCAATCAGTTCAGCATTATTATTCAGTATGTGCTTAAAAGGTGTTATCTCTGAGTGACTACTTTCAGTTGTGCCAAGTAATGATGGTACAGGAAAGGGACTTTTTGAACTATTGACTGAAACATTACAGCATCTTAAAATTGTTCCCAAAAAATGTTTATGTGATAGTGCAGATGGAGATGCAAGCTACCATGGCCAGGATAATGGTTTACAAAGTAAAATTACTGATACGGCTGATCAACATTATATTGTGCTGCTATGCCCATGTCTTGAATTTGGTGATAACTGAAACAACAAAATGTTGTGTGCCTGCAGTTTCTTTTTTCAATTTGCTCCAGAATTTAGCAACTTTTGTGAAAACATCATACAAGAGAATGGCTGTATGGATAGAAGTTGTAGGAAAACATCTAGGACAAGAAAAAATTAAACAATTAAAGCTACCTGTGAGGAAAGATGGTCAGGAAAATTAAATGCAGCAACAACTATATTTGGACGTTTTGATGATGCCACTGTCAGTACTTTTGTAAATCTATTGACATGCTTTTCAATGATACAAGATTCAGACAAGTTTGATGCAAAAAAACAAAAAAAAAAAAAACAAGAAGCAAATGTTTTACTTCAAAGTCTTCTAAAGTTTGAAACAATATTGACAGCATTTATTTATTTGTATATATTTGAAACTACAGCCCTGTTATCAAGTTATTTACAGACAAGTGATTCAGATATGTTTACTGCATGGAGTTTAATAAATTCAGCCAGGGGTGCAGAAAATTTTCAGTGTCCAATATTTCCCCAGAACGCAATTTTTTTTCTGTCCAAAATTTCCCCTAAAACTGTAGCGGACTTTCATACAAGTTTAAGTGAGTATTAGATCTATATGTTGATGATTAAGAACTAATCCTTAAAAGCCTATTACTTAAAAATTTGAAAAAAAAACAAAAAAAAAACCTAATATTTATTTTAGATTCAAAATGTCTGAAACATTTTTGGGTCTAGGTGAAAACAGTGGTGGGGCAGAGAGGCTGAAAAATAAACAGTTAAAAAAAATTCAATTAACTATAATTTATTTAATTCTAGCATTTCAGGCGTATAATTGTGCCAGATAATTTTACTGAATGTAATTTAAATTAGACTTAAATCCTTTGAAAAATGCATGGGTCATTCGCTTTAAAATGTGCGGAACCCCTAATAATTTTTCAGATCGGCGCCTACGTGTGACACATAAGCTGCCATTAGTTTCGGAATTTCTTTTATTAGCATGACTAGTGGTTGCGCCGTACTTATTACTCGTGCCACGCTGTCTACGCCTTGGCATTAGTAAAGTCGTTTGGGCTCGGTGAATCATATGCCAGCAGCAATCTGCAGTACGTCACTGTGCTCATAACCTCTTGTATTTATAACGACACAACATTTTTCAAAATGATTACCTGATTACCGTGCAGTAAATTACTCTTATCTTTCGCGTTATACTCGTTGCTAATAAGTCAATTTTTCGTTTTATTATTATTACTACTATTATTATTACCTACCTGCGGGCAAAAATTTCCCCAGAGCTGCCTTAATTTCCCCCGAACCTCGTTCGCGAGTTCAGACAAATTCTGCACCCCTGGATTCAGCTACAACAAAGTTGAAGGAACAGACAAGAACTTTTGATAATGTTCACAGCAAGGCATTGGAATTTGTAAATAAATGTAATGACAAGATTTCACAGTTGAATATGGATGAAAATCAAACATTGGAAATTGTCTCTTTTAGTGTTCTCCCTAGATTTTTTGTGCAGCTGGGTGGCAAGAAATTTTAGCTGGATGGTATTAATGACCCCTTTCCTAATCGAGGAAAAAAGAAGGATGTTGTTTTGCTTAACATTATTACACTTATTAAATATCTTCAGCAGTGTGGTAGGAATTAATGTAACATAACATGATAAACAACTGAAATGAAATGAAACTTCACTGTCTATGTATGATATTTAATAAAATATGAAAGATATTTACAGTTAAAATACCCCAAAAATGCTAGTGGGGTATTTTAACTGTAAATATTTTTCATATTTTATTAAATATTGTACATAGACGGTGAAGTTTCATTTCATTAGACATATTGTGCGAAGTCATTGTTTTTATCGTTATGATAAACAACATTAGAAAATTGTTCATAAATGATAAAAAAATGAGTACTTACTGATAAATCCTATTCAACACAGATTTCAGCCAGTTTTCATCAATATTTATGGTGTATATGGGAATAAGTTCTTCATTCCTCCTATTATGTGCATTGTATGCTCATTGAAGAAAATTTAGCTGAGTGGCAGAGAAAATGAGCTGGGCGGTCTGCCCTGTAAAAAGTTCTAGGAAGGTAAAAAGGTTCTATCTTTGGAAACAGCATTGCCAGTTAAGAGGCAGAGGAAGAAGAAAAGAATGGCAGATTCGCTTATAGATGAAGGAAATTCCTCAGATTCTCTAGCTGATTTTTGAGTAAATGTGTTTAACCTAATAATGAACTGCATTGTCCAGTCACTAGATTCACGCTTTGTATAACACAAAAAGTTGTATACAGATTTGTCCTGCTTGTACCTAGCAAAGTTTAAAACTATTGCAGAGAAGGGCCTTAAAGCTGAAGCATTGGAAGGTATTATTATTAAGCTGTCTCCACAAATCAACAAAGATTAAGTAATATTGGAATTGTTTTCTTTTGCTTCGAACTTTGATGTATTAAAGCTATTGCTTAATGACGGTAAGAATATGGATTCCAGTTGCAACAAGTGTAAAATTTGTAGCACTTGCCCATCGTGTGTACTAAAAATTCTTGCATCCAACAGACTTCATGACAAGGCATATGATAACCTTTATGAAGTCATATGTGCACACTATCAGTTACTCAAGTGCAACGTAAGTGGACATTTTCAAAGCTAAAGATCATAAAGACAAGGCTAAGAAATTCACTGTCTGAGGAGAACTTCGAATCATACATGTTGCTATCCATTGAAGAGGATTGTTAGATGAATTGGATGCAGAAGCAATTAATGACAGATTCACACAATCATCTAGTGAATTTAAATTATTGGTCTTAACATAGTGGATTGCACGAAAATATGCTTTTGAACTACCTGTTAATGTGTAAAATGTTCAGTACAAGCAAACTTTTAAAAAATATCCACCATTTATTTAAAATTAAAAGAAGTAATTTAAAAATTCAATTATAAAATCTGTATTTACATTTAGCATCTACTGTATACTGCCAGTAATATGTACAATATATGTACACTGTAATTACTAAAAAATATAAATTTATTTCGAAAAAATTTTAATTTAACTTATTTTCTACTTATGTATTTTTTGAAAATTTTATTTATTTCTTATAAAAATTCAGTGATAGCCTTATAGTTGTGGGTGGGCCTCCTTTGTCTCCTGGCAACCAATATTTTTACACCCATTCCGCCACTGCCTTCAGGTATAGATTTAGTTGTGGGAACAGATGATAATTTGGGGAAGGAACTAATGAATAGGATGCATAAGGCAGCAACCTGAAGTGCAGATCTCAAAAGAGATAGATTGTTTTGTGGGTCTTGTGTCCAGAAACATGGTTCTGCAAAATGAAGATTTCTCAGGAGAGTTTTCCTCTGTGTTCTTTAAGTTTGTGGTGCAGTTGGCATAGTAGGCTCACAATAATAGTTACTATTGATTACTGATAGTTTTTCTAGATTCCATGTAATCAGTAAGGGCCACAATTTCACTATGAATAAATTTAACTTTGCTAGCAGATGGTTGTTGTGCAAATCTTTTGGGCCCGGGATATTCAGAATGCAGCCACTACATGATTTGTTCTTTGGTCTCTGGATCATACTGATGGATCTGGGTTTCATCCATAGTCACAAGTTGTCTCACAAACTTGGAAGAATCCTGTGCAAAATGGTCAAGTACAGTTTTAGCACAGTCAACCCTCTCCTATTTCTGTTGTGGTGTCAAACATTTTGCAGACACCTTTCTCATCTGCAGCTCAACCTGAATAACAGGATTTACACACTCTCACAGGATGAGTTCAGAGCTTCAGCAATAACATAGATACCAATAAAACAATTTTCCATCACTAAGTTATGCACAGCAACATGTTTTCCTGAGTTGACTGTGACACTGGTCTTCCAGTGGGATGTGCACCTTGTGTCAACACATGAACCTTTTTAAATTCAGCCATTCAGTTCTTGACCATGCAGTAGTATGGATAGTTATCAGGCATTGTTACCATCATATCCTCATGGATTTCCTTCAGGATCAATCCTTTAATAAAAAGGTACTTCATGATGGCATGATTCTTTTCTGTTAAAATTCATGTCTCTGCACACTTTCACTTCATAACTCACAAAGATACACAGCTGTTAATGAAATGATAATCATATTTAGTCCTTTAAGAGTCGGAAGAATAAGCTTTAACATGAGTGTGTTTCAATTATTATTCACAATGATGGCAACTATATCATAAACTTATTTATACCCCTTTGTATATCCCACTGACTAGCTATGGAGTCTTGAATGTCAAATTGAATGATCATTTAAAACAATCCTTACATACACGATTGCTACTAAAGGCAATAATAAATTATTTTTTATTAGGAGTTACATTAATGTTCTAGTTCCTAGTTAATTTAATTTGACCAAATACCTCTCTCTTGTTGTAGTACACATGTCGGTCAAGCTCGAGGAGCACACAACCATCACCAGAATGAATAAAAATAGTGTACTATAGCTCAACACATTCTTTCCTGTAAGTGTAGGGAAATTATTGAAAAAATAAATACTTTGGATGAAGAAGTACATTACAATAGGATATCGGTAAAAGAATACACCTGTATATCATAACACAATCAATGAAAAGACACATCCACACGCCTCAAAAGCTTGACAATTAAACCACTTTGATTCTTCATATGGTACCAGGTGGTTGGTATTGACATCTAATTTGCCTTTTGGGATGGGAACAGCAAACACAAAGCATTTAGCTTTAGACTTCAGGACTTATGAAGGTCATGGTGTCCCAATAATGGGCACTGGATTCTACGTGCCTGAAATATTGATGCTATATGACTAGTACTGCTTTGAATCTTTCATTCATTTGTTATACTAATGAATTCTTACAAGGAGCAATTGATTGTAATGAAAAGTGTGTAAACAAACAAAGATTGCCTTTCAGTGGCCTCGGTATATTCATGTAAGATCATTTAATGTAGTTAGTTCTTTTAGTTTAATTTCAGTTTGCAAAAAATCTGAATAGCATACACAAAACAATCAGTCACAACAAACAATCTTTTGTGAAAACTATCTTTCTCCAGTTCGATGCCTATACTTTATTTCCTTGGCTGATATAACCAATCAATCTAAATTTTGGTTCATCCATGAAGTCTGAAGGAAACTGTCCTTCCCCAGTACCAACTGTCAAAAACTGATGATTTCTAACAAAAGATAAAAGAGATTGAGAGGATTAATGGAAATCTTGGCAGAGGCAATGACTTTTTACAGAACTGACCATTGAGATACAAAGAAAGGTTAAGAGTTTGTCTCAAATGCCCATTACTATGCAAGAATTTTATGTGGATTTATTTTCTGAAGACAGGAAATTATTTCTGTGCTACCTACAGCTTCTTGTTAACCACTTCAAGATTAAGGGATAAAAAAATATGCATTCAAAAATGTTAGTGACAAAAGAAATGAGTCTACATTTTGTTTTCTATGTTGTGTTTTTTTATTATGTTATATTTATTTCTTGAAATTAGCTGGCATAAAGGCCATACTTGGCCGAGGAGCAGCAGAATATGAAATGTATCATCATCATCATCATCATTGTCAACCATTATCAATCCACTTCTGGACAAAGGCCTCTCCAAGCCTCTTCCACAATGGTGTCTTGTGCCAGTCTCCTCCATGTTACTCCAGCATACTTTCGAATTTCATCCACCCATCTTCCATGTGGTCTTCTTCTGGGTCTTTTCCTGTCCCTTGAAATCCAATCTAAAATTCTGACTGTCCGTCGATGGTCTGTCCTTCTGGCAGTATGTCCAGCCCATTGCCATTTTAAGGGATTTTATTCTCATCAGGATGTCTTCCACTCTTGTCATTTTTCTGATCCACAAGTTCCTCTTTTTATTTCTCCTGGTTACACCAAGCATGCACCTCTCCATGCTTCTCCGAATTGTCTGCAGCCTTTGTATGTCTAGTTTAGTTAAGGTCAATGTCTCTGCACCATACGTAAGCACTGGAAGGATGCATTGATCAAACACTTTTCCTTTAAGACATAATGGCATATTGCTCTTGAAAATTATGCTGTTTCTTCCAAAAGTTCTCCAAGCAAGTTTTATACGCCAAATAATTTCTTCATCAACGTGACCCTCACTTGATATCTGCTGTCCAAGATAAATGTATGCATCTGTTTTCGCCAGCTTTTCTCCATCAATCGATAAATCTTCATTTCTTGTAAAAGCATTATACATCACTTTTGTCTTCTGAAAGTTCATTTTTAATCCCACTTCTTTACTCTTGTCAGCAAGTTCCTGGATCATACTCGGCAGCTCTGATGGGGTAGTTGCAAAAATGACTACGTCATCAGCAAAACAAAGGCGAGTTAGATAATCTCCATTAATCTTTATCCCTTTGTTTTCCCAGTTAAGTGATTGAAAGACATTTTCCAATGTGGCATTAAAGAGCTTGGGAGGTATGGTGTCACCTTGTCTCACTACCTTTCCAATTTTTATGTGTGCTGTATTCTCAAACAGCCGAATCTTTGCACTTGCATTTTCATAGATGTTATTAATAATATTAATGTATGCATCTTCAACATCGCAGGATTTCAAAGCCATTGTAACTGCTGATAGTTTCACTGAATCAAAGGCCTTTTCATAATCGATAAAAGCCATGCACAATGGAAGTTCATATTCCCTCGCTCTTTTAATTAGTTCTCTCAGTACGTGGATATGATCTGGATTCAGGAGTGCTGTAGCCACTCCTGAATCCAGCTTGTTCTCTCGGTTGAGCCATGTCCAGTTTTGCCTTCAAGCGGTGTGAAAGAACTTCAGTGAAGATTTTATAAACCATTGATAGGAGGTTGATAGGTCTGTAGTTCCTGAGATCCTCAATGTCACCTTTTTTATGTAGCAGAATCATTGTAGCATTGTTCCAATCCTCAGGAATCTTCCCTTCATTAAGGCATTGAGTGAAAACTTGGGCGAGTACTGTTTCGATTTCTCCACTTGCTTCTTGTATGATGTCTACAGTAATTCCATCTTCTCCTGGAGCTTTTCCCCGCTTCATGTTCTTGATTGCATGTACAACTTCTGCTGGGAGGACTGGAAGAACTCTGGTACCTTTTATGATGTCTGGAGTACATGTATCATCCCTTTCATATAGTTTGGAGTAGAAATCTTTCACTCTTGTCAACATTTCGCCTCTATTTCTTGTTACAGAACCATCTTCTTTTCTCAGTGCCATAATCTGTTTTCTTCCCTTACTGAGATGTCCCTTTGCTATCTTTAGGCTTTGGTTGTTTTCAATTGCTTTCCTTACTAGTTCACAGTTGAATTTCCTTACCTCTTCAGTGATACTTTTTTGTACTGTCTTGCATAGCTCTATATATTCCACTTTGGAAGTCACATCTCCTTTAGTTGTCCTCATCTCTCTTCTTTTTTGCATCAACATTTTGGTTTTTCCTGATAATTTGTTCACATGCAACTTGTTCTTAGACCCAGCTAATCTTGTTGCTGTTTCCATAAGAGCTTTGGTTACTTTTCTGTTAACTTCAGAGATGTCCACTTCTTCTGATGTTAGACCTTCTAGAGCAAAGAATCTGTTCCTCAGTTCCAATTTGAATGTATTATGATGCTTTTTAAGGTTGGTCATGTCAATACACTTTGTTTTATGAGCTTGCCATGCTCGAGTTTAGCATTGAGGTGCATCTTACATCTTACCATTCTATGGTCACTACCTGTGTTGAACTTGTTCTGTTCAGCACACTGCAGTCTTCCATGACAAATTCCTTGTTATACATAATAAAATCAATTTCACTTGTCCATCCATTGGCATGCCTCCATGTCCATTTCCTTTGTGGCTTTTTCTTCAAAAAGGAGTACATGATGAAAAACATTTCTGCCTCTGCAAACTTTACGAGAGTATTTCCACGCTGGTTTCTATTGCCGTGGCCGAATTTACCTACTGAAGTTTCATTCTGATGTCGTTGCCCAATTTTTGCATTGAAATCTCCCATAATTATCTTCAAGTGCTGCTTGCCTTTATTATTTAGATGACGAATTTCCTCATAAAATTCTTCAATTTCTTCTTCAGGATGACTTGTGGTGGGTGCATAAGTTTGAATAATCTGAGCCTGGTATCTTCTTGAGAGTCGGATAACGAGTCGTGCAGCTCTGTCAGAGGAACTTTCAACTTCTACAACTTTATCCTTCAATTTCTTGTTTATTATAAATCCAACACCACTAGTTCTGCCAGTATCTGTCCCACGATAGTAGAAGAGATGTCCACTTTTCAGTTCAATGAGATCTTTTCCTTTTCTCCTTACCTCACTTAGCCCAACGATATCCCACTTGATCCTTTGTAGTTCCTCTTCCAATTCAAGAAGTCTTGAATCAGAAGATAGGGAGCGTCCATTGTAAGTAGCCAAGGTCAGCATCAAATGGCAGTCTAGTCCGGTCCTCCGGTGATTCTTAGCACTCTCTGCCTTCATGTCGCACTTGCCGCTGCCTTGGCCAGGTACATTCCAGCTGCCGGAGACTGAGTGCCAAGATTTAAGTTGTGGAGTCATTTTGGAGAGGTTGGGAATAACTCACCACGCTGACCAAGCGGGTTGGTGAGTATGGAATAGCATTTCCTCTAATCCCGATGGTATAGTTATACCGCTATTGGCGGTCGTCAGAGGCCCTTTAGTGGGAAGAACATGATGCACCACGAGAAGGCAATGAAATATGTATATATACATATATATATACCGAAATGCCATTATGTCTTAAAAGAAAAGTGTTTGATCAATGCATCCTTCCAGTGCTCACGTATGGTGCAGAGACGTGGACCTTAGCTAAAAGAGACATACAAAGGCTGCAGACAACTCAAAGTAGCATGGAGAGGTGCATGCTTGGTGTAACCAGGAGAGATAAGAAGAGGAACACGTGGATCCGAAAAATGACAAGAGTGGAAGACATCATGATCAGAGTTAAATCCCTGAAATGGCAATGGGCTGGACATACTGCCAGAAGAACAGACCATCGATGGACAGCCGATATTTTAGATTGAATTCCAAGGGACAGGAAAAGACCCAGAAGAAGACCACATGGGAGATGGGTGGATGAAATTCGAAAGTATGCGGGAGTGACATGGAGGAGACTGGCACAAGACAGACCGTTGTGGAGGAAACTTGGGGAGACCTTCGTCCAGCAGTGGATTGATAATGGTTGACAATGATGATGATGATGATGATATACAGAAAAAAATATATATATACAGAAAATTGGCTCAGGTCATGGGGATAACAATTTATTGTATATATATCTCTATGCTAGATAGACATGCATGATCCTGGACTGCCTTAAGAATATCAAATGTGTTTTATGAAGACAGATACAGATCATTTGGACTAGAAGCTGAACTGAACTGTTACATCTACAATTCATTTATACAAGAGGAATAAATGTTTAGCTCACAAAGATGAAGGTAAAGAACATGTGGGTCATTTCACGTCAAATCAACACAGCACTCAACCTTGACATCTCAGATTTTAACGAAAATTGGCGAGAAGGTACACCTTATATAGTTAAGAAAAAAAAAAAATTCTTGAAATTTTCCTTTGGATTGTTTTAAAAATAAAAAAATTTAAGGTCAAAATTTTGAATCTCTCCACATTTTTGAAAATTTGTAACCATTCAACTTTTAATATCTTGAGATAAAAATGTGTTATCTAGTTTATTCTGGTTACAATAAAAATAATTTTTCAAAAATTTATGTTGAACTTCTTGATATCCTTGACATGCATGTATATGATAAACTTTTTGGAGTGGCAATCTAACAATTTCTAAGGTCACAAAGAAATTTTGTTTTCAATAATTTAAGTTTCAGAGTGTACCACATCTTTATTCCTCCCTCTGTTCTTAAGAAAAAATTACAACACATGGATTAAAGTTTATTATGTAACATTTGAGTGGGGAGTCAACGTTTACTGATATAAGATCCCTTTCTTTTAAAATGCCTTATTTCTTTAATGGTTAAATAATATTTCTTATTTTTGCTTTATTTAGAGCAAAAAAAAAAAAAAAAAAAAAAACTATGCTTCAGCTAATGTGACAGTGGTCTTTCCTTCCAAAAGCCAATCAGATTCGTCCTTAGTGTAAAGTTACAGTTTGGATTTAAAAACCATAAACTTAGAGCTGTTCAGAGGCATATTTAGAGAGGCCTTGCACCCCCCTTTTTTTTTTTTGGTTAAAATGTGACTTACATTAAAAAAAATGCTTCAATTTATTAAAAATGTGTCAACCTACATTGGAAAAAAGGCTTTAATTTGTTCTTCTATTTTCCACTAACTTTTATTTTGTTCTAGTGGATTTTAAAACTTCCGTGTTTTGCATCGCTCTCCAATTTGCAGGAAGCATACATATTTTGCAAAGCTAAATATCCTACTCTGAAAATTGTATTTTCCAAGTTTTGTGAATTAATGCCTAAAAATTCTGCTCTTGCCAGCACAAGTGGCACTCACATCATCTGTGTAGTACTATTCAATAAAATGTCAAATTAATGCTAATTGGATACAAAATGGAAGAGTTATCTGACACGAGTGATGCAGGTAAAAAATTCTAACATGTAGAGCCTAGACAGTGAATAACATTTGTGAATCACCTTCATCAGCTTGCTATTTAGGTAAATACAAAATTAAAAAGAAAAAAAAAATGCCTAGGAACCCGAAAAATTTGAAAATAATTTTAATGATTTGTTTGGTTCTAATGTAATTGACGACATAACTTGCAAGTCAAGAAATGAATGTCCACAAATTGTTTAACACTTGCATTAACAAACACCATTGGTAATTCTGTAGTGTTTTTTTTTTTTTCGTGTTTTTTTAACATAATAAAATACGGCCATAGCATGTAACAGTTAATAAGTACAAAAACTTTCAAACAAAACTTTTTGTTTCTTTGAAAAAAATATTGTTAACCTAAGATGCTCATTTATAGCTAAAGAGCAGGCAGCTTTTTTATAATGAACCAAACACAAATTTGCAAGCTGGTGAATTTTTGGTAATATGTGATTTTTCTAAGAATTATACATTTCTGTTGCAAAATTCTGTTCAAGGATTCCATTGGAATAATTTTCAGGCCACAATTTCCCCATTTGTTGCATAATTAAAAAAATCAAAAAATCAGGGAAACTGAATGCACTAATTATGGCATAATTTTGAAGATATTGCAACACAATGCAGTAGCAGTTCACCTTTTTCAGCATTGCTTGCATATCTCAATAAAACTTTTAAGAAAGACAAACATTTTTATCATTCAGATTGATAAGCAACACTATTATAAGAACAGAAAAAAATAAGATCAATTTCTGTTAAAATTCATGAATTTTGGAACAGTTAATCAGTGGCACTTTTATGCAACATCCCATGGTAATGATGCTTGTGATGGGGTGTTGGTGGCAATTTTAAGTCTCCAGCTAAAGCAAGTTTAAGAAGGCCATATAATAATGCAGATTGTGACACCCTATCAATTACATAGCTGGACAACCAAAAACATGCTAGCCTGTGTTTTTGAATACCTCAGTGTAAGCCAGTATAAAGCTGAAAAAAAAGCTATTACAGCCACATTTTGAAACATCAAGAACAATACCCAACACTCACAAACTTCGCTGTTTTATCCCAGTGGACAAAATCAGAATATGAATTCATTCAAATTCTAGTCAGCAAAATAAAATGTTACTTCTGATAAATGTGAGATAACACCTGCAGATATATCTGTCTTTATGATGTGATTCTATGCAGAACACTGTTATTCCTCCAGTTGCTCTCCTGACATAAGGCAAAAAGTAGATAAAAAGAGAGCAACTGGAGGAATTTACAAAATCTCGCAAGAAGATAATGAAAAACTCAAGAACACTTCCAGTGCAAGAAATTTTAAAATTTTGCCAGCACAGTTGAAATGACAGAGAAAGCTTATGCTGATTATGACATTTACACTACAGTGTAATTGTTTCCCAGTTTGGAGTGAGAAGTCTAACTGCAAAATAGCAAAACATCACAAGAAAACATTTTCATGTGCTGCAGCACTTAATGCAAACTTTGCTCTTTATGGCTACCATATAAAATTGTCATCACTGAACAAGATAAATTTTTGAAGATTTTAAAATTAGATATCAGTGCCAAGTGAAAATGCATTATGCCAACTCTTTTCAGCAAATAACATGTACCCTTGTTTAAAAAGCTGAACTGCTAAGATATTAATGTGAAAGTTTTCATATTTTTATAAACATTACATAAAATGATTTATGAACAAGAGTAACCCATACCAAACATAGTGCATATGTGTTCCTTTTTATCCTACTGGTTGGCTAGATTATAGAGCTTCTCTATTGATCATTGGAACTTAGACATTTTAGTCACATGGTAAATTTACCAAGCACATAAATTAAACAAATCCTTGTAACTTTTGATGCTCTTCAATTGCTGCCCTCAAATTTATAACATATTATCACCATGTCATGTAATTTCACATCTTTTTTTTTTTAAATCAGTCACTTTTTGAGAAATTCAATGTAAATTTTTCCATTGTCTGACCTTGAAATTAAATTTTTTTAAATTATGCATTAAGCAATATATAATTTTAAAAGCCAGTGAAAAGAGGTTTCAAAAAACCTAAACCCCATCACTCTGATGTAAAGAACTAGAGTTATAAGTACTTTTATGACATACAAAACACTGAAATTTTTTTGTTTTTTTTTATTGGAGGCTTAATGACCACCACGAGCAACTCAATGGGCTATAAGTAGTCGCCCGTCCCTAATTTAGGGTCACTGGTTCCAAGGAAGGGAGAGAGCCAGTGCCGTAAGACAAACACAACATCCATGCCTCACCCGGATTCGAACCCAGACCCCTTCCGGACGCATGATCATAAGCCATCATCGCTTAGACCACTGCGACACCAGGGCGTCCTCTGAAATTTAGCAAATTTCTCAAATTTTATGTCCTCTTATCTCAGGAAATTTAAAAGCTATTGTGCTAAAAATTGACACACATTAATTTCTTGTGTGTGTCAACAAACCTATAAAATTTCGTTAAAATCCAGAGGGGTTAGGTTGAAAATGCTATTTTTGTGTGTTGAATTGACATGAATTTTTTGTAAATTTTAGCTTCATTATATTTTATCCTAAGTCATAAGATCTCACCATAAACTCAGTAATTTCAAGGAAATGCTTTTTGGCACTCTACATTTAATATATCACATTTTTTCATGCTAAGATAAGAATATATAAATCTGAGATACAAGACTTAGATTGAAGTCTGTCTTTCTACATCATGGCAAAACAGATTCAGATAAGTACATAAATATGTTAAGTACACAAATAATAGAGCTTCTTGTTCACTTTCAAAAAACATATAAAAAGTAGGAACTTTCAATATTGAGGGGGAAAAATGAATAAATGTACCTAATAATATTTAAGTATGAGATACATACTTGTTTTCAGAAGCCACAGTATCAGAAATACACTTACACTGTTCTATGAAAAAGCAAAATTACAAGAAATGTAACTTTAGAGATACTGCTTACATGGGAAAACTGCACTGAAGTCACATTAAAGCAACATAATCTACATACAGTATCTGAAAACAAAGTTACATTATTAAATTACAACCATATGAAGGAAAGCTCACTTATAATTTGATTCAAAACTTCACCTTATAGTTAACATTCTTAAATTTGGTGAAAACTGGAAGAAACCATACAGAAACTCTACAACACATCAATAATTCACACAGAAATAACAACATAAATTTTATTCCATAGCATTTGGCTGTTTCTATGTATCTACAGATGTTTCATGTCCCTAGATGACTAACGGATCACATTATCAATGCTGGACCGATCTGAATTGTCCTAGGTTTCTGAATGTTATCTATTTCAAATTGCCAGATTCATACAAAACTTGTTTGCTGCCATTCTCACAATCCAAAAAATTAAAGGTGTGAAGGGTTTTCTGAGATTTTGTCCCTGTTAGGGATTGATCCATCTGTTGAAAATGTAGCTGATAGATTTTGTTGGTTGGTTAATTGCTTCCTTTTTTAAGATGCAAAAGCTTTTCCTTAATGAGTCTTTTATTTAAGTTTTTTTTTTTTTTTTTCAATCCAGCACTTGTACATTTATCCCATTTGGAATAATGTACTGTTTTGATCCTTCTTCAGTTGCTGCAAGATGTTCACAAAATCTTTGCTTCTGTTGGCTTGATTAATTTTAAGTGTTGAAGTAGATGCCAACTTATCAGAAGAATCATTGTTTGCATTTTCCTATCATTGGAGCAGGGAAACAAATAAATAAGTAGTTAAACAAATTGAATGTAATGACACATGGTTTCATCCATACATATCTTTATTCTTCAGATTGGGGGAGAAAGGGGAAATATCAGTTAATCTGAATAAATAGTATATACTTCCAGTGGGTGATGGCTATTTAGAGTGACTTTCTCTGTGTAATTCCCACCAAAATTTCCTTTATTTCATCCAGTGCAAAAGCATTCCTCCATACCTTGTGTCAGAGCAAAATCCTTTGTCATTCCCCCTTAAATCTCCAACAAGTCTTTTTGTTTATGACTACTCCATCAAATTCCCTTTCACTATCTGTCCTCGAGGAAAATGCTCTTGACGTAAGAAGCTGACTGTTAATTGCTTACTGGAATTGTCCCTGGCGGGCACTGGGAGGGGGGAGGCGGAGTGGGGTCCTTTTGTTCATGGGAGGTCCCACGGTCTGTGAAAGAAGGCTTTTCAGGATCTGTTGAGCACCTTATTTTAACTGAGGGTGAATTTCTCTAGCTGCCACTCGTACATAGAATAACAAAATTTCCAATTTAATTATATTTCAAATATTTCCATATAACATCTTTCCCTTCGAACGAGTATGATGCATCCGCTTGCAGGCAGCATAAATCTCTGGGGGGGGGGGGGGATTCCTCTGCTGGAAATTTGCTGGGGCGATTACCTGATATTTTGAAGGAGGGGCGAATATGTGATATTTTGAAGGAGTTTTACCTGCATGCTGAGGTATCCACATATGCTGGGGCTTCAAGCATGCAAACTTGGAATACACATTTTGCGACAATAATGAGTTTGCTGACTTTTTTTTTTTTTTTTTATTATAACATGGTGCGACATTAGGTTCTGCAGATTAAAATACGACATATAATGGAATTATGTAAAATACTAAGCTAGGTTACTTCTATAATATAGTATTACATATGCAAAATTAAATTACTCGATGAATAGTAGGCAATCGATAAATATGCATAAACTTTTTTGCTGCATTTCATTTCATACGTGCCTATTATTTTCACATTTCACTGAAATCCTGACAAACATTTCCCTGTATTACTAAATTTCTTACTTTTCATTATCATGCTGCATTATTTGATTTTTTACAATTCATACATTACGCTGTATTTTTTTCATAAAATAAAGGACTCAACCTCTATAGCCATTAAAATACATGGGCCTCACAGTGATTGCAATAATACTTTACACCTATTCTTATATTTTCAAGTAAAGTAGAAATTGCTATACCTACGCTATTAAGTTACATAAAATTTTAAAGAAAAGATGTTAAGCCATATGCTTTCCTTTTCATAGTTGCATTTCAAAATCTGAAGCTATCAATAGAATAAATTAATTAGGTTGTGAATTTAAATTCTACTGAAATATTGTGACGTTCACATATGGTGTGAGGTAGAAGTTCTTAGTGTATCAATGGAATACACAAATTTTGATTTTTGAAAAAGGTAAAATGTGAGTTATCAAGTTCTGTGCAGAATTTAAACATATCTACGGTTTGCTTTGCATAATGCTTTTCTGTTTAAATTCACATTAAAAAGGTGAAGCATAAAAAATAAAAGTTTTGCATGTGTCGATGAAATTGTATCACAAAATTTAAGTGTTTATTTTGAGTTTCCATTTAAGGTGATGGCTTGGTTAATTTTAAGTGTTGAAGTGGATGCCAACTTATCAAAAGAATTGTTGTTGTTTGCAGGTTTCCATCATCGGGGTAGGGAAGCAAATAAATAAGTAGTTAAACAAGTTTAATGTAATGACAGATGGTTTCGTCCGTACATAATTTTTTTCTTCAGATTGGGGGAGAAAGGGGAAATATCAGTTAGTCTGAATAAATAGTATATACTTCCAGCGGAAGATGGTTATTTCGGGTGGCTTTTTCTATGCAATTCCCACCAAAATTTCCTTTACTTCAACCAGTGCAAAAGTGTTCTTCCCTGCCTTGTATGCGAGCAAAATCCTTCGTCTTTCCCCCGTAAATTCCCAACAAGACTTTTTGTTTATGACTACTCCATCCAATTCCCTTTCACTATCTGTCCCCAAGGAAGATGCTCTTGATGTAAGAAGTTGACTGTTAATTGCTTACTTGGATTGTTCCTGGCAGGCACTGGGGAGACGAAGGTGGAGTGGGGTCTTTTTGTTTGTGGAAGGTCCCACAGTCCATGAAAGAAGGTTTCTCGGGATCTGTTGAGTGCCTTATTTTAACTGAGGGTGAATTTCTCTAGCTGCCATTCGCACACAGAATAACAAAAGTTACAATTTAATTATATTTTAAATATTTCCATATAACATTTCACAACTCTTGAAGTCTGTCCAATATACTAATTACAGTTTCAGGGAATGCTTTGAATGACATCTTTTCTTATATCTGTCTTTTTTTATGAATGACTCCAAGGTTAGCCAATTTTGAGATCTTGTTGATGGCTGAAGATGCAGTTCTGGTTTGAGTGGGTTTCAAAGTTCTGTTGATACTACTGTTGAGTCTCTCATAATTCTCTAATTTGATGTATTTAGTAGTGGCTTTATCCCAGACCTTCTGACCCTTTTTGTACTTGATGCAATGTTTCCAAAATTATTTTCTTTGCATAGTTGTTGTCTATCAATCTTTTAGCCATGTTGGCCATTGTTTTATGCTGAAAGTCCTGTGAAGAAAGTTGTTGAGATCTTCTAATAAGATTTCTTGCAGTGTTGATTTTTATTGATCTTGAAGACCTGCCAATTGTTACGATAAATCATGCTGCAGTTTTTTTATTGTATTTAGTACAATAAATCATGCTGCAGTACACTAATACGATTTTGCAGCCAAAAATACGATTTTTTTTTAATAGTCATGTTTTCCCCTATTTTTTCACTTTCCAGACAGAAGCCTTGTAGCAGAATCCAGGTGACGAGCGACGTACGTCGCAGATTTATTTTGGTCCTGCAGACAAAAACTACATCCCCAGAACACTATTAAGCCATCTTAGGCGGAGCGAGGATTTCTCCTATATCATAGATGCAAGTTTTCCACCTTTCAAAATTTCAGAAAACGGAAGTAAGGCGTAGTGAGTATTTTTTCCGCAATCGTAATTTTTTTATCCCCGTAACAGAATCGCAACGCCGGTCAACATGCATCGCAGATTTATTTTGTACTCATCCCCATAGAAGAATCGCGGCGATGTACATCACACGTTTATTTTCTACTCATCCCCGTAGAAGAATCGTGGAGACGGCCGATGTACATCGTAGGTTTTTTTTGTACTCATGCCCGTAGCAGAACCGCGGTGACAGGAGACGTACACCATAGGTTTATTTTGTACTCATCTCCATAGCAGAATCGCAGCGACGGGAGACGTACACCATAGGTTTATTTTGTACTCATCCCCGTAGAAGAATCGTGGAGAAGTACATCGCAGGTTTATTTTTTACTCATCCCCGTAGAAGAAACGCAGAGACGTACATCGCAGGTTTATTTTGTACTCATCCCCGTAGCAGAATCGCGGTGACGGGAGACGCACTCCATAGGTTTATTTTGTACTCATCCCCAAAGCAGAATCGCGGCAACGGGAGACATACACCGTAGGTTTATTTTGTATTCATCCCCGTAGCAGAATTGTGGCGATGACCGACGTACATCGCAGATTTATTTTTTACCCTCCTCCGTAGAAGAATCGTGGCGACGGCCGACGTATATCGCAGATCCCTTTTCTACTAATCATCGTAGCAGAATTGCGGCGACGGCTGATGCACATCGCAGGTTTATTTTGGTCCTACACACAAAATCGACATCCCCAGAACCCGATTAAACCATCTTGCAGACCTCCTAAGATGCAAGTTTTCCACCTCTCAAAATTTCCGAAAACGAAAGTTAGGCGGATTGAGGATTTCTCCCGTAATCGTAAATTTTTTTCTAATAATTAACAACATAAAAGTGTTTGCTGATCAGATTTAATTAGTTTCTCAATAAAATTTTAATGTAGGGAAAAAATCTCTACATTCTCATCATCAAGAATTTATATAGCTGAAATAGGCTTCAAAAATTATCGGCAAGCGCCGTGTTACGTTTTTGGTTCTGAGAGGTTGGCAGGTCTGATCTTGTATATGATTAATAATAGTTTAGGACAATGTTGGACTTTCCTTTTTAAAACTATGTTCAAACTTAAACTGAGTTTTTTTCCTGTGAGTTTTTACATCAAGGAATTGTACGGTTCTCTCTCTTCTTCTAATTCTAACTTGATGTTGTAATTTAAATTATTGAAGTGATTAAAAATTTGTTCTGCTGTACATTGAAACAGTTTAGATACATTGAAATTGCTTAAATAAAAAATACCAAGAATGTCATCAACATATATAGCATATAATTGCAATTGCAGTATGTTTCAATGCCTCTTCATAAGCAGCCACATAAATCTAGGAAAATCACAGAACCAATTGATAATCCCTACTCTGTAAAGTTTCCTTCCTATGGCTTCTGGATAATATGGAACAGAAAAAGTTGAGATACAATGCAGTAATGTTATACTTTGTAGTGTATGAACATGCTACCCCCCCCCCCCCCCCCAAGAAAGAATTTATTTTGGTAAATAAACTTCAAATCAGTTTAGCATTGATAACATGACCCGATGGTCATCTAGGGACACAAAACATCTGTAGATACATTAAAACAGCACAGAGGTATGGAATAATTATATCATTTCTGTGTGAGTTACTTATTTGTCTACTCTAATTAAGTCAAGCCTTTTTTTTTTTTTTATACTTCACATCCAAAAGCATGAATGCATAATACTCTCTATTTGCAGCATAAAGCCCATACATCTGAGAATCCACTTGTTTTAGTAAAACAAATTATTTTAAATTTGCATGATTCCAGACATTTTTACTGAGTTTAGCTTTAATTCAGCACATTTTTTCATTCTAAATGTTACTGCAAAAACTACATCTCCCGCAAGTGCATGTCTGCCCATAGACTAAAGTCATGATGTTTTGAATAAGGTGACCATTCAATATATGAATAAATCCAAGTGACATGGTAAATCTCATTCTATACTACAACCTTCTAGACTGTAGAACAAAATGTCTTCTATAATTTACAGCTCTCCTGATAATTTTCAAAAGAGGCAACAAAAATAATTTGAATAAACGTATGATAACCAACACAATTAGGTATGAAAAATAAACTAAAAATACAAATAAAATTACCCCAAGCAAAAGGGCAAAATTGCCAAAATTTGTACCAATATATGAATAGTCAATAAGTGATGTTAAACAACATCTGATTTGTAAGAAGAAATATGGTAATATGCTTTCAAAAAGGCAGCTAATAGCATCATGACTTCCTAAGTTAAGATAAAGAAGTAATTCCCATACAAAGTCATCAAAATTTTTAATGAACAATGTGCAATTAGCAAGTGTTTTCAGTAATGTCCTAAGCACAGCCCATTCGTGCATTCCCTGATGAAGAATCATAGTTCCATTCCACACATTTTCTATAAGAAGTGTACAAAAATTCCACAAAGACCTTAAGGACTTATCTACTCCAGTACAGTGACAAAGAAAAACCTTACTAATTAAGCTAGGCACAAACTGGTAGGAATTTAGTATAAATGAACCAAGCTCAACAGCACATTTACTGGTGCAGAACACAACAACTATCACAAAAGCTTTATCACGATTCATGGCTTAGTCCACTTAACAACAAACATTTCAAACACATAAAAGTCTTTAACAAAACAGCAAGATATAAAAATCAACAATAACGGAAACTTATAATAAAATGTGAATTTGTGAGCTATATGTTCTCAAATACTAATACATATTTTGAAGATATGAGGAGCACAGAAAAATTATAATGGCTAACACTTCTCTTAAAAGACTGAAGGTGACATACAGTTAAAAATCCACATGTCCAAATTATTTCTATTAGTCCAACCACAACATCAAACAAGGGATCGTTATCTGATTAAACAGAACTTTCTTTATAAAACCTACATTCACTATGCATACAGCAAACTACTAATGGCTCCTGTTACACAAATATAGCAAAATAATTATTATTCAGTAGGCACAGTAAACTGTTTAGTAATCTGTAGTCAGAATGTTAAAAGACACAAAGTGACACAATCCAATCTTCAACATGATCTACATGGAAAGAAAAACATTTTTGATAAAACATGTAGGGAAGCAGATGGATCAGTTAATAATAGTTTTTGTACATGATTTTCACTTTACAAATGCAAGTACCTCAACTCACTGAGAGATTAGTTATGACAGATTTTGAAGTTTTCTTGCTCTAAAAAGGTGTTCAGAAATTAATGGCTCGATGTTTGTATCTTTACTCCTAGACATGGTATCAAAATGTAACAAAGAGAAAAATATAGCTCAGAATGGGTGGGTTTTTTTCTTTTTTTTTTCTTTTTTGGTTTTTATATATGTAACATTTTTTATTTACATAGTCTCCCTCTTGTTTGATACAATGTTGCCATTGCCAAACAAGGTTTTCCAACTTGTCTCTGTAAAACTCCTTAAGCTGTTCTCCAAACCATTTTCTTGCAGCAGCTTGAACTTCACACCACTTGTTTCAAGTGGTGGAAGAAATTCAAGTTGCTTGGACTTCTTCCTACAGCCCAGATTTGTCACACAATGCCAAATCTGAGTTGTAGGGAAAGCATGGAATAATTTTAAATCTAAGGTCCTCATTAAATATTAGTCAGTTCCCCAAATGCAATTTAAACATAAATTTGGCAAAATGCGATTTAAACATAATTTGGCAAATCAGAAATAAAATAGGCTAAATTTCTGCTAAAAACTTTTGTCTTCAAGCCAGTGGAGATATACAATGATACAAAGAAAAAAAAGTTCACTTGTCAAAGTTTATTAAAATCTTATGTTTCATAAACAACTCAAGCCATTAGAGAAGCCTTATGAGTCACTGACTGCTGGAGACAGTGACTAAAGACAGCTGCCACTGGCTGGATGACAATTTGTATTTGAAACAAGATTCAGTGTGTACCTCTCACAAAAATACCTTAAACAGCTTTTCTTTTCACTTCCTGCCTTCCCCTTCCTCAAATGCTTTCACTCTTTCACATGATGATACTAACCTCATTTGTAACAATCATAACTCTTTACAAGAAGAATAACAAAACATTATTAGTATTGGCTATGCACATGTAGCTTTTCTCCCTTCCTTAACCCATAGGTTGATAAGTAACTTTGAATCTAGTAAAATGGCCACTACTCTAGTCTCTGAGATGCACCATCTCCACATTTTTTCAGGTGTCATCCTGTTTCCCTCATAAATGAGTGGTAGGCAATGCACGTAACTAACAAACAAATTAAGAAGAAGGTAGTGCAGAACATGCTAAGTTACATATAAAAGTTTAATGCAAATATATTTCAGCCATTATTATGGCCTTCATCAGTGCAACTACGTTTGGTTTATGTTGCCAGATTGGAAAGGTAAGTTTTGTAATGGTAACTTCAGGTGACGTGATGCAATGAGGGATTTCCAGATGTAAGGAACAAAAATAGGGTGCTCAGAGTTGCAATTTTTGGAAAATAAAATTTCCAAACTTTCTCTAAACCTCAGAGCATACCAATTTTGGAAGGGAGCCAACTTTTTAGTATCAGAGCAAAGTGGAATGGCGGAAGTGTCAGCCATGGTAAGAAGAGATAAGGCAGATGAAGGTTTTCCAAATTTCACATCAGATTTGTTTTCCTGAAGTCTTGAAAGAATTTTACGGAATGGACTTCCTATGTACACGGTTAATCAACGTTAGTCTTGATCAGAATTTTATACACTCCAGGCGAAGAAAGCGGAGGTCTTGGGTATCTGTCATTACAGAGTATAACAGAAATTGAAGGTGAAGAACGAATGGCAAGTCTATATCCTTCTCTTTTGAAGATACTGATGAGTTTGTAGGCAGCGGGTTCGTGGTAAGGGATCGAGCCAGCAAATGTTAGTTCCTTTTTTGGTGAAACAGGTTGAAGAGCAACAACTGTTTGTTTCTTAGCATTTTGAATTAATTTAGAAACAAGGAGAGGGGAAAGCCATGTAAAAACATGGTTTTCCCCTCTCTAAGCCATGTTCCTCTCCTGGTTTCTAAATTAATTCAAAATGCTAAGAAAAAACAGTTGTTGCTCTTCAACCTGTTTCACCAATAAAGGAACTAACATTTGCTGGCTCAATCCCTTACCACGAACCTTCTGCCTACAAACTCATCAGTATCTACAAAAGAGAAGGATATAGACTTTCCATTCGTTCTTCACCTTCAATTTCTGTTATACTCCGTAATGACAGAGACCCAAGACCTCCGCTTTCTTCGCCTGGAGTGTATAAAATTCCGATCAAGACTAAAGTTGGATTAACCTCATACATAGGAAGTTCATTCCGTAAAATTCTTTCAAGACTTCAGGAACACAAATCTGATGTGAAATTTGAAAAACCTTCATCTGCCTTATCTCTTCTTACACCATGGCTGACACTTCCGCTATTCCACTTTGGTCCGATACTAAAAAGTTGGCTCCCTTCCAAAATCGGTATGCTCTGAGGTTTAGAGAAAGTTTGGAAATTTTATTTTCCAAAAATTGCAACTCTGAGCTCCCCATTTCCGTTCCTTACATCTGGAAATCCCTCATTGCATCACGTCACCCAAAATTACCATTACAAAACTTACCTTTCCAATCTGGCAACGTAAACCAATCGTAGTCGCACTGATGAAGGCCATAGTAATGGCTGAAATATATTTGCATTAAACTTTTATACGTAACTTAGCGTGTTCTACACTACCTTTTTCTTAATCTGTTTCCCTCTTCTTACTCTTAAAGTTTTGCAAAATCTTTAAATTCTCTGGATACTTGCTAGAAGTCAAACCACCTCCCTAACTTCTCAAACTGATTCTTAATGATAGGGACCCAATGAAACCATTTGATTCAACAGTTGTTTCTTCCATATCAGTCAACATCTCACAAGGCTTAACTTTTTACATTGGAAGCACTTACCATAGAATTAATTGGTGTGTGACTAAACGTGTTCCTGATGTCAAGAAATTAACTTCCTACACATTGTTACCTTTGTTGATGTTAAGTGATATGTCTACAGTTCCTGATTGGCAAAACACAAAAACATATCGCCCCTTTCATGAATCTTCAATCCCTCAGGTTTTGCAAAAGTTTAGAATTTTACCTTTGCATTAATCCTTGCAATTCAGACTCGTATCATATCCCCATTATTTGGAAATATCTTCTCAAATCTGGCAACAACTGGTTTAATACATGTTTTACCACTATGTCATCTTCAATCACTGTAAGGCTGACAAAGGTAGAAGTTACTACCAAAACATTCCTGCATTAAATGTTTGCCACGTAACTGTTATGCCTTGATTTCTGATACGTGATTTAGAATTCCTTTCACTTTTTATCTGTTTCTTGCTACATGTTTCTGCCACCTTGTTTTTATGGACATTTTAAAGCTAATTGATAAAAAATATGACTAATGATTTTTTTAATTTGGTGACAACTTGGATAACACACCGATTTTATTCATATGGTCCCCTAGATTGGAAGCTTTCCAACATCACTAAAATGGCAGCACTGGTGTGGAGTCTGACATTATCATATTGAAGAAGCATGGGACTTTTACCCTGATGAATGCAACTAATTCTTTATTTCATCCTCTATAGCATGTCTGTATGTGTGTTCTGGTACCCTTTTATGCCTGTAGTCCCAAAAAACATCGAGAATGTATTTCCTGCAGAAGGTACCATCTTTATTTATTTTTCTTTCTGGGAGAAGAGGGGTGACAATATTCAAATGCTTGGTTTTTCATTTCTGGGTCATAGTGATGTATCCATCTCTCATTACCCATGTAAATGCTATTCAGAAAATCATAAACTTCTCTTTCATAGCAAAAGAATAATTGTTGACATACCTCCTCTCCTTTCCTCATTTTTGATGTAAGCTGGCATAGCATCCGTAGAGCACACACTTTCTTGTAACCCAGATCTACAATAATTTCATTGACTTCAATAATATTCGGGCCTTATAGAGCAATAAATATTTGTAAAAACATGCTAAAGGGTGATTCATATAAAACTAACATATTTTATTATCAATTTATGTGAACAAGAATAAAGCTAGCAGCACGTTATGCCATCTGAAATGTAGCATATCTATGGGAGTTTGCATTACATAACATTTACCTTTACATCAAATGTTGAAAATGTCCACTCCCCTCCTGAAGGTAAATCTGGACACATCGTTCCATGTTCCTAGCTGTTTGTGGGAGCATCGTCTTGTCAATACCGTTGATTTCGTTTGTAATGTTCTCCTTCAGTTTGTCTAATGTCTGAGGGTGTATAGAGTACTCTTTTCTTAAGGAAACCCTACAGAAAGAAATCTGGTGGTGTCAAATCTGGTGATTTTGGTGGCCACAAGTTATGGGAAATTATCTGGTGCTCAAAGAAACTATGGATCAGTGCCATCCTGTTGAAAATAGCCTTGACACAGCTCTATGTCATCCAATTGTTCAACAAAGTCCATGAACATTTGTTGGTATTCTGCAGTGTGGATAGTCCCATTGATAAAAATGGGACCCACGATTTTTCAGCAGATATTGCGCACCAAACTGACTTTTTGTGGGTGCATAGGCACTTCCCGAAGGGCGTGTGGGTGTTCTGCGGCCCAAATGCATGTGTTCTGTGAATTGACATAGCCACATAAGTGGAGCTATGCCTTGTTCATGAACCACAAGATGGGTAATATGCCAGGATTTTGAGCAATGAAGTCCTGAAACCAGCAACAATAGTGCACTCATTTCCCCCTTATCTGGCTCCAGCAACTCATGAACAGCCATCAACCTATACGGCTTTAGCCTTGCTTTCTTAGCAGCTCTTTAACACATGGAGTATGAGTACCCGGTCTCCTGCGACTTCCGGGTGACCGCTGCAGTTGTGCCTCAATGTCTGCAGCAATCGTTAGCAGTGCAGATGAACTATGTTTGCCAGTTTTTCTCACAAGAGATCCTGTTGTTTCCAACTTGTGTACAAGTGCCAGTATAGAGTTCCTTTGGGGAGGTTTGCTTTAACCAAATTCTCTTGCGTATGCCCATTGCGTGCCTGTGATCGAGTTTGTAATCCAGTACGTTTTCATGAAAAATACCCGTTGCTGTAACGTGTACTGCATCTTCACAGTAACTGAGGAAATCTGCAGCAACAGCTACCACATGCTGCACAGTAGTGCCCTCTCGTGGAATCTCGCAGATGGCCTGTGTCGCTTGACACTAACATGGGCCATTACAATTTATTCCTGCTGAAATAAAATGAACATGAAATGTATTAGTTCTGTGAATCACCCTGTATAATTATAATTCAAAATTCATAAGTTAGCATTAAAAACTGTATTTCCCTACAAATGGCAAATGTTTGCTAATGCAATTCTTTAACTGTATAATTTAGCTCATTTGTTAAAAACTTTATATTAATTATTCATTGTGGAATAACTCTTTTACGGGTCTTATAGAGGTTATTTTTCTTCAAAGTTGGTTGTCAAATTTTTGAACTAAAGCCTAGTTCGTCATCAGGACTATGTCACTGGAGTAGTTGCTGCCACTCAATTGGAAGAGTCCATCCGCAATTATCGTTAATTGTGGTACTTCTTCTTCTTGCTATTTCGATCCCTTCTTCTAGTTTCCTCTTTACTAAGTTTGACTGGTGGGCGATTATTTTCACTGAGTCCCAATTTATGGAGTGTCCACTTGCTTGTATATGTCTGTCTAGCCCTGTTTTGTTCCCAATGTTCCTAATAGCTGCTTGGTGTTCTTTCATTCGGACCTTAATACTTCTCCTTGTTTCTCCTATATAGCTGAGTCCGCAGTTACAGTCGATGCAGTAAATTACTCCTTCCTGCAATTGGATGTCCAATTCTTTCTGCTTTAAAGCTGGCAGGAATTTCTTTATTTTGTTATTAAGATCTGGAGCTAGCCTGATATTATATTTTGCTCCGATCCTTTTCAGTTTCTCGAAAAGTCCCTTGTGGTACGTAATTTTGCTGGTGAATTTGAAGTTGGTTTTCTCCTGCTTCTTTTTTGGCACTTGTTTAAATATTTTTTCAACATATGGGGAGGGGTAATTGTTTTCTGCCAATATTTCCTTTAATTCTTCTTTGTGAAGATCTTTCTGAGTAGCTGAAGAGACCAGGATTTCAATCTTTTCCAAAAATTGTCTCGCCATATTCGATTTAATATAATCCACCCTGATTATATTAAATCGAATACGGCGAGACAATTTTTGGAAAAGATTGAAATCCTGGTCTCTTCAGCTACTCAGAAAGATCTTCACAAAGAAGAATTAAAGGAAATATTGGCAGAAAACAATTACCCCTCCCCATATGTTGAAAAATATTTAAACAAGTGCCAAAAAGAAGCAGGAAAACCAACTTCAAATTCACCAGCAAAATTACGTACCACAAGGGACTTTTCGAGAAACTGAAAAGGATCGGAGCAAAATATAATATCAGGCTAGCTCCAGATCTTAATAACAAAATAAAGAAATTCCTGCCAGCTTTAAAGCAGAAAGAATTGGACATCCAATTGCAGGAAGGAGTAATTTACTGCATCGACTGTAACTGCGGACTCAGCTATATAGGAGAAACAGGGAGAAGTATTAAGGTCCGAATGAAAGAACACCAAGCAGCTATTAGGAACATTGGGAACAAAACAGGGCTAGACAGACATATACAAGCAAGTGGACACTCCATAAATTGGGACTCAGTGAAAATAATCGCCCACCAGTCAAACTTAGTAAAGAGGAAACTAGAAGAAGGGATCGAAATAGCAAGAAGAAGAAGTACCACAATTAACGATAATTGCGGATGGACTCTTCCAATTGAGTGGCAGCAACTACTCCAGTGACATAGTCCTGATGACGAACTAGGCTTTAGTTCGAAAATTTGACAACCAACTTTGAAGAAAAATAACCTCTATAAGACCCGTAAAAGAGTTATTCCACAATCACTATGAATAGAGGTGCCATAAATGCATTTACAACTAAAATTAATTATTCATTTAAAAATGCATTTAAAACAGCTTTTACAAGCTATGAGTTAAAACCCCATTTATGTACAACTGCAGTTTGAAGTATACAAAAGACACACCACATGTAGTTGCAAAGTCATTTCAATACATGTAGTTTCAATCTACATAAGAATTAAATAAGTTTATTATAGTGTAGTTTCAGTCAATATAAGGTTAAATAATAGTTAAACAGTAGATTGAAACTCTACTGAAATAATACTTTGCAATCACATGGTTTTGTATAGTTCAATACCAAAGTTGTACATAACTAGGCTTTAACTCATAGCTTTTAAAAACTGTTTCAGATGTTTTTAAATTAATGGTTAATTTAAAGCTGTTAATAAATGAACAAAATTATAAGGCCTGGAGACTGTCGGTGATAAATGCTTGCTTAGCAAATGTTCACCTTCTGTCGGGAATAAGGTAAATTTTCAAAGCTAACTTGTGAATTTTGAATCTCATTGATGCTACTGACATAACTTTTCTACTATGGTGCTAATTTCATTATTCTCTTGAATAATTTTGCTGATTTTTTTTTTGCCTTTGTTCAATTCCTGAGTAGAAATAACAGTATTCCAAAACTATGGCTGGTCATTTAGGTCCAAATTTTCACCACTATTCCATGACATTCTCACTCAATAATACACAGTACTTATGCACATAGTATATTCAACATAAAAGGCCAATATTCATCAGTGAATCCCAACTAGGTTATCATTTTCTTGCATTACAAAATTGATAGTTGTTCACTGTTTCATAAAACTCAACACAGTTGAAAAGGAGACACCTGTTTTTACAGGAATACAATGTAAACCACTATGTTTACAAAGACATACCTCACTACAAACTTAAGCTCATGGAACAAATAAGTTGGAAAATACTCTGCTTCAAGGTCTCTAGGTCTCTCTTGCATTAGATACCTACGTGTAAGCATTATTTTCTGAACACCCCTCATATTTGTGCAAACAGCTGTATGAAAGTAAAGAGAAAAGTGTATGTGAAAAACATTTATATACACTCAGCAGTGTTATGTTAGTGCCATGAATAGCATATATAATTAATTACATGATAAAAAACAGTGATTCACCAGCACCTGGATATAAGTACTTCTGTCCAAGTACACCTACACTTAAAAGTACATGTGAAACTCAATACGACTCACTGAAATGGAAGACTCTACTATGCATAGTCAGCCAAGCACATTTTTATGTGTATTTTTCCTTATTTTTTTCCCAAATACCTGTGCAAACACACCATATCTTATTTTCTTTCACATTTTTCTGATCACATTGAATGCTACGAATCCCAACATCGGCTACACTCTGTTAATATATTTATATTGCACTGTTATTCCATCTCTTGCCAAAGATATTGAACTATACCAGGTGTTACACTGGGTAGTGACAAAAGAAAGATACAATAAAGTTAACTTACTTTATTGGAAGAGGAAAAACACATTTACAGAAGTAAGAGTAGGCAAAAGGTAATAAATGGATGACATGTTCCACATGATGACCATCCGCTGTCACGACGTGGTGAATACATGTTTCGAAGTGCTGCAATACCGACGAGATCCACGCAATTTCCTGTTGGATGGCACGTCGGAGGTCAGGCAGTATTCGTGGGTTATCCTGGTACACCCGATCTTTCAGATAGCCCCACAAAAAGAAGTCTAGCGGTGTAAGAAAGTTGCTGTATGGAAGTCAAGAGAGATCGGCTGAAAAACGTTGGGGTAATCGTCTGGCGATGACACGCGGGCCATACTGCTGGTGAAGGAAATCAAGAACAGCATTTGTGGAGTGTGGCATTGCTCCGTCCTGTTCAAACGTGCAGGTGTGCATCCAGTTTTTCTGGAATACAGCAGGGAAAAAACGATTCTTCAAAAGGTCACTGTAGGCAGCAGCGGTAACTGTGGACTCCAGGAAAATGGTGCAATGAGGCCCTCACCACTCATTGAACACCAAACGGTTAGCTTCAGCAGATGGAGAGGCTTCACAACACAGACCGCTGGCTTCTCACTTTCCCAGATGCGGTAATTTTGCCAATTTAACACCTAGCCATTCAACCAGAAGTGCGCCTCGTTGCTGAAGACAATCCTCTTCACATCAAATTATGCTCATCAATCAGTGAACACATGTCAATCGCAAACTCATAATGATGCCGGATGGCTGGTGTGCTTGAAGACTGATGTACCTGGATTTTGTAGTGAAACCTGTCCAAATCTGACGTCACAATGTGCTATGCGGACACTGGGCTAACGTCTAGTTGCTGCACATGTCTTCGCGTTGACGTACTGGCTCCTTCGTGCAGGAGTTCTTGTGTAGCTTTGATGTTTTCTGCCGTCCACGCTGTTGTCTTTGTCGCCATGCTTGCCACATCATCTGTGACACTGCCTGCTGGTTCGTTCGAATTTCGTTACCAATTTAGTCAGGTATGCATGGGATGGCTTACGACGATTCTTAACTGCTGTACCCCACTTCGTAACACCTCTGTAAGCTTTCTGCCCTTCGCATTCCAATTTTTCATCAAGAAAACTTTCTTCCATGGTATATCCCTGCATGTCCGAAATCGCATGTCCACCATCCCATTACTTCCTCACGAATGCCTGTTGCCTGCTGATCGACGTCTCGGACTTACAGTGCCAGCTCGTTATTCTTTAACAATTTATTCCACAGGAAAGTTGTCACTACCCAGTAAAACACCCAGTATTTGTGAACCAATAAGCCTAATAGATTCTAGATGACTGCATTTATTAGCCCTGAAGCCAAGGTGAACCTCAACTGAAGGATGTCAAAATTTCTCTGCTGTGATTAAGATTATGCAAAACACATATAAAGTGTGCACAATTAAACTTATTTCATCTTTTCATTTATTTGTGCCCATCACGTCTACACTACACACTAACCTTGTGCCCATCACGTCTACACTACACCCTTCAAGCAGACTGAAAACATGAAAATTACACCATTGCCATAAGTTTTAGATTTTAATTAATGTTTTTAAGAGATTAGCACAGAAAACATCACTAAACTCAACAATATCTCTTGGATGAACTATGTTACAGCAAGGACCTGTGGACTAATAGTATCAGTTACAGACAAAACTATTATCAAAGTGATTATGCATATTATTTTTCATTTTACCTTCCACAGTGTTTGTATTAATTAATTCCATATCTTTTGATCACACCTCATAACTGGTAAATAAATACCATTTTAAAAGCTCTGCTCACATCATCAACCCTGATGAAAATGTTCAATTTTCTGCAAGTCCACTGACTTGCTATCTCTTTCATTTGAGTTGCTAGTAGTATTTAACTAGTTGTAAATGAATTTATGGCACCTCTATTCATAGTGATTGTGGAATAACTTTTTTTCGGGTCTTATAGAGGTTATTTTTCATGAAAACTAGGCTTTAATTCGAAAATTTGACAACCAACTTTCATGAAAAATAACCTCTATAAGACCCCAAAAAAGTTATTCCACAATCACTATGAATAGAGGTGCCATAAATTCATTTACAACTAGGATTAAAACCACATACGGGCTGGATATATGGCGAAACATCAGAAAGATCGAAAGGAGTAAGTGCAAAAGCGACAAATGTAAGTCACAACTATATTTTTTTAGGAAATGTAAGAGAGCTAATTTTGTTCCACCTTCTTTGAGACTCACGAAAAACATCGCAGAGAATCTGTCAAGAAATTTTATTAAAAAATAGAACTAAAAACGGTAAATGGCGCGATTCGTAATAAATTCAAAACTATTGAGCAATGCGAACGAATAGAAGCTAGCTCGTATTTGGACCTCTTCATTAGGTGAAATTCCGGAAGCAGAAAAGAAAAATATTGATAATTGGTTAGCTAAAGCAGTGAGAGATAAAAACAAAAAGTTTAAGGAAAAGTTGAAGATTAAAGAGAATAAGTGGTTGAGTCCAAAGTTAATGTCTACAGCTTCTGACCCACAATTAATACCATCCCCCACTAACAAACATGTCATAGATCTGACGGAAGAAGGAATAGATGGAAACCTGATTAATCTCCTCAATAAGGGAAATAATTACAACCTTTCCTCCGCAACACTTAATAAAAAATGTATGCTGATTGATTTAGAAAGCATATGTAGTAAGGTAGAAAGAGAAGATGAAAATACAGCAGCCACTTTAAGGAAAGAATTCTCAGACTGCATTTCAAAATTTGTAAAAAAAGCCAGTAAAAGTTGCTTACAATTTTAATAGAAATGCCATTACTGACCTTACAAAATTCAAAGCCAATGATAAAGTTGTAGCACTGAAAGCAGATAAAAGCAAAGTTTTGGTATTGGTAGAAAAAGAGAAGTATTACAATAAAATGGAAGCTGAATTGAGCAAGCCTTATTATGAAGAACTCAATGGTAACCCTATAGATCAAACTATCAAAAATCTTAAAAAATTAATCAGCTCTTTAAGAAATAAAAAACAGCTTAATGAGCTCTTCAAAAACTTCTCCAAAATCCAATCAAGAGTTCCACAGATCTATGGTACAATAAAAGTTCACAAAGAAGGACATCCAATAAGACCTATAATAGACACTAGCAATTCGCTACTCCCCAACATTAATTATTATTTGCTTGGTCACCTCAGAGATATTTTCCCTTCTCCTCCCTACCTACTAAAAAATTCCATGCAGCTTAAAGGAAAACTGGACAACTTGCCAGAATTAATTCATCCAGTAATGGCAAGCCTGGATATAGTATCTATGTATACCAACATTAACCTGGACCTCCTACTGGAATTCATTGCTGATTACCTAGCGGAAAAAATAGTATTCCATAATCACAATAGAGAAATACTACTTGGCATATATGAACTGCTCCTATTTTCTTTCACGAATAATTTCTTCCAGTTTGGAAAGAAATATTACAGGCAAACTTCAGGACTTGCAATGGGTTCTCCACTAGCACCTCTGCTAGCAAATTATTATATAAGTAAACTAGAGGCAAAAATCCTTCTACAACCCTCCTTATTTGCTCTCTATGTAAGGTACATGGATGATGTCCTAATTATAGTAGATACTGTGGACCAATCTCTACCCTCTCAGATTCTGGCAGAATGTAACTTACTAGAGAATACCTTGCAGACACCCTGGAACAGGAAAAAGACCATAGCATCAATTTCCTAGATTTAACCTTGACCTCAAGAGAGGGGGAAATATTCACTCAGCTTTTTAGAAAACCCACCAACACAGGGAAGATGTTAGGCTTCTGCTCATTCCACCCTGATTATATTAAATCGAATACGGCGAGACAATTTTTGGAAAAAATTGAAATCCTGGTCTCTTCAGATACTCAAAAAGATCTTCACAAAGAAGAATTAAAGGAAATATTGGCAGAAAACAATTACCCCTCCCCATATGTTGAGAAAATATTTAGACAAGTGCCAAAAAAGAAGCAGGAGAAAACCAACTTCAAATTCCCCAGCAAAATTATGTACCACAAGGGACTTTTCGAGAAACTGAAAAGGATCGGAGCAAAATATAATATCAGGCTAGCTCCAGATCTTAATAACAAAATATAATATCAGGCTAGCTCCAGATCTTAATAACAAAATAAAGAAATTCCTGCCAGCTTTAAAGCAGAAAGAATTGGACATCCAATTGCAAGAAGGAGTAATTTATTGCATTGACTGTAACTGCGGACTCAGCTATATAGGAGAAACAGGGAGAAGTATTAAGGTCCGAATGAAAGAACACCAAGCAGCTATTAGGAACATTAGCAACAAAACAGGGCTAGACAAACATATACAAGCAAGTGGACACTCCATAAATTGGAACTCAGTGAAAATAATCGCCCACCAGTCAAACTTAGTAAAGAGGAAACTAGAAGAAGGGATCGAAATAGCAAGAAGAACCATAATTAACAATAATGCGGTTGGACTCTTCCAACTGAGTGGCAGCAACTACTCCAGTGACGTAGTCCTGATGACAAACTAGGCTTTAGTTCGAAAATTTGACAACCAACTTTCATGAAAAAATAACCTCTATAAGACCCGTAAAAAAGTTATTCCACAAGTATTTAACTAGCCAAATGAAAAAAGTTATTGACCACTGAGCATTTGGAAATGGGGTGACAAGAACAGAGCAAGCAAGTGCCATGACATAAAATAATTTTATACTATGTCATCATATCATTCCAGATGCAAATGCCACCTTCTGGAAATAACTATTGGTTACCATGCCTTTTTAGTGCATTTTTAAGGAAACAGCGATAACAAAAAAAATATATGCCTATGTTATATATCGTGATGTACGGCCATTGGCAGTTATTGACTATGTGAAGTTATGTGCCTGTGACCATGTGCAGTTATTGAGTGATAGTTGGTCGTTTATTGGGAAAATGTCAATCACAGCAAACAAAACATAGACTGGCGGAAAGTGAAAAAAGAACACCAAGAAAGGAATTGGCGGACGATCATGAAATTTACATATGTTAATGGAGTCGAGTTTACGTAGGTGTGATGTTAATTTCGTGACCAACCGGTGAGCGCTTACGCCAAAGCACGGCATAACATGCAAATTATCGTCGGTGGTATTTCAGGAGTACGGCGAAGTGAATGTAATCAGTCGTCGACGTACGGACACGTGTGAAGACCCTGAAGAAGCTGCAATGCCTGGACATGGAAGACGTGTACAATTTCAGCAGTTATCGGACTTTGAGCGAGGTCGTCTAGTCGGACTCTGCGAGGCTGGGAGGTCGTATCGTCGTATTGTGGAGCTAATTGGACGGGAAGTATCGGTGGTGGTACGATGGTGACGTAGATGGTCCAAGAAACATTCCCACACGAGAAGACGTGGAACTGGGAGTTACAGACGGACTGATGAGCGGACCGATAGACGCATAAGAAGAGCGGCGTTGTCAAGCAGAACATCCACTGTGACGCGAATCTGAGCTGCCGTTGCACCTGAGGTGACTGTGCGAACAATCTGCAACCGTCTACTGGATGCAGGACTACGTGCACGTGTGCCTCTGACTCCAGCCCACCGTCAGGAACGGCTGCAGTGGTGTCACCAACGTCTGCACTGGAGAATGCAATGGCGATCTGTCGTGTTCAGCGATGGAAGCAGATTCTGCTTGGGAGCCTCCGATGGCCGTATGCGTGTTCGCAGACGTACAGGGGAGCATATCCACCCTTCTTGCATCTGCCAGCGACACACAGGGCCTACATTTGGTCTCCTGGTGTGGGGAGTGATCAGCTATCACTCCCGTACACAACTAGTGTTTGTTTTGGGTACGTTAAACAGCACCTCCTACATCAACAACATCATTCAGCCCGTTGTTGTGCCATTTGTAAGGTCGGTCCATCGTGTTTTCCAGCAAGATAATGCACGCCCACACACGGCACGTGTAACCCAACATGCACTTCAGGGTGTGAGATAACTTCCATGGCCTGCACATTCACCGGATTTGTCCCCCATTGAGCACGTGTGGGATTTTATGGGACGATGACTTATCCGGTCTCCATGGCCAGCCACGACCATCCCCAATTTACGCGTCCAGGTTGAGGATGCTTGGAACTCAATACCCCAAACTTACATTCAACATCTGTACGACAGACTCCATGCCAGAATTGCACAGTGTGACGCAGTTCATGGCGGTTCAACCTCGTACTAACCATGTTACATGGAAATGTTATTTTTCAGTTTACCAGAAAATACAGCTGTATTTTGCCATAATGTTTTGACCACGTTATCCTCTGTATTCCGTTATTATGCTGTATAAACTGCGTTGGTATCAGACGTCTCCTTCTTGGTGTTCTTTTTTCACTTTCCGCCAGTGTACATACTAAAAATGGGTCATTTATAGGGATAATTAATCTAACAATGTAACATCAGGCATTTTTTTAGTACAGACTGAAGTGGTGTGAAAACAACATATGGGGAAAAACCGGCAAGAGTAAAAATTTTGCTTCCACTATCAAAACCAAAAGAAATACATCTTATCCAAATTAAGCTATAAAAAAAAATCCTTAAATACTGTGTAATACCTCACGGAACTGGAAATAGAAACAATAGTTTAAAATGTGCAAAAGCATTGCAGTTCTGTATTCTGAAATTGTAACAAAACAGTAAATCTGATTGAACTTCAGTTATTTGAAAACCGAAATTACAATGACTTGCACCCATAAGCTCTGATAACAACTGCAAATTTTATTCACTTGTTTTTTGACAAAAAAACAAACAAACTTAAAAACAAAGAAAATGTGAAGTACTTTATTGCAAGTTTTATCCCAAATGAAAATTGCTGCTGCAGCTATTTATCAATGAATATTTTTTTCTTCTGCAGAAATATCAAAAGGTAATTTTTGTAATTCCACCATGGCTGTAATGTTTAAAAAATGTAAAATTGTATGAAGTCTGTACTAATTGGAATCTCTCCTAATTTCCTTACTTGCATTGTTAAAAGGTCAAAATGAGGAAAGGTGTGTGTGTGTGTGTGTGTGTGTGTGTGTGTGTGTGTGTGTTGCCTCTTAGAGGAAGAACAACACAAGCACCTCTAAAAAATTTAACACAAAGTATGACCCCCTTAGTTGTTAGTCACCTGCATGGAAATGGCTTACTGAGTGTAATGAGCTTATCAACTTTCCCCGACCTTCCTGTGGGATTAAAAAGTCCAGTTCAAAAGAATGCTGGTAGCAACAGTCACCTGAAATCTTATATCCCTTCCCTGGCCAAACCCATAGCCACTGTTCTCTGTATGTATAGTAACAGAACTTCTGACCCTACCTGGATTGCTTATGCCTGCACCACTGGAGAATGGTGAAGTTCTTAGTTTCATTTGATTTAGCAAGTTCACAATAATTTATGCTGATAGGCATGTCAGCAAATTTGGGGGTGATTGATTTACCAGGTTCTATGGCATTTGTATTTAGGAAAGCAAACAGAAGAGAGAAAAAAAATGCAATTTTAAATATCTCCCCGTCCTCCATAAAATTACCTTGCTACATCTGTAACAAAATCTACTTGCCACATATGGCAATCACATTAAAAACTTTGCATGTGCAAAACATTTAATCGGCAATTGGCAACCAACATTCACAATGGATGATCCAAATATATAACAAAAATTAAATTTAACAAAATGAAATTATATGCTATCATTCCAATTTTTATTAGCAAGTTGTTAATGTGCATTAATTGGCCCACAAAGGAGGTGTAGCTCATGGAGCCATTGGGTAGAGCAGTGGCTCATGAGCTATTCCAGGATATTTTATTAAATCAAAGAAAAACAGATTTGCTATAAAATGCTGCAGAGATTAAAACAATCTGAGTTAACATCTGGAGGGAGCAGGGAGTGTCATTACACCAAAAGAGTCCAGATCACCGTGAGCAACTCATTAGGCTATAAGCAATCACCTGTCCCTAATCTAGGGCCACTGGTTCCAGGAAAGGGAGAGAACCAATGCTATAAGACAGACACAACTCCAGGCTTTGAACCTGGATCCATCTCGGACAAATGGTCAGAAGCCAGTGCTTAGACTACAGCACCACTAGGGTGGCACTCAGCTCCATATTAGAACATGATGCAGCTTTTATTAGCTGATGGGTTCCATTTCAACTCAGGCAGGGTCGTACCATCATGGTCTCAGATTTCTCTGAAAAAAATTAAGGGGTGTTCCTTGACTAAAATAAGGAGACCCATATTTTTTTTTCGGCAAAACAAAATTTTCCAAAAACAGGTTAAAATTTTCAAAATCTCTAACTTTGCCAACGATTTTCTCAAAAAAGCCATTTTTTAAAATTCTGAAAATGAAATCACTGTTTTATTATCAACAGGAGAATATCTGTATAAATTTTCACGGACCTAAAAATGCCAGTTTCCAAGTTAGACGCGTTTGAATTAGGTTTGAAAGCCTACGATTCCCCGTGTTCTAAAGGAACCCTTTTGGAAAATCTCAGGCGTAAAGTAGTAAAGTAACTGCATTGGAGAGATTTGGTAAAGAGGTTTTTTTTTTTTTTTTTTTTTCATGCATGTGTGACTTCGTTCATTTGTACTTGCATTTGTTTTACGTACTTCAGCAAACAGGAAACACTTCAACTTTGTTTCTGTTGAAAGCAGGGCCGAAACCCACAGTGGGAGACGGGGTTTACATCTGACCTGACTTCTCTCGAAAGGAATTATCACCGTATTTATATGAGCAGGGTAGTCGGAAACTTCAAAGCTTTTCATAATTTTCAGGTGGGGTTGATAATACAAAAAGAAATTAAATATAAAGATTTGCCAGATACATGTACGGTAGAATTTATTCCATGGTTAGCGTGTATGCTGTGGCCGCAGGCAACTCACGGACCAGTGGAGTGGGTGGCGACAGGTTCAACTCTTTTTACCAGCCAACTAAGTTGAAACATTTTTGAAAGCTACCTTTGAGACTACTCACCACCACATGATGGGGGGGGTCAAAACTCTGCTGATCACCCATCGACCCAGCATTATCTTGTAAGAGGACATGGGCAATACATGGTTTATCGTGGACCAGGTGAAAACCAGTAAGAACGCAATTCCCCTGCCCCTTAAAAATTAAAATTTTTGAATATGTTTTAAATAGATAAAAATCTTTTACACCTATAAGTGCGTAAGTTGTACATGTATTCTACTTATAAATCAACTTATTAAACAGGAAATATACTCAACTTACATTTTATGAATAAGCGTGCACGCGTATGTGTTAATTGTTTATTTAGTAGATTAGACAATTGCCATTACATTTTGAAGAGGAGGTATGCAGAGTTTGGGTAGCGACCAGCACTATCAACACAGCAGTGAGGTCAAGAGCCTTTCCCCCCGTTCGCAGAGGACAAAACTCTTTTGAGCGAATATTTTATTATTACGAAAAACTGAGGTTAATTTTAGCAACTATAACAAAACAGCGACTGCTCTTCTGACAGTAGCCTACAGTTAGCAGCTCCCAGAAAAACTCTAGGGTGTTTAGCCCTCGAAAATTACTTACAGTACGTGTGCCGGCATTCTTTTTTTCTTAAAATTATTTCACAACAATAGTTTTCAACTCTTTCATAGTTTCTTATGCGATGTTTAAGTATATACGTAAACAAACAACTGTCTTTCGCAACTCAACTTTGTTTGTGGAGCAGCTTTTATTTATTTATTTGTTAACACCCCCCGACCGTTTTTTAGGCATGTCGCTCGGGGCAGGGTGAGGTGGACATATCCAACCGCCAACCAGGACCAGCTGATCCACCGCTCTCATTCGGGGAAGATAATACGTACTTTGCGCCCGAGATTTTTCCAAAATGGCGCCTTTAGAACACAGGAAATCGTAAGCTTTCAAACCAAATTCAAACGCGTCTAACTCGGAAATGGGCGTTTTTAGGTCCGTGAAAATTTACAGATATTCTCCTGTTGATAATAAAACAGTGATTTAATTTTCAGAATTTTAAAGATTGGCTTTTTTGAGAAAATCGTTGGCAAAGTTAGAGATGTTTCAAAATCGGCTGTTTTTAACGCTGCCGAAATGCGGAAACTAGCAGTTTCACAGATACATAAAAAATTGCAAATAAAGTGCACATTTGTATATCTTTAACAAAAAAAAGGGTATAGAAAAAACTCCATCCGCACCTGTTAAAAAAAATTAAAAAAATTGAATTTTTTAAGATCACTAAGTTTACAATTTAAAAAAATTTTAATCAAGCGATGTGTAAAAAATATTAGCACCATATATTATTATACATTATACACACAATGTAAAAAAAATACCAGAACAAGATATATTTTTTAATTCCACTGCAACGACTCGCTGAAGTTACGAAAAATAACCATTTTCTAGAGAGCTTGTTTGACGGTGCAAGATTTGAAATTCTCTATGTCGAAGGGAAAATTTTGTTTTGCCAAAAGAAAAAATATAGGTCTCCTTATTTTAGTCAAGGAACACCCCTTAATTTTTTCAGAGAAATCTGAGACCATGATGGTACGACCCTGCCCGAGTTGAAATGGAACTCATCACCTGTAGCATTAGAACTTTTACCTGCAACTTTTTTTCCCAGTACAGAAAACAATTATACAAATCAAAACGTTAGAGGTCTCATGTCAAACAGTTTACACAGCAAGAACTTTGGTTTTCTAAATGGTGACAAGAAGATCACTTCAATGACAGTAAATGGTTAGTTTAATTTAAAAGAAACTTAATCACAAATCATGATTAGTGATTTTTTTCTGATGGTATTATAGCACATCTCTGAATAATTAAAGTGTTTTTACCTTTAAATTGTGGGGAAGTACAAAATTTGATAACACTGGTGACAAGGCACAGGAATCACAGATGTCTCATTGCTTCAGTTACGCATTTCATATGTTGGTGAAAAACTTCTTGTGTTGACACTTTCTATTAACCTAACAAAAAATATATAAATAAAAGTTTTCATCATAGCACTTGCTTATTGTGGTGTTTTGCAAAGTTTATACCAACATACAGTGAAGCTATGAAATATTATCATAAGATTTTCTACTGACAAATATTTAAGCCTGCTCTTTCACAGCACAACAGCTTTAATTTGAAACAGAGAAAATTCCTTTCAGGTCAACCATGCCAAATAATTCTAAAACTTAGACTTGGAATGCTATGCATAAAAATATAGATATATATTGTAGAAGCTTAACAGAATTTTGAAAAAAAAAATGTTGTAGAAGCTTAACAGAATTTTGAAAAAAGAAAACAACAAAAAAAAACATGATAAAAGTTGAATTTACTGACTCGCCACATTTGTGATGTCAAAGTCAGGGCAGCAGAAGAGAAGGACTGGATCATTCCTTTGTTCAAGGACAAGAATTTAAGCTCCGGTGAGGGAGCGGTTTATGGCCACTGTGATGTCATTGCGAGGACAGGCTCTTTCTCCCACCAGTCTACCTATTCTGTTGGTAGTAAACCTGCGAAAGGAGCGATTTTTTTGCTTCTCGCATTTCTTTGTAAATAAATGTGTCTTGTTTATATTTATTTTAATACATAAAATGCCTTCATCTTCTGCTGTGGCTCGTTGTAAAAATACGCATAAGAAAACCTAGGACCGTGGTGTGGTTTATCATGTTTTTCCTGTGAATAACAAAGACATGGTAAAGGAATGGATTATTAAATGCAAGTGTGCAGATAATTTTTAAGCTGAAACAGCAAGTATTTGTATTGACCATTTCCACAGTTCAGACTATGAATATGATATGAAAAATCGCTTGCTTGGACTTCCACAACGTAAATTTCTGAAACCTACAGCTGTGCCAAGTTTGAATTTGGAATGTACAAGATCAGCCAGAGTACTCGATAATGCACGAGAACACAGGCAAATGAAAAAGTATGTACGTCGAAATGCTCTGAATCAAATCACAGGAATTAGTCAAAAAAAAAAAAAAAAAAAACTTTGAGGAGGACATTATTTTCAATGAAAACGAACGTTCAGAAGAAAAAGAAATAACATTTACAACAGTATGCATGTCTTGCTCAGGAATGAAAACTAAAAACAAATACCAATATTTCTTCATTTTGCTGTAACTATATTTCTTTGTCGCCTTCTCGTGGTGCATCCTATTCCCACTAAAGGGGCTCTGACGACCGCCAATAGCGGTATAACTATACCATCGGGATTAGAGGAAATGCTATCCCACACTCACCAACCCGCTTGGCCAGCGTGGTGAGTTATGGCGAAACCCCTACAAAATGACTCCACAACTTAAATCTTGGCCCTCAGTCTCCGGCAGCTGGAATGTACCTGGCCAAGGCAGCGGCAAGTGCAACATGAAGGCAGAGGGTGCTAAGAATCACCGGAGGACCGGACTAGGCTGTCATCAGATGCTGACCTTGGCTACGTATAATGGACGCTCCCTATCTTCTGATTCAAGGCTTCTTGAATTAGAAGAGGAACTACAAAAGATCAAGTGGGACATCGTCGGGCTAAGTGAGGTAAGGAGAAATGGAGAAGATCTCATTGAACTGAAAAGTGGACATCTCTTCTACTAGCGTGGGACAGATACTGGCAGAACTAGTGGTGTTGGATTTATAATAAACAAGAAACTGAAGGGGATAAAGTTGTAGAAGTTGAAAGTTCCTCTGACAGAGCTGCACGACTCATTATCCAACTCTCGAGAAGATACAAGGCTCAGATTATTCAAACTTATGCACCCACCACAAGTCATCCTGAAGAAGAAATTGAAGAATTTTATGAGGAAATTCGTCATCTAAATAATAAAGGTAAGCAGCACTTGAAGATAACCATGGGTGATTTCAATGCAAAAATAGGGCAACAGCAACAGAATCAAACTTCAGTAGGTAAATTCGGTCACGGCAACAGAAACCAGCGTGGAAATACTCTCGTTGAGTTTGCAGAGGCAGAAGGGATTTTCATCTTGAACTCCTTTTTCAAGGAAAAGCTACACAGGAAATGGACATGGAGACATCCAAATGGGACGACAAGTGAAATTGATTTTATTATGTGTAACAAAAAATTCGTCATAGAAGACTGCAGTGTGCTAAACAAGTTCAACACAGGTAATGACCATAGATAGGTAAGATGTAAGATGCACCTCAACACTAAACTTGAACAAGGCAAGCTCATACGACAAACAAAATGTACTGACATAACCAACCTTAAAAAACACCATAATACCTTCAAATTGGAACTGAAGAACAGATTCTCTGCTTTAGAAGGCCTAACATCGGAAAAAGTGGATATTTCTGAAGTTAACAGAAAAGTAACAAAAGCTCTTATGGAAACAGCAACAAAATTAGCTGGGTCTAAGAACAATCGCATGCGAACAAATTATCAGGAAAAACCAAAATGTTGATGCAAAAAAGAAGAGAGATGAGGACAACTAAAGATGTGACTTCTAAAGTGGAATATATAGAGCTATGCAAAACAGGCTGTAAGAAGAAATAGAGACGAAATTTTGACAAGAGTGAAAGATTTCTACTCCAAATTATATGAAAGGTATGATACATGTACTCCAGACATCATGAAAGGTACCAGTACCAGAGTTCTTCCAGTCCTCACAGCAGAAGTTGCACATCATGCAATCAAGAACATGAAGCAGGGAAAAACTCCAGGAGAAGATGGAATTACTGTAGACATCATACAAGAAGCAAGTGGAGAAATCGAAACAGTACTCGCCCAAATTTTCACTCGATGCCTTAATGAAGGTAAGATTCCTGAGGATTGGAACAACGCTACAATGATTCTGCTACATAAAAAAAGGTGACATTGAGGATCTCAGGAACTATAGACCTATCAGTTTCCTATCAGTGGTTTATAAAATCTTCACTAAAGTTCTTTCACACCACTTGAAGGTAACACTGGACATGGTTCAACTGAGAGAACAAGCTGGATTCAGGAGTGGCTACAGCACAATAGATCATATCCATGTACTGAGAGAACTAATTGAAAGAGCGAGGGAATATGAACTTCCATTGTGCATGGCTTTTATCGATTATGAAAAAGCCTTTGATTCAGTGAAACCATCAGCAGTTACAATGGCTCTGAAATCCTGCGGTATTGAAGATGCATACATTAATATTATTAAAAACATCTATGAAAATGCAAGTGCAAAGATTCGGCTGTTTGAAAATACAACACACATAAAAATTGGAAAGGGAGTGAGACAAGGTGACACCATATCTCCAAAGCTCTTTAATGCCACATTGGAAAATGTCTTTCAATCACTGAACTGGGAAAACAAAGGGTTAAAGATTAATGGAGATTATCTAACTCACCTTCGTTTTGCTGATGACGTAGTCATTTTTGCAACTACCCCATCAGAGCTGCAGAGTATGATCCAGGAACTTGCTGACAAGAGTAAAGAAGTGGGACTAAAAATGAACTTTCAGAAGACAAAAGTGATGTTCAATGCTTTTACAAGAAATGAAGATTTATCGATTGATGGAGAAAAGCTGGAGATAAGAGACACGCACGTTTATCTTGCACAGCAGATATCAAGTGAGGGTCACATTGATGAAAAAATTAATCGGCGTACAAAACTTGCCTGGAGAGCTTTTGGAAGAAACAGCATAATTTTCAAGAGCGATATGCCATTATGTCTTAAAAGAAAAGTGTTTGATCAATGCATCCTTCCAGTGCTTACGTATGGTGCAGAGACGTGGGCCTTAACTAAAGGAGACATACAAAGGCTGCAGACAACTCAAAGCAGCATGGAGAGGTGCATGCTTGGTGTAACCAGGAGAGATAAGAAGAGGAACTCGTGGATCCCAAAAATGACAAGAGTGGAAGACATCATGATCAGAGTTAAATCCCTGAAATGGCAATGGGCTGAACATACTACCAGAAGGACAGACCCTCAATGGACAGCCAAAATTTTAGATTGAATTCCAAAGGACAGGAAAAGACCCAGAAGAAGACCACATGGGAGATGGGTGGATGAAATTCGAAAGTATGCGGGAGTGACATGGAAGAGACTGGCACAAGACAGACCGTTGTGGAGGAAACTTGGGGAGACCTTCGTCCAGCAGTGGATTGATAATGGTTGACAATGATGATATTTCTTTGTTCTTACTGAAAGAGTTATCATGATGGAAAAACAGATAGGAAGCTAAAAGAAAAACAAACATTTCCACAGAATTTTAAGAGCTAAAAAGCATCATTTAAAAAACAACCGTTCAGACACTGCTTATGAGGAAAAACTATTATAAGAACACATAAAAAATAAAAAAACTGCAATAGATGGAAATAAACCTTCAGAAAAATTTTATGCCTTCACAGCTAGAATGCATCGCATTTCGCAATGCAAAAGAAAAGAAACAAGTGGACAGAAGAAGGTATTTTTCGTGGTATAGTAGAACTATTTCTAGGAAAGCTTATGATTTCTGGAAGAATAAAATTGGAATCCCTTTTCCAAGTGCAAGCACTTTAAAATGATGGTGTGCCAAATTATTTGTCATCTTGGAATTCTTCACAACGTTTTGCTTCTTATGAAGAAACAGTGTAGTGAAAACCTATCAGAAAATGAGAAGCTTTGCATTCTTAGCTTTGATGAAATACACATTGATAGTCAAGCATGCTATGACACAAGAATGGATCAGATTCTGGGTCCATGTTCTAAAGTCTTAGTTGTCCTAGCCAGTGGAATTTTGTCTCCATGGAAGCAACCATTTTATTTTGATTTTCAATGTGTAATGAATAAAAAGCTTCTCTCTGACATCATTACAACTCTAGAAAAAACTGGAATGATAGTTAAAGCAGTGGTTTCAGATTTGGGAAGTTGCATGATGTAATGGAAAAAATTGTTAATTTTGCCTGAAAAGTTGTTATTCACGCGTCCTTTATAAAGCTTCTCAAAGATTTTATTTTTGCAGACCCACCTCATTTCTTGAAAATTTTGTGGAACCACTTCATAGACCAGGGATTAGTCTTGCAAGATGGATCAGTCCTTCAAGCAGATATTATCAAAGAAGACTTTCAGAAAGATTGTGGAGAAATAAAGATGTGCCATAAGCTCTTACCCTCCCATATTATAGTGAAAGGCAACAAAAGGCAAAAAGTGGGGCCAGCAAAAAGTCTCTTCTCAGCCACTACAGCAAAATCTACTGAATTTTTGACAGAGCATAAGAACGCTGCAAAATGTTTTTAATTACTCGATTCAGTTTTTGATGTGATGAACAGCTGCCACCGGTTTCCTGAAAACAGAAAGACTCTTAAATCAGGTTTCAGCATTACGCAGTGTTTCTTGGAACAAAAAGAAACACTGAAAAAAAAAAACGGCATCAGAAATAGCACATTTAAGGGTAGTGGGTAGAAACCATAGGCTGCCCTTTCAAAAAGGAAGTCTTGCGTCAATTTTTTCGCTTTTGGGATTGTACGAAAATTTAAAGGAACGTGGAGTAAGGCATATATTAATGAATCGCTTGGATCAGGATGTACTTGAAAATTTATTCAATAAAATTAGAGAAGTTGGAGTGTTCTATGATCATCCCTCACCAACAGAATTCATAAGTCACTTAAAACATATTTTGCTAGCAAATAAATCACCAAATTTATCCAAACAAGTGAATACAACATTACAAATGTATTCAACAACAAACTTGTTAAAAGAAGCTTTCACTGCTGATGACACACAAGAAATCATTCAGGGAGTTTCAGAGGACATAGATGTCAAAGACATAGAAGCTTTAGAAAAAATATGCAGTGAACCATGGCCTGAAGTGTGGAACAATGAAATACGTGAAAACAATTAAAGTCAGAAGTGTGAGGCCGAGAAACAAGCGCTGGCTGATGTTGCAGGTTACACTGCCTACCACATACGGAATATAGATCCATCTCTAGGAGCCATATCTAGGAATGCTGAAAATTTAATTTTCTGCAAGTGGATAAATATGTTATCTCTTGGGAGGCTAACTGTCCCTTCTGAGGACTGGATGAAAACCACTGAATATTTTGAAAAAAATTTCCAGTCAATCCATGGAACAGATTTTTCTCGGGGAAAGGGTGTCATACAGAAATTAAGGACAACTATAGAACAACAATTCCCGAATGCTTCCAAAGAATGTATGTATTTATTCTTGTGTGCGCACATTCATTCGAATTCGTCATCTTAATCACAACAGAGCTTTAGTTTCATCAAGAAAAATGAATCAAAAGAAAACAAAGTGGAGAAAGTCGACCATTAGAAAAATTTAGCTAGGGGTTAGGAACCTTTATGATGGATATGCCCAGCTTGGTAAATGTACTAATATTTTTGTGCTTTGCTGCATTTTTTTCTTGATTAAATTAAGCATTTATTATAATTCAACTTTGAAATAGGCACAATAACGGCGAATGAAACTGATAAATTGTTTATATATACATAGTTTCAAACACAAATATGCAGGTGCCCCTATGTCTCTTTTAACTGTTCAGCTGCTGCTGCTCCTTAACTACTCAGCGTCCTCGCGGTGACGTAACGCTCCCGAGTGACAGGGGTTCACGTCCGGTCGCTCGATGTGCCAGCCCTTACTCTTTCTGAAGCCCTGTGTCAGAGCACCATTTTAACACAATCAGTCACAAAACTATTACACAGTGGAGTCACATTATTGTGACTATATCCTACTTTTCACGTCAACAGAGCATAGCCGATGAAAGAAGGCACATGTCGCGACATGTTGTTGGCTTGGAGGGTATATAAAGTGTGCTGCAGGCAATCTGAAAACACATCACTCGTTGCTGTCATGGATAAAAGGAGTGATTTATCAGATTTGCAAAAAGGGATTATTATTGGCTTTCGGGCCAAAGATGGCTGTATTTCTGAAACAGCGCAGTTTGTGAACTGTTCACATGCTGCTGTGGTTAAAGTGTATCGTGATTCGAGAAATGGCACCACTGCGAATAAGTGATGAGGAAACTGCAGGGTACTACGTGCCATTGATGCGAGAGGTGAACATCGGCTTGGAAGGTGCGCGAGAGCCGATCGACACACTATAGTGGAGAAATTCACTGGTCGAATGAACCAGGGGGCTACTGGAAGGGGGTCTAAAATGACAGTTCAGCGAACACTGATGCGTATGGGGCTCTGATGCAGATGGATGGTCACTTCACCTATGCTAATGAACGTGCATTGGCAGAAAAGGCTTACATTTGCACAGCAGTATTGGAATTAGACCTCCGCTGACTGCCAAAGGAATGCCTTCTCCGATGAGTCACATTTTCTGCTTCATCGAATGGATGGACATTGGCGTATAAGGCAAGAAACATTGAAGAACAAACACTCTTCAACCATTGCTGGAAGAACACAAGCTGGTGGGGGCAGCGTTATGGTCTGGGGAATGTTTTCGTGGCATTCTCTGGATCCAATCATACCTGTGGACCGAATAAGTCAAGAATCCATCCTTGCAGACCACGTACACCCATAGATGTTGATTGTCTTCCCTGGGGCGGACGGGATCTTTCAGCACGACAATGCGATGTATCACACAGCTAGAAATATTCGAGAGTAGTTAGAAGAGCACAATGAAGACTTCAAAGTACTTCCCTGGCCTCCTAATTCCCCAGACTTAAACTTAACTGAGCATCTGTGGGACCACCTTAATCGTGTTGTTCGCTGCATGGATCTTCCACCACACACCCTCCAGCAGCTGTCAGATGCACTGTAGTCAGCATGATTCCATATACCTGTGAACACCTGCCAGCACCTTATTGAGCCACTGCCAGCCTGTCTAACTGATGTCCACGCTGCACAGTGGTTACTCTGGATATTAGCTGGTGGTCACAATAATGTTACTCGACCGTGTAAATGCTAACCAAATCTCAGTTCTGCTTGGTCACAATGGAGGCTTTACTGTGAAACACTTGGAGCCTACTAAAGAGTGCCAAGTATATTCTTCTCATGCATTAATACAGAAAAGTATGTGATTCATTTATAATCAAATAGGAATCAAAGACTACTAAAATATGATACACCATAGGATGGCCAATATTTTAGGAGCTTCATTATTAATCAACAGCCTAATAGCAAAAATATCTGACAAACTGCAGGTAGCTTCCACAGAAAATACAATCTATCATTATTTCAATGTAAATTGGGTTGTGACGGTGGTGCAGTGGTCTGAAGACTGGCTTCGATCTGTTTATCCATGATGGGCCCAGTTTCAAGTCCCAGATGAGGCATGGGTGGTATATTTGTCTTACATCACTGGCTCTCTGATTTCTAGAACCAGTGGACCCATGCTCATGCACCTCAAAAAAAATTAGTTGAATAAATCGTTTTTGTTTTTTTTCTTTCTGAGTAAAATAATATTAAATAGGAAAAAAGGTGGGTGGAACAGAACACTTTTTTGTTTACCATAACACTGCTTCACTTTTGAAAGCCAGCACAGAATCATTAAATCTAAAAACAGCCTCATGTCACGAGCAAAAATTAAAAGTAAAACATTATTTAGGGTTGATAATGAGAAACAGTATACCAATTAAACCTACATTAAAGTACACCAAGCATTCATTTGGAATCAGTCAACAAACATAAAAGGGACACAAAATAATGTAAAGTAGCCATGGCCCTATCCAGAGAAATCAAATTCAAGTCCACTACTCTTATGTAGGATGATATAAAGAAATTAGCTACCTACTCTACCCCTAAATGTACAGCCATTCAGGAAACTTTGGAGATCATCACCAACAGTGATACTTGCAATGATAGCATTTCAGTAGAATTGCCACAAAGTTGGAACCAGTTCTTCAAGTAACGCCTTCTCCCTACCCGGACAGTGTGCACAACCACAATACCTCATATCTTTAAATGAATATAATGTTGTATCTTTTTACTGTTAAGTAACTGCATTCAAATTGTTAAAGCGTTCCATTCTTCAGTAGCAGTTTCTGTCTAACTTTCTTGAAAAAACCATCTGGTGCATGTGTGAAAACTTGGATACATTTATGTATATATTCCTATGCCAATAAATTGGCTCAATAGTAGTTACTATTTTCTACATGATTTAGAGCATATTATTAAATACAGTAGAAATATTTAAACTAATAACCCCAGTAAAATTCCATTTTGTGTATGCTTATTAATATTATGTCCTGCACTCCAGCCTTGAAATAATCCATTCACAGATGACTTGGTTTGATTTTAAAACTTCAAAACACATTTGAAAATCTATAGAAGTTTCAAACACAAGGTAATTGCCTATTTAGTTCTTATTTATTCTTCTTCAACATTTTTTTTTTGTCTGAATTAATGCATCTTCTTTAGGAACAAGAGGTTTAATTTTTTTTTTTACATAATTCATTTAAAATAAAAACATAAGACTTGTTTGCCCCACTTCCCCGCCCAAACAAAATAGTAATAGTTCAGGAAGAACAGCTTTTTTCTTTTTTCTGGAGTTCATTCCAATTAATACACACACAAGTTATTCAGTAACTAAAACTGCAGTCACTGAAAAAAGTATAGTTTAACAGTGAATTCTGATACAGTAACTACAGAAAAAGCTGGTACACCATCACTTAAATTATACTGAATACCCACAAACCTTTCTCTAATTCAAGTCAGCTTGCACTTCATTCTTAAAAGAGTTACCCAGCACCACTTGTGAAATTGGGACAGGGAGAGAGGAGGGATCCTGGTTTTTCTGTACCTTGGGAGGGGGTGTAGGAGGTTAAGAACCACTATCCCTAATTTATTTAATTTATATGCAGCTCATCCCTAATTTATGGCCAAGGGAAGGAGCAGATCCGGTGCCATCTGTCAAGCACAACACCCATGCTCCATGCCCGGAACAAATAGATTCCATCACTCAGCCAACTATGTCATGAAGAAAGAAAAGAATCCCCCTATTTCAAGCTTGACCAGTTTTCAGCTGTCAAATTATAAAATAAGGAGGCTATGGAACAGAAGATATGTTCACAAATCAGTTCTTTCTGCAGTCTCGGGCAACATAAATTTCAATCAGATACATTAATAAAATAGCCCGCCCCCATTTATGTTTCCTTTGACATGCTAACTTCTAGAAAATAATTTATAGAACTTGGAGACTGTTTTTATACATTCCCAGTATCAAAAACATAATGAAAAAAAAAATACATTATGTAATTTGGTACGTTGCTGAAATAATACTCTTGTCCATATGCAAAATTAATAATAAATGTAAACAATGATAGTTCCCAGTTTAGATAATATGCCACACGGGTAAAATAATAGACTGGAGAAAAACACAACAAAATTACATTCACTAACCAACAATACTACGATTTGTTTGTTACATTGCAAAATTCATAATATCACGTCTAAATATATACCTACAGCACAAAATTATCGACCTTTCCAGAGGTCACACCTCCCATTTTAACATCATAAATACATACATGAACTCGCACACCGTCAGTTTGTTTATTAAACGTGACTTGACATCACTTTACAAAACCTTCTGGGAAATCGCAACGAGAATCAACAGTAAAAATATATCACAAATTTTTGAAGATGACAATCCGATTTTTGGCGTAAATGTGACAAGGATGGTAAGTCAGATAATATCCGAAAATTTCAAAATTCTGGGTGGTGTAGTGGTTAGCATACCCGGGCGTTTTCTGGGAGACGCGGGTTCGAGTCCCGCTCTAGGACGATGAATACTTTCAAGTTTTCGGATATTATCTGACTTACCATCCTTGTCACATTTACGCCAAAAATCGGATTGTCATCTTCAAAAATTTGTATTATATGGCGTAATCCCGTATTTCTTTCATAAAATATATCACTTTGCATTTGCAAAAACAGGAAATACATTGGCTAAAGCAATTCCAGTACTATGAGTAGTAAATGTCAAAGTTTTATATCTATGCGCGATGCCTAACAAAACAAAGAAGGCAATTCCAAATACATTCTATGATATTGAAACTGCCGCATCTGGAATCAAGTGCAACATTTACCTGAGTATATCGGCGTACCAGGCGATTGTTACATGGATAAGAAATGATACTAGTTGTAAAACGAAAAAAATAAGATATTTTGTTTCGTAACACACCATCACACATTATTTTCAGAAACTTCGTTAAATCGCCCGTAGTTGATCATACGTATAGCTCAATGTTCCACGGAACCCTGGGGTTCCACGAAATTTTAAAAGACCAAGTATATTTACACTGGAGTAAAGGTATATGTTGCTTATACCTTTACTCCAGTGTAAATAAAGGTATATGTTGCAAGACGTACGAAAAATGATAATTAAATGTAAATCTGCTTTACTTTACACATCTGGAAGATGTGAATCAGTTTATTGGTGTAAATATGACACGGATGTTAGGTAAGGTAATATCCGATTCGTCGTCCGGGAGCGGGAAGCGAACTCCCGTCTCCCGGATAGCGCACGAGCTTGCTAACCACTACACCACCCAGAGCGTCCAAGTTTCAAGTTTCCTATTAATTTGAATATAACCATCACAGGATTAGCTAGTCGAAGCAACCGGCATTCATATATAGCGGATCTGGAGGTTTTCAAATTAATATTAAAATTAATCGGAAACTTGGCCGTTCTGGGTGGTGTAGTGGTTAGCATACTCGGGTGCTACCCGGGAAACTCGATTTCGATTCCTGCTCCAGGACGACGAAATTTTCAAGTTTTCGGATATTACTTTACTTAACATTCATATCATATTTACACCAATAAACGGATTCACATCTTCCAAATTTGTATTGTGCCGCCCCGGTGGCGCAGTGGTCTAAGGTGATGGCCTCTGATCATTCGTCCGAAAGGGGTCCGGGTTCGAATCCCGTGAGGCATGGTTGTGTTTGTCTTACGGCACTGGCTCTCTCCCTTCCCTGGAACCAGTGACCCTAAATTAGGGACGGGCGACTGCTTATAGCCCATTGAGTTTTTTTTTATTGGAGGTTTAACGACCACCGTGAGCAACTCAATGGGCTATAAGCAGTCGCCCGTCCCTAATTTTGGGTCACTGGTTCCAGGGAAGGGAGAGAACCAGTGCCGTAAGACAAACACAACATCCATGCCTCACCGGGATTCGAACCCGGACCCCTTACGGACGAACGATCAGAGGCCATCGCTTAGACCACTGCGCCACCCGGGCGGCTCCATTGAGTTGCTCACGGTGGTCGCTAAACCTCCAATCAAAAAAAAAAATTGTATTGTACAATGGTGTAATCCCGTATTTCATTCACTCATGCTTTATTTTGCCGCCCCGGTGGCGCAGTGGTCTAAGGCGCTGGCCTCTGATTGTTCGTCCGTAAGGAGTCCGGGTTCGAATCCCGGTGAGGCATGGATGTTGTGTTTGTCTTACGGCACTGGCTCTCTCCCTTCCCTGGAACCAGTGACCCTAAATTAGGGACGGGCGACTGCTTATAGCCCATTGAGTTGCTCACGGTGGTCGTTAAACCTCCAATCAAAAAAAAAAAAAAAAATGCTTTATTTTGTTTGCGCAGAGACCTCTATGATGACGGAGTAATTTTTGCCTTGAAGGAAATTTCGTTGGTCAACTTAATTGGTTCTGCGTGAAGCGCGCTGGGCCGCCCCGGTGGCGCAGTGGTCTAAGGCGCTGGCCTCTGATCATTCGTCCGTAAGGGGTCCGGGTTCGAATCCCGGTCCGGCATGGATGTTGTGTTTGTCTTACGGCACTGGCTCTCTCCCTTCCCTGGAACCAGTGACCCTAAATTAGGGAAGGGCGACTGCTTATAGCCCATTGAGTTGCTCACGGTGGTCGTTAAACCTCCAATCAAAAAAAAGCGCGCTGGAACACACTTGTAGTGACTGATCTCGTGTCCTTTTTTTTTTTTTCGATTGGAGGTTGTTTTTTTTTTTTTTTTTTGATTGGAGGTTAAATGAAAACCGTGAGCAACTCAATGGGCTATAAGCAGTCGCCCGTCCCTAATTTAGGGTCACTGGTTCCAGGGAAGGGAGAGAGCCAGTGCCGTAAGACAAACACAACATCCATGCCTGACCGGGATTCAAACCCGGACCCCTTACGGACGATTGGAGGTTTAACGACCACAGTGGTGAGCAACGCACTAGGCTATAAGCAGTCGCCCGTTATTAATTTAGGGTAGCTGGTTCCAGGGAATGGAGTAACCAGTGCCATAAGACAAACAAAAAAGTCCATGACTCACCGGGATTCGAACCCTGATCCCTTTCAGACGAATGATCAGAGGCCATCAAGGAGCTTATATTACTGGAGATACCACTGGCTTTTTCCGCCATAGGTCACAGCTAATCTGTGCTGTGACGTCACAAGCAGGCAAAAATGAACTAAATTATACCGTTGATAAATAGTATTAAAAGAAATCCGTCTTGTTGCACGATGATATTTTATCAGCTAAAAAACGAAATCTATGTACAAGTTTAAAAACACATGAGCACTTTCGGTGTCATAGTGACACCTTCATCAGATGTAACCTTCATCAATTTTTTTTTTTGATTGGAGGTTTAACGACCGCCGTGAGCAACTCAATGGGCTATAAGCAGTCGCCCGTCCCTAATTCAGGGTCACTGGTTCCAGGGAAGGGAGAGAGCCAGTGCCGTAAGACAAACACAACATCCATGCCTGACCGGGATTCGAACCCAGACCCCTTACGGACGAATGATCAGAGGCCAACGCCTTAGACCACTGCGCCACCGGGCGGCAACCTTCATCAATGAAATATCTGATGAAGGTATCACTATGACACCGAAAGTGCTCATGTGTTTTTAAACTTGTACATAGATTTCGTTTTTTAGCAGATAAAATATCATCGTGCAACAAGACGGATTTCTTTTAATACTAGTATTTATGCATGATTTATAGTGTTTTTTTTGTTTTTTTTTATTCGAGGTTTAACGACCACCGTGAGCAACTCAATGGGCTATAAGCAGTCCCCCTTCCCTAATTTAGGGTCACTGGTTCCAAGGAAGGGAGAGAGCCAGTGCCGTAAGACAAACACAATATCCATGCCTCACCGGGATTCGAACCCGGACCCCTTTCGGACGAATGATCAGAGGCCATCGCCTTAGACCACTGCGCCACCGGGGCGGCGATTTATAGTGTTTACCGTTGATGAAACAGTAAGCTTGTGTATCATTGATCAAGATTATTGAATTACTCATTTTATCTGCTTATACGCTTAGAAGCTTTTGTTCCATTAGTTTCCAAGCAGCTTCTCTTCTGCGGCTGCGTCGTGCGTGCTCATGACGTCATTTGCAGCACAGTCGGTGACTTATGGCTGCCAATACTGCGTGGATAGGAGTAGTGTCTCCAGTAATATAACCTCTTTGGAGGCCATCGCTTAGACCACTGCTCCACCGGGGTGCGTATTTCACAAGTGAATGTACGGAATTGCGATTAAGGCCATTTCCGCAAGATCAGATCAGATCTGATCATATGCAGAGGATTTTAATAAGGGAGTGTCAGACCCCAGGTCTTAAACAACCCGTAGCAATAGGAAACTAAGAGATTTGGGATAGAGCCCCCGATAGGAAAGTGACACGGAAGCGAAGTAGAAAGGGGGAGGAAGACACTTTTATTTATTACCGAGGGGCCAGTACCCGGGGTCCGACGGTTTAACTTGCCCATCCGACGCACGGCGGATATTTAGTAGATCGCACGTTTGTACCTGCCTCGGATCGAACCTAAGGCCCTTTCCGTGGCAGTCACGAACGTTGCCCACTAGGCCACCCGCGGCCCCCATTTCCGCCACGCGATTGGTTCAGAGCTACTTTGGAGATTGCGATTAGGCGGGGCCTATGAGGAGAGTCATGTGACAGGAACACTCTTTCATCGGGGGAAGTTCTGCTTGCTAAGAAATGCATTGTGAGGTTATTTAACATATGTGACAAATTATCATATTGAATTATATTGTGGAAAGTTCTGCTTCCTAAGAAATTCACTGTGAGGTTACTTAACTTATGTGAGAAATTATCATATTGAATAATACGGTAAAGTAATTTTGTGCATGATATCATAAGGAATAAAGTAGATTGAGCGTTTGTACCTATTGAATATGATAATGAACCCAATGTGTAGGTGTCGCTGACGGTTGTTTCCATTCTCTCCGTCTGACGACATTGCGTTACAGTAAGTGCGTTATCATTAACAGAAGTGAGCTTTTCTTCCACTATGATTCCAAATGTAAACAATTTTTGTTGTGATTACTTGACAAAGAACAAAAAGAAGTAATCACTGTTTTGTGCCAGCGTGTAATATAAATATACTAATGGTTTGTCACTGTTTGGGGTCCCCAAAAATGAAGCGCTTTTCAAACAGTGGGAAAGATTAATACCCCGAGCTGATAAGGCACTTGATAAATTTAGTGCAGTTTGGGAAAGACATTTTATTGACGAACATATTATTCGGAATTTTGTTCATAAGGTAAATGGTGAGGACGTATTCATACCACGCAATCGTCCAGTTTTGGCAGATGATGCGATTCCAACAATTTTTCCTAATTTGCCAAAATCTATGTATATAAAATTAAATGCTTGTTTGTTCGTTCGTATGTCCGCTATACAAATCTACAGTTTTCAATTTAGAACTACCAAATTTGGTAAACTGTCCCATTGTACTCTAAGTTAGAAGACCGTAGACGGTTTTGGAAAGGGATTGGGGCCAGGGTTCAAGGGGCCTCAAACAAAATTTCCGTAAAATCTACAGTTTTCAATTTAGAACCACCCAATTTTGTATGTTATCTTATGGTACTCCAACTTAGACCGTAGACGGTTTTCGGATGGGGTCGGAGCCCGGAGTCAAGGGGCCCTATACAAATTTTTCGTGAAATCTACCGTTTTCCATTTAGAAGCACCAAATTCGGTATACTATCTCATGTTACTCTAAGTTAGACCGCAGACGGTTTTTGGAAGGGGTCGGAGGCCGGGGTCAAAGAGCTCCCGGGTTCAAGTTAGATCACCATGAAAAAGTATAATAAATTTGGTGGTTCTGAATTGAAAACTGTAGATTTTACGAAAATTTTGTATGGGGCACCGCTGACCCCGGGCTCCGACCCCATCCCAGAACTGTCAACGGTTTAAGTAGAGTGCCATGAGATCATATACCAAATTTGATGGTTCTAAATTAAAAACTGTAGATTTTACGAAAATTTTGTATGGGGGCACCGCTGACCCAGGGCCCCGACCCCATCCCAGAACTGTCAACGGTTTAAGTAGAGTGCCATGAGATCATATACCAAATTTGATGGTTCTAAATTAAAAACTGTAGATTTTACGAAAATTTTGTATGGGGCCCCCTTGACCCCGGGTTTCGACCAACCACTTCCAAAAACCTTCTACGGTCTAAGTTAGGGTAACATGAAATAGTATACTAAATTTGATGGTTCTAAATTGAAAACTGGATTTTACGAAAATTTTGTATTATCTATTACCCTTAATGAAGTTATAAGCTAATCTAAATACTTACCTGCGGCAATTCAATCCGAGCAATCAGTCCCACAGTCAACGTCCGGCCGCAGAAAACGAGGAAAGGACAAGGAAAAGGGGAACCTGAAAGAAAAAAAAACTACACACAGGAAAAAACCACACAGAGAAACATTCAGTTCTCTCACAAAACCTTGTTTTGAAAGGCACCTGAAAAAACAAATTGTCGTTTGCTCAGTTCTCAGGTAGGAGTCGGCTTTTTGCCTCGCGTCTCAGGGTCAGGGGTCAATCGAGAAAATATTTTTCCCATTGGCTGGGGGGAGTTTCGTACTAAATTTTAACAACTATGTTTCTTCACATGTGTGAAAAACCCCTCTTTTCATAGGTGTTAGGTATACCTTAATTTGACATGTGCGAAGAATACTCACTATCCATTAGTCACAAAATTTTAGTTTTTTTACTAGTGTAGCTGTGTATTTGTTACATTTCAGAAACTTTATTGAGATTATCTATTACCCTTCACTATTTGTTAGTGTCTTTAGCAGCATAGTTTAGGAGGTATTTCTCCGACAGAGGATTATGATGATCCTTCGCTTTTTATAGCTCTATTTATTATATATATATTAGTAAAAGAATATTAACATACCAGCAATCTACCCTCATAAACAAACAAATAAGGCCAAAATCCTTCAGATAAAAAAAACTAAAGTGAATAACAAAATGACGAAACAATGCTAAGAAAATATTTATAAAAACATTTATTCAGAACCCCTGGATCACTCTTCAGGGAAAGACATACAGAGGCCCTGAGCACACAAATTCAGTTCAGGTTTCATAAGAATGCAAAAATCTCAAAAAAGTAATATAGGATATCCAATTTGAAATTTTGTGTTGTAAATTTTGATGCACTCTGTCTTTTTTTTTTGATTGGAGGTTTAACGACCACGGTGAGCAACTCAATGGGCTATAAACAGCCGCCCGTCCCTAATTTAGGGTCACTGGTTCCCGGGAAGGGAGAGATCCAGTGCCGTAAGACAAACGCAACATCCATGCCTCATCGGGATTCGAACCCGGACCCCTTTCGGACGAATGATCAGAAGCCATCGCTTAGACCACTGCGCCACCAGGGCGGCCACTCTGTCTTCCCTACCTGAACTATAGAAAATACAAAGAGTCATTAGGATTAAAATTGAACTAAAATAATGAACTATAAAACATCTTAGTGGTCTAAGCGACGGCCTCTGATCATTCGTCCGAAAGGGTTAGAGGTTCGAATCCCGGTGAGGCATGGATGTCGTGTTTGTCTTACGGCACTGGCTCTCTCTCTTCCCTGCAACCAGTGACCCTAAATTAGGGACCGGCGACTGCTTATAGCCCATTGAGTTGCTCACGGTGGTCGTTAAACCTCCAATCCAAATCCAAAACATCTTACCAAAACAATAATGTCACATGTACTATTGTATAAATGAAAAAGAAACATCAAAACAAAAACTGAGTCAAAATTCTCCCTACAAGATTAAAAGACAGTAACAGTAACATAAATCCTTCCACCAAACATTTCATGACATAAACAAACAAGGAGATTATATTACTGGATAGGAGATTATATACAAGGAGATTATATTACTTAGATTATATATAGAGACACCACTTCTATCCACGCAGCATTAGCCACCGTAAGTCACCGTCCGTGCTGCAAATGACGTCATGAGCAGGCACGACGCAGCTGCAGAAGAGAAGCTCCTTTGAAACCAATGAAACAAAAGCTTCTAAGTGTATGAACAGATAAAATGAATAATTCAATAATCTTCATCAATGATACACAAGCTTACTGTTTTATCAACGGTATAATTTAGTTCGTTTTTGCCTGCTTGTGACGTCACACCACATATTAGCTGTGACCTACGGCGGCAGAGCCAGTGGTGTCTCCAGTAATATAACCATGGAGGTTAGAAGTAAGAGGAGATGGCAGCAGCCTCTCTCCCTGTTCTTCTGGCGTGAGGCCATTTTTTATCAGCTGACTACGCCAATGCGCCCAATCTAAGAATCTCCTGTATACCTCTATGGGAAAATCGCGATTTTGAACGCGTTTTTGGGAACGTTACTCTATCTATACAGGCATGAAAAAAACGGAGGCTGAAATATTCATTCCATAATAAAATATTTCCAGAAAAAACAGGAAAATATGTGGTGGTATTTCTTTAAAAATTTAAACAAAATAATGATTTTTTGAGCGGAAGTGAATAGTGCGCATGGTTACTTACTGCCCATGTGCAAGTAACTATGTTTAGAATATAACCAAAAACCTAATGTTAAGAAATAAGAAGTCCGAAATATTCCTTCTTTCCATCCTTGTTTTGCATGCGCTAAGCAAAACTGCTTAAGCCACAGGAAGTGACGTCACGTTCCCGAACTCTCGCAGCGCAGACTCCCACCATCTCAGAGAGAGGTTGGTTGGTTGGTTATTAGATTTTAATGGCGCAAGGGCCATGGTTGGCCAAAGAGCGCCAGACACAAGACAAACAGACAAAATTAAAAAACGGAGCATAAATCGCAAAAACTGGCTGACCAAGTAAAACCGAACCATGAGTACAAAGGAAGGGCCAAAAAAGACAATGAAACAAACAGTATGAAAAACATGGTACAATGGTGAGAAACAAGCCGATTAAGTAAAACTGAGGAATGAGAATGATAAAACACATCACGAAATCGAACACAACTACACAAAGGATGAGTCACTCTCCTCCCCCACACACTCCAAGATAATGCTGGCCGAGGGCGAGGACGAATCACTATCCTCCCCCTCATGTTCCTCTGCAATGTTAGGTGAGGCTGGGGACGAACTGTCACTCTCCTCCCCCGATGTTCCTCTATAATGTTGGGTGAGGGTGGGGACCTCGCTGAGTCCGACACAGTTGCAATGTTGGTCAGGTGGACCGCGGCAGGTGGGTGGACACGGCACACCTTTGCAGATTGAGGGCCGGGTCTTCCGCACGTGCAGGCTGTCTGCTGGGAACCGGAAGAGTCGGTCGTCTTCAAAAGAGAAGACGCAGACTCAGATGGTCGAATAAGCTGGAGCTCGGTGAAATCCACCTGTGTCGCTTGTTCAACTGTAGATCGCTTGGCAAGTGCGGCGAGAGCTACAGGGCGCGGAACAAAGGGCTGCATGGGTTGCGGCAGAGACTGAACCACTGCGGCAAAAGTACGCTGTCGGTTGTTGGGAATACCCAACTTGGCCTTGGCAGCAGGGTACGAGAGGCCCTCCAGGGTCTTGAGGCGCTGGATCGCCTTCTCGTCGTTCCACTTCGAACAGGACCTGGCATAAGCAGCGTGGGAGTCACCACAGTTTACACAGCAGGGCTCTGAAGTGCATCCAGTCCCTTCGTGGTCTCGGGATCCACAATTGGCGCACCTCGCAGCACTGTTACAGGACCGCTGGGAATGTCCATACCTCTGGCACTTAAAACAGCGTAGAGGATTTGGTATATATGGACGAACTGCACATAACAAGTAACCAGCCTTTATTTCAGTAGGTACCTTCGGGCTGTTAAAAGTCAAAATAACATTTCGTGATTTGATCAGCGCGCCATCGCGCCTGAAAGTCATGCGTCTGGCAGCTATGACACCCTGATCAGCAAGTTCACACACAAGTTCATCTTCATCGCAGACCAACAAGTCGGGCTCAGAAATGACTCCCTTCGAGGTGTTGAGATACGGATGTGCCGTATCTCAACACCTCGAATATTCCTTGAACTGGAATATCCTGAAGTCTGGTCAACTGCAGAAGAGATTTGCTCTGAGAGAGAGTGCAAGTTTCCACAAGCAGGTCTCCAGAGCGTAGCTTCTTCACTGACTTCAAAGAGCCAGCAACACCCGCAAGTGCCTTCGAGATGAAAAAAGGAGACTTCGAGGAAAGTTTCAACATCTGGTCAGTAGAAGAAATGACGAGAAAAGTAGCTTGAGGTATCGAATCTGAAAGTGTAATGCGACGTTTCTGAGCTGACGGCTCAACACCTGGATCTAAAGATACGTCGCGGTGATGTCGTTTTTCAACGAAAGTTCTCTTCAGTGTGTTATGTGTGGGAGGTGGTTGAGGCAAATTTGGCGCCTGATCAATCACCATAGCCTGTTGTTTTTTTAATTTTGAGGAGGGTTTATGTTTCCCCATGGGAGTAAGAAAGAATTCATCTGCAACGTACTCCGCCCACAATCGAGCCCAACAGGGGAGAACTGGAGGTCCGCAAGCCAAACACATGACGCAAGACACAGTTCTAGAGCTTAGTTGCAAATATAGTCCGTTGGCTGTGATCACACGCACTCGGCGGACACTTCGGCCTCCGGGTACCGTCATGCCAACGCCTTTGGCATGATCCCACAGCCCCCGGGCTCACCCTGCCGTGCAATACGACAAAAAGCCGCTAAAGCCCTGCACACAACTTGGTACAAGACATCTGACAAGAGATGGGTTAGGCTCTAGCCTCCCGTTTACAGCGAAGCCGGGGTCGAAGAGGAGTGTTGGTACACAGGAGGCACTTAACCGGTCTCCTGCGACCTCAGCCACCAGACATCCCATTTCCACCTCACGGGTCTCCGCACGCGGCAAACATGCAGGTAGGTCTAGCACCCAAACCAGCTAAAAGGAAAAAAAGAAATCCAAAGAAGACAAATCCTGGCAGGGAACCTAAACGGAATCTCAGCAACCTACGAACTGAGCGGTTAATATAAATCAGTTAGTGGTGGAGGGTAACAAAACCACAAGACCGGGGTGTTAGTACATAACGTGGTAGAGATTAGGTAGAGAACACAACACGGGCAACTAGCCAGTGGAGAAAATAAATAAAAACGGAAAAGCGAGACACAAGACCAGCTCGGGATCGTGGGGCCGCGACTCCCCAACAGCTGGATGAACAGCCGTCCCTGCAAACACCAACAGCACCAAAATAAGAAAAAAACAAGCTGTGGCATGACATCAGATGTTGACCAGTCACAAGGTCAGCTCGGGCCGTGAGGGCGCCGCTCCCCAAATAACTGGAAAACCAGTTATCCCCGTGCGGGGTCAGAGAGAGGACAGAGACAGCTGATCTGTTTTGGCTTCACTCAAAACGGGTCCCTTCACCTCCTCTTCTTCTAACCTCCTTGAATATAACCTCCTTGTAAACAAAGTCATTCCTAGAGAGTCGCAGTTAAGACATAAATCCAAGTTGGAAAGCCGGGTGGCACAGTGGTCTAAGCGATGGCCTCTGATCATTCGTCCGAACGGGTTCCGGGTTCGAATCCCCCGGTGAGGCATGGATGTTGGGTTTGTCTTACGGCACTGGCTCTCTCCCTTCCCTGGAACCAGTGACCCTAAATTAGGGACGGGCGACTGCTTATAGCCCATTGAGTTGCTCACGGTGGTCGTTAAACCTCCAATCAAAAAAAAAAAAAAAAGTTGGAAAATTAAACTCCAGGTGTGTTCAGAAACCCAAGTGAACATATTTAGCTGCAATTTCCTAGGTACTTTTTAAAATTATCCAATTTCTATAATGTCGCATAAATGTTTTTAGTGTATGTAAAGAACGGGTGTTATAAGTCTCCGGGTGACTCGGAGGAAAAATTGTTTTAAGTGTGGCCCTAAGAAGTAGTTAGTACAAAGATATTTTAGTGTGTAATGTTACAAAGTCTGATCTTGAAGGTGGAATATAGATTGTAAGTAGATAAGAGATCACAAAAGTAAAATTTACAAAATTTTAGTGGATAAGAATTATCTTTCAAAGTGGAAAAAAGCTTTTTAACTGTTTGGTGGTATTGTCTCTGTTATTGCAAACGCGAGTGATACGTAGAAATTGAGATATAATAATGTTTCTATGTATTGTTCTTTGAATTCTTGAAGTCGAAACATTCAGTTGTTTAGGACTGAAGTCAAAATTTGTTCTTTTATTAAATACATCTATTGAGAATTTTTTATGCCTTAGTGTAATCTGTAGGTCCGAAAAAGCAATCTCAGAATTCTTGTTTTTTTTTTTTCAGAACCAAGTTCAGGGGATAACAATCCTGCATATTAAAAGTCTCGTTTTGAACACAGAAACTGATGAGGTCATCAACATATCTAAAATTATGAACATGCTCCATAACAATCCTTCTCTCATAATAATGCAGAAATGAATTGGCTAACAGGCTGCATTATTATGGTGCATGTTCTTAATTTTAGATATGTTGATGACCTCATCAGTTTCTGTGTTCAAAACAAGACTTTTAATGTGCAGAATTGTTATCCCCCGAGCTTGGTTCTGGAAAAAACAAACAAGAATTCTGAGATTGCTTTTTCGGACCTACAGATTACACTAAGGCATAAACAATTCTCAATAGATGTATTTGATAAAAGAACAAATTTTGACTTCAGTCCTAAATAACTGAATGTTTGGACTTCAAGAATTCAAAGAACAATACATAGAAACATTATTATATCTCAATTTCTACGTATCACTCTCATTTGCAATAACAGAGACAATACCACCAAACAGTTAAAAAAGCTTTTACACTTTGAAAGACAATTCTTATCCACTAACATTTTGTAAATTTCACTTTTGTGATCTCTTATCTACTTATAATCTACATTCCACCTTCAAGACCAGACTTTGTAACATTACACCCTAAAATATCTTTGTACTAACCACTTCTTAGAGCCACACTTAAAACAATTTTTCTCCAAGTCACCCGGAGACTTATAACACCCGTTCTTTACATCCACTAAAAATATTTATTCGACATTATAGAAATTGGATTATTTCAGAAAGTACCTAGGAAATTGCAGCTAAATTTGTTCACTTGGGTTTCTGAACACACCTGGAGTTTAATTTTCCAACTTGGATTTACGTCTTAACCGTGACTCTCTACGAATGACTTTGTTTCAAGGAGGTTTACGCAGCATTGGCCACCATAAGTCACCGTCTGTGCTGCAAATGACGTCAAGAGCAGGCACAACGAATCCGCAGAAGAGAAGCTGCTTGGAAACCAATTGAATAAAAACTTCTAAGCGTATAAACAGATAAAATTCAATGATACACAAGCATACTGTTTCATCAACAGTATAGCCGCCCCGGTGGCGCAGTGGTCTAAGGCGCTGGCCTCTGATCATTCGTCCGTAAGGGGTCCGGGTTCGAATCCCGGTCAGGCATGGATGTTGTGTTTGTCTTACGGCACTGGCTCTCTCCCTTCCCTGGAACCAGTGACCCTAAATTAGGGACGGGCGACTGCTTATAGCCCATTGAGTTGCTCACGGTAGTCGTTAAACCTCCAATCAAAAAAAAAAAAATCAACGGTATAATTTAGTTCATTTTTGCCTGCTTGAGACATCACACCTCAGATTAGCTGTGACCTATGGCGGCAGAGCCAGTGATGTCTCCAGTAATATTACCTCCTTGCTTTGTTTATGTCATGAAGGGTTTGGTGGAAGGATTTATGTTATTGTTACTGTCTTTTAATCTAATAGGGAGAATTTTGACTCAGTTTTCGTTTTGATGTTTCTTTTTCATTTATACAACAGTGCATGTGACATTATTGTTTTGGTAAGGTGTTTTATATTTCATTTTTTAGTTCAATTTTAATCCTAATGACTCTTTTGTATTTTCTATAGTTCAGGTAGGGAAGACAGAATGCATCAAAATTTACAACACAAAATTTCAAATTGGATATCCATTTTTGCTTTTTGAGATTTTTGTATTCTTATGAAACCTGAACTGAACTTGTGTGCTCAGGGCCTCTGGTTGTCTTTCCCTGAAGAGGGATCCAGGGGTTCTGAATAAATGTTTTTATAAATATTTTCTTAACATTGTTTCGTCATTTTGTTATTCACTTTAGTTTTTTTCTTTTTTCTGAAGGTTTTTGGCCTTATTTGTTTGGACAGGGCAGTCCTATTAAAAATAAAAAATAAAATAATAAAAAAATCACACAAAAAATGTTTAAAATTTGACAAAAAAATAAAATAAATAAAAAGTAAACTAGATATTCTCTCACCAGAATAACTAACCTAAAAAATGGTAAAACTCACGTATTTTTATAAAAAAAATAGGTACTAGTAATGTCTATGGAAGTACACTAAGGTTATTAAATACATGTAAGGGTTATTAAATACACTTCAAGTGCATTTGATAATTTTTTTTTCATGTATTCTGGAGAGTTATTCTACTCTATCTGGACAAGCAGGACTTCATTCTTAGTTGTGTAATTCTGTTGGCAGAAATTTCGCGGGCAACGTCTTTTTCTGAGGAGAAACCTTGGGAACCTCCCCCACCACCACCCTGCTTCTTAGGAAGCGGCAAGGAGGGTGGTCGGCCATTATATGTGGCTCTTGCCACAGCCCCCTAGATACTGACTCACGCCTGGGCGATCGTTTTGTGACATCACGAACGTCGGCGGAACCAGCTTTCTCCAGACGAAAACGTTTCACAGCTTGAGCCAAGAGCTCGTGGTTATTTAAGCGATGCAATTCTATTAGCATTTGTTTTAAACTGCAAATATATTTCTCAGGCATCGGATATTTTAAAGATGAAAATTATCGATCGCTGACGGCGTTTTAAAATAGTAGCAGTTTTGTATCAAAATGCACTTAATTTTTTAATGGTTACGTATACCAGGACTCGATATCGCAAAAATAAATAAATTCCGTTAAGCGATTATAAAAACGCTAAAAATGAGTTAATTAATGTAATTGATCTTTAAAATAAATACCTAAATATTCCGTTGACATTCGGGATAAAGTGTTTTGCTAGGTTTTCAGGTTTGAAAAAATGTTTTGCATTGTTTCTTTTACTAACTTAATATAAACAGCAAACATATGCCAATCGAATAAAATAAAATACAAAATAAATTAGTAAGTATATATAAACAAACTTGGTGTGCCTATAATTCACATCACTGATGTCGCAATTAAACTTAACACAATCATCTGTACCATGAATTATAAATTGGCCACAACCGATATTATGTTGTTGGGATTTTTTTTCTAAAATAATGTTTGCCAATATCCAGTATATTATGCTCATGCACTAATTTCATATCAGTGTGGTGATAGATGGCATTAGAATAACTGCAAATAGTAAAACAGGCCTATAACACATTTACTTACCACCATATGCGGCAATAATAACATCCGTTAGTCTTATAAGAAGTCATTTAGGTTTTTTTTTTATTGTTGATGGCTGTTGTTAAGCCATCAACAACAAAAAAAAAACTAAATGACTCCCCTTATAAGACTAAAAGATATTGTTATTGCAGAAAAGCATACAGATGGTGGTAAGTAAAATTTGTATCTAAAATCCTGATAACTAATAATATAAATTACTAGCGCATTCCATAATCTGCCAGATGCACAATCAAGTTTAGGTGGTTTTCGTGTACCATCTGTAGTGTGAAATTTATTATGTTTACACGTGTGCCAATTGTGTTTGCTGGTATGTGTACCTGCGAAAAAAGCCCAAGCCCAAATTAAATTGATTGCAATTAATATCATCATCAGCGAGGAGTCCATGGCAGCTATGGAAGCGCTACTACCCTTAGATTATATGTGGTCTTATTGTCAACTATTACCCTTGTATAAAAATGAAAAAACGAATTACCGAAAATTTAATTGAAGTTGTGAACAGTAATTTTGGGTTTAACTAATGAGAAATTGAGCAAACGTAAGCTGAAATCAATGATAACGGAACAGATATAAATTAGCGATGCATTGCCATTTTTAATTCACATAGGTTAACATTTATTGCATAAAGAGATGTTTATATTTCAGTAGGATGTTCCAACTCAAGCGATTCTTGAGATAACACATTAGGAAATTTATGACCGATTTCTTTTAAATTAAACCCAGTGACTTATTTATTTCAAAATCTGTATGTCAAGTACTCTTTAATAGTTCCTAAATACCGAAAAAATATATATGTTATTGGACAATGTCATCGCTCTGTATACGTTATTTTACAACCAACGCATAGCAACTGAAAAATTGTGGTTCGGAACCCCACAACTCTCGATAACCAGTCGAGTGCGTTAGAATTTACGCCAGTGCGCCGAACAATTCTCAGCGCCATATGTGGTTATATCAGTCAGCATCTGACTACAAAAACCATATTGATGGTCTCGGCAACTGAGATGTCTCCATCTGGTGGCATATAACACAGCCTTTTTAATTGTAGAGCTGATAAATACAACGGGCGATAGAAATGGTGAATATATATCAAGTACGTGGAGATAACGTAATTGGACGATGTCATCGCTCTGTCCACGTTATTTTACAACTAACGCATAGCAACTGAAAAATTGTGGTTCGGCACCTGTGGGATCAAACCTCATTCGAGTGGTTATCGAGAGTTCTGGGGTTCGATTCCAGGGTGCCTAACCACAATTTTTCAGTTGCTATGTGTTGGTTGTAAAATAACATGAACACAGCGATGACATCGTCCAATTACATTATCTCCATGTATTTGATATATATTCACCATATATATATGTTCTGTTTAATTCGAACACGCTTAAACAATTTCCTTCAAATTCGGTTAGATGATTACATTTCTGTAGGTCTTAAATACAAAATTTTGATTTCCTAGCTCCAGGTGTTCGATAATTACTAAAGTTCTGTTGAACCAAATTGAACTGAATGGTTACATTTCGGTAGGCGATACTATAGCTATAGCGTCTAGAAGGTAAAGTGTGCCGAGCGCCTAGCATGCGTAATGATTGGCGTGGATACCGAAATTTGTCTCCTTCGTAGATGGCGCTGCGACCGCCTTCCCTTCCCTCTTTCTTAATGTGAGTGAAGCGGGAAACTAAATTTTTTTTTGATTGGAGGTTTAACGACCACCGTGAGCAACTCAATGGGCTATAAGCAGTCGCCCGTCCCTAATTTAGGGTCACTGGTTCCAGGGAAGGGAGAGAGCCAGTGCCGTAAGACAAACACAACATCCATGCCTGACCGGGATTCGAACCCGGACCCCTTACGGACGAATGATCAGAGGCCAGCGCCTTAGACCACTGCGCCACCGGGGCGGCTAAACTAAATTCGTGTTGCTTACTGTGAAAAGAGCGGCGATTTAGACGAAGACGTGTTATGTTTTAGGTTTTAGAAGGAATGTGGATTACCTAAATATTGTATATAAGTTATACTTAGCTCATTATGCGGAAGAGAAATAACCATTGTTTTGTGCCAGGTTGCAATACTCAGTACAAAAACAGTAAGCTGTCGCTTTTTGGAATACCCAAAAATGATAAACTTTTACAGCAATGGCAAAAATTGATTCCCCGTGCAGATAAAAACTTAGACAAATGTAGTGCTGTATGTGAACTGCACTTTGATGAGAGATTTGTGGTTCGAAGTTTTGTGCATAAAATAAACGAGGAGACTGTGTTAATACCCAGAGATCGGCCCATCTTGACACCAGATGCAATTCCAACAATATTTCCAAACCTTCCCCATTATTTATCAAAACCTCTGGCAAAAAAGAGGAAAGTTAGGGAAACCGATGATAAGCCTGATGGCAATTTAAATAGCTTGGAATTTACTTCCCATAGAGTTACACTGAACTGCCTTCTGAATATCAACCTTCCTTCAGAATTTTGGGGTAAGCAAATACCTGCTAATAATTCAAAGTGCATAATTTTCCATGTTCATTCATTCAAATGTGAATTGTCAAATTCATTGACAACCGAAAAACTGGTTGTTGTAACCGAAAGTGAACCAGAGTTTACCTGTAAAGTGTATTTACGTGGATTAAAAATGAACACAGTTTCTAATATTACTTCTAAAGATGAATTAGAATCCATTATTCGAGACACTGATAGGCTAACAATATGTCATGGTGCAGGCTCCATTTCAGAATTTGAAAATAACAGGAAGTACCTTGAAAGTGGAGTTATTTTTGAGAATAATTTGTACAGCAAAAAATGTGTAAGGAAAGGAACAACAGCGACTTGCCTCAAATGTAAGTATCTGCGGCGCTTACTTTTGCACAAAATAGCTTATCATAGAAAAAAGGCTACATTTAAAAATAAGTATCAGAATAAAGTTCGGAAAATCAACAGGCTGAAGAAACGAGTTATTTCGCTCTCTGATTACATAAAAAAATCCAAAACAAAAATAAGAATTTTACAGAACTTTCCATTAATGAAAAAATAGCTGAATTACCCATTAAGCAGCAGCAAATGGTTATTCATTGTTATAAGGCAGCAAAAAGGAAATCTGCAAGAGGTATGTCATATACCAAGGAATGCTTACTAATGCACATAAAAAGTCCAAAATTGTACGAGCACATACGGAAACACAAAATCATGATCCTACCTAATAGAACAACTATTAGAAAGTATATTTCAAATTACAACAGTGGTTTTGGATTCAATGCACTGACGTTTGAAACTATTTCAAAGAAAACAAGTAAAATGGAGCCTTTTGGAAGACATGGTGGTATATTAATAGATGAAGTGAAGCTTACAGAAAAACTGCAAGTAAAATCATCTGGTGAAATATTAGGGTTTGTTGATATTGGGCCATACACTTCAGAAACTGTTAAGCATACCCCATGTAATTACGGACTGGTAATGGTGTTTCAGCCATTAAATGGAGATTGGACCCAAATAATTGGTGTTTTTGCCACAAGTAACAATATAAGTGGAACTTTGCTTGCAAAATTAATTATTGAAGCTGTTATTCTCACTGAAAATGCAGGTCTGTTTGTTGATTTCATTACGTGTGATGGGGCTTCTTGGAACAGGAATATGTGGAAGACATTTGGTATATCAGCAGATTGTTCTGGAACTAAATACAGTATTATGCATCCTACAGATTGTTCTAGAAGTTTACATTTCATATCAGATTTTCCTCACTTAATAAAATGTGTACGGAACGCATTTGTTACCAGAGGTTTTCTTCTGCCCGAAGGAGAAGCAAGACCAGAGCATGTTGAAGCAGCATGGAGGAAGGACTCTGACATAACTACTCTAAAAGCCATGCCAAAAATTACACGCGTTCATATTCACCCGAATAACTTTGAGAAAATGAGGGCGAACTATGCTTTGCAGCTTTTTAGCAACGAAGTATTAAAAGGCCTTTTTCTCTATAAGCATCATATTGAAATACAGTTTGGAAGTACTAATGCAACTGCATTTTTCATAAAGTTGATGATGCAGTTAATAACTGTAATGACCTCTAGGAGTCCATCAAGTAGTCTCCGCATAGATTCTGAGGGATGCAAAGTACTTAATGATTTTCTGTTGTATTTAGATAAATGGGAAGCTTTTGCAGGAGATAAGAAGATTGGGTTTTTAAGTGCTAGCACAGCTGCAGGATTACGAGTCACTATAAGCAGTACCATCTCTCTACTAAAATATCTAACAGAAACCTTGAACTTCAAGTATGTAATGACATCGCGCTTGAGTCAAGACTCAATAGAAAACATTTTTGGCATTATTCGGCAACTGTCAGGCTGCAATGACCACCCCACTGCAGCAGAATTTTTAGTGACCATTCAGTGTTTAAATTTTTATAATCTGGCCAAGCCTGTAAAGTGTGGTACTAGCTGCACAACAGACATCATCAATTCCCTTATTGGGCCAAGTGACACCATCAGTTGCAAACCTAATGTTTTGTTAAATTTAAATTAACTTTTAAGTGATGAAATGCTAGATAATGTGAAAGATACCTTGAATAGTGCTGCATATTCTGATTGTGCTTCCCTTTTCCCACATAATTCCCATAACCAGTTGCTAGTTTATGTTGCAGGTTATGTAGCTAGGAAATGTGTTGCAATAACTAAATGTGTTTAACATGCAGTATTGAAGAAAAGGCCAGGTTTTCTGGAACACTGATACGAGAATTTGATAAAGGTGGCTTATTATATCCATCAAAGGAACTCCTAGTTCTTGTCAGTCAACTGGAAGGTATTGTTACACATTATTTCAGCACCGAAAAACTACACAGAGATAGTATCGTTGATATTCTAGCTATCTTGATGATAAAGAAAATTAAATTCATTGGTTGTGCAGAACACAGAAAAGATGTGACATGTAAGATTGCAAAATTTTATTTACTGACTCGGTTGCATTTCTATATAAAGGGACTTAATAAGATTCACAATGATAATAGAGAAAAAATGAAGTACCTTAAGCTGAGACGTTGCAAATAAATATGAAGTTCCTGGATTTGGGTGTTGAGGTTCTTTTTATGAGGAAGCAAGTGAGATACAGATTTTTTATTACTGTGGAGAGAGAAAATATATGTGGAGTCAGTCAATAGCTCTCACTTATAATTACTGTGGAGTCAGTAAATATATACCGACTCCACAGTAATGCTACAGCTCAAACCCTCAACGCGCTTCCTCAAAACTACCTTAACAGCTAATAAGAACTTTGCAACAGAACAGGTTCCGTCATTCAAACCCAGGGGCTTGAACTTAGTCACATTACCAATGTTCAACTCGTAGCAAGCAGAGCAGCCACTGCTGTGTTTACTGATCTACTATATATTACCATATATAAGCATATGACTGTATTAAAAAGAATGGATAATTTTGGGAGTATGTAGCAGTGGCTAGTTAACTTTTCCTTCATTAAATATGATATGTATGCACATAGCAGACAGTAAGCCTAATGCATATGCAAATAAGTGATCCTAGAAACCTAGAAACTTAACCCAAACTCATTAAGAATTTTTCCAGCCTATAATGAGGTCAAGAAATGTCCAGGTTGTTAACAAACTTAGAAAAGAAAGTTACAAAAACTGGTAAGTTATTTAGAGATTCAAAATTCATTTCTTTAAATGTATTTATTTTTAAAAAATTAATCCCCTCCTCCTCCCACCAAGTAACTGAATAGTTCAGCAGATAAGATATTAATATACAAAAAGATTTTAAGGAACATGTGTGGTGGTAATAATATTGCAGAGTTACTATTTTTCATTAAAAATGTTTAGAACTGTGGGATTCTTTAGCAAGCTGCCCCAACCCTTCATCTTTTTTTATTTTTAATGTTCAAATCCCAAAACTACTGGTGGTAATCTGATACAAGATTACCACCAGTAGTTTTGGAGTGTTCAAATGAAAAGGTATGAAACGACACTGTGGGTATAAATGAAGACTTTATTCAAAGTATACACCATAGGCCGTAGCACAACGACCCCATTGATTAACGAACCGAAGGATTCCTTGTTCCCAGAATTCCTATGGCCGTGACGAGACCCAGTCCTGCACAGCGTCCTTGAGTTCGTCGTCCGAGTGGAAGCGCTTCCCTTTCAGCTGTTTTTTCAGGGGAACAAACACATGGAAATCGCATCACCTGTGACGATCCGCTCCAGGAAAGCGGGGTCTTCATGATACCGAAACAGATGTTGAAGTGCTAGCCCCATACGCAGTTCCTTTTGCTGGTCGGTGAGCTGCTTCGGAACCCACTGCGCGCACACCTTCCGATAACGCAACCTTTCGTGAACAATTGTCCACACTGTTCCAACGCTGACATCCACCTCCACCGCCAACATTCGCAATGTGACACGCCGATCACCTCTCACTAGGTCGTCCAGCTTGTCGATGAGATCGGCCGTGACGACTGTGTTTGCCTGGCCCGGTCTCGGGTCATCAATCAAACTCTCACGGCCTGCACGAAAACGGGCACTCCATTTTCTCACTGACTTGTCGGACACACAGTCTTCCCCATATACGGTCACCATCCGGCGATGAATAGCTGCCGGTTTAACACCTTCCGCTGTCAGAAATCGGATAACGCCTCGCTGCTCCTCAATCGTCGAATTTTGCAATGTGAACGCCATCCTGTCCTCACACACAGTGCCGCGTCAATTGGACGGTGCTCTTTATAAGAGCATCTGCTCTCTCCTGCGCATGCGGGTGCCCGCGCATGCTCCGATCCACGCCGGCGACTCCAATCGCATCCCTAGATGTGTCGCTACTTTCTCCCATAGCGGCATAGACAAATATGTTAACGGTTACGTTCTTATGACGTTTCGTACCTTTTCATTTGAACACCCTTATATAAACACACTTTTTTTCAATCAACATATATAAACTTCAATACCTGCGGTATTGAAGATGCATACATTAATATTATTAATAACATCTATGAAAATGCAAGTGCAAAGATTAGGCTGTTTGAAAATACAACACACGTAAAAATTGGAAAGGGAGTGAGACAAGGTGACACCATATCTCCGAAGCTCTTTAATGCCACATTGGAGGGTGTTTTTCAGTCGCTGAGCTGGGAAAACAAGGGGATAAAGATTAATGGAGATTATCTAACCCACCTTCGTTTTGCTGATGACGTAGTCATTTTTGCAACTACCCCATCTGAGCTGCAGAGTATGATCCAGGAACTTGCTGACAAGAGTAAAGAAGTGGGATTAAAAATGAACTTTCAGAAGACAAAAGTGATGTTCAATGCTTTTACAAGAAATGAAGATTTATCGATTGATGGAGAAAAGCTGGAGATAACAGACACATACGTTTATCTTGGACAGCAGATATCAAGTGAGGGTCACATTGATGAAGAAATTAATCGGCGTACAAAACTTGCCTGGAGAGCTTTTGGAAGAAACAGCATAATTTTCAAGAGCAATATGCCATTATGTCTTAAAAGAAAAGTGTTTGATCAATGCATCCTTCCAGTGCTTACGTATGGGGCAGAGACGTGGACCTTAACTAAAAGAGACATACAAAGGCTGCAGACAACTCAAAGAAGCATGGAGAGGTGCATGCTTGGTGTAACCAGGAGAGATAAGAAGAGGAACACGTGGATCCGAAAAATGACAAGAGTGGAAGACATCATGATCAGAGTTAAATCCCTGAAATGGCAATGGGCTGGACATACTGCCAGAAGAACAGACCATCGATGGACAGCCGAAATTTTAGATTGGATTCCAAGGGACAGGAAAAGACCCAGAAGAAGACCACATGGAAGATGGGTGGATGAAATTCGAAAGTATGCGGGAGTGACATGGAGGAGACTGGCACAAGACAGACCGTTGTGGAGGAAACTTGGGGAGACCTTCGTCCAGCAGTGGATTGATAATGGTTGACAATGATGATGATGATGATATAAACACACTTTTTTTCAATCAACATATATAAACACACTTTTTTTTTCAATCAACATTTAGCTTTGGCATTTTCAGCATTGCTAACTAGGGCTTCCATGATGGAATTATATATTACAAAATTCAGTATTTTGAAGAAAACTTGCAAAATGCCATGAGTGATTAAGTGTGACTAATTTACTCTATACAAGGTGGTGTAAAAGTAATAAAAAATAAACTAAACAGGTATAAAATTTATTTCTGGAAATTTAATTGTGTGAAAACATCTAATAGTTGCATTCACAAATTCTTGCTCTTTGATTCAATTGTATTTTCTAAGATGCCTAAAAATCAAGTTGTGTGTTATTTATTTTTTGTGTAATGTTACTTTTTAAATCCCCCTCCCAAGTTCTGTTGCTGATAAATTTCTCTGTCACTATACAATTGAGAAACGGTTTTTGATAAAAAAATTCAACAACTGCTGCACTTATAGCCTTTGACATATAACAGCCCACAATGAATTAATCAAGCTTGTACTTTATAAAAAATAAAAACGAAAAAACCCCATTTAAAATGGGATGCTTACTTTGCCTCACTGTATAAATTGAATAAAGCTTAACCAATGTGCTGAGGTTTAGTAATATTGTAATAAATAATGCTACAAGCAATGTAAGATTAAAACATTGTTTTATTACAAACTGCACGTGGCTTCTGTATGGAAATTCCTAAAGTCATTTATAATTAACTCTCATCAGCAAGCTTTTGGTCCCCGTGCTGATGAGAGTTCAATATTCCACACCGGTCCACGTCAGAGGTCAGTTTTTCCACATGTGCTTCAACATTTGTTTCAGTTGGTGTATATTATATCGGTATTACCTATTCCCAACTATTAGGGACATTACAAAACGGTGTTACATGTTTACATTGTGCACAATGTGTCACTGCGCGCACCTTACTGGGACGACAAACCTTTCTGGATTTACTGAGGGGATATCAGTATGAGACTGCAATAATTCCAATTTCAGAAATTAAGAACAAATAAATGTCTTGGTCAATTATTTGCTCCCCCACAATATTTCTTCATTTAATAATAAAATTTATCTAACGGTATAAAAAAATCCCTCTAAATCAGCCCTTTTTTTTTCGTTTTTTTCTGAACAATTACTGGTAAATATTTTCTGATGCATGCATTATGACCAAAATTATGCTTCAGTCAGAGAGGAATGTCATTATAAATGCGTGTGCTTAAATAAGGTGGTACACACCGTTTTTTAAACCAGTCAGTAACAGACAAAAATAATTTTTGTTAAGCCTCTTAATAATACGAAAAGCTTACCCAACGTTTATATATATCTGTTATATCCACGCTAATAACTACATACGCTGGGTGCTCGGCACACTTCCCCTTCTATGCTATATATCAGCTGTTTCTGTATAACTGCTTGAAGAGTAGATACATGGAAGCACTTTATATTTACATGCCCCTACGTATTTACTTCAAACAGCAAATTTTGCCCGCTGTCCCTAAATTGTTTTTAAGGAGGGCTCTGTATCTGACTGGCAGCATTAAATTTGTCGAACCACGGTATTACTTATACCTGATCATAGGCCTAACCACTGGGAGGATCAGGACCCCCAGATTTTCATACAGTCTGGGATCCCCAATGTAAATGATCCCCCAAATGTTTCGGGAATATAATGATATGAACTTTTTATGTGAACCAACTGAATTATTTAATAATATAAGATTGTAATTTTTCATAGAATGCAAACACGTGTATAATGTGTACTTAATAAAACAGTGATGTCGATTAAGCATGGTTACCAACATCGCTGGCGTATATACATTATGTGATCAGACCCCCCCCCAATTTTGAAACACAGCACAGTTATGCCACTGTACCTGATGGTCACTGGCCAACATCGCCGACGCTGACACTTACGCATTCAATATAATGTCCCATACAAAAAAGCCTTGCAATTTTTGTATATACAGCAGGAGCGGCTCCTGCAATAATCCAAAGCAGTTTTTTTTCATGCCACATCAAGAGAGAAGTTTACTGAACTCGGCTGGAAGTTTTTCCTGCACAACGCCACTGGGAGCGAAAAGAACGCTTGCGGGCTGCTCTGACTGCTATTGAAACCAACTTATGTGGGAAACTGCCTATTCCCACATCAGTTCATTTCCTTTGAATAAAAGGTCCCTGGGGGCTGCAGCTCTCGCTGGTACAGCAGGTATAAGTGGTCCTCGGAGTTATTTGCGAGTGACGTAGCTACAATGCAGTCTTTCGTTGGCTGCAAATACATCTCCGGGCCTTCAACTTTTGGTTTGTTCCTACTTTTATTCAACATGATAATTCTAACAACTGGAGATTATTCGTGTTTGCTAACAACAAATACTCAGTTGCCGAGATTTTTGCCAAAAAGTTTTACTTCTGGTCAAAATGGGCATGTGAACAAATTGCGATTAAGAATAAAGTTCAGTAATGGATAAATTGAAAAATGAAAAAAAAAATGACTAATTTCTGCAGCGAAATACTTGCACAAAATTAATATTTTCACTTACCAGGCACAGCCAAAATTTTCGCTTTTAAACTCATGTACATTTCTATTCATCAAAAAACATTGAAGTTGCTCCATTGGCCATATTTTACTTTTCTGCTGCATATGCATACCCCCCCCCACCCAAAAAAATAAGCTGAACATTTCAGTTGAGGTAGTGCTTTATACTTTATTACTTTAAACACAACATTTAATCAAACACAATTGTTTAGAAAATTTACGAAGTTGGTAAATTTTGAAAACAAATTGTTCTACACTAAATTGTAATCATAGCTTGAAAATTAAAACTGGGAATATGTTTGCAATTCGTATTTATTAAAGAGAATGCCTGTAAGTCAAAATTCCAAAGGGAGCGTATCAGAAGAAAAATATTTATTATATTTCTACTAGGGGTCATAATTGACACCTGAAAATGCGTATATGACGTTGGGTGCGTGTCCGCTGTCACTGGCACAAGCATTTTTTATCTTTAAAACTGGTTCCCTTAACTGAGTGTGTGTTGCTCTTACAGTATCTACATTTATATATTATTTACAACCACTATTTCAATCCACTGCTGGATAACAGTCTCCAAGTTTCTTCCACAAAAGTCTGTTTAGAGCCAGTTTTCTTCTTGCTCCCGAATTTCATCCACCCATCTCCCACATCATCTTCTGGGTCCTTTTTTTATGTCCCTTGCTATCCAGTTTAATATTTCTCGCTGGCTCTTTCTTCTAGAAATATGTCCATCCCATTGCAATTTCAGGGATTCTGATCATTGCTGTCTTCCATCCTTGTAATTTTCCTGATCCACGAGTTCCTCTTTGTATCTTTCCTGTTCCTGGTTACATCAAACATGCATCTCTCAATCCTTTTTTTCTGTTGTCTGCAACCTCGGTATATCTGTTTTAGTTGAGGTCCATGTCTCTGCTCTATGCGTAACAACTGGAAGGATGCACTGATTAATGAGCGTCATGTTAGGATCGTTAGCATCATGTTAAGATCGTTAGGATAAGGGTCCTGCATGGAATGTATGTGGAACTAATTTCTTTGATGTGCAATGGTGTATGCGTGGTGTAACGTATACTCTATATTCACTTTCCTTTTGATTTTACTATCTCTGGTTATTTTATTTTACTATGTAAATTATCTTCTTACTGAACGAGATATTATTTCACCCGCTGAATCAGATCTGGCAATGAGTGTAAGTCATGACGTGGTGGTAGCCAGTATAAATAGGCGCGTTCAACGATACCTAAGGAGAGCGTTTGCTGTTATAAGGGGAGCGTTTGTTGTTGAAGGGAGAGCGTTGGTTATTATACGGAGAGAGCGTTTATTGTTGTACGGAGAGTGTTGGTTTATGTGAAGGAGAGCGTTTGTTTGTGAGTATAGAGCTCCGTTCATGTGCAAGGAGCTACGTGTTATTTGAGTAGCTGTGTGTGATGATACCAGTAGAAGGTCATAATAAAAGGTTTATGTAAGTATGTCTTTCTCAGTTCATAGTACTGTCAGACCTCTGTCTGGCTGTTAGGTTTATTTCAATTAATATTACTAGTAACAACCAGCATAAGACTTTATTCATTTTAATTACTGCTACAACATTACTACCAGTTATAAGTTTGTTCATTACTATTACTACATTACTAGCAGGTGACTTTATTCATGATATTAATTAACTAGTAACAACAACCATTTGAATTCACTATTTGAAGCTTAGTACAAGCATATAATTCAGTAGCAGAAGCATTATACTTAGCTTAGTTGAAAGCTTTATTCATTATCATTAGCTTAGCTTAGCTTAGCTGGTAATAAAGCTTATTCATTATAGTGGGTGATGATCAAATGATCATATGTAGAGGATTTTAGGGAGTGTCTGACCCCAGGTCTTAAACAACCCTTAGAAATAGGAAACTAGGAGATTTAGGCTAGAGCGCCCAATACGAAGTGACACAGAAGCGAAGTAGGAAGGGAGAGGAAGACGCCCTTATTTATTACCGGGAGGCCAGTACCCAGTACCGGCAGTACCGGTGTATGCTGTATGCATGGGTACCTCTCCACAAGGTAAACAATGAGGAAATATACACGAAAATACTGGATAGCTCTATGATTCCGAAGTTCACATTAAAATGATTTGTGACTACAAAATATGCCAAACACTTTTCTTTTAAGAAATAATGCATCAAACCAAGTTTTATACGCCGATTATTTTCTTCATAAATATGGCCACTCCTTGATATCTGTTCCCTAATTCAGGTATCCGTTATCTCTAGAATTTCCCTATCAGTTGCAAAATATAAAAACTAAATATTAATTTCTACAAGTACATATATAAATTATTATTAAAGGGACAGCATCAGCAGGTTCAGTAACTTAGCTTTCGAAGTGATATCTACAAAATTTGAATGCAGGCCCTCCATCTCAGCTTACCACTAGCCGCTACTGAGTGATATATTTAAATTTTCCAAACAGCACGTCTTTACTTGGCACATCCACGGCGTTTGTTATCGTTTTAGTAGGCATTCTTCGAGGAGGTTGCATATCAATTTAAATCATGTAGAATTCTATTGTAAATTAAATTGACGACGACGCTGCACTCTACGGCAGACTTAAGACATTTCACTGAACCGTAAAAGGTGTTTCCATAATCGCAACCTTAAGAAAATCGTACACTTACATCCTAATTCAAACCCCGTTGTTTGGGTTACATGCACATCGCTACACACATTCTCTGACACAGACACCGTCTGCAGCGCCGCGATGCGGCGTGGGACATATTTCGAACGCAGTTTTTGAGTTCGCACGGCACACTTCCCCTTTTAGACGCTATAGCGATACCAATGTCGAAAATTTTCATCTCGTAATTTTCCTAATTTGTAACAGAAAAAATTATTGGCTGATTTCTTTTTAAATCATACCCCCTTAGACCCATTTCATTCAAAATTTGTAAAACAATTTCCTTTGCCCAAAATCCCAAATGGCAATTTTGGAGTTTGTGACTCAAACCACTGCACAAGTAGCCTTAAAAATTTTCTCAGCCGTTTCCTTCTTAAATCAAACACATTTGACTGATTTCGTTTAAATTCAACAAAATTAATACCTTGTGCTGTGGTAATATGTCCAAAACTAAATTTGAAATTTGTAGCTGACGCCAGGCATTGAAATTTGCTTTAAGATGGCTTTTGGCCAGTGTTAATCTAAATCGAAATTTTGTTTCTGATTTACTACGGTTGTAGAGGAGATCATAAATCTCGAGTTTTAAATTCTTAGCTCAATCTGTTCATGAATTATCGTGCATACGTACAGACAAATAAACGGATGCCAAAGGAAAAAACTGCACTCGCCTAACTTTCTCATATAAATATCGTAAATTTATATCGACAGGGAAAAAATGCATAACGTTGCATAGAACATGTATTTGTGGATGATTGTTTTTTAATAATAGAATGCACGTGGTTCTCCTCGGTCCAGAGAACCAGGTGCATTCAAGAAAACTGATTCATCCGTCATGAACACCAAATAGTATGGCATAACGAAAAGTCCAGATTTTAAAAATGTGAATAAGATTTTAAAAAAGTCAGTGCAACATATGATAAATGAATTTTTTTTCTAAAATAATGTGCATTATCTAGCAAAAAAAATTAAAAAAAAAATTTTAGTTCCGAGTCATTCGAAGTGGTACCGTCAGTGCTGCATTTTGGAAAAAGTATTGTTTATGTTCCGATACTTTAAAATCTTGAAAAAAATTATTTCCATACATTTAACGACAAAAGTGCTTGCTTTGTTTCACACTTCGAACAAAAAAATGCTTTCATTGGAATTTTCCGGGAAAAAAATCGATAAAAAGGCTTTTCTGGGTCATTCTGAAGTTCTACTGTGCAGAATATTTTGTAATACAGTGAAACCTCAAAAATCCAGAAAACCGGCAACTTCAGAAATTTGGCATTTTTTAAATTTCGTTTTCGTGAGAACATCCGATGTTTCACCAATAACCATGTAAATGTCCCGATGCACCGTCTCAACAACACATGACGAGATCATCCGATCTCAGCGTGCGGATTGCCGATAGTTACCTACGTGTAATATCAGGTTTCTCAAATTCGTCATCTCATTGGGCAGCACGGAAGTGACGCGGTCCAATGAGGCAATGAATCGGTATGTACGTTTGAATTTGAAATGCACGACGAACGTGTGATGATGATCTATGCTTGGTGGCAGTATGTGGATTCGATCGTGTAATGACATCTACATCGGCCTTCATGATGCATCACGGAAATCGCCTTCACAATGTATCGTAATTACAAAATTTTACATCGATGTTACGAAAACCCGTAACATCCAAGGTACTTAGAAGAGAGAGGTAGGTCAAAGATTTTGTGCGGTCTTCCCCCTCGCTGCTTCTAGGAATCATGACGTCAGATGGTTCCGAGCCCCCGTTTGAGGAAAGACGCTGTAATACAAGGTCAACCCCTTCGCCTAGTGCTTTCTTTGCATTGTAACTTGATCTGTTTGTTGACTGATCAGGTTTCTCGAATTGTCTGATTTTTTTTCACGTATATATGTACTGTATATATATATGATTTCTATCTATATTTTAATAGTTTATGGAAAGCGATGGGAATTACTGTCACTCAAACATTTATTCAAAATCCGTGGGATAATGAAAGAAAGATTTGGGCATTTGCTGATATCCCACATATGATAAAAAATTCTGAGGAACTATTTTATAGACCAAGGCTATCAGATTGGTGGAAAACTTATTACAGCTAATTTAATTGACAAAATGTTAAAATATGATAGTGATGAAATGCGACTATGCCCGAAACTTACGACAAAACTCTTGGAAGTAAGGGGAAACGAAAGGCAAAGGGTTAATTTTGCTGCACAATTATTTCCCACTCATACTGCTACGTTACTAAAAAAATTCTCCCGGATGAAGTTATTGCCTCTGATTTTTCACAGACCGTAAATTATTTCTCTGATGTTTTCAATTCAAGAATGCCGGTTGCGAAAAAAGTAAATATATCTCAGCCTACGAAAACAATTTACTGAGCAAAACCAACTTTTACACAAAATGGAACAAATTATTTCTAATTTAAGGGTCATTGGTAGAAAAACCATGCTTCTTTTTCAAAAAGGAATTTTTGTTTCTATTAGGAGCTTATACGGACTGTATGATGATGTAGCAGCATTCAATGTGAAATATGTTATGACGAGCAGATTAAATCAAGATGTGTTAGAAAATATCTTCTCTCATGTTAGGGGTTTAGGACAGTTTTACATGCATCCACTTCCAACAGACATCAAAGCACGACTGAAAATGCTGCTCTTGGTTCGAGCCTTCCTTTGCCTGCGAACTGTAATGTCCAAAATGACAGCGACAAAATACTCAGTGCGACATTATTTTTTGACTTTTGTGATAAAGAATTCCCAACAACTAGTTCGGATGACGAAACAGGTAATGAAATAAAGCACATCCCATATGAACTATCTGTAGAAAGAGGTGAAGAGAGACCGGAAGCGATACGATATTTTGCTGGCAGTTTGGCGTATAAACACAAAAATCAAAATCTAGGTACGTATGAATTTTAGGCGCAGAATACAAACCAGAAAGGATGGATCGAATTTTTGTCAAGGGCTGCCCTTATGATACCGAACGAAGATTGGGTAAAAACTTTAAATCATTTTGAAACCGTTTTCTCCGAAATTCATGGTAATGGCCTCTCTAAAGTGAAAGAAATAGTTAGAAAACTGCAAGAAAAACTACTAGTCAAGTTTCTGGATCCACGAGTAATTAAAACATATTCGCGAGCCCGAACGTTTTCCCGCATGAAACATCTAAATTCTTTTCTGTCAAGGAAGTCTATGAAACGAAAAGATCCTGACAGAAGAAATTCTTCTTTATCAAGAGAGGAAAAGAAAATGAAAGAATGGAAGCAAAGTTCCCACCACTAGCAACAATCTGAATAACGTATGATTTTTTTTTCATTGTCAACAATTTAACGTACATACAATTTGAAATGTAAATTTCATGGCATAAATCTTCTGGCATAAGTCATTTTACATGTGCAACACTAAATCGAAATATTCCACATAGTAAAAATTGATTTGCTTTGCACAGCATGCGCAAGGAATTTAAAATTAGCTGTTTAAAACGAAAGCAATGTTGCATCTGTGTATTTTCATAAAACAAAAGAAATTATATTATCTCGATTTTAAGTTTGTTCAAAACATTTTCGTATTTAAAACAAAGTTTTACATGCATGTAAAATGAATCTTTGCTAGTTCGCTTTTCACATTCGTTGTAAAGCACGTGGAGCCACAGAAGGAACCAGCTGACGTCACATAGTCCACGGAGGGGAGGACCTCCCGCTGTTTGTTCACAATCTTTGCCCTACCTCTCTCTTCTAAGTACCTTGCGTAACATCCATGAAAAATTCACATCGTGTTTTCGCGAAGTATCGATACATCGCCCAGCCCTAGCAGTTGCTGTAGCTTTTTTTCTAGTTTTTGCCTAACCATTCGACAAATTCAATTTTTTCCAGTTTTTATAAAAAATAGTACAAAAAGGTAATCGCCAATATTTTCGCCAAAATGTTTTTTTCACAAATTGTAAAGAATACGATTGGCAGCACGACCCCTGCTTATTTATAAGGCGTGGACGCGCAAATTTTCATTAAAGTGACCTGTTACGTGTAAGTACATGCTTTACATAACGCCCATTACACAGTTTTTGGACAGCTTCATAAATCCGGCACTTGTCCGGTCCTGTCGATGCCGGATTTTCTAGGTTTTACTGGATTTAATTTGACTACCAAAATATGCCTTACAGTCCAAGTGGACACACTACATTTGATTATTTGGCAGGGACCATACAATTTAAAACTTACCTTATTTTGACTTCGCTCCCCGGGAAGAGCAATCCAACCCGGAAGTTTCAAATTCTTTAAATGTTGGCCATATAAGGAGCAAGTTGATGAAAGTAAACACTGGTAAGAAAATTATTTTATTGTTAATTTATCATGGACAATCACAAAAATGTAAAGCAATGGTTTCATTAGCAAAAGCAGGCTAAACACTATTTTGTATAGGTCCAGGCCTCATTATTATTATTTTTTACTTGTGCAGTTATTTTGCAACTTTGTTTCTTTTTAATATGCATAAACTTTTTGTTGCATGAAGTTTATCATTTCGCACTTTGCTGTAATTATTTAGTAAAATGTTGCATATTACTTTAAGGCACATTTGTAGAACATCTAAAGATGATTTTCCACAAGTGCAGTAATTCTCACACTCCTCCAGCTGCTGCAGAGTTAACTGAAAAAGAATTTCTTTCTGATGGGAGCGACCCAAAAACTTGGACTCATTTTCTTCACTAAGTAACCATAAAAACACACAGTAACATGAAACCGTTGCTGTCACCACCGAATCTTCAGGATAACTGAGACCCCCACGATCTACCCCAGTTAGGTATACAAAATCATAAGACGATGCAATATCAAGATCTATTAACTTATCCTTAATTATAGAAGTATGACAGTTCTTGCATGACAATTTAAGCTTTGTTTTATAGGCAGAATAACCAGCAAGATACACAAGTACAGGCTTGATTTCTTCAGGTGCATCTAGTACGCAATACGAAATGTTCGTGAAACGATTTGCCTCAATTTCATCGAGAGCTTCTATGCTAGTACTTACACTATTTTCAGGCCGCCCCGGTGGCGCAGTGGTCTAAGCGATGGCCTCCGATCATTCGTCCGAAAGGGGTCCGGGTTCGAATCCCGGTGAGGCATGGATGTTGTGTTTGTCTTACGGCACTGGCTCTCTCCCTTCCCTGGAACCAGTGACTCTAAATCAGGGACGGGCGACTGCTTATAGCCCATTGAGTTGCTCACGGTGGTCGTTAAACCTTCAATCAAAAAATTGTTTTGAGAATCAACAAACTCTGTTAAAAAATCAATGACAGGAACTTGGCCATACCTAGAGGAGCGCAGATGCAGTAGTACATTAAGCCGCATTTTGTTCTCAGATTTAAGCACATCTTTAACAGAAATATTATAATTAGCTCAACTCAGCTGCCTGTAAAAACTAAAGTGTGCTTCCAACTTATCTGTTTGAAATTTTCCTGTGAGAACATAAGACAATTTCATTTCTGACAGTAAATATATTATAAGCTTAATAAATGTCCCAGTGGTATGAGTAATAGAAAAAAAAGTTTCGGCAGAAAGACAGCCTTGGCGTGCCTTCAGATTCACATCCTTCCAGGCTTTAAACCAGCTTACATATTTTTTCCAGTAAAGATACACGCTGGTCATCAACACTGCGGAATGGATCACACCAAAGATCACGTTTGTGTTTTCCCTTGAGCGTAGTCTTCACATTCACAATTTTCCACCAAGTAATAATGATATTTAGGAAATCTGCAGTATCTTCATTTAGAGAAGTAGAACTCTTCAGTTTTAATGCACTAACATTTGTATCATCAAATATTTACAGTGCAAGCGATACCTTTTGTATTTCGAAATTTGAAGGAAATAAAGCTTTGTAAGTTAGCTTTAAAGCATATTTAACAACATCATCCTTTTCTTCCTCATATAATAGTTTTAAACTGTCTAATGATGCATGCTTCACCTTTTCGTGGTCATCAAAATCTGGATAAATCAAGGTCCTTCCATTGTTCTCTTGATTCAGCCAATTGTTCCTCACACTTTTGAGAATGTGCACAGTATCAAAAAGCAGAAAGACTGGCTGCGCACAGTGTTCTGTTAAACTGTACATCAGTTTTCCACCACATAGTTTTTCCATCATATTTCTGTTAATCCTGTTGTTATCACTTATTATACTTAAAACAACAAATCCAGCTTCTTTCAGAAGCAACAATATCCTTTTAGTCATATTCTCTAAGTCATTACATGTCATGTTTTTTACAGGAGCTAAAGCAACTATTTCTGAAGTCTTAGATAAAAGGGAGGATATCATGAATGCTTGAATACTGTTGGCTTCCTCCAGTTGTTTGTTTTGAGACAACCCTGTAATCTTACCACCTTTATAGGTTATTAGGGGCTTGACAGCAATTTCATCCAATAACAAATTTACAGTCCGTTCAGAACACTCCATTTTTGAAGCTTTTGTCTTAAAATACTTAAGATGTTCATCTGATATTCCTTCATTTACATTCAGAACTGAACTATACTTCCTTAGATTTCTAGCATGAGGTAACGTTAAATAACTATTGCGGTATAGCTCATTGTATATCAGTAAAGACCAAATAGAAATTGAGAAAGACCATGCTAATGTTAGCGGAGAGTACCTATGCTTTTTTAATGTCAGCAATTCTAATTGATTTATAAAAAAGGAAATCTTTTCCCGTAGTTCTTCCTGGTTGTAACTAGTAGTATCGGGACTCAAACAGTTATGAAGCCATTCGACAGCTCTATCCAAACAATACAAAGTTGTTGGTATCTGTGGCACAGTGTTTCCCCAAAATGACTCAATACATTTTCTAGCTGGGACCATCTTTTTAAAATGCAATCAGATCCTACAATCCACTTAAATTTATTTTTTGAAACTTTATCTGACTGTAGAAATACTGATACCTCAAGACTTGGTTTTACCTTGATGCTGACTGTAATAAATGGACAGTTTGTCACATCAATTTTGTAGAAAACAAAAGATGACTCATGCAATGTTTTCCACAGTTCTATATGGGACGGTAGCTTAATACTGATATCTGCTACAAACTCCGCATAGCTTACTATCATATCATCCTTCAAAAATTTAGCAAAAGTTGCTTCATGCCTAGTTTCACACTCTGCTCTTCTCTCTTCCGGTATTTTTCGCTTTTTTGGTGGATTACTGTCTAACAAGTAATTTGGACAGTTTGGGAAAATGCCTGGTACAGCATCAGGAGCTAATTTTGGTGCTTTTCGTGGAACACTTAATAATGAACCATCTGGCCTTCTAACAGTGTCGACTTTAATAATATCTTCCGCTCTAAAATGTGCTTCACAAACAACTGTTTGATTGGTTACAACAAGATTTTCCCGAGGAATCTTTCTTTCCCACAATTTTTGCTGAGAAATGTCTTTTGGAAACCGAAATACAGACCTAGATTCGGTTACATCGTAGTTAGCTTTACATTTGGGTACACAACACTTCCTTGGCATGATTTACGACTGTCCAAACAAATTCATAAAACACCTCACCTGACACAGTAAGAAGATGTTAGCACATAACTTGAATTACTAATATACACACTCCACAGTCACCAAACCGACCAGCATAGCAAGTAGTAATCAAAGAACCTTGAACTACCGATTCATTGCGGTTTTAAATTTTGACTGCCGCCGCTCGTGACGTCATACAACACCTGTGCTGCCATCACCAGGGCCTGTTGAAACATTTAGGGGCTGTGCTATAAGCAGTCACCCATCCCTAATTTAGGATCACTGGTTCCAGGGAAGGGAGAGAGCCAGTACCGTAAGACAAACACAACATCCATGCCTCACCGGGATTCGAACCCGGACCCCTTTCGGACGAAGGATCAGAAGCCATCGCTTAGAACACTGCGCCACCGGGGCGACCAAGCACCGGTTCAGACAATGTTCTGCTGGGTAACCACTTTCTACACCGGTGTGGTTTCATCTCCTTTATAGGATCCAAAATTTTCTTGGGTAAATAGTACGGATTTTTTCTTTGGCAGGAGATTGACATTCTTCCATAATCTTTTTAATGGTGAGGTTAAAGAGTTTAATAGCTTTGTCAACTTCTTCTTTGCTGTTGCAGTCTCCAATTTCAGGAGGTGGTATTAATTTAATTTTCTCTTCAAATTGCTTTAAATTAGTGACAATTTTGGGTGCTACCGTCACAATTTTATCAGTATAAAGCTGAAGGTGACCGGGCTTGTGATCAAAGGAGAGCGCTGCTGCAGTGTAAATCTCAAAATTATATTTATTATTCTTAAAGAGCGCAAAGTCTTGTACATTGCTAGTTCCTCTGAATGCCGTTCATGTAGGTTCAAACGGCACCACCAAATCAATGTTTTTGTTTAAGAGATATCTGAAAATGTTGTTTCCACTTTTTTAGCTCTGTGGCAGTACCAATAGCGATGTTTACGGTTAAAATCTCCCGCTATGACCGTGGGAATATCTTCCTCGAAAAGATTATCTAGAGCTTCACTGGTAATAATGTGATTGGGATGATTGTTAAGCGCTGTAAATTTAATCGGGTTATTTTGTGTTTTAATAATAACCGAGTGCGTTTCCATGCCATCCTCTGTGTTGCATGTTGCTTCACTTTGCTCTAGATTATTTTTCACTGCGATCAAAATTCCGCCACTTTTGTTTGTTTTGTCTTTTCTGTAAATCTTGTAGTTGGGGATTTTGAATTTAACTCTGTATATTAGCCAGGATTCATTAATTAGCACAATATCAATTCTTTTGTATTTTAGGAAGGCTAAAAATTCTCTATGCTGCTTTTTGATGCCTTGGGCATTTCAACTTAAAATGTTAAATCCATTTGTTTCAAAGTATAAATTTTCATTCTCAGAAACATGAGAAATGCCCTTAAAAGGACCTTTGTTTTTGCCTAACTTTTTTCTGATCATTTTTTGCTATGTAAATTTCTTTCATATTGTTGTTTCTATCGGTAACTTGGGCATCAATATCAGCATTGCAATTAATTGCTTCCATGTTTTTCACCAATTTGGCAGCTAATTCTGCTATTTCATTAATGGGCCATTCACCCTCAGTTTTTTTTTTCATGAGTTCACCGTCTGTTTTTTTTTTAACAGTTTCACCATGTATTTAGTTTTCCGTAAACTTCTCACTCATGGACTTTTCTTCAATCTTATTAATTAAAGGGTCAATTTAGCTTGAGTGAGTATGCTTATTATCTCGACCTTCAATATTTACTATTTTAGAACTGTTTTCGCATGTCTTGCAGTTCAGTTCGTTGAGTTTTTTTTATTCACATGTCACCGCATTCTGTATTTTGCTTCTCACGTATGAAGAATACTCCCCCCAACTCTCTTTGCAGGTCTTCATTGCTTTCTATATTTTTTATTTTTGGCTTTCTATTTCAGCGTGGTTATTTTCCACATTAGCATATAAAAGAGGCAGTTCGTTTTGCGCTTTATAACGTGTAAAGTTATTGGTATACCGCAATTAAGCACCTTCATTACAGACAATTTTTTCTGCCTTCCAGTGAAATATATATATATATATATATATTTTTTACAGTTGGAGTATATACTTTTCTTTCCAATTTTTTTTGCTTTTGTATATCATTTTCACCTAAGTATTTGCAAACACCAGCAATCAATTTCTCTGTCACATTAATGTTTTGGAAATTTTTGCGATGTTTTTCAATTCTTTCTTTTAGCACAGAATTCTTGTAAATTGCTTTTAATGACAACTTTTTTCTCTGTGTAACAAGTTCATATTACACAGGTATTTATTTGCATCACTTTTCATTAATTCTGTGTCAGTTATTGCATCTTTTATTTTTGAGCTTAATTATGCTCATGTAAAACTTTTTTTTTTTTGATTGGAGGTTTAACGACCACCGTGAGCAACTCAATGGGCTATAAGCAGTCGCCCGTCCCTAATTTAGGGTCACTGGTTCCAGGGAAGGGAGAGTGCCAGTGCCGTAAGACAAACACAACATCCATGCCTGACCGGGATTCGAACCCGGACCCCGTTCGGACGAATGATCAGAGGCCATCGCTTAGACCACTGCGCCACCGGGGCGGCCATGTAAAACTTTAGGTTGTTCCTTATTGTGCGCTTCATTTTAAACAAGTTTTTTTTTCCATTTTCCTCAAGCAAGTTTTTTTTTTCACTTTTTTCAAACTTTTTGAAACTTTCTAGAGTTTTAATTTTTTCATTGTAAAGTTTCTCTTTACTTGTGTAAATATGTGTTCGTGTCGTGTGGAAACATAGTTTCCTTCAATTGGGAAGCAGATATGGCAAATTCCTTTTTGAAAAAAAATACCTGGCCCCGAAAATGGCCTTTGTTTTTTCAACAGACAGACGCAGATTCACACCATTTCCACGCAATAGCTTGACGCCGAAGCCGTTTGAGGTCTATTTATAAGGGAACCTTCCCTTTGGGTAAGGTAGCCTGGAAGTTCCTGAGGCTTTTCAGAAGGGATATCTGGAAATTTCGCAGATATCATGTCTGGAAATGTCGCAGACATATGAGAAGAGTCATCGACTTTTTCGTCAGATGACAGGCCTGGTATTTCCTGAGGCACAGAGTAAGAAATTTTTTCACTTACCAATCTTCTTGTTCTCCTGGTTCTTTTCTGGATACTGTTGCAGGAAGGTTTCTAATTCTCCTGGATCTTCTTGGACCCGGCTTATCAGTTGACTGTCGATTTCCAGTGAATGGGGAAAGGGAGCGGGAAACGACATTACTTTTCTTGGAGCCAGGCTTTTGCACTACAACATCAGTGTTGGTAATCTTATTAATTTTTACGATGAGCTGGAAGCTGAAACGAATAGAGGTGAATTCGGGAAAATTTTAATTGAGCTTTGAAAAAAGCTTAGCAACTAAAATATTCCCTAACCGGACTGATTCGGATGGACTGGTAACCCAGAAACTATCTAATCGCAGAACAAGACTCACGGCCGACGAACGACGAAAAGCTTGCACAGAAAGTTCACTCGTGGGAGCTCACACGACGTGCGACCGTCCCGCTCGGAATCCAAAAGGCAACTGTATTAGTAATTGGCATAATCGAGTAGAAATAATCGATTCATTCGATTATGAAAATATCTCGAAACATTCGATTACGTCCAATTCATTCGAATGAAAAAACCTCTCGAAAGAACTCTCGATTGCTCATAAGCTGTCTCGTTCAAACGAGTGCATTCGAAAGGCGAAATCGCTCGTCTCTTCTCGAGAACATGGGTTCCAAGCAAAATCGCTCGTCTACCCGAAAACATCTCGAGAGGTACCGAGATACTAGAGGTTCGGAAGTACTCGCTGTTCACGTGATCGAATTATCTCTCGCAGGGAAAATCACTTGTGTTCCTTTCTGGGTTCCTTCTAACTTCTTAAGCTAGGTTATGCTATTCGAAAAAATTCAGGCGTCTCTAGTGTCATTCCGTCCAGCGAAAGAAAGCTGAGCGTGTGGCACCAATTACAAATCATTCGAATGGTTATTTTGAATGAATTTTTCGATTTGTCAAACGCAGAAGGCGGCTCTGAGCGTATCATGCCATATACCGGTGAAATCTAAAATTAGAAATCGTTCGGATGATTATTTCGAATGAATAACTCGATTTGTAAGATCTCTCGATTGTGACCTTTCGATTCTTAAATTCAATCGATTATGTGCAACACTAAACTGTTTTTCAATCTCGTTGGATTTTTTTTTTGATTGGAGGTTTAACGACCACCGTGAGGTCACTGGCTCCAGGGAAGGGAGAGAGCCAGTGCCGTAAGACAAACACAACATCCATGCCTCTCCGGGATTCGAACCCGGACCCCTTACGGACGAATGATCAGAGGCCAGCGTCTTAGACCACTGCGCCACCGGGGCGGCAGGATCATCGATCTTATATTAGTTCCAAGCTTTGGATACAAATAACTCCCCACGTGACTACCGTTCCAATAAAGTGCCACATATTAGTTTTCTGCCAATCCAACTAGTCTCTGAACGGGTGTGTCCTACCAAAGATCAAATGTTCAGAAAAATCCGACAAAAAAAAAAAAAAAAAAGAAAAGAAAGAAAGAAAACGCTATGGGGAGCGTCCACTTCCGGTTGCCCGATTTCTACCGAATTTCGTGTTGATATCGTCCACTTTCGGTTGGCCGATTTCTATCGAATTTTCGTGTTGATAGCTACAATAGTTTATCAGCTATACAGATAAATACTGTCGTCAAAACGGTACGGGGAACCCCGGCTTCTACCAAAATTTAATCAGGACATCAATTTCCACGAAGCCCCCTCCTTAAATATACTTTTTTTTTTTGCGATTCATCAAAATCTATTTAAATAGCAATTTACTTAGAGTTTACTACGATGTTACGGTGCCGCGATATTTTGACCTGCGATGTTATGGCGCCGCGATGTTTTGACCTGCGATGTTAAGGCACCGTGGTATTTTGACCTGCGTTGTTGTAGTACCGCGATGTTGTGGTACCGCAATGTTATGGTACCGCAATGTTTTCTGACCCGCGATGTTATGTTATAGACTCACTTTAAGGACACTCTTTTGAGGGAAGGAAAATCACCATTGCCACCAGAGAAGAACACGGCCCCTGCCTCGTCCGGGACAGGAACCCAAACCCCCTGGGAGTGGGACACACGGTCAGGAGTCAAAGCTCCAACGCTTAGACCACTGTGCTACTTGAGAGGAAGAAAAAAAAAAAAAAAAAGATTTGATTGAGCAAAATGAAATATCATTGGAAAGCCTTGTGACTCATCCTCCATCATTACAATTTATTCATCTGAGCGATCGTAATTGTAATCGAAAATTTTTGAAAATCCCGGTCACGAAACGAAAGCCAGAAGTTGGGAGGTAGCCGCATGTGACAAAAATGTAGTTGTGTTTACATTTGACTAAAAGTGAAAATAATCCGTGTCTTTTGGTTTATGCAATTTATTCGGTCCTTTCTGCATTTTGATTTAAAGTATCGATTACGCTACTTCAATAAGTTCTGCTTTTGGTTTTTTTAAATAAGTGTTTGAGTGAAGTATATTCTGACTGATTTCCCAACATGTGTTTGAAGGTATTGTCGACACTGACAAAAAGAGTGCAACTGCTTAAAAAACTAAGTAGCTGGAAGAGTAAATTAATGTAAGTAGAATGAACCTACATTAATTTTAGAAAGTTTCACCTGTTTCTTGTATCATCATCATCATCATTGTCAACCATTATCAATCCACTGCTGGACGAAGGTCTCCCCAAGTTTCCTCCACAACGGTCTGTCTTGTGCCAGTCTCCTCCCAGCTGCCGGAGACTGAGGGCCAAGATTTAAGTTGTGGAATCATTTTGGAGGGGTTTGGCCATAACTCACCACGCTGGCCAAGCGGGTTGGTGAGTGTAGGATAGAATTTCCTCTAATCCCGATGGTATAGTTATACCGCTATTGGCGGTCGTCAGAGCCCCTTTTAGTAGGAACAGGATGCACCACGAGAAGGCGGGGTTGACATTTGTCAAGGAGAGGCTGTGATGTTACGCATCACCTGACCTTACATCCTGTTTCTTGTATACACATCTATTAATGATGCCCCTATCTGTAGATTTCAGGGAGTTTTACACCGGATTGCAGAGCTTGAGTGAAATTTTTCAAAGTAGAATTCAAAATAGAAACTTCACAATGCTGCTTACGAAGTTTCGAAATTATGTATCTATGCGTACGGTGATTTGTAATTTTTTCGATGATGTATAGTGAACAAATCTTTGCCACCCCGGTGGCGCAGTGGTCTAAGCGATGGCCTCTGATCATTCGTCCGAACGGGGTCCGGGTTCGAATCCCGGTGAGGCATGGATGTTGTGTTTGTCTTACGGCACTGGCTCTCTCCCTTCCCTGGAACCAGTGACCCTAAATTAGAGACGGGCGACTGCTTATAGCCCATTGAGTTGCTCACGGTGGTCGTTAAACCTACAATAAAAAAAAAAAAAATCTTTTCCACCTTGGTGGCGCAGTGGTCTAAGCGCTGGCTTATGATCATTCGTCCGAGAAGGGTCCGGATTTGAATCCCCGCCATGCATGGATGTTGCGTTTGTCTTACGCCACTGGCTGTCTCCCTTCCCTGGAACCAGTGACCGCAAATTAGGGATGGGCCATGCTTATAGCCCATTGAGTTGCTCAGGTGGTCGTTAAACCTTCAATCAAAAAAAAAAAATCTTATCTGGCTGCTGGAGGAGATGACTGTTGTTGCCAGTTGTCTGCTTTATGCCACGCAACATTTTTTTTTTTTTAATCGGTAGCCAAAAAATAAAGCAATAGAAATACATAATTCGAGAGTAGGAGATGGAAGAAAAAAATCACAAAATTTATTCAAAACTATCCAGGACAAATTACTTGATTTTTAAAAGCAGGTCGCGTATTTTGTCTCCACAATCTTTATGTGTATCTGTGAAGATTGGATACACTCTTGATATCATTCCCAAATAATTATG